>JABBWL010000004.1:0-1236696 GCA_016758765.1 Suillus cothurnatus | reverse complement strand
TGCGGTGTGCAAGGGCGGGTCAAGCTTGAAAGGGAATAAAGATTAGCGATGGAAAAAAGGTGGAGCGCCACAACATACCAAGTTTGGCAGTCTTGCGTGAAAAGGTCAGCCCTTGGAAAAAAATTTCACTGCTTTTCCTTGAACTAATTCAGGCCTACAGGAGAAGGTCGAAGTGGGGGCGCTCAGGATGATCTGCGAGCGCCGTTAGAAGGCGAATGCAAAGACATCTAGAGCAATGCGGGATCTATTAGCTCTTTTAGGTAGTCCCGCATGGCGTTTTACGTGCCTTGCGTTTGCCTCATGCACTACGTTTGACGTTTTCACCGCGTCAGTAACAGCTGGTCGGTGAAACAAAGGTAAAGCGCTTAGCAGCATCCTGGTAAAAAAACCCAATCATGGCTTTGATTAGCATGGTACAAGCTCGAAGGAGAATTAGCGTACTCACTTTCTGTGAAGAGCTGGCGATGTCTTTGATCCAAGGCAGCAGCAATGTCATCTATCAGAAAGGATCGATAGACGTGCCATCTGCAAGCAGCTGCCCAATGCAAATGAGAGCGACTTTCGAACATTCCAAAAATCTTACCTGAATATGTGGAAATCAGGCACCCAAATTCTCTGTTGCATCGGATACAACGAGTGAACGTACTTGGATCCCGATGGTGTAACACTATCACCCGCACGAAAAATTCCAATCCCATCGTCTGCGTGCTCACTCCGAGTAGAGTAGGTTTCTCAGTAACAAGGCGCTCCAATGCAACTTTCAGAGAGCTGAAGACCTTGGAGCCCGTCTACTACACATCATAGCGATCCTATGTGTCGGACAAGCTCAGCGAGGCTGCATACCCTGAAAAGAAACATTAGTGCAAACTTTGGAGCGTCAAGCTTACGTACCTGAGGGGCCGAGGGCTATCAACTGCTCAGCGACCCCAACGAAATGGCAGCGCGTCGTTCTGCGCGCATGCCATAAACATCGGACGAAGATCATCTGACTGTGCGCTGTCCATCAGGTACCAGACGCCAAAGATACTATCGCTTACGCTAGAGAGGACCTAAGTATCGCAAGCAACTTCTCTGCTCCCTTTTCGTGTATATAAGAGTCACCAGTGTATGGAACGAGCGCTACGGCTTTCATTAGTTGATTCATAGGAAGGACTGAGTACTGTGCGCACGCCGCACCGACGGTGGTCCAAGTACTGATCACTACACTCACCAAACTTCTGCAGGGTGTTATGTAAGCAACCAAATAACACGTCAATAAGTCATCACATATACATGCAACATGTCACCCGCTTCCACAATAAGTATATGACGGCGCAGGATACTATCCAAATACGTCCCTCACGAGGACTAAATTTTCAAACGAACGAACGTGAGGACACGAAGGTGGGGAGGGGCGACTATACCAACAAGGTTAAGGGTTGAAACGTTTATCCAATATATTCAATGGAGACTGGAGACGAAAATGCATGACGAGATGTGAGTCTCGCACAATCACCAGGAAGTCCGACCCCGGCCCCCGACCAAATCCATCCTCCAGAGTTGAGGAGGGGACTGTAGTTCAAAGCATAAGTGATCATGTTGTTTTCGTCGCGAACTACGAACCTGATCCCCGAACGAAAAGAGGAGGTGGGTGTTGTTTCTTGCCAATTTAACGTCGCTTACACAGGTCGCACGTCGGGCATGTTGTTATTGAGATGTGAGCAAGCAGCGGCCCACCTTTCACAGAGACGTGTATGCGTATTATATACTGAAATGTTCGTGAGTTGTCATCGATCTTCACATGGGTGGGTCACTTGCCTATAATGCGCTTTTCCACTCTCGTAGGACGACTGGGATAGATCCCGTTAGGAGCTTCCCTAGGACCAATGCCTAAAATACGATGGCCGTCCGATATAACAACAATCCGTCGAAGTTGAACACGCCCGAAGCTGTAAGTTTCAAAGGCCTTCTCGGATGCTTTGTCAATTTTGACCTCGAAAATGTGGTATTTACCTCCCCATCTTTGTCCCAAGGAATGTCAGGTTTTCTGATCTTGTATAATTTGGACAAGACGTACTGGTTTCACGATTTCACTCCCCTCGACAGACAGGACACACACTTATCGATAATTATGTTTTGGAAGCGACATACAGAGTTCGATATCATTCACCATCTCCAAAAGACACTCATTGTAAGAACTGGACGATATGTGGACTGCGGAATGTTTGCAAGCAAACGCCATCCTGGGATACTGCTTGAGAACGGAGCAGAAATTTTAAATTACACCTTACTTTTGTCCAGATTTTGATGCCGCGGGGAGACCTAGTCAACACGTGGCTACCACACGTAAAGCCTCTCATGGTAAAGAACATGGTGATCAGCAGACGGTTCCTTAAGTACATGACAGTCAGGTTCTTCAAATTTGAGACCAGTAAGTAAATCAGCACTTACAGCGACCTTGAAGATACATGTTGTTTTATCCCAGCTATCGCCAACGGACAATGCAAACAAGAGTACTTCACAATGGCACTATGTTGGAAAAATGGTATCCACGTGTGCGTCATGTACGGGAGTAAGACTAGAAGGGGAAACTCCGTTCCGCTCATCTTGCGCATTAAAATCGCCACCAGCATTGATCTAGAAATGATTTGTGTGTGTTCGTGGACCCTGCAATAGATCAGAAAGTTCCAGAGGCGGAGACAGTTGACGCTGCATAATCTGAGATGGACGGAAATCCTGATTAAAATGCCAATTAGCGCATGGTGGATGCTTTGTTTGTCAGAGCATAACTACCCTCGACTTATTTTGCATCGAGCGACTTGGGATTTGTGGAGACAGGTGTTGCGATCCTTTGAAGAACTTGGGATCTTTGGTGGGGGAAACGGCCTTCGGACTGGGGATGGGAGGTGAAGAACGTACAGCAGGCGACTGACAAGGCATCATTAGGGACGTAGTGAATAAGAGCCCAGGGGAGGACTTACATTCAGCAAATCGTTATATTTTTGGCTGGCGCTGTCGAACAAAGACTTGTTGGTGAGGGAAATAGCCTTGGGGCTTGGGCTAGAAATGAGGGGCGAAGGACGCACAGCAGGCGACTGACGGCACATCGTTGAGGATGTAGTAAACAAGAACTAAGAGAGGACCTACGTTCAACAAGTCATCACTTTTTTGGGTGGCACTTTCCTTGGTGCTTGTGAAGCTCTGAAGCAAAAGGTGTCAGAACACGAAAATTCTCGCCTATATCATCTACGGTAGACGGCGTTCTCTTGGGGGCGGGCGAACACGCAGATGCATTGTCCGTACACAGTGTTCCGAGCAGAGTGCCACTAGGTATTGTACTCTTGATTGAAAACGAAATTTTCGGGATGCCATGAGATCTAGTAGGGAGAGAATGACAAACCTAGGTGCACGAACTCGTGCATTGGATATGCGCAAAGGTCGGAATTCATGTTAAGTTGGATCGAGTTATGCATCGGACCTCATCTAAGTATGTCGAAGTGCTGGAGGCACGAACACCACAGAGCCGGGTCTCGGGCCGAGTCGGCATCTGAATTTCTCTGGGTCGTCAACCACGCGCTTCTCCTTGCCCAGATGACCACCGCTCCGCACCTGCATTCCCCACCTAGTAGATCTCTGAGACTCATCCGCAAGTGCTCCTTGTGCTCTTGCAGCTTCTGGGATTCTTCACTCTGCTTCTGCTTCTCTCTCACATTCTCTCTCGCATAGTTCAGACCAACGATGTCGGGTGCTCGTGTTTTACTCTCCGCGATAGCAACAGTACACGTTTCAAACCTGACTTGACAGTTTATTTCGTTCTGCACGCTGAAGGAAATATACTGGCAAAATAAGCTGTCATTGAGCAAGGTTATTAGGGCTTGCGAAGGTTCATCGCTCATCAACAAATTTGTATATATTCTCCTAGTAATACTGGTAGTTCGGAATGCCATCTCCAAAAAGTAATTTGAACATGCTCTGCCGAAACATTGCTAGCGCTAAGAACAAGCAGTCTTGTAAGAAAAAAAGAACTGTCGCATGCTGATTTGAAGGCCCCGCACGAGGTGGCTGGTCTGCAATCATTCAGTTCTTTATGACTTGAATTGCAGATACATTAAGACTAACCGCGAGAAGGAAGTAAGCAAGAGCCAAATCCCAGGGAAAAGCCACTATGGCAACCCATGCAGTCCATGCAGAAATCAGTGCAGCAGTGGATACAGTTGCGAGTGCGAACAGCACTCTCCAATAATCTTGCGTATCAAGCTCAAATCGATGAGACTAATTTGAATGCTTCAGAATGCAGGCCCTTGTGAATGAGAGATTGCAAACCCTGAATATGCGCCACATGCGAATCATCGAGTTCGCGTTTTCTGATGAACTGGTACCTGACGAGTCATTTCCGATAAGAGTTGTAAAAAAAACTCGAACAAAAAACCTCCCACCTGTTTTGGCACGCCAGATCTGTATGTACGAATTCTGACCTTTCTGAGAAGAAGCTGCAGCAATGTAACTATTATGGCCTTGAAAGCACTTCAGGGACAACACAGATTCATGGATTGCTAAGCCAGTTTTGTTGAGGAACGTACTGCCAAGCTTTGAATGATATCATCTTGTTAAGCCACGTCAAGCAGTGAACCAACGGAATTTTCATATGGAACATACCGCCATGAGGAAGGTTCTGAAAAACCTCCCCAGATGAGGTGTCCCACATTCGAACCTCCCCAGTGTTGCTGCCGCAGATTACCTTTGAACCTCCTTCTAGGAAGCGTACCTGAAGTGGGCGACACTTTTCGTTAGGCCTCCCAGGTACAATAAAACCCCGTGATGGCCTACTGCCGCCAATCAGATACATGAAAAAGACCTTTATGCATGGTCTGGACGATGAGAGCCTTGATCTCTGGAGAGACAGCAGAGCTCCCACTGGAAAGTTATAATTTAGGATGAGCACCTCACAATGGAAATTGTGCAACACCGCCTACATTAACGGTGCATCTCGGGGCCAAATCCTCCACAAACAAGTCATGCGCTGAACATCCCATGCGCTGAAAGTCATTCAACTTCAAGCGAAGAAGAGCGTGATGACAGAGCACGCACATGACTCCGTGATGGAGGTACGATACAATTAGCATTGATGTTGTTCCCTTTTTGTGAAAATGAAGCCCTCTTGCTCGAACGGGTTTGGGGTTGTCACCAGTCAATTCCTCCGACGGTTGAGGGACCTTGAATGAGACTCCCAACCCGCTGCTGGCTGCCGAACATAAGAATGTGGTAGAATGCGAAGCAAGGAATTGACACTCACGAGACTCGTGCGCGACGTAGACGTGATGGCCAATGCCAAGTGCAAAACATCCGGTATCCGTATCATACTCCAAGCAGTGCACAGGCCCGTCGGCTCCTAGGTCAAAATCTTTGCGAGAGAAATCGTCCTGGGATTACAATGATATGAGTTTAGCACTCCTGGGCGACGCTAGAAGACATACGATCCGCAAATGTCTCAGTTGACACAGATTACCGTCCTCACACCCAATTATAACAGTATCTCTCAGGGTTGGATGCCAGAATACGACAGTCACTGAGGAATCGAGAAGAAGGCGGTACAAGATGGAGCCATCATCCAGCCTCCATATGATGACACATTTATCGTCACTGCCGCTGGCGAGATACCGTCCACAACGAGAAAAAGCAAGAGAGTTGATGCTGTCACTGTGCCCCTCACTGAGGGTGCGAATATGGATGTATGCAGTCATTGACGGGCCTGAAGCTTGAAGAATCACAACATTAACTATATATAGTCGCGGTGGCGGTTTCTTTGTACTGAGCCAGAGGGGTAACTTCTTTATACTGGGCCAGAGGGGTAACTTCTTTGTACTGTAGAGCCATATCGTTGCTCGCTACACATGTGCACAGTTAAAAGCGCCACTGCTGCTTGCCATGATAGCGATAACCGGGAAAATTCTATTGAAAGACTTCAAAGTTAAAAGGGCTGGACAGTCGTTTGTCCAGCATTCGTGAGATCGATGCCATCCGGGAACAACGGCACCCGTGCGATAAATGATTTTCCGATCTTTGAATAATATGACTCACATGCATGCGCTTCTTCGAACCTCACTAAGTATTGTCGGTTACACGCTAGGATTCCAACTGCATTTCAACTGTTCTGCTGTCCACTTGTTTCCCTGTGTCCAGACTCCGCACCCTAAAACTCTTGTCCTGGAAACCAGTAACGAGGAGACGTCCATCATGGTAGTGTTGTGGCAGAACCGGCAGAACATGGCAGAACTAGGGTTGTGCCATGGCAAAACCAGGCAGAGGTGAATTATTTTTCAACTACAAGAAACCGTTGGTTGACATTGATGGTGCAACATCCCAACCAGCCTCCTCGCCTCTCGCACCATGATCAATCACCGAGAACTCTTCATCAATAGATTTTGGCACCATACCGGCCTCGGCTCGTGCGTCAAAGATTTTCAATGTCCGCTCGGTGTTTGGTTTTTGGATATCCAAGTTAGTTGCAGGGCTTTTGCTCTCTCATACGCCTTAATAAGCTATAATTCTGGGGTCATCCCATGAGTTGCGTTAGGAGTGAATGGAGTGAATGAAATCTTTAAAGCAGTTTAGCGTTTGTTGCCGTGAGCGTTTGTAGTATACATTATGGTGTTCCCGGTTCCCACGGTGGTGGCTGTAGGAAACGTCCAATACGGACTCGTGGGAGATTTTCCCACGCACTCTTGGACGCTCAACGAGTAGTTGAGTTAGGGCTTTGTAAGCGCAACGTGTCGTTGGACACAGTCTTGTACTTGCATGGATCACGTCCGTGCGCATTGACATATATACGCGCAATCTTCAAAAGATTCACAGATTCTCTTTGCCTCATACCCTCACACCTTCCTGTCTCAGTACAAGTCTTTTGTCCACACACCCACCTCCCTTTTCTTTCGATACACCAGCGTATCTTTTGTGTGGTCTCGGTTTTCCCCTTCGCGGTTTTTCTTCCCTCTTCCCGCAAGCTCATTTGCTCCCACTCACCATGGTCCGCTTGCAAGTATCGCAATTGAATCAAACATAAGTATCAACAGATCATATCGATCAACTGTCTTGATTCTGTTGTCCTCTGCGGCCCTCTATCTCCTGCTCCTTCGTAAGTGTATCTATAAATCTCTTTCCGTGTCATCCCGTCCAGCAGATTCTGATATATTCGGTATAAAAGAACCGTCCTGTGTCGCACGCAGTTCTTGATGGACGTTGTTCTCCAGATTCAGTTGATGTACCCTCAGACTGCCCCGAATACTATGTTGCTGTTTACCCTCGATATCATCTGTCCTGCTTGCTTCACCCTAAAGCTTTTGTGCTTGGTTCTCACGAGCTCTTGTCGAACATAACTGTGTCTGTAGTTCGTGCAATACGCGATTCTCAAGTTGTGTCTCATTTTGACGACATCTCGGTAAGCTCACCGCCTATTAGCAAGCAGCTTACGATGTTGTATGGGTGTGTTAGGGTAGAGTGGAAGCAAGGGATTAGTTCACATGGATACTTAAGTAGATACAAATGACACATGCGAGGCTACCAAAAGGGTACAGACTCGGAATGAGTTTTTGGAGGAGAGAGTGAAGGCTGCCTCTAGCCGGCTAATGAATACTGCAAGCCGAATGATGAAGTCTGCCCTGCAAGAGAAATACGTAGATGGCAGGTCATTGTACATAACTAGAAACTGGAACGCACCAAGGAAATTGGCTCTGTGACCTAAAAAAGAATAACCCACATCTTGATGCGCATTGACGGTCAAGCACTGAGGAACGAATGATAGGAGGTTCAAATTCGAAGGCGGGACGGAGAGGGTACATCGTCTGGGTGAATTGGTGTCATGGTAAGAGAGGAAGTACAACAGCGGGATGTTGACGTCTTGGCACTCAGCAGGACATCATCGATGCAGCATCAGTGGTTTAAGGGGTGAAACAAGGCCGATATTTGGTGACATATTGGAATTCAGAAAAATAAATTGAAGAGATATCGGAGGCATATATAACACTGAAACGTAGAGAACATTAATATTGTAGGTTCAAACGTTCACAGGAGCGGAAAGAGCCAGCGGAGTCGGGAACTGGCGCGTCAGTGGCGCTACGATCTTGTTAGACCGCATCATTCCGAGTCGGCCGGTACTTTGGAGAGCCTTCTCCAGTTAATATTAATACTCAGTACTCAGGTCCTGCCATGGAGCTTTGGCTGTCCAAACCTTTGCTAGTGACGTGACATCGTTTGATAATGGCAACACGTAAAGATGGGTTTAGCTGGCGAGTTCTGGAAATCGCACCGTTCATTTTTTCAATGCCATGCAGATTCGGAATTGCATGGCATTGAACAAAGGAAGGGAGATCTTCTTTAATCCTGAAAGTTTCACGCACTTTGCGTGATTATCCTCATATCGTACCATGGTCTCCACTCGAAGTCAGACAGCAAGGCAACTTTGCTGGTACGTCCATTATCTCTTGCATGTCTATTCACGCTTTACACTTTAGCACAGGAGGTACGAGTGACAGCAGTCGCTGCGCGGGCGAGAGCAGTCACCGTATGCTACTTTGTGTTCTGCCTTAACGCAATGGCTAATATCGTTGCTGCAGCCGCTACTATTTTGTCGACGAAGCTTCAGCTAGATGACTTCCTCAGCTCGTCAAAAAGCCGTTAAATGCTTAGCTCTTGGTGTAGAGTCACTCCACATCACCATTAAAGACAAGAGCGTCTCCGTGATGGCCCTTCACCAATGTTATTGCGCACCAAAAATCTCACTGATTTAGAGCTTGCACTTCCTCAACTTTCCACCGCTGGATGGATCTGTTTGTTCCGTGACTTATATTTGCCTCGCTTGAGATACATTCGTGCGAATGCACCTCACACCACATTAGCAGCCTTTTGATGAGGCATCCTCGCATCACGTACTCAGCGTGGAGCGTTGCAACAGGAGCAAGCAGCCTGTGATCTTGGGGCAGTATCTTTACCTTCATTGACAGCGATTACAGGTCCCATTTCTTGCATCGCATTGGCGATTTCCAGCCAGCTGTTGACCTATGTCAGCGTCTCCTGCCACAGGCAACGAGATTTCTCCACACCTCTGCTCGATTTTACGACGAAACTATCACCATTACATGCCTCTAGAATCACACAACTATCAATTCCTTTTGATGTAGGGGATATTCACTTCGCCCGCCACATTTTCTGGCGCCATGCCACAACTTATCTTGTTGGAAGCAATTGAGAAAACCATGTCAACAGCGTATAGTAAGTACCGCTAATGATTTCATTCGCCCTGTGATATTTACACTGGCCCAGATCCAGGCACATGCTTGGAGCAATGTCGTAGAGTGGTCAAGGCATCTCGCACTCATGAAAAATCTCAAGACTCTTGGGCTTCTCACTTCAACGTTTCTAGCTCGCAATGACGTTCATGAACGTGCACTTGTGATGGCGTGGACAGTTACACCGCCCCTCGCTCGAGCACCTTGCACTCTGGCACGGTTTTGGCTCACCTGGATACAAAATGCACTATTGGCATTTTTTTGATGGGACATGGTCAAAGCGCCGTGCATGCATTGATCCGTCTTTAATTTTTCTTCATGTCACATATGAGCACTCGTTCTTCGTCCTAATTGCCTGTGTTATTCTTCGATACCTTTATACATCTTGGAGACACTGTTACCTCATTAAGGTAGTTTGCTTGCTCTATCACGGTTTATCTGCAACATATCTTTCAAGTTCGGATGCCTGTCTGAGTACCCGGCATCTCCTGTTCGCACTACATACTTACATAACAACATGCTTCTTTGATGTGTACCATGTAGGAGGTTCGAAAATATCATTAGCAGTAACGCCAAAAACTGTGTTAGATGCCCCATGTCACGGTGGCGGTGCCAAACGCCAAACGCCAAACGCCAAACGCCAAACGTCAGACGATTCATTTAATCATTATCATAGTTTGGCAGTGTGCTGAAACTTGAGGCCTGAGGACTGTGAAAGGCGCTGCGTCAC
The DNA here is from genome assembly GCA_016758765.1 of Suillus cothurnatus. Classification (NCBI taxonomy): domain Eukaryota; kingdom Fungi; phylum Basidiomycota; class Agaricomycetes; order Boletales; family Suillaceae; genus Suillus; species Suillus cothurnatus. The sequence goes on along the minus strand of JABBWL010000004.1, from coordinate 1,226,706 downwards.
TAGGAGAGTCATATGTACATGGAAGTTCGAATGTGTTTGATTTCATCGCGGATTCCAGGGTCACCCGTGTTTGACCCTTTGTGTTGATGGGTTTTTGCATTTCCCGGTATAAGTTATATACGATTTGCAATGTAGATCTATGTATACATGGTACAAAAACAACTTTATGAACTCGCCTTCTAATAATTTACTTGCTACGGCATCACTTATTTACCAGTAGCACCTCGTATCATCGCCCCAAGTTTAGTGAGCACACTCATGTCAAGCTCTTTAATACGTTTTGCCAAGTCTTCAAAACCAGCCTCATATCCTTTCCTTTGCTCCTCAATCAGTGATTCATGGAAATCCAATCGTGCATCATGAGTGTCTCCTATTTTGTCCAACTTCTCAATCAAGATTCCAAAATAACCTTCAATCTTGGAATCCAGCGCCTTCAGGGCCTGTGCCTGGCTACGGTCCGCGTTGCTATGCACCGACTCGCTACAGCCTTCGCGGGTAGTCAAAACCAAATTCAAGGACTGAGGTTTTATCAGTACTCACTCACAACATCAGTCGGCAGGTCCTGTAAAATGTTCCATTCAACTGAGCTTTGGTCACCCAATGATCGAGGGACGCTGTCACGTGGGGTATAGTTGACTGCTAGCACGGTCGTCACCATGCGTAGTAGTCTAGATGGATGAATACTACGAACCATGTTTCTGAGTGACACTGGTGGCCGCCATGTCGAAAAATTTCTCGTAGATAGAGACTGACCTATGGATACTTATATACAGTTTGAAGCTTTCAGAATCTTTGGCAAACTCTAAACCGGAGGCAGTATCAAGGGCCTGGAAATCATCAACGTGGCATTGTTCACCTAGTGTTGCAATTATGTCCCCGGGGTTTGTACCATCGGACCTGCGGACCTTTAGCTCCCTTGAGAAAGTTGTCCACAGCGCCGTGGTACCTAGAACACCGCGCGGCCGGAATTATCCGACATTGCGCCACCGAGGGAGCATTTAGTAACGTCATCCCGGATCTTTTGTTGAGTTTGTTGACAGGGAGTTGGTTTGTTATGGTGGTTTTTATGTAAGCACAGCTGGCAGCCATCTTCGAGGGGGAACACTAATCAGATTCGCGATGTTGCCTATTCTGTCTTTTGTTTTGTGTTCTCGATTGATAAATACAACCCATATGTCGAGTACTATTCATATGGCCCTTCGGGCCCTCTCTTTTTTACTTGTGATGTGATTTCTGCTTTCTTATTCCCAATGATCTTATTTTCTTTGACATGCACTTGCTAGACCGTCGTATGGATTATAAGCTAGGTCTGCTTTCCTCGGATCATCCTTGCTTTCTCCATCGAAACATGGTCTGATCAATTTCTCATTTCCGCAGTGATTTTAGAACTCCGTCTGGAGTGCTTTCATCGGTAGGACCTCTGTTGTTCTTGAGTGATACGGCGGCATGAAATGGGGTTGAATTTGACCCATGATGCCTCTAATCAGAGCCTTTTCGAATAGTCTCACAACACCTGCCAGATCATTGTTTTGCCCAGGTTACTAGGCCACGATGCTCTCGTATCTTCCCCCCACTCTCATCTGAATACCGGAACCATGATGCAGCGCCATGGCAGTCGGAGGACTAGTGGAGGCCTTAGACCTGTCCGTTTTCCTTTTATGTTGAGCGGTACCTAGCATTGAAGAGGTTGTAGGAACGCATCTTGGACCTGCCTTCGAAATCACGTTGGGCCGGGATTATGACTTTCTCCCCCGAATCTGGTATTGTCCTATATCCCCGATAAACACAAACTGACAGACCAAGCTCCGTAAGGGGACAACTGGCCCCAGAGGCAGGCTATGGCGATGGCAAAACGTCAAACGCAATGCATGAGGCAAACGTGAGGCATGCAAAACGCCACAAACGCCGTCAGATTTCTATCTGGACGATTGAATATTGATTTTCCTAATCGCACGGTCAGCCGCGTCCTTTGTCTCCTATGTCAGCCACTTCCTTTGTCTCCTATGACAGCCCTTCATCAGTAACTGATCTCATGTCTAGTAAGGTAGGCCATCATTAATTCCCCTCAAATGACATCCCTTTGTACCGACGGCTAGGACAAGTAAGCCACTCGGGTAAGTTATTTGTCTTGATCGTCTGTTTTATATTATGAATTAGTGTCGTTTACCCAATATCCCTGCCTCTCACCATCATTTCTGTCTCCAATGATACCTACGTCTATGCGGCTTATGATGGGGCACCTGTTGGGTAGTCTAGTTCTCAAATCTTTGATAAGCCCTCCGTTGATGACCTTTTTAGGCCAAATCATAATCCAATTTTTTGTGCGTCGCCTCGCACACTTCTATGTGCCTCATGATGGGACTTCTGTTAGGTAGTCTAGTCCCAATATTTCCGACGAGCCCTACACTGACGAGCTTTTTTAGGCCACACCGTCATCCAGTTTTTTCACATCGCCTCGCACGCCCGCTTTCGGCGGAGACAAATGGACCTGGTCGCATACCAAGATCTTACCAAGGTCGAAGCTCGCATCAATGAACTCACCGGCGCGGTCCGAGAGCTGAAAGAGACACGAAACAGCCTGACCCCTCTATTCAAACTGCCAGTGGAGCTCGTTATGATTGTTTTGTCCTTGCTTGTTGCAGGAGATGAGCCGGATGCTCATAGTCTTGTATCTTGCAGCCAAGTGTGCCGTCAGATGCGGCAAATATGTCTGGAGAATCCGTCCCTCTGGAGAGATGCTATCAACGTGTCGGCATGTCCCAAATTCATGGCAATGATATTTGCAACGCTCGGCACCTCTTCCTTTCAGTATCGCCATTGATTTTGCGCAGTGGAACGCTGAGGATCCTCAATACCGAACTGCGCTACCAATTTGGGCCTCGTAGCTTCCGCTCTTCATCGGCTCAACAATTTTCATATTCATGCGTCACCATCGGTTGTCTCCGCATTGTTATCCCGATTTCCTCACCGCGCTCCCGCATTGGAAACTTTGTACTTGGGAGTATCGCCCATGATGGGCGACTTAGATCACGTCCTGCAGATACCTGACGCCCTTATGATGCTGGATGCGCCATTGTTGCAGAAACTCTGTTTGTATGGATGCATCTTTCATGGCACAGGTTCACTTTCACGAACCTGGTCGAATTACGCGTTGTTAGCTTCCCCGACGAAGTTAAACCATCCCTTACGGCCGTCCTTTTGGTATTATCGAGCTCCCTTTCCTCCAAACGCTAGTTTTGCGAGATGTCTTGTTGAAAATCGACAACACTCCTGAACAACATGCCGAGCCAGTCCAGTTACCGTGCCTCCAATCCTTGTGCATTCACTGCCCTGTAGTGGATTGTGCAATCTTTCTCGATGCTATTGCAACGAAGGAGCTCAGAGTTTTGGATCTCGTTTGCCAGGATACCGCGCAAAATTCACTAACGGCAGAAATGATGAAATTTCATTTGGCCCTCCAGGTGAAGACAAGGGCTATGGACGTGCGCTCCGTGTCCATGCACTGTGACTTTGATAACGTCCGTCTTATCGCTGGACTTTCACGGACACCAATTGCGAGAACGCGCAAGCCCTCGTCATGGTTGCATTTCATTTCACTCAGATTCAATCTACAGACAACATAGTACGCAGACTCGTTACCTTTACCAAAGGTATCGCTTCGTCTCGAGTACAATGTGTGCGGTTACACATGGATGCGATATATGAGGCCGATGCCGATGATGTAGCCTGGCACACCGTATTGTCCCCATTTTCCTCGGTTACTCACCTTCACCTCAGCCAGCCGTTGCGGTTCAAGATCCTGTCATGCTTGCTCAACGATGCTCGTCGAGCTGTCAGACTGGCCGTCATCGACCCAACACAGTCTTTCATCCTCTTACCACTTCTCGCCCTACTAGATACTTCGTCTGAACTTGAAGGAGTGGAGACAGGATTGATACAGCATCTCACATATCAGATCAGCATACTGAGGGGTATATACATGATGTTATCTAGAGAATCACGTGGTCTCTTTCTTGATGATGCTTGATAGGTACCTACATAACAACATTTGCGGGGCAGGCGACCAAGTATTCAGAGTAGAAATTTGGATAATTTGATTTTCTTTGGCACGCCTCTGTAGACTAAGGCTTTCCATGACATCCCCTTGTACATAGTAAAAACAACTGCTGATGCAATTTGTATGCAAGATGACAGGCGAGGCTAATGTGTTTTGACATTCTTTGTTCTACACTGCACTCGTCAACGTAACCGTGTTGCGGTGGCTCTTAAACTACTGTTACATCTCTTTAACGACATCTTGCCTCTTATCGACATACTTAGACGAGGTCCGACGTGCATAACTCGATCCAACTTAACATGAATTCCGACCTTTGCGCATATCCAATGCACGAGTTCGTGCACCTAGGTTTGTCATTCTCTCCCTACTAGATCTCATGGCATCCCGAAAATTTCGTTTTCAATCAAGAGTACAATACCTAGTGGCACTCTGCTCGGCGAACACTGTGTACGGACAATGCATCTGCGTGTTCGCCCGCCCCCAAGAGAACGCCGTCTACCGTAGATGATATAGGCGAGAATTTTCGTGTTCTGACACCTTTTGCTTCAGAGCTTCACAAGCACCAAGGAAAGTGCCACCCAAAAAAGTGATGACTTGTTGAACGTAGGTCCTCTCTTAGTTCTTGTTTACTACATCCTCAACGATGTGCCGTCAGTCGCCTGCTGTGCGTCCTTCGCCCCTCATTTCTAGCCCAAGCCCCAAGGCTATTTCCCTCACCAACAAGTCTTTGTTCGACAGCGCCAGCCAAAAATATAACGATTTGCTGAATGTAAGTCCTCCCCTGGGCTCTTATTCACTACGTCCCTAATGATGCCTTGTCAGTCGCCTGCTGTACGTTCTTCACCTCCCATCCCCAGTCCGAAGGCCGTTTCCCCCACCAAAGATCCCAAGTTCTTCAAAGGATCGCAACACCTGTCTCCACAAATCCCAAGTCGCTCAATGCAAAATAAGTCGAGGGTAGTTATGCTCTGACAAACAAAGCATCCACCATGCGCTAATTGGCATTTTAATCAGGATTTCCGTCCATCTCAGATTATGCAGCGTCAACTGTCTCCGCCTCTGGAACTTTCTGATCTATTGCAGGGTCCACGAACACACACAAATCATTTCTAGATCAATGCTGGTGGCGATTTTAATGCGCAAGATGAGCGGAACGGAGTTTCCCCTTCTAGTCTTACTCCCGTACATGACGCACACGTGGATACCATTTTTCCAACATAGTGCCATTGTGAAGTACTCTTGTTTGCATTGTCCGTTGGCGATAGCTGGGATAAAACAACATGTATCTTCAAGGTCGCTGTAAGTGCTGATTTACTTACTGGTCTCAAATTTGAAGAACCTGACTGTCATGTACTTAAGGAACCGTCTGCTGATCACCATGTTCTTTACCATGAGAGGCTTTACGTGTGGTAGCCACGTGTTGACTAGGTCTCCCCGCGGCATCAAAATCTGGACAAAAGTAACGTGTAATTTAAAATTTTCTGCTCCGTTCTCAAGCAGTATCCCAGGATGGCGTTTGCTTGCAAACATTCCGCAGTCCACATATCGTCCAGTTCTTACAATGAGTGTCTTTTGGAGATGGTGAATGATATCGAACTCTGTATGTCGCTTCCAAAACATAATTATCGATAAGTGTGTGTCCTGTCTGTCGAGGGGAGTGAAATCGTGAAACCAGTACGTCTTGTCCAAATTATACAAGATCAGAAAACCTGACATTCCTTGGGACAAAGATGGGGAGGTAAATACCACATTTTCGAGGTCAAAATTGACAAAGCATCCGAGAAGGCCTTTGAAACTTACAGCTTCGGGCGTGTTCAACTTCGACGGATTGTTGTTATATCGGACGGCCATCGTATTTTAGGCATTGGTCCTAGGGAAGCTCCTAACGGGATCTATCCCAGTCGTCCTACGAGAGTGGAAAAGCGCATTATAGGCAAGTGACCCACCCATGTGAAGATCGATGACAACTCACGAACATTTCAGTATATAATACGCATACACGTCTCTGTGAAAGGTGGGCCGCTGCTTGCTCACATCTCAATAACAACATGCCCGACGTGCGACCTGTGTAAGCGACGTTAAATTGGCAAGAAACAACACCCACCTCCTCTTTTCGTTCGGGATCAGGTTCGTAGTTCGCGACGAAAACAACATGATCACTTATGCTTTGAACTACAGTCCCCTCCTCAACTCTGGAGGATGGATTTGGTCGGGGGCCGGGGTCGGACTTCCTGGTGATTGTGCGAGACTCACATCTCGTCATGCATTTTCGTCTCCAGTCTCCATTGAATATATTGGATAAACGTTTCAACCCTTAACCTTGTTGGTATAGTCGCCCCTCCCCACCTTCGTGTCCTCACGTTCGTTCGTTTGAAAATTTAGTCCTCGTGAGGGACGTATTTGGATAGTATCCTGCGCCGTCATATACTTATTGTGGAAGCGGGTGACATGTTGCATGTATATGTGATGACTTATTGACGTGTTATTTGGTTGCTTACATAACACCCTGCAGAAGTTTGGTGAGTGTAGTGATCAGTACTTGGACCACCGTCGGTGCGGCGTGCGCACAGTACTCAGTCCTTCCTATGAATCAACTAATGAAAGCCGTAGCGCTCGTTCCATACACTGGTGACTCTTATATACACGAAAAGGGAGCAGAGAAGTTGCTTGCGATACTTAGGTCCTCTCTAGCGTAAGCGATAGTATCTTTGGCGTCTGGTACCTGATGGACAGCGCACAGTCAGATGATCTTCGTCCGATGTTTATGGCATGCGCGCAGAACGACGCGCTGCCATTTCATTGGGGTCGCTGAGCAGTTGATAGCCCTCGGCCCCTCAGGTACGTAAGCTTGACGCTCCAAAGTTTGCACTAATGTTTCTTTTCAGGGTATGCAGCCTCGCTGAGCTTGTCCGACACATAGGATCGCTATGATGTGTAGTAGACGGGCTCCAAGGTCTTCAGCTCTCTGAAAGTTGCATTGGAGCGCCTTGTTACTGAGAAACCTACTCTACTCGGAGTGAGCACGCAGACGATGGGATTGGAATTTTTCGTGCAGGTGATAGTGTTACACCATCGGGATCCAAGTACGTTCACTCATTGTATCCGATGCAACAGAGAATTTGGGTGCCTGATTTCCACATATTCAGGTAAGATTTTTGGAATGTTCGAAAGTCGCTCTCATTTGCATTGGGCAGCTGCTTGCAGATGGCACGTCTATCGATCCTTTCTGATAGATGACATTGCTGCTGCCTTGGATCAAAGACATCGCCAGCTCTTCACAGAAAGTGAGTACGCTAATTCTCCTTCGAGCTTGTACCATGCTAATCAAAGCCATGATTGGGTTTTTTTACCAGGATGCTGCTAAGCGCTTTACCTTTGTTTCACCGACCAGCTGTTACTGACGCGGTGAAAATGTCAAACGTAGTGCATGAGGCAAACGCAAGGCACGTAAAACACCATGCGGGACTACCTAAAAGAGCTAATAGATCCCGCATTGCTCTAGATGTCTTTGCATTCGCCTTCTAACGGCGCTCGCAGATCATCCTGAGCGCCCCCACTTCGACCTTCTCCTGTAGGCCTGAATTAGTTCAAGGAAAAGCAGTGAAATTTTTTTCCAAGGGCTGACCTTTTCACGCAAGACTGCCAAACTTGGTATGTTGTGGCGCTCCACCTTTTCTTTCCATCGCTAATCTTTATTCCCTTTCAAGCTTGACCCGCCCTTGCACACCGCATAACGTAATCCTTTGTGTAAACACCAAACGCCTCACATGAAACGCAATCCTCCCTTCAAATGTCCTTTGTGCTGAATGCTAGGTCACCTGAGCCACTCGGAAGCCAAGATCCACACCGGAAGTCTTCTCATTGAGTCTTCAAACGCTACCCGCGCCCTTCCTCTTCACCTCCACCTTTGCTTATTTATCAGCACTTAAAAGCAGAACATCCACGTTCGGCACAACTGGATGAAGTCGAAAAAGACACTCCTTTGCCGCTGTCAGCGGCTGGGATGCGGTATGGTCCTCAACCAGCCTTTTGATGAACGTTCAGACCCAGCGAGAGGCGTTTGGTTACCGCCAGCAACGTTCTACCGTCATAAACGACTCGATAGGGCTTGTATGGATATCGAAGATGAGGCAAACCCTCGTGGGAGCTCTGTAGTTCGCGAGCAGTCTGTTGGTGCAGGCATGACACCCCGCTCTGCTACCTCCATCAACATCAACCGCTCTGACGCTGTCAACGTTCCACGCTTTCTACGTGATATCCCTGATGAAGCCTCTGCAGGAGGCAGGCGAATCCCCGACGTTAGCCTCTCCTCATCATTGGCTGACACTGATAACGTCGCACGAGCTGTTCAAGACCTACAGCACGTTATCAAATTCATTAATCAGTCAGCAGCATCGCTTTCGTATATAAACCTTGTCTTCGACAGACACCACAAGGGCAATTTTGTCCCAACAGTGCATCCTGACGCTCCCAATGTTGGCCCGTGTAAACTCCAGGTTGAGGCAAAAGAAAATGCATCGATCCTGTGTCACGAGCGCAATATATTCCAGGCCCTCATAACCGTTCAATCCCTTGATGGGCCCATTTCCTTGGAGTCAACAGTCGCAGCGGTTTTGCAACGCGCTACCAACGAGTTGCAACGCATCGATGACATCAAAGCCGGAGAATGGGAACGCCAGCGTTGTTCCAACGTCAGTGTTCAACCTCAGGATGCAGTGCGTCCCTCAAAGGTCCCGGTTATAATCAACACCGGTAAACCTAGTAGATGTTATTTCAAATGCAATTTTTTGACAGACAAACAGATATATACTTTCATCAGTATGAAAGCCACCCTGCAACATTGGCCTGCTACTTCCTCATCTTGACGCTTTCCCTGCTCTGCGGTTTATCGTGTGAGAAATGCAATTTCGCACTCGCGACACTACGCTTCATTATGCGGTGGCTCGTTGTTGAAACCAATATACTATCATCCGAAGAAGCTCGTTTGGTTGATCTTCCCCGGGACTCTCGCACACTGCTGAAACGCATTCACCTTGATCCAAAATGCAAATCTTATATAACATGCCCATCCTGCTTCAAGCTATACAACGATGATAACTTCGCGTGCCCCGAATATTGCACTCACTCCTCACTCCCCGGTGTCCCACAATGTTCTACAAAGCTGAAGCGCACCCGCATCATACGCGGAACGGCTTTTGTACGCCCTGTGAAGAAGTACTTATATCAGGATATGAAGCAATGGCTCGCACGATTGTTATCTCGCTCGGACATTGAAAGCAAGTTAGAACGGGGGTCGGCGGCAAACACGAAGTCCACTGATGGCGAACAGCATGACATCTGGGATGCAGAGGTCCTACAAAACTTTCAAGGGCCAGACAGCAGCCCTTTCATATGCGGACCACCCAAAGAGTTACGCCTCGTGTTTTCTCTTGGTGTTGATGGATTCAATCCATCAGGTATGAAGATTGGGAAAGGTAGCGCTTCGTCTACAGGAATATACATGGTATGCCTGAACCTACCCGTTGACCTCCGCTACCACCCTGAGAACATGTACTTGGTCGGCGTGCTACCTGGTCCAAACAAGCCCTCTCTCGAACAAATTAACGAAGGACTCGCGCCCCTCGTCGATGATCTCTTGTTAGCCTGGGATCCAGGCTTCTTCTACACGCGCACCTCTTTGTACCCTTCGGGCCGTTCTTGTCGATCGGCAGTCATTCCCTTGGTTTGCGACATTATAGGTGCTCGGCAGGTTGGCGGCTTTGCTGGACCTACGAACACCATCTTTTGTTCATACTGCCTCCTAACGAAGGATCGTATTGAAGAGCTCCCGTCGAACAAATGGTCGATGAGATCCTGTAAAGAGCATAGGGCGGTTGCAGAGAAGTGGCGTGATGCACAAACGGCGGAGGAGCGAAAGGAGATAGTTGACCGTTACGGCGTACGGTACTCGGAGCTACTTCGTCTGCCGTATTGGAACCCGGTTCTTTTCACTGTTCTCGACTCCATGCACGCAGACTTCCTCCTCAAGCTACATCACCACATCCGCGATATTTGGGGCGCCGATCGCTCAATGGCATCTGGTGAAGGATATCATGCACCGCTGCCTCGACTGCCAAGGCCCTCTGATTCAGCGCTGGCATCAGGCCTTTGCATCCTCATCCAAGGAAACATGGACAAAGCGCATGAACAGGCTTTATTGCGCTGCCAGAAACCAGTTCTGTTTCACCTGTGCCAAGAGTTTGGCCTGCGGCGGGCGCAAACTGCACTGCTAATGGCAAAAGAGCTCATTCAATTTGTACGTCACACATCTTACTGCTAGCATGATCACCAGGTCTAATTTTCACTCTTGTTACAAGCGCCAGCCGAGTGACAATTTCGTCAAGATTCAGAAACTTCTGAACTCGCTGTCTGAATCAAAGGTTTCTAGCTGCACTCGCCGAGCAGCGCTCCGCCTACTTATTATGCACATGTACAGGTACCCGAGGCGGCGCTTCAGGAGTTACCGAAGAAAAAAAGAACAAAGAATGAGCCTCCATCTGAACAAGAGATGATCAAAGCGCGCTCAAAGTTAGAGAATGCTCAGAGCACTATAGCCGTCGGGACAGGGGTGAGGGTGTCAACCCTCTTACAACTTTGCGCAGAACTAGGCATCTCTACTGATAATCACCTTCGCCCTGGACGTCCCCTACACAAAGGCGGACTGTTGGATCGGCTAGCTAATTGGGTATGTTGCATGGGTTGTTTCTATTGACACTATCTCACTCTAAGAAGCGCCTTTTGCAAGGTCTAACAAATGAGGACGGCAACCTCTTGCATCCCGAGAGGAGAAAGCAAAGTCAGGAAGCCCCACCACCGAAGAATACTGTCGTACTTGGACGGGAGGTATTGGAGGAAATATGGATAGACCAAGCTCGGACGCAGCTTCCATCATTCATTACTGCTGCCCCTTTGGTTGCTGCGGAAAAGAGGACGCCTACTGCTGATCACTGGCGTTCAATCGGTTTGATTCATTTAGTCATCACACTGATTCGCCTGTGGGGCCACAAGGAAGGCCGATTGCAGGAGATGCTACACAACTACATGCATCTCGTCACTGCCATTCATATCACAAACATGAGGAGCATGTCAAAGGAAAAGATTGATCTATATTCTTTCCATTATGAGGAGTACTTTTGCGGGATACTTAAGCTCTACAAAGAAGCAAGGATCCGCCCTGTACATCATATGGCTTTCCACTATCAAATGCTACTCGAGGCCTTTGGTCCGGTCCACTCTTGGCGAGCATGGGCATTTGAGAGGTTCAACTACACCCTTCAGACGATCAAAACTAACTCAAAGTTTGGTGAGCAGCGCCTACTCGACCTTTCATTCACTGGCCTTAACTCCCCAATGTTGCAGGTGAGATGGAAATGACCTTCATCAACGATGCTTGCAGGGCGGCAAACCTCCCTGCCCTTCTATCTAGTAATAGACTCCCCGATGCTATGACATCGCTTTGGCCGGAGTTTCAGAAGACGTTTCACTCAGACATTCGGGGGACCCGCCTCAACGATACTCTTTCATTTGGCAGCGCAGGCAGGCTGAAGGTCACTTACCCGTCTTCCAAACCAAGGGGTAAACTCGCGGAGCTGCAAAGCCGCCTCGCCAAAGACGTAACCAAGTTGACTGGCATACATCATTCAGGTATGCGCCGCTCATCTGCAGTTCGCATAAACTAAAATATACCAGATGTCATGTTTGGCAGTAAATTATGGAAAGCGGGAGCGCTGTACCAACCATACTCCAGGTCGCCGCGGGACTCCAACACCATTATTCGAAACGCTGACTTTCATCAGGCACCTGCTCGCATTTTGGCTATCTTCAGTGAGAAATCGTGCCTCGAGACGCCGTCAATTCTCATTGAACGCCTGGTGGAACTGGACTCGGCCCAGGTAAAACAGGACCCCTACCAACAATTTGGTTTCAGCGTTGCCGGAGGGCTCTTCTTCGATCAGTACCACCCCCTCGAAATCATTAAATCTGAAGCGCTTGTGACTTTGTTTGCACGTACCGTGTTTGAATATCGCACCTTGGGCAGTGTAGTCCACGTACTTCCCATTATAAAGGTTGGCCGCATACGTTTATCGCTATATCATTTGATTGCTGACTACCAATAGGATATGTATGTTACAAATGATAGTGGTGCGGGTATGGAAAATGGCGAAGAGGATACTCTCACTTAGATCTGACCGCCGAGCGCATGCTTACTGGGAAGTCCATCCCAATGAAAGCATTGATTGAGGCGATCAATTCAGGAGTTCACAGATTGCGGACGAGGAGCAGTGAGGTGGAGGGTCATCACAAGGCGCTTAGTAGTAGATGACTACCAGGATCAGCTTATTTTACGAAAGTTCGTGGACATTTTAAAGTCTGCCGATCCCCTACATATCAAATCGAGATACGATTATATTTATCAAACAGCTTGTGAGCATATTCATCAGAGAAACGTCATTGGCAGAGCGTCTTTGTGCGATCAGTCCTTTAAATTGACTTGAAGTGCGTTGATGAGTCAGCCTACTAGTACAATTCCAACACCGGTCAGGACCTGGCGTAGACCTCTAGTTTTCTCAAGCTTCCCTACACGTAACGACGACGACGACGCTGATCTGGAGGACTTGATATTCGGCGCTGAAGACGAGGAAGTGTTACGCAAAGACTAACAAGAGGGTGGCCTTCTTCGACTCACCTTTGTTGTGTCCGCTGGGTTTGATACGGCAGGTCCACCATGCTTAGTGCTAACTACAACGTAGACCGCGGACAGATCACCTGATGCGGGACACCTCATTTGGATTTGATACTGGTAAGATTCACGCTTTGATGCAGTTGGATTGGCTACTATTGTATTCGTAGGTGCCGACTTTGATATCGCTCAATGCAGTCCTGGTTATCTCGAACCTCGTGTCATGATATTCATCTTCAAGGCCTACCTCCGCGAACGAAAGTGGTCGATCAAATCGTGCATGTCGTATTCCTACCATGCGCCTTAGTTCCTGAACCAATTCTAACGAATCCTCTGTCGACTTCGTTCGAAGCGGAAATGACACCGGAACCTGTCTTACACACAATATGCTAGTCAAGCTTGACCGTCTTCGACTGGGCACCTAACCCACCTGCGACAAGGTAGATGTCACACAGCGTCTGTTATCCCGTGACTTATGTTACGGTCTGCCATCGTACAAACCTCCAAGTCATTTCACAGTATCATTGATCCTATAGAGGAAGCGCCTAACGGACTCCATCCCAGTCGTCCTACGAGAGTGGAAAAGCACATTATAGGCAAGTAACTCACTCATACGAAGATCGATGACAACTAACGAACATTTTAGTATATAATACGCGTACACATCTCTGTGAAAGGTGGGCCGCCGCTTACCCACATCTCAATAACAACGCGCCTGACGTGCGACTTGTAAAGTCAGATACCACTTTTCAGGATATAAGCGACATTAATTTGGCAAGAAACAACGCCTACCTCCTCTTTCGTTCGGGGATCAGGTTTGTAATTCGCAACAGAAAAATATGATGACCATTTATGTGGTCGGGGCCGGGGTCGGGCTTCCCGTAATTGTGCGAGACTCACATTTCGTCATGCATTTTCGACTCCAGTCTCCCCTTGACCTTGGTGGTATAGTCGCCCCTCCCCACCCTCGGGCGCTCGGAGGGGAGGGCTCTCCCGTCTCCACCGTTTGTTTTCGCATCTGTTTCGTTTGTCCTGGCGTTCTTTTGTTTGTCTGTGCGTTCTTCCGTTTGTCTTCGCGCCCTTTCGTTGTCTTCGCGCCCTTTCATTTGTCTTCGCGCCCTTTCGTTTGTCTTCGCGCCCTTTCATTTGTCTTCGCGCCCTTTCGTTTGTCTTCGCGCCCTTTCGTTTGTCTTCGCGCCCTTTCGTTTGTCTGCGCAGTTGGTTCGTTTGTCCTCATGTTCTTTGGTTTGTCCTCGCGTTAGTTCGTTTATTTCTTTTCGCGTTCGTCACATTTCGTCTCCAGCCTCCATTGAATATGTTGGATCAACGTTTGGCGGCAAGAACGATCACTTCATAGTCTCCACCGCTGACGATGCTGTGTCGCTGGAAATAACCTCATTTGGGATCGAGAATCTGCTAATCTTCTTCATCACATCTATTCTAAGGACCCTGACCAGTATTCGACTTGTATATCAGCAATAATCTCGCAGGTGACCCTTCCGCGTTTGCTGTGAGCGGGCACGATGACAGTATTCGTATATGGTCAACATTCTTAGGTCTCACTTCATAGACTCCATCTCATGATCCACAAGATTTGACACCGTCCGAATCGCAATACAACTACTCTCCTAGAGGATGGCATATGGACAGGATCCCTCTGGATAATTTCCTCAAGGTCGTTACGCCAACTCGGCGGTTGCGATCTCCGAGTATGACGTCATCGGCTCTCCTGTCAAGGTCGAGTTCGGAATATGCGTATGGGATGGAAAGAAGTTCTTTCACGTTTGTTCGTTTGTTCGCGTTGTTCTTTCTCGTTGATTCGTTTGTCCTTGCATTTGTCCGTTTGTCCTCGAGTTTGTTCGCATTGTTCTTTTGCGTCCAATCGCCTGTCTTGTCCACCTTCACCCATCATGGCATGGGTCTTGAATGAGCGGGAGACACCCTGTGCCACAACATCACACGAAGGGCTGAATTCCGAACTGCTATCTGCCTGCGGTGCCGTGCGTTCAGGCTTTTCTGTTGACTTTCTTTAATAATGGAACAATGTGCTTTTAATATTCGCGATATGAATAGATATCACATAGCGGCGGCGCAAATATGTAGATCTAGAGAATTGGCTATCCTGCTGCGGTATTCAACGTTCAACGTTCAGCGCTCAGTATGACCTTGTCATTATCGTTCCTCATTCAATTATGTAACTAGCACTTATTTTAAATTAATCACAAAGGGAACTCTATGGGCCGTAGCAAATATAAACGACAAACGATCCTTCCTAAACGCCATCATGTATGTCTGTCCTCCTATATAAGTTGCCCTCATGACACCCACTCTCCTCACTCTTGTCCCTCGCTAACCCTGCACTCCTTACTAGACCTCTTCTGATGAAAGAACCTCGTACACCTGCTACGCTTCGGGTGCCTCCTCGGAGACAACATCCTCGTCTACTCCTTGAGCGCGATGTGAGTATGATTGATGTCAGTGTGTTACATTTGATTGAACACCACCTGCTTCAGGATGTACCTATCATGCGGCAGACTTTCTCAGCAGAACATCGGCCCTTCAAGCTACGACGACAAGCACCGGCAGTGGCCAGGTCAGGCACAGAGTCTGTTGCAGTAAGCTTGTTTTAACTTTTTTTATAAACACATACAGGTACTCCAGTTATGCAAGTTTAAATCTATTGGATTTTGTCAGCAAAAAAATAAAGAGAACGCCTATGTACGGACGCCGCCATGATATGTCTTGAAGTGTCTCACCCGCATGCTTATTAGAGAACCTAAACAGCATTCTTCACCAGCGACCCACAATGTAACACCAACCCTGGTCATTTCAGAGCCGGTATCACAGTCTGAGAGCCTGCCATTGGTTGACACGATGCATCCGATTGATAAAATTTCCCCAGAAACCCCCCCCAACACTCCGGCAGTTGATTCTCTACCAGTCACTTGTCCGCAAGTTGATTCTCTACCGGTCAGTCATCCGCAAGTCAATTCTCAACAAGTTAATTCGCCATCTCCTGCGCCATCTCCCTCAGACGAACAGGGCATGTCGGCAGAGAACGAACTCATCATCCAACGCAAGACGAAGAGCATCAGGTCTCGTTCGGACCGCGTCACTTGGTATCATACATACTCTCGCAGCACGTTGTCAACACCCTCCACCTCGCCCCTTTTATATAGTCATGAACTCTGCCGTGGCGACTTGCGCCTTCATAAGTCACAGCAAGATGGACAGATTCAAACTTGGGTATGGGATGGGTTGCAGTGGGTAGGGATCGAACATGGGGATCCACATCTTAATTTACCTGGATACCGACTTAAGTTTGTAGGCGAAGAACCGAACTGGGTAACCAGAAAAACTGTGGTCGATGACATAGGTAGAGCAAAACGGGTGGCCAGTACAGCTCCTCCTCTTTTCGTTCAGGGATCAGGTTTGTAGTTCGCGACGAAAAATAACACGATCACTTATACTCTGAACTACAGTCCCCTCCTCAGCTCTAGAAGATGGATCTGGTCGGGGGCTGGGGTCGGGCTTCCCGTAATTGCGAGACTCACATTTCGTCATGCATTTTCATCTCCAGTCTCCCTCGAATATATTGGATTAACGTTTCAACCCTTAACCTTGGTATAGTCGCCCCTCCCCACCCTCGGGCGCCCGGAGGGGAGGGCTCCCTCGTCTCCACCGTTTGTCTTCGCATTTTTTCGTTTGTCCTGGCGTTCTTTCATTTTTCCGCGCGTTGATTTGTTTGTCCTGGTGTTGATTTGTTTGTCTTTGCGCCCTTTGGTTTGTCTGCGCGTTGGTTCGTTCGTCCTCATGTTCTTTGGTTTGTCCTCGCGTTAGTTAGTTTATTTCTTTTTGCGTTCGTCACATTCCGTTACGCCAACTCGGCGGTTGCGATCTCCGAGTATGACGTCAGCGGCTTTCCTGTCAAGGTCGAGTTCGGAATATGCATATGGGACGGAAAGAAGTTCTTTCGCGTTTGTTCGTTTGTTCACGTTGTTCTTTCTCGTTGATTCATTTGTCCTTGCATTTGTCCAGTTGTCTTCGAGTTTGTTCGCGTTGTTCTTTTGCGTTCATTCGTCTGTCTTGTCCACCTTCACCCATCATGGCATGGGTCTCGAGCGAGCGGGAGACTCCCTGTGCTCCATCAGTCGTCCGCAAGTCAATTCTCAACAAGTTAATTCGCCATTTCCTGTGCCGTCTCACTCAGGATGGTTTAGTCGCCCCTCCCCACCCTCACGCGCTCGGGGGGGAGGGCTTTCCCGTCTCCACCGTTTATCTTCGCATTTTTTCGTTTGTCCTCGCGTTCTCCCATTTGTCCGTGCGTTTGTTCGTTTGGTCATCGCGTTGATTCGTTTGCCCGCGCGTTGGCTCGTTTGTCTTCGCGCCCTTTCGTTTGTCTGCGCGTTGGTTCGTTTGTCCTCATGTTCTTTGGTTTGTCCTCGCGTTAGTTCGTTTATTTCTTTTCACGTTCATCACATTTCGTCTCCAGTCTCCATTGAATATGTTGGATCAACGTTTGGCGGCAAGAACGATCACTTCATAGTCTCCACCGCTGACGATGCTGTGTCGCTGGATATAACCTCATTTGGGATCGAGAATCTGCTAATCTTCTTCATCACATTTATCCTAAGGACCCTGACCAGGATTCGACCTGTATATCATGCAATAATCTCGCAGGTGACCCTTTCGCGTTTGACGATGACAGTATTTGTATATGGTCAACATTTTTATGTCTTACTCCATAGACTTCATCTCATGATCCACAACATATGACACCGTCCGAATCGCAATACAACTACTCTCCTAGAGGATGGCATATGGACAGGATCCCCCTGGATAATTTCCTCAATATGGGATGGAAAGAAGTTCTTTCATGTTCATTCGTTCGTCCTCGCGTTTTTTCGTGTGCCCTCCCGTTTGTCCGAGTGTTGGCGTTCTTTCGCGTTGATTCATTTGTCCTTGCCTTTGTCCGTTTCGTTGCGTTCCTTTGTGTGTTCCCATTTCTTCGTTTGTCCTCGCGTTTGTCCGTTCGTTCGCATTGTTCTTTTGCGCTATTCGTGTCTCCGCGCGTTTGTCCCTTTGTCCGCGTTGTTCTTTCGCGTTTGTTTCTTCGTTTGTGCTGGCGTTTGTCCGTTTCTTCGCGTTGTTCTTTTGCGCTGATTCGTTTGTCCGCGCGTTTTTCCCTTTGTCCGCGTTGTTCTTTCGCGATTTTTCGTGTGCCCTCCCGTTTGTCTGCTTGTTGGCGTTGTTCTTTCGCGTTTGTTTCTTCGTTTGTCCTCGCGTTTGTCCATTTCTTCGCGTTGTTCTTTTGCGCCGATTCGTTTGTCCGCGCGTTTTTCCCTTTGTCCGTGTTGATCTTTCGCGATTTTTCGTGTGCCCTCCCGTTTGTCTGTTTGTTGGCGTTGTTCTTTTGCGTTGATCTGTTTGGCCTTGCGTTTGTCCGTTTTTTCGCGTTGTTTGTTGCGCTGATTCGCTTGTCCGCGCGTTTTTCCCTTTGTCCGCGTTGTTCTTTCGCGTTTCTTCATTTGTCCTCGCGTTTCTTCGTTCGTCCTCGCGTTTGTCCATTTTTTTGCGTTGTTCTTTTGCGCTGATTCCTTTGTCCGCGCGTTTGTCCCTGTGTTCGCGTTGTTCTTTCGTCTTGATTCATTTGTCCTCGCATATGTTCGTTTGTTCGCGTCGTTCTTTCCCATTGATTCGTTTGTCCTCGCGTTTGTCTGTTTCCTTGCGTTTCTTTGTTTGTTCCCGTTTCTTCGTTTGTCCTAGCGTTTGTCCGTGTTCGCGTTGTTCTTTTGCGTGTGTCCTCACGCTTGTCCGTTTGTCCTCGCATTTTTTCGTTTGTTCCCATTTCTTCGTTTGTCCTCGCGTTGGTTCGTTTCTCCGCATTGTTCTTTTGCATTGTTTCTTTTTTCGCGTTCGCCCGTTCGCCCTCGCCCCTTTTATATTATCGAAATCTCCAGCGTCTTTCATTCCTTCCTGCTACCTATATGTAGACCGGATTTGTCGCAATTCCATTTTCCTTCCACTAGTGGAGGCTTTCAACTTTGTTCAAACTGTTTAGCCATAGGATCACTGTTGATCCCATCACTCCTATTTATGCTAATGCCCTGATGTGAGGCATACCCAGTCCCACGGAAGCTCCCTATGATGTTTGGCCGAAAATTTGCCTATTTGAGGGCCTTGGGGAGCCACTCCAGTGCTCCAAACATGCCAATGTCTGTCTGTATGAATCTGCATGATCAATGAGTGCCAAACATCTCTAAGTTTATCTAGATTATGTTACTTGGCAAGGATATATATTGTGAGGTCCGTTCTGTGCAGAATATGTGGAAATATTCCTCATGATGATGTGCCCATGGTGGATGATACCCCTATGTGGTGGTTGCATGATGACAACAATATGCCAAAGGTAGCACCACATTTTACATGCAGGCAGTGTACATTCAACCTTCACACTCATGCCTCAATCAACCATCTCATTTTTAAGCATGGAAAGAAGGCACTTCTAGGCAAGTGTGATGGAGCATGCAAGTTGTCTCTCAATGTGGAGAGGCATTGAAATGCACTTACTTCTGTTGCAGTTCTGCAGAAGTTGACAAAGTTTAAGATTTCCAGTGGGCACATGTTAAGAACATAGTTTTTTTAGCTTGTTGTATCTTTAGATATAGTGCATTCACTTGAATTTTGCCTTTCAAATGCATGATGTTGCCTTGTCACACTTCCAATGTGACATTTTTGTGACACAGGATGACCCTTGTCTGGTTTTGCCTATTTGATGCTCAAAATCATGCCTATTTGAAGGCCATTTTGGAGGGTCTTGATAGCTGAACATCATAGGGAGCTTCCAGGGGCCTGCATACCCCCACATAAGGTGGTGCATTAATGTATTGTTCCACCTGTGCAGCATTGTTTCTTTGAACTATGTATAGAAGCTAGTGAGCAATTACAACAGTATCATACACAAAAATGTCCCTAAACTCAAAGTGTAAACCCTGCGACAAGCCCACAGCATGCAACTGACCTGTGAAACAGCAGAAAATCATCACAAAGGACACTGCTTGAACTTTGGCTCTTGCACCTGAATGATCTTCTTGTCAAAATCTTACTCTCATTTTCACACAGTCGACTTTGTCTCGCAAGTTAAGGGAAAGGCCCAAAATGGAAGCCTGTGTCAACAATAACCCTAATGCATTGTCATCAAAGCATCCAATGGTGGTTACCAGACCTGACATAGAGCGTGCCTTGATTCTGTGGATCAGGCACATGGAAAATAAACATGAAATGGTGACTGGGCCTATGTTACAAGAGAAATGGAAAAGGTTTGAGGATGAGTTTAATGTCCTGGACAATGAGAGACTGTTAGGGGAAGCATGGATTCAGTCATTTTGCAAAGCCTACAAGATCTGTGAGTACTGACAGCATGGGGAATCTGGATCTGTGGACACCAAAGCTGTTTCTGCAGAACAAGAACATTGTCGCAGTATTTTAGCAAAGTTTGCTCCTCAAGATTGGTGGGACTTTGATGAGACATCATTCTTTCCATAGTGAGTGTTCATTTCATTTTGTAATTCACAGTGCTTAATTTCTTTATTTTTAGTGCACCTCCAGATCATGGTTTTGCAACACGACAAATGAGTGGCAAGAAGAAGGAGAAATTTTGCATATCCATTAGGTTAGCTTGCAACACAGATGAAAGTGAGAGGTTCAAGCCTATTTTTATTGTCAGGGCAAAGAAACCACGATGCTTCAAGAAGCAGTCACCAGAACAGTGTGGGTTCTATTATCAAAACAATAAGAAGGCTTGGATGACAGCAGCTCTATTCGAAGAGTATGTTTACATGATCCTGTGACTGTTGATGATACCTAATGCACTGTCTAGATGGGTCAAAAAGCTTGACCTTCAAATGAAGTGACAAAACCAGCATATCTGCATGTTTATTGATAACTTCTCTGCTCACAGCATCTCATATCATCTATCGAACATGTATTTCAGGCCCAATATGACACCATTTGTGCAATCATGTGACATGGGAATCATTTGATGCTTCAAGGCAATATATTGCCATAATTTTTGCATGCACACGATTGACCTTGATGATGCTGGTGAACAAGACATTTATAAACTCAACATTCTCACAGGTATGACAATGACAAAGCAAGCATGGTATACCATTACATCCAAGACCATCAAACATTGCTGGAATCACACCAAAATCCAACTGTGAGTCAATTATTTGATGTTCTCATTTTCAGTGCTCAATTTTTCATGGCAATGATCCAAAAGCAGGCCTAGACTCAAGGCCTCATGTTGATGCTGCCACATGGAGTATTGTCTGCAAGTTTGCGACCACCGAAATGTCCCTTCCAGTAGTCAAGAATGACCTAAAGGCTCATCTTCATGAACACTATGTAGATTCAGATTGGAGACCAGCATCATGGATGCCAAAGGTGATGCAGATATGGCTTTGAATGCTATAAATGCACTTGCAGAAGCTGCATCTCGTCGCACCAGCCTCAAAATTTGTATTTGCGCACATCCACAGCAAGCAGCTGACCAACTTTCCTCCACTGAAGCTGACCTTATGTGATCTGTCGACAATCTCAAGGTGCACAATTGTATGATACATACATGGATTAATAGAATTTGCAAGATGCAGAACATATGAGGTGAGTGCAAAGAAGGTGGAAATGAATGTGAAAGAGGTGCAAGAGGGTGTGAGAAGACAGGCAGGTGTGAAGGATTGAGATGTGTGAGATGCATGCATTTGAAGGAGTGACATGGTGACACCTTTGTAGCTTAGAGAATAATGCAATCCATCCAAAGTCCACCTAGATCATGCTCAACACCATCAACCTCCAGTAAAATGTTGGAGCTCATTCCAATCACAATACTGCTGCAAAACATAAAACAAGTAAGTAAGTGATATGTGTCAATGATATCTCACAGTCCATATTGTATTTTCTGGTGCAGAATAAAATGTCTAATTCTTGCATGTTCTGAGGAGTAGTATCCTGCAATCATGTTTAATTTTTTTGCTCTGAACATGATAAATTTTTTACAACTGTTATCCAGGAAAAATATACTGCAAACATCATTTATTTATTCTTACAAAACATGGGGGATATTTCACAAATTTCCACTTACCAAATATATGAAAGAAATTTTGAGAGCTTCTTGGCTTTTTGTCAACAAAACATTGAAAAAAAAAAAATCTTTTTTGTCATATTTTCTGATACTGTTCTTGGATCAAACATGTAGTGAACTGGATGAAGTAATTGAGACTCTTGGTGCACAGAACATTTGAAAAATACAGACAAGAAAATTAACATTTTTGTAAGCTGGTATTTAGAAGAGAATAAATGGAAAATTCAAAATTATTTTGGAAGGAACATGACCAATTTTTGCATCATGTCCCACACATAGAAAATGCTTGATACATGAATTAAAATTTTTCAATGTTTTAACAGGCAAAATGAAAGGAAATTTCTATCTTCTCAATCAATGTTTTTTGAATGTTTGGTAGAGGAAAATTGGAAAATGCCTGCAGTGAATGGTGCTTGGGCGAGCTCCTCGATGGGCACAAATTTCTTGCAATTTTCCTATTACGCCCATGAGCTCAACTGTGCCCTTGAGCCCGGTTACCCCAACCACGTCATAAGTAATACCCTACATAGCCGATCGGAGATAGAAATTTAAACACAGCCTGTGTGTGTAGTTTTTACATTGTGGCCTAGCGTTATGAAAGTGGCTGTAACTTGAAGTTGAAGCCATCCAAGGCATTTAGATGCAGTTTGAATGTTGTCCTAAATGTTGAAAACCCCAATGTGATATGTCAGACGACGATCGCTAAGTGACTAACTTACTCGATACACCGGGTGACCGAGTGGCGATATCGCCGTCATAGTAAGCTGACTGGGGCATGACCAATGGATTTCATGACTCTCAGGTCAGACTTTTGTTGAACTCGGGGGAGCTCGGCAAGCTTTACAGATGTATATTTTTATGCACTCTCGATGCTACCTCACAATAAGAGCACAACATCGCCTATTCCAGGTGAAATTTGCCAAAGGTCAACAGTGAAACGATAACATTGACGACCGCCAGAACCAATTCCCATCCACATCAAATTAAACCGCAGCATGCCTATGCTGGTATTTATGACCGTAATTGAGTAGCCTTCACCAGATGAGCGAGTACAGAGTCACAGAGGAGAATTTCAACTCACCAGTCTGGTTCGATTTCTGAGAGTATTCTTATCCTGATAAAAAATGAAGTTTATGGCCCCTCGTACAAGTAGGTAGACATACTGTGTCTTCTTGGTTTCTTCCACTTCGTGGAAGACCACCCATCCAGTCCGCGACTTCCGAGTGAAAAGCACAGATGTTGGGTGAACATATAGAGTCTGCTTGAGTGAACAACGATAAACGTCGTACATTCAGCAGTATCGCTTACTTTATTTCCCTTCACCGACCGGTATGTTCCATCTGCAACCCATCGGGCACCGTTGCGCCAATACCCACTGACCAAACATTGCCGAAGCCGTTTAGCATCGCCCTCACAGCTCTGGAGCGGTAAGTTGAATCGGATCATGTATTTCTTCAACTGTGACCGGATCGACACCGCTCTCGACATGGCACGGAAGTTGAGAGCATGAGCTTTGCACCATGATGAAGATCGACCGTATTTGGTGAAAGCGTTGTATGCTACCGAACGTAAGCAATCAGCTTTTGGGTGTAGCGAGCAAGTACCATTTAAAAGGGTCAGATGGTCCTGATACCAACATTGTCAGTCTACCGAATTGAGGCGAACCGGAACCTACCCCTTCCTCGGCTGTGAATTTTCGTCTCTCCAGTTCTGCAATCGCTCCAGGAGCACCATCAGGTATGACAAATGCATCCTATGATGCAAACAGGTAAATACGATAGGAACGTTGGTCCGATGAGGCACTTGCTTGTATTGAAACCATGGCAGCAATTGTGAGAATTTCTTCGCCGCAATTGAAGTCCTTCGAGGTGAAAAGCTGCCTGTGCATCAAGCTGTGCAAAAAAAGTCAATACTGACAGAAAAGCGCACCATTCTAGCTATATTGACATCGATGGGGCATTCTGCAACCCGTTCACCGATCGGAGTAAGGAGGCCATCGTCGCAAATCATCCCTGCAGCAAAGAGCCCCTCGAGCGCACGGAGAATGCTTTCTGCTGGAGGTGCTGAGACCCATTCAAACTTCATAAGGTCATCTATACCTAGGGATTTCAGTTGTAGAATCGGAGTGGTCATATCAGTGCGAGTGATCTCAGGCGGCGTGCTTGTAGGAAGAGAAACGAAAACAGAATCAGGATATAATCGAAAGCAAATTCCTGGTGAGGTCCGTCCGGCGCGACCAGCCCTCTGTATTGCAGATGCTTGGGAAACAGGAACTGTCGACAGTGAGGCAAGGAAAGTAGTTGGATTGTATGTTCGTATCTGGTGTCCATGAGAGAATGCGATCGATAAGGTAATGAAACTTACCTTTACGAACCCACTGTCGATAACAAACTGCACTCCATCGATGGTGACGCTGGCCTAATTGCATAAGACACTAGGTTGCTAAAAATGGCGCGACTCACTTCCGCGATGTTTGTGGCCGCGATAACCTTTCGCGTCCCTCGTTCTGCAACATTGAAAACCCTGAGCTGTTCTTCCGTGCTTAAGCCAGCATGCAGTGCAAGAGGAATTATCTGTGTGGCTCCTCGCGGAAGTCTAGAAAGCATCAGAGATTGCATGAGTATGAAAAAATACACAAGGAAACAGAATGCGCACGTAGGAAGAAGTTCTGTGAGTTCCTCTAAGCATCTTTCTATTTCTTCACGTCCCGTCAGGAACATCAAGATGTCACCAGCGCCGTGCTGCGCAATAAGGAGTGATGGGGTATAAGGCAAGAAGGTCCAGGGGACGCACCTGCAGGTTAATGTTCCATGCAACCTCTACTGCCTTCCTCACATAGTCTGGAGCGGGCTCTTGAAGGTAAGCAACCTCGACAGGAAATACACGCCCTTCCAGACTAATAATAATAGCGTCGTCTGGATGTGCCCCCGAAGTGAAGTATTCTAGAAATGATCTAGCATCCAAAGTAGCTGACGATACTATCAGCCGAAGCGATGGGCGCTTACGCCTAATTCTGTTGCGCCATCTTAGCTCAGTAGCTAAGGGGAAAGATTGAAGTATGTTTGACATACTTCTTCAAGACACCCAGAAGTAGATCTGTGTAAAGACTTCGCTCGTGCGCCTCGTCAATCTGTGAACCCATTGAGCACATATTGACAAGAATAATACAGTACTGACCATAATGACGCTATAGCGCGAGAGGAGAGGATCAATTAGCGTCTCTCGAAAGAGCATCCCATCAGTCATGTAGCATATCCGGGTTCGCTCCTTGTCACTGACGTCTTCAAAGCGAATAGTGTATCCGACCTACGAGAATACTCGTGAGTGATGCAGAGGCACATCAGCTTGATGGTGTACCTCATCCCCAAGAAGAGTACCAACTTCTGCTGCAACTCTGATAGCAACAGACGTTGCTGCGACGCGTCGTGGTTGGGTGCAGGCAATCACATTACCTTCAGACGCCCATCCAGATTCTAGGAGATACTGGGGTAGCTCTTAGCCTGGAGTGAGATGGAACTCGGATTATCCATGAAATTTGATGATTGCTCACGAGTTGTTTTTCCTGATCCTGTTTGACCAACAACGATCGTGACACCATACTTTTCTATGCAATGTAAAAGTTTTTGTCCTGTAGAACAGAGTTGAGTAGTGCCTAGAAAAGACGACAAAGAGGGAGCATACGGTATTGCCGAATGGGCAGTCGTTCACGCTGTGCTTGTATAGAAAGGGAGCCATGTGAAGGTGCAGATTGAACAACATTTCCTTCCTCCTCTGTTACTCTGTCGAGTGTGCTTCCAGGTCCAGCAGTTCCTGGCTTCCAGAACGTCAAGGTAGACATGATGTGTGATTCATGTACTACTAAGTGTAAATGGTTGTTTGGATCTAAAGGCTTTGCACGCAATGTACAAACAATCACCAATAACGCGCTGCATCAACATTTGTTGTCATTACAATTAATCATTCATTCCTTCCTTTGCAAATGGATGCCCGAGAAGATCTACCTAAAATATCAGTGGAGACAGAACAGGACTGGCGACGTCTTCAACGAAATATCTCAACCGCTTTTCTTGATAGATTGGACTTGGAACTTGAATCTCAGGGTGTCAGCCAAGACAGGGAATCATTCCTGCCTCACATAAACCAAGTAAGCAAAGTATTTTTCATTCAAACATGATATTCTGAGATATGTTAGTTTCTCGATACACTTTTTGCGATAACTAGACCAAATCTCCGTATTAACGGACGCACTACTGAAGAGCCATATGACGATGACGATGAAGGTGAGGGCTACATGCTTGACAGGGAATTAATTTTGTTCATGAATCGTAGGGATGGAACCTTTTGATGAGGCTCTTGATCGACATATCTGGTCGCTTTCCGATCAGCGACTGAAGTGGGATAGGGAAATCGGAGTTCGCCGTCGGACACGTCCCACCGAAATCGAAGCTCTAGTTCAGGGGGTTTACACTCAGCATCGTAGCGTTGACATGGATATCGATGCGAATCAGGAATCAGATGTTTCAGATCTGGATAGTACGTGTAGACGTCGAGTGGGGGAACACATCTAACTAACCAATAGGCAGCCAACATGACCCTGTGACGGAAGAAACTTTTGTGAATGCTATTACGATGTCGGCTCAGCTTTCCCAGGTAGGGTTCTTCAAACGCCTAATTTAAATTTCTTCATGATATCTCCAGTCTATTTCCATGCAGTATGAGCGGGCAAACAGATTTGCTGCTGTTTCGAACGAGGTGAAGGCACTAAAACCTTGACATCTACACACGCACGATGTGACGCACGCTGGGACTAATAATACTAAGCACTATTATCACGATCCTCTGAATCCGCCTCTTCCACCTCGGGGTGCAAAACCTCCACTGCTACCTCGACCACTTCCTCCTCTGAAACCTCCTCTGAAACCGCCCCGGTCACCAGTGAAGCCACCTCTTACCCCACCCCTGCTAGTCCCTCGTCCTCCCCGTCCTCGTCCCCCAGGGGCACCCCGTCCCCGTGGCCCATTGCCTCTTGCGATGCCGCGCCCGCGTTCTGAAGATGATATACAGTGAATGGGAAACATATAGAAGAGAGGAGAAAACGTACTTGTTACACCTAGAGAATTAAAGCTCAGGTGTAGAAGTAGAACAACCTATAGAATAGAGCATACCTGCAACTTTTGGTTTTGGGAGGAATCGCTCAATGGGTAACAATTTATCGCCTCCGATGTATACTTTATCTCCTTGCTTGAAGCTGCTTGCAATCATACCTTCTCCCATCTTGACTGAGAAATAAACTTCATTGATAGGGCCAAGGATCTCGTCAACCTTGCCAATCACAGATTTGTTTTGGAGGTAAATGGGGGCGTTGAAGTAGGGAACCTTGTCTGATATGAGAGAAGAGCACAACATCTCATCTTCTACAGCATGCATGAATGTCCCCATTTCTGCAAACGGTGAAAACGGTGACATGGAATTGTAAGGATATTAAATATCTTACCGACGACTGTAGCTGGAGGACCAAAGTCACGCTGCTGGAATCCTCCACGTCCCCCACCGCGTCCTAGAAGATGAGCAAAATTGGACTCTCAATAAGAATTACACGCGTACCTCCTCTGCTAAAACCTCTTGCTCCTCGACTCATGATGTTCAGAGGAATAAAAACAATGTGATTATGTAAGCGGCTAGCAATTTGTTAGTGTGAGTAACTTAGTGATTGCCAGTCTGGTAGACTTACTGCAGTGGCTTGACATATGTATACATATGATCTCGCGTTTGTCACATCCAGCTTGTAGAACTCTGGCTGGCGAAGGCAACATCTATGAGCTTATTTTTTCGTCACTCGCCCAGCGTGGAAGGCGAGTTCACTCTCAAAGATCCTCCAAACAAGACTACTAGTAACGATACCGTGCTCCTGAGCTCTCGATTGTGGGCATATTTGTCTACACCACACAATTCCCGCGTTCTCGTCCTAATATCTTCAGGCGACTCAACTGCACCCTTAATAACATCCCAAAACTTGGAATGCTTGACTTGTTGGGCGAACGAAGATCCTGATGTGCGTCCATTAAATATGGACATGTTTTGTTCCACCTAATCGTTGTCACAAGGTCGAGTACATTACAGTTCCACCTCACTGGCCAGACCTGTATCCTCATATCTTTGGATCATTCAATGGACGACAGAAACTGCACGTGTCCCGTGCAGGGGACGTTTCACTATCCGAAGTGGTAGTGACAGCTCAAACTCCCGACGCATACAGTTTTGCATTGTCTCACAGTTCTGCCCTTGAGGAATGGCTTTTCCACTCATCGCCGATCATTCGAACTGGTGAAGAATTACAGCTTCCCCGAACGCTATTTCTCTCAAATGGCGACGCTTCTGAAGCGTTGTCCTCGGCACTCTGCTCGTATCGCTACAATGTTGATGGTGCATATCCATTCTCTCAAGGAATTGTGAAGCGCAATGTCACGCAGTTTGTTGTGGCCTGTTTCGATGAAAGAGCAGAAATCGGAGGAAGCACGTTGGCTGTTGGCGTGCACTCAGCTGATGCTGAGATAGCTTCGGACGCACTCGAAATCAGCGAATCTTTTCTCATCACTGCTGCACTTCCAGCAAACGTGGCCCAACATAATAGACTCTATGAGGGCGAGTGTGTGTCTGCCAGTTTGAATGTACTGCTAACGTAACTGAATATTGCAGCTGCCGCAACGAACGCCTATTTTCGTCTTGAACCAATTTTGCGAGAGACTGATTTCCCTTACCGTGATGTCGCTCTGTACCTGCGAACCTCTGATTTTCGTCAGGTCGGCGTCCTCGATGGAGACTGGGTATGTTGTTTGCCCTATTTTGCGTGAAACTAAACTTGCTGTGCGCAGGCCATCGTGAGTGATCTCAAGTCATCCCAGGCAAGGCTAGTGCGAGTGTTTGCGCATGATTACGAATCAGTCCCTTCGTACGGTTTTGATATGTGATCTTATTCCAAACTGAAGGGATTTTTAGTGGCGTTGTGAAAGCTTCGCCGTCACTGATTTCCAGCATCCGTGTAGACTCTTCTAGTCTTGTGTG
Organism: Suillus cothurnatus; assembly: GCA_016758765.1. NCBI lineage: Eukaryota > Fungi > Basidiomycota > Agaricomycetes > Boletales > Suillaceae > Suillus > Suillus cothurnatus. Next base: position 1,197,723 of record JABBWL010000004.1, on the reverse strand, counting down.
GATTCGTCCGAGCCCCTTTGGCAACCGTCAACCTGCAATACCAGTGGCTCGTGCTCTTACTCTCTCTCGCATCGCATCTCCATTTTCCACCGGACGCAAGTTCGAGACCCTTTTTCTTCAAGAAATACAATCCTACTTCAGTTCCTGTAAACGCTTGGTCAAACAAGGAGATTCAATTAACGTGTTCATTGATACCGACAACGCAGAGCTTACTGATAAGCTTGATAATGGCAAGCTTCCAATTCATCGGTGAGCTTCGTGTGCACGAATATCCGAAGCCTGCCTCATTCAGGCACCAGGCTGTCGAGCAGTAATGCAGCGGTGTCCTTCGTCGTGGACAAAGTCAACTACGACCCTACCAGTGCCGTTGATGACTATTGCAGTCATCCCCAGTTTGCTCGAGGCGACTATGGCTGTTTCGTCGACTCCCAGCATACTCGGATCGTGCAACTCGGGACACTACATAAAGCCATACCAGACATGTGCAGCTGTAATACCCTTCGTGAGGATTTTAGCTTTTGCAGCGTTGAGTGACATGTCGTTGATAAGCGAGTAGCAAACGCTAGTGCCAGACCAGGGGAATCACCTTTCACAATGGATGCAATGACCCGTTTGTCAGATGCGCCTCGATTTAAAGGAGCTGCGGAATTTGGCATCTGGCCACTTCTGCTTATTTCGGGACCTCGAGGATCCGGGAAATTTACAATGGCCTCTTCAATAGCCCAACGCCTTGGAATCCATATTGCGGAAGTACGATCAATCACTGAACTTGTCCTTTACGAGATTTGTTCATCTCATCGATAGATCAACTGTTTTGCGATAGTTTCGGAAAATGAGGCCAATACAGAAGGCAGCTTAAGAGCTCGAATTGAAATGGCAAGTTCATGCGCGCCGTGCGTGATCGTGATTCGGCACCTAGACGCATTGTCCCAGTTTACTCCAGCTTCGGAACCGGGAAAAGGTGCGCAATCATCTTCCTTGGTGCAATATCATCATCTTAACCAATACCCTAGGCACTACATTATCACATGCGCTGAACGATTGCTTAGCGGACGTGGAATCCCATATAAAATCCATGGGCAGCCAAATCTTCGTTATCGCAACTGCGAGTGACACATCCAAGGTCCCTGCTATCCTCCTCTCGCGCTTTACGAATGAGTTTGTGCTAAAGGTGAGGCCGCTATTGATTGCTCACACAAACGCTCTGAATGACATTCGTTATACCTCTTACAGGCTCCGACCGAGGCAGAACGATCGAGTATAATATATCATTGCATGATTAATGTTAAACTGGCTTCTGATGCTTCAGTGGCTTCTTTTGCTACGCAGACTGCTGCGCTAGTTGCCATTGATATAGTCGACTTTTTGACACAAGCGCAGGTTATTTCTGTTAGAGAGTCACTGTGCGGTCCGAGCTTTTCGAGTTAACAACCTCGCTGATCATGATGTTTGCAGTGACGAAAATGCTTGTCGAACTCGGTCCTTAAGTACGATAGCTATTCGAGCGAATCACGTGGATTTGTCGCTTTTGAAGGCGAGGACAACTTTCGCTCAAAACATTGGGGCTCCGAAGATCCCCGCTGTCAGGTGGGAGGACATCGGTGGACTGTCTCGAGTAAAGAACGAAATATTGGACACCATACAACTTCCATTGGAGCACCCTGAATTATTCATCGAAGGATTGAAGAAGCGTTCAGGTACACCAATTTTCTAGTCTAGCCACCATGCCGCTGAATTAGGTGCTACACCCAGGAATCTTATTGTACGGACCGCCGGGCACAGGAAAAACGCTGCTCGCGAAGGCAGTAGCAACTTCATGCTCGTTGAACTTCTTTTCAGTGAAAGGACCCGAACTTCTGAATATGTACATCGGAGAGTCTGAAGCAAACGTTCGACGAATATTTCAACGTGCTCGTGATGCAAAACCATGCGTCATTTTCTTCGATGAGCTCGACTCTGTGGCACCAAAGCGAGGCAACCAAGGGGACTCAGGTGGTGTTATGGATCGTATCGTAAGTCAGCTTCTTGCTGAACTGGATGGTATGTCCGCTGGAAATGGAGGCGATGTCTTCGTTATCGGAGCTACCAATCGCCCCGACCTACTGGACCCGGCTCTTTTGCGACCTGGAAGGTTTGACGTAACGCTCTTTTGCATAATCAGCCTTACGTTCGTTGCTCAGGTTTGACCGAATGTTATATCTCGGGGTTAGCGAGACACACGAAGCTCAACTTGATATCCTACGTGCGCTTACAAGAAAATTCAAGCTCGATCGTGATCTCAACCTCGCGGCCATTGCTAAAGTGTGCCCGTTCCACTACACAGGAGCCGACTTCTATGCTTTATGCTCTGATGCAATGTTAAATGCACTAAACAGGAAGGTGACTGAGCTGGACAGCAAAATAGGTCTGTTGGAACACACAATGTGTCATGCATTCTGACGACACACTGAACAGCACAACTCAACAAACAGTCAGAATTTCGACAGCACCAACTGACACCTCAGTACTATCTCACTGAAATTGCCGGATCAGATGACTTGCACATTTCGGTTACCCAGATGGACTTCATCCGAGCTCTGAATGAGCTAGTCCCTAGTGTTAGTGCAGTAGAGATGCAGCACTATGCTACTATTCAGAAGAGATTCATGCAGGAGATAGTGGAAGATATGTAGCTGATGGTGCTGTTTCAATGCCATAAATACTTTCTTCTAACCTGCAACATTGCTGTGCAAAGCTAGAGTAGACTCATGCATCGGGGCTATTGATATTTAGGAGATGCTTTTATGTTGCAAAGAAAATATTTGAAATTTGAAATGACATAAAGATGGAGACAGAGCTCCAAATTGTGGTAGTGTTTTAAATGAAATACGAAATTTCAAGCATTGGCAACAGTATTCCCACTGATCATATGTCAATGGCAAAAAAAATTTAATTGGAATTTCTGCATGTGCTGAGATCTGAAGTTCAATTCTGGCCTATCAGACAAAATGTGAAATTTGGGACATGATCATTATGATGCCTGCCCATGCCCAGTGAAAGTTGGACATACATGTTTCCACCCACAGCAACACAATTAGATTTTCTAAATGTAAATTATTGTTACTTCCATGGAATTCCAATAAGACTTTGACTTGGCTTAACTGGGTCAATCACATTGCGATAACATTGAATCATTGCTGTCAAACTGCATCTCATTTAATGCAAACATTTGTTCAACAACATCACATCAGCACACCTCAGTCTCACCACAGAACTGATCAACACACTTTACAGTAAATACTTGTGAGCCTTTGGTACCTTCAGCATATGTCAGTACTAACTACCAAGTTATATTTTATCTAGTATATCCTGTCTCATCTTGCCAATGTCAGATGTGCATTGGTGTGTTTGTATGAAATACTACCTTGGAATCTGAACACTGCTTAGTCACTGCAAACTTGGCAAAATCATTTGAAGGAGGCCAGTGAAGATGAGAAGACAGCCATACAATGTGCAGGACTATCAGATGAGTTTCATAGTCTGAAACAGTCAGCTGATGTGCAAGTTGGAGGCTCAAATATATCCACTAAACGAAGACATGAGGTATGACTTTGATTGTTTAAAATTTAATAGGACATAGATTCTAACAATATTCACAGAATGAAGATCCTTGAGGTACTAATCCTCAAAACTCAACTCCTCCTCAAAACCTGACCCCTCCTTGAGACCAGACTCCTCCTCAAAACCCAACTTTTCCTCGAAACCAGACACCTCCTCAAGACCTGACTCCACCTCCTAACAATCCAAATGAGCCCCCCCAGCAATTTGAAGAATGGTGAGATCCTTTCTCTGACCTTGATTTGGAGGAACTTGCTCATAATACTCACCTCCCTGATCTACACTATGATATGAAGTTTATTCTTGCTCTTCAGGAGGCATCACTAGATGATGGAATTGGACTCACAGGGAATGCACTTGAACATTTGTGAAACCTGCTGAGATGTCAACCGGAGTTTGGTAATGCAGACATTGAGTATGGTGTCACCCTTTGTCTGTGTCATATCCCGGATTCCAGACCTATCCTATAGTTGGATATATGGACTAATCCTTAGATTAGACCCCTAGACTTCATTCATAACCATATCCAGTCTCATCCACTATTGTGCTTGTCCAACTACCGCTCATCCGTCCGATCCAATATATGGATCCGATCCGATATGCCTATCCACTCCGGATCCGATATGATAAGCTTTCTTATTCATTACCTGTCCATATAGCATTAACACAGCCTATTCCATTATTCAGTATTCTCTACCTTTCGGATAACCAGTTCCGTACTTATCCGATATCTTCGCTACTTGTCTATTACCGGTACTCAGTTGTTTACCTATCCGATACGCTTACTGATCCGTTATCATTTGACTGCGCTAATGTACATAGCCTCGGACACTGCCTCTGATTATTCCGTTAGCTACCTACAGTATATAAACTCTTGTACATCTCAATAGATCCTCAGTTTGAATATTACAGTCTTGCAGCATTCTTGTCCTCGCACATTAGTGTTGTAAGGACCCCTTCTCTATCCTTTGGGCCTAGGGATTGATTCCCTAGGCCAGAGCTCCGCTCTTCCGCATTTCTGGACTTCATCCATTTCCAGATTCTATCTTAAGCCTAAAGGATTGTATCCTTAGGTTAAAGTCTTGTCTTTCCGATACTTACACTCCTTCCGATCCTTATCCAACTCTGTCTCTACCTAAGGGTAGTCTATATCTGTCTGCGTCTGCTCCGGAACCCCTATCCAGAACTCCGGACCACTATTCCTGCCTCGGACTGTGTCCGTTGCAGTATTTCCACCCTATGTCTTCACTAAGGATTGATACGCGCGTTTATCCCACTTCCTATCAAGTGGACAGAACTCCATCCGAGTTTCCGATACTTGTCCAGAAGTTTCCTGCACTCATCCGGACAGTTCACACGCTCATCCGGAAGTCCTTCGGACGCTCCACCAGAGTTGTCTGCCTCCAAAGTCCTCCAGACTTTGTTAGGACCTTATTGGACTTTATCCGAAATTAAGGGCACCGTACTCAGGTGAGGGGCACAGCGTACCAGGTGAGGGGCACAGCGTACGAGCTGAGGCCAAAGCCCTTCTGAGTCAGTCATACTCACCCCTCCGAGAGATTGTATGCACCCAGCGTGCCACAGTCTTTAACAGTCTGGCCCTTGAGCACTCATCAGAAGATGCTTTTCATAAGACTTGTGCTGCTACTCTTGCACGACATCCAGAGGATGAGATACCAAGTCTCCTCCAGGTGAAAAATATCATTACTGACCTCTCAGGAGTGACATCTATCATCAAGGATATGTGCACTAACTCCTGTGTAGCCTTTGTTGGTCCCTACACTGAGCTTGATGAATGTCCACTGTGTCAGAAGCCACAATATGACCCCATCAATCTTCAGCAGAGTGGAGGCTGGAACAAGCATCCTCAACAGGTATTCCATACCTTCCCCATTGGCCCACACCTTCAGGCTCTCTGGCGGCACCCTGATAGTGCTCATCAGATGCACTACCAATGGCGTCATACACAGGAGATAATTGAGCAGTTGGAGTGTAATGATGGTCTTCCTACAGCCTATGTTAAGGTCGTACTCAAATGGTATCAGATCCAAAGGGCTTCGGCCTCAGCTCGTACACTGTGCCCCTTTCCAAAGTATAGCCCAGTATTTCAGACAGCTATACATATTGTATCCAAAGATCTGGATGGCTATAGTAGCGTATCTGAAGGTCCAGACAACTATCGTATGATATCCGAAGGTAAGGATAAGTATCATATATCTATCTGAAAACTCGTCCGGATATCAGATGGGAGTATAAAGGCTAGTCTAGACAAGTCTAAGACTAGAAACCAACAGAGTGTAGACTATCCAAAGATTGAGGCAGATGTGTTAGACTTATCAGATACAATCCTTAAGTCTTGGAGGGTGACAAGAGTTTATTAGACTTGAGTCTGGATAGTGGAATGAGAACAATCTAAGATGATATTCGAACTGAGGTACTATAAAACATATACAGGAGTTGATATACGATAGAACTAACCGAAAGGCTATGCACAAAGTATTGTAATGTATGAGCAACACTTATTACAAGTCAAACATAGGCCGGAAGTTAATCACAGGTTAACAGATCAGTAAGCATAGCCAGAAGTAAGTATAACCGATATACCAGAAGAGAGGATATACCGAATGGAGGAATTAAGCAGTGTTTAACATTATATGAACAGGATATGAATGAAGAAGCTTATCATAATGGATATGGAACGGATCTGATTGGATCTGGGATCCAGAACTTCGGATGAGAAGCACAAATGTATGGGATATGACAATATCCCCCTTTTAGGGCCAATCCCTAGAAGGCCAAGAATTGTAGATCCAATCTGGACAAGGAATGCGAGAATCAATGGAGAAGATTGATGGTAGTGTTGCTGAGTTCAGATTTCCACAGATATACCAATGTCAAAGCGTCACAGATGATTCCTACCCCCCAACAGCCCAGAACTGTCAAGGCCTCCAAGAGCAAGAAAAGGCAGCACCCTGCTGGATCTCCTTCACCCAAGTGCAAGGGTAAGAAATGTCAGCAGAGTCCTACTCCAAAAGCTCCGGATTACATGGAGTATGATGACCAGGCTTGGGTGGCCACTGCTAATAACATAGTAGCAGAGCTGGCTAGGACCAATTCACTCCTGGAGAAGAGTATTGAAGCGGCAGAGGGAGGTAGGGCTGCCTCAGAGTGGATGTGCTCCGGATTGGAGCTGTTCCTCCAGCAACAGAGGGATTTCCAAGCCCTCCTATTCAAGGAGGTTAGACTTGACCCCCAGATGGCTTCAGATAAGGCTCGGATGGGTCCAGATGAGGAAGAGGAGGAGGATGAGGAGATGGAAAATGCATCCGGAAGTGAGGAGGGCAGATCCAGAGGGGATGAAGGGTCTATGGAAATGTAGATATTGTCAGATCCGTTTTCTAACTCCTGCTACTTGTACTTGTAGTTTCCGTTATGTACAATTTGTATACTTCAGAGTTGAATAGGACCAGGCTTGTCTGGATATGCTGAGTAATAATCTGATACTAGTTCAGACGCGTTTCTGAGTTCCATAGCTAGTAACCATGAAGTTTCTTCATCTGTTCCTTCATATACGGACATCGGATGAGGTATAAGAGTTGACATTGTCTTCTTCGTCAGTCTAGCTTAGAGTCTAGGATTTTGGATATCTCATACTCAGGTTCTCCATTAACTTCTACTGGAGGTGGAGGGGGTTGAATATGATTAGGAATGGTGTTCGGTGTTGCTGGTTCTAGTTGGGATACATGGAAAACAGGATGGATGTAACGCATAGAATCTGGAAGTCGGACAGTAATGGAATGCAATCCTGGACGAGCTATAATCTCAAATGGACCTAAGTTCTTTTCCGATAGTTTCTTGGACAGACAAGTGGAACGGAAGTATTTAGCTTTCACAAATACTTGTTCTCCAACTTTGACGTCTGGAGCGGGTATCCGATGTGCATCCACAGGTCCTTGATATCTTTTCTGTGCAAGAGACATCTCTTCTCGGAGGAATGGGTGTAGTTTGTTGAGGTCTATAGCATAGTCACAGGCAAGGGCGGATGAGAGGTCGCATTCTGGATGGATGGATATGTTCGGATGATAACCCTTATTGGCAAAGAATGGTGAAACTCCAGTGGTAGCACTCAGAGCGTTGTTATATGCAAATTCTGCCAATGGAAGTAGTTCTGACCAGTGATCCTGCTAATAGTTGCAATAGATGCAGAGGTATTGTTCTAGGGTTTGGTTGGCTCGTTCCATTTGTCCATCTCCTTCCAGATGATATCCAGATGTAAAGTGGAAGATCATATTGAGTGCCTTTCCTAGAGAATGGAAGAAATGGGATACATTCCATACCTTGGTCCAAAGTAACATGAGACGGGATTCCATGCTTAGAGAATACATGAAGCAGGAATAGTCTAGCGAGATCCGGAGAGGTAATGGTATCATGAGTTGGGATGAATATAGCTTGCTTGGATAAATGACCAATGATAAAGAGGATGGCTGTATAGCTGGATGAGTCCAGGAGTTGTTCAATGAAATCCATGGATATGGAATTCCAAGGTCTTTCTGGTATGGGGAGTTGTTTCAGTAATCCAAATGGCTTATGCGTCAGAACCTTGGCTCAGGTGCAGGTGGTACAGGATTTGATGTAGTCCTTAACATAGGTATGTGTACCGGGCCAGGTATATTCACATCGGATATGGTCTAGGGTACGGTTCTGACCGAAGTGTCCTGATAATGGATGGTCATGGGTATTCCAAAGGACGCAAAGCCTAAGGTTATTGGATTCTGGAACATATATGCAATTATCACAATGGAGGAAACCACTATCGTCCACGGTCCATCTTGTTAGTTATGTGATTATTCACCTCTACAATACACATTCCATGTGTTTCATATCCTTATATGCATCATTACACTTACTGTAGTATTCCCCACATTTCACTCCATACATACTTGACTTCCTGACCTCCCTAGGATGTCCCTAGGTCGAGTTATTCCTTCCCTTTGACTTATTGCTTATCTGTTTACGTTTGTTTACAAAACATCGCCCATATCCTAGAGTCCAGTGCTCCCTGCCTCTTTGGCAACTTACTCTGGACTCTAGGTACTGTATAACTTTACTATACTCATCAATACATTGGCAACTTACTCTGGACTCTAGTCCCCACCACTTTTGGTCTCTCAGTAGCCTCTAGAAGCGGCCCACTTCACTCCCATCTTAACAGGTTATGAGCCCTGCGCTCTAGCCGCTTCAAAATCGTCATAGCTCAAGATCTACTGAAGATATCGACTTGATTCTTTCACCAGTCGATTCCTCGACCTCGAAATACCCCATCTACGCTTTCCCTACCCTAATCAGCTCTCAGGAGGTCGAGTTCATCTCCCTTCTTTACATCTCACTCATATCTACACATATCTCCTATCATCTGCGACTTTTCACCCCCATATCTCGCTCCCCTGTAACCCGCCGCCTTATCGGTGTTCACCATCGTCTTCTACGACCTTGATAACCCCCTGGAGCGTGTTAGAAGTCTTGTGGAGCGTCTGGATCAGTAGTGATAAGGAGATCAGTTAGAGATCAGTGATTTTAGGGCCCATAGTGCGCCCCTTTTTGCATCTTTGCCTCATACCGAGGTCTATTCATCATATATCTGACTTGGAGTGCTGTCCATCGTGTTCAGCGCCTTCTAAAGCCCCCATCTGCACTCCTGCATCGTCCCTGGTCGAGCCCATCGCTCCCAGCATCCCCATCTTCCCATCTATCCCCTATCAGCACCAGATCTCTTATCAGTCTCCTATCTAAGGGTCTCCTATCCATTACCCTTGCATCCTCACGTCCTCAGCTCCCTTCCTGCGCCTCCCTGCATCATCTATACTCCATCACACCCACTCCTAAGCCTTGCATCACCCTTGCTCCATGTCCACTGAGACCACATCCACCAAGTCACCTGCTGTGCTGACAGAGGCCAACTACTCTACCTGGAAAGGAGAGATGAAGGCCTACCTGCACACTAAGGGACTCTGGCTGCTTGTCTCTGGCAAGGAGAGTCGCCCTCCAGCCTCTGAGCCTGAGGAGCAAGCCAAGTGGGACCAGAAGCAGGACAAGGCAGCAGGTGAACTGTTTCTCCACTGCTCTGCAGACCAAAGGCTGCACTTTGAGGATGTTCAGGACGACCCTGTCAAGATCTGGACTACCCTCGAGTCTACCCATGTCCAGCAGCTTCCTGCTATGCGTTTCAATGCCTGGGACGACTTCTTCACCATCAGGAAGCGCCCTGATGAGTCCTTGAGCACCCTTATTGCCAGGATTGAGGAGGGCATGGCCAAGATCCAAAGACTGCGCCCCCAGGACTCTAGTAAGCCCTACAGTCTTGCTGATCTTGATGCTGAACTGGTCTCTATGGCCATGATTCGTGCTTTGGGCGACGACTATGCCCAATTTGCGTCCAGCCTGATCCTGCTCAAGTCCTTGGACAAGAAGGAGCTCAAGGCCGCCTTCCTTGCTGAGGAGACTCAGCGCCGTTGTCGTGCTGATGCCCTTGGAGCGTCCTCTGGTGATTCTGCCCTTGTCTCTGCCGCTGGGGCGCCTCCTAGTAGCTGTAAGTGCGGTGCTAATGCTGTCTGCGACTTCTGTGAGAAGGCAGGCCATTGCGTGCACAAGTGCTTTGCCATGCAGCGTGCTAGAGATGCACACAAGACTAGGCAGGCGTCCAATCAGTCTGGTAAGCCAGGCAAGAGGTCTAGGAACGCTAACAAGGCCTCTGAGGCGCCCTCTACCACGCCCCAGCCCTCCCTTGGGTCCAATACCTTGTCCAATACGTCCTCCAGCATTCCTGCATCTGCAAACGTGTCCTCCACTGTCCAGAACGTGACTGAGTTTGCTGGTAATGCAAGTCTTCGCTCTTTTGACTCTTCTAGTCCTCTATGCCCTCTCCAGCTCGATGCTGATGTTGATTGGAATGCAGACACAGGGGCCACTTCTCATATGACCCCCCATCGCCATTATATTCGCAACTACACCCCAAAACACGTGCCAATTCAACTTGCCGACTCTACTATTGTCTACTCAGCTGGGGTGGGGTCAGTGGTCTTCAATCCTGTGTCTGTGGGCGAGGTAAAGAGTCTTAGAGCGGTCGAGTTCACTCGAGTCTTGCATGTACCTGATCTTCGTAACAATCTCCTCTCAGTCTTGTATTTAACTCGAAACTGCGGCTTCCATGTCGATATATCCTCTTCTCACATGACCTTCTGTCGACCTAAGGGCTCTCCTCTCTTCTATGCCTCTATCAACTCTAACAACGCCGCATTTCTGGACGGCACTACCTCTCCTATCACCGAGTTTGCTTCCCCAGCTTCTACTTGTCCCCTGGACATTGCCCTCTGGCATCGCAGACTTGCTCATCACCACATAGCTGGTGTTAGGACGCTTATAGACCGCAATCTGGTCACTGGACTTAGGCTGGACTCAAGGGCGTCCCCAGACCCCATCTGCGAGCCTTGCCTTGCTGGTAAGATGCATGCCAACCCCTTCGCTTCTAGTGAGTGGAGGGCGAGCCGTCCTTTGGAGCTTGTTCACACTGATGTCCATCAGCTCCCCTACCGCACTTTCAGTGGTTATCGCTATTGGGTCACCTTCATTGATGACTACTCGCGTTATCGCTTTGTCCTGCCCATCAAGGCCAAGTCAGACGTCTTTGAGGCATTCAAGACCTTCAAAGCATATGCTGAGAACCAGTCTGAGCGCCGCATCAAGACTCTGAGGGATGATAAAGGTGGTGAGTACATGTCCAATGCTTTCCTTGACTTCACCACCCAGAGTGGCATTGTGCGTCAGCACACAGTCAGGGCTTGTCCTCAGCAGAATGGTGTTGCAGAGCGAGCCAACAGGGTCTTAGCTGAGCGCATAACCACCATGCTGGATGAGTCTGGCCTTCCAAAGGCCTTCTGGGGTGAGTGTCTTGCGGCTTTGGTTCATGTCTGGAACAGGTGCCCCACTGATGCAGTGGACAATGCCACGCCTTATGAGCTGTGGCATGGGCGCAAGCCTGATGTCTCCCACCTGAGAGTGTGGGGGTGCACTGCCTATGTGCATGTGCAGAAGGACAAGCGCTCTGCGCTCGAGTCCCATATGGAAAAGTGCGTGTTTATTGGCTATCCAGATGGTTATAAGGGCTGGAAGTTCTACAACCCCACCACCAAGCGCACTGTCATCTCAGAGCGTGCTGACTTCGATGAAAGGTATCTCCTTCTGTCTAAGAGACCTGCTGATGCGCTTCTGCCCCCTCCTTTGCCCACCATCGAGTCTAGGGTGATTCCTGACTCTGATGATGATGATGATGCTGACTCTGATGAGACACTGACTCATGGGGGGGCAGGGAATCCACCAGGTCCACCAGTTCCACCTGCCATTGCTCCAGCGCCTCCTGCATTGCCTATTCAGCATGCAGTCGACCCAGCTGTCCCAGATGTCCATCCTGGCGATAGCAGTCTTCCACATCAAAAATGCTCAGTGAGATGACAGGTTTCATCCTCATCCTCACTTGCTTCTTCTATCTTCTTCTGGCATACCAGGACCTTCTTTTCTTATATTTCTCCTTGGTAGGGCACTTATTAGCATGGTATCCTTGCTTGTGGCAATAGAAGCATAGTCCATTTCACAAGTGGTCTCAGTGTCCTTCTTCATCCAGATAATCTATGTCTATAGCATCATTGTCTTTGTGCTGGGGTTTGGGGTTTGGGTGGTGGAAACAATAGTTCTTGTTAGAATTATGGGTGATGGTGGTCTGGCCCCTGCTAATGTTGCTGTTGATCTTCATGATTGTGGTAACATGCCAGGTAACAACATCCATACCTGGCACTGGCAACATCTGTTAAGATGGGAGTGAAGTGGGCCGCTTCTAGAGGCTACTGAGAGACCAAAAAGATGAGGACTAGAGTCCAGAGTAAGTTGCCAATGTATTGATGAGTATAGTAAAGTTATACAGTACCTAGAGTCCAGAGTAAGTTGCCAAAGAGGCAGGGAGCACTGGACTCTAGGATATGGGCGATGTTTTGTAAACAAATGTAAACAGATAAGCAATGAGTCAAAGGGAAGGAATAACTCGACCTAGGGACATCCTAGGGAGGTCAGGAAGTCAAGTATGTATGGAGTGAAATGTGGGGAATACTATAGTAAGTGGAATGATGCATATAAGGATATGAAACACATGGAATGCGTACTGTAGAGGTGAATAATCACATAACTAACATGAACCTGCTGCCAAGGTACTCACAATGAGTATTAAACAAATACAGGAACGGACGTCCTTGGCGTTCAATACCAAGTCCCCTTTCAATAGCTAAAGCTGTGGCAATGAAACACTGGCTCACTCTCTCTACTCAGATGTGTGAGGTCAAGTGTACACTTATCAACTCCAAATGTCTCCCAAAATAAGCTATTCTAAGTCTTAGGTGGTTTAAAGAGACAACACAAGTATGTGGAATATCTTATGCTTGAAGACAAAGAGATCCAGAAAAATAAAGGCAGAAAACAGAAAAACAACACAAGAGGCAGTACCAGGCCTTGCTGGTTGTGGAGAACAGTGAGCTCACACTAATTACTGTCTTGCTGAGGGGTACCTTCACCAATTTTACAGCTTCTCACTGTTGTTGGCTATGATCACACCTCACACTAGTAATTGGGGGTCAAAAGTTCTCTCTGGACCACTGACCAAGTGGGCCCTTTATATAGACAAATAAAGGTGGCTGTGTGGTACTAGTACAATATATTTTGCTACTGGCATAATAAGGTTACTATCACTTCTTAGTCACCTACTAAGTGGCACCCCAAAAAGACCCCAGAAACCCCACTGAGCTCACTGCGCCCAATGGCGCCAACGCTGCCCAATGGTGGCCTCAACCTAATTTCTTTCTTCACTAACCAAACAAAAAACCTCAAAAAACAATATCTAGATACATCTCCTCCTATAATCAGTCACTGCATGCCCCCAGCAAAAACTGGCACCAGACAAGGGAATGGCCCACTGAGACCCTCCTCCCCAACCCCAAGCATTGGTGCCAACACCCGCAACACCGTAACACCACGAGAAGCTTAACCTTGACAGTGGATATTGAATTGATGTCCAACACCGCAATGGACACCTCTAGTGCGGAGGCCTACCTGTCCACCAAGTTGTTAAGCCAATCTGGCCAACCCTATATGCTTACCCATCTCTCCTCTATCTTGTTTCATATCACTCAAATGTTAGCCACCACCTCATTACCAGTCATCACAGCGATTCAGGTGGTTGCCTTCCTCCTCAAACAACACACTGCCTGTGAAATAGTGGAGGTTGCAGCAGCCCAGCTCTCATCCACCTTAACTCTGCAAATAATCAAGCAAGTTATCGCTGCCATTAAGTCACAGATGGATGGCATTTTCAAGGCGGTCAATAAACTGAAGGATAATACTCAGGAACCCAGTGAATCCCTAGCCACTACCATCAAAAACTGTTGAACGTCTACACCGCACACTGAAGGATGGATGAGACTGTCATATCCCATACATTGGCGCTTCTCATCCGAAGTTCCAGATCCCAGATCCGATCCATATCCATTATGATAAGCTTCTTCATTCATATCCTGTTCATATAACGTTAAACACTGCTTAATTCCTCCATTCAGTATATCCTCCCTTCTGGTATATTGGTTATGCTTACTTCTGGCTATGCTTACTGATCCATTAACCTGTGATTAGCTTCCGGCCTATGTTTGACTTGTAATAAGCATTGCTTATACATTACGATACTTTGTGCATAGCCTTTCACTTAGTTCTATTGTATATAAACTCCTGTATATGTTCTATAGTACCTTAGTTTGAATATCATCTTAGATTGTTCTCATTCCGCTATCCAGACTTGAGTCTAATAAACTCTTGTCACCCTCCAAGACTTAAGGATTGTATCCGATAAGTCTAACACATCTGCCTCTATCTTTGGATAGTCTACACTCTGTTGGTTTCTAGTCTTAGACTTGTCTAGACTAGTCTATATACTCCCATCTGATATCTGGATGAGTTTTCGGATAGGTATACAATACTTATCCTTACCTTCGGATATCATATGATAGTTGTCCGGACTTTCAGATACACTACTATAGCCATCTGGATCTTCAGACACAATATGTATAGCTTTCTGAAATACTGGGCTATACTAAGGAAAGGGGGACAATGTACGAGCTGAAGCCAAAGCCCTTCAGATCTGATACCCTTGGAGTACGACCTTAACAGAGACGAGCAAAGAGATGATTTGAGGATCACAGCAGAATGCATTGATGAGGCTGCAAATGAGCTCCATACTTCCATCACTGATTGTCAAAACATGCTGAAAACACTAACACCATTCCTAGATACCACACAGGAATGGATTAATCAGCTTTCCACTCAACTCTCAAACCAACCCGCAGCAACACAGCACCATCAGCAAGTCTTGGCCCATCCATCCTACAGCTCCATAGTGGTGTCTCAACCTTCCACCATCAGTGGATCAGGCGGTAGGGCAAGCAGCCATCCAAGTGCAGCAAGTACTATTAGACCCTCAACCAGGCGAGTTCCTCTTCCCCCCTGGTACCTCCAACCCAGATATTGCTAAGAAACTCAAGGAAGCCCTTCTCAACATCCAAACCAATGACTCACCAGCTGGCAGTATCAAATTGGTACACACTCTTCGCAATGGGGGGAATAATCGTCAAGTTGGATAATGAAAGACTGGCCTCATGGCTATGGGACCCTGTTGGTAGAACCCTTATGGAGGGACAATTCAACACAGCAATATTGTTCCACAAACATACCTTTGCATTAGTGCTTGAATACTTACCCATTCAGTTACAGATTGAAAATGAAGGCTTCCTATAAGCTGTCAAAGATGAAAACGATCTTCCAGCTAACTCCCTAGCAACAATTCGAAGGATCAAGTCCCTCAACCACAGAACACAGGAGCAACATAAAGCCTTTGTCATACTCCATATAACAGGGGCCACCATTGCTAACAACATCCTTCAGGATGGTCTATGCATCAACAATGAACACATCAGAGTACACAAGGACAAGAAGGAGCTGATCAGATGTGTGAAATGTCAACAATTCAGCCATATAGCTTGCATGTGCTCGGCTCCACTAGATATCTCCAGTATCTGTGGCAGGAAGCACTGAACCACTTAATGCACCACATACCACACCACTCATTGTGTTAACTATCATTGTGACACACACACAAGTTGGAGTAGGAAATGCCCCATATTCATATGCAAATGTGAATCAATGGACGAGAGATACCCTGAGAACATGATGCCTTATTTCTCCACAGAATCAGCATGGACTCATGCCATCCAACCACCCAAGCTGGCTAGATCAACCAAACCCCCCTTTCACCTCATCCTCCCCCTCCTCCTCCACCCCATCACCCTCCACCCAATCCTGACTCTCGCGCCTAGTAAATGCCAACCTATGTTAAACTGTCATCCCATTCCAACAACATCAGGGATCTCCACAGCTCACCCCACCTCCTCACAGTCAGACCAGCTCTGAACCTCCCTTCAACTTCCACGCCCAGTCAACTGAGCTTCTTAACAAGCTATATCCTCATGGCAGCTTTGGATTTGGCAATGAAGGACCTTGAACCTCCCCCACCCCTTGAATCTCTGCATTTGTGTCATTCAACTCACCTGATAGCTCCACTATCCCCACTACCCTGAACAGCCCGCCAACAACACTATGAAGTTAAATATATGGCAGCAGAGCCTTAACGCCTCCTCAACAGCTCAAGCCTCACTCCTCAACAATCCTAAGATCACAGACTGGGACATCATTGCCATACAAGAACCCTATATAAACTTCCTAAGCAACACCTGCACAAACCACCATTGGCATGTTCTATATCCATCCCTACGCTACATGCACCCTCAGAGCAAGACACGCGCCATCACCCTCATTAGTACATCACTGGACATGAACTCTTGGAAGCAGATTCTGTTCCCATCTGCTGATATTATTGTAACCCAATTCACTGGCCCTTATAGTCGCTGTACACTATTTAATATTTATAATGATGGGAACTCTCAAGATACACAGATGGCAATCTAATCTTTTCTAGCAGTTAATATTGCCACCATCAGATCCAATGAAAATGACCATATACTCTGTCTAGGCAACTTCAACCATCATCACCCTCTGTGGGAGGAAACTCATAACAGTCACCTCTTTAACTATGCCGCTGCTCGTCTATTAATTGACCTCATTGCTGACTATGGACTTTTACAATTACTCCCCAGAGGCATCCTGACCCTTCAGTCCACCAGCACTGGGAACTGGACCTGACCCAACAATGTGTTTGGCACTGAACACCTTACTGACATGGTCGTCTCTTGCAATACAGACCCCTCGAGATGTGGCCCCAAAACTGACCACCTGCCTATACTGACCATATTAGAATTTGCAGCCCCCTGTACCGATCTAGAGCCAAGCTTTTAATAAGCGTCTCAAAAACCTAATCACTACAAGGCAGGCTCAACCACTGGCATCCAAAGAAGAGTTCCAAGAGGCCGCTCTACACCTCACCCAATCCATCATGACCACCATCAGTGAACTCGTCCCATACTCCAAGCCTTGCCCACACTCTAAGCAGTGGTAGACACGTCGACTCACTATCATACGTAATCGGGTAACTGAGCTCAGCCATCTAGCGTACCAAATGAGGGGCCTCCCACTCCATGTCTGTCATGAAGACCTCAAGGCTGCTAAAAATGACTATGCAGAGGAGATCTCCTCCACCAAGCAAAAGCACTGACTCAAGTGGTTGGAGGATATTGAGGGGAATGATCTTAGCTAAGTCATTCTTTCCTCCTCCCCCTGTCATTGATCCTGTCCCTCCAGACACTATCTATCCCAATCCAGTAGAACGGCTCCCTCCCATCGCCCCAGATCAAATCTCTTGAGCGATAGCCAAACTTAGTGGCTACAAGACCCCTGGTCCGGACAGTATCTGTAATATAGTGTTTAAGGAATGCACCAACATCCTGATCCCCTACCTGACCCCCCTTTTCAATGCAGTGTACACTTACCATGTATACTATCAGCCCTGGAGGTGCTTCACAACGGTAGTCCTTCATAAACTGGGCAAACCCAACTATATGATCCCTAAAGCCTACCATCCAATAGCCCTGCTCAATACTACCGGAAAGTTACTCACAGCCGTAGTAGCTGATCAGCTTACCTATGTCCTGGAACACCACTGGCTACTCCTGAACATGCATTTTGGTGGGGTGTCCAGGCAGATCAACTACAGATTCACTCCATCTCCTGGAAGACACAGTCAAAAATGCTTGGAGATCTCACAAGGTAGTTTCAGTATTGTTCCTGGACATTGAGGGTGCCTTCCAAAATGCAGTAACAGCACAACTGCTTCATAACATGTGCATGCATCACATCCCAGGTAACCTTATTAATCTCATTGAACAGGTACTCACAAATTGTTTCACCCAGCTTAAATTTGACGGCTTCATATTGGACTGGTTCTCTGTCACTAATGGTATCAGGCAAGGGGACCCACTGTCCATGATCCTTTATATCATTTACAGCTCAGGCCTAGTAGATGTGGCAAAACCATGTCAAGGTAGGGAAACGCTCAAGGAACTGACGTTAGCATTTGTAGATGACATGGCCTTTATTGCAGTGGCAAGAGACTTCGAGGAGGCTCACCAAATCTTGGCAGATATGATGGAACAACCAGGAGGGGGATATGAGTGGTCCAAAGCTCACAACTCCCACTTCAAAACCAGCAAGTTCGCCCTCATGGACTTCTCAATGAACAGAAGAAGAGAATGCCCCCCCATGGTGCTCCAGAACTCTATCATATGACCCACGCCCACCCATCACTTCCTCAGAGTAATACTAGACCAGGAGTTATGCTGGAAGGCTCAGGTGGATAATACGATAGTGTGGAGAACTGCATATGTATTTTAGCTACATTGTCTCTCCTCTGCAGCTAAGGGCATACCTCTACACCTAATACATCAACTATACCAAGCCGTAGCTATTCTGAAAATGCTGTACACAGCTGATCTATGGTTCTCACCAGTACACAGAGAAGGGACAAACAACCTTCAGTGGGGATGAATTGGTATCGCCAAAAAGATATCCTCCATCCAACGCCTAGCAGCGTTAGCTATCACCAGAGCCATGAGAACAACAGCAACCGACCTCCTTGAAGTTCACACTAATCTCCTTCCCCCTACCCTCCTTCTCCAGAACATTTGTCACAGAGCCATCATCCACCTTGCCACCCACCTAAAAACCCATCCACTATATGAACCTTTGCACAGAGCAGCCAGGCTATACGTGGGATCACACCATTCCTCCCTCCACAAACTCACCCATTGATTTAATATTGCCCCTGATGTCATAGAGTCCCTCATCCCTTCATGATGTCACCCATCCTCTATGAACCCATGATCTACTCACATAGCAAGCTCCAAGGAAGATGCCATAAAGGAGCAGAGGAAGTGGACAAGCAGGCCAGGTTAGCAGCTGAAAGCAGAGAGAACAATAGTCCACCTGCTAAGCTGCTAAAATTTCTACGTTGAAATACCTTACTGCTTAGTATTTCAGTGCTCAAAGAAGCCCACTGCAAGGAGACGCACTCGCAAATCCCCACGATTCAATCACATGAACCAGATAGACCCCAAGATCCTGCAGCGATCATTTGTAAAGCTCACAGCAGACTTCCCCAAGAGACTCACTGGGCTCTATATGGCTCTGCACACAGGCCATGCCCCCATCAACCAATATCTCCACCGCATTGGCAAAGCTGCAAGTCCAAAATGCCCGCACTGTGGGAATATTGATGAATCAGTCTTTCACTATTTGACTATCTGTTCGCACTATCAACGTGAACACCATCTTGTGGCCCATGCACTCAGATGCAGGGCAATGTCCATATCATTCCTGCTCTCGGATCCAGATGCTATGCCTCACTTAGTTCAATATGTTAATGCTACCGGCAGATTGAGATCCACATTCGGTGAAGTCCCACTCCCCTGTAAACCTGCAGACAGATAACACCCAGATACCTTAGTTGACAGATCATAACACTGGTAGTAATCGTACCAGAGTTCAAGGCCCCAGCTCTCCCTACCAGATGTATCCCACCTCACAGTACCTCATCCCTATCACCATCACCCCCTCTATCCCCCCCTTCTCTTTACACTCCATTAACTCAACTACACGGAATCAAGGCCATCAGCACTGGACTCAGTCAGTGAATCTAAAGGACCCTCACCAATCTCAGGACCCCCATTTT
The DNA here is from genome assembly GCA_016758765.1 of Suillus cothurnatus. Taxonomy (NCBI): domain Eukaryota; kingdom Fungi; phylum Basidiomycota; class Agaricomycetes; order Boletales; family Suillaceae; genus Suillus; species Suillus cothurnatus. The sequence goes on along the minus strand of JABBWL010000004.1, from coordinate 1,177,808 downwards.
TTCATTACATTCACTGCATTCAGACCGATTCCTGTACTAGCCCACTTGGGCCGAGTACGCATTAGCTTAGGTCAAATGTTAGCCACATGACCATGTTGAGTAGCACAGTCATGAGCCATCTCCCTCCTTAGAATTGTGCATCTAAAATGGCCGGTGGGAACAGTGGACTGACCAGGTACGCCCTAGGTCAGGGCATTTGTGGATTCAGAGATGCACACAGGTCACTGGGGGCCCTTAGACTAGAATGTATTGTCCTCCATAGAGTTATCTCTCAATAGGACATAAATTGGAACCAAAACAAACACATAAGGTTACTAGGAGTCATCATGAGTCATAAACCTTATTCTGAGTCATATGGAGTCATGCTGAGTCATCCCAAGCACAGGTAAGTCATGTGACTTCTCTGTTGCCTGGGTAGGACAAAGCAAAAGGTCTAGAACTGATTACATAAGTTATGGACTTTCTCTAAATATTTATACTCCTTAATTGTTTGTTGCAATGGTTTTCAACATGTCCTTCATATTTAGGGTTTTGTGCATTTTCCCACAGGACAACTTGTGCGGGAAATAATTTTCAAAGTCGCCTGACATGTGTGAGATTCTTTCTTAGTCATCCTCACAGCCATTGGAATGAAACTGGTTACAAAAATAAATCCTCAAAATAATCAAGCCTAGAGGCAAAAAGTAAAAAAAAATGAAATATTCATGTGTGCTTTGGTTTATAGGCTTAGGGTGAGAGAAGATTAGTCAGCCATGTACCAAACCAGTTTAGTGCAGGTCACCAGGATATAACAAGGACCAAAAACTCAAGGATATGCTGAAAAGCTAGCTGCTTCAACTCATCAACCTCTCATTTCACAGATCAATGCTATACCTGGTCCTTCTGTGCAGCCATCACAGTCAGACTTTCAGGCTGTATCTATGACAAGAACTCAGAGCAGAGACTTGTGCAAGCAAGCCAGAAGTATGCTTCCACTAGCTCAAGTCAACTCACAGCCTTGAGACAATGTGAACTTTGATTTTGATAATGAGTATCACCCTGAGTTTTAGTATTTACACCTTGTTGTCAACTCTGACACACACCCTTTGATAGTTTCGCATCCCACAATGCTCCTTGGTTTTCAGGAGCCTTTGTTGACTCAGTGTTGAGGTGGTTATACAAGGTGAACAAGAGCAGTTTCTGTCCCTCTAGCGGAATGAGAGGAGATGGTCAATGATGAGCATTTATCATTCTTGTTGTCAAGCAACAGCTTTTGAAGAAGATCCCAATGTGTGCCTCGAACAGGTATTTTGAAGGAAGTGTTTGTGAATTGCTCCACATATTCTAATGGTAATCCAGTTAAAGTCTGTATTTCCCTAAACAATTTCTAGATGTGTATTTTTATGGGTAATCTTAGTATATTGTCACTTCAGTCAACCACTTGAAATGACCTCTTAGGTCTATGTGTTTGTGGCTAGCAAAGGAGCTAGTGGGTATGTTCTAGGATGTCCCAGCTCACTCTGAATGCAGTATATGGGCTATCCCTAGTACCCATTTGTGATCTTTCCCAGTCCCATCTGGGATAAATTTGGCATGTCTCTAGGACATCCTGGTGCATTTATTATGTGGGCTTTCCCAACATAAATCAGAGTGATAGGGGTCCTTTTAGAACATTTTGATGGCATGAAAAATAACAATTTGTATATTTATAGAAGGAGTAGTACTAGGTATTTAAGGGCAATCTATGTGCTTGAAACATGATTTTGAGAGTGAGATGCACTTTGAGGAGGAAGTGGTAGATAGGTGCAAAACAGTGATAGACGACACTGAGTGCAGTACTAGTTGTTGAGTAATCAGATTGTCTTGCAAGTGATGGTACTGTCATGTGCCATGCTGGACCTACCTATAGTCGCATTTCCAGACAAATTCTTAGATTGGTTTCCGTATCCTACACCAGTCCTTATCCTGATACCTCTGGATGTATGCAGCCAGCCTGCTTACATAATTTCCACACCTTTGTACCTCTGGACCTCTGCCCTCTCTCTGGACATTCATGTTCTCCCACATCCGGCCCTCAGACATCCACACCTCCGGATGCATGCAGTAAACCTACTTACATAATGTCCAGACCTTCAGACCTCATCCATACACATTCCTGACTCATCTGCCTTCCGCTCATCCACCTTCCACTCATCTGCCTTCTGCTCATCTGCCTTCCGCTTGTCCACCTTCCATCCATCCAAGATTTATACAACACACCCAATCCGGAAATCAGCACTCAGCCCCATTTAGACACACCCCTGTTTTCGGCTATCCGGTTGTATACTTGTCTGTTACATATGTTTCTCCCTCTGGTTATCTCTATTCCTGTTTCTGCTTACTGATCTTTGTAACTGTTCATCTCTGAGTTCATTTACTTATGATCCATCTCCGTACTTACTAATCCTCCATATGCTCATACATAGCTTTACCTTCCAGCTTACTTATCCTCTAGGATATCTTTCAGTATATAAGGTCTTGTAGAACCTCCTGTATTTCCTCAGTTTAAATATTATTGTCTTGTAGGCTAGAGCTCCACTCTTCCACGTTTCCAGACCTTATCCATTTCCAGATACTATCTTAGGCCTAATGGATTGTATCCTTAGGTTGAAGTTTTGCCTTTCCGATACTCTGTCATATCCCAGATTCTGGACCTATCGTATAGTCGGATTATGGACTAATCCTTAGATTAGGATCCTAGACTTCATCCATAACCAGTTCCAGTCTTATCCACTATCGCAGTTGTCCAACTACCAACTGCCGCTCATCTGTCCGATCCGATATGCCTATCCGATCTGGATCCGATATGATAAGCTTTCTTATTCATTACCTGTCCATATAACATTAACACAGCTTATACCTTTATCCAATATGCCTATCCGCTCCGGATCCGATACGATAAGCTTTCTATTCATTACCTGTCCATATAACGTTAACACAGCCTTATTCCGTTATTCGGTATTCTCTACCTTTCGGATAACCGGTTCTATACTTACCCGATATCTTCGCTACTTGTCTATTACCGGTACTCGGTTGTTTACCTATCCGATACGCTTACTGATCCGTTATCCTTTGACTGCGCTAATGTACATAGCCTCGGACACTGCCTCTGACTATTCCGTTAGCTACCTACAGTATATAAACTCTTGTACTTCTTGATAGATCCTTAGTTCGAATATAATATTGTCTTGCAGCATTCTTGTCCTCGCACATTAGTGTTGTAAGGACCCCTTCTCTATCCTTTGGGCCTAGGGATTGATTCCCTAGGCCAGAGCTCCGCTCTTCCGCATTTCTGGACTTCATCCATTTCCGGATTCTATCTTAAGCCTAAAGGATTGTATCCTTAGGTTAAAGTCTTGTCTTCCGATACTTACACTCTTTCTGATCCTTATCCAACTCCGTCTCTACCTAAGGGTAGTCTATATTCGTCCGCGTCCACTCCGGAACCCCTATCCGGAACTCCGGACCACTCTTCCTGCCTTGGACTGTGTCCGTTGCAGTATACCCACCCTATGCCTTCACCAAGGATTGATACGCGCACTTATCCTACTTCCTATCAAGTAGATGGAACTCCATCCGAGTTTCTGATACTCGTCCGGAAGTTTCCCGCACTCATCCGGACGGTTCCCGCGCTCATCCGGAAGTCCTTCGGACGCTCCACCAGAGTTGTCTGCCTCTGGAGTCCTCTGGACTTTGTTAGGACCTTATTGGACTTTATCCGAAATTAAGGGCACCGTACTCAGGTGAGGGGCACAGCGTACGAGCTGAGGCCAAAGCCCTTCTGAGTCAGTCATATGCACCCCTCCGAGAGATTGTATGCACCGGCGTGCCGCGGTCTTTAACATACTCACACTCCTTCCAATCCCTATCCAACTCTGCCTCTACCTAAGGGTAGTCTATATCCATCCGTGTCCACTCCAGAACCCCTATCTGGAACTCCGGACCACTATTCCTGCCTTGGACTGTGACCTTTGCAGTATCTCCACCCTATGTCTGCACTAAGGATTGATACACGCACTTATTCCACTTCCTATCAAGTGGACGGAACTCCATCTGAGTTTCTGATACTCGTCCAGAAGTTTCCCACACTCATCCGGATGGTTCCCATGCTCATCCGGAAGTCCTTTGGATGCTCCACCAGAGTTGTCTGCCTCCAAAGTCCTCCAGACCTTGTTAGGACCTTATTGGACTTTATCCAAAATTAAGGGCACCATACTCGGGTGAGGAGCACAGCATACGAGCTGAGGCCAAAGCCCTTCTGAGTTAGTCATTCTCACCCCTCCAAGAGATTGTATGCACCCATGTGCACAGTCTTTAACAGGTACTAAGCAAGACAGTGGTGGCTGAAATCTTGGTTTTTGCATAGACCTTGTTCTATGTACCCACTTATTCCCTGCACTTGCACAAAACACAATATACATGTCAAATAAAATCAGGCCACTGGCCTCATGTGGCTTATTTTCCAGGTATGTCTTGAAGATGTCCACCTCATCATTGTTCAGAAGAGAATATATGAAATCATCCATTTATCAAGGATTTATATCTAGTGTGTAGTTGGCCTACAGTTGAATAGCATTATATAGATTTTAAAAATAAACTTGATGTCCCATTGTTTTACAAAATTGGAAATATTCTATTCTGAAGATTTTGCCTATGGGAGGTCATCCATTACTATCTGGGCTGTCCCACTGGCCCTAATTACACTGTTTGGGCCCTGCTGTCTACCTCTCTACTACTATCTGGCCCTCCTACTCACCCAAATTACAATTCCCATCTACCTCTCTACTACTATCTGGGCCTTCCTGCTCACCCTAATTACACTCGCTGGGCTCTCCTGTCTACCTATCTACTATTATCTGGGCCTTCCTGCTCACCCAAATTACACTCGCTGGGCTCTCCTGTCTACCTATCTACTACTATCTGGGCTCACCCACTCACCCAAATTACACTCTGTGGGCTCTCCTGTCTACCTATCTACTACTAGCTGGGCCCTTCTGCTAACCCTGATTACACTGGTTGGGCTCTCCCATCTACCTCTATACCACTATCTGAGCCTTCCTGCTCAAGTTATTTTTGGTTGGCATTCCTTATAGGGCATTGTAAGTCTTCAATTGACTGAGCATATTTGAAGTACCTTGGAAGTGGACCCGACAAATTTGCAAGTGAGGCCAAACTGACACTTAGAAGCCAATTGCAACCTCATTTAGGGATAGGTTAGGGGCAAATCTTGACAAAGCTTCATTTATGGCTTCTTGTAAGCCCCTTGCAACACACTTGCAAATTCTTTCCAATTAACTTGGACAGATTTTGGGTATTCTTGCAACCTCTCAATTAACCTCAAGAGGGGTCCCTTGCAAGGCACCTTTGGACAATGTTCAAATCATGTGATGTACACATTCTTGGCCTCTCTGATATCAAGTACCAGTTATGTTTTACTTGTAAGATTTAGATTGTTCAGCACAACTAGAGTACTACAAACTAAATCTAACATGTTTTGTTGGGCTACTTGCCCTCTATACTGGTTTGCTAATGCAATATCTTCTAAGACGTCTATTAGCTCCTCATCATCACAGCCAATGTCAGATTCCCAGTCATCTCCATCATCCCATACATCATCTTTGTCATCTTTGTCATCATGGACATCAGGGTACACCACAGGTGTCCCATTAGCAAGTTTGGTTTGTGACGGCCCCTAACAGTCAGGCATAGGCCACGCACATGGAATGGGACAAACCTTCATCTGCCACCCCAGTACAAGGACAATGAACTGTTGAGCATGGTGATTCATGTGATAGAGGACTTCATCATAGTCTTTGAAAGTCAGCATGGAATATTAGTCAGGTGCAAAAAAAACTTACTTGCATGTGCATGGGCCCTCTGTAGACCATCTCACTCAAGAATAGCCCACTCTTGCAGAGCACAGTGCTCAACCTTAACACAAAACTCTTCTTCATTGCATTGGTCAATCTCAAGCAACAGTCTGATTGCAGCACATTGTCATGCATGGTATGAACTCCATACCATGACATATACAATAAGGAATATAGAAGGAGATGATTAGGGAAGTATACAAGGATATATTTCTCACTATGATAAGTTTGTTGCCTATTCTGATTCAGTTATTTACTTGTATTTGTAGTTTTCTATCAGTTTCCAGTCTCTTTTTATTTTTCAGCCACTTGATTACATCAGAGAGCCACTCAGATATGTTTGTAAGCATGTCATGTGACTGGTAATAATCTGATTTGTAAGGATTTTTCCATGACTCATCATGCTTTGTAAGATTTTACTCATGTACTTTAGTAAGCAGCTGATTCAGCACACCAAAAGGCTTGGTTTGTAAGCACATTCTTACCAATCCAGTGATGACTCATTGCTTAGTAAGGATGGTTTCCAAAATGTATATATGGACTCCATTCTCACACAATAAATAAGTTTTCCCTTTTCCATTCTTCTCTCAAACTGTGTGAGAGTCAGTAAGAATTTGAACAGGTGTTTTCCCCTTTCTGTCTCCTAGTGTGAGATCCAGAAGAAAGTGAAGGCCTAGTGTTGCCTTGGAAAACCGTGGTATAATCTAGTCAGATTAGTTGTATACTATCTTATAGGGATTGCCTATACAACAGTCTATCATATTTGTCTGTTCATTTTAGTTCACATTCTCTCTTTTACAGGAAGAGAGACTTGTATTATCTAGCCAGCATTAGCAGAGGTCTAATATTACCTACTAGGTTCAGAGTAACCTGACAAAATATATACTTCCTCACTATCAGAAGAGACCAAACAAAGAAGGTGATTCATCACTCTTTGACCACCCATGAACAGCACATTATCAACTGAGAAGTAGAAAATCTGTTGACCGTGAACTTGAGGCAGCTGGCACCTGTAGTCTTATTAAGTACAATTGTGATAGTCATTGTATTCTGAGCAACCTATAAGACCCTCAAGTAAGAAGACAATGTGTGACCTCATCAGCTAACCAATCAGGGGGGTCTGGCACGACATCATTGAGTCCAATATCCTCCCAAATGTCAGCATCAATATCAAGATCAAAATTACCAATAGGAGAGATGGGGTTAGGTGGTATAGCATTTGGAGGACTGTGGTGCTGTCTGATAAGAGCACTAAGATCTGTACATAGGTTATTGTATGAGGACATGAGCTTTCGTATGGTAGGATTGCATCACTGGATTGCGGCATACACATGAGAATTAAGCTTGTGCTTTGTGACAAAAAAGTGCAATCAGTTGAGGTCCATATGTACAACTTAGAATATAAGTACCATTCATAGTTTGCCTGTAACAGCATTCAAGCTTCTCAATTTCGAACTTGCGCTGTCAAAGTCATTCACAGATATGCATTTTAAGAGCTTGAGCATCTAAATGGACTTGTAGATATACATTGCGATGTAGTTGTTCTAGACAGGTACGCTGACTGATGCCAAGTCATATCTTCCAGCAGCTCAAAGTGTCTGCGACTCTTGATTGGTGAGTATCCTCCTCAGTGAGACGAAGGTTGTATTCAGTGAGATTCTCAACATTTCCCATACAAAGTTGCATTTCCATGGATTGCAATGTTCCATCAATCTCAATGAGAGATTTCTCAAGGGAGAGAATTTTTGTAATTTCCTCATCATTATTTATCTTCAATCTTCCTGTCAAGATAATGTGCATCAATATTGTAATTGTACATCACAAGCAGTAGCACTTATGAGGCAGGGGTTTCATTTGATATTCAACTTGTGATTTCCATTCCTGTTGTATACAGGTCTCATTGACTGAAAGCTCATGTAGCACCTGTGCTGCAGTACTCTTCTTCTTGACACAGTTATTCCACCTCTGGCTCAACCAGTTGCCGTACAAACTAAGGTTCTTGTTATGTAGGTGCTGGACTTGAGTATCGAGGACAAAAGTTGCTGATGAAACTGAAAAGGCGGTCAGTAAGTAGCAAACATGTAGTTTATAGTCAGGGGTGAATAAATAATACAACCATGGTAAATATGGTCATGAACAGCTGTATGCAACCATCCTCAAAACAGAGAACACTCACCCCAGAAACATGTAGCGGAGCAATAAGGTGTTTGAGCACACTCCATAAACGCTCGCAACCTTCTCCATCTGAAAGGCCAAAGCCTTCACACTTGTGAGGATGGTATATAATTTGACATGCCCATTGGTAGCTGTAAGTGTGGAAGACTGATATCACAAAAGTTATATGGTGAAGAACTGCATCATCAAGGAGTTGGTACTTGAGACAACTTCAATGAAGCTGGCAGCCAATGTTATACAAGAGGCCAATGGTCATATTGGTAGGGAGATTGTCAAAAAGTTTCTTGATCAAAGTGAGAGTGTAGTGCTGCTTTTCTCCCACTGACATCATGTTGGTGAGCCATAATACATGATCGTGCCAACATAATATGGCCATCACCCCTGTATCTGCAAAAAATTGGGTGCTAGTCTTTTCATGTTTTTCATCATTGGCAAGAAAATATTCACCACAGCCATCTAGCACAGAGGTTGGGACTCGCATGCCATCCTCATAGTCATCCCCCTCCTCTTCTGTGGCTGCAGGTCACTTTCTCTTGCGACCCTGATCAAGGGGTCTGCTGCGACAACTCCGCACATGGACCTCCATCGATGTCACCTCATCATCTGAAAGGAAAACTGATCAAATTAGGTTTGAGAGATCTGGCCCTCCACCATGTTGGTCTGCTGAACATTTTTGAGTGAAACATGCGTCAATACAAGTATGGACATCAGGTCTATTGTATAATTTAGAATTATTTTAGTTCCTAATATTGAAACAACTTACTTGAGATTAAAGGTTCTGCTTTTTTGCCAATCATCCAAGCCAAAACAAATCAGACAATGAGACCTTAGATAGTCACTTGGACGTGTTAGTCCCTCAGTTGACAGCAGTGAAAGTGGGCGATGAGTTCCAATGAGATTGGACAAGTGATCTTCAGCACTCATGCAGAGTACAGAGTACCAATGATAAATATTACCAAACCGATGACAAAGATTATCCTATAAAGATATTGATTCTTTAGAACTCAGTATAGGCACTCAACTCACCTTAGTGGTAAGATGATACCCACGGCCAGCCAGAAAGACCTCAAGTGTTTTGCACCAAGCAGTTGTGTTGGGAGTGATATGTATGAACAATGTCTTGACAAGTTGCAGCAGCTGAAGGTTGACAGCAAGGGAAGGAGTGATGGGAGCATAGGCAAAGTAACCATGAGACAGGAGCTGAAGGGGAGCAGGTGCACAAGCACAGCAATCAATTTGTAATATCTCAATATCTACGATATTATCAGCCAACCAATAACTCAGGTAATAAGAGAGACATATGATTGAAGAGTAAGCAAGTGATCTTGAGAACCCTCCGTCAACAAGAGGATTTGCACTGAAAGGCAGCAACTTCATCTGGCTGCAGTTCAATTTGATCACAAAGAGAGGTTGATTTGTGCAAGTATGCAAGGTATGAAGCGATCAAGGAAGAAATGACTTCAGTTGTCCAGCATCACTACTGATTCATTTTCTTTTGGCGGCCATTTGAGCAGGAAGGTAGGATTGAATCAGCATCGGAGATGTAGTGTAGTGAGCTGTAGAAAGATGAGCATTCTTCACAGTCTAAAATATTCCCAGCAGATGGGCTATCATGCTGGTTAGCAGAATTAGCATCGCAGAAAGGCTGTTGCTGCTGTGACCTTCCTGGATTGTTGAGTGATTGTTGTGTAAGGTGTTTTCTTCCAGGAAGTATGAGTAGTGGGGGGGGGGGGGGCTATAGGAAGATGAAAGTTGCTGCTTTGCTGTGGTTTCCACCTCCTCTTTGCCATTGAAGAAAAGACAAGTTTGTGCTGGGTATTGTGAGAGGTTGGAGTGGATGGCCCAGCGATAGGGTTGAATGAATAACAAGATATTAGAAGCCAAGCATGAAGCTCACATCAAGGTTAGTGTCTACATGAAGTCGACTAAGAGATGGTTGAAGGCAAGCATGAAGCCTGCATTAAGGTTAGTGTCAACATGAAGTCGACTATGAGATAGTTGAAGGCAAGCACAAAGCCCATGTTAAGGTTGGTGTCAACACAAAGTCAACTACTGATCCCTCAGAGGAACCCAAAGTCCCAAACTTATGTTGAATACAAAAATGAAAAAGTGGGTGAATACATTGATGAACCTTTGGAGCAAATGAGGGCTAGCAAACGTGAAGGAAGGAACTCTACCTGTTCATGTACACTCTGTTCTGTGCAACTGAAATGTTAGCAGTATGGGGAAAATAAATGTTGATGTCTAAGATAACCTGTTTGACCATGACAAAGTCCCATATGGATGAAACAGCACTAGTGACTGATGGTATACAAATTATTGACTATTGGGGATATGTACATTAAATCTGTAAGAGCACAATCATTGCAATGGGAAACAAGCACACAGCATCAACATCTAGGCAACCAAATACAGTAAGTGAGGAATGATAGGTGGACAGCCAGTATTGTCAAAATAAGACTGAATGTAGATATCATATCCTGGATTCCAGACCTATCCTATAGTTGGATTTATGGACTAATCCTTGGATTAGATTCTTAGACTTCATCCATAACCATTTCCAGTCTCATCTACTATTTCACTTGTCCAACTTCTGCTCGTTCATCCAATCCAATCCAATATACCAATCCACTTCCTATCCGATATGATAAGCTTTCTAGTTCCTTTCCTGTCTATATAACATTAACACAGTTTATTCTTTTATTTGGTGATTCTCTACTTTCCAGATAACCAGTTCTATACTTACCCGATATCTTCACTGCTTGTCTATTACTGGTACTCAGTTGTTTACCTATCTGTTCTGACTAGTCCAACACCCGTTGTGCCTTCGGCACAGGAAGCAAAAGGAGCGCTTCGCGCTCCTTTTTGGCTTCCTGGCCTTGGCTTCATCCTAATACTCATAGTCACTGTGCCTTCGGCACAGTAAGGCAAAGGAGCGCGAAGCACTCCTTTGGGAGGTGCCTGTGGCACCTTGACTTAATAATAATCACAGTGAATTTTGGAGAAAAATAAAATAATACATTTTTGAGCAGCATATTCATAACACCAAAGGTACAATCTACTATACAATATCAAAGTACACAATATGTATCAGCAGTCAGTTCTCTATATAAATGTACATGCCAAGTAAATCAATCATCAATAGGATCTGTCAGTCCTCTAAGCACTTCTGTATACACTACATTGGTTGTCTTTGAACCTTCTTCATGCTCCGGAAAGATAGCATACACTCTCTCTGGGTGTGTGCAGCGAGACAAAGCCACATAGAGCTGTCCATGACTGAACACAGGAGTACGCAAATTAAGGCCAACCCACTTGACACTTTGACTTTGTGCCTTGTTGATGGTCATAGCAAATGCAAGACAAACAGGGAATTGTCGATGCCTGAGAGGAATGGGATTATCTTCGGAAGTGGCATCGAGGGTCATGTGAGGGATTAGGACTGTGTTCTGATTGTCTAGATGAGCTTCATTGACTCCATCTCTAAGAATGCGACACCTGAGGACACGTGTGGTCCAAGACAGGAGGATCATGCGAGTTCCATTATAGAGGCCCTCTGAGGGGTTCAAGTTGCGCAATAGCATCAGGGAAGCACCTGCTTTAACCTCCAAAGTGTGCAAAGGGAAGCCTGATGGGGTGAGGGTGTGAAGGAACTCTACAGGGATGTAGTCATAGTCTCTTTCGGTCACTGAGTCTGCGCTGGTGAAGACTGCTTTATCTCCAGGGAATAAGTCAAGGATGGTGGTGTTGATTTCATCCACATCAGTGTTCTTTGCAGAGAGAATGGTGCATTCCAGGAAGAAGGAATCATCCACAGGAGGATGGCCAGGGAACAGAACTGGGGAGTATAGGGCATTGATGAGAGACTGGACATCATTGTTGGCGCAGCGCATGCGAATTGGGAGGGTCACAGTTCCATCTCTATCTGTGCTCTTACCAGCTCCAATCTCAAGGAGCCACTTTGCAAATTCATCTGAGGTGGGGTCTTGACCAAGCTGCATATTTGTCTTGAGGTGGAAAATGCGAAGCTTTGGCCAGATGTGAGATCTGCAAAAGGTAGCACCCACTATCTGCTCCCTGGATCCATGAGGCACCACTGGCAGGGTCTGTCTGAAGTCACCTCCAAAGAGCATGGTAATTCCTCCAAAATCAGCCTCAACATTCAAGAGATCACGTAATGTGCAGTCAAGGCATTCCAGAATATGGTGGTGGAGCATGGGTATTTCATTGCAGATGATGAGAGAGGTGGCCTTGAGAAGTTCATGTACAACATCTCCTTTCTTGATGTTGCAGTAGCTGTCCTCATGGATGGGGATGGGAATTTTCAACCGAGAATGAGCTGTACAACCACCTGGCAGGAGGAGGGAAGCAATTCCAGAGGAGGCCACACATAGGACAATCTTTCCTTCAGCATGGAGTTTTGAAGCAATCATCTTGCAGACATAGGTCTTGCCACATCCACCTGCACTATGGACAAAATATGCATGTCAAGGTCTGTGCTCATCACGATGCATTGCATCATGGACTACAGCATCATAGACCGCCCTCTGCTCATTATTGAGCAAAGGGACTCCTATATCCACTATCTGCTGAAGTTCCTGCTGGTTATACTGGAGCTGCTCAGCAATGAGCAGGTTGTCCTCTATGGCCCCCCATCTTGCTGCCATTTGAGATACAGGCATTTGAGGGATTGCATCCAAGGACCTTCCATTTTTGCGAAGCATGCCATCTATGAGATAGAGACCATAGTCATAGACCTCTTCCTCTGTAGGGTCTGCAATAGTGAATGGAACATGGGTGAGGTGGTGACGCAAATCATCACAAAGATTTTCCTTGAAGTGGTTCCAAAGTTCACCGGGGCTGGCAGGGTTGCAGTGGATGAGGATTTTGGCAAAGAGGTTGCGCATGCGATGTCCAGTGCACATGTGAGTAGCATCCTGCAAGCACTGGATCCATTCATTGTCGTCGTCAAGCAGACCCCTGCACTAACATGCTTCCTTGAAAGTCTCATAGACAACCCCATCAAATGTCCGCAGATGTGCAAAGGAGGTAGCTCCTTGAAAACATAGTGAGTTTGATTGATAACAATTGTCATGGACATCATACCTTTCACTACAGTCAAAAGCAATCTCACATAGAAGCGCTCTCCAGAGCTGGGTGCAGCAGCATACATCCTTCCAATTGCTACTCCACATTCACGTATCTTCCATGCATTTTTGGTCCAGACGAATCTTGAGGGAAAGTCTTGGTAGAGGTAATTGTGGGCTCCAGCTGCCACCAAGTTCTCATTGGCATTGGCTTTGAACCATCCAGTGAGGCAAGTATCTTTGGCTGCTGCGCGCTCAATAACATCCTGAGCATTGTCCTCGGGGTCATAGAACACCATCTGCTCATTTGGGAGATGGACTGGCAAGTGGTAGACAGAGGGCCATTCAAGGTGCATTGAAAATTCAAAGATATGCCATGCAGCCTTGGTTGAGCTGATATACCTGGAGTCGAGGTATGATTTGACCTCATCCACTGCTCCTCTCATCTCCAAAGTAGCACGGTCATTCCCTTTGTAAATATATTTATGAATATATTTGACAGGCTTGATAGAGGCACAGACTTCTAGATTAATGTGGCAGTTGAATTGCACCAGGAGTTCTGGGGGGTGGGGAACAACGTCTTTGTTGGTGAAGATGGTGTCGTTTTTCTGGATGGTGCAATCATTGTCAGGTCTGGCATACTCTGGATAGCCATTGTCCTTCATCATGGTCTGGGTACAGAAAGACTTTGGGAAGTGCTTTTTGCACTGTCCATTCTCCAAGCAATGCTCTAGACTGCAAGGGCCATGCAGCATGAATTTTTCCACAGCCTGATAGAGTTGAGGGTGAATATTTCTGTCAGGTATTTGGGCAGAGATGAATGAATTGATTTGCTCCACAGTATGAATCTTATATTCTGGCTCCAGGAAGATGAGGAGGTGCATGTGAGGAAGACTGTGTTTTTGATATTCAATGGTATACACCAAACCTGCAACCTTTCCATAGTAGCCACCACGAACTTTCTTTAAGAGGGCCTGCTGCTTTTGATAGAATACGTGGGCCACCAAGTCTGGACGGTCCACAGCACTCTGACCTATATGATATATATTGTCAGAATAAAGACACAAACAATGCATCAAATATAAATTATAATAATTACCTGGAAGCAGATTCTCTGTGATCTCAGGCCAACTTCCATTGGCAGTCATTGTGAGGAAGAGATCGGGCTTCTTGCAGGCATGGCAAATGGCCAAGGAATCTTGAAGCAGCTGGTGCATATACCGAGGACTCCCAGTATGGGAGGAGGGAAGAATAATGGAATGACCTGTCTGAGCCAGATCATCCACACCATCATTGATGACATTGTCTGTTAAGCCTCGGTAGTAGTCCGCTGTCTTCTTAGATAGTTGATCTATAGATGGAACACCTACAAAACCAATCTATCTCCACGGTCAGCGATCCAGACAAATACTGATGACTGATAACATGGTCGTTCGTGGGTGGTTCTCTAGTGATACCTAAGCTACGGTCAGTAGAAGGTACTGTGTGAGGTCAGCAATGTGTGTGGCTATGACTACAATGATGGCAAAAGAAAGAAAGAAAACTAAGTGAAAAACACATACTTGTATCCTGGATGAAGGATGTCTTGAGACAATCTTATCCCAACAGACTGTGCAGAGTTATAACGATCACTCCCTCAGCGCAAAACAGATAGGACCAATGGTCAGGACTAGTCAATGCTTAGAGTCTTTATGTACTACTGAACCTGCTGCCAAGGTACTCACAATGAGTATTAAACAGATACAGGAACAGATGTCCTTGGTGTTCAATACCAAGTCCCCTTTCAATAGCTAAAGCTGTGGCAATGAAACCCTGGCTCACTCTCTCTACTCAGATGTGTGAGGTCAAGTGTGTTACAAGAACATCCGCTTCTGGCGTGGCCCCTATTCATTTTCCTTCTCGCCCTCGCTTTCTACCTATACCCGGAAGACTACGCGCGCATACACATGCAATACCTATTCTGGCTGACCGTGCTCTTCCCCTACCTTTACTGGTTATATTCCCTCTGATCGCTTTCTCGCTCACTTGTACTATATTTGCTCGCCGGATCCCCGGCTCGCATCCCCTATGCCCTTTCCATCTTACCGGTACTCACCCTATTATATCCTGAAACCCATACCTTACTATCGGTTCAAGACGTCGTCACCCTTTTACCCTTACCGCATCTTCGGTTGATGACTCGGTCCCCTGTTACCGCTACCATAGCCTCGGTCTGTGACTCAGTTCCCCTCCGCCCTTACCTTACCACCGGTCTCCGACTCATTCCCCTTTTTCACTTACCTTTCTCTGTACTACTATTTACAGCCTGGTCTGTGCTCGGTTTCCTTACGTATATAAACCCTCTGTACTACACTTGTATTCTCCAACTTGAATCTACTTGGTTCTACACGGTTAACTAGTTCCTAACCTCTTAAGCTTAACCGCTTATACTTGTAATCTTCGACTTCACTTTGACCTTAGGTCATTGTGTCTTAGATCTTCAGAAGCCTCCGTCGTCACCCTTGACGACTTCGGCTATAGCTATTGACGGCTGCAAGACAGCACCCGTTCTTTACGCTCATCGACCCGCTTATCCCAAGCGGTTGAACTGAGACTCAAGACCAGTACCTGCACTCCAGGCCTCGTGAGATTATCCAAGTAAGACAGCGCCTAGAATCTAGTCGCTAACAAAGTGTACACTTATCAACTCCTAACGTCTCCCCCACTAAGCTATTCTAAGTCTTAGGTGGTCTAAAGAGACAACACAAGTGTGTGAAATATCTTATGCTTGAAGACAAAGAGATTCAGAAAAATAAAAGAGGAAAACAGAAAAACAAATACAAGAGACAGTACCAGGCCTTGCTGGTTGTGGAGAACAATGAGCTCACACTATTACTGACTCACTGAAGGGTACCTTCACCAATCTTACAGTCTCTCACTGTTATTGGCTATGATCACACCTCACACTAGTAATTGGGGGTCAAAAGTTCTCTCTGGACTCACTGCTCAAAGTGGGCCCTTTATATAGACAAATACATGTGGCTGTGTGGTACTAGTACAATATAGTTTGCTACTGGCATAATAAGGTTACTAGGAGTCATCATGAGTCATATGGAGTCATAAACCTTAATCTGAGTCATATGGAGTCATGAACTTTAATCTGATTCATATGGAGTCAGGCTGAGTCATATCAGATGAGTCACTGTGGTATATAGCTGAGTCATGTCAAGCACAGGTAAATCATGTGACTTCCCTGTGGCCTAACAAAGGCAAAGCAAAAGGTCTAGAGCTGATTACATAAGTTATGGACACTCTCTCAATATTTACACTTCTCAGTTGTTTATTGCAATGGTTTTTCAACATGTCCTTCGTATTTAGGGTTTTGTGTCTTTTCCCACAGGGCAACTCGTGCGGGAAATAATTTTCTAAGTCACCTGACATGCATGAGATTCTTTCTTAGTCATCCTCACAGCCTTCAGAGTAAAACTGGTTACATAAAAAAAATCTTCAAAAATAATCAAGCCTAGAGGCAAAAGTAAAAAAATGGACTATTAATGGGTGCTCTAGTTTAAAGGCTTAGGGTGAGAGAAGATTAGTCAGCCATGCACCAAACCAGTTTGGTGCAGGTCACCGCCCTCAGCTTCTTTTGATTGTTCCTGATCCAGTTCAAGTTGCTCTGCTCTATGGAGGCCCAAGCATCAACCACATACTGCTGGAAAAGTCTTCCACCACAAAAGATGTTGTTGTGGTCCATGCGAATTGGGCAAGGATGAAGGTGAAAGGCATAATACAACAGCTGGGTGACTTTTTTTTGCTCTCTGTTGTCCCTGGTCATTGACATTGAGAGGGATGTCAAGATGCCAGCCCTCCTCGCCAGAAGGGAAGAGAAGAACATAGTGAAGGGTTGAGTATGCATGGCTGAGTTGGCTGATGCATTGTAGTTGGCCACCTTGAAGTCGCAAGACAATGTCGCATTTGTCAGACACCTCCTCAGATCCATCTCCAGGAATAATCACAGCAATTTCATTGGCAGTAGGAAGATTATATCTTCGACCATCTGTTCCTTGTTGGAAATGGATCCATGCACGAACATCTGTGTGCTGCTCTGGAGGTTTCTCTCGCATGACTTGATAGGCCTGCTTATAAAGAGAAGCATAAGGATGGCATTGATACAGCATGTCATGGAGGGTTCTGAGGGTGTCACGATTAAGGCCTTCATTTCCACGTTGGCTTGTGCGAATGTTGGTCGCTTCTTCAGGGTCATAAATGTAGAGCTGGGCATATGAAGGCTGAAGGCCTTCTGGAGGAATAAGACTCCCCATGAGGTGATGGAGAGATCCATGAATACGAAATGCATTTGGGCCAGATCCTTGAACAGCACGATCCTCGATGTTGATGCCGACTGATGTTAATGCAAGAGCGCTGTTATACTGCCGAATCTTGGAGACAAAATCTCGATCTGTATATGCCTGCCGCAGCTCAGGTGGCCATGGTGGAAATGGTGGGAGGCTGACTTGGCCCTGCAAGCAGCACATACCAAACCGTGGATTTCATAGAGAGGAGTTGGAGAGTCTTTCACATGCAAAGTGCATCGCATGGCACTTGGTGCACTCTACATTAAGAGGACCAAGAGAATGTTGGACAATAGGTTCTGTGTATGGCCGACCACCATCAGGGATAGGAACCACCTGGTTAATATGTTCTTCATCCTCTTGTTCACGCTCCAGGCGATCATTCTCCTCCTGAGTTCTTCTTCTTTCCTCATCATCGTTATGTTGTTCCTCAGATGCTGGATTATTATACTCCTGCAGTGCCTCTTCAAGACGTTCCTCCTGCTCGTGAACCCTCTGCTGCTGCTGCTGGTAATGCTCCACTTCCTGTTGACTTGCTCGTAGAATATCCTGAGTTAGCCTATCAGCCTGCCTATCTTCCTCCTCCTGCTGTTCAAGAGCATACTGAGCTTCCCTATTGATCCGCACAGCTTCCTGCTGCTGCAGTTCAAAAGCATATTGAGCCTGCATATTAATCTGCTGAGCTTCCTGCTGCTGCTCTTGCTGCTGCAATTGTAGCTGAATATGCTGCTGATGAAACTCCTCCTGTGCTTGCCTTTGAAATAAGTCATGTCTAATGCGCTCATTCTCCATTTGTTCCACCTGAAAATGATGTTGAAACTGAATATTGAATCCATTATAATCAGGTTCAGGTGGTGCAGGATTAGGCTCAAAGTTGGGGAGGGGATTATTCATCAATTCAGCTTCCTGCTGCTGTTCACAGCGAGCATCCTCAGCATGTCTAGTAAGCATTTCATTCAGCTGCTGCTGTATCTCAGCAGGAATATGTCTCTGCTGCAGGTGCTGCTGATGCAAGTTAATGAATGCCATGTCCTCCTGGAGCTGTCTATGTTGACGCTCAGCTTCTTGCTGCTGGGCTTGTCTGTGAAGACGCTCGGCTTGCATCTGCAATTGATACTGAATCTGCCATTGATCATGGAGACCAACTGCACCCTCATGATGAATAGGGCCATATACAGGAGGTACAGGATGTACTGGAGGTGCAGGAGGTGTGGGATGAATAGTTCATTAGGATTATGAGGTATGGGTGGAGGCTGCATCTCAGCTGCCAAGAGCTCTGCTTACACCTGCTGTCTTATCTCCTGTCTCTCCTGCTGCTGATGAAGATTGCACTGACGGAGTCGATTGTTTCCAGCTGCATTCATTTGCTCATTCAAGCAAGCATTATAATCAACAGGAGGAGGACGATGAGCATGCAGCACATGTGCAATTGCATTTCGTGGCAATCCAGGATATTGTGCAACTGGTAGCAGCTCATATGAAAACTGAGGAGGGGGTTGCCAAGCAAGAGGTTGTAGAACAGGCCCAGCTTGTGGTATAAGATCTGGCTGCAGCACAGGAGGCAGAGGTTGGACCTGGTTATTATGAGCAGCATGGCAACGGTTGCGCCTTGTAGGAGATGTCATTTGAAGTCGATTGATTCTGTCACGTTCTCGTTGTGAGTGATGATCACGTTCAGGGGTAGTTTGATTTTCATTTCTAAATGGCAGATGCAGATATTAGCATCATTGCACCTTACATGTAGCAATATATAGTCGGCAACCTACCGAATAGCTATATTTTGATCCATCTTTGTTATTTAAAATGTTGTTTAGCAAGCACAAAATTTGAGTTGCCTGAACTCATTGATAAGCCATTTCCATCATTTTGTTGATAAAAAACTGAAACCCACAAAAAGTTTATTGAACTTTGTTACACTTGGCTGCAGGGGAAGGCAGTTTAACTCAAGAATTCTATTCAAAAGCAGCAGCCAATGTAATGATTTGTGTCACCAAGTTGTGTGATAACAAAATTGTGTAATGATTTGTGCAGCCAAAATGTGTAACAAATTGCATAACAAATTGTGTGACCAAAATCATTTATGCTTTTGCTATTCTCAATGCCACTCCCCTACAGTAGGAAAAGTATGTTGTTTGGCCATATTATGCCCGCGGCGCAGTAGGCGTGCGGATCACTGTCCACTATATCGTGTTTGGTAGTATTTTCGTACTTAGTGGATTCAGCCTTTCAAAATTTCTCAATTTGCAAGTTTTTCACTCATTTTGTTAGTCATTGTTAGCAAGTTCACGCGAGAATCGTTAGCGAGTCCACGCGAGAAAACCACGCAAGATTCCAAAAAGAGGTTTAAGCGAGCTAAGCGTTCCTAAGCGAAAACCACATGGCTCTAAGCGCAAACCACGCGAGCTAGCAAGATAATTCCCACCCGTCGCAACCTACTTTATAGATTACTGATCTGATATCCTTTGACTGTGCTATGTACATAGCCTTTGACACTGCCTCTGATTATTTCATTAGCTACCTAGTATATAAACTCTTGTAAATCTCCATAGATCCTCAGTTCGAATATTATTGTCTTGCAGCATCATTGTCCTTGATTGATTCCCTAGGCCATGTTAAGGTCGTACTCAAATAGGTTCGGATCCGAAGGGCTTCGGCCTCAGCTCATACGCTGTGCCCCTTTCCCGAGTATAGCCCAGTATTTCAGAGTACTATATGTATCATATCTGAAGATCTGGATGGCTATCATAGCATATCCGAAGGTCTGGACGACTATTGTATGATATCCGGATGTAGAGATAAGTAATGTTTACCTATCTGAAGGTAAGGATAAGTATTGTATTCCTATCCAAAGATAAGGATTAGTATCATATACTTATCCAAAGGTGTGTCCGGATATCGGATGGAAATATAAAGGCTAGTCTAGATAAGTCTAAGACTAGAAACTAATGGAGTGTAGACTATCCGAAGATTGAGGCGGATGTGTTAGACTATTGGATACAATCCTTAAGTCTCGGAGGGTGACAAGAGTTGATAAGACTTGAGTCTGGATAGCAGAATGAGGACAATCTAAGATGATATTTGAACTGGGGTGCTACAGGACATATACAAGAGTTTATATACAATAGAACTAAGTGAAAGGCTATGCACAAAGTATCACAATGTATAAGAAACACTTATTACAAGTCAAACATAGGCCAGAAGTTAATCACAGGTTAACGGATCAGTAAACATAGCTGGAAGTAAGCATAACCGATATACCAGAAAGGAAGATATACTAAATGGAGGAAATAAGCAGTGTGTTACAAACTGGGATGGGTTCTAACAACCTAGACTCAAAAGAGAGCCTTCGTGGTTGAGTCTGGTCTAACAACGCAGCGACAATGAAGTCTATTTGCAAAGTTAATAGCTAACAGCAAGGCACGACCTTGGAGTTAGGTTCAAAGGTTCAGACTGAGGAAGAGGAGTGCTCTAACTCAGAAATTGGTTCGGACGACTAAGCTTGGAGGACTTAGACGAAGGAGGTCAAGTATCAGGTAAAACCCAGTAAGATTAAAGTAAAGAACTACATAGTGCAAAGGCGCGTATTTATAAGGAATCCTAGGAGAGGTTTAGGGCAGGCATGATGACAGAAGACAACCACCTAATTAAGTATGTATGCACAGCAAGAGGTAAGCAATCCAAGAAGGGAAACGTCAGTCATCTAGCAACGGCGGTAGTAAGCGGTCGTGATGTAATACAATGAGTAAGGAAAATGAATAGGAGGCAAGCATACTGTAACACAGTGTTTAACATTATATGAACAGGATATGAATGAAGAAGCTTATCATAACGGATCTGTGGATCTGATCTGATCTGATATCCGGAACTTTGGATGAGAAGCATGAATGTATGGGATATGACAGGCCAGAGCTCTGCTCTTCTGAATTTCCGGACTTCATTCATTTCCAGATCCTATCTCAGGCCTAATGGATTGTATCCTTAAGTCGAAGTTTTGCCTTTCCAGCACTCACATTCTTTCCAATCCTTATCCAACTCCATCTCTACCTAAGGGTAGTCTATATCTGTCCATGTCCGCTCCAGAACCCCTATCCAGAACTCCGGACCACTATTCCTGCCTCTGACTGTGTCCTTTGCAGTATCTCCCCCTATGTCTCCACTCAGGATTGATACATGCAGTTATTCCACTTCCTATCAAGTGGATGGAACTCCATCTGAGTTTCCAATACTCATCCAGAAGTCCTTTGGATGCTCCACCAGAATTGTCTGCCTCTGAAGTCCTCTGGACTTTGTTTGGACCTTATTGGACTTTATCTGAAATTAAGGGCACCATACTTGGGTGAGGGGCACAGCGTACAAGCTGAGGCCAAAGCCCTTCTGAGTCAGTCATACTCACCCCTCTGAGAGATTGTATGCACCTGTGTGCATGGTCTTTAACAGTAGAAGAGACAGCATTCCTTCATCTCCATCCATATGTTGTGCTCACATATGGTAGCATCAAAAGGTTGTTTGAGGGACTCAGGAAAGTGCTCCCACATTGACGACACCTTGCAGAAACTTTCAAAATATGGTAAAGCGGTGGCAAAGATGGTGCATTGAGTGCATCATTCTCTTGTGGTAAATACCTGTTCCAAACTTTTAATGACTTTGACAGGAAAATGCTACAAAGAAGCTCCATCCTTTCCTTCCTCACCTCCTTGTCCTTACGTGCTTCATGCCCAAGATGTTCATCCAGGTCGAGAAGTTCATATCAGAAAATTTGCTCACAGATTTCATACACAATTTGGCGTGCAAGATCTGTGGGGGGATTGTCGAGTGTGGAAATGGCTATGTCCTTTCCACACCAGTGAACATTTGTGGGTGCTGCCCACAAGGCCCACAGTACCGGAACTTCCTTTTGGAAAAGTAAAGCAGTCACTGCTTTCGACTTGCTGGTCTTGCCAGAGGTCTGCATGTTTGAAAGATCCTGAGCATGCTGAGATATCAAGAAATTGTGCCAGCTCTGGGCATGAGGAAGAGGTTGAGGCCTTTCATCATAGACATGTTCTATCCAACTTGGGCAGCATGTCAGCCAGTTGGCAAGGTACTTCACCAAGGATTGCAGGGAAAGAACATTAACAAATAACCCTGGATCAGGAAGCGAGTAACCATCGTCCATTTTGTATCTGGGATGCTTGATACAGAGGGATTCTTTCTTTGCTTGCTCCAACACTATCTTGAAGAAAGAATTCATTGGTGGCATGAAAGGGTGATCTATATCAGACCACTTGTCACGGCCAGAAACAAATTTATTCTGATGGGGAGTGGTTGCATTGTCTGACAAATTAATTAGACACAACAACCATCAAATAAGAATACTGAACTTACATGGTGCAGGCTTGGCATTCATTTTGGCCTTCCCATTGTCTACACAAGCCTTTCCTACCAATGACTCCCTCATTACCAGCTGTTCCACTTGGGGTTTTGGAACCAGCAACTTCTCAAAGTTGGCATATGGCTGACAAGCAGCCTCGTGATGCTGGCGATTATTGGGACCTCTGGTGATGATATCAAATGGTTGAGCAAAGAGTTTGATGGGATCATGGTACATGCCGATGATGAGGTCATCAGGTGGTGTGAAGGAAATGACTTTGATGATGTTCATGTTGGAATTGACAAGTCTGGCATTGTGGATAAGCCACACAGGAACTCCAGTAGTGTGCACCTTTGTGGCAATAGCGACATCTTCAGTGAAACAACCCATCCATTTAGGGTCAACCTTATGCGTAGTGTCAATGAGTCACATGCGGGGCTTGATAATTTCATAATAGTTTAGAACTGTCATATCCCGGATTCCAGACCTATCCTATCGTTGGATATATGGACTAATCCTTAGATTAGACCTCTAGACCTCATCCATAACCATATCCAGTCTCATCCACTATCGTGCTTGTCAAACTACCACTCATCCGTCCAATCCGATATGCCTATCCGATCTGGATCCGATACGATAAGCTTTCTTATCCATTACCTGTCCATATAACATTAACACAGCCTATTCCTTTATCCAATATGCCTATCTGCTCTGGATCCGATACGATAAGCTTTCTATTCATTACCTGTCCATATAACGTTAACACAGCCTATTCCTTTATTCAGTATTCTCTACCTTTCGGATAACCGGTTCTATACTTACCCGATATCTTCGCTATTTGTCTATTACCGGTACTCGGTTGTTTACTTATCTGTTATGCTTACTGATCCGTTATCCTTGACTGCGCCAATGTACATAGCCTCGGACACTGCCTCTGATTATTCCGTTAGCTACCTACAGTATATAAACTCTTGTACATCTCGATAGATCCTCAGTTCGAATATTACAGTCTTGCAGCATTCTTGTTCTCGCACATTAGTGTTGTAAGGACCCCTTCTCTATCCTTTGGGCCTAGGGATTGATTCCCTAGGCCAGAGCTCCGCTCTTCCACATTTCCAGACTTCCTCCATTTCCGGATTCTATCTTAAGCCTAAAGGATTGTATCCTTAGGTTAAAGTCTTGTCTTCCGATACATACACTCTTTCCGATCCTTATCCAACTCCATCTCTACCTAAGGGTAGTCTATATCTGTCCATGTCCGCTCCGGAACCCCTATCCGGAACTCCGGACCACTCTTCCTGCCTTGGACTGTGTCCATTGCAGTATCTCCACCCTATGTCTTCACTAAGGATTGATACACACAGTTATTCCACTTCCTATCAAGTGGACAGAACTCCATCCGAGTTTCCGATACTCGTCCGGAAGTTTCCCGCACTCATCCGGACGGTTCCCACGCTCATCTGGAAGTCCTTCAGACGCTCCACCAGAGTTGTCTGCCTCCGAAGTCCTCCAGACTTCGTTAGGACCTTATTGGACTTTATCCAAAATTAAGGGCACCATACTCAGGTGAGGGGCACAGCATACGAGCTGAGGCCAAAGCCCTTCTGAGTCAGTCATACCCACCCCTCCGAGAGATTGTATGCACCCGGCATGCCACGGTCTTTAACAAGAACCACCCAGATATCGAGAAACTGGCACTGATATTCAGCAATTATTATGACAATGTCATGCTAGGCCATGGCTTGCTGGAAGCACTCATAGACAGCATGCATTGCATGCACCCACCCAACAACATGATCCTCCTTGTGCATCCTAGCAACCTTGTAATTGCTAACCCATGTGTTGGCCTTCTCGTACAATCGCTTGAGATGGCCAACAACATCGGTCTTGAGCTGACCAAAAAGATTGCCAGGGAAAGGGGAATGAAGTCACTTGAGAAAGTTGGTTTGAACCAGGTGTATGTCATGCTTGTGTTGTCCATAGGCTTCCCAGCATGGGATTGCAAAACTTCAAGTGTACAAGTCATCATACATCTGTGGCCACTGGAAGGAATCCAGGGCCCAATATCTACCATCTGCATGTGCTTGAATGATATTGGATTCATTGTTGAAGGGTTGAGGAATGAATTTCATGTTAGGAGTTGTGATCACTCAGTGGGCATATGTAGTCACACAGAAAGCATCAGCGGCAGTCAGGTAACCTGAACATCATCAATCAAGAGTAGTAGAGGTATGAAGAAGCTAAAATGCACAGTCGCCATCACACATGAATGGCTTGAAGACAGGAATTAACATGATGGTAGCTCCAGGAATATCAAGGATGGGGAAACACACAGCAACTTGCAGTCACTGAGGAAGGAAATTTAAATCAAACAACAACTCGAAGTCACTGCCAATTTAAACGTTACCACAAAGGCAGATAGTAAGAGAGTTTTGAAGAAAGACTGAAGAGAAATCTAATGAAGGTGTGATATCAGTGATGATAGCATGAATTAATGTAGTAAAAAAAACTTACTGTAAATGGCAACAGGAGTCTTGAGTGAGAAGAGTCTGGCTAAAGACCCAATGTCAGTCATGATAGCATGACCAAATAATGAATGTACTTACCAATAGTAAGAGAGTCTTGAATGATTGGAGAGAAATCTGATGATGGTGTGATGTCAGTAATGATAGTATGTGTTAAGGTTGTACTCAAATAGGTTTGGATCCGAAGGGCTTTAGCCTCAGCTTGTACGCTGTGCCCTTTCCCGAGTATAGCCCAGTATTTTAGAATGCTATACGTATTGTATCCGAAGATCTGGATGGCTATAGTAGCATATCCGAAGGTCCAGACAACTATTGTATGATATCCGGAAGTAGGGATAAGTATTGTTTACCTATCCGAAGGTAAGGATAAGTATCATATTCCTATCCAAAGATAAGGATTAGTATCATATACTTATCTGAAGGTATGTCCATATATCGGATGGAAGTATAAAGGCTAGTCTAGACAAGTCTAAGACTAGAAACTAATGGAGTGTAGACTATCCGAAGATAGAGGCAGATATGTTAGACTATCGGATACAATTCTTAAGTCTTGGAGGGTGACAAGAGTTGATAAGACTCGAGTCCAGATAGCAGAATGAGGACAATCTAAGATGATATTCGAACTGAGTGACTCATCAACTTTTTGCCCATAATGCCCATCTCCACTCAATGGCACTCATTGTCATTTACCCCATTTCCACCTTATCATCTGGCCTCATTATTTGCCCCCATCTCTCCACCTCATATCTTCTGGCCTCATTGTATGGTCTGGCTTTGAGGCAGACAATTTGCCTGGGTGACTTCACGTCATCCAGCGCTATCTGGCTGTCTGACTACAAGTCAGATTATGGTCATATTGATTGATCCTCTACAAAGGTATGTGTCCATTGATTCTATTCTAATTGATTGTATGCAGGGCTTTTTATCAACATCCTCATTGTTTACCCTTGTTAAGGTCGTACTCAAGAGGTATCGGATCCGAAGGGCTTCGGCCTCAGCTCATACGCTGTGCCCCTTTCCCGAGTATAGCCCCTTATTTCAAAATACTATACTTATTGTATCTGAAGATCCGGATGGCTATGGTAGCATATCCGAAGGTCCGGACGACTATCGTATGGTATCCGGATGTAGAGACAAGTATCGTATTCCTATCCGAAGATAAGGAATAGTATCGTATACTCATCCGAAGGTAAGGATTAGTATCGTATTCCTATCTGAAGATAAGGAATAGTATCATATACTATCCAGATGGTGTCCGGATATCAGACGGAAGTCTATAGGCTAGTCTAGACAAGTCTAAGACTAGAAACTAACAGGGTATGGACTATCCGAAGATAGAGGCGGATGCGTTTAGACTATTGGATACAATCCTTAAGTCTCGGAGGGTGACAAGAGTTGTTAAGACTCGAGTCCAGATAACAGAATGAGGACAATCTAAGATGATATTCGAACTGGGGTGCTATAGGACATATACAAGAGTTTATATATGATAGAACTACGCGAGAGGCTATGCACAAAGTATCGCAATGGATAAGCAACGCTTATTAGAAGTCAAACATAAGCCGGAAGTTAATCACAAGTGAACGGATCAGTAAAACATAGCCGGAAGAAAGCATAACCGATATACCGGAAAGGAGGATATACTAAATGGAGGAAATAAGCAGTGTTTAATGTTATATGAACAGGATATGAATGAAGAAGCTTATCGTGACGGATCCGGTACGGATCTGTGGATCGGATCTGATCGGATCTGACATCTGGAACTTCAGATGAGAAGCGCGAATGTATGGGATATGACACCGTCGCGATAAGCTTCTTCATTCATATCCTGTTCATATAATGTTAAACACTGCTTATTTCCTCCATTTAGTATATCCTCCTTTCCGGTATATCGGTTATGCTTTCTTCCAGCTATGTTTTACTGATCCGTTCACTTGTGATTAACTTCCGGCTTATGTTTGACTTCTAATAAGCGTTGCTTATCCATTGCGATACTTTGTGCATAGCCTCTTGCGTAGTTCTATCGTATATAAACTCTTGTATATGTCCTATAGCACCCCAGTTCGAATATCATCTTAGATTGTCCTCATTCTGCTATCTGGACTTGAGTCTTATCAACTCTTGTCACCCTCTGAGACTCAAGGATTGTATCCAATAGTCTAACATATCTGCCTCTATCTTCGGATAGTCTACACTCCGTTAGTTTCTAGTCTTAGACTTGTCTAGACTAGCCTTTATACTTCCATCCGATATCCAGACATATCTTAGGATAAGTATATGATACTAATCCTTATCTTTGGATAGGAATACGATACTTATCCTTACCTTTGGATAGGTAAACGATACTTACCCCTACTTCCGGATATCATACAATAGTTGTCTGGACCTTCGGATATGCTACTTGAGCCATCCGGATTTTCGGATACGATACAAATAGCATTCTGAAATACTGGGCTATACTTGGGAAAGGGGCACAGCATATGAGCTGAGGCTGAAGCCCTTCGGATCCAAACCTATTTGAGTACAACCTTAACAGTGACCATTCCCCAGGTAATGATTTACAGCATTCACTACCATCACTATACTAACCCCTTTCATAGATACATCTGTCATTGACAATGACATGCTGGTTACAGACTCTCACATGGATGAAGATGAAGATATGAACCGCGGTAGCAACAATGATACTCATGACGATAACAGTAACAAAGACCATGAAGACAGCAAGGCTAACAAAGATGAGGATGAGGATAATGATGGCTCCGTATGTGAAAAGACTTCACCAGGTATTCTATATCTCATTTAATATACAGTTGGGAATGCTGACGGTTGTCATCATGAAGACAACATAGAAGGCGATAGCAACAACAACACCAAGGATGCTGATGAAGAGTCTGAGGATGGCAAAAATAATGAGGACCTTGAGACTCCGCAAGGTATGTACTATCTTATTTTTCTCTTAGTGGGGAGGGCTGATGGTCATCTGTTGTGTGCAGCCAGGAGACTTCGGCCCCAAAGGGCCAAGATGGGCAACTACAATTTAAGTTTCGACCATGGTTCTCAAACCTCTTCATCGGATACCAGCTACTGTGAAGGCCCTGCAACATCTGATCAAGGTTCCACCCATGAGTCAGATGCAGGTGAAGACCTCAACCTCGACCACAACAGCCTGTCTTCCCCACCTACTAAGTGCAGGAAGAAGTCTTCAGCAATTATTCACTCAACAACCATTTGCATGAAGCATGTTAATGCATCTATGGCCCTATGCTGGACATTGACCCCAGTGAGGATGAAGAAGAACTCTCAGGCCATTTAAAATGTGGCTGGCTATGTCAGGAGGGCATCAATGAGGCTCAGCAACTTGGAGAGAAAACAGCAGAAGAAGCTCGGATGATTGGCGCCAAGTATGGCAAGTCTGCACATGCTATTCTCATTGAGGCTGGTCTGTCCATCAAACATTCACAATCAGAGTCTGATTGGAGTGCCCACCAATGCTGGTTCATGGATAATCACCCTCACAAGGACAAAGAATGTCAATGCAAATACTATCATGTGATGGGCAAGGAGAACGAACAGTGGGACATAATTCACAACTATAATGTTACTGGCAGCAATACCAATCAATCATGCGCCAAGACCATCTTGTCAATGAGGGAGGATATTGCAAGAAAGGTACATCTACTTCCTTACCACATTCTAAGCTACAACTAATGATTCAATATAGTTGTCTGCTTATTCTCACCTTGAAGGAGTTGAGGCCATTGGCTGTATATTTGATACAACACAAGACAAGGCTGCTCGACAGGTGTCTGGCTTTGTCGTGGGCTCCAACCTCATAGTCAAGTTGATCAATGAGCATCAACTGGATGCTCACACAATTTTAGATTGGGTCGTGACCGCAACAAAGTATGTCTGATTCTTCTGGGCTTTTACTACCTTCTGATATATTCACAGAGCAAAAGGCTACAATATATCTGTTGTCTTCTTACTTGAGGGTCTTATAGATTGCTCAGAATACAATGACTATCACAATTGTACTTGATAAGACTACAGGTGCCAGCTGCCTCAAGTTCACGGTCAACAGATTTTCTACTTCTTGGTTGATAGTATGCTGTTTGTGGGTGGTCAAAGAGTGATGAATCACCTTCTTTGTTTGGTCTCTTCTGATAGTAAGGAAATATATATATTTTATCAGGTTACTCTGAACCTAGTAGGTAATATTAGACCTCTGCTAATGCTGGCTAGATAATACAAGTCTCTCTTCCTGTAAAAGAGAGAATGTGAACTAAAATGAACAGACAAATACGATAGACTGTTGTATAGGCAATCCCTATAAGATAGTATACAACTAATCTGACTAGATTATACCACGGTTTTCCAAGGCAACACTAAGCCTTCACTTTCTTCTGGATCTCACACTAGGAGACAGAAAGGGGAAAACACCTGTTCAAATTCTTACTGACTCTCACACAGTTTGAGAGAAGAATGGAAAAGGGAAAACTTATTTATTGTGTGAGAATGGAGTCCATATATACATTTTGGAAACCATCCTTACTAAGCAATGAGTCATCACTGGATTGGTAAGAATGTGCTTACAAACCAAGCCTTTTGGTGTGCTGAATCAGCTGCTTACTAAAGTACATGAGTAAAATCTTACAAAGCATGATGAATCATGACCAAACATGATGAGTCATGGAAAAATCCTTACAAATCAGATTATTACCAGTCACATGACATGCTTACAAACATATCTGAGTGGCTCTCTGATGTAATCAAGTGGCTGAAAAATAGAAAGAGACTGGAAACTGATAGAAAACTACAAATACAAGTAAATAACTGAATCAGAATAGGCAACAAACTTATCATAGTGAGAAATATATCCTTGTATACTTCCCTAATCATCTCCTTCTATATTCCTTATCGTATATGTCATGGTATGGAGTTCATACCATGCATGACACCATGCCACAGTTTATGGGGGGATAGGAGCTTATGAGATTCTACTTTCAAAGCCAAACGAGGCTCTCTGCAACCATTACAGGAGGATATGGCCAATTATGGTACTCAAGTTTGTCCACCTTCAATGATTCACTGAAGTTGGCTCAAATAGCGAAGTTTGGGTATCAACCCAAAGCAGTCCAGTGGCAGAAGCTTCTTGACTATGCTTTCCAGTACAAGTTCATGATTAAGAACTGGCCTGACGATGTCCTCCCTATTGGTCCTGAATTCCATCCTCACAACCTAAGTTCACAGTACCTCAAGCTACTCATTGTTCCTTTCATCAAGCGCAAAGCGCATTCCTATTATGAGGCAAAACTCCACACTGAAGCTGAGAGCTTGTTCGAGATAGATAAAAAGAAGTCAAAGGGCAAGCACCAAGGTCAGGGCCACACCATGGAAGACGTCATGAGTGAATTAGATGTCGATGTACCCGAGATCGAGTTCATAGCTTGGCCAGATGGTATGACATCTCCATGTTATCATTATATTATTTGTTTTTTGATTTCAGTTGTGCAAGAATGTCTCAAGCAGCTCAATGACAAGGTGCCAGAGATGCTTGACATCCCTTGGTGACCAGTGCCTTAGATGTTGTCCTACACAAGCTGGTCAACTCTGCAAATTTAAGGTATCTGTCCCTGAAGATATATTAGCAGCTCATGAAGCACATCCAGATACTCACAAAATGCTGCCAAGTGATCATGAATCTTCTGTCACTCAGCCCCCCGACCTTGCCATCAAACCAATGTCCCCCTATGAATTTCACAGCAGTACATCGCCATGAGGAAAATTATCTTCCTCAAGTGCCAGATTCATTTGATTGTGAACCTCGCCCTGCTCTGCCTATGAGCAAAGATGAACCCATTGCTGGTGGAAGACAACAGACCAGCCCGCCGTTTAAGGTGAAGAAAGCTTTATGGGTAAATGCTATGCTATTCCGTCTTCATCCAATGTTGATCCTCTTCAGGTTGACCCTACATTTGTGTACTGCATGGAGGAGCGTCCCACTAATTCTCGTAATGATGCAGATTCAGTTCCCAGCAGTCCAATACTAGTACTTTGGTGTAGAAGTTTATCTCTTCTTTGTATAGGCTGGAAATCAGAGAGCTCTTTCTTCTTGGTTACAGCTTCAAGATTAGCTACCTTAAGAGCCTTACTGACTGTCTGAGTAGGGATAGTGGTGGAGATGATGGAATTAATAGATTTGGTGACCTTGATTGCATTTACAACCTACCCAGTTAGAATATGGTAATCAAGAGATCTTGGGTCATAGGGAGCATGCATCCAAGTTAGATACTAAATAGTTTGAAGACCATGATATTACTGTTCTATCATGGTCACACTAGTCCCTGGACCTTGACTCTATTAAATATCTCCTAACATGACTCAAGAAATTGCTTGCAGCCTATCAAAATCTACCATAGGGGCTATTTCAGCTACAGAACAGAGTTGCAGTAGAATAGAAGAAGATTTCTAAGGAGTGATACCTCAAATTGATAGATAATATGTCTAGAAGAGTGGCAGAGGTGATTAGAGTAAAAGGAAGCCACACAGAGTACCATAATTATAGAGATTGTGTTGATCAGGATGAAAGTCAAAAAAGTGTCCCAATGAGTGTTAAAGACCGTGCACATGGGTGCATACAATCTCTCGGAGGGGTGAGAGTGACTAACTCAGAAGGGCTTTGGCCTCAGCTCATATGTTGTGCCCCTCACCTGAGTACGGTGCCCTTAATTTCGGATAAAGTCCAATAAGGTCCTAATGAAGTCTGGAGGACTTCAGAGGCAGACAACTCTGGTGGAGCATCCGAAGGACTTCCGGGTGAGTGCAGGAAACTTCCGGACGAGTATCGGAAACTCAGATGGAGTTCCATCCACTTGATAGGAAGTGGGATAAACGTGCGTATCAATCCTTAGTGAAGACATAGGGTGGAGATACTGCAATGGATGCAGTCCGAGGCAGGAATAGTGGTCTGGAGTTCCAGATAGGGGTTCCAGAGTGGATGCAGATGGATATAGACTACCCTTAGGTAGAGATAGAGTTGGATAAGGATCGGAAGGAGTGTAAGTATTGGAAAGACAAGACTTCAACCTAAGGATACAATCCTTTAGGCTTGAGGTAGGATCCGGAAATGGACAATGTCCAGAAATGCAGAAGAGCAGAGCTCTGGCCTAGGGAATCAATCCCTAGGCCTGAAGGATAGAGAAGGGATCCTTACAACACTAAGGTGCAAGGACAATAATGCTGCAAGACAATAATATTCGAACTGAGGATCTATCGAGATTTACAAGAGTTTATATACTGTAGGTAGCTAACAGAATAATCAGAGGCAGTGTCCAAGGCTATGTACATTAGCGCAGTCAAAGGATAATGGATCAGTAAGCATAGCAGATAGGTAAACAACCGAGTACCAGTAATAGACAAGTAGTGAAGATATCAGGTAAGTATAGAACCAGTTATCCGAAAGGTAGAGAATACCAAATAAAGGAATAGGCTGTGTTAATGTTATATGGACAGGTAATGAATAAGAAAGCTTATCATATCGGATCCGGAGTGGATAGGCATATCAGATCAGACCAGATAGACAAGCGGTAGTTGGACAATTGCGATAGTGGATGAGACTGGAACTGGTTATGGATGAAGCCTAGGATTCTAATCTAAGGATTAGTCCATATATCCAATCTATAGGATAGGTCCAGAATCCAGGATATGACAATGAGTCACCAAATTAAAATGACCTTATCTTCGCATGATATCATCTGTTTCCCACGCTATATGGAGCAAATATAATGCCAGGAGGCAGGGCTGTCCAACATCTCCCTACAGCTTAGTCAGATTACCACACCCTGACTCCTAATGAAGCAATTACATGAAAAGCCACAAACATTGGGACACTTTTTTGAGCCACTGTAGGTAGATGGGAGAGCCCAGATAGTAGTAGATAGGAAGACAGGAGAGCCCAGCCAGTGTAATTTGGGTGAGCGGGAAGGCCCAGATAGTAGTAGATAGGTAGATGGGAAAGCCCAACCAGTGTAATTTGGGTGAGTGGGAAGGTCCAGATAGTAGCAGATAGGTAGATGGGAGAGCCCAACCCATGTAATTAGGGTCAGCGGGACAGCCCAGATAGTAATGGATGACCTGCCATAGGCAAAATATTCAGAATAGAATATATCTGATTTTGAAAAACAATGGGATATCAAGTTTATTTTTAATCTATACAATTATATTCAACCATAGGCCAACTACATACTAGAGATTAATCCTTGATAAATGGAGGATTTCATATATTCTCTTCTGAATGATGATGAGGTGGACATCTTCAAGAAACACCTGGAAAATAGGCCACACAGGGCCAGTGGCCTGATTTTATTTGACATCAGTATATTGTGTTCTGCATAAGTGTGAGGAACAAGTGCATACATAGAATAAGGTCTATGTGAAAACCAAGATTTCAGCCACTGCTGTCTTGCACTTGCAAGATAATTTGACTACTCAACAACTAGTACTGCACTTAGTGTCATCTATCACTATTCTGCACCCACCCACCACTCCCTCCTCAAAGTGCATCTCACAAACATTGTATATGCTAGCAAGGGTCAGTTTTGTGGTATATCTCAAAATCATGTTTCAAGCGCATAGATTGCCCTTAAATACCTAGTACTACTCCTTCTATGAATGTACAAATTGTTATTTTTAATGCCATCAAAATGTTCTAAAAGGACCCCTATCACTCTGATTTATGTTGGGAAAACCCACATAATAAATGCACCAGGATGTCCTAGAGACATGCCAAATTTATCCCAGATGGGACTGCATCAGCAAAACTCCCCAAATGTCACAACACGTAACATTACCTGATTAGGAATTGTCAAAACACTTGAGTATTATGACACATGTATGCACACATCATACGAACCTTACACACTATAAACACCTCACCACCCTCACATGACCCTTGGTGCAGCTGAAACGTAGTGACAGCGACCTTATATTGTAGTTATGAGGTGGTAAGAATATTATATTGTACTTGCAAGCTGCCAATGATATTATATCATGAAAACGAATACTGGAATGATCTTTACTGACAGGAGTAAGTCCTCGAACAATCAAATTAATTGAATATATATATATATATATATACTGCTTGAAACTACAAAGCGCCATAACCTTCTGCCACCAGAAAGTCATCATCCAACTCCTCTCCCTCGTCCGCCTCAATCCTATCAGGATCATCTTCATCTGCCTCAATCTCTCCCTCCTCCTCCTCCTCCTCCGCCTCTTCGTTCATCATCTGTGCCCCATCACTCTGTAAAAAGCCATCCCACTTGTGAGATATTTTGTGGCCAACACCACCCCCTTGGTAATGCATAAACATGTCTCTATCTACAAACCTAGTAAGTAATATATGCATGAATTAATCAGCCATAGATAAGTATGATAGACTCACATGTTTACATAGAAATAACACCAATCTTGATCTAAATCAGCATCGTGTCGAACAAAAGAAACTGGAAGGAATTCTTTGGTCTTCCCCGATTCAAATGTTGGAATAAAATGAACACCTCGAATGATGATGTTGGGATTCAGAAAGCCAAAGGCACTGGGATCCTTGCCTCTAAGAAAGCCAATGCGAGATAAACATTTTGCAGACCAACCAGATCGGAAATTTGCATCGCGTCCAAACCATCACACAAATAAAAAGTCCATCGGGTGCAGTTTCTCCATGGATGTGTCATTGCAGTCCCAATCATTGACATGGAAGATGCGGATGATCCATGCATACCAATAAGGGTGCCATTCATCATCGGTCTCATGTGACAGGACCATGATGTCAGCATGGGTACATGGATTGAGTGAGTCCTGCTCTCGCCGTAAGTCCTATGCAGTGTACACAGCAGGCATTGATCAATATAAGAAACCTGAACATGCTTCAAACATTATTCAAAAAATATTTACTTTTCTGACAATGTTCTTCAACCAAACATAGTATAAAACATATATAATAATAAGATTAATCACATTGACATAAATTGAGATACAATAAATGTTGTTAATCTTATTATTATATATGTTTTATACTATGTTTGGTCAAAGGACATTGTCAGAAAAGTAAATATTTTTTGAATGATGTTTGAAGGATATTTGGGTTTCTTATATTGATCAATGCCTGCTGTGGTAGTTAATATGGAGGATACTGTGCTCATAAAGTTTGTTGTTAGTGATCAGGATCTGTGCACGTTCTTCGTCAGTAAAATTTAGTTCATCTCCAGTATATTCGTTTCCTTGAAGATGTGAGAGTAGGTGGTCTTTGAGTTTTGGAATAAAGTCCTGTTGCTCATATTAAATGAAGTAACTAAGAAAGATTTTCAAAAAAGATGCACCACTACTGCTAAATCACCCTCTGGTAGTTCACTGAGCCATTCTGTAAGATCATGTGAGGTTCTGGCATATTTGGAAATATGGTAGTGATTGGCTGGAGACGTGTGTTCTCGTTGGGGGTGCTGTGATCCAGCATCAGCTTCTCTTGAAGCCACTGTACTCTGTGCCTTGACAATCTTTCCCAATAGTCGTTCCCAGGTCTCTATCCGTGTCATACTTGACACAGTGTTCTTCTTGCCTTTGGGCGTTTTCATATACCAGCATTTGACCCACCGATGCTGAAGTTCACCCTAGTAGATTTTAAGTTAGTATGATCAATTTGTATTTACAAACACATTCAAATTTCAAATTAAAACTTACTGGCTGAGTGCTGAAGCTATCAGTAATTCCAAACTGTCGGATTGTATCAGGGTAATCTCCCAGTGTGTGGTACTTGTAGGTCTTGCGATTAAGCTTTTTGTGCTTTGGACCAGATGGAACTACCTTGCCCTTGCTTTTTGCATCTGCTTCTGTAAGTTTGGAAGCTAACATAGCTTCCCATCGTCCACGTGTTGCATACTCGTGAGGTAGTTCTGTCATATAGTAGTGCTTACATGTTGTGTGAGCAAATTTTCGTACTGTCTGCCCTAGAATAGCTGTGGCAGTGTCGAAAAAGTTTAGAGTGTCCTCAGTGTGCATGCACAGCTTTGCAAAGCCATGCCAAGTCGCCAGATCAAATAGAAGGTCTAGAACTACCATATTATCATCGTCTGGCAGTAAGCCCTCAAAGACTGGAAGTGCACACTAAAAATCATCAACAACAGCATTGAGGAACTTGGAATTGACACTTACCTGCAGAAGATCCTCAAAATCTCTTGCAGCTAGGTGTTTCATTGAGGATGCATTTGAATTAAATTTTCTTATTGTTCCTCTACTAAAGGTTGGCATAGTGCGATATCTATTAAGAATTGTTAGTACATGTATTGGAAAATTTAAAACATGTACCGCTCATTCAGTTTTTGGACAGCATCTCCACCATCTGCATGCAAAATGCGCATCAAATGCGTGAATTGGGCCTTCCACACACCAAGTTTGAATTCATGAAGTTCGTCAACCACGAACATATGAAAACGGTTGAATCCGTAAGGTGATAGCTTGTCAGAAAATCAATTCTAAAAATTGTATATCATCAGTTAGTGAGAAGTCGGTCAATGTATGAAGCTCACTCGAGTTGGCACCAGAGATTTTTCATTGAGGATATTTTTGACACGGGTCCCATCAATGGGCGCACCCACCTGAAAAATTAGCACTTGTGCGTCATTGATCTCTTGGCAGTGTATCCTGTTGTCCTTCCACATACGTCTGATCCAACATTTCATATCCACCTTTGTTCCCATTAACAGAACCTCATCCTTCTTTGTCAGACAGCGTGGACACAGGCATTGTCCAAGATTCTTGATACCTGTGAGAATAACTCTGAGAAATATTAATATGCATGTGTCCATGATTGAATTAATATACTTACTTCTCTGGATAGTCGGCTGAGTATGTAAAAAATCGAGGGAGCACTCTATGAGTGATCCCATTGCTGCATTTGATTACCATACCATACTCATAAGCATGCATAAAGTCTTCGTCTAGTAGTAGAGCCCATATGGCTTGCATCAGCTCACGCTTGCAATGCATGTAAACCTGATTTGTACAAGGCTCACCAAAAATAGCCCTATACTGATCTTGTAGATCATCGGGCAACTGAAGTTCGGTTTAGAGTTAGATGTATTGATACTAGATAGAAATAAGGAACTCACTGAAGGAATGTAAGCAACATGGTGACATGCAGAGGTGGTTGGTTTGCCTCGAGCATACTTTGACTGGTTCCCAAAATACAAATAAAAAGGCCAGAGTGAAGCGTTGCCGAAATTAGCCAGATGGGTAGCATCAGACCAGAACATAAGTGATGCAATGACGCGCTCAAGGTCATCTCCAGCTTCACGAGGGAGTTCATTGATCTCTGCATATGTCTCCACCATTTCGGCACTGGAGTAGGCTTCAGAGAAGACCTCAACATTGCGACCATCTGGAGATTTCCAGAACTCGCGGTAGGGTGTCATATTGTAAGTCTTTGCAATGTCATCCTGGAAAACAGACTTGATGATGTCAGTGATCGAGTGACAGTAGACACCAGGGAAGCTCTGGAGCTTCAGTCTCAACATTCCACTTCTTACCCTCCTTAGGCAGTCTGATCTTGACAGTAGATCGACGCCAGCCAAATTCCTCATGGAACGGATTGGACTTGTCCTGCAAGTATGAATCGATGTTCTTTGATTCCCGGGTATGGGAGAACAAAAGAGCATCACTGCGATCAAATAGCGGATCGCCAATGAAAGTGGTGAGATGTTGTAGCTCGGCGACAGACTGCTGACCAGTCCTGGAGTAATGATAGGCCATGAATAGGCCGGAAGTAGCATGTGAAAAGCTGCATAGAGATCATCTTGACCGATCTCCCCAGATGACAAGCCCTCAGTGACCCGACTTGAACTGGGAATACGATCATCTCCAGCAAGTGTCAGAGCATCGGTAACACTTTCGAGGGTATTTTCATTGTAATGTACACTGGGGCGGGTAGGGTAAATTCGGTAGAGACCTGCTTCATTAGCTTCTGTCTCGAAAGGGATAAAAATGGGAGTGTCGGTGTGTTCTGACTGCTGTGGGGATGGCATATGTGGCTGGGGGTTTGTATGTTGATCCATGATAGCATCATAATGATGTACACGTTGCTGACGGTCGGAGAGTGGCATATGGGCGAGATGAGTTGCAGACCCTGGAAGGAAGTCTGCAAAGCGGGTGGGCATACAGATTCTCCATCCAGAGCGCTGGGAGACAATGGGGATGTGAGGAGGTGAGGCAGAGGGTGGGCGATCCATTTCAATCTAAAAAAGTTGAGTAGCAAGTACAATACAGCTGTAGAAAATACATACATCAACGTAGGGGTCTTCATTGTCGATGATCATCGAGTCTTGAACCTCTGGTTGCTCTGGAAGATCAACATCATCAGGAATGCACTCAGGGGACTCGTGATGATGAGCCCTCTTGTCTTTCCTCTTTTTCTTCTTCTCTGACTTTTGCTTCTGATTGAAAATTTGGTCAGTAAGAGAGAAACTGAGTGCGCATTGACTTGTATGTGCTGACAACTGCTTGTGCGAGCTGAACGTTGTGCTGCAGGCTAAGCATCGATGGTCGTTGACCATAGATAAAATGAGAGAAGGAGAGAAGGGGACGGGTCCTCACTAATTGTGAATTCAGGTGGGAGAAAGGGGTATTTATTTCAGTCTATCTAAAATACAAGTGTAGGTCTGTGGAAAACGCACTATTGCCATTGGATGGGAGGGGATAGATTCTGGAAGCTGTGGAGACATAAGTCAGGCGCATGCACACATGGTGTCCAGGAAGGCGTCTATGGAAATGAGGCATTCAATGTGGTAAGGCAGCACAATACACGCACCTCTAAGCAGTGGAGACATGAGTCAGATCCACGTACACGTGCTGTCCAGGAAGGCAATAAGAAACCTTCTGGAATAACAAGGTAAGTCAGCATGATAACGAGATGAGGCAGCATAAAAACGCACCATACATGCACTTCTACAACTGAGATAAATGCACCCACAATTCTTCTACCTTGACACCCTCCACTGCAATCCTCCCCAACATCGCTGCACCAAGAACCACCACCTTGGAATGTAACTTAGGCATTGGGCAGGACAACAAGGATGTCATGCCCTGCCATAACGATGTGGCGTGTTGGTCAGCGATAGCCTATGATTCCTGAAGATCACTTTAGTCAAAGTTCAGTTCTTGATCAAAGCGGCAACTTACCAGCTCAAGACTGACAATGGAACCTGGCATGCCCTGCCGAGAACCACTACCTCAGAATGTAACTTGGGCATTGGGCAGGATGATGAGGATGGCATGGCTCCTGCCATAACAATGCGAGTGAGGTCGGCGATAGACTGACAATGGAACTGAACAAACTTACCATGGAAATCTTCCCACGACTAGACTGGAACTTGGACTCGAGGTGCGTGCATAAACAGATATCAACAATGTGTCGAATTTCACGGGATCTTATCTTAATCTTTCTCTCTCCAATACCATGGCTCACCGCAAAACGCTCTGATTCTATTTCGTCGACTTCCTCATCTATGTCTTCAGGATCTAGCTCTTCCTCTATGAATTCTGATGATTCTGATGTAAGTACACGCCCCAGCACACCACCACCCCATATTCCCAGCAAGCGTGGAAAGGACGCGTCAGCTGCATCTAAATCATCTGATAAGGATGGACGTAAGTCTAAAAAGGCGAGGTGAGTGATAGGATCAGTTGCTCTGATCAAAACTCACTTGTAGTATATAGGGGACGTAGCCCTGTGATAATTGAAAAGAATGAAAAGCCAAAAAGGTAGGAGATTTTTTATTTATTTGAAGTTCATATTGACAAGACTCTACTAGAAGATCGCGTAATAAAGTACTTATGCCATGGGAGCAGTGCATCCATGTTGCACGCTGGATCCCACACGGCCTGGACATGTTCTGCGATCTCAAGCAGGTGATCCAGGTATGTCTACTTTTAGAGCAAGAAGAAGCAGCCAAGGACGGAGATGAAATGGAAGAAGAAGAAATTAAGTGCGCCTGCAGGAAGATTCTGGATGATTGGTAAGTGCACTTTGACTGCATATATGCACACTCAATATACAGTTTGCTGATATCATTTACAGTGATGAGCTCACTCGTGCTCGGTACAAGCGGACGTTCAAATATGTCACAGAAAATTCCCCTTATCTTGGGACTCTAATTGGCAGGAGGAAAAAACATGAGGAGCTCACACAACTTATTGGTGAGGTGTGTAAGTTTCAGTTGTATAAATTGCAGCTAACTATTTTACAGATGCAGAATATGATTAATCACACACGCTCTGAGGATGCAAGTTGCCTCAAGTCCTGTATGGGCTGATATGCAGCTCCAAACCCCGACAAAGATCTTGTCCGCCCTCCAATCACTGACAACAGCAAGAGCCATGCCCAAATGGGATTCAATCACGTCCAGCTGGGCAAAATGCTTTGTCCTGCTAAATATTTGGTCAACTACATCAAGGATCTGCATGGGTATGTTTTATTTCTTCAAGTTGCTTGTACTAACAGTAGTGACTACAGGATGAAGAATAAATTTGACAGTGGTTCACTGAGGGTAATCGCAGCCTTGTGGCCCGCCTATCTCTATCCGGGCAACATTGCTGGCGAAGATTTCGACCCTGAGGATATTCTAGAGGGGCTTTTTCATGGATATCTTTTGGAGCGAGTACATTTTTCTTGTTCAATTATATCGGATAATACTAATATATACAGGTTACTGAACACATATTTACATCTACATCATCTGCACTCAAGGCTGGCATCTCCAATGGCACATGTGCTTGCAACGCGAAACTCCATGGGATGGCAGAAGTGGAGGCCGAGCATATTGCATATGCCATGGTTCAGGTGAATGTTTTTTGATGCGCACTTTGCTTACTTACTTTGTACTGTACAGGCTCGCTTTGCAATAAGTTCGCTTGACAAATGGAAAGACCAGGACGCCCTATTTTATTACACTGACTTTTATACCAGGATAGTAAACCTGATTCGAGGG
Source organism: Suillus cothurnatus (assembly GCA_016758765.1). Lineage (NCBI taxonomy): Eukaryota > Fungi > Basidiomycota > Agaricomycetes > Boletales > Suillaceae > Suillus > Suillus cothurnatus. The sequence continues at coordinate 1,136,415 of JABBWL010000004.1, read as the reverse complement.
AGGTGTCATATCCTGGATTCCAGACCTATCCTATAGTTGGATATATGGACTAATCCTTAGATTAGACCTCTAGACCTCATTCATAACCATATCCAGTCTCATCCACTATTGTGCTTGTCCAACTACCGCTCATCCATCCAATCCGATATATGGATCCGATCCGATATGCCTATCTGCTCCGGATCCGATACAATAAGCTTTCTTATCCATTACCTGTCCATATAATGTTAACACAGCCTATTCCTTTATTTTGTATTCTCTACCTTTCGGATAACCGGTTCTATACTTACCCGATATCTTCGCTATTTGTCTATTACCGGTACTCAGTTGTTTACTTATCCGTTATGCTTACTGATCCGTTATCCTTGACTGCGCTAATGTACATAGCCTCGGACACTGCCTCTGATTAGTCCGTTAGCTACCTACAGTATATAAACTCTTGTACATCTTGATAGATCCTCAGTTTGAATATTATACAGTCTTGCAGCATTCTTGTCCTCGCACATTAGTGTTGTAAGGACCCCTTCTCTATCCTTTGGGCCTAGGGATTGATTCCCTAGGCCAGAGCTCCGCTCTTCCACATTTCCGGACTTCGTCCATTTCTGGATCCTACCTTAGGCCTAATGGATTGTATCCTTAGGTCAAAGTCTTGTCTTTCCGATACTCGCACTCCTTCTGATCCTTATCCAACTCCGTCTCTACCTAAGGGTAGTCTATATCCATCCGCGTCCGCTCCGGAACCCCTATCCAGAACTCCGGACCACTATTCCTGCCTCGGACTGCGTCCGTTGCAGTATCTCCACCCTATGTCTTCACTAAGGATTGATACGCGCACTTATCCCACTTCCTATCAAGTGGATGGAACTCCATCCAAGTTTCCGATACTCGTCCGGAAGCTTCCCACACTCATCCGGACAGTTCCCGCGCTCATCCGGAAGTCCTTCGGACGCTCCACCAGAGTTGTCTGCCTCCGAAGTCCTACAGACTTCATTAGGACCTTATTGGACTTTATCCGAAATTAAGGGCACCGTACTCAGGTGAGGGGCACAGCGTACGAGCTGAGGCCAAAGCCCTTCTGAGTCAGTCATACTCACCCCTCCGAGAGATTGTATGCACCGGCGTGCACGGTCTTTAACAGGAGGAGAGACGGTGAGTGGGTCGACTCCCTGCTAGGACATTATAATGAGTAAGTGATTCTCAACACTGTTGTCTTATCTAACATGGATATAGGAAATTGTTTGGCAATGAGAACGGTGCCAGACCTAGTCATTCTATGAATGCTGAGTGTTCGGAGGACGATGATATGATTGCCATAGAGCGGCAACTTGCAGCACGAGCTTCCAGATCCTCGGATACAGTATCTGCGCAGTTGTCGCATCACAAGTCTTTAACCCCCACTCCGGATTCTTCAGTAGCCCAAGTACCAGCTAATCCTCACAAAGACAAACAGCCCTCACCACTTCCTCCCTCATCTCCTCAAGAGTCAGACAATGAAGGCCTTGCACGCAAGTGGGGGCAAGTCAGACCTGCACACTCCCCCACCCCTGATGCTCCTGTCAACTCACATGAGAATGTCTTACCTGCACACTCTCCTACCCCCAATCCTCCTGTCAACCCACACAAGCACAAGCAAGCTTCTGCATCCATTGCAGCCATTTTTGACGACGATACTCCTCTGACGGAAGAAGATGAAGAGGTCATTCAGCCTACTAAGCGCAAATGAAAGGGTGTTACTGCACCACCCAAAAAGCCTCCAAAATGCAAGTCGAAGAAATAGTTATTCAAGTGAGTCGCAACATTCTCATAGTATAATCAATACTTATAACCTGGCTTGCTTGTATCAGGTTCACCCTACCATCATTTTCACCGTCTCCATTTGCATTTGCATTAGCTGACCCACCTGCCCATATGCTACCTTCACGGACTCAATAATACTTTTCTGCTCGCATACTCTCAAGGACTTCATTTTTCATTGCAGTCTTCAATGACATCACTCACATGTTCTTGCTCATGATCTTCAATTTCAGTACTCATGTCCAGGTGATTGGTACGCAGTTATTACTACTACATTAGATTATATTCCACCATACCACATGTATTTGTGTAGCTCAATGATAGCTGGTTATTATGGGATATCATCGTGATTTGATGTTATAACTCAATATAAGAGCAATACAACCGTACAGCGCTCTGGAACATGGCAGCGAGTATATCATGTGTTCTGGAATTCTGGAACATGGTAGGGAATATATCACGCGTTCTGAAACATGGCAGTGATCATATTACGAAAATCGATTCGTTATATTGGTATGTATTCTAGGCTCTATTATAGATACTAGTTACAGTGGTTACATGTGTATATATGGTTATATATACATTTGGGAGTTTTGCTGATGTGGGAAAGATCACAAATGGGTACTAGGGAAAGCCCATATACTGCATTCAGAGTGGGCTGGGACATCCCAGAACATAGGGTAAAATAATGGGAATACCATCCTAGAACATACCCACTAGGTCCTTTGCTAGCCACAAACACATAGACCTAAGAGGTCATTTCAAGTGGTTGACTGAAGTGAATATTTTCCTTGAGTGGTAATCTCTGTTGTTGTGCTGTGCCCTGAACCGGACCGAACCGAACCACGGCATAGGGTCCTGGAATTTGTGCAGATTCAACAGCATAGATATCCACTTCAAGTTCTCACTGGTGTTGGACGTTAACTTACAGCGATTTCAAGTCATTCGATACAATTGGCATCCTATGGAGCCTGATGCAGTCGGACTGCATTGCGATCTAATGTCCTGCCACGAGGTTGATTTCCTACCAATCAAGTGTCACTGCAACAAGGTGTTTTGTAGGTACCACATCTCTCCTGATAAGCACACCTGTGCGTCACTAGATCATGATGAGCCTACCGAGGGATGCACCCCCGTTGTAAAACGCCAGAGATGTGCTCTTGGAGATTGCGAGAAACCGAGCCTTGGAAGTGCTATCAGTCAAGACGCTAATGTCGAAACGAAACCAACTTCATCTATGACATGCCCAAAATGCATTCTATCATTTTGTATTGAGTATGTCTTGCGGAATCGGTTTGTACAAGGAACTCAACTGGCTAGTCATCGTCATCCAGATTTGCATTCATGTACGGGTTTGCAGAAGCAGGAGTCTGATGAGAAGAAGGATGCTCGAGATATCCTTGCACGCCATTTTTCCAACCCACCTTTACATACTCCCCTGGCCATTCGATCCACAGTCAAACCTCCTACAGACACCAAGAAATTAGCTCAGATACAGAAAGTCACGCTCATGAAGATGCGTCATAGTGCTACTGCGGGGGACCCTAGGGACAAACCATCCACCATAGCTATCAATGAACGCTTGCACGTCAAAGCTCGATTGGAGGTGACCGGGATGCCTGTGCAAGAACGCGTACTTTGGTTCAGGAAGGTAACATCTATCTTATTGATAGACTTATATGTGGATTATCTCACTTTTGGCTCGTAGTCTGTGGTCACGGGCAGGGCATTGGACCTGATCTCGGCAAATCTTGGGGTTCCTTCCTCGTATCAAACAGTCAGTGAATTTTACCCAAGAACACGATCTCGATAACCTCATCATCCTGCTAGCCACTGTGCCTCATAGAGAAATCAGTCTCAGATCCTTCAAGTTGCTCACCCCTCCAGAATGATCTATTGTTATCTGAGCAAGTGGAAGACACTTGCACCGTCATATTGTCGGCTCTTCCTCATAGTCGAAGTGATTGATCGATGAATGTCATGATACTCGTTTTCATCTCAGTTTGAAGATCACGCCGGACTGGTCCACAGGTCTGTTGAATCATAATGGCGCCGACGCCAGCTCCCGACTCCCTCATTCATGGGCATCCATTGAATTAAACACTAACTAATCTTTTTCTTATTTCATGTTTCATTGGTAAATGACTGCCAATCCTTTGCGATTCTACTGCGGATGCATGATATTCTTTGGCTTGTAGACGTCCATCTTAACTAGTCTTAACCATGTGGCATGCGTGACAGGACAAAAATCTGTTGCAGGCTCGACACTTGCGATTGTCATAGCAAGACCCGGGCATCAGACAGAGTTGCCAACAGAGAAGTCAAACGCGAAACTCTAGAACATCCCATAACGGAAAGCTCAAGCCCAGCGAGGAATGCATAACGGAAAAAGGGGCTTGACGAGAAACACAAAGACAACTTGACGGGCCCTAGCAGATGTCAAATGTCGATTGGGGATGGGAAACCGATCGTGTTCGACAAGAGCTCCACTAACATGAAGCCATATACATAGACGAAGTTAACAAGGTCCTGAAGTAGCTAGAGCTATATCGATGAGCTGCGTAAGGTATATTATGGGAACGTCGGGGTCGAGCGCAGGCGAAACATCAAGCTACTAATGCAGCTAATCTGCGTAAATGAGACACATTGAGGTATGCTGGAACATATGTCTCCAAGCCAGACACCTCGCGAGGCCAAGGAGGTTCAAATGGACCAACTTCTTCCGACTCGGGAGACAATAGTAAATGGTCGTTCCGATCATTTGCTTGAACGCGCGAAGCTACTACACGTAAAATCTCAGGAGAAATGGGGTTCTAGAGGGGTCAGCGAACAAAATGATTGAAGAATGCATATGTCGTACCTCATATTCTGCCACGTAGTAGTTCGTACACATTCGCTGTATTTGCATCGGACTAAGCATCCAGCAAACATCATAGATGATCTCTATATCTGCGGGCGTTGCCTGTTCCACGTGTGTCAATCAACGTTTGACATGATATAAGAGTAAGACGCACCTTCTTCAGTTGCAGGAGCTTTATGGCCTGCATCAAGTGCTCTAACTGGAGCGTCCCCTCGGGCATGTCGTGAGACTTGCACCACTCTTCTATACGTGTAATATTATACTGAATTTGCATGGCTTAAATAACTTGATGTCAATGAAATGACGCTGTGCGATGGATAGGGACACACCTCGTTTCCAAGAGGAGAAGTTCCTTCTCATTAAAAGGTCATTAAAGCTCGTGACACCGATCAGCTTGAGAAGCTCAGCCATGACCTGTTGCATCACTGATTCTTCCATGTAATAGCTCTTCAGACTCTTCCAAACAATGTTCAGAAGGTTTAGGATATCGTCCATGCTATATGCTGGCTGGCTGTTTGTATTCAGGAGACGATTGAACAACCGACCGCCGCCATCGCTCGTCGTGAACCCAGGCAAAGACTGGCTCTCTATCAAAGCAGGTACGACCATCTTCGCAAGGCGCTTCTTCGTCTCTAGCATCCACGTGTGGTATATGTTATACTCCAAACTGCCAAGGTCGTGCTTGACGACCGTGACAAGCCGTTCGTAATCATTCCAGTCAAACTCTCGGACAGCGTTCTCTTCTCCAGGGCCAATCCCTTGTAGCATATCGCTCTCGGCCACATAGATGAACGACAACATCTCGTGGACATTCGAAAGCCAGTAAATTCCGGGTATAATGGAATCTTCACCGCTGAACGACTTTAGGGTCCAACATGTTTAGTAATGAAAAGACTCAATGACAGACAGTGATCTTACCATCACATGAGCTTGAATGGACTCCATAATGTTTGCCAAAAACCGCTCACTCTCCGGTATTAACCCATATTTCCACATCTCATTGGTGACAAGACTGATGAGATTCGCCGGGAAAAGGATCTCCTTCACAGCCGATGGGTTAGTGAGACTTGGTGCTGGAATCTTCAGGCCTCTGATGAGACCAACAAGAACATCCTCGTCCAGTCGCTTGGTGTCCTGCATAAGTTTGATCTTCTCCTCAGCAAGGTCATCATACGAGCGAACATCTGCCAGGCCGTTGTTGCGCATGCGAAGGACATTGTCTTCGCCGTTGTATGCGACAGATACTGCGCGATGGCTGAGAGCTTGATTCTTCTTGACATCGAGCATGAGTTCATCAACGGACGTGCGGGTCTCGGCTGGGCTAAGTTGAACAACGCCTGCAGAACTGTGCCTTCGTTGATGACGATTGCCCGAGGGCGGGAGAAGGGCTGCGCCGTTGGAGAGACCACCAGAATCAGGTATACGCAACGCCGGAGCAAAGGTAGGTGATACAGGAGCTTCGACTCGGGCATTCCTTGTGAGAGCGTTGTAGGCATTGGCTCGGTTTAACTGTTCCCGTAGGCTACTGACTTCACTCTTGAGAGTCAATATAACGGACCCATCCTCAACAGAACGTGAGGGGGCATGAGCAAAGGCCTTCTCCTGGGATTGCAGCTTCTCTGTCTGTGCAACGAGCTCGTCTGAAAGCTTTTGGATTATCACTTCCTTCTCCGCGACCTTAGCAACAGCCTCGTCCAATCGCTTCTCTACTTCAGCTTTTGCTAAAAGAAGCTCATCGCGGCGTGATATTTCAGCCTCGGCTGTTGATAGTGCAGCCTGGAAGGACTTCGCTTTTGTGTCGGCCTCTTCATGTTTCGATGTCCACTGCTGAATCTGTTTCTCCAACTCGCAAAGCTGCGCCTGCAGTACCTTCTTCTCCTCTGTGCGTGTCTGAAGGGTTTGGGTGAGTTCTACTACCTTGTTTTCTAACCGATACGATATCTCCTTGAACTTTGAGACTGAACGAGCCTCGGCCCTGAGAGCCTTCAGTTGTTTCCGAGCGAGCCGCCGACGGACACAAGATTGCAAATAAACGACACGCTTGATGTCCGTCTTGTGACTGCGACGATAGAGCCTAGGGTGCAAATTTGGTAAAATGTCATCACTGGACTATTATAGACGTACACTCCGCGGAAAAGAGATTGCAAGAGAATAGCAGCATGTGAAGTCTTTCTCGCTCTGTACAGCCGTCGGGCTTGGGCGCCGCGGATACCTGTGGCGAGAGATTCAATATGTTACTGTACGAATCATAGAATACCTACGGCTTTGGAATAATACGATAGATTGTCTGGTTTGCAAGAAATTAGACCTCTGAATGAAACGGCGAACACCTGTTTGAAGGCGTTTTGCGGCGAAATCTCTACGAATGTTCTCCACGAGTCTACGGGCTAATATACCACGCCACCAAGTTTGGATTTTGATCGTAGCTCGGCGTAACTCTTGGTACTTCTTGACGGCCATGCGCCTGCGCATGTTCTTCTGTACAATCGTCACAAGAGCATTGAGCTTTTCCGAGCGGAGGGACTCCAATGCCGCAAGCATACCAGCCCTGAAAAAAATCTTCGTGAGACCACTCTGATATTTGTCAGGGTCGTTGATTGTTCTCTCAAGAATAAGCGAGCAGAGAGGCTTGAGTTCCATGTGCTGTATCATTGGCTGCCAATCTGCTGAGGGTACCAGCATATAATACCTGAGTAATGACCAGTAATTATTAATGCGAAAAGCTGCAGTGATGATCATACCGCTCAGCAAACTCTTCATAGGTCCAACGTGAAGGGTATCCAGCACAAGAAATACGTATGGTTTCGAGAACACCACAAGCACGCAGCTGGCCCAAAACTTGAGACGGTGTGAACTCCCAAGGTCTTTTGGCTTCGTTTGGTTTGATGCACCGGATATAGTGGACGTTTGTGATGCTGAGGGTATCCATCAGGGTGACCAAGGAGGCTTTGAAGATAGAGCCTTGTGTAGGCTTCCGGATGGCAGCTCCTGGTCTTTTGGGGCCAGTGTTTGCTGCAACCAATGATGAACGACCCGGATCAGGAATGATAGATGAACGACGGGAACCTCCACTACCGGAATCAGACAGAGAGGGTGACCCGGGGTGTGGAGGATCAGCTGCTTTCACAGATCCGAGGGCAGCGTCAAGAACTTCCTTCAGAAAAGGGTTCTTCGTGGATGCCAGCAAAAGCATATGCTCGTCAGGGACTGTATCGCGGTTCTTCTCAAGGAATCCTTCGACTTCGTAAGTGACATCATGGGCATAGTGGGCAATGGTGAACGCAGAGTTTCCAAACCGAGGTTTCTTGAAGACGTTTTTGTTGGCAGGTTTCAAAAGCTGGCTGCTCAACTTTTGAAGGAAAGATGCGTCACTGCCTGACGGTAAGCGCGACTCTTCATCAAGGAGCGCGAGGACGCCTAGTTTCCCCTCAATCACATCAATGCAAGGTTGGTTGTCTGAAAAGTCGATAAAAGTCCAGTTAATCTCTTCCTTAACGTACTCCTCTTGCTCGAGTTTGAAGACGTGAGAATTGAACTGCGTCGACAGTGATGTCTTAAGCAATGAACACATTGTAGATACTTTATACTCACCTCTTGTTGTAACTTCTCATTAGCGTAGTTGATGCTAAACTGCTCGAAGGAGTTCTGTACACAGTTCAGTATCATGAATTAACTGAAAGTTGGGATGCAACCTTCTGAAAATGTTCGAACCCGTAGATGTCCAGCACACCGATGAACATCTCAGCTCGCTCGGCGGCATCTCCATTTTCACCAGCCAAACTTTCATTGACGATGGCCACCAACCATTCAAATAAGCATGCATACACAAACTTCGCCACACTGTCCCTAACCACTGTCGCCTGTGCGGCGTTGAGTGCGGTGACAATTTTTTCCGAGCGTGTGATGATCTGCTTCTTAATGGTCCACTTCTTGAAATCAGCGAAGTTCACTCCCAAGAAGCGAGTAGCAAGAAGTAGGGCAGGATCTGCATCATCTATGGCCGAATCGTTTCGTGTTTGGGTAACTCTCACGTTGCCCAAATGGAGTAGTGCCGAAAGAAGTCGGAAGACCGCCCACTGTTTCTCTACACTGATTCCAACTGTCGATAACGCCTGTTGTGTTGCCCGGAACTCCTCCGCGTCATCAACTCCACTTATCGGTGTCGACGTTGGTCCTCCTTGTTTCAGATAGTGAAATTTAGTCACGTCAGTGTCAAGGCCAAGGTCCTTTCGTTCTTTCGACGGCGCGCCAGAACACAGTTGATAAAAGATATGGTAATTCCGCTCGGTCGTTGGTTGAAACACAATGCGTGATCGTTCCAGCAAGTAAGTCCGGATTCGGGCGCCGACAATTTCTTGTCTGCCATCAAAAAGAATCTACAGTGCATGTTAGATATTTGGCAGCCTAAACTCAAATTACTCGCCTGAATATATTTACCAAATCGCGAAGAATTGTCGTTACGAGTTGTTTTAGCATTGCCAAACGATTCCAGAATCGGATTTGTGGCGAGTATCTGGCGCTCGATTTCACTAGATTCGTCGAGAGAAAATTTCGTCTTCGCTTTGGTTTGGGATCCAGGAGGATTTACCGATGCCAAGTATCGCATGATGAATTTAGCCTGAAAATAGTTTAGAGTTCCAGTAACATGGAGAAGCACTGCACACACTGATTCAGTTTTACCGGCTCCACTAAACGACGATACAAATATATCAGTATTACAAGCAAGCTACAGATGTATGAAGTTTACCTTTCACCCGATACAATGATCGTCTGACCCATGCCCTCCTTCGCCATCGCGGTATATGCATCCTCAGCAATGGCAAACAAATGAGGTTCCAGATCTCCTCTTTTCCGTCCGCTGTAAGCTTGAATGATCTCGGGTCCATATAGAGTAACTCGTTGGAAAGGATTGACAGCAATAAGCACGATTCCGCTGTATGTATAGATACTATGTTGGGCATAGCGATTGCGAATAGTATGTAGGACTTGAATAGCACTTAGCACTGATTCCAACGGTCAACTTAGAAAATAGATACCTGAAGGCTCATTTAGATGCGATAGGGTAGCTAGATCATCTGCCGTTTCCAGCAAGGGAGGATTTCGAAGAGGAGGCAAGCCTTCCTTTCCGGCCTTGATATCCTTGCCAGTGGTATTAATGACAAATTCCTGTCATTCACGTTGCAACCCATGTTGGTAAATTCTGTAAATTGAACAGGAGAAATTTTGACGCGTACCTTGCCTCGTTCATCGACAAACACCAGTTTTATCGAATCGTCAGCGCCTTTGGTAACAGCTGTGACTTCTGCAGAAATCCATGCCTGATCCTTGTCTTCAAACCAGACTCTCGTTCCCTTGCTGTAGATGTTTTCGGCCATTGCCAAGGCGTCGTAGGTTACGGTCGTGAGCTACGTTGACCGTACGCCAGAGCTGGAGTGCAACAACACGGTCGAATTGTGATCACTGAGAGTACTGCAGAGGGACCTTCATTTGAATAATTTGTCCCACGGTTCATGATGGCCACCTGTTTATGGAGATTGAAATATTGAAAGGCCACAGTACTGATACTTAGATAAATATCGATGATTTTCGAAGTATCAAATGTAATAGGTGCGATGATACATACTAGGAAATACATACACAGTGTCATATGTCAATGCATGTTAGTTATCAGCTTAAACGTCTGCCCCCTCTGTAACGAAGATGAAAATTTGACAAATGAAAGCGAGTCATAAGCGTTGAATGGGCTTTACGGGGAAAACTGGAATTCATTCATCAGTGGTAAGGAAACACATCGTAGTAATGTATGTCAACAGTCGAGTCAAAGAAGCTCGTGATTTAACATCTCATAGGTAAACATTCTGCAAGACGAGGTCTGGGCAGAGGGCGAAAATGTAATGTACGCTTTCCATCTCTTTCCATTATACCAGTGTTTGGCGTATCATGAAACCAGCGACGCCACAGGTGATCTAGCGCGTGTATATGTCTAGCTAGGGGTCGTTACCCTTTGAAGTACTTCGGCTCCTCAAAGCTTCCGAAAACAAAGTATCACCTCACTTACAGCAGAGTTCAAGGTATTGAGTTTCCGCAAGTCTCAGGCCTCAGGCACCAATCGAAGTACGATCAAACTAATCTGATGTACAGGGAACCCGTAAACAAACGCGTAGAGTGCTCAAAACCTAGGGCCTCAAATTAAACGCCCACCCCAAGCCCAACGCCCACGCCAACTTGACGAATGAAATACCTAGATAAATAGAATTAAATACAAGTCAACCTACATTACAATATATACAAATCTTATTGTTTCACGCAGTCTAGCTAAGCTTTGCGCGATGGCTCGAACTCTACATACCGATATCTGCAATTCTATACCCTGAATGATCTACGATGCATTTTTCCAAAATCTACTATGCGCGAATGACAGTACTAGCAAGATTGTAGTGTATCGTGGCTACTTGTATTTACTTTATTTTTCTAGCCTATTCATGTCGTCACGGGTGGGCGTGGGCGTCTGGCTGGCGTTGGGCGTTTTAACTTGAGCGCCCCTCATTTTAGGTTCAGCCGAACTATACGTTCGCTCTTCCGAGTCGAGCTATCAAAGACTAACTCCAACACGAGCAAGGCCTACATCCCCTACGGTCACTCGTGAGTCACGGGTCACATACAGTCATGCGGTCCCCAAATTCAGAGTCCGCTCGGCGTGCTCGACAACATAGAACAACTCGAATTTACCATGCACTTAATAGATGCCACTAATACTATGTCGCGAGTTACAGTATGTCCGAATTATATGGATTGGTATGTGTATAATGTTTATGGGGGATATTACTGAATGAAATATGATGTTGGTATTGATACATGGGGGAATTGTGACTCGGAGCAGGCCACTGTCCAGAAATATATGATGCTGTGTGAAGGATGGGTGAAAAATAGTGATGGTGGGTGTCCAGGATGAGATGAGCTTGATGTTGAAGGACTTCGCTGAAGATTCTGCTGTGATGCCACAAAAAAACTCAATGATTGTGATGGTGTTGCAACACTCTGGGCGCTGTGGGACAGATCAAGGCTGGACCGAGGTAAAAACTGCTGCTGCTACTGTATTACTTCGTTCTTGTGCGTGTCATTTGCAATATCAGTGCCACCTGGATCCGTGACTCATACTCGGGGTCAGTAGATGCTGCTAGCTCTGCCCCGGCGACATCCCATGGCATGGCAATGAATCCCAGTTGTACTATTAGTTACCACAAGTTGGCTCCCCACGCCTACGCCTTCTCGCGCCTGCGCTTAGCGCGCATTCCCACGCTCTATCGCCTATCATCCAGGAGGACCGATCCATGTCCGAGCACCCCTCTAGTACGTCATACTACATGCTGCACGAGTGTAACAAGGACTGCAGCGCTATTACATGTCATTACATACTATCGCGCATGTTCTCCCTATCCCTTCCGCGTCCGATGAGATCTCACTTAGTATAAAGCCTGATGGTAGCGCTACTATTCATCACTCCCCTTTACTGTACTTCCCTAGCATTTGGGTCTTACTTTAGAGTAGTAGTCACCATTAGGGCGCGCGCCCTGTGGTTATCGCGTTTTGGCTTAGATTAGATTGCCTAATCAAGCCTTGCTTTTTGCCTGCTTCGCCTTTGCTCTCGCTTTTCATCGCGCTCGCTTTCACTCATGTCACTTCACGCTCATTACGAATCCCTACACCGCTCCTTGCCTTCCGCATCTCTTGCGTGCTTTCACGCGCCCACGCGCACCATAGGCGCGCGCCTTCCCGCGCTTCGCTTACCTTAGCGCGCGCTTCCCGCACTCCGCTTACTGCGCATTTCTCATCGCGCGCTTCGCGCCTTTCTATATCCTTGTGCACATCCCCTGTACTTGAGTCTCTCTATTCCTGGATCTGTGTGTGGTAGCAGTCCCCTTTAGGGTCAAACGCATCTGTCTCAGGCATAGCAGCCTAGGTGCAGCGAGACCCGACATACTGCCTCACCAGCAGTGTTGTTGATCTCACATCTAGAGATTGATTGTGCATGCCGCAGTCAGACTTAGTTCCTTCATCGTGCATCCCCACATCTTGTGCATCGTTTAAAACAATGCTTTTCTACTACAAATATTCAAACTAATACATGCATATGCAATCATAAATCATAAAAACACCCTACGAGCTTTAAGATGCGATCCAACAAGAAACAAAAGAGATAATTTTTTGGTGGTGACAACAGTTTGTGTCACTCTCAATGTCACCTGCTGGTACTGCCGCAGCGGAGTTTGGAACTCAGACACGCTTGTGGCAACGCGTCGCGACCCATCTGAACGCGTACATGGGTGGGTAGTATGGCACGCACTCGAGTTGGTGAGAAGTGGGAAGGTCCCAGAGATCCTACCAAAGAGGCTCGCATTCAAGCTGCCATCCATGATACCTTGACTGGTGTTTATAGCAGTTTCCGAAGTGCTGCTAAAGCTCACAAGGTAAGCACTCCCTCAGTAATTCTGATGCTAACTCAATTTTCCTTTAGGTGCCCCCATAGACTGTACGAGATTGTGCTTCAGGCAATCGCGGCGCTCGGAAATCATTGCTCAATGAATCCCAAGAAAAGGTACTGGTGGACTGGTGCCACCATAACTCAGATTCAGCCACCCCTCTTCATCCCCGCAAACTCTGTGCTCAAATATTCGAGAACATTTGATGGTCCCCTCAAATCATATAAACGGAAAGAAGATCTGGAAGCACTTGCCGGGGCACTTGGACTCTTGAGAGACGGGAAAATTGCTGATCTTTCTGCGCAGATCGCAGCTCACTTGCAGGATCCTGGCACTCGTCAATCCCTTGCAGATAATCCTCGATTTTCAGCGCTATATGGTTTGAAAAGACGTGGGAACCATGGGCGCCGTGACATCACTGCATCTTCAACTGAGAGCTTAACTCGGACACCTTCAGCAAGTACTTCTCTCCCCCCAGCAGCCAACAATGTATTTCCTCCACACATGCCGGTTTTCTCGCAAATACAGGGATCCATTCCATATTCAAACCATTGGCCAGGGCAACATCACATTGGTGCTGGATTTTCACCAACTGCTCTGAGTCCTGTTGCATCCACATCATCACAATCATTGCCATCGGGGCATCTTAATAATGATGACAGTCTATATCATTCTGGTAACCCGCAATACATATTTTAGATTACTACATAGGCAGTACACTTCGTATTTTTTCTGGGTGGTTGCGCTTCTTGATCCATGTATTATTATTATGGTTGTGGTGCTGTCTCGGTTTCTTTTGCCTAGCGTATCAACGTGTTTGTTCAGGCTCACTTGTCATGTATTATTAGTCACAATCTTCATAGGGCTCCCTGTTGTCTGCAGGGAGCCGTTTTTGCACCAGTTATTTATGCTCCACACTTCCTCTGCCTTCCGCACAGGCCAATTAGACAGTATATCTTCCTTAATGTCTAGCGCTGAACGGACTTTGAAACCGGCCAGTGTGACGATACCGTGACTTTCCGTTACATTTGTGTGACTGCACGAGATGTGGTGTGCACGAACTTGTGGGTAACTAATAGTACAACAATCACGAAGGTGAGCGATCTCGGTGAATTCAATGTCCGACATCGGCAGTGTCGGCAGGTGACACTAGTTCGTGACTTTTCCTGGTGTCACGTAGAAAATACTATCTCTACCATTTCTTTATGAAATTGCTTCGTTTCACTTGGAATAGGATATGGGAATATGTTGGATGTATTCAGTGAAGTAGCTAAGTGAGTGGTGTAGATTTGAGATCTGTAGTTGAAAATCACGAAGTAGTGGTGGGTCACGAAGTGACCGTAGGGGATAGTATGTAGCACCGCTCGGTGAGGTATTTTCTGCTCGTATACAAGGTTAAGCCCCTTACTATTATCTCGCGCTACGCTCAGCCCTGGAGTATCCATCTGCCTATCACACCTAAGGCCTAATCTCCAACTCGTGCCCTCCCGCACCACGCGCCAGGCCTCTCCGCAAACGCACGAAGCCTGGCGCTGCGGCCTTCACGCCTCGAAATTTCACCGGCACCCCCTATGCCATAGTGTAACCTTTGGAGGTCCTCCCATCACTTCTTGCTTTCGCCAGTCATCAGGAAAATGCGGGAGTGTTTATTTAGCCTTATTCCGCACATAAGATGGAAGGTGATGCGTGGATGGTGAAAGAAAAATGCGAGCAAATTTGATCAAAAGGAGATATGTCTCTATGTTCTAAGGTCGTTCCATTTCGACGAAGGATCTCAAGACGGACAATGTGTCAAAGTCATCATTCAATCATTGCCGTCAGAGTTGCCATTCACAAGTGTGAGAAGGTTGTCCTGTAAGTAGCCGAGAGGGAAATACTCATTTTTATCTGGAAAGCAAGCTCGCGGGTGTGATAGAGGATGGCGGTAGCAAGGCTTGTGTTTTGGATGATGTTGATAAAATACGAGCAGTACAATCCTCCATACCCAGGTGCAAGGCCTGGGACCAGGGAGATGCGGTTGCAGTTGAGGCTGGAAACATTGATGTTGAATAACTCTGTGACACTATGTCCAGCATTGTCGGTGGCATAATCATTAATGTAGGATGAGTTAGGGGAGGGAGAGAAGGCAGGCTTTGGCGGAGAAAGGACAGCGGTGGCCATGGGGCCACGGGCGCTAAAAGCGCGCCTTCAATCACTAGACAAGTCACGGGCTGGAAGTAATGAATTATGTAATGAAACGAGGTGAGCAAAGTGATGAAACCCAACTCAGTTGCAACAGGTTGAGTTTAGGTGGCGCCTCGTCGTTGCTGTTCACGTCAACGTTCGCGTCATTGAGTTGACCCGTTCGTGGTTGATCAAGAGATTTTTTACCTCCGAGGTTCCGCTGTTCCTATCACTCAGGTAATAAGGAAATTTGCAGTTTTCAAGGACCTATCTTACGTTACGCTGCATGTACCTTGTTTTCGGGAGCTTTGGGAAGCCGAAGTACTTACTTCGGTCCGAAAGGCACTCAGATCACAGTGATAACAGGGTACCAGTGACTTTTTTATTCGGTCATGAATGATATGTACGTGTTTCTGCCCCTTGTCTGCAAAGGCATAAGACTTACACTCCATAAGTATTAAGCAATTTGATATAGCCCCGAGGCTTGACACACCTGGTCCCTGAACCTACTACTTATCCTTAGTCTTAGGTGCGAATCACTTAGAGGGGTTGCGCGTCGTCGTCGAAGACGCGACGAAGTTCAGATGGGCCGACTCGGCCCGAAACCAGGCTCTGTGGCGCTCGTGCATCACACCTAGAGGAAGATAATCTTATAAGATGGGGTCAAAATTAAGTTAGTAAAAGTCATGGGTACTGATGCCTACTGAATGCTTACTCACAACAGCGTCTGGAATGCATCTATGCAATTTATACATTGTGGGACTGAATGTATGGACTTATATTAGACAATTCCGTTTGCCTGATTCAACACAAATGAGAAGAAATCACTTCGTGCATGTAGGCGAGATGGCGGTAAGGTGGGCTGGCATTGACAGAGAATTTTGATCAAATCACATAGAACTGGACCTAATAGAGTGGTCCATAGACCTTGGAGGTCCAGGAATTCCGTTATCACTGGCGACAGTACCTGAACCTTAACCAGCCTGACCATTATTTTTCGTAATTACTTAGACATTGTACCCTTGACCGGAAACCAACTGCAGTAAGGTGAAGCCCTAGGCAGTCCAGACCCAGCGGAATCGGCGCGGACTCGGATCACAGTGCATGTCAAATATATTCAAAAGGCTCCACTCGAGCGTGGAGCTCAGGCTACCAGTGGAGGCTCAGGGTACTACTCTTGGCTGACTCTTGCCGGCTCACGGTTATTCTTCGTTTACTCACGAAACAAGGTTGGCTGTGACTTGAAGGCATGTCGAGCCTTTTATAAGATCTCATCTCAAGATATAATCTTTTCATTTGTCTTCACACACGGTCGATGCTGTATGAGTTTGTAAAAAAGCGTATCTCCCGTCGTGCATTGGCCCGGGTCGTTTCTACTTTTCTCTGCGTACTTTTTGTAACCATTCATCCGTTTTCCCAGTTGGGGGGATCATCGGCTTTCCTCGTGTTGAGCCTGAAAGAGCTCGTATTCTCTGTCCAAGAGGATCTGGCTCAGCAACTCGAAATTACTATTTTAAACATCACAGGTGCCCTGACAGGTATTGGAATATCGACCTTCGCCAAGTACCTTGCAGCTATTCCACAGGAGGGATCAGTGACACCACGTCTTATACCAGCTGTATTCCTTGTGATAATCAGCTTTTTTGGTTCGTCCCCCGCTGTATCATGCCATACAGACACACCTAACAAGCTATTCTGAAAGCTGGTTGGGCGAAAAGCCGTCTTCCTCGTCTCCATTTATCTGCGCGGATATCGTGCTTTGTGTCCATATGGCTGTTGACTGACAATATTGGTATAACCTCTGTATGTGGCTACGCCTGTTCCTTTACACGTAGTTTGACAATCACTCAGGCTGTCCTCTCGGACTCGAGCGATTTTTTATGGATCACCGTGACAGCCGCATCTGTTTGCTTGTTTTCTAGCATGTTGATCTTACATTGGTCCTCGACTCACCTTATTGAAGAAATCGCGTCGACATTGAGAATTATCCATCGATGCTTATCCGTGTGCATGGATAATCCATTCACGTATCCTTCCTCCCAGCAAATTGCTGACTTGAAAGATTTACATGTAGAGTTGGTCCGTCGATCTGTGATACTGAATGAGATGTACTATCAAGCAGCCTTTGAGCTTCGTATTGGGCGCGTTAGCGGTGAGCATCTTCTTCACATGTCCATTTTCCACATATTGACACAATATACTAGTTAAGTCCCTTAAGCCTCTGCTGGGCATGGTTGAACACTTGCGGCGTGAATTATCCTGGGGAATGGTTCCTCACACAGGTCAAAACGACTGGTCCAACGAATCGCACTGTGCATCATTTCCTGCCTTCGAAGCTTCAGCAACGGAGCTCGGTAAAACCATTATGACCTCGATCAAAGCAGTCGAAGATCTAGTGCTTGGCGTGTATACGCATGCCTCCCTATGGGGCAAGTCATTGCGTACAGAGAGAGATGCAGTTACTGCAGCTGCCATCAATCTTAATCTCGCATGGTATACTGCAAAACGCGAGTTGCGTAACACTATTCGATCTTTGAGCGAAGAGTCGGGTTCCCCATCTGGCTCCATCATTCCTTCCTATCTCCGTCATCAGTGCCTGTTCGTGACGTCATTATTACAGGCGAGTGATCTTACCCGGGGATTATCATGAGCTGAATGCGCCAACGAAGCTAGATGGCGTACGACACGAGCCACATACTGCAAGTAGCTCAGAACATTGCCGCACATCACGAAGCTTCTCGACTTCGCTTCTGGCTCCCGCGATTGACATGGCAGTGGCTTGGCGTTGCGCCCCGAACTTTCATAATGGAGGAATATGGGGCACCTATAGCCCAAGATGCTTCCGAAGCAGAGACAACTCTATCAGCTGAAGAAATCCGACAAGGCATTGCTTTTGTCGATCGACATGATGAGATAACAACTCAAGAGGTTTTCTATTCCCATGTCATCAGAAGAATTCCCACTGGCCCACAGTTATCATTAAAGTCCCTCCCACGATGCTTGTCGTCCACACCGCAACGCCTTTGGAATCATCCCGTCATACTTCAGCTCCGACTAGGAGCATCAAGGGCAATCCGCAACACGCAACATTCCAGTCATTTACAGCATGCAACGAAAAATGCCATTGGGGTGGCCATGTTAAGTTTTCCGGCTTTTCTTCCTTCTAACTCAGCAGGTTTGTTTATTTTCGCGTCCCCGGTTAAGTGTGAATTGTCATGAATTCAATGATAGGGTTTCAGTGGTTTAGATGGATCCACGGTCAATGGATGATTATCAGTTATGTATGGGTCCTTGAAACTAATACTGGAGCGACCTGGCGCGTTGGTTATTTGCGTCTCGTAAATCCTGTTTCATCAGAAACTGCGACGGCGTGTTCATGTATTTAATAGTCAGGGACCATTCTAGGAGCTATCTATGCTTACATTGTGCGTCTTGAGATACCATCATTTTCACGCGCTAACCACATTTACATAGACATGGGCTATCTGCGGGAGGAATTCTATTGGCATAGTGGTAATGGTTACAGTAAGTAAATTAACTGTACCCTACGTCTACTGACCAAAGTTGTCAGTTATTTGATATACCCATTACGTGGCTTGTCACGAAAAGTAGGATCCCGTCTTTGGGTGTCGTCGCGTAATGTCTCCATTTGACCTACTATGGACTATGCTGATTGTCATCTAGATCTGTTACGCTCCCTCCTATCGCGCTATACCAATATTTAACTCCGGATTCGGAAGTGTCCACACAAGGTATCGATCTTCACTCGTAGACCTGACATGAATTTATCTTAGATTGCGCAGACTTAGCTTGGATGAGGGCTTTAATGATTGCTTTGGGCATCATCGCCGCGTTGGCAACGAATAGTCTCGTCTTTCCTCGATACAGCCGGGTATAGTGATGTTATCCATACTCGACCTCATTTACTAATATCCAGAAGGTGTTGTTTCTGAATCAGACCAGCAGGACATTGAGATTGCTCAGTCAGTTATATCTTCTCCTTGTACAGTACGTTATACCTCCGTTTATGTGCTCCTCCTAAACCACCAATTCAAGGGGGATGTTCCGGAATATATACGCATTCACGCCGCACGACAAACAAGAGACATTGAAGTTAGAACTTCAAATTCGCAATACACTTCACCGATCTTCGTCGCTGCTAACTACTATGAATGACGAACTCAGTCTAGTGCCGGTGGGCTTGAATACTTAATTCAATTTTACAACTAACTCGTTCACAGAAACCAATGCGCCACTATCGCGAAGTTGTCCTCAAAATGCAGAAGATTCTTGACTTGATGACTGGTCTTAGAAAGATACGGGAAAATATACCCCGCAAGGAGACTATTGCATCAGTCCTGAAAGAACGGAAGGAATTTGTGAGTACCGACAAATTCGGTTGTTGAACTACATCAGACGCCCTTATCAGATATCCTGCATCTGCATCTCGCTGTTTGCGAGCCAGCACGTCTTTCAAGCTCGACAACCTCTACCGCAGTTCCTCCCATCTGCGAGACAAGCACTTGAAAAACTCGAATCACAAATAGAAGCCTCCTTGCGACGGGGTATTGACGTGGATGTGTCGGTTAAGGGCATCTCTTTGGCATACTCAGTTGCGGAAGGTGAGGTCATGAGGGATATGGTTGATACCATAGAAGGTTTATTAGAGCTGTGCCGCCAGCTATTCGGTACATCGGCGTGGTTGATCCAGACCTGGCCAGAAATGAGTGTTTACAACGCTGATGAAGGACCTGGAACGCCCGGTGAAGGATGGTTTAGTACAGTGGGACGCGAGTAGAAAGAATATTTCATTCATAGTCTTGTCACATCATAGATGTGAATTTACGGGTAAATGGTGTTATTGTGTGCCATCATATGTATATCGTGTTTATTTATTTAAATGTAATGAGGAATTATTTTATTGTGACATCATGCAGTTTACGCGTTGTTATTCGACCAAACAACACGATGTCAATAAAAATTAAATTCAAGTGACACGTCTCTTTCTCTTCTCTTGACCAAACTCTACTATGTCTGACGTCTACTGTCCATTTTCCAATTGCCCTGGCCACTTCGGGAGACTATTCGCACCAATATGCTATCCAGACCACCATCGAGCTCATCGCTACTTCCAGCCACAACATCCATCCTAACGGGATGAATTCTAACCCTAATGATTTTCGCCCACGGGGAGAATATACTCTACTTGCATGAATCACAAACAATGTGGCATTGTTCTGGGGTCGGGCCGCGTTATGACGGTGATCTTCCACGTGCGCCTCCGGCGTTTGCCCGTTTGCTGCTGCTTTCTTCTGTGGTGAACTCCTTTGAAACCACCTTCATCGCCTCTTCGGAACGCGCTCGCAACCGATCATGGATTCATCTCCACTCATACATACGCACAGACCTTCGCATGTGCTGCCTCGGGAACCCTTTGCGGACGTGTCTGGACATCACACACAGAAAGCTAATAACTTTCGTACGTCCGACATGGCCGCTATTCAAGGGGAGGCGGTGCCGGAAATGCTTCGGTTCATGTTGTGGGCGGAGGTTGGACTACGTAACGAGTGTTAGAGAGGTGTCGCGGGATTTTATCTGGTGACCTTCAAAGGAAGGAGCGGATTACGCACCGGTTTGCATTCTGTGGTTGACTGCCAGTGGCGTGCATCCTGGGTCACGCACAGATTTCTGTAGAGATCAATTTGACCAGGGCCGCTTTTAGAAGACCAGTCATCTTGTCTTTCGCCTTTGCCTTCACCTCTTGTAGTTCATATTCTTCCGCAGGTCAACGCACATGACTCCCGTGGTCTGAGTCTTTGACTCTTTCCTCGAGTCGTGGGTGGTCTCACTGGGATCACTCGCTCCTCACCCCCGGCGTCTTACGATTCGCTCCCCATGAGCAATGTTGTTTTCTCTTCCTCTTTGGAGCGAGAAAATCTGCATAGCTTCGAAGCGCTGGTGTGCGCAGCACAAAGCCTGGCTTCGCAGTGATCTGCGACATGGAGCCTGGTCTGGAATGCAATTGGTCGCGAGTATGGTACGTACAGGAAAGGGATGCTAAAGACTGTTTCGTCTAGTGTGTTATGGGTGCAACTTTGCTGTCGTCCCTGCGGCCTCAACCCCCCTACCCTATTTGTCAGAGACATGCTCCGGAGTTGCCGCGTACGAGTAGCCTATCTCACACTTCAACGCTTTCTGTGACCATATTTGCGATGCTACTGACCATTGTCATTCTGAAGGTTCGGATTATGTTTGAGGCCATTCGCTCGAAGCTGACTTATGTTGGCGGGATCGTCGCCAAGACGTGATCTGTCGAATTCGCTTCTGCTTTTTCAACTGTCCTTCAATTCGCTAGTCTGTTCCTCGTAACTATGTTTAGCCCACCCCATGGGTTACTTGGGATCCCTATTCGCGGGTTCAACTGGTTCGACCCTGTCTTCTTTTGTCTTTAACCATGGGTTTGGTTCTCACACCTCAAGTCTACTGTCATTCCGCTGCATTGCCTTTGCTTTGGGAGGGGCGATAGAGACTTGTTCTCAAGTTCAGAGGTGATGGTACGGCTTTGTGGCGTGCGTGTTCCTTTCCCGGATGACAGGATTACGCACAAGACAGGTAGATCTAGAAGGATCATGTTGATGACGGGTGAAGGGCTCATGGAAACTGTGGCTGCCTTGGTTTACTGCGATTGGCGTACGAACAAGAAGGCGGTTGGAAAGTTGCCAGTAGTGTGTTCCAGACCTCGAGCGACGGCTGAGTGGTCAACAACTTTTTCTGGACTGGATGCGACTTCTGTGACGCACGTTGTGGAGACGGTGATGGGCGGTGTGCCAGTGTGGACGGACGGTTCGAGTTGTGCAAGCGACAAGGATAGTTCAATGAGTGGCTAGGTGAAAGTACGTGTGTCACCCTTCTGGTGCGGTGCGCGGCAGTTGGGATTGGTCCGAGTGGGGAAAGCTTTTGCTTCGAAAGTGGATGGGTCTAGTCCTTTACGGACACCGTGGGTTAGCGACAGTGAGGACAAGTGGCGAAGGTTGATAACCTCGTGACCCATGGAGTTCAACAATTTTTTGCATACCCCGTCTTCGTGACGATTTTCTGTTTTCATCTACGACGTTCACCGCACCATTATATTTTGCGTATACCACCAGATTATGCCGTAGTTTGTCCGTTGATACACATGCCTGTACATTTGAGGCAGTCAAATCAAAGTATGAGCTTATTCTATGAGTATGGTGATCATTGTGTAGCATACCCATACGCCACCATGCCTTCGCTGTGGTTGCTGCAAGACAACTCATGACCCTCATCCTTCTCGCAGGGAGCTTGCGCTGGGGTAGGTGGGGTGACAGTCATATGTATCGTGGGAAAGCCCTTAGTGGAGGCGGAACCAACAACCGTCGGACAGGAAGGGGAGATAGAGATAGGCAAGTTGTCGTCCGAACTCTCCTTTCTCCACGGAAATCTCGAGAACAACAAGTGGCAGACGTTACGATCGTTGCGGCGACGGACACGCACAATGACAAGCAAGAGTATGCCGAGGACGGTGACCATGACCATGAAAACGAAGATGACCATGACAACGGTACCTTGAAGTTTGTAAATATGTGCTCCATATGTTTGATGCGCGGATGCTTACCGAGGCCGAATGAGAGAGACAGATGCATGGATAAACAGCAGTCCGACAAATCGTTTTCACTGGAATCTAGGGAGTAGTGGTGATGATGAACGTCAAAGTCAACGATTGTGCGTAAAGGAAAGAATGCAAGACGAGTAACAAATTTTGTAACGCTGAATTGTTCATTGTCAGTAAGGCGACTGAATGATTGATTTATAGTAACAGGGGCCCTGGTCTGATTCAGAATCTTACTTGATGCGTTGTTGACCTTTATTTGGAAGTGGCTGGCAGTGTACTGCTCAAGTGGTAGTAACAACAGCACGGACGCGTTCATCTACTTAATTATTTTTTATTTCTAGATACACTTTCACTCGTCTCTGAAGTCGACGGGCTTAGCCCAGCGGAATAGTCCTTTACAATGGACATAGTCTTTGGCAGGAAGAAAGGACGGCCCCGCCAGTCGTCGGTTACAGCTCGTGATCTCTCCGAGCACTCTATTCCCTATGACAAGCTTGCTCCTGCCTCTCTGGTCCCAATGCCCGTCGGAACCGTGTCGCAAGGTTTGCGGGGTACACAATCAAATCCAGTCATTTCGGCTCCCCTCACAAATCCTACTCTGACTCACAATGGGACTGAGATGAATTACAGTCACTTCACTGCTTATCAGCGCAGCAAACTCGAACGGGATCGGGCTAACATTTCTCGTCCAGATTCTAGTGTTAGTGCAGCAGACTCCTCTACTCTTTACAACGATTCTGTGGCTTCGTTCACCACCGGAAAGCGACCCAAGACTCCTACTCATAAACTTCGCAGAAGTGAAGCATCTGGTTCATCCGGTAGACGTAGTCCAAGTGGTGCTGATTTTGGTTCAATTC
Source organism: Suillus cothurnatus (assembly GCA_016758765.1). NCBI lineage: Eukaryota > Fungi > Basidiomycota > Agaricomycetes > Boletales > Suillaceae > Suillus > Suillus cothurnatus. Next base: position 1,112,628 of record JABBWL010000004.1, on the reverse strand, counting down.
CTCTCCCATCTTCACCGGCCGTATCTCACTCTTCTCTTCGACCTGGTTCCTCTATGCCTTTTTCGTCGGAAGCCGAGCGCACCTCTCGCTTTTCGACTTCCGATACTCACTCCAGCCATCTGTCGCATTTCTTCCATAAACCTCATTCAAACCAGGAAGAATTTGTCTTTCCCCGGCCAGAAAGAGACGAGGATATCGAAGCTCTCTTTGAACACGTATCAGCGACTCGCGACCTCCCTACGGTACACACGCTCACCATTGAACAGAAATGGCAGTTGGTATACGGTGCAGAACAATTACGATGGCAGGAAGAAAAGATTCGAGAGGAACAGGCTCGGAAGCAGGGTGATTCAAGTGCAGCAGGCTCTCTTGGCGAGGGAACACCAGACTGGTATATTAGGAAGTTCCTCGACAACACCATCACTGCGAAACAGGCTTCAAGTGTCTGGGTATCTTTGAAGAGTCATGAAACGAGGTGGGAGGTTAGTCTTTGCTCTGTAATTGTTGATAATTTTGGTCTGTTTAGTTGGCTTGAACGCTTCATTGAGTTGCAGGGAGCATCTGTATTGGCGCAGGCGCTAATGCACATAAGTCGCAAAGGTGCCAAGAGGTAGCACTGTTGTTTTTACTCTAAGTCTATCTACTAATACTTCTCATAGGCTCCCATCTGACACCCACCTCGAGGGTGAGATCGCCAAATGTTTGAAAATTATCTTCAACAGTGCTGTATGTTTCTTTTTAATTTGCCCGTCATTGTTCATTGGACTCAGATCCTCGCGGGTGCTTTAGTCCAGAGTGCGCGACGCTATAAAATTGAATGGCGTCGTCACTCAAATCGCCTCTTCTCTCAATTCACCTCATCTGCCAAATCGCAAAGTGATTTGTGAAGTTCTCCTCTCTATCATCTACAACGGTACAGACCCTCTTTCATTAGTATTTCCAGCTTTAGAAGCCCTTAGTGGCGCCAATGGCGAGACACACGGATATTATGATTATTGGTTCAGGTCTCTTGAGAGCGCGCTGCTGGGCAGGGGCAAGATGGGGAGTTTGGTCGGAGCTAGCGAGGAAGTTCGCAAAGGCGCTGGACATGACAATTCCCTCGCAGATTATGCAGTAAGTATGTTCTATTTGCGCTCTATCAAGAATATTAATTTGTCTCTAGTCAACCAATCTTTTCGTGATTGTTCATATCATAGATGCCATAGAAGACTTGGACGTGCGGTTGCACCATCGCTCGTTAATGGACTCTGCTGGTCTTCAGCGTATCATCGCTCTATGTCACGAGATCGGTACTGAGCCCATGGAAGCACAGCTCGCAGAACTACAGTACATACTAGAAGAAGACGAGCAACGACTGCGGGAGCGGTACGATCAGGAAATACTTCGCGACCTCAATAGCGCTGAAGATATCTGGAATGCGCTTCGTCACAAAACGGAGAGCACAGGTGCCAAGGAGTACTTCCTCTCTATGATGCGGCATCTACTACTCATCCGGGAGGAAGGTCCTGATATGATGCGTCTCTATCAGTTATTGGACTCACTCGTTACGGATGTGGTTATGGACGGAAAACTTGCCACCGCGGAGAAGAGACTTGGGCACACTGTTCAACGAATTATTGGCCAGCTAAATGATGCTCAGCGATATCAGGATGCCATTCAAGAGGCTGCTGAAGCTCGTTCCCAGGCTCTGCGTCTAAAGCTTGAGAAGGAAGTTCTTGAAGAGGAGATGTCACAAGGTTCGGACGGTCTCGTTGGTCACCTTAAGGCACAGGTCGCTCTCCTCGAACAGAAGCTTGGCTCTCACAGGGAAACCACGAAGCGTCTTCAAGGACAACTTGAGACGCAGAAAGTCGGATATGAGGAACAAATCGCTCAACTGGAAGCTCAAATCTTGGAACTGTTCAGAATGCTAAGGGAAGTTGGTAAGGGTTACGAGAAAATCCTCGACTCTAGTTCTGGGACCATGGACCGGAAGACTTTAATAGAGACCCTGAACAAGCACCTCGAACGAACCAAAACCATCAGCATCCTTGAGGGGCGTGGCAAGAAAACTCAAGATAACAGGCGAGAGGGTGGTGAAAACGACCAATCGGATGACGACGCCACTCCTCGGAAGTCTGATGTCCAGCGGGGCGCTAATGGTTCAAGAGGCCGGTCGCAACATTCCAAGGCTGCCCGGATATCTGGAGTCCCTAATGGCCACGAGTCGCAATTCATGGATGCCGACGAGGCAGATGAACGAGCACAAATTAACCATCAGCTTGTAGCGAATGCCAAACTTGTATGGTCTTTATATTAACAATGCTGGTCAATGCTCATTGTTGTCGTACAGTTATCGCCTGAAGATGGTGCCGTCGCTAGTCCTCGGAGTATTAATCGCTCACCCAGGCGTACAAGCCGCATGATACTAGGCGATGACACACCATCACTACCCCGTTCACATCGCGCCAACAATCTTCTCGCACCTCGGTACGACAACGCACTTGACTACAGTGAGTACGAGTCATCACTACGGGAGGAGCATGATGCGGAGAGCGAATTTGGTCAATCCACACGCAGTGGATTCACTGCTTTCACCGATGATACCCAACCCACCTCTGTTAGCTCGGACGGCTCTTCAGATGTGTCTCGTGGAGCCACTGCTGTGTCCTTCACTGAACAGCTTGCTAGAAAACTGCAATCCCGAGGTCGAACACCACCTGTTTCAGAGGGTAGTCCAACACCATCTCCGCTTGCCTCCCTCGCTGAGGAATCTGACGTTACAGCAGCACCCCCTGCCCCTCCGCCTCCTCCGCCTCCTCCTCCGCCTCCACCACCACCACCAGTACCACCGAAAGATGATGATGAATCAACCCCGCCGGTTCTTCCTCTGCCACCTCCGCCGCCACCTCCGCCACCTCCGCCACCCCCTGGGTATCTTCCTCCTCTTCCAACTTTTTCCAGTGCCCCGCCCCCGCCACCACCCCCTCCGCCACCTTCTTTCCTGAAGGGTGCTAATTCTATCCCAAGTTCTACATCTAGTTCAGCTCGAGCATCCATGTTCCTCAGTGCAAATCTCAATGTCCTACTTTCTGCTCGCAAAGATATGCCATTTACACCTAGTGCCAAGATGAAGCAATTGCAGTGGGACAAACTTCCGCAACAACAAGTCGGCAAGACACTTTGGAAAGACGAAGAGCCTGAGAAAGAGAAAGAAATGCTCGCCAAATTACAATCTGACGGGGTGTGGATGGAAATGGAGGAGGACTTCAAAGCCAAGCAGTTGATGATCAATCTCATGGGTGTGTTCTCTTTACTATTTCGTCATTTTAGTTAACATCCCCCCCGCCGGAAAGCTCGACAGAGGCAAGCCGAGTTGAAGAGTGTCCTTGACCCGCAGACGAAGAAACGAGTTGGTGAGTTCTTGGAGCGCGAGAAAATTGTGGACATACGATTCAAAATCTTTTCCAGAGATACTTATCCAGCGGGTGAAGAGGATGGAACCCGAGGAAATTGCACGCCGCATACAGCAATTCGACCAGGAGATGTGCTCTGAAAACTTCTTGAGCGAACTCAAAGGTGTCCTTCCTACCCCAGAACAGGTGCGATACCCACTAGATACTTGGGCTTTGGTGGTTAAGTCGTTTTCAGATTGGCAAACTCAATGTATACCGTAATGCTGAGCCCGAGGAACTGGCTGGATTGCACCCTTCCGACCGGCTCATGGTCAAACTCATACAGATTGATCGTCTTGGTCCCCGCATAGAGGGTATGCTTTACAAGTGCAAGTTCGAGGAACAGTGGCTACTCCTGGATGACGTATGTAGTCATTCGTCGGACATTTTAAACTATTAACCGCTATAACATAGGGCGCAAGGAAGGTGGGCGAAGCAGGAGATGCTTTACTGCATGCTAAGCACTTCAAGGAAGTTCTGAATGTAAGTCCTGAGTCCAAGGTGTTTGTTTTTGCCTAATTTCTTTTCAGCTCATACTCATGATTGGCAACTACATGAATGGCACAGGGATTAAGGGAGGCGCTTTTGGGTTCAGAGTGAGCAGTATTAACAAGGTAGATCCCTCTCTTGTCCTCTCCACTTGACTTAACCTCACTACAGCTTGTTGACACTAAATCCGTCAACAATACCACATTACTTCACTTCCTTGAGCGGACAATCCATAAACATTTTTCAAGCATGGAAGAGTTTGTAGACGAGCTCGCCAAACCCGCAGAGGCTTATCGAGGTTCGCTCCTGCTGTACAACAGATCTAGATTTAACTGATATAACCTATACCAGTGAATACCCAGGATATCCGAAAGGATCTTGCCGAACTTCGCGATGGTTTGAAACGTATCCGCCAAGAATTGAATGACTATCACACCGATCTAGCACACAATGACGGGTTCAGCAACCAGATGTGGACTTTTGTCGGAAAGGCAACGTCGAAGTTAGAATATCTCGTCGATGATGTAAATCACGCGGAAACTACTTTCACAGAAGTGGTCAAGTATTATGGTGAGGATGAAAAGAACATTACGTCACCGGAGTTTTTTGCGGTTTTCAAAACCTTTGTCACTTCTTACAAGGTCAGTGGCCCCGACACCTTGGCGCAATGGGTTACCTAGCGTTTTACAGAAATGTAAGATGGAGAACCAAACCGCTGCTGAGGAGAAGGCTGCAGTTGAGAAGCGGAAGCAAGCTATGGCAGAGACGAGGCAATTACGCCAGAATGCCAAGGATACTAGCATACGAGAGGAAGAAGAGTCGGTTCTGGACAATCTACTGGAGAAGTTGCGCAATGGAGATACGGTTACACGTCGCGCAAGACGGGCTCGCCTGAAACCGGACGCCAGACCTCTCGTACGTCCAATTGACACTACCGCTGACGTCGCGCGAGACATGCTGGCTGCTCTCAAAGCCGATGGCTTCGGGACGTCATCACCTACCATCCCTTCTGCGCCACGACGGCGGACGCGGAGAAGGACTGACCTTGGTGGTGTTGACTCACAATCTGCCCTGTCTCCTGCAGTAAGCTTACCAGATCTACCCAGCCCAGACATAACAGTGGACTTGAATTTTTCGGACGTGCCATAATTCCTCCATCTGCCTTCGTTAGATGTTTCTTTATCTGTATCGTATCTCTTTGCATTAGTCTTGCTCACCACACACTTAACTGAAGGACTGTTTGTTTGTCAATGTTGGATTCGATCAAGTTCGACTTTCAGAATTCCAAGTTCTGCACCATTCTCTTTACAACTCCACATACTCCATATATAAGATACCCTTCGAACATGATACCTTCCGCTAGACGCATGATGATCTCTTTGCTGCTTCTCGCCCCGCCCCTCGTGCATGCAGTCCAGTCCGACAACATGACTCTAGGAATAGAAATTATCCGCGCTCACTTTCAGGGGGCTGGTCTGGTGCCATACTTATTGGAAAAATTCGCCCCTACTGCGCTTCTGACCGCAGCTTACCCCGGCGGCGGTATCGTCACCCCGGGTCAACTTCTTCCAAAGTCTCGTAAGTGAATTCTCTTCGCCATAGGATTTTGTTCATCCCCGTGCCAGGAACGCAAACTGCCCCAAACCTTACTATCACGCCCGCCAATATGACAACCTTGTTGAATCAGAAATACACTCTTGTGATGGTGGACGCCTGGGCCCCAGGATATACTGACCCGCGGGGTCAGATTTGTCACTGGATTGTCAATGGTGTGACCGTACAAGGTACGGATGTGCTCCTAATTGCATCTGTTTTTTTTTGGGTCGACGTATTATCTGTACAGGCCACTCTGTGTTAATACACGGAAGTGTGGTAGAACAGTACAGAGGTCCAACTCCACCGTCCGGGAGCGGACCCCATCGGTTACTATTGTCTTATTCCTTAAAAGGAAAACTGACGCTGACAATCCCTGTAGTTATGCCATCTTACTCTACGCTCAGCAGTTTCTGATTCCGCAGGGATCCCCTATCCAGAACAACGATGTAGGATTTTGCCACCTCGCAGATTATGTTAAGGTGTGGTCGCTTTCCTCGTGTGTATATCTCTCATTCACAGAACGTTCATAAGGCCTCAAACATTGGGCCTCTAATTGCCGTATGCATTTGCGAGTAATACATCTTTTGTCACTAATCACTTGATGAAGGGAACTTACTTCACGGTCGAGGAGGGGGTGGCTACTTTCACGCCCTCTCCTACATATCCCGTTGTGACATCTACTCTTCTGGCTTCAGGGTCTAGTGGCCCGTCCGCGTCAACTGCCAGTACAGTGGCTCAGCACAATGGTGCATTCTCGTCATCAAGCAATTACTTGACTATTTTACTCGCGCCCTTTTTGTGGCTTCTGGCGTTATAGTTACTTTCACTTTCACTTTCACTTGACCACTCGATATGTACAGATCATATGAATCATAAATTATCACGAGCAAGACAGGATATCCAAGCTGATATGCGTCTTAGAGCAACGCAGCCACTAGCTTCCAAATCTTTCTCTCGCCTGTAGGGTATTTAGATGAGTACCAAGACACCGTGTAGTATATTTGATTTTGGACGGAAGTGACTACACTCACCGCATCCTGTGCCATGTGCACATAACCAGCATAACCATCGGTATACTTCCCCAACTCCCTTCCTTTACTAGCGCCCAAGCCTACCCCTTGTGCATAAATGTTTGTTTGACTGGAACCGCGCGTTTCAGCAGCACCAAACCACAACATAAGTAATACATACATTGGATCCACCCTGCCTTCGCCATCGGTACCCAGCCCAGAACCTTCCTTCCAGCCCATTATTTTCAAGAGTTTATTGCCGACATTTGCTTCATCCTGTCCAGGATTGACCACTGGCGGGGGTGAAGGGGGCGGGGGTGGGCCTTCAACGTGTCGCCTCTTCTTACCGATCGTACTGACAATATTGTCGGGTAAAGGTACGTCAGGCTGGTTATGCATAATACGTCGCTCTGATGCTCGATCGCGATATTTGGGCTGTTCAGGAACCTTGTCGGCAGCTCGACGAGCAGCTACAGCTTTTTCCCGTGCGACGTCTCTCAGACTAGCGTCCTTGAAATTCTTCTATATGACAGAAAGGATGAATTGCAACGAGAGAAATCGTCAGCTCACTCCGAAAATATTGCATTAACAAGAGGCGCGCCTTGTGGAGATTGGACTCCTTATTGTGACGCTTCAATTGATCAAGGCTCTTGAATTGTCGAGCGCAAAGCAAGCATGTCATGGCAGTAGTATCAGAAAACTCGAATTCGGTTTCAACAAGTTCCGGAGAAGGTACTCTGGATGGTACTGTTGAGACCACAGTGGGCGTCACAACAGCCGGGGGATGGGCCTGTGGAATCTGAATAATCAGCTATTTTTTCGTCATATTATAATACATCTACAAACCGGTGCATGGGCATTCGGGCCATCTTTAAGTTCTTCTTGAACCTGATTCCATTTCTGGATATTGCTGACGGTCTGATACGAAGACCAAAAATGATTTTCATGACGAACCATGCAGGAACAAACGAACCTTCTTGCTTGTGATGAGCGGAGCGACCATCTTTGACGCTGTCACTGCCACAAAATAAATGTCAATTTCCATACTCAAATAATCGCAGAGAACATATGGAAGAACCTTTATTATCCTCTGTGGAGGTTGTTGGCTCGGCATCATCTTCGTCATCGGCGAAGTCTTCGGCAGAAAAACCCAGTGACAGCTGTCCCGGAGCCTTTGCAGTCGATACATTAAGCTTACTTCCAAGGGCACCTCTGTTAAAATTAAGCGTGACAGGTTTATCCGAGATAGGTAATACTGAAGGCGCAGGAGGTTTTTGCAAGGCATCGTCTATTTCCCCAATTAATTAGGGAAAGAGAAAGTATTTCGCTAGCGTACCTTTCTTCTTCTTTTCCTTCTTCTCTTTGACGGGTCCAGCTGAGGGTTGGACCTGGGGTTGTACAGGTTCTTCCACTTTGAATTCCAAAACAGCAACCATGGCAGAGTCATCCCAATACTTTACAAATGCACCCTCAACTCCACCCAGATTGATGGACGACGGAATTGCAGTTTCGTCGCGCAGCATATGATCAACTGGTTGAAATGAATATTGATGAGCAAACGAAGCGGCAACTGGCTTGTCAGAGATTCGGAAGCCTGAAGGGTGAATCTGAGGAGACATGCTAGTGGCTAGTACAGAAGCTGCAGACTGTAGAAAAAAGCAGGATCAGACACCAACGTTGTATCGCTCCTCATCACGTTACCTGATTGTCGACAAATTCAACAAATGCAAAACCGAAGCTGGCCAATGTGACCCTATCTTTAATGAGGATAATCCGTTTCATGCCTTTAGCTCCGTTTTTCCCGGGGCCTGCTGAATTCATCATGGCCTGAGCAATCGCTTGCGGCCCCGACAGCGGATCTAGACCACGGAATAGTAGCACTGGTCCTTGGGTATTGCCAATGTCACGCGTGCCATCGTTCATGTTCTGGCGACCACGAGCTTTGTCAGGTAAAGCACTTTGCGAGTAGTCGATCTTGACCCGTCGACCATTGTGGGGAATTCCGGTCTCAAGGGCCCTATAGAATGTTGCTGTCGCTGAAGCGCCGTGCGAAGCGGGTGGAGGGACTTGAATAAACGGGAAAATGGGATCCACAAATGCACGGGCATGTTCAACACTCGCGAACTGTGCAAAACCAAAGCCCTTTGAGATACCTTCAAAAATTCAATGGCCACAAACGTCAATGCACGGCATGAATATGAATACGAATGGGCAAGTGCCTGTTGATCTGTCTCTTATAATGGTGACCGTTTCAATGTTGCACCCATTGTTGGACAGGTATGCCTGCAGCTAAAGTATAGCATAGATTCAGCTCGGTACTCGAAGATATGTAAAGCGCGTCAACAAACATCCGCCTCAGAAAAGTCAGGATCCAGTCCTAGGAAGATGACGTGGGGACTGGGTTCGCTAGGGACCAGACGCTTTTTTCCTTGAAAGCCTTTCTGGTGCCTGTCGTCGTGAGAAGGATCTTGTGTAAAGTCCTGTGGTCTGCCCTGAGACTGTTGATTATAGGAGGTCTCATAGCTGAGTTCTTCGTAGGCGTGGCTCGCGTCGTATCCCTAATGAGTACGGATGAGAAAATGAATAAATTTAACAGGAGGACCACGTACGCCATTGTTAAATTTCCTACGCTTCCCATCCCCGTAGTCATCATCCCTTCCTCTACCTCCTCTGTCAGTCCATGCCTCACTGTCACCCCAGTTGTCCTTTCCTTTATCCCAGTCACGGTTATAAGCCATGGAATAAAAAGAGCTAACACAAATGCCCTTGAAAGATGATGAAAGCCAAGAAGCAAAAGATATTCACAAGGAACCGCACAGCGGACAGAAACACTGCCAATAAGCGCGGCCAAACAAGCCACAATAACACCACTCCTTCAATAGTACGACCATGGCAGTACCCAGTGAGCAGTCCATAATTTAACAATGCTGGAAGATATATTGACAGCTTAACGAATCAAGGCTTTTTAAAGGTTTGGACGTTCTTGAACTCGAGCCCCATTCTCTAATATGCCCTCCAGGTTGATCCCGCAATTGAAAGATGGAACCGTATGGTCAGTCGGGTCCAACCGCATGCCTGTCTTTCTGAAGTTCCTTCTACTTCTAGCGTGAAGATGCGTATAAGCATTTCAGATTTACTCCACGCACCACGTGGGTTACGATGTGTGGGTTCGTACTCGTGCCCGGAGCGATCTATTACCTGGCAAGCAAAACACACGTACGTTGCCTCCTGTACATCTATTGTATGATTCACTGATGTGATTATTGTAGTTAAAATGGAACTGGGCAGGCAAGCGAAAAGGGGAGGCATTGGATCAGGCATAATTTTCGACCATATACCGTACTGTCTGCACAGAGCGTACCGTGAGATGGATACATCCCACCCACCGTAATTCACGTCTCTATTTCGTGATTCTACCAAGGCCAGTGTAGTTCAGAATCTCTTGCATAACTCTATGGCCACCTTGCAACCACCACCGATAACTGCGCTAAGTAGTGCATACCCAGGAGCCCGCTGAGAGTGATGCTCGACAGCAGTGTCTAAGTGCTCCAGTTCGTCATCTCTAAATTCTTTGACAATGTCCCTCAGAAGTGGGATGCTTGGATGGGATGACGGCAACAACTCTAAGTCTTTCAGTTGGCTGAATTTACTGGAGTATAAGATTTGCGGACATAACAGCTAAAAACAAGGACAGACTCATCGTAGTGCTCCCCTATGACAGTCTCCACTGCCTCCGTGCAAGCCATGGCTGCTTCTTTGCCCATAAGTGCTGTCGCCGCCCCGAGTGCATAGCCAGCAGCTTTGGCAACGTCGGACAATAATGTTGGTCGTACCTTGTGTTGTAGCTGTAATTTGTCCATCACTTTTAAATGCAGTTTTTCTTGGTCCCACATTTCCTTCCGCCAGAGTAAGTTGATTAAGTGTGGTTGAATTGTTGTTCGAGACGCTCACTTGAATCAAGGGCCCAACTTGCGGGTCACGGCCAAGGACAGCGAATTGTCCTTTATAAATCCAATTAGCCGCAATTTCACCAGCCTGGTCCACGCGCAGCGCTCTATCCAAAATTTCTCGTTGCTCTGGGGAAATGCTTGGGGATGTAGAAACTCCAGGCTCCTGGTTCTTGGAGGGGTCCGTGTAAAAATTGGATGCTTTGCATGTGATGGTTCTTGTCAAGGGCCGTAGAGCACTCACAGCCCGGGAACGAGACCCCGCCAACATTTGTAGCTTCCGTAGGCCGATCGCACAGCTAAGCAGGCTGGTGGTGACTTTGACGGCAGCACTTAATACTTTCCACGATTGGAATGGCCAGAAAAGGGAACAACCGTATCTTTCAAGTAAACGCGTCTTTCAAGCTGACCATCATTCAGATTTTTGATATTGTTATATCTGCGCGATCGAAATGACCTCGAAGTACGTGTTTTATAACGGCTATGTCTTAACATGATGCATAACTTCATACAGGTTTACCCCTTCGCAAGCTGTTGATATGTCTAAGGAGAAGGACTGGCCGGTGAACCTCGGTATGTTCATTCATTGCTCGTCGTGAAACGTGTATAACATTTTATCATAGGGATGCTTGACTGGGATAACACGCGCATTGTCTTTACCAAGCGCAGCCTGGTCGAGTTCCTCAAGTAAGTGACCTGTCAAACATTTCCCTGATACCTGTGAGGCTCAGGATACATCCAGATACACAGGGACCACTGTTGACCCTGGCTTTAGCAACATTCAAAAGCTGCCTCGTGAATATTCGAGAACATCTCTCTTGATGACAAGTGCTCATTTGACCCACTCCATAGGATATGCTAAATTTGGCAAGCTAACGAGCACTGAAGAAGAGCCACCTGGTGATTCTGGAATTTGTGACCTGGTTATTGGTCTTTGACAAAGTTGGAATAAACAGAGACAGCCACGAGTCCCACAACTTTCTCCTCGGAAAGCAACAGACTTCTTGCGGAAGAATTCACAGACGATGCATTATCCACTGCGCCACCGCCACCAACCGCGACACAGGTGCAGTGACATTCAGATGCTTCACTTTCCAATTTTAACATGAAGCATTCAGCCCGTTCAAACTAGTTCTCCGGGCAGCCCGGATGACTTCAAGCCCACGAGGTATGACAGCCCCAGCAGTCTTGTGATGCGAACTAATGTGGTTTACTAGACGCGTAAGAACGCAGCCGGGCGGTCATGACTCTATTGGCAATTTATTCGGTGGTGAACCGCCCCAGGCTCAATTTATTCCTACTCGCAAGTACGTGTCATTTACTTCGCCGTCCTGTCCACTTATCCAGCTGTAGGGTGCGACAGCGCCCAGGAGGAGAAGACAATATCGAAGGGGTAAGCATGCGGCACAATTCAGTTCGACGACTTGTGTGTTAATTTCCTAGTAGCTTTTCTGAGGTTAAATTTTTGTCTGGAGATACCGGGGCGAAAGCGAGAAGTACCAAAGTTGTTTTGTTGTCCAACAACCTGTAGCCATCACCATCATGTCGATGCTCCTTTATTTTTACTCAAGGCACGCGTAGCATTGCGTTATTCAATGAACAAGGATAAAAAAAAATCAAAAATTTTGATGGTAGCGGCGAGGTTCGAACTCGCGCGGACTTTCGCCCATTGGGATTCAGATCAGTTCTTAAATCCAACGCCTTAGACCAACTCGGCCACGCTACCAATCACCTTGTTGCATTATGTGACAGTGTTGATCAGCGCAAGGTTACTTGGGAAATCGAATTTTGTATCATTCTTTCATCAAAATGAGATCATCGGAGGGATAACATCCTAATTATCAGGGCTGTTGAAGTTGTCACATTTGGAACGACGCTATTCCTTCTCTTTAACTTCAGCATTATAATGTCATTTCCAAAGACACAAAGCGAATGGCGAACGGCATTAGATGCACTCCCTTCTACCCCAGAGAAAATCCCTGCTTTCTTCTTCGGGCACGGGTCTCCGATGCTCATTGCTGAGCAGCAGATCACGAACTCACCCATGGCAAGTGCTATGGGCCCGGAGGGAGATCTCGCAAAGTTTTTGCGTGACTTCGGCCCGGCTTTGAGGGTCAAGTACAAACCGAAAGGCATTGTCGTATTCAGCGCTCATTGGGAAACGATAGGGGTACGTCACGGTAAGTATTCCAGTCTGCTCCGAAGGAGCCCTTGCTGACATCGGGTCTGGAAGTGACGGATTACGGAGATAGGAATCCCTTACTCATGGACTACTTCGGGTTTGAGCCTTATTATTATCAACAAACATTCGAATCCAAAGGAGACCGCGCTTTGGCTGAGCGCGTCGTCCTGTTGTACAAAGAGGTCTCAACAGAAAGCCATTCAATTTCTTCATACCATTTCTGAAATATCTTTAGGCAGGCGAAGAAGCTAAGCTCTCCAGCGTTCGCGAGAACCGCGGATGGGATGGCCGGACTTCTCCGCCATGTCAAGGCTCGGGATTTGACCATGGGGTCTTCGTTCCTTTTAAGCTCATGTTTGGGGATAAGGTTGATGACGTGCCTATCGTTCAAGTATCCATCGAAAGGTCTGGTGATCCAGAAAAAAACTGGGCGATTGGAAAGGCCTTATCGAAACTCAGGTTCGTAACTGGGTTTACTCTTTACGTTCGCACCTTTCTGACGTCTCATACTCATAGAGAAGAGGGGATCCTCATCTTAGCAGGTGGCCTGACCGTCCACAATCTTCATGATCGAAAGCAATTTTCAGAGAAGTCGGCGTCATCCAACGTGTCGATGTTCGATCATGCAATAACAGTGGCTGCATCCAAGTACCAGGTTTGTACTGCATACTCTTCTCTTCTCAAAATTGCTTATTGTTTTTTATACCTGACAGCTTAACGAACGGAAGCAGTCGCTGTTCGACCTCATGAAGCACGATGGTTTTGCGCAGGCGCACCCCTCTGCTGAGCATTTTGTTCCGCTGTACGTTGCAGCGGGCGCAGGTGAAGAGGGGGGCGTTCAGGTCGTCAGCGCCATCTACTCCGCTCCAACTATTGCATTCGGCATTTGATGACATGCAGAAGAATGTACTTTGCACTAGAAGCTACGTTACACTGCGAACAAGATGGACATTAATGTTCCAACCAACGTATGGAATGAATGACGACAATAAACACAGAAATCCAGGGAGTAATATGACGACAAGAAGGGACGGGGTTCAGGTGTATACACTGATGCATCTTCCAAGTCCGAAAAGCATTCTGGTACGTATGGCGAAACTTTTAATTAAGCTCGATTGTTTGATATTTCTCATACACGGGTCTCCTGTGATATTATGATGCGCTGATACGTGCTTCGTCTGTCTGCTCAAGTTGTATTTGTGTACAAAATCATCTCCAGTGGTAAGTTAAGTACTTGCCCGATGCGTTTCTTTATTATAGGCAGTTGACGCGCAAGCAACTCTTCATGCTCCATTTTCATTAGACTCTGGGTTGTACATCGCGGGATCGCTCAGGTACGTTATGATATTGAATCCTGATGTCCAAATTATACTTGCTCTTGTGACAGGACCATCAGATACTCTAGTTGATACTTATCGCATCGAGATCTTGATCTAAAGCACTTTTAAATAGAGAAGCTGGAGTCTTCTATCGTTCACAATTTATCCTTGACAAAAAGAAGCAGTCGCTGTTCGTGCTCATGAAGTATGCTAGCTTCGCATTAGCGCACCCCAGCTAAGCATTTTGCTCCGTTGTACAACGCAGCGGGCGCAGGTGAGGGGGTGTCCAGGTTTTCAGCGCCACTTACACCACTCAGATGGTTGCATTTAGTGTTTGATCGTATGCACTTGTTTTGTACTAGAAGCTAGGCTATGATATTGCGAGATGTAAGTTCTAATCTTACGTGATGAACTCGGGAATAATGCATAAGCAACTCGAAAGCAATCAGATCCAGGGAATACCATTACAATCAGGAAACAGAAGAAAGGTGTATATTTCATCGGAGCCGGTTATCTCCAGCAAAAGACCATATTCTGATGTCTCCGTCATCGCTACCAGAGATAATCTTGTCCTCACCAAGGCCCAAACATGTTACAGCGCCACGATGTCCGACCAATGTAGCTGTACATCGGCCTTCCTCACGGTTCCATACCTAAAAGCGGATATTTCAGTTTCGAGACATATGATTACTCAAGAACAAGACAGACCTTGATAGTACGGTCATGACTGCCGCTAATCAACCGCAATTTGTCACTTGCTACCGCCCAGACACCTTCAATGTGACCGAATAGAGTTTGGGTGGCTTTTGCTGTATCGATGTCCCAAACTTTGATAGTGTTATCAAGGCTTCCAGAAATGAGCACCGGCCTCTTAGCGCGTTTCCGACTGCTACCTGCCAGCACTTCCCTAGCGATAGGGTCAGGGCCCTGGATGTCCTCCATACTCTCGCTATCAGCGTCGTGAGTAATGACCGTGCAAACTTCGAAGGGGTTCATTGCGTTTCCAACTTGGGCGACATGGGCCATGTTATTGTCCGCAACGCGCCGCTCTTGGCGGCTGACGCCTTCGTCACAGCGCTCGTCTACCTGCAGCAGTTTCAGGCTCTGCACTTGTCCAACGTGTCCCATGAACTGGCGCAGGCACGTCCGCCTTGCAAGGTCCCACAGGCGAATTGTCCCGTCATCTGAGGCCGAGAACAATAGCGTGCCTTGACATATCCTTGGCTCACTACCCGATCCGCAGGCCATCTCGACATCCGCCGGTTCTTCAGACTCCCATAGCCGCACGGAATTGACCCAGTCACGATGTCCACGGAGTGTGAACGCTTCACCCGTGCGGAAGTTCCACACCTTCACAGTGGTATCCACACTCCCGCTAGCAAGCACGTTGGAGTCGAAGTTAAGACAAACGACACCCTCTGTGTGCCCCTCAAGCGTACGTATGCACTCCCCACTTCTCCAGTTCCACACTCGAATAGTGTGGTCCATACTCCCTGTGATTAACTTCGCCTCGTCAAACTGTAATGTCCGCACAGCACGCGTGTGTCCTCGGAGGCAGCGTACCTCGAGACCGGTCTCAATGTTCCACACACGCACAGTACGGTCGTACGAACCTGTGATGAGGATCGGGAAAGAAGGATGCTGCAAGGTCTCATCGAACTGAAGACACATGATTCCATCTGTATGCCCGCGTAGCGTCCGGACTGAACATCGCCCTCGGCGCCAATTACGCTCGACTGATAAGCGCTCAGAATATACATCCTTCCAAGGTCGTGTGAACGGCAAGGCATCGGGTATTTCGGAAACGAACAAGTCAGGAGTATGATGTGGTGGGAATGAAGGAGGAGACGACGACGGAGACGCGGAGCTCATACGAATGGCGCGCTTTCGTTCTAGGATAGGTAGCCCCCATCCACACTTGAGGCATTTTTGCCCGATGTGCTGTTCGCATATTCCGCGCCATAGGACGTCGTCATCGGCTAGGCTTTTCCACTGCTTGCTTACCTGAGCAGCACGACAAAGAGAAGTAGCGTCCAGACACGCAAGGACTCTGAGTGATACCTCACGGGGAAGGGCAGTGAATGGATCGATGCGGATTAGCTGACCAAGTTGCTCCGTCAGTAAGGAGAGCTGAGAAAAACAGCACATGGTGAGAATGCCTTGAAGAATAAGTTCCCGCCTAGGGTGTGATGACGAGGAGAAACCGGACCAGATGGCATTTACAGCTTCTCGCTCTTGTACGGGGAGAGCATCAAGAGCCTGTAGAACTTAAATCAGCAGCCGAACAGCTCACGATGTTGGCTAATGTCAGACACACCTGCTGAAGCTTTAAGTTGGTACCCTCGTCCGCCATTCTCTGATGGCGAACACATAGTTTTCTCTGAGCAGTTGGAGTAGTATACATCTCAACGTCTGAGGTCGTTGGGGGCGGAGATGAGCCGGCAGAAGAAGTCTCAAAAATTGAGAGAGGTGAGGAAGATCGCTTATGGTCTAGATCAGGAGTCAGGCCCGAAGTGAGACGGGGAGCAGGCAAGGTATCGCATTCATATGATCCAGTTGTTAAAGTCGCCATGGATGAAAGAGTGAGAGATTAAATAATAACCTCATGCCGTAGCTTGTCGAATGAAGAAGTCAGACTTGGCAAGATTCTGTATATATTGCCCCACTCGCGAACATCTCGCGCAACATCACGCAACCTAATACAAAGTCACATTATATCTCGTGTCACGCAATTTCAGCCAGTTACATAAGCTCGGAGCAGCAACAAAACATCTGCTCAACGACAGGCATAATAGTAAACATCATGTGTACAGTGGTACAGTGGTACTGAATGGACCGTGGAAAATCAATTCAACAAAAATATGACGTGAACACGATACAGAATCAATACAACACAGACAGGATACACGCACTCATCGATCAATATTATGGGATACGCAGAAATCAGATACTAGCCTCCTTCCCTCTCAATCAATCAAGCGTGATCTTAAGCTGATCCAGAGGTATCGGTACAAAAGTATCCAAGTCGATCGACCGTGAGTGTAGCTCAGCCTCGCAGTGTGGCGGAACCAGGAGTCGGTTCAAGTCTGGTCGCACCGACAACTCTGTCATGAACTGGTCAGCGGCCATTGACATTCCAAACATTGCTGTCAATACCTTCCCGTGTAAAGTCGAATAGACGAGGAAATTCCTTCCCGTTCGGCATCCTTGCCCCTTCCACTCGTAGTTCGTCAAAGAATGGGTGCACCATGGCCTCTACTGCGCTTAAGCGTGCCCCTGGCGTATATTCCAGTAACTTCGCAACCAAATCAATCGCCTCGGGCGCAGTGCGCGGTCGGAATACCTGTTGTACGTAAGTACACGAGGTAACAGCACCACAAAATTGCGGTGATACCTTGGAGAATGGATGAGGCTTGATTTGAGGGAACTTATGCTCCATGTAATTTGGATTCATCGTCTTAATTTGTTCTCGTGATGGCGTTCCGAGAACCTTGATAATCTCGACCAACTGGTCGATGCCACTCTCCCCAGGGAACAGAGGTTGGCCTAGCATCAGCTCTGCCATCACACAACCCGTCGACCATATGTCTGGAACAGCGTTACTCCCTCCTGCACAGTAAAGGATAATATTGTTACCCACCAATGTTTGTTGTGTAATTGGTAGCACCGAAAATAAGTTCAGGTGCTCTGTAGTACCTCGAGCAAATGTAACTAACATTTGGCTCTCCAGCGACGAGGATTTTTGCTGAGCCGAAATCGCACAAATTTAGAACGCCCGTGGCAGGGTTCAGCAGGAGATTCTGAGGTTTAATATCGCGATGGCAGATGCCCACCGAGTGAATGTAGGCAAGTGACCGGAGAAGCTGATACATGTACAACTTGATTTGAAGCATCGGCATAGGCTGCTTCAACTTTGTGTAATGACGGCTGGCGCGATAAACGGTATCTGGGACGTATTCAAGGACAAGATTGAGGTAAACTTCGTCTTTCTAATAGCAAAGCTGAAATCAGCACCAAGATGAGAAGGGGGCGAGATTTTTTCAAACCTTTTCTCCATTGGAATAGAAGAAAGCTTTGAGGTCGACGACATTTGGATGTGACACAAGTCTCATGATTTGTAGCTCACGATTCTATTCGCGCGATATCGATGATATCACGCCAACAAAAACCGTTCCATCAGCACCATCTTGAAAAGCGGTCCACATCACGACCAGCGCAGAAGCGCAGGGTGACAAACAATAAGGATTACGTACCTTGAATCGCTTGTCCTGAAGGACTTTCTTGATGGCTATATCTTCTCTGTCCTTTGACTCTCCTACGAGTCTTGCCTGGTATACGACTCCAAAAGAGCCGTTTCCAATGACTTTACAATTTGTGTAGGCAATCTCCCTCTGTTCTGATGTTTTACCATCTGTTGCGATGACTTTGACTACCTTGTGGGGATCGTCGATGGCTAATTGAGTGGAAATGTCATCAGATGAAGATGACATGGACATGATGGAGACAGAAGGAGGTAATGAATAAAAACGGGAAATGACGGGGAAAGAATGACAATTACAAAAGAGACATGGCGACCAAATTTGGATGTAGAAAAGTGTAGAGGTTGATTGAGAGAGCACGCACGAGATATCTTAACACCGTTTATTGGAACGTTGGATGCCATTTGTGAAAAAGAGCTGCTCCTTGCAGGAAATCGCACGTGTTCTTAGAAATCGGAAGGAGCAAGTGGCACGACTAGTAGCGAGCGCCTACTTGATGTTGGTGATGCGGCAGTACTAAAGCAATTAGGGCAAACTCGCAGCTAGAAAAAATAGCAAAAGAGTAAGGGTAGTGAAATTTAGTGCTGGAAATGTTAACGAAGGCTTGTTGGGAGCTGAAACTGATATATCGTTGATGGGAAGAAGAGAAGGTGAACGACCAGGAGAAAGGGTGACTTGAGATCCTGTGACCCCAATCATCCTCGACTGCCAAGCAGACGCAAACATCCACTTGAAGTTTAACGTTGTCTATTGATCACTACTTGAACGTGGAAAGCTCAATTTTTGTTGGATTCAAGTTCTACGGATTAATATCGCTCGACATCATCAACAAGTCATCAATATTATGTGCCATATACTCTCTACAACTCGACCATGGCCTCGTGTTCGTATCCCAGACTGAGCTGTTATAACGGCTCTTAGGACCCTGCATACAAAGCCCGACAGCCCGAATCTCAACTTTAGCGTCACAAGGCGCTACTGGGAACCGCACTCAGACTTTTGCACTCCGGAAGCAGCTTTTGATGCCATCAATGCCTTCAGCGACTCCATGAAATTCACAGCATGATGACATTTGTGGCATCCTTTTCAGGGTACGTCAACCTGATATTTTCATGCCAACTTGCGCTCCGTTATGTTTGGACTCATCTTCGGTCTCACATTCCGAAGCATACAAATTAGGTAATTCAGGGGTCACAACGTTGAATGCTGTCCATGCGTGATAGGTCTGTGCATCGACCAATGTCTCAGACCCCGTTATCGCAGCAGTGGCGCCTGGCACATGACCGCGGACTGTATGTCACATGTGGTCCCACTCACGGGTTCTGGCTGATAAGTCTGCTAGTCACGTAAGCTGGTCTGGACTCATAGTTTATTTCTTGATGAACCTAGTACTACGTAACATGAGTACTCCACACAGCCTGTCTTATTCAAATTTTCCGCAGTATCTGGTCCAACATTAACCCACAAGATATGAAACACAAAGAGACGCTAAGTTAAAGTTCGCCGATGCGGTAACTGACACTCTATTGCTTGACCTGTCATTAATTTAGGTATAGTTTCGTTGGTTCAATGATAATGCTGGCGTGCCGTGGCTTTGATTTGCCAGGGCTCCGCGTCTCTTGTGTTGACTAGCCTTGGGATCTTGGTGCGTACAAACCATCCCAGCGGACGTTGAAGTGGCCCTATGATATTGAACATGTCAATCATACAGTGATTCCTTGCAAAATTCATGTTGCTCAAAGGTAATAGGTCCCAGATTCAAAAAATGAAATCCTTTAGTCAAGGATGGAAGCTCAAAGGCTCCACTTTTGATACAATTTCAGATGCATAAGTCTACCCACTTTCATGGTGTCACAGAGTACCCTCAAGGACACAGCAAAAGCCACTGGGAGTGATAGCTTCAGCTGAGTATTAATTGTTTGGTCAAACCCCAACCACTGCTTGATATAGCACTTTCCAATATTCTCATGGTCTGCTGGATCCAGTTCTGTTGGAGGATGAAAGTTGAAACCCATATTTGAGACCTACAGTAAGCAACAAAACTGTTGCAATGTTTGCATGAATCTGATTATTCTGGCTATATCATTGCAGGGATTTCTGCTATAAAAATGTGGATAAAAGCAATATTGTAGCCCTACATCCAGGCTACAATAGTCACACTATAATAAAGGTGCGAAACAACTTCCATAGAAAGATATGAGCAATTTATGACAGGGTATGCATTGCAATGGTTTTGTTGCTGATATTTTTAAATAGAAAAATCCTATCAGTAGACATCAGCTGTGATATTTATTATGTCTTATCATGTCATGTCATGTGTAAAAGGGTCAACATAACATAAACAAAGCCAAATGTTGAACTTTTTTAACATTCATCATCATAAAAATCCTCTCCGCTGACAAAACCAACCAAATCCTTTTTCACCTTGATTTTAATCAATATACAAGGGAAGTCTCACATGATACTGGTGTATACCATAGTAACACTAGCAGAGTTCACTTTAAACTTCATTTTGACCTTCAAAAGTCCTCTGGTAGTTGTCCTTCTACTGCTTCCTCCTGTGGTGTTTGATATACTATTTGGCTAATCAGTACAAGCAAGGCTGAAAATACCACTTAAGTCACAAGAGCACTTCTGAACATCAAGAACAAGCCTATGTCCTCTCAGACAACACACCACTACTCAAAGAAATCTAGTATGAAGGCTGAAAATGCCCTCCTTTCTCCTACTAGCACATTACTTAGGCCCTCTCCTGCCTTTTTCCAAGCCCACTTCCTTCCATCTGACACTCAATAATTAATTTTGGTTTTATCTGACCATATGACACTTTTCTAGTCATACACTATCTATTGGTACTAACTCATAGCAAAGTCTAGTGTTGCTCTCCTATGACACTTGGAGAGAAGAGGGTGTTTTGCTTGACTACAGCCTTCATACTAGATTTCTTTGAGTAGTGGTGTGTTGTCTGAGAGGACATAGGCTTGTTCTTGATGTTCAGAAGTGCTCTTGTGACTTAAGTGGTATTTTCAGCCTTGCTTGTACTGATTAGCCAAATAGTATATCAAACACCACAGGAGGAAGCAGTAGAAGGACAACTACCAGAGGACTTTTGAAGGTCAAAATGAAGTTTAAAGTGAACTCTGCTAGTGTTACTATGGTATACACCAGTATCATGTGAGACTTCCCTTGTATATTGATTAAAATCAAGGTGAAAAAGGATTTGGTTGGTTTTGTCAGCGGAGAGGATTTTTATGATGATGAATGTTAAAAAAGTTCAACATTTGGCTTTGTTTATGTTATGTTGACCCTTTTACACATGACATGACATGATAAGACATAATAAATATCACAGCTGATGTCTACTGATAGGATTTTTCTATTTAAAAATATCAGCAACAAAACCATTGCAATGCATACCCTGTCATAAATTGCTCATATCTTTCTATGGAAGTTGTTTCGCACCTTTATTATAGTGTGACTATTGTAGCCTGGATGTAGGGCTACAATATTGCTTTTATCCACATTTTTATAGCAGAAATCCCTGCAATGATATAGCCAGAATAATCAGATTCATGCAAACATTGCAACAGTTTTGTTGCTTACTGTATATAGGCTAATCTAGACAATTCTAGACTAGAAACAATCAGAGTATAGACTATCTGAAGATAGAGGTGGATGTGTAGACTTATTGGATATAATCCTTAAGTCTCAGAGGGTGACAAGAGTTTATTAGACTTGAGCCCAGAGGACAGAAAGAGAACAATCTAAGATGATATTTGAACTAAGGTACTACAGGACATATACAAGAGTTAATATATGAGAGGACTAACTGAAGGCTATACACAAAGTATAAGTAATGTATATGCAATGCTTATATAAGTCAAACACAAGCTGGAAGTTAATCACAAGATAGCAGATCAATAAGCAAAGCTGAAAGTAAGAGTAACTGAAGCACTGGAAGGTAGAATATACCAAATGGAGGAAATAAGCTGTATTTAATGTTATATGAACAGGATATGGATTAAAAAGCTTATTGCATCAGATATGGAACAGATATGTGCATCAGATCTGATTGAATTGTGGATCTGGAACTTCAGATGAGAAGTGTGGATATATGGGATATGACAGTATCCCCCCATTAGGGCCAATCCCTAGAAGGCCAAGAATCACAGATCCAGTCCAGACAATGAATGCAAGAATCAATACAGAAGTTTGATAGTTGTACTGCTGAGTTCAGATTTCCACAGATATACCAATGTCAAAGCATTGTAGATGATTCCTACCCCCCACTTATTAATCACACACTAGCTTTACTATAAACATGTCTGGCAGCAACTCTGAAGCTTAGAAATCTGCTAAGCAAAGGCTAGCAGAACTTAAGCAACAACTAGCGGATGCAAAAGTTGCAGCTCAGATGGAGGAAGAGGTGTTGAAGCATCAGGAGGCAGAATGGAAGCATCTGGCAGATATTGAGAAGATTAGGCAGGTGTTAAGGTCGTACTCAAATAGGTTCGGATCTGAAGGGCTTTGGCCTCAGCTCGTACGCTGTGCCCCTTTCCCGAGTATAGCCCCGTATTTCAGAATACTATACTTATCATATCCGAAGATCCGGATGGCTATCGTAGCGTATCCGAAGGTCCGGATGACTATCGTATGGTATCTGGATGTAGAGACAAGTATCGTATTCCTATCCGAAGATAAGGAATAGCATCGTATTTCTATCCAGATGGCGTCCAGATATCGGACGGAAGTATATAGACTAGTCTAGACAAGTCTAAGACTAGAAACTAACAGAGTGTAGACTATCTGAAGATAGAGGCAGATGCGTTTAGACTATCGGATACAATCCTTAAGTCTTGGAGGGTGACAAGAGTTGATAAGACTCAAGTCCGGATAACAGAATGAGGACAATCTAAGATGATATTCGAACTGGGGTGCTATAGGACATATACAAGAGTTTATATACGATAGAACTAAGCGAAAGGCTATGCACAAAGTATCACAATGTATAAGCAACACTTATTACAAGTCAAACATAAGCCGGAAGTTAATCACAGGTGAACAGATCAGTAAACATAGCCGGAAGTAAACATAACCGATATACTGGAAGGGAAGATATACTAAATGGAGGAAAAGCAGTGTTTAACGTTATATGAACAGGATATGAATGAAGAAGCTTATTGTGACGGATCCGGTATGGATCTGATATCCAGAACTTCAGATGTAAAGCGCAAATGTATGGGATATGACAGCAGGCTGAAATCTGGATGGAGGTGGAGGAAAAAGGTGTCAGGAAATTGTACAGGAGATGGTAAGTTTTGGATATGTTTTATTAGGCTTTCCTTAACATCTGGACAGACTCAGAAGATGTCTTCCAAGGAGGATGGATCCTGCATGCTGTAATAAACAAACTTGGCTAGGCACTCTAAAGAACACCTAACCAATATATGTCTAAGCCCTTGCCTAGCTGCTACACTTGAGACAAGAATGTTCGACCCAAGGGAATAGCTACAGATAACAGCTCTAGATACAAAGACCCAAAAGTGCGCTATGTGTGGGAAAGCACATTGCTATATGGAGCACTAGAGCACAGGAAGTGCATTGCTATATGAAGTGCTATAGGCATTGCTATGTCGGAGTGCTATGTGTGGTAGAGGTGGAGGGATAAGGTATCTCAAGGTAAGGATAGTCAAAGATAATGATTGCAAAGATAAGGAAGGTATAAGGAAACCAATAGGGGCTATAGAGCACAACTAATAGTGACTACTTCTCAGTAAAACCTAAGGGAAAGGAAATACAGTTGAAGAGAAATAAAGTAAGTATTCCTAATCCTAGGTAACTTATAGTAGTCAATTTCCTTGTTGGATGCAGAAGGAATAGGAAAAACGCACAGTAAGAGTGTAATAAGGCTGCAACACTTGTTACAAAACATGAGGCAAGGCAAAATATGTACCAATGAGGTAGAATGGACATTGGATGGATGCAAGCTTTCCTAAGGTAGTTCCAAAGTGTAAGAACTAATGTGCAGGTATGTGCACAGCATGGGAATGAGCGCACAGATCCATAGAGCATGGGAATATGTTGCTAGATGAGCGCTAAACATGGGAATGCATTGCTATTAGAGCGCAAGTGTAGGAATGCTCTATAACACTTTACTGAGAGAATCTGATAGTGCCAAAAGCATGGGAATAGCACAGGATATGG
Source organism: Suillus cothurnatus (assembly GCA_016758765.1). Classification (NCBI taxonomy): domain Eukaryota; kingdom Fungi; phylum Basidiomycota; class Agaricomycetes; order Boletales; family Suillaceae; genus Suillus; species Suillus cothurnatus. Next base: position 1,088,188 of record JABBWL010000004.1, on the reverse strand, counting down.
TGTGGAAACATGGATGGCACTGTGGGAAGTGTGCATATGGCATGGGAAAGTGCAGACTAAGTGTCGAACAAGGACTATAGCTAAAACAAGTGAGGGCTGACAATAGGTGGGTAGTGAATGGTATTGGGAGTTCAGCTATTAAGACCTATATGAAAATAAGGTTCTATGTGCCCAGTGGGAACTATATTGTCACAGCACACTGTCATGCATGGTATGAACTCCATGCCATGACATATATGATAAGGAATATAGAAGGAGATGATTAGGGAAGTATACAAGGATAGATTTCTCACTATTATAAGTTTAGTTTCCTATTCTGATTCATTTATTTACTTGTATTTGTAGTTTTCTATCAGTTTCCAGTCTCTTTCTATTTTCTAGCCACTTGATTACATCAGTGAGCCACTCAGATATGTTTGTAAGCATGTCATGTGACTGGTAATAATCTGATTTGTAAGGATTTTCCATGACTCATCGTGTTTGGTCATGATTTGTCATGCTTTGTAAGATTTTACTCATGTACTTTAGTAAGCAGCTGATTCAGCACACCAAAAGGCTTGGTTTGTAAGCACATTCTTACCAATCCAGTGATGACTCATTGCTTAGTAAGGATGGTTTCCAAAATGTATATGAGGACTCCATTCTCACACCATAAATACATAAGTTTTTCCTTTTCCATTCTTCTCTTAAACCATGTGAGAGTTAGTAAGAATTTGAACAGGTGTTTTCCCCTTTCTGTCTCCTAGTGTGAGATCCAGAAGAAAGTGAAGGCCTAGTTTTGCCTTAGAAAACTGTGGTATAATATAGTCAGATTAGTTGTATACTATCTTATAGGGATCACCTATACAACAGTCTATTGTATTTGTCTATTCGTTTTAGTTCAACTTTCTCTCTTTTACAAAAAAAGAAACTCATATTATCTAGCCAGCATTAGCAGAGGTCTAATATTACCTACTAGGTTCAGAGTAACCTGACAATATATATATATTACTATCAGGAGAAATCAAACAAGGAAGGTGATTCATCACTCTTTGACCACCCATGAACAGCACATTATCCACCAAGAAGTAGAAAATTCATTGACAGTGAACTTGAGGCAGCTGGCACCTGTAGTCTCATTGAGTACAATTGTGATGGTCATTGTATTCTGAGCAACCTATAAGACCCTCAAGTAAGAAGACAGTGCTGCACTGGTAGGGCTCAGATCTGTCTCTGGATGGATACTACAGCTAATGCCTTGGTGAGTTGTCCAAAAGTTTTGGATCTGTGTTTTTATGTTTGAATAGGTCAAGTCTTGTGACTCTTGCTGGAAGGACAAGGTCACCTGTCCTGGATGGCCTGGAACTGTTAAGGTTTCCAAGGGCAAGAAAAGGCAGTGTCCTGCTGGATTCCCTTCTCCAAAGGGCAAAGGTAAAAAAACATCAGCAGAGTCCCACTCTAGAAGCTCCAGAATACATGGAGTACAATGACCAGGCTTGGGTGACTGCTGCCAACAACATTGTGGTGGAACTGGCTCAGACCAACTCGCTCCTGGAGAAGAACATTCAAGCAGTGGAGGGGAGCAGGGCTGCTTTGAAGCAGATGTGCTCTGGATTGGAGCTGTTCCTTCAGCAACAGAGGGAATTCCAAGCCCTCTTGTTTAAGGAGCTTCAGATCACTCCTCAGTTGGCTTCAGAAGGGGTTCAGATGAGGAGGAGGAGGAGATGGAAAAGGCATCCAGAAGTAAGGAGGGTGGATCCAGAGAGGCTGAGAGGTCTATGAAGATGTGATACTTCTGGTCCATTCTTATCTTCTGTTACTTGTACTTGTATTTCCATTATGCATTGTGTACTTCAGAATTGAATAGGACCAGGTTTGTCCAGATATGTTGAGTGATAATCTGATACTAGTTTGGATGCATTTCCGAGTTCCATAGCTAGTAACCATGAAGTCTCTTCATCTGTTCCTTCGTATCCAGACTATTGGATGAGGTATAAGAGTTGACATTGTCTTCTTTGTCAATCTAACTTAGAGTCTAGGATTTTGGATATCTGTTAAGGTTGTACTCAAATAGGTTCGGATCCGAAGGGCTTTGGCCTCAGCTCGTACGCTGTGCCCCTTTCCCGAGTATAGCCCAGTATTTTAGAATACTACAAGTATCATACCCAAAGATCCGGATGGCTATCATAGTGTATCCAAAGGTCCGGACAAGTATCGTATGATATCCGGATGTAGGGACAAGTATCGTATACTTATCCGAAGATAAGGAATAGTATACTTATCTGAAGGGCGTCCAGATATCGGACGGAAGTATAAAGGCTAGTCTAGACAAGTCTAAGACTAGAAACTAACAGAGTGTAGACTATCCGAAGATAGAGGCAGATGTGTGTCATATCCCATACATTCGCGCTTCTCATCCGAAGTTCCGGATACCAGATCCAATCCACAGATCCGTACCGGATCCATTATGATAAGCTTCTTCATTCATATCCTGTTCATATAACATTAAACACTGCTTATTTCCTCCATTTAGTATATCTTCCCTTCCAGTTATATTGGTTATGCTTACTTCTGGCTATGTTTACTGATCCATTAACCTGTGATTAACTTCTGGCCTATGTTTGACTTGTAATAAGTGTTGCTTATACATTGTGATACTTTGTGCATAGCCTTTCGCTTAGTTCTATTGTATATAAACTCTTGTATATGTCCTGTAGCACCCCAGTTCGAATATCATCTTAGTTGTCCTCATTCTGTTATCCGGTGAAGGAACTAAGTCTGACTGCAGCGTGCGCAATCAATCTCTAGATGTGAGATCAACAACACTGCTGGTGAGGCAGAATGTCGGGTCTCGCTGTGCCTAGGCTGCTATGCCTGAGGCAGGCACGTTCGACCCTAAAGGGGACTGCTACCACACACAGAACCAGAAATAGAGAGAACTCGAGTAGACAGGGGATGTGCACAAGGATATAGAAAGGTGCAAGGCACGTGATGAGAATGCATAGTAAGCAGAGCATGGGAAGTGTGCACTAAGGTAGGCGAAGCGTGTGAAGGCGTGCGCCTATAGTGCGCGTGGGCGCGTGAAAGCGTGCAAGTGATGCGGAAGGCAAGGAGTGGTATAGGAATTCGTAATGAGCGTGAAGTGACGTGAGTGAAAGCGAGCGTGATGAAAAGCGAGAGCAAAGGCGAAGCAGACAAAAAGCAAGGCTTGATTAGGCAATCTAATCTAAGCCAAAACGCGATAACCACAGGGCGTGTGCCCTAATGGTGACTACTACTCTAAAGTAAAACCCAAACGCTAGCGAAGTACAGTAAAGGGGAGTAATGGTTAGTAGTAGCACTACCATCAGGCTTTATACTAACTAAGATCTCATCGGATGTGGAAGGGATAGGGAGAACATGCACGATAGTATGTAATGACATGTAATAGCGCTGCAGTCCTTGTTACAACCATGAGGCAAGGAATATGATGTACCAATGAGGTGGTCGGACATGGATAGGCACTCCCAGATAATAGGCGATAGAGCGCGGGAATGCGCGCTAAGCACAGGCGCGGGAAGTGAGTGCGGGAAAGCGCATAAGCGTGGGAAAGCGTGCGCCTTTGGTGCGTTATACTGGGAAGTGTCATATAACTCCATAGTGCAAATGATCAATGGACACCTTGTGTAAATATGGCCTTTTCACGCCCACAGAATTATGATTCCTTACACCAGACTCGAGTCTTATCAACTTTTGTCACCCTCCGAGACTTAAGGATTGCATCCGATAGTCTAACACATCCGCCTCTATCTTCGGATAGTCTATACTCTGTTAGTTTCTAGTCTTAGACTTGTCTAGACTAGCCTTTATACTTCTGTCCGATATCCGGACGCCCTTCGGATAAGTATACTATTCCTTATCTTCAGATAGGAATACAATACTTGTTCCTACATCTGGATATCATGTGATAGTCGTCCAGACCTTTGGATATGCTACGATAGCCATCCGGATCTTCAGGTATGATAAGTATAGTATTCTGAAATACGGGGCTATACTCAGGAAAGGGGCACAGCATACAAGCTGAGGCCGAAGCCCTTTGGATCCGAACCCATTTGAGTACAACCTTAACAATGTGTTAGACTATCAGATACAATCCTTAAGTCTTGGAGGGTGACAAGAGTTGATAAGACTTGAGTCCGGATAGCAGAATGAGGACAATCTAAGATGATATTCAAACTGGGGTGCTACAGGACATATACAAGAGTTTATATACAATAGAACTAAGCGAAAGGCTATGCACAAAGTATTGCAATGTATAAGCAATGCTTATTGTTACAAGAACATCCATTGTTGGCCTGGCCCCTATTCATTTTCTTCCTCGCTCTCGCCTTCTACCTATACCCGGAGGACTACGCGCGCATACACATGCAATACCTATTCTGGCTGACCGTACTCTCTCCTTACCTTTACTGGTTATATTCCCTTTGATCATGTTCTCACTCGCCTGTACTATATCTGCTTGCCAGATCCCCGGCTCGCTTCCCCTATGCCCTTTCCACTCTACTGGTATTCACCCTATTATACTCTGAACCCCTTACCCTACTATCGGTCCATGATGATGTCACCCCTTACCTTTACCGCATCTTTGGTCGGTGACTCACTCCCTGTCATCTTTACCATAGTCTCGGTCTGTGACTCAGTTCCCCCTTTACCCTTACCTTACTACCAGTCTCTGACTCAGTTCCCTTTCTGCCTGCCTATCTCTGTACTACTACTTACAGCCTGGTCTGTGCTCAAGTTCCCTACATATATAAACCCTGTGTACCATAGCTGTATTCCTTAACTTGAATCTACTTGGTTCTACACAGTGAACTAGTCCATAACCTCTTAAAAGCCTAGCCGCTTATACTTGTGATCTTTGACTTCACTTTGACCTTAGGTCATTGTGCCTTTAGATCTCCAGAAGCCTTCGTCGTCACCCCTGACGACTTTGGCTATAACTCTCGACGGCTGCAAGACAGCACCCGTCTATCAGTTCATCGACCTGCTGAAGGGTGAGGCTCGACTACAGGGATGAAAAGGCGGTTAGCGATAATGGGGAAACTCTGCAGTAAGACCCGGGCGCGAGGTATATACTCGACCCGTAGGACAGCTACTGAGAGGGAGAACCTCGGAATATGGGCAAGGGACTCTCTTGCAACGAGGGAAGGTGCTCTAAGGCGCGGGGAACACGAAAGGCGCGGTGCGCGTTATGGTCTATATGCGCGAGTCGTCGTGAGCGCGGATACGCGATAATCCAATCATATATTGGGTACTTTTAGAATCTAACTATGGCTAAGGAGTGGGGAATGCGCGAAGTGTGTGAACTAAAGTCCAGTAAGGTCTCTATATACTGTATCTATAAGCGCGAAGGCGCGCGGTACCAAGCCGAATAGCGCGTGGTCCCGAGTAATTAGTATGTATGTAACTATATGTAAGGTGCGCGCTCGGGTCCGAAGTGGACGCTTTTGTAGCAATTGAGATAACTTACCAGTAAATCAGCAAGGACAAGGGGCGGATGGGTATGTGGAGATAGGCGCAAGGCGCGCGAGCGCGCTAAAGCGCGCGCGCTGGACATGGTGATTTGAGCCTGTAGGACCTCAATATCAATAGGTAGACGCGATGTTCCTTACACCGCTCATCCCAAGCGGTTGGACTGAGACTCATGACCAGCACCTGAACTCCAGGCCTCACGAGATTATCCAAGTAAGAAAGCGCCTAGAGTCTAGTCGCTAACACTTATTACAAGTCAAACATAGGCTGGAAGTTAATCACAGGTTAACGGATCAGTAAACATAGCCGGAAGTAAGCATAACCGATTTACCGGAAGGGAAGATATACTAAATGGAGGAAATAAGCAGTGTTTAACATTATATGAACATGATATGAATGAAGAAGCTTATTGTAATGGATCCGGTATGGATCTGTGGATCGGATCAGATCAGATCTGATATCTGGAACTTCGGATGAGAAGCGCGAATATATGGGATATGACAATATCTCATATTCTGGTTCTCCATTAACTTCTACTGGAGGTGGAGGAGGCTGGATATGATTAGGAATGGTGTTTGGTGTTGCAGGTTCTAGTTGGGACACATGGAAAACAGGATGGACAGAACACATCAAATCTGGAAGTTGGACAGTAATGGAATACGATCCCACATGGACTATAATCTCAAATGGACCTAAGTTCTTTTCTGAGAGTTTTTTTGATGGATGAGTGGAGCAGAAGTATTTAGCTTTTACAAATACTTGTTCTCTGACTTTGAAGTCTGGAGTGGGTATCTGACAAGTGTCTGCAGGTCCTTGATATATTTTCTGCACAAGAGACATCTCTTCTCGGAGGAATTGATGTAGTTCATTGAGGTCTATGGCATAGTCTCAGGTGAGGGCAGATGAGAGGTCGCATTCCAGATGGATGGATATATTTGGATGGTAACCCTTATTGGTGAAGAATGATGAGACTCTGTCATATCCCGGATTCCAGACCTATCCTATAGTTGGATTTATGGACTAATCCTTAGATTAGAGTCCTAGACTTCATCCAAACTAATTCCAGTCTCATCCACTATCACAATTGTCCAACTACCAACTACCACTCATCTGTCTGATCTGATATATGGATCTGATCTGATATGCCTATCCGCTCCGGATCCGATATGATAAGCTTTCTAATGCATTACCTGTCTATATAACATTGACACAGCCTATTCCTTTATTTGGTATTCTCTACCTTTCAGATAACCGGTTCTATACTTACCCGATATCTTCGCTACTTGTCTATTACTGGTACTTGGTTGTTTACCTATCTGCTATGCTTACTGATCTGTTATCCTTTGACTGCGCTAATGTACATAGCCTCAGACACTGCCTCTGATTATTCCGTTAGCTACCTACAGTATACAAACTCTTGTAAATCTCGATAGATCCTCAGTTTGAATATTACATTGTCTTGCAGCATTCTTGTCCTCGCACATTAGTGTTGTAAGGACCCCTTCTCTATCCTTTGGGCCTAGGGATTGATTCCCTAGGCCAGAGCTCTGCTCTTCTGTGTTTCCGGCCTTTGTCCATTTCCAGATCCTACCTTAGGCCTAATAGGATTGTATCCTTAGGTCAAAGTCTTGCCTTTCCAATACTCGCACTCCTTCCGATCCTTATCCAACTCCGTCTCTACCTAAAGGTAGTCTATATCCATCCACATCCACTCTGGAACCCCTATCTGGAACTCCGGACCACTATTCCTGCCTTGGACTGCATCTGTTGCAGTATCTCCACCCTATGTCATCACTAAGGATTGATACGCACGTTTATCCCACTTCCTATCAAGTGGATGGAACACCATCCAAGTTTCCGATACTCATCCGGAAGTTTCCCGCACTCATCCGGACAGTTCCCACGCTCATCCGGAAGTCCTTCGGACGCTCCACCAGAGTTGTCTGCCTCCGGAGCCCTCTGGACTTCATTAGGACCTTATTGGACTTTATCCAAAATTAAGGGTACCGTACTCAGGTGAGGGGCACAGCGTACAAGCTGAGGCCAAAGCCCTTCTGAGTTAGTCATTCTCACCCCTCTGAGAGATTGTATGCACCTGTGTGCATGGTCTTTAACAGTATATTTGAACTCACACTTCACTGAGTACTTAACCTTATCAACTCAATCCTTGTTCTTTGGAACATAGTTTTCTCTTCCGATACCTCCATGTTTTTCCTTTCCACATGGTTTCCTGGAACTCTGTCCTTTCCGGATGTTGTCTTCCATTCCAGATGGTTTTCTGACCTCCGATGATTTTCGGATTTCACTTCCACTCCAGGATTCCATAACCCCACACTGGAATGCTCGATTTCCACCCACCTGATTAAATCCATCACTTCCAATATCCTATACAACTCTCTCCACCTCTGATATCTTATTTTTACGGTCCACTATGGCTTTCTGGTTTTGCCTATGTGTCCCTCCGGACTGGCTATGTCACCTCTGGAATGTTTCGACATTCAACTCCTTTGGATTCTCCTTGTACCACTTATGGATAACCTCGCACATCCGCTATGATCCGTTGATCAATAGGATAACACATAACCCTTTTCCAACGTGCTACTACAGGAAATGCCTTAGACCTCCGACGTCATTTTCCACTTTCCCACAGACCCCTATCTTCGGACTAGTCACGTCCTTTCCATCCAGTTCATTTCTGGTCCACCACCCAATAAGCATTTCACCTTGTATTGGTTTCCACTACCCTCCTTGTAGAAGGACTCTGTCTTTCATGATAGTTTTCTGCTGAGTGTTCGGGTTTGGATTTCCTCTGACAATGGCCCGCTTGGGTTCCTGCCTCCATTCTGGATGGCACCTTTTTCTTGGGTTTACATCTGATCTACCATCCTTTTCCATATCTGATTCATCATCTGCATTTTTTGCAATGTCCGCATTTTTGCATATTTTTGGATCTCTACCTATCCGATGCATCATCTGTGTTTTTTGCAATGTCCGCATTTTTGCATATTTCAGATCTCTACCTATCTGATTCATCGTCCGCATTTTTTGCAATGTCTGCATTTTCGGATCTCTACCTATGTGATCCACCATCCGTGTTTTTTGCATTGTCCGTGTTTTTTCATATTTTCAGATCTCTACCTATGTGATCCACCATCTGTTTCCATTTCCGACTCATCCGCATTTTTTGCATTGTCCACATTTTTGCATATTTTCAGATCTCTACCTATCCGATGCATCATCTGTGTTTTTTGCACCATCCGTGTTTTTCACATTTTCGGATCTCTTCTGTTAATCATATACCTATCTGATCCACCATCTTATTTGTGATATCTGACTCACCTGCATTTTTCACATTTTCAGATCTCTTCCAATAGTCATGTACCTATCTGATCCACCATCCTTTTCATGATACCCAACTCATCCGCGTTTTTTGCATCATCCGCATTTTCTACCTCATCCACATTTTTTGCGATCCTCTAACTCATCTGCATTTTTCACCATTCCGGATCTCTTCCACTGGTCAGATACCTTATATCCACTCTCCCTTGACATTTGTGAATGTCTCCTAAAAGGGGGATAGGGATTCTGCTCCTCACTACATCCTATGCAAGTTCCTGATCAACTCTTGTCTTTGTCCTACACTTCCGATGTTTCCACCATTGACCTCCACACTTCCGGATCCTTGAAAAGTGAAACTCCGGAATGCATTCCTTGTACTCTCCGGTAATAAGGACTTAGAACACCATCCATTCCCCTCTGGAAGTTTGGTCCTTGCTAGCCCTCCGCCTTTCCTATCCGAAGTAGCAACTTTCCAACCTTTCCAGATGAATGATCCATACCATGATATCTCTGGACCTCAAAGCTCCGGATCTCTGTTGGCTTTCTTGATGAAGGCCTTAACTCCCACTTCCAAAACACCCCTAGTCATCACTGAACATTTGTAGGATAGACTGGACACACTCCATGATTACTCCGCATTACCGCTGATACCAATTCCACTCCAATCCCTGTCCGGTAATTCTTCACCATTCAGTAATCTGTCTTCTAGGATTCCCTCCGGATCCGAGAATCCACTGGCGACACTTCCGGACTTCCGGAGTTTTCAGTATCGGTACTTTCTCCTTCATGTTGCAGTTCCTCCATCCATTCCTGTTCAAATACCTTATCGTTAATACTCTGCTCCAGTCCTTACCTATCCTCTAATCTGAGCAATGGGACTGATGTGAAAGATAAATTTAGCTAGACTGAATAGACTAGTTCCACTTATCCTTATATGCAAGGGAAGCTGAAACTCAAGGACTTAATGACCTATAGCGACCTTATGTCAACCCGACAGCAATAGCGCACTGAGTAAGACTGAGACTGGTAAGGCGCTATGCTAACTAAGAGTGCGAAGGAGCACAATGGGGTGATGACCTGTAGTTAAGTAGCGTGCTGGTGGGCAACTTGAGAACTGCGGTGGGCAAGGATATGGCAGGCAATCTGCTGGCGCAAGGTGTGGCAATTGAGTGGAGCAGGTATTGGCAAGCAATCCGCTGGCGCAAGATACGACTATAGGGAGGAGCGGGTATTGGTAAGCAATGCGCTGGTGCAAGATAAAACTATAGAGAGGAGCGGGTATTGGCAAGCAATGTGCTGGCACAAGATGCGACTATAGTGGGTATTGGCAAGCAATGTGCTGGCGCGAGATGCGACTATAGTGGGTATTGGCAAGCAATGCGCTGGCGCGAGAGGCGACAATAGAGGGGAGTGGGTATTGCCAAGTAATGCATTGGTGCAGGATGCAATGAGGTGCGCAACTTATCGGGTTATAAGCATGACCTTGCGAGAGTGAGGGCCTGAGTAGTAGCGCATGACTGCGGGAACTCAAGTAGCGCGCATGGACACAGAAAGAACAAGGGATTTTGATGATTGTGCAAAACTATGAAAACTACTAGGTGACTCCGCTATACAACAGTTGCCCACGGGAAGGGGAAGTAAGTAAGAACTATCTACTGCTGGTCCTTATATTGTAGTGCATGAATATATGGAATGCATAGGTGAAACTTGTAGCAATGTAAGCGTGGCGCATCATATCTGTAGGTAAAATGGAGGACTGGCGCTGCGCAACACGAGGATACATGTAATAAGACCTGCACCAATAGCCTTTAGCGACGATAATCAATGGGAATTGACGCACCAGTGGAGATAAGCGGGCATAGACAGGACATGGGGGAGCGCGATACCAACATTGGACCAAATTCTGTGTAAGCGCGCGACAAGCAATGGCAGTCATGGGAATTTATTCAATCTGTTAGCTCCATTGTGAATATCAAGGGGAAGGTGGCCATAAGCACTTATATCCGCTCAGCGCTAATGTGTTTGTCACACCGACTTTCTCATGATGAGACTTCAGGGCATTCCATGCCATATATGTGTTAGTGTAGCTGCAGAGGAACTCCTGCTCTTCAGATGTTGAGCGAGTGCGCAGAGCTGCAATGATACATAAATTATTAAGGTCCCAGTGCGATGCACTAACCAGATCAACAGATGGGTCTGGGCGCAGAACAAGACCGAGAAGATAGCCACCCCTGTGTTTTAAGAGAAGATAATTTTGCATTTTGTCGGACCACAACCCCCAGTTATTTTGCTGCGGTCCAGTACCTCAATCTTTTCCAGATCGGTTTGACCTAAGAGTGATGGCTGTGATGGCGGGCACTACAGCTGGGGTCAGAGGGTTCATGGAAGTGGATGCATTGGTTGTGCTCTTGGTATGAGTGTGTACAGGCATCATTGACAATAAGGTAGGGAAGAAGGGGTAAGAGAAAATCCCCCACAGGTTCAAGGTATATATACGTTCTTCAGGGATATATGTTTCGGGGAAAGTGTATTCAATGCTTCTCGCCCGAAAGGGAAAAGTGGGGATGTTTCAATGACTCTGATTGAAGCTCATGCCAGAAGTTGTGCGCATGAGATATTATTATCTGGCGTGATTGTTCCTGGGTGGTGTGCTGATGTCTAGATGGTTTCTGCTACTCGTTTACAAGTGAGCAGGGCTCATAACCTATAAAATCTAGACACTAATAAACACCTCAGTCTCGATGGAACAGACTAAGATTAAGTACCTAGACACTAATAAACACTAGTGTAATGTGTTAGTGTCTAATCTATAGTAGGCGAGAAAACAAGAATGAATGTACCCTCAGTCTCAATGGAATGGACTGAGGGAAAAGGTGATACAAAGCGAGGGTGTATATATATGCAAGTCTTGGTTTGAATTCCTGTCAGTCATACTCCACCAAAACATGTCACGTCGTCACATGCATTGCGCCAACACTTTGTGCATAGCCTTCTGCTTAGTTCTATCAATATAAACTCTTGTATATGTCCTGTAGTACCCTAGTTTGAATATCATCTTAGATTGTCCTCAATCTGCTATCCGGTGTAAGGAATCATAATTCTGTGGGCGTGAAAAGGCCATATTTACACGAGCTGTCATTTGATCATTCGCACTATGGAGTTGCGTTGACGCTTCCCTGTATAACGCGCCAAAGGCGCACGCTTTCCTGCGCTTACGCGCTTCCCGCGCCTGCGCCTTCTCGCGCCTACGCCTTCTCGCGCCTGCGCTTAGCGCGCGTTCCCGCGCTCTATCGCCTATCATCCAGGAGGACCGATCCATGTCCGAGCACCCCTCTAGTACGTCATACTACATGCTGCACGAGTGTAACAAGGACTGCAGCGCTATTACATGTCATTACATACTATCGCGCATGTTCTCCCTATCCCTTCCGCGTCCGATGAGATCTTACTTAGTATAAAGCCTGATGGTAGCGCTACTATTCATTACTTCCCTTTACTGTACTTCCCTAGCGTTTGGGTTTTACTTTAGAGTTGTAGTCACCATTAGGGCGCGCGCCCTGTGGTTATCGCGTTTTGGCTTAGATTAGATCGCCTAATCAAGCCTTGCTTTTAGTCCGCTTCGCCTTTGCTCTTGCTTTACATCGCGCTCGCTTTCACTCACGACACTTCACGCTCATTACGAATCCCTACACCGCTCCTTGCCTTCCGCATCACTTGCGCGCCTTCACGCGCCCACGCGCACCATAGGCGCGCGCCTTCCCGCGCTTCGCTTACCTTAGCGCGCGTTTCCCGCGCTCCGCTTACTGCGCATTTCTCATCGCGCGCTTCGCGCCTTTCTATATCCTTGTGCGCATCTCCTGTCTACTTGAGTTCTCTTTATTCCTGGTTTTGTGTGTGGTAGCAGTCCCCTTTAGGGTCAAACGCGTCTGTCTCAGACATAGCAGCATAGGCGCAGCAAGACCCGACATACTGCCTCACCAGCAGTGTTGTTGATCTCACATCTAGAGATTGATTGCGCGCGCCGCAGTCAGACTTAGTTCCTTCACCGGACTTGAGTCTTATTAACTCTTGTCACCCTCTGAGACTTAAGGATTGTATCCGATAGTCTAACATATCCACCTCTATTTTCGGATAGTCTACACTCCAATAGTTTCTAGTCCTAGACTTGTCTAGACTAGCCCTTATACTTCCGTCTGATATCTGGACGCACCTTCGGATAAGTATATGATACTTATCCTTACCTTCGGATAGGTAAATGTTACTTATCCCTACATCCGGATATCATACAATAGTTGTCTGTACCTTTGGATATGATACGTATAGTATTCTGAAATACTGGGCTATACTCAGGAAAGGGGCACAGCATACGAGCTGAGGCCAAAGCCCTTCAGATCCGAACCTATTTGAGTATGACCTTAACACCCACACTTATTCTCTCCATGACTTATCATTCACTTTTCACAAAATAAAGTGACAAAAAAAGTGATATAAGCAAGTGGTGGTTTTCCTGATGTAAGTCTTCATGTATGTGTGCGGATGCTTTGTACCTTCTATACTTACTTGATGAACATTCAAATTGTTCACTTCCTAATTCAATTTTCCATGTGTATTGAGTCCTTTAGAAGCCCACAAATCATTTCAAACGCAGCTAGTCACAGTGACATGTGACCTCAACTTGGCAGCAAACTTATCACCATGCTCTATTACTCACCATGGCAAGACCAGGTAGTCACACGTTCAGGACACTGTGCACCTTGTTTTTCTAGCCAAGGGACAGGTTCACTAGGTATCATTGCTCTTCCAGATCTATGTTGCCATACTCAGAACATGTTTGTGCAGTGCAGCCAATCAAATACATTGAATAGGCTGTCTGTATAAGGTAGACCTTGCACGCTTTCAGCAAACATCACGTGATAAAGTGTGATAAAACATGACAAAAGCACTGATTGTGTATAGGAAAGGTAACAGGATCAGTTTGAGAAAATCAGAGATGGATAAGTTGTAGAGAATAGCTCTAGCTACAAATCATCTGTTGCTGATTGTTTATTCATATCGTGTTTCAAGAGAAGATGTTCGATCTTTAGTCTACAAAGCTAATCAAGGTTCCACTGAGTCCAAATTTGCCGCCGGACATGCTGTTAGTGACATCCAGAGGTCCCTTCCACCCTCTTCACTGCCAGGATGCCCAAGTGTTCATCAAAGGTGTGCTCAGCCCTTGAAAACATGATTCAGAAATGAAATGGTTTCTGATGGAACTGTGCAGGTTTGCAACGAGGTCACGGCGCTTTATGGACACTTATCACAGAGGCTTAAACAGGAAGCAAGCTGCTTGGGCAGCAAAAAGGTATCATGGACATTGTGTTCTTCCTGATTCAATCCTGAGTGAGCTTGATGCAGCAAAGATACTATAAGTAAATTTTGTTTAGTATTTACCTAGTATGCATTGACTACATAGTGTTATGATCAAACTAGTATGCCACCTGCAAGTACAGTAGCTTCACAGTATTGTTCATAATAGGAACTTTGACTGAACTTCTCAGTCTTGAAGGGGTTACCCATCTGGCCAACGTACATGTGACCCCTTGGTCACAGCACGTGAGGTTTGCTGAAAGTGCGCAAGGTCTACCTTACCAGTAAGGGATTATTCATTGCCCTGTCTACTCAGTACAAAATTTTCAAAAAAAACATGCATTTTTTCAAATATATATCTGTAAGGCTGCATAAGAGTTCGGCAGAGAATTGCGAACAGATCAATGTAGTTTAAAGGATGTGTTAGTGTATAACATGAAGATAGATATGAAAATATTTTGAGGCGAGGACTTCCTATGAGGCGTTCAGTCGTACTTGGAGCGAGTCAGCACAGGAGATTCTGCTCAAATTCATTATTGTACAAGTGTACATGATGGGTATATATCTGATTTCGAGTAGTTCAATGACCAGACTGAGTACAAGAATCTGAATGGTGAGATTGGTATGTTGTATGAGATGATGAAAGGGAAGTTTCAATAACAAAGGGAGAAGTCGACGATGGTGAAGGGGGGTGTTGTGTACAAGGCTGGGACAATGTTTGGTGGCATGATGATAAGAGGAACGAGGTGTCTATAATACAAGGTAGTGATCGTAAAAGGAAATGTATACGCGTATCTCGGACACAAAAAGTAGAGTTTGTGTCTATGAGACATGGAGGTTGTGTTAGTATAAGATATATGAACATGGTCTGTGCGCAGTGTCTATAGTACAAGGTAGTGATCGTAAAAGGAAATGTATACATGTATCTCGCACACAAAAAGTAGAGTTCATGTCTATGAGACATGGAGGTTGTGTTAGTATAAGATATATGAACATGGTCTGTGCACAAAGGATATAATATCCTTACATATCGGCAAGCTGATCCATCGGTATTGATGTAGGAATGTTGCTCCAATCTTCAAACATCTCTTCATTTCATAAATCAGGTATGTATGCACTATGAATGAGGGCTTCCCAGTGACATAAATAAGGAGTTCAGATGCACATCATACAATTGAGTGAGCATTACATACTTGGAGACCAGAGGTCCCTGTAGCAATGATGATTCACACCATGCTTCGAATGCTGCCAGGTCTTGATCCAGTACTTGACCCTCAAGGTTACATTTCACCTTGTAAAAACTGTATGCTCATCCTAGAATCATACATTGCTTTGTCATGGTTCATGTGATCAAGGTGTCAATGTGTTCCTCACCTTATTAAACAATCAAGTCAAGAGATTGCAATACAGATCAGTGAACGTTGCCTATGTCGCGGGAAAAGGTAGGGAGATTATGCCCCCAGCTGCCCCAATTGAGAAACTACCCTTCCTCGCCTGAAAAATATGATCAGTTCATACAACAAACAGCTTTCATGATCATACTTACTATATCATACCAAGTGAAGCATTGGTAGCTGTATCAGCTTGGTTTGTTTTTGTGTGTCCCGGAATTGGCTGCTCAGATGCAGCTCAGACAATAGGATAATTGTGCCAATGAAGGCATACACTTCTGGTCAAATGCCAACAAATCTGGACAAAGTTTTAGATGATTCTAGTAAGACACAACAGTAGCACACATCAATTTAAGGATCTCACTTGAAAATGATACACATAGCTAAGGACTCCGTCCTTCGAATGAAAGGTGAGATGGACAGGGAGCTGGGTACCTATCACATTTGTCTAGCTGTCTTAACAGACTGACACATGGAGATGATGAGTACATCAATGAGTGCCTTCAGACAGATGTCAGGACGAACGGCGTGATGTTGCAAATAAGTCCAAGACATCAAAACAAACCAGTAGAAACAATGGCGCTGGTAGAACTGGACCTGAAAGAGATATAAAAGACGGAATAGACTTTCCTCAGATTGGAAAAAGCTCTGGGGATTGATAACAAGGTGACCCACAAAGGACAAAACTCACTGTTACTGTACTCATTGTCCCACAACTTGGATATGAGCATTGAGGTGGGGGTTGCTCCTGACGTTTTAAGAATGTTAAGAAAGACAATCCAACAGTGGTGCGGAATAACTCATGTATGCATTGGGCAGACGCAGTCCAATTGACTACCGAAGTTGTTGACAGAACTTGACGTGCTGCAGTGTCAGGAAATGGTGAGATATTGAGTATAATAACATGGGGGTGTACGAAGTCCCGCAGCTGTGTGACGCTGACTAACGAGTGCGGTGGTCCTGGGTAGTGATGGACCTACCGAAACTAATCCCAGTCAACTATTTAAGTTGCATGATGCATCCAGAGACTAGATGCCACATCAGCGTGTTATAGAAGTGCTGCGATTGGAAGGAAGTGATAAGCGATAAAAATCAGGCCATGCCACATTCAGGAGTCAAACGAGACGTGCATAGAAGAGAATCCGAATCGATTACAGCTTAAACCATGTTTGGCATCCGCATACCCAGAATATCAGAGATTTGGCCAGTCTGGGACAACGTCAAGGCCAACGTCTGGGTCAAAGTCTGGGACACAATGGCAGTCAACGGCACTCCTAGCAGAGTTTAAACCCCGCTCGATGTGTCGAACAGCCATGCCAATCAATCCCACCAACGCGCCCATACGGAAACCTTTACACTCCACTTGGAGGTGCCGATGGGCCTGCCGTGTCCCAGACTTTGGCCCGTACTTCATCCCAAACCGGTCATTTCAGAGATGTCCTTGTACACGCCCTGTGACCGTCTGAGCCGAATGCACTAAGGTTCGGGATAAAATTAATTGACGAATTATTAGCCTGCTTTTTAGCCAGGTGGCTCTTGGGGAGTTATTAACTATCAACGCACATACAATGATTGGGGCCTTCTGACAAAATGCCACTGATCCGACTTTCTGATAGCCTAAAGTCATAAATCATAAATGTTCGAAGAACCCGTCGAACGTACCCTAGCAGACCCTGGGGTATGATAAAAAAGTTAATAACAGGCTGGTCATAACATATGTAGGATAAACAAACTTAGTTCCACGCCTGATAAGCCCGCAACACTTTTTCCCCTAGATGCACCACAAAAACTAACGGCATTGCAACAACCAACACATGATTAAGATTACTTACGGCTACGTTTAAGACCCTTCAAGACATCAACTCATACGTGTAAGGCGGAAGAGGGAGCCTAATCTCCAAACCTGCGCTTTTTGCCTCTGCCGAGACCGCTATCACTGCCACCTCTATCCGCATCACTGCCACCTCTACCCCGTCCTCTCCACTGACTTCTCCATCTTCCGCGACTCATTCCCCCCCTGGGCGTCCCTCTTCCCCTTCCTCTGCCACGCCCTCTTCCTCTCACTATCTCACCCACCTCAATCACTCCTTCTAGTAATACTACCTCATCCTCCAGCTCCATTGTCACACCCGAAAATTCTTCCTCATTCAGACCAGCAGCAATGGATATACGCATGAAGTCGTATGCAACAACGGCTTCGCCACCTTCCCATGCTTCGCTCGCTTGTCGTTCAATTTCGGTGATGACGGCAAAACGGGAGTCGTGAGGATTTTTGAGTTGTTTAGGAGCTGGAAATCTGCGACGAGTGAGGAAATGAGCAGCAAGGCAGAATATGGGCGTGAATATGACGTTCGAGAAAAATGATATAATAATACATAAGCAAGTTAAATGAGATCAACATCAGAGCATGTGGCGTACTCACCGGCTACCAATATGATTCAGAACGACTTTCTGAGCTCCAATTTGTTTTGCAAATGTGCCCGCCATTACCGGAGTAGAGTGACCCCTTGCCGCAACCTTGATATCCACTTCGTCTTTGGTTCGTCGTGCTGATGGGTCAATTTGTCGAGAGATGTATGCATCTGTCGCTTCATGAATAAGGAGTGATACGGGCGTAGTTGTAGAGGGCTGTATAAGCGGGATAATCGGTGATGCATCGTATGTATCGCCCAAAATGACAAGTTTGCGATGCGGAGGGTTAGGCTCATAGAAGACATAACCTATGCAAGGGTCTGTGCGGATTCATTCAGCACTAGAGAAAGAAAAAGTTAAAATTTCTCACCCCGATGTAGTATTGGTCCTGCATCAACTACAACTTCACCGTAATAACCTGTGCCACTTGTAACACCTTTCCAGAACCCATCGTCATCACAAAAGAAATTCTGGCCAGGGCACTCGCTCGGATGAAGCACGGCAGGATCGCATGAAGTCGGTGTGTCGGACGATGTTAGTAGTTCATGGACTACGTAGCGCTCTCCTGTGTGGGTGAGGGTCATAGCAAAGATTGAACGAACAAATGTACGAAGGCCAGCGGGACCGTAAAGCTCAATCTGGGGCTTTTAAGGGGTTAGTCGTGAATATCATACAAAGCTTTATAACACACGGGACCGTCTGAGGGTGGGAGGTCGCCAGAGGGAGCTATCAGTGGCGGGTGGAGGACATGTCTAAGGAAGGTGATTATTCCCATTACATGGTCAGCTAAAAGGGCACCAGGGTAAAGATAAGAATTCCACAAGTCCGATGAAACAAACCATGCATATGAGTGACAAATAACTTGGTCACTTTGAACGCTTTAAGGACCGGGTCTCCTTGGCTGCGATGCTGCATCTGAAATTGTCGCACCGTTCCTTCTGCACAGTCGATCACTGATGATAGCCAGTCAATTAAGTCAAGTGCTAAAGAAATAAAGCGCACTCCATAGCGAGCCGTCGCCGATGATGTCTGCGACTAAGTATTGATAGTCTCCGTAAGATCAAGATGAAATGTCACAAAGTGAAATTTCATACCAAGACTAGAACAGTTGCGAGAAATTGAAGGGCCACCACCGCTGGAGGTGCCCAGGAAAGATATATTCATGTTTCGTGCCATGACAATTCAAAGCAAGATTTGCATCCGTTCCTGCATTCACGTAAAAGGCAAGTGAAGTTGAACGTTGAAGAGAGATTGTGGCTGACGACTCTTGTTTGCAATCGAACCGTCAGTGCTATCGCAAAGCCATTGCGCCTATTGCGCTCATTTACTATCGTTTTGTTATAACACACTGTCGTTCATTCAAGCTACTGTCATTATGTTCATGGACCCTTCTGCTCGCGTGCCTCATGTCTTCGTTATACCCCCCGAAGAAGAGCACTCGCAAAATCCTCCTTGGTGCTGTTTTGATGCAGACCTGCCTCCAGACAATAGCAGATCCATTGAGGTGTCCTCTCCTAACCAGCCTGATATCTTATTCGATGTACCCTTCTTGCTGCACAAGCCAGAACCGACTCCCTCCCTCCACTATGAGCAGCCTAGTGCAAGCCCGGTGGTTGTCTCACAGTCCAGGAGCTCTACATCTAGCTGTAGGAGCGAGCACCCACATCATATCATCATCTCTTCCATGCACAATAATGACCTCATTCGCATTGTCCAACATGATGTGCGAGAGGACTCGGACGTGATTGAGGTCGTCAAGGTCAAACGTCCAAAGGACAATAAATCCAATCACACATATCATGTTCCGCCTTCGTCATCTAACCAAGAGCCACAGTTAAAACGCTCAAAGACTTTCCGCGCTCGTGCATCCCGTGCATTCCGATCCATAAAGAATGTCTCTCTCCCCCGTGGCAAGCAAAACAACTCTAAACCACATGTCAAAGATCTTTGGACATCCACAGAAAGCATGCCAGGCATTTTCAGAGGCGTTTTGCATTCCAGAGAGGATGTGCCACCAACGGCGAGTCGCAAGCTTTCGAGTCTCTTCCAGAAACAGCCATTTTCCTCACCGGAGGGAATCCTCTCGAGCTCGACAACTACCTCATTGCCTTATCTCAAGGGCTCTGACACCACTCCTTCCTTCGATGAGATCCGGCCCTCGTATGAGTTCATCGAGCGCCCACTCACTCCCTGTGCACCCACGTACGACCATAGTCTTCGTCGTCCAGTGTCTTCAGCCGACTTTCAGCGAGCTCCTTCACCCGAGTCTAAGTCCAGCAAGGATTTGAAGCGACCCGTCTCATCACAGGACCTCCAACGTTCGGAGAAAGACATGCGTCCTGTATCTTCGGACGATTTCCAGCAAGGCGAACGCCCGACGTCACCCAGCCCCCCTTCCACCCAAAGATCGCGCAAACGCTTTTCCGTTAATGAGCTGCACCGCATTTTCTCTTTCTCTTCAGAACCTCCCTCCTCTTCCACAGTTCCATCCACATCCGCATCGACCTCGAGTACACTTTCTTATCCCGATGTTCCATACGCCGCGGTGCATTTTGTTGATGATGATTACGGAAGGGAGATCGAGGGCAAGTATGGTCGCAATCTCGACCTGTTTCATGGTGACGATGATGAGTTGCCCTCGCCCTCACGGCCAAGGGATATTAGTTTCGAGTTGCAGCTTGATAGCTTGCACTTTGACTCGCTTTCATTCAACGCTGAGGATTTTGATGTGAGCATGAACTTGGGAACCTCAGGGTTAGGGATTTCGCAGCGGTGATCTTCGTTTTTCCTATGTTATGAAATGACAATTGTTGCAATTTGTTTGCGGAACACATACATATGATTAGTAGGCTGGACCTCGCCGTGGCAGGTTTCATGGTCCATTTCGTATTCACCTGTGCTTCATTTCGCAACCTGTACGATGCCGACCACATTTACAACTTAACCATCCCTCTATGCCGACCTATATTGCACCCTTCTTTAAAATGTTCTTATTCATCATTACTCGCTTATAGGATGTGACCGTGACATGACACCGTGACAATAATACAATTACACGACACCGTCCGACTGAGAGAATTTGTTCGCAAAGGACTTGTCCGGCTTCCACTACATCAATGCTCCAGCTTCAGAGAGCAACGCAAAAAGTATGAAACTTTACCTCCCGACTTCTACATTACTTACTGCTATTGTAGAACGTTGCACGGAGGTTGCATAAAGCAACTGTCCAGCTCGGCGCGTGGAACTCTCACCGGGGACTTGCTACGCCCTCGGGTCCATATGACGCCGTCGTTATTGGTGGAGGTAAATTGCAGCAATGCAAAAGAAACCAAAGTTGACGAGTATTGAATTCACAGGCCCTGGTGGATATGTTGCAGCAATCAAGGCTGCTCAGCTCGGATTGAAGGTATTGTTCGGATCACGGAACATGGGTAAGCACTGACGATTACCCAGACCGCATGTATAGAGAAGCGTGGCAGCCTTGGAGGCACTTGTCTTAACGTCGGTTGCATACCTTCAAAAGCCATGTTGAACAACTCTCATATCTACCACCAAACGAAACATGACCTCCAAAAACGTGGTATTGATGGTGTGTATAGTCTTACGCGCATCTTTCATGACTGATTGCTTACGATGAAATCAGTTACTGGCGTTTCCCTCAACCTTCCCCAGATGCTGCAGGCCAAGGAGCAATCCGTCGTTGGCCTCACCAAGGGTATTGAGATGCTCTTCAAGCAGAATAAAGTCGACTACATTAAGGGTAGTGCATCGTTTGTATCTTCAACGCGTATCGCAGTTCAGCTCAATGATGGCGGGTCGACCGAGGTGGAGGCGAAGAACGTAATCATTGCCACTGGCTCCGAGGTAGCACCCTTCCCAGGCGGTGCTATTGAGATTGACGAGAAGCAAATCGTCAGCTCAACTGGTGCTCTTGAATTACAGAAGGTACCTGAGAAGATGGTCGTCATCGGTGGTGGCATCATTGGCCTCGAAATGGGCAGCGTATGGAGTCGCTTGGGTGCAGAGGTGACCGTTGTCGAGTTCTTGGGCACAATTGGAGGTGCCGGTATTGATGAGGAAGTCGCGTGAGTCTACGCGAAATCAGGATGCGATTCCTAAGCTCATGGTTCCAACAGCAAGCAATTCCAGAAAATTCTCACCAAGCAGGGTATCAAGTTCAAACTCAACACCAAGGTTCTTTCTGCGGACAAACAAGGCGGGAATGTCATCATTCAGACTGAGTCTGCCAAGGGCGACAAGCAGGAAACGGTAGGAGGCGATTTATAGGCTAGTCTAATTTTTTACCAATGGTTTCATTACAGCTTGAAGCAGATGTTGTCCTTGTTGCTGTTGGCCGTCGTCCGTACACCGAGGGCCTCAACCTTGAGGCTGTTGGTATCGAGAAAGATAACAAGGGCCGCATTGTCATCGACGATCAGTTCAACACATCAGTGAAGAACATCAAGTGCATTGGTGATGTGACTTTTGGACCTATGCTTGCTCACAAGGCTGAGGAGGAAGGTAAGCTCGATCGGGGTTGTATTATAGCTCAGAACTGACGAAAAGGAAGGCATTGCTGCTGTTGAGTATATCAACGCAGGGCACGGTCACGTCAACTACAATGGCATCCCTTCTGTTGTGTACACTCACCCTGAAGTAGCATGGGTTGGAAAGACTGAGCAGGAACTTAAAGCTGCTGGTGTAAAATACAATATCGGCAAATTCCCGTTCGCTGCAAACTCACGTGCCAAGACCAATCAAGACAGCGAGGGTTTTGTAAAGTTCATTAGCGAGAAGGAGACGGATCGCATTCTGGGTGTCCACATCATCGGTAAGCCTGGTAGATAGGGACTTTTCCTACCATGCTGATCATGATATTCTTTTCTAGGCCCTAATGCCGGCGAGATGGTTTCAGAAGCTGTTTTGGCTATGGAATACGGTGCAAGCTCTGAGGATATTGCACGGACAACACACGCTCACGTACGCACTTTGTCATCCCATTTAAATCTGTGATACTAATATATTTTCTTGGACAGCCCACCCTGAGCGAGGCATTCAAGGAAGCAGCAATGGCTACCTACGGGAAAGCCATTCACTTCTAGACTGGGATATCTTTACCTTTGTTGTCATAGTCTGATGATGTGTTGCACGCCACCTACCAGTAATGGCATTTGATCATAGAGCGACGCGTTCCATATGTGATCTATTGATTAGGAATACAGTTGAGTTATGAAATTACAAGCAGTCCCATTGAATTTCGCTATGTATCTCGCAGAACATTACGTGGTAACAACATGATAGCTCCATGGAGCGTGCCAAGACATTTTGATTTTGGGCGTTGCAGATACGCTCTGATGTATATAATTCAGGCAGAAGTCTCTAGTAGATGTTGTAGTTGGACAATGCAGTAGTGACGGTTGCCAGCTGTCGACATTGAAGTCGAGTAGGACCGTCAATCTGCAGGTGGAGCTGATCGCGGCGTCAAACCGAGTGACTCTGTGTCAGCGGCGTGAGAATATTAATGAACGTTAACTTTATGTAAGTATCGTTTTGTTAGTCTCAGTGCGATATCACGCTCGCGCACCTCATCTTACCCTTTCCTCTGGCGTTAGTACAGTGCTAAGTCTGATTGTAAGGCAGTTGCAGGCACAGTGGCAGTCAATATTAAGGTTAGCAACTATCAATTCAACGGGAGTATGCAACTACAACTACCAAGTATTCATCCTAGTATCTTCAGGAAAGAACCTGTACTATGTGCATCACGGATACAGAATATACACGGGACCCTGCTGGGAACGATTATATTCCATCGTCTATAAAGGTCTTCCTACTAGGGGAAACTACATGGGCACGGTGATCGGGCCTAGTGACGGTCCAAACTGGGTGTTCGTGCAACAACTGCCCCTCTCAAATAGACACATTCAATCTATTGTGTCCTTGTGGTAAACAATATCTGTATCTACAAAGATACCACCTTTACCACCCTTTTGCTGCGATTACACACCGACTTAGCGGAAGTATACCTACAATCTCAAGGACTCGATAAACGAGAACATACATCGAGGTTGTGCTGCTATCCATTTGTTCCTGTGATCGCACTCCCCTACAGTCTCGTAAGAATTTAAATGTACTGCAGTATTTTGATATCATTTATGTCTATTTCGTCGTCAAGAAAATATATTCGTATACCTACAGTGCAATAACAAAATTGTGTTTAATTACAATAGCCATGGCTACAATACCGAGGACTCGCCGGTTCACTGATGATCCTCAAGTATTTCAATCTTTATGCAGGACTCGCACTCAAAGAACCAAAAGAGTCAAGGTTCCGTGTTTCTCTCTCGTTGATTACTAGCTGCTAAACGAACTTCCAGCCTGTTATCGGTGAACCAATGACCACACGCCAGCACTCACCCAGCTGTGGCAGCCCCTCCTAGCACTGATGCGTCCGACAAAGGCATAACTTGCATCCGACATGTGCGGTAGCGGTGAGGAGTATTAAATACGCTTTCGATAAGGTCTGTCCTACCCATCTTCCGCTCTTCCAATCTGCCATGCTACTGCTACCTGGCCTGCATATTGATGAAAATACGCAGCTCGTCCTCGGTGTTGCGGCTTGTCTTGTGATGGTGGTAGTAATTTCTCGGGTTTATCGTCTTAGATCAAAGAATAGCCTTCCTCTCCCACCTTCCCCTCCCAATTGGAGACTTATGGGACACTTCCTTCCCTCTCACAAGTAAGAAGTCTCATCCACTGCTGTTTTTGAATCTTAATCGTGTCCCATCGGTGGCCAGGCCATTTCTCACTGTAGCGAAATGGATTGACAAGTACGGTCCTCTAATTACCATTCGCACAGGAACTGAGAAAGTTGTTATTATCGGCCGCTACAAAGTCAGTCCCTTCAAGCTGAGTTGTCAGAATCAAGCTCAACATTCTACAGGCCGCGGTGGATATTATGGAGAAGCGGGGCGGAGTGTTGGCTGATCGTCCCCCCATGAGTGCTGGACAAATGCTTACCGGTGGATTGACTATCGCTTTTGCATGCACTGGGGACAGATTTCGTCGGATGCGTAGGTTCGTAGTCTGCGTATCGTGACAGAGAAACCCCTACCTGACACTGCAATGTAATCCAGAGCACTTCATACGCATCTCAAACCTAAGGCAGCTGAGACGTATCAGCCTCTGCAGATGTCATTCGCAAAGAACACGGTCCTTAACATTCTTGATGATCCATCTAACTTCCAGAACCACGTGGTTAGGTAAGCGCTTTTCTATTTCGCGTGTGTATTACTTTTACTTATGGGTGTTGTGAAGTTATGCTGTGACGACGGTTTTGACAGTAGCATATGGGAAGGCTACACCCACATCTGCGACTGATCCTGAAGTCAGATCGGTCCGTCAGCTCATGAGTGTATTTCGGACCCTGCGTCCTGGCGCTTACTGGGTGGACACGATCCCCTGGCTTAGATACCTTCCTTGGTACGGCAGAAATTTTAAAAGGGAGTTTGAGAGCAACCGGAAACTCTTCGCTAGTCAGATGAACCGCTTGAAACAACAATTAGTACGCGTCTCTGATCTGCCGGTCTTCGCATGCTATCTCAACTATCCCACAGCAGAGCAATGTGGACGTTGGTCCTTCGTTTGGGAGATATCTGCTGGAAAATGAACATCTCCTTGGCTTGTCAGACTTGGAGATGCACTTTCTTTCTGGCACCTTTTTTGCAGCTGGAAGCGATTCGGTGGGGCCTGGTTTATCGTTTCCGATGATATGCGGCTGATATCAAGTGTTAGTCTGCTGCAGCGATATGCACGGTCCTGATGGCAGCTGCATGTTTTCCCAAGGAGCAAGCTAAAGTCCAGGCTGAGCTTGATGAGGTCGTAGGAAGGCACCGAGGTAGGTCCGTAGTATTTTATTGCAGTCCTTTCGATTCAATGATTTCTCCACCAAAGCACCGACCTTCGCTGACCAACAATCCCTTCCTCTGCTGTCGGCCTTCATCTCTGAGGCTTTGAGATGGAGACCGCTAGGTCCCAATGGTGGGTATCTTTATTGTCGGTCCCATACCTGAAGTTCACGTCATTCACTCTGCAGGGTTTCCTCACCGAACAACTGAAGACGTGATTTGGGCAAGTGCTCTTTGAATAATATGTCTCCTGAAGGATAATCTGATATCCACTCGGTAGGAAAACTATTGCATTCCCGCCGGGACTACAGTACTCGGTAGCCATTGGTAAATATCGTCCTTCAAATTGCGAAGGTCTTAACAATTACCTTGTCAGGGCCATCTCGCGAGATCCAGAAGTTTACCCTGATCCCGACATGTTCAAGCCTCAGCGTTGGATTGGTGGCCAAGGTCACTTGAGAGATGATCTTGCATTTTTTGTCTATGGGTTTGGTCGGCGGTGAGTAGTGCTGCCTTTCGGGGATACATTCTCTTTGACTGTCATTCATTCTAGCGTATGCCCCGGTCTACACCTTGCGAACAGGTTAAGATATTCTTTCATGTGCATAATCCTCCGAGCTCATTTCGGCCTGTACAGATCGGTGTGGATCAACTCGGTCCTTCTTTTTTGGGCCTTCCGGCTCACTCTGGATCCTACGAAGCCCTTGGATGACGTTGGTTTCATGCGTGTGGCGATGCCACATGTCTCTTGCCCTATTGTGTTTACACCGAGGGTTCCAGACGCGGAGCTCAGGCGCTTCATGCACAGTTATCCTGAGGTCGAATGAGAAGCCTCTACGCGTGTGTCATCACCGCTGAAGAGGGAATGAAGAATATGAACGATGCCTCGCAGTATGATATTTCAATTTTCACCACGGTCCAAAGGTTATGTTGTATAAATGTTATGTAAATATATTT
Source organism: Suillus cothurnatus (assembly GCA_016758765.1). NCBI lineage: Eukaryota > Fungi > Basidiomycota > Agaricomycetes > Boletales > Suillaceae > Suillus > Suillus cothurnatus. Next base: position 1,061,346 of record JABBWL010000004.1, on the reverse strand, counting down.
GATCGATGTTTTCGGAGAGCGTGTGCAGGTCTATCACATTCCTACAGAAGGGATCAGACACGTGCCTTTGAAAATCGCCTGAACAATGAAGCTTACTGAAGAAGCGAACAGTTAGATCGTTACAATCTTAAAGATCCGGATGACCTGGGGTCACTCAAAAATCTAATGTTTTATTCAGTGAATTTCAAAGCGTACTTATACTGACAACTTCACACGCTTGAATGTGATTGTAGGGATTGAAGCAAAACTCAGTCCTTGTGCAAAACTCACGACTCATCTGCATCGCATATTACGCGTCTTACATTTACAGTGTTGTGGAAGGCGGAAAATAATTTATGGCTTAACGACTCACTCGTGCCGTCTGGCAAGCCTGTAGTGAGAATCCCCACATGTGCTCCACAGTGCACCGCGCCAAGCAGAGTTGTTCATCATGCTATATAGATTTTACGGTTCCGCTAATTCTGCCGATGGTATACACACCTCTATGTAGCGTATATTTTCTCCTGGCTAATGTCTGGCTAGGGTCTGATTTAGTATTTCTCTGCGAGGACTGTTATATAAGAGGTAGAAGTTAGACAATTTCATGGCCAAGGTAGAGGGGAAATACTAACTGAGCGTGATCAACGATGTCCAACCAGTGAAAGGGTGGCTGCAATATGAACGATCAGCGCCAGGGGTAAACAATTAGAGATAGAACACGAACCTCCTCCGTCCCTCTCCAGTAAGGGCATCGTACTGTTCCCATACATATCCTGTTCTTTGATATTCCTATGCCAAGATGAGCACTAGAGAACAACGCCCGAGGCCACCTTCGAGGAAGACCCACCTTGAACACATTATTTACCACATTTCTCCTCAGCTCTTCATACATCTCCTTGGCCCTCGCCTGGAACGGTCCCTCCTCGCGCGCATACGTGTTATGCAACGCGCCAAGTACCATATAATTCATCTGCACCCATATTGGACCTTTCCAGTAGTTCTCCCCCTGCCCGAACTCGGGATGACTCTTGCTCAAACTTCGGATACCATACTCCGACCAGAGTTGTTCGGGATCACGCAGCATGTCAAGAATGGGCCCAAGGTGTGGGGAGTCCAGGGGGAGCAGCGAGAGCATGAAGGGAAAGAGTGAAACATAACCCGCATGACAGATATGAGTCGATTCATCTAGTAGATAGCATCATGAATAACAAAATGACACACAAGAAGGGAAGAGCTCACCGTCTGAGTCAATCCCAACGTCACAGTACATTTCACTTTCCTCGTTCCAATGCAGATCTGCATCAGTCAACAACAAATCAGCGCTTCTTGAAAACCCGGAAATTTGTCACCATCAATATTGTTTATTATAGCCCACTCAATTTCAGCAAAACTTGCGGCATCTTCTTCTTCGTCAATGAACTGTGCAAAGTCCTTCATTGTTCGGGTGAAGAAGCCCATCCAGCTGATTAAATCTAAATGAAGCTCCCCTGCATGCGGTGGACCTCTTGGATAATCGTCCATTCCGCTTGTCAAAACATGTGCTTCAGAGCGTCCTCGCCAACGATACCCTTCCGCACGTGACCGCGCCCGACGGCCGTACTGCTTGATCTGCCCACGCTGCGTCCGACGGAACCACTCATAGTGCCGCTTCAAGGGTTCGTACATGTCGCGCAGGACAGACTGCACAGCCGTGCGGTCGAGAACCGCACTGGACTCGGGATTGCCAATAAGGGGCATTTGTCCACCCATGCCATAGTCCATCCCAAGATCCGCGGCGGAAGGCCCATTATGTGCAGCGTTGAATTGTTTTATAATGGCTGTTACTGCCATCGTCAGAGTTGGAGGGTTTGCGAAAGTAGGCACTTGGGTCTGGAATTGCACAGGAACTCGGCTGCGCGCCTCCTCGCCGAGGATCTGTTCACGTGCGACCCAGCCATTGTCATCAATGAGCTTAATCCAATCCTTGAGAATTTCGAGACTACAAGTGGTCAGATATCAAGATATACGACAAGGAGCTGTCTTTGCATACCTAAGCTCTGGGTCCCACGCGCCTATGTGTAGAAGGTGGAAGCCCTCATCCCTGTAAAAGTACATGAGTGAACTTAATTCGAACAATTGTTTGATTACCAGTAAAACCCTCTCGGGAAGAAGCTGCGGCTAGGCGTAGCGGTTAACAGAGCACGTGGTTCGGTCAACCGTGCACCGTTCTGTTCATCATCTTCGTCGTCGATCTCATCATCCTGGTCCCATTCATACGCGAATCCTTTGTCAACGATGGAAGTGCCGTAGAAGTAGCCGATACCACCAAAGAGATTGGAGGTGATCGCCTTACTAAAAGACTTCAGATGTGTAACATCATTGGCCACGTATGATGATGGGATTGGGAATGTCTCCTCAAAGCGACTGTCGAAGGACGCTACGACAGCCGCAATGCCTTGATCAATAGTGCTCGCTGTGGTGGAAATTTAGTGTATATTTAAATAGAAAGTACTTTGGACCAGACCATCAAATGTCTGGTTCGCACTGGCACTCTCGAAGAAGACATCAAACTGAAACTCTCCCTCGAAGAACTTCTGAACAGCAAAAAGATTGCTTGCAGTGAGAATATCATCAGGAAGCTGCAGGATAAATGAAGGATCAGGTGCCTGTTCAGCAGCGCGGAATTTCTCAGCAATCGGGCTTGCACGGTTAACGATGCTCTGTATGATGTGATCTGATGTCCTATGCTGTCACGGAATGATACAATCTCCGAAAGAGATGACTTGCCTTTCGCGGTCCAAAGTTGCCCCGGTGGCAGGCGCAAGCCCGCTAGATGAGTCTTTCCTAACCGTTCCTCGAAAGCCTCTGAGTGCGGGCCAGTAGTAACAGCCTCGTTGTCGGGCGCTGCACAGGATGAGGCGACGCTGTGTATTAAGTTATAACAAAACAAACATACCGTCGACTATGCGGATAGTAAAATCACCGAGGTCAGGCGTAGTGCCAGAAAATTCTACCGGTCCGTCGATTCCCTTGCGATTCAATCAACTCAATTGGCCATGTATGCACTTTATTAGGACTCACGTTCTCGCTCTCATCGGTGATCATATCCAACCCGCCCAGTCCTTCTAGACCGATATAAAATATAGTGGAAATTTTAGATGGATACACTGTTCGAGAGTATTAGTAGGCTGTGCCTCGAGTATGGAGCGTCATGACAGAAAAGCGCACTTGGGTTAATAGGTGCGCCTTTGATACGTGCAACCCAACCACCACCATGGGAACCACCAGGCACCTTCAAAAGTTCGGTGGTAATTTCCACATTGTTCTGGCTGTCCTGTAGTATTTGTACACCGCCCTGCCGTGGATCAAAGTGCGTCCAGGTGTAGCTGTCAAGGCCATCGCCCTGGTCACATGCGTGCCGAGCCTCTGATGAAGTATTTAGTTGACCTGCAGCAGTTGTATGCTTAGTTAACATACTGGCTATAGACTGATAGTTCTGAGTGCCGAACCACACCAGACCAGCCATAAGGGATTGGGGTAATCTTGGCCGGAGGCCGAAGTACAAGTTGGGTCTGTAAGCTCCCCATAACAGGTTCTCTGTGTTGTTAACAAAATTCGAGTATACCAATGGCAGCAGCGTCAAGAGCAGCCATAGAATCTGCATTGGGGCGAAACTACTGTGACGGTTGAGTTAAACAGTATTGCAAGGTCATACATGAATGTCACGTGCCAAAAAATTACGTGGCTCCAAAGGCTATGGCAAGCTTTACTAGCACGCTCACCAACACCTCCTCACCGCTACATACGTGTAGCTAGCACATACTCCGCCATGGAATGACCGAAAATTCTAAGTTCGGCGGAGTCTCAAGCTCAAGTCATATGTATGGATAAGTATATCAGATTATTGCTGCCAGATCAAGTTAACCTTCTCAGTACTCTACGTCCTTCCGTGGGCAGCGCCGACTTCCCTATTTACACTCTGCTGAAGTTTGATTGTCACCTGCTGCGGCTTTCATCTAAGATCCGTGCTACGACTCGGACCTTCAGTATTCAAGGTCCTTTCGCTTGTAATGCATCTTTAAATATTCATCTACTGCATGTACTATACTATACTTGAGCCCACCCATGGGGGACTGGATGCGACGCGATACAGCGTGTATTTGGCTGTCAGATTTGAGATCATCCAATAGTAACTCCACTGCCTCCAGGCCCTCAATATTCAATGCCACGGCCCCTTGGGGCCCCACCGCCTTGAGCTTGACACGCCAGCGTGTCAATCCGGAATAAGCAAGGTTTCACATATTCCCCCATATAAATGGCATTAAAGGAGACCCGCGTCTTTATTTATATCCTCAGACAGACAAACCAGATGGGTAGCAGAATTGACGATGAAGATGCCGACACGGTCGTTGGTGGCCCTTCTTACCCTGTAAAATATAAAGGCCTCAAGAAATCGGACCGCATCGACGAAAGCTATGATAGTTCTTCCACGCATCCCAGAAAAGGGGTATCTTTGCACGATTTCTCCAAAACCGCAGATTATGCATTGGAAGAACGGGCGTTCTTCGTACCCATCGGTAAGGACGGCGTCATTACTGCACTAGAGAAAATCGATAAGCAACTTCGGGACGTGAGTACCATCGTTTGTACATCTTTCGTTCTGGTATTCACCTCGTCAACCTACAGTCCGGGCGGACAGGTCTCTTGTCAAATAAGGTAAATTTGTATTTCTTAGTGTGACACCTACTTGGAAAGGTAGCTCACATCACATCACTACTATTAGGTCCCTGTGTCGTGGACCGGTAGGGAAGTTGCTCCAGGTTTCCTTGGTTTGATAAAACACGGTGGTCTCCCCAAGATATTGACCAAGCCTGGTCGATACCCTGGATTTCCCCTCCGCAATTGGTGGGCGCGCAAATGGTGTGGTACCAAAGGACGTGCGTGCACCGATATTCTACGCGATGACATACTGAAAGGTGGCCATCATCAGTCTCGGATACCGCGATTCAGTTTCAGGGTCTGACAGTCGTTCAGGTGTCCCAAAACCAAGCGGCCGTCATCTCCGATCCTCAGAATCGTATTTTTGTGATCAAAAATTCAGGATTTGTTGCATACGCAATCGATGGAACATATGACGTTCTAGCCATCGTTGACCAGACGCATCTGTCTAATTCAATCAAGGATTCAGTAACAGGTGCTACTCTCGGCTCGTACGTACTTCCGTATGCCATCTTGTTAATGATACTCATTTGAATCTTGATCAGGATTGCCGAAATTAAGATGCGGAGTCGCATCGCTTCAGGCAAAGAACAGGAATACGTTGTGGCATTATTGTTCGTTTACTCTCAATCCCAATCTTCTTGTTCTGATTGTTTATGGTGCACAGCTTGAACATCCCGGCAAATAATTGTGCAATTCTCCAGCGCGGAGACGACCTTGAGTTACTCCCTGCTGGACAACATTATATCACGAATCCCAACGTCACATTGCGCGGTTTGTTTACACTCGGAGAGAATCAGCTCGAGATGCCTACAAAGGATATGTAAGTAGTTCACTCAACTACTGACACCTATCTTACATTGCTGGCTTCCAGTTTCACAAGAGATCAAGTGCCTGTCGGCTTGAGGATTTATTTGAAATGGTAAGCAGTGAGAACGATGCATCTGATAACTCCAGTCGTTAATAAAAATGCTAGGCAATTGATGGAACCCCTGAAGGTGCACTTTTCGATAAATTGGCTTTCGCCAGCGATTGCTCACTTTTTCTGCAGCTTACCACACATGGCTACAACACCCCCTATGATGCGCTCCGTGACAAAACCCAGTCTATCCTCACACAGATTGTCGCTCATCGTATGTTCATCGATTATTCTCGTGTGATAGCCTGACTCAAGTATTGTAGTTGACTACAGCTCCATGGTGAAGCAGCGCTCTCTTGGACCTGATAACCTCGACGATGGCACGGACCCTTCATCTGCCTTCCTTGACGCTCTTCGTACCCGGGCCATGGACGAGATGCACGAGGCTGCACTTGAGTACGGTATCATTCTAAAGGATCTTGGTAAGAGTGGGGCGTTTTGATACAAGTGACATACCTGATCGTATTGTAGCCGTGATTGACCGACAATTCAAGGGAGAAATTGCGTCAACTATGGACAAGCTTACAACAAGGGCGTTACAAGCGCAGGTCGAGGCTGCGGTAAGTGTCATCTCTATGATGTAGCCCATTCTCTTCATTTACATACTGCAGAATGTGGACCGGGAAAACTCGAATAAAGTTAAACAGGAAGAAGGAGCTCTCGCCGTTGCTCGCATCAAGGCTCAAAGCCGTAATGTCAGTTCTGACTTATCTTTTAAGCCGTTCCTAACAAACATATATTTAATAGACGCAAGCCGATTCTGAGGCATATAGCGTCATTGCCGCTGCCAAAGCCCAGGCTGAGCGCACAAAGATTGAGGCTCTTGCAGAAGCGGAAGCTATTCGTCTCACCGCTGAGGCTGACGCACAAGCGGTCAGTGTGAGGGCGGCTGCTGATGCCAAGGTCACGGACCAATTCGCACGCGGGATGGAGATGCGTAGAGTGGAGGTTACGCGTGTCCAAGCGTTTGGCAACAAGACTGTCTTCGTGCCTACAGACGGGACTGGGGTGCAGATGGGCAATGCAATGGCAGTGGGCATGGCTGCCGGAATGGCCAATGGCCTTGGGGCTTAATTGTGACACGGCTTCGAGAGCTTCGATTTTTTCTCTTACACAGACTTTGTCAGTTATTTATCAATACTATACATATCGTAGTCTTGTAAATGTTACTGTGTACTGCTGAGCCCTGTATGCATTGGATTTGTCGTGTTTGTCAGCATGTTTGTCAGATCACCCTCGTCACCACAGCTGAGTCACGCGGCCGTCACGCGTCACAGCCGCGAGGAGGCTTTGAATATTGCGGCACAGCGAGCCGTCCTCATTTCATCCTGAACGCTGACCACCACCCACGACAAAGTCCTTCTTCTCTTTTCAGAAATCAATTCTTCTTACTTACTAAACTCGATCATCGCTTGTAACGTTCGTCATGAGGTCTAAATTCAAGGATGAGCACCCATTTGGTACGTACTATCATCGTCCCGCAGTCGTCATGTAGGCATGAGTTACTAACGCGTTCTCCTTCCTCAGAGAAGCGCAAGCAGGAGGCCGAACGCATCAGGCAGAAGTACCCTGACCGTATTCCTGTTAGCTTTTCCCTCTTATCCTTGCCACGTTTCTTGTCCCTGACAGGAGTGGCATCGACTCTAGGTAATTTGCGAGAAAGCTGACCGGACAGATATTCCTACCATCGACAAGAAGAAGTATCTCGTACCTTCAGTGCGCATCGCCCTGCTTATCACGAGTGCCGATGGGTAACTGATCATCGATTTTATATGTTTGCTCCCTGTACAGGATCTGACGGTTGGGCAATTCGTCTATGTCATCCGGAAGCGTATCAAGCTTGCACCAGAGAAAGCCATCTTCATATTTGTTGACGAGGTTCTCCCACCGACGGCAGCTCTTATGAGCGCCATTTATGAGGAACATAAGTGAGCGCACCCCAGAATGCTACCAAGCCAGATCTCATCTTTTTAAAGGGATGAGGATAACTTCCTTTATGTCAGTTATTCGGGCGAGAACACGTTTGGGCAGGAAGGGTGGATTGAACTATAAGCGCGCACTCGACGGCACATGTTCAGTCGCGGTTGGTGCCCCCGGAAAGCTATAGATTGTCCCGGGCAGCAAGCGTCTGGTCTTGTCTCGAAAGTTTCTGTCATCGTCTCCATCTCCATACCCTTTTCCTATGCCCGCTTTGCTCACCGTTTGTACTCTAGTTGTTACTTCTGGCTTGGTTGCCTTTGGTGTCTCAAATCGAATTGATTGCACCTGTATATGGATAATTATATTTCATTCATTCTAGCATACTCGATATAAGGTGCTCTTCAGGCTGGCTGGCCTTAGTTAGGTTATTAAAGTTTGTGTCTTGAGTAAGTTGTCTTCCTTCGAAGCTGGTGAACATGATGCATGAGAGGGTCAATTATGATTCTCAAGTGCAAGTTCTATATATATGTATGTGCGTGTGCACTCGGAATGTTTATAGAACCTAGCTTAGAAGGTGACTAGTCGCTAGTCAGCATTAACTTTGAACAATCCATGATCGGTGAAAAACCACGGACAACCAGCAATTTGCCAACGGTCACATTCAAAAATGCACACGTAGCTGTGCACTGCTGCCACATGCAAAATGCATTGCGCTCATAGCCCGAAACCCTGCAGGAGTCAGAAATTCATAAGTGACTCGAGCTTCGAGTCGGCTATAGGAGACTCTCCGACTTATCGCAGAAGCTTGGATTCGGCTTCAACCCTGGTGCAAACGGTGACCCGTAGTCTAACCTAGTGCTAGTGTGCAGCGCGACAAACGCACATTCGAGTATCAAACAGACATCCTCCGCTCGGCGAACAGTGAATACTGATGTTATTCGGCATCTCAAGTTTCATGGTAAGCAATATCGGAATGGCCGGTCGTGATATTATAACGGCAGGCTTGTGCTGTTAACTTTACTGAACTCCGAGTTCTCTTTTAACTATGTGCGCAAGGAGCACCGGATTAGGACCATTCGATATGTCGATGTCGGGGTGTATTGGCTTCTTTGAGACGTTTCTGAGCGGTCTAGCAAAGCACCCTTAAGCATTTTAACACGGGTATGTGTCTCACCCTATGTAATTAAACTCATGTGATCTTCTCCAAGCATCATCAACTAGGCCTGCAAGGTGGTCCACGCACCGCAGTTTGGTCCACATAGATTTGAAGTAACTTATTGACCATACTTTTGAGAACAATGGTGATATAATTGGCTTTCGCTTCGTTCCTCCACAAGCCGCTTTTATCTTTTACCACTCGGGAAGGCCACAGTCCACTCGAGGCGAAATGGCCCGATATAAAACCTCAGCACATGGTAAATGCACATCACACAACGTTCCTCCGCAGGCTCAATCTTCTTGTGCATCATCACTTTCATTGCATCGCCCCATCTACATCGGTTGTCTGTGACACCATGCCCTTCCCATTCGCTCCTTTCCGTGAACTCTTACTCCGTACGCTCACCATGCTCTGTTCTTCTCGTACGAGACGTTTACTCATGTATTTCTTTCAAGTCGCTATTGGTATCTGCAATATCACATCGATTGTGATTCTAAGCCCGGTAATTGTTGCGCACACCGCAGGACGTAAGTGCTTTCAACCTAGCTTTAGTCTTCACGCACACCGATTTGTTTTAGCCTTCGAGGTCATTGCCGCTGCGTCAAGCATCGTAGCTCTGTTGGTATTCCCCATTACGTGAGTTCATCATGGCACACTGTAAATGTGAAAAACTGATGGCTCGAACAGTTTTTCATTCTTGTATTGCAGGAGACATGCAGAGGCTAGTAACACTAGAAATATCATTACCTTTGGCATTTTGTGGCTTTCGGATATCAGTAAGCAATATGACTGCTGCCTATACCTGCCATTCTGACATACCATTAGCATCTTGTATCATTCTAACAGTCCACGCACGTCAGAATAACGCGACCGCCCTTTGTCATAACCTTTCTCAGTCTGGTGACTGCACAATGGCTAATGCTCTCCTCGCTGTTTTCTATATGTCTTCTATATTTGGTATGTTTAACGAATCATGTCATCCCATGTCCGTCGCTCACCATCGTTTAGCTCTCGTTGGTTTTGTATTCGCATACTTCGATAAACACCCCGGTATTACTAAAGTCTCGCCTCGGTATCCGATCACCAAAGCAGCAAGTTCACGATTTACTGCCTTCCAATACCCGCTGGATGTGGAGTTAGAGAATGTGTACCCTGAGCCTCCCACCAGAAAGGCGAAACATACCAAGAAGGCGCGTACCGAGGAGAGGTGGACCGAGATCCCTGTGTAGACAGGCATGTTTTGGTTTTGTAGTTGTAATGCCACTGATGGGGACAGCTTTGTTTGATTATGGTGGAATAATACACATATGTATATATCGCACTGGCTACTAAAAAACAGCATATACACAAATGGTCGTTTGTTCCAGACAACATTACAGAGGTATCACGAAGGCTCAGTCAAATTCGCTGTTTCCTCGAACACAAACTCCGGTAACGTATTTTGCTCCCAGAAAGCGTCCCATTCGTCATCCCCTGGCTCGTCTTCTGGAGTGGAAGATCTACTGTCAACGGCGGCTGTGCTATCCACAACATGGCCGATATCCAATGGCGCCACTTGAGCGTTTCGCATTTGGGTCAAGTCCCCATGAGGTGATGTTGAAACATGGGCGCTCCCTGGAGGTGCAGCTCTGTCTACCGCAGGTCGAACAGCAAGCAGAACTGTGGAGCCAGGAATGACTGAAATGCCTTCCGCAGTGACCACGTAGTCACAAGAGGCAGGATCGCACACCGAGCTAAACACCACTGTTAGCCGCCGTATAAGTACGGGTTCTTGATCGCCGATTGAAGTATTCGACGACGTCGCTAAGATTGGCTGCTGAATTTTCCTTGGGCGCTCGTTCTCTTCAAGGTATCGTCGGCGACTGGTTCGCGAAAGAAATATTCTGACATTCAACTGGTTCGACCAGACTAGACCGAGCGTTGCTTCTTTCCTACCCTCCCCTAGGATGTTTGCACGGCCGAACCATCGGAACTGATCCTTGTAGCCGATCTGCCCACTGTCCAAAGGGGCAGTGTCCCTGTCAATGGTATCGCTGACCTCATTCAAGACCAGGACAGCTATTTGATGCTTGCTGGCGAGCAAATGTAAAAGCGTCCCTATTTCAGATAGTCTGCGGGACCGCTCGACTAGGAACTGTGTGGTGGTTCTCTTGGAAGTATGGAAGAGTTCCGCAATAGCGTCGATGACAATCAGTTTGAGAGGTCTTGATGATGAGTTTTGATCATTTGCAGATATATATTGTGGCAAAGATTTAGACAGGACGAAAATGAGTTTGTCAATAGTGGGAACGGCTGCGTGTTGTATATTTGCAAAGGAACACAGTGAAGGCGACAAGAGTGGATGTGTATTGAGTATTTGTTCCATTCGTGTGGTTTGTAGTTGCGACGCAACCGTCAGATAAAAAGCGGAACCTAGAACACCTCCTAGCCTAGAAGGGAGCTGAACAAGCAGCGAGAGTTGAAGAGCTAACTGTGTCTTGCCCGCAGCACTGAAAATATATCAGTTTTCTATGCCAACAGGTATTCCAATGCGTTCACCTTTCACCTACAACTTCCCAGAGCATTCCCATTCTAATTCCACCACCTAACATACTGTCTAATTCAGCATCTCCAGTTGTAAACTTCTCTTCGCCTTCTGGCGGCAGGTCTTTGATTTTGTTGATGGGCGCTGCGCGTTCTCGACATGCAGCCTTGAGAATTCTGGCGACCTCTAGTGGTGCAATGCGCGACGTGCGCGAGATGTCACTCGGCGTACTGAGTAAGAGGTCTGATAAACTTTTGTATCCTCCTAGGTTCGCATTCATTGCGTATTTCCAACGCATGGGCAATAATCATTGAAGACGCACCCTTTTCAAGAGAAGACTTCTGGTATGTAGTGAGGCTGGATAACGAGGATAATGAAATGGAATCCATCTCTCTGGTCAGTCTGAAAGTGTGCAGGTCATATCATTTGTCGACGAATGACGTTGAGGTCATAACATGGTAGTACCTGCAGTCATTAATATGTTTTCAAACTCAGATCACTTAGTTGCTACACTTGTCACGACACGTCCACATTGTCCAAATCATCTGCAGCATCGAGCAACCATGCCATCTGCGACCGCGACTGAAGCGGTTCCAATTGAAACCGCTCATGAAGATATGATTGTATGCAAGAACATTAATATTACCTCCTGAATACGTACTCAAAAATCAACCCTAGCATGACGCGCAACTTGACTACTATGGCAAGCGTTTAGCGACGTGTTCTTCAGATAGAACGGTGAAGGTCTTTGACGTTATCGGCGGGGAACCTTTGAAATCTAGTGGGCATACTCTGAAGGGGTCCGTGGTTTGATACACATGTTGAATAAACTCATAATTCTGCATCCTTCCTGATAGGCACACGGGCCCAGTGTGGCAGGTTGCCTGGGCGCACCCGAAATTTGGACACATACTTGCTTCTTGCTCATATGATGGCAAAGTATTGATATGGGGGGAACGGTCTCAAGGCACGGCCGATGGTGGGTGGACAAGGGTGAAGGAGCACACGTTACACACCGCTTCGGTGAACTCAGTGTCGTGGGCTCCTCATGAGCTTGGTGCAATGTTGGCTTGCGCATCCTCAGATGGAAAGCTTTCTGTACTCACCTTCAAAGGTGTGCACTATTCTATTCACAGCTGACATCTCTGACGAACATTCGGTAACAGATGATGGTCAGTGGGGTGCTGACATCTTCAATGGTCATGCCATCGGCTGCAACTCTGTTTCTTGGGCGCCTGCGACACAGCCTGGATCGCTCATTCACCCGCAACAATCTGGCGCACAGCCTTCTGCACCCTTCAAACGTTTTGCTAGTGCTGGTTGTGATAATCTTGTCAAAATCTGGGGCTACCGTGAAGACACGCAGTCGTGGGTGGAGGAAGAGACGCTTGATGGGCACACAGATTGGGTGCGTGATGTTGCGTGGGCGCCCAACATCGGTCTGCCAAGGAGTTATATTGCAACAGCATCTCAGGTTCGTCAAAGTAGTTTTGCTGGATTTTTTTGTCTGAAGATATCTTCGTTTCAAGGATAAGACAGTGTTGATCTGGACAAAAGACTCGTTAACTTCTCCATGGGTGAAGACTGCCCTTGACCCATCGACTGCCTCGGGAGCACCTAGTGCAGCAGCCGTAGGCAAATTTCCTGATGTCGTATGGCGCGTATCATGGAGTCTCGCTGGAAACATTCTTGCTGTTAGCTGTGGCGACGGAAAAGTCACATTGTGGAAGGAGAATCTGCGGGGCATATGGGAGTGTGTTAGTGACATGTCGTCCTAGAGATGTGTGATTGGATCGGATGCTACCTAGAAATGCACAGGTTGGTTCGCTCATCTGAAGATGTATAAAGCATGCGCTGCGCACATCTCTGCTACTCGTCAAGTTCAACGTTAAAAGTGTCAAGTTTCATACGCCGACATGAGGTGCCATTAGCATCCAATGAGTCAGTGTCAGCCATTCTTCTCTTTTCTGATGTACCTCCGATTCTGGACGAGATTCGGGGACTAAGGCCTAAGGCAGAATGACTTCTGCCTCGATGCGGGGATCAATAGAGAACGGCACAATAAAAGTGATATTCTAAGCAAATTTAACGTATCCTAGTTCCAAGCACAGGCTATCTTATGTCTTCCTGCGATAGCAACACGCAGCCACATCACAACTTATGATACAAGAACAAGGGAATAAGTCGCTTTCTTCGATTGTCACGCAGAATCCGACAACTCACTCGCGTGGATGCCCGATAGTACAAGCCTTCTCTCAGGGGACAGTACCGTACGGGGAGTAGGATATATTGACCTAGCAGCAGGTCGATGATTCCCGGACGAGACACACCAGCGAAACAATGTCCTCGCCGTGAATCCTGCAGGCACGCTCATCACTTCCGCATCATATGACCATGTGTCTGCACGAACCATTGCCACCCTCCAGCACTCAACACACTGCGACACTTTCTCAATGGATGACACGCACATCGTGAGCGAAAAGCTGATCTCAATGTGGGTGAGTACGCATGGACATTTGATTCAAAGGCAACGGTTTCCATCCTTGACCTATTTACTGCTGAAGAGCTACTCGCGTAAGAGGTCATCACTGATGTCAACGATTATGACTCCTATATCAATTGCTCATTCGTCATGGTACAAAAATACGACTGGGAGAGCAAAACTTCGCCATGCCAAAATTTGAGTTCCCTGAATACAAAGTGGCTTGGCTGTTTGGTGCGCCTCTTATATTGTAGTGATTTAATCCATGTTATGTGTAGTCTGTGCAGTCATTTCGTATGGGTAAGGCCTGGGTCGTTCCGATCATGTTCTGAGTCAGTGCGAGTCAAGTGCACAGACAAGTGCTACGCCGCCAGATAGCAACTGTTATAGCGGGACATTCTGGCAGGGTGGGAGTGATAATGGTTCTGGCGCAGTGGCAGGGGTCACGGTCCGTAGTCGGCAGTCCTAGTCGGTCCTCGATAGATAGAGCCGCAGCCTCCCGCCATAGAGGTTTGGCCTTGGGTTTCCCTTGCACCCCGTGCCCGTTCCACCGTCACATCGAAGAATGCCTAGTAAGAGAGACTGCCGCTGCGCTCCGCAACGACCATATTGTTCGTATATGGGGAAAAAATTCGAGTTGCTACAAAGAGATCTAGGTAGTTTTGATTAGTTGACATACCGAAATGGCAAAGATGGAAAGAACATCTTCGGTTTAGTAAGCTATTCTAGGCCTCTGTAAGTTCGGAAGCATCCGACATCACTGCGGTCGCACAAGGCACTAAAAGTGATCCTGGCACTAGCAGGACACACTCAAGGCGGTCCTACTCAGGGTTTTGACTCCGCACCTCGTGCATATTGTGCCGACGATTTCCATATGACAATGTTCGCCAAACTTCCACAGACGCTAGCGGCACCTTTTGGATTACTGACCGACGAGGCGAAGCTGGCGTTTCGCAGTCGCCCCCAGGGAATATCTAAGCTGTATACAATGAGGGTGAGTTTGTATACCCGCTTCCATTTTGACTTTGACTATAATGACAAGTTATCAACTGCAGCATATAGCCGAAACTGACAGCTACTGGGACCAGGTCGGTGATGCCTAGTTTGTTGTCCAAATGTTCAATTGAACAATATATCTCAGTACTTTACCCTCTTTGACACGCCTTCTGACGTCTTCTCACTTATATCAACTCATGACAGTACGTCTCAGCATCTGGTTCTTGGTGCGAGTGGCTAATGAGACCTTTCAAGTTCGTAAAGCTCTCCTTGACTCGCCGGAAAATGTAGCGACTCTCATCAGAGTCGTAACGTCTCGTCTGTTCAATCTCGTGTCTGATCACACTTTCCCATCCGCACCACCAGCATCTATGACATCATATGCTACTTCCTTCATGAAGACCTCGAGCACAGAGCGTAACGCAACAAAGGAGGTCCTTAACAGTCTGCGAGTTCTGCAAAGGGTGCTGCCTGTTGTGTTCGAGGTCGAGGGAGAGTCTAACGCATTTGAGCTCGAGGTGTTATGGAAGAAGGTTGAAGTCGACGACGAAATTGTACCCACAGCTTCAGAACAGGCACCACAGTTCGTCATTGAAGATGATGATGACGAGAGTGAGAGTGGCCATGGCTCTAACACGCAACCACATACTCCTCAACAGAAACGGACGAAAACCTTACCTTCGCTAGGAGAAAAGTTATTTACTTGCGTCAACGATCTCCTATTTTGTTGTGGTTTCAGTCTCCCAACGAAGATACAGGTGGATCATTATAAGATCAATTATGTTATATGGTATGCATCATTAGTCAAAAACGTATACCTGACTTACAATCAATTACCTAGGGAGAAGGGTATTGGCTCGACGACTGACCCTGGACCAAATCATGCATACGACTCCAATAAAACTGAGGTTTTACGACTTCTCCTTGTCCTTTTATCACGTCAGATATACATCCCGCCTGCCGCTCTCTTCACACATCCGTCATTTTACACTCTGCATGTAGTTCGAAAAACGCCCAGACGCGACGTCTTGACATTACTCTGCTCTCTGCTAAACACCGTGATAAACTCTGCCACGATCAACAACATGACTATTGCCAGTGTAGCCGGCAAGGTCCCTTACAATCACCTAGTTTTCAAGGGCGAGGATTCCAGGACAGCACTTGTAGGCATATGCCTGCAAGTTTTGTGTGTTTTATTAGATTTCCAGAGTGGTCCGGCCAGAGATATCGTTTCAGATTCTGGAGATGCTACTTCATCATTCCCGACTGCACAGACAAATGCCTTCCGTTATTTTTTGGCCAAATTGGTAAATTTCTCTTCCTCATCCGAAAATACTGTTGTTTATGGCGTATAGCATCGCACGCAGGATTTCGCCTTTATCTTGAGCGGCATCATTTCCATTCTAGAGCAGCAGCTAGCTATATCAAACAATATACTCCCTGGATCCAGGAAGTCGGTTCCTTATGTGCCTGAGACTAGTACGCATGTCTTTTATGTTTGCCCCACTCTTCTGATCCCGTACAGTCGTTTTATTCTGGAAGATCATCGAGCTCAACAAAGTGAGTAGGATCATCCCGTAGTGCTGATTTGACGTCTGATCCTTTCTCTAAGAAATTCCGTGCTTACCTGCTGGACTCAGATAAAGCAGTTGATGTCCTTGCATATCTTCTGTGCTATTCACTCGAGATCAAAGATAAGCCACGTACGTCTTCTCATTTCTCGAGTGGGTATATATTTTAATAGATTTTTAGAGCAACATGGTCTTTGCAGAGCGCTCTCGTACATCATTCAGACGCTATCAGCGGAGTCTGCATTCGGCAACAAGCTCTCGTCACCAATAAATAACCAGATACCGACAAAATGGGTATCTCAGGGGGCATCACATGAGACTGCCGGAGATTTCATGATTACTGTGAGCGAACACGTGCCCTTTAGATTTGTGGAAATTAATTCTTTGTAGTCGATATATTCCATCATTGCAACTACTTCCGGCTCCCTCAATTCCATATACCCGGCACTTATCATCGCGCTCGCGAATGCGGCTCCATATTTCAAAAACATGTCTGTTGTTGCATCTAATCGTTTGCTTCAGCTATTCACTTCCTTCTCGAACCCTTTATTCCTCTTATCCGACGAGAGCCACCCGAGGCTTCTATTTCTTATGTGAGTCATCGTCGTATGGAAGTAGCAAGACGCTAACTTTTTCTTCAGGCTCGAGGTCTTCAACTCAGTAGTATTTCATCACTTGTCCGATAATCCCAATCTTCTGTATGCAGTCATCACCGCACAAAAAACTTTCGAAGAACTTGGGACATTCACTCTTGCCCGCGGACTTCGAGAGATCCAACGTGTACAGCGGATCAAGGAAGAGCAAGCAAGCAAGGGGGAACGCGACCGGAAGGATGGCCCACAGCAGCAACGTGTGTCTGTGGAAAGCGCACACCAGGAGAAATTGCGCCTTCTCAAGGACGAGAGCGACCCTGCTTTCACCATTGCTTTGGATATTGAGTCTTCTTCACTTTCTGGTGAGGACCTTGAAGCTGGCGTGGGTGGATATGAACAAACCGAGACCCGACCACTTACTTCTCCACCTTCGGAGAATAGTCCAACAACAAGTACCAGTACTATAACAGCTGCGTCAGAAAAGGCGAGAGGTAAGATGAAGGCTCGGCGGTCGATGTCGTCGGACACGATTAATGGAGATCGCATGGCTGCGGCTGGCGTTGGTAGGAATGGGTTTATACCAACCCAAGAATGGGTGAGTCTCAGTACACACTAACAGAATGTTGTCTGTCGCTAACTTCCTCGAAACTAGGTTACGTCTTGGCAACAAGGGTAAGTACTAGCTCGCTGGTGTTCGAGAGTCTCCTAAATGTTGACAGGCTGCCCTTGGATACCGTGATGCTGGTCATATCAGAGCTCTTGCCGAAGATCCAGAACCTGCAGGCTGGCAGGCAGAAGGCCAACTCAGCCGGCGCCATTACCGATTTCTTGCAAAGCGTAACATTGACTGATGTTCTGCCTCCTGCACCAGTGTTATATCCGAGACGATTTGTGGTATGTTCTTCTCCTCATTAATTACGGAAAATACTGATCCAGCTATTAGTGGTCGGATGCGTCAATTGTCTGGTTGACGTCGCTCATATGGGGAGGAGTTTATGTGCATGGAATGTCACCTCTCGGGATATGGAACTTCACCAACGTGCGACTCTTTTTCGTTAAGCACACGCAGCCGCAGCAACGGCAAATCACGGACACAATGTCAAGTGTCGTTGGCGGACTGTTTTCGCCCACCAGACAAAGACCCGAGCGTTCGTCCAATCAGTGATATTTCATGGTTTCATGTGTTTGTTGATGTACTGTATGTGTCTTATCCATGATGATGCCGCGGAAGCTATATCAGATCTGTTTCGCAGTGTATATACGAAAATATAGTTCTTGTCATATTTTAGTCGGCATTTTGTGATTTGAAGTTCCTTCAACTGACTCAACTTGACCTTTCAACATGTTGACAGACGAAATTAGGATCTGGGATCAACGGCTCTACGACGTTGCCTACGTTAGCTCAGTAACCGAGTATGTCCCAAACGCTCAATGACAACTTGCATGCATGTGCTTACATTATAGAGCCACAGAGTACAAAAATTAGCGATGCGTTGCTCAGAGCCAGTTAAATTTTCACTCATTGTCATTACAGAAAATGATGCTACAAAGATTATTTCATTATTTTTTCCCGAGTTGACACAAAGAGTGCATCATCAGAACGGGTGCATTAAAAACCCCAGTGGGGAAAAGCTACCGCCCTCAACACTCTCGTGTATGAAGATTACATAGCAGAGAAATACAGGAAAGTAAGACATTGGCGCTGGGGACTACCGTAACAATAGCTGCTTGCATGTCGCACAGTGTAAGCTCGATCAAGTGGGATCCATAGTCTCATCCAGGGTGTTCGACACGATCCAGACGGGAGTGGCGCTTTTATTTATTTTTTACTGGGCTCCTCGAACCTCCACCGTATTGCAGCGATGCACGGCTTCGGCACCCGTGCGCACAGCAACGCCAAGATTGCTGCTCTTGCAGCGTCACCGGGCTCATGCGTGCTCGACGTTCGCGAGGAGACCTCGGTGTCGGCACGCATGAACGTTACGAGGATGGGCAGATCGACCCAGAGCCTCGACAAGTATCTTGACGGACGTCCGTATTGTAATGCACGTATATAAGTGAGTAGAAGTGAGCCTAAGACAGGGGGGAAGGGTGAGGAATGAGGTCGATCTGGGTGAGAGCAATGCACTTTATGTATGTGTGGTGATAGGTCCAAGCAAGGTCAAAGTGAGAAGCTGTGGTATGGACGCCACCCTGAAGGTTCAAGCTGACATGCCACACGCCCACAAGTCCAGAAAGGAAGATTTTTTTGGAGGGCTGGAGTCACAATCTTGACATCGGAAATCAAACGATCAATAGGAAGACCCAGATAATATCAGTGGTTTGCCCAATTATGTCGACATTCACTCCTTGGCAACCTGCGCCCACTACAACAAACAAGTGTAGTCCAGCATTTGTCCACAAACATCATAAAAGAGAAGTGCGCCATCCGATAATAAATTTTTGGCGTTCCTCCGAGAGCCCGAGACCGTTGGATTAATGATCAAAGAATCCCTCGATGCGATTTGAGAAGGGAATGGTAAGCGGGGCTGAAGTGGGCCCCAGAACAAAGCCTTTTGTTTTGTTTTGTTCTGTCATACTTGACGACGGCTTTCAGTGACAAATGGGGATGAAGAAAAGGACGACCTTTCACAATCACAGCTGATGATGGACTGTTATCCACGTGACCCTAAACACTACAAGCCTGCCGAATCAACCCAAATTCCAGAATCAGAAGCAAATCAGAAGATCAGGCTGATAGGCTTCAACCAGATGAGGCGCAAGGTTAAACCGACAACTCCTCGTGCAGATTTCAGTGGAAAGAGGGGCCCTAGGAAAGTCATGCAATCTCCAGCCTAAATCGCGATTTGCTGTTGACCGAAGAAAAAAAAAACAATAAAATTTTGTCAGCCTTCTGTCATGGCATCTCCGCCATCTCCTAAAGGATGCTGCTCTCCGCCACCCGCACTCAATCCCTCGACCCCAAAATCCACGCGCTGCACTTCCAAAGTCCGCAGATTGACAAGCACTAGAACGCCCGTCTGCGAGAAGCTAGGCACTAGAACAATTCTGCAACATCTTCCTGTCCTGCCCGATCCATCTTCTGAACCCACCAGCTCTGTACCGAATTGGGGCATCCCACCAACAAGGTATATATCCGGAGTTTCCCACAAAATAAAAGGGTCTCGGTCCCGATAAGGGTGACACCACAGTGTGTCTGGAGCAGTTGGAGCAACGTGGCGCCATCTTAGGGTTGAAGCAGCGATCGACACGAGGCTCGAGGGCGGGGTTGGAAGATATTTGTACATGTCAAGAACAGGCTGTCCAGAAGTCACCAATAAGCTGCGAGTAACAGGCGGATGATTTGATTGAGAAGACGAAGTTCGCCCTTCGTTCGGTATCGATGACTCATTTTCATCACATCTTACGCGAAGCCAGGCCGGATTTGATTCGCAGTGGAATGACTCGAATGTTGCAGCCTTTCCGAACATCGCGCGGGGAAAAGGTTGCTGTGGAAGAATGGTTCCAGAAGGATCATCCTCTCCGGGCAATATGTGGACAGGAAGTGCGGAAGTTAAATCATGAAGATGAGCGGAAAGAGCGAGATTCGGATGAGGAGAAAAAATTGCTTGTGCCGAAGCACCGAATTTTCTCTGGTATACACTTGGTCATCTGCCATTACAAAGAAGGGACCTTAGCTTACTGGTTTCTTCTCGTCTTCACCCTCCTCACTGTATTCTGCAAGTGATAACGAATTTCCGGCGATGATAAGCCGTGTTATTTGTGATGCCAATTGTTGGTCCTCAGGACCACCTGCTTCTCCGGTGAGGTACTCCACAAGCATTTGTATTTGTGCATCCGCAGATAAGGGTGACCCAATGGATAATCCCGAAACGACGGCCACATATTCATCTTGCGTGGATGAAGAGCTAGGTTATAAAGCGTCTTGGGCTCAGTTGTAAATCTGGAAAGCAATAAACTTACTCTACATCAACATCCATGGCATCTGAGCCAAGAATTTCTTGCTCTGAAAATGTTGCAAGTCCTGCAGTGCAAATATCTACAACTTCAAAATCTCCTGTGGGCGTTTCCATACCCAGAGCGGCGACTATGACGCCTGTGACTAGGCGTTCCTCACCGACACGGTTACCGACTAATTTAATACGACCTGACTCATCCTCCAACATAACGCTGTCTTCATCGCAGTAGAATTTCTCACGCGGGGGTGGAGCCGGGATGGAATGCTTTACACATATCAACTCTGAGAATTGCAAATTCCATATACAAGTTACTCACATCTCGGCCAATGTCTTCCAGAACATTCGGCTTGAGTGGCATGTCCATGTAGACTGTACCTATTACCCAACATAGTTGAGATTTAACAACATCAAGGACACGTGCTACATGGAGCGGTTCACCTAATTGTACTTGCTGTGAGCACTCAAAAAGGATGGAAAGTTATTGTCACGTACTTTGTAGTCCATCCCACCTAGCTTTTGCCCGCTTCTCCACCGCATTTCTCAGCATTGTCAGACGTGTAAAGTATATGTTTGCATATTGGTGCTTATAAGACTTGTTCTTTAGGTCTATCAAGAAAGATGGTGTCATCTCAGTTGGAGGAAGGACAGTGGTTGTCGGTCGGACAAGTGGACATGATGGAGATGGTCTGTGCAGATAAATGAGACCTCTAATGGTGTATGTATATGAAAGAATGTTACCTACATTAATTCAAGGGTTGTCATCTTGGATGAAAGGCGCGATCGGTGAACGTGGGTCGCGACTGGTCAGACGCGTTTATTGTATTTGGTTGTGTTTGTAAGCAATTCATTTCACCATCTTGCGGTTACTCCGGGCCGGATTAGCGGAACGTCCTGTGAGGTCTGGCCCCACCTCATGAGCTCTTGTGATCGACCTGACGTATAAGTGATTTATTTTGAGAACGGCGTCATCGATTCATCATATGTTCCGCAGGACCATATAAAATGAGATAGAGATAAAGATATATGATCGTCTCTCTCCAGCTGTCTTCTATCCATGTCTCTCTCAAAGGTGAGTCTTCATCGTTCAAGCTGGTAGAATACTTCGCTTTAGCTTCATATAGCACATCAACCCAAGCAAACTCATCCGCGAGTCCAAGGTTAGGAATTCGTGACCAAATTTCATCATACTCGGGCTGATAGAGTATTCGTAGGATAAGAAAACTAATCATCATAATTATAATCTGACTGGTACGAACTCCGATTCCATATCTCACCCGTATGGAGCGCGGTATGGGATCATATCTATACCCAAGTTTCATCTCCCTTCCAAGGGTGCCGACGCGCAGACCGCTTATCAGCTGATCCATGATGAACTGGCCCTTGATGGATCTCCCAGCCTCAAGTCAGTCTAGTCAAGTTCGTATTGTTTGTTGTCTTCTCACTTTCCCAAAGTCTTGCGTCCTTTGTACAAACTTGGATGCCAGAGCCCGCGAACAAATTGATGATGGAAAACGTGTCCAAAAATTTAATAGATCAGGATGAGTACCCTATGACGCGTATGTCATAAATAGCAACCCATCTAGGCATTACCACTTATGATCACTTGCAGAGGAAATTCATACCCGCTGTGTCTCGATCCTTGCTGATCTTTGGCATGCACCCTCTACTCATCAGGCAATTGGGACCGCCACTACCGGTTCATCGGAAGCTATACAGCTGGGTGGTCTGGCCATGAAGCGACGCTGGCAAGAGCGTCGCAAGGCTGATGGCAAATCTATCCATGAGCCTGGCCCCAACATCGTCATGGGTGCGAATGCCCAGGTCGCTCTTGAAAAGTTTGCACGTTACTTCGAGGTTGAATGCCGCCTCGTACCAGTCAGCGTTGAGAGCAAGTATAGGCTTGACCCCAAGAAGGCCATGGAATATGTCGATGAAAATACCATTGGCGTTTATGTCATCCTTGGCAGTACTTACACCGGTCACTACGAACCGGTAAAGGAGATGTCTGACCTTCTCGACGAGTACGAACAGAAGACGGGAATCAGCGTCCCCATCCACGGTAATGTATCTTTGTGTTTTGTTCCCTTCGTATCCATTGACACCCCATTCAGTCGACGGAGCTTCGGGGGCCTTCGTCGCGCCCTTTGCGCATCCAAAGCTGCTTTGGGACTTCAAGCTTCCGCGGGTCGTCTCTATTAACACATCAGGTCACAAGTTTGGTCTGGCTTACGTAGGTGTCGGTTGGGTGGTATGGCGCTCTAAGCAGTACCTCCCAAAGGACCTAATCTTTGAGCTGCATTACCTTGGTTCGGTTGAATACTCATTCTCGCTCAACTTCTCCCGTCCTGCCGCACCCATCATCGCTCAATACTTCAACTTTGTCCACCTCGGATTTGAGGGATATCGCGCGGTAGCCAAAGATGACCTCAAGAATGCGAGGCTTTTGAGCCGTGCTCTTGAGAAGTCTGGCTGGTACACAGTGATCAGCGACATACACCGGCTAAAAGTCGAAGATCACCTTCAGAAGAACGCCAACAACGACTTCGATGAAGAAAATCCAGAGGTCAGCATTCTACCGCTTGGTAACAACATTTTTTGACGTTCTGCAGAACTATGAAGAGGGTCTTCCAGTTGTAGCATTCCGGTTCTCCGACAACTTCCAAGAGACGTACCCCGAAATCCAACAGAAATGGATTCAGATTCTTCTGCGAGCTAAAGGGTGGATTGTCCCGAACTACGAACTTGCCCCTGACTTGGAAAAGGTTCAAATTCTTCGGGTCGTCGTCAAGGAGAACACGACTGAAGCGGTCAGCATTCTTCTCTTAATTTTATTGTCGAGTTTTATTGAGGCTGTCGTCTAGCTGGTAGATCGCCTATTGGAAGATATCGTAAGTGATGTTGAATATTTTGACTTGTGCAAGAGCTGACATTAATGATAACTGTTCAGATCGAGGTTACCCAAGACATTATTAAACAAGATTCCTCAACAAATGCCCTCAGCTTACTCGGAAACCACGGTCGTAAGAACCGTGACAATTCTGGTAGGATGGATGAAGGCTCTGCGTCCGAGTACTCTGGTACGTACTCGAAGCAGTGTTAAAGCTAGCCGAGGTGAAAGAGTGGTGAAAACATTCATTCTGTGCAACATGGTAGTGGATATACTCTGTAGAAAAGGTTTAGAAATGTTAAAGATCAGGCCTGCAGCTGAGGGTTAGGAATATAAATGACGAGGTGATTTGGGAGCACCAGGGTTAGCACGTGTATTAAGACCACAAGGCTTAGCGCGCAGCGCCTCGCCATAAGGGTTGGATAAGAATCCCGTTTAAGACAGGTTAGCAAGGGTCGACGTAAATTAGACTTGAGTTGATTGGATCTACAACATGTAAGGACGGAACGTTTGGTCCAGTGGAAGCAATTCGTGTCAAATTAGACTTGAGTTGATTGTAGTCTCCACAGATGGCCCATATTTTTTGTTTGGCGGTTTCTGTATATAGTCTACTGCAAGGGCTGCAAGATCGAGGCTGAGAAATTCGTCGTCATCGTCTTCTGCTGCAACCAGTTTTGCAGTGGCAAAGACTCCAAACTGTCTAGTTGTAAATTGATGGTGCTTCAGTTTAAGTGGCCGGTGTCCGAGACGTTGTAAACGTGACATGGCGCGAGCGTATGATGCATTGATAATTGTGCTGGAGACAAGTAGCGTCCCCGCGCTCGCATCGGTGTAACTTCGCGATGATGAGCATGCAAGTCGAACTTGAACTAGGGCCCAAAGCAGTCCAATACAAGTACCAATTTCGTTTAACAGTATTACATAATTTACATCTGCTTGTTCGTTCATTCGTCACCTTGCTTGCAAGGTCATATGGCATGCGACAATGTGTGTGGTTTTTCTGCCAATAATAAACAATAATAAACATCAATAAACTGTATTGTGCTCTGTTTCTACCGTCACATTGAAGCCATTTGCTATGTCTCAAAAGCTTGATTCTGCGCTTGACACCTTATCAATGAAAGAGATAATTTCTGCTACAGGTGATGAAAAATTGGGTCGAGCAGAAAAACAAAAGCGGAGTGACTTAGTTGCTAGTATGCAGCACCTTCCTGAAACTCATCCGTCCATTTTGCTTGCAGTGCACAATAAGGTGACATATCTCGATTTTGCCTGCCATTCTCCATCTACCAATTTCGAAAACGCATTTGAACACCTCACTGTCAAGGAAATTCAGTGTGCTATTGCTGAATTCAGACTTCCATATGCTGAAAAGTGAACTCGCAGTACTCTGCTGGAGTCTATCCGACACTCTTCAGTTCTGCAAACTGCAGTGCTATTAGCCGCAGAGCTAAAAACCGCACGAAGACAAGATGACGAAGAAAGATTGTTGAAAAAAGCATGTTTGCAACGAGAGGAGGTTTCTTCAAAATCATTATTCCTGGAGGAGGTGGAAGACTCTGTGCGGAACAAATGTTTAACCCGTTTCATAGACTGTACCGGCAATGCATCTTGTCGGCTTATAATATGCGTCGCCTGCGCTGGCGAGTTTTCGGCGTCTGAAGCAGTTGCTATGATAGAAGGTGACTGAGTGTATACCCTACTATCATCACCTGTTTCAAGAGCAGCGTTCGTTTCTTGTCCTGATTGAATGTAGACATGACTGGTGCCACGACATTGATGCTCTACTACATTTCAATAGTTAAACAGTGTAATTGTTCAAATGAAATGAAAGAAAACACACTGAAAATAAAGGCACATTGATTGTCAGAAGTTCTGAGGAATTCAAAAATGGTAGATTCCATGGTGGTACAATAGCAAGTTTTCTTAGGAGTTCAGCAACACTGTCACATGACTGAGAAAGCGTGGCACCGGACAAGCAAGGTGAAATTCGGCAACGCCGAACCCTAGTTCGAAATAAAATGGAATTGTGTGAGGCTGGGATCGAATGGCATCATACAAATAACTAGTAATGTGACATTCGCAACAGAAAAAAAAAACCTCTGGAGCCACTTTTCCGGTAGTTTATATCAGGGTCAGGAAAAACGGCTGCTGTACGTCACGTAGAGCCTGGATAAGATAAGATATATTGATATACGACGGCGCGTGGAAGGAGCTGCGGAAGGCACCAGCCCTGACGAGCGCATGGAAATCGTGAGACCGTTATCATAAGTGCGATATCGATGAGAGCAAGATATTATAGAGAGTAGGTCACTGTACATCATGATATATGCCGGCATGTTAATCACCACGTAACGGTAGACTCAAAATTATTACAAAATTCGCGTCAACCAGAAGTTATGCAACGTTGCAACGCTCAATAGGATGTGCCACCACTTCATAGCTTGACAAGGAAGACAGTTGTTCCTACTTCGTGGGAGTCGGGTCAACTTTTAAAGGTGTTTAGACCCCTTTCAAACTTTTGCGACTTAACCTAGTGTCAGTGCCAGGTCATAAGGATGATCCACGTGTTGGTCCTTCATTTATGTTTGAGCTCCCAAGTATTAGCATGTGTCACTCTGATCCTGCTTATCAGCAGAGGTCTGTGTTTCTCAAGCAAGGTTACCCTATCTGAATATCACATATTCTCGTTTCCTCCGAGAGGCATGTATTTAAGGCATCGACGTCAAAAGCTTATCCACCTCATCCCCTGTGCAAGTTATGGCCCATTCTCATCTTACGGAGCCATCAGAGGTGCTTGAGTACCAGGAGAAAGACCTGAAGGGCCTCGATATCCACAGCACAGAGAGTGTAGAAGAGGCTCCCTCTCAAGAGTCTGAGAAGGTCATCCGCGGGGCAGGAGACATCACCAATTTGGTAAGTCTAACAACAGGAGTGTGCGTTGTCGACTCAGTATATTGAATTTGCTTCAGATTATATCAGATGAGGATAATCCTGAGCTCCCCGCACTGACCTTCCGTTTCTGGGTCCTTGGTATTGGGCTAGCAACTTTTGGTGAGTCGGAATGAAGCATGCTCTCGATGTCAACGTTCAATCCCTCTCAGGATCTGTGCTATCCGAGATTTATTTTTGGAAGCCCCAGAATGCTATAGTTTCGGCCTTATTTCAGCTGATTATATCTTATATGCTAGGTAATGCAGTGAGTATCTGCAGCTTACTTCACTGTGTTTCAACTTATCGAGAGTATACGAAGATGCATTATGCTATGCCTTCGACAGGGATTTGGCGCCGCCTCAATCCTGGGCCGTTCAACATAAAGGAGCACACGTGCATCACCATTATGGCGTCCACTGCGTCAGTTACAGCCAATGCTATTGGTATAGTAGCAACACTTGATTTGTTTTACGGCGTGACTTTGAATCCTGGAGCCGCGATCTTTCAAACGTTCGCATCGCAGGTGCTATCAGCCGCTTGCAAACTCTAATATTGGGATTGACCCCATGATTCAGTTGATTGGATATGGTTTTGCGGGGCTTCTAAGAACCCTCCTCGTATGGCCAACTTACGCACTTTTTCCGAACCAGCTCCCGTCAATCTCTCTTCTGCAATCCATGCACTTTAGTGGTTTGCTCAACCGCAAGAAGATGAAGTACTTCTGGATTGGTAATTATTTTCAACTCAACTTCTTCATAAACGCTGAAAATTCCTCAGTCTTTGGGACCATCTTTTGTTGGGTTGGTGAAGCAACATAACACGAGCTCATCCCCACTGATCTCGTGTTATTACCCACAGGAAATCATTCCGACTTGGATGTTTCCCCTTCTAACGGCATTCTCCGTTATTTGCCTGGCTGATAATGGTCGCTCGGCTGTTATTCGCAATATCTTTGGTGCGGGAGGGTCCAACGAAGGTCTTGGTCTGCTGTCGTTCGGTTTTGACTGGACCTTGATCACACAAGCATATCCTTTATATTGGCCTCTGCAGACACAAGTCTCTTCCTGGATTGGGCTGGCATTTGGTTATGCTCTGATGGGTATGTCATGTCAGATTATCCCCTTGTTGACACCATTCAGTAGTCCACTATCAGGCGGATGCTATTATACAGACGTGTTCCAGGGGTATTCGAGGGGGTTACCGTTCATGTCGACTGCATTATTCACTGGTAATGGCTCATCGTATAACCAATCCGCGATCCTTGGCTCCAACAATCAACTCGACCCGGCAAAGTATGCTGAAGTTGGACCCCCGTGCGTACAAACAGGCGTGACTAATATTTTTTTACTGAAAAGATATCTTTCAGATTCATGACAACAACCTACGCAGTGTCTTTGCTTATGACCTATGCTTCCATGGGAGCAGCATTTTCTCACATATTGTTGTGGCACTGGACAGAGCTATGGGAAGCTTTCAAAGGCTTCAACTTCCTAAAGTCAGGGCAGGATTTTGACGAGTGAGCTATGCCTTTTCACTCACTTTCGGACTTTCTTCAATGTCGTATTCCAGTATTCACTTTCGGCGAATGAAAGTGTATAAAGAGGTTCCACAATTGTGGTATGGTTCTCTTTTCATCGTGTCATTGGGCCTAGCGATTGGTATGGCGTACGTTGGCATGAACACCTTGCCGTGGTGGTCTGTCCTGCTCTTTACTGTCATCGGTGAGTCACTGACTTTGAGGGATTTGATTCCACTTCACGTTCTCTTTAATAGCGTTCATTCTCGCTGTCATCCTTGGTTTCATATATGCTGTGACAGGATTCCAGCTCTCCACCGGAGGTTTTGTCCAAGTCATTGCTGTCGGTGGTTTTTCTGCATTAATGGTAGTGGTCAACACTGACAAGCTATGTTTAGGCATACGTCCATCCTCAGCAACCAATTCAGAACATGTATGCGAAGTTGTACGGTTACAACACTGGTTATCAGACATTCGCCATGCTATCCGATTTGAAGCTAGGTGCTGTCCTTGACTTTGAGGATTTGACTCAAAGGTTTAACGTCTGCTTTCGAAGGACAATATGCGAAGGTACCGCCCAGAGCTACTTTTGTGGCGCAAGTCAGTGGCACGATTCTTGGGGCCAGTGAGTAACTTATGTTCTACGACGCTTATCTTGCTGAATGCTTTGATTTAGTTTTCAATTATGTCCTCTATAAGTCTATCGTAGATGCGCACAGAGCCGATTTGATAAACCGTGCGCTATTATCATCCATATATAGTTTCTACTCGAACTCAAGCGAGATTGATTATAGCGATCGGAACGCGTATATGGTCAGGGTGGAACTCACAGGAGATCAACTCCGCAGCAATTACATGGGGTGCTCTAAGTGCGGAGCTATACAGCCCAGGTAAAACATACTTTCAGGTGAGTTCCCGAGTAGGTTGTTGCAAACGCAGGTTCACAATCCCTATTCAGATTCCTCTTGGACTTCTATACGGGTTCCTCGCTCCTTTCCTGCTCTATGCCATGCATCGCCTATTCCCAAGGTAATTTCCTCTGCAATATTACTTATAGAAATCTGATACTTATGACGAGATAGACAACGGATATGGTCTTACCTCAACATGCCGATTATATTCACGTATCTTGGTTGGCTTCCATACTCAGTCAATGGTACGTTGACAAATCGTACGATGTTACATAGCTTGTACTGATAATTAATGCAGGGATGTGGTGGCCAGGGTTCGTCATCGGGTTGTATACGCAATGGTGGGTCAGGACCAGGAAGCCAAGATGGTATAATAAATATAACTGTGCGTAACCTGGCCGGAGATATCTTGACAAACCAACTAGGGATAACCATGCAGATTTGACCTCCGCCGCTTTGGACGGAGGTGCGTCCATCGTTTATTTCATCCTTAATTTCGCCGTGTTTGGTGAGTCCTTTGTTCGCAAGTTCGCATCATTGTGCTTACTCCACCCAAGGGGCAAGCGGAAATGCCATAAGCTTCCCTACGTGGTGGGGAAATCCGGATCCGAGTGTTATCAGTGTCGGTGAGTTCATTACTGCGTCTTTCTTTGAGATGATTGTCATTAACCGAAATCAGACCATTGCATGGCCACCACCTTTTCATGACGTGATTACAAGTGATCAGCCTTGTTCTGACGAAGTGTATTTGATAGCTTTGTTAAAATGCAAGAAGTTCATATATTTGAGATCTCTCAACTATCATGCCAATCCAATGCTGGGGAAGAGTCATTTTCTGGCCATTCTTAGGCCCACCTACAGTCACACCGACATCGGTAGTGAGAGATGTTCTTGTTCTTTTACCTATCCTGTTACCCTTACCATGAGGCTGTTATGAGATCCGCAACCATCAGTTTCCCGCTGCAGGTGGGAGATGCTTAAACTAATCCGGCCAAGCTCCTTGTGAGACAATTTTGATGACATCAGAATACACCATGCGTATGTCGACTACGTGAGAGGTGCGGTGGGGAGGGACAACTAGAGTTCAATCATCCTGATGAAGTTCCCTCCAAGCCTGTTCAGTTTTCAAACGTTTCTCTTTAGCCTGGGCACGGTTACGAGTCGAGCGCTCGATGCGCTAAGCCAAATAAGTGTCAGCACTCGGAGGGATGTACTTAAGGTAGGCCACTAACCTCCTTTCGAAGGCACTTGTTAAGGCTGTCCTTTTCTTGATTGCAACCACCAGTCAGTCGCGCCCAGTTATTAACATGACATGCATCCAGTGCCTGGATGAATTCTCTACAGACTTTGATGGCTGGGTTAGAACAGGAAAGGATAGTACGAGACCGCGCGCCGCACCTATTCGTTTATCGGATAACTGCGGGTGCATCTGAGAAATGCTGCATGAAAAATTAAGGGCTATTCAGCATCGATACAAGGCAGTCATCGAAAACCAGTGTTAACGATACACGCACAGACCAAGATGAGAAGAGAGGGTCCGGTCAAGTCCCGGTTGTGTGTTTTCCGTAGACAACCGTCGTGTCCGAGAGAGTTAACGCGAGAACCAACGTGTGAAATGGTTCCATGGTCGTAACGTAACCCTTCGTAAGCCAGTCGCTAAACTCCAATCAGAATCTGCGTACAGCTTGAAACAGAGGGCTATATATTAACCCTAACAATCCTAATCCCTTCTCTTTCAAATCCATCAATCATGTCTCAATTCACTCCGGAGCCAACAGACAACACCTCCATTGCTACCATCCGTACTCTTGCTGCCGATGTCGTTGGCAAGGCAAACTCTGGTCATCCAGGTTAGTACGATTAGATCAGCTTCTTCATCATGTACAACGATAACGACGATGATCATCTTTAAGGTGCACCCATGGGTATGGCACCTGTCTCCCATGTCCTCTTCACCAGGCAAGTGATGCTGAATCATAAATGTGTCCACCTCGTACGATTATTTAATGTGCCCCAGATTCTTCAACGCGAACCCGAAAAACTCCAAATGGTTTAACCGCGACCGATTCGTTCTATCTAATGGGTAAGTCTGGACTCAGTTTCATATCCGACTACTTGCTGATGAACACTGCAGACATGCGTATGCACCTTACCCCTGACTGGTGTATCGTTAACTAATGCCCACTTTAGCTGCGCATTGCAGTACATCTTGTTGCACCTCTTGGGATACAAGCTTTCCATGGATGACCTTAAGGCATTCAGACAGCTTGATTCTCTGACCCCTGGTCACCCTGAAGCAAACCACACTGATGGTAAGTACTACTTATGACACCGTCCATGTCGACGGACCGCTGACACTACGCCAGGTATTGAGGTCACTACCGGTCCCCTTGGTCAGGGATTCGCCAACGGTGTTGGTCTTGCTATGGCTCAGGCACACTTGGGCGCAGTTTACAACCGTCCCATGTTTAACCTTATCAACAACTACACGTATGGTTAGTATTTTCCCAGTTCCGATAATTCGGAATATATCATAACTATGTATCTGCAGTTTTCACTGGAGATGGTTGTTTGATGGAGGGTGTTGCAAGCGAAGCTGCTTCCCTTGCTGGTCACTTGCAGCTGGGCAACTTGATCGTCGTGCGTACCTTTCACGTGTAACCTTTTTTTACCCTCGATTAATTGGTCTACATCGATCCATTTCAGATCTATGATGATAACCGTGAGTCGGATCTCATTGGCCTGCGGCTCCGTTCCGTGACTTATTCCCATTAAGATATTTCCTATCGACGGTGACACCGCTGTTGCATTCACTGAGAATGTCGAGCAGCGCTTCGTGTCATACGGCTGGCAAGTTCTCCATGTCAATGACGGTGACCAGTACGAGATGGTTTCTCATCCATATTTTCGATCTCTAATTTGCGCTCAGCGATCTTGCTGCTATGAACGATGCCATTGTCGCTGCCCGTGCTGAGAAGAACAAGCCTACCATCATCTGTCTCAAGACCACGATCGGTTACGGGTCAAAGCAACAGGGCACCCATGGTGTTCATGGATCTCGTACGTGTAATTTCTTTACATATGAAGTGCCCGCGTGCAAACTACCTTCCCCCCAGCTCTCAAGCCCGATGACATCCAATCACTGAAGAGCAGATTTGGATTCCCTCCTGACCAAAAGTTCTACGTACCTCAGGAGACTTACGACACTTACCAAGCAGCTGCTCTTCGCGGCGCCAAGCTTGAGTCCCAGTGGAACAGCCTTCTCGCCGAGTACGCCAAAGCATACCCCAAGGAGCATGCAGAGCTCACTCGCCGGATTTCTGGGAAACTCCCGGAAGGATGGGAGAAAACTCTCCCCGTGTACACCCCTGCCGATCCTGCTCAAGCATCTCGCAAGCTGTCTGAGCTTGTCCTTACGGCGATTACGCCCTCGCTCCCTGATCTCATGGGTGGCTCTGCTGATTTGACAGGCAGTAACTTAACTAAAGTCAAGGGGACTGTCGACTTCCAGCCCCCCAGCACCGGACTCGGAAACTACGCTGGCACGTACATCCGATATGGTGTTCGTGAGCACGGTATGGGTGCCATTGCCAATGGTCTGCATGCTTATGGTGGTATCGTGCCATTCGTCGCTACATTCATGGTGAATAGCGTGCTTTTTAGCCAATGTTTCTGGCTGATTTCATCCTAGAACTTCGTTTCATACGCGGCTGGTGCCGTCAGGTTGTCCGCCCTCAGCAAGCATCAGGTTATCTGGGTCGGTGAGTAAACAAAATCCTTCAGAAACTAGGAAACAATGTTCATAATTTGTCAAGCCACGCACGATTCTATCGGTCTCGGAGAAGACGGTCCCACTCACCAGCCTATTGAAACTGCCGTCCACCTGCGTGCAATCCCCAACCTTGACTTCTGGCGCCCTGCAGATGGTAACGAAACATCCGCAGCCTATCTCGTCGCTCTTAAGAGCACGCAGACGCCATCCGTCTTGTCACTTTCCCGGCAGAACCTGCCCAACCTTGAGGGCTCTACCA
Source organism: Suillus cothurnatus (assembly GCA_016758765.1). Classification (NCBI taxonomy): domain Eukaryota; kingdom Fungi; phylum Basidiomycota; class Agaricomycetes; order Boletales; family Suillaceae; genus Suillus; species Suillus cothurnatus. Next base: position 1,028,267 of record JABBWL010000004.1, on the reverse strand, counting down.
TTGAGCGTGCAGCACGGGGTGGATACGTGCTCTACGAGGTTGCCAATGAGGACATGACGATTGTCAGCAGCGGTAGCGAGGTTCCGATCGCTCTTGAGGCAGCAAGCTTGCTTAAGAAAGAGGGAATCAACGTCAGGCTTGTCAGCTTGCCTTGCTGGTCCGTGTTCGACAAGCAGGATGAGCAATACAGGCTCAGCGTCCTCAGGAGCGGCGCTCCCATTCTGTCATTAGAGGCACTCACGGTACATTTGATTGGCTCAAGAAGTGGCACACTTGGCTGACTTGTCTCGAAATAGACCACTGGTTGGCAAAAATACAGCCACGAGGTGAGGTTTCGTGATCGCATCGATTTTGCTAAATAACTCATATATCTGGCAGCAATATGGTCTACCTGCATGGGGTGCTTCAGGACCATACCTCAAGGTGTATGAGAAGTTTGGCATCACTGGTCCTAGTAAGTTAGCGTATACACAAGGCTAGGATATTACTGACTGTAATCCAGACATTGCCGCCGTTAGCAAGAAGGTCATCGCATTCTACAAGCAGAAGGGCGGCCAAGTCGTGTCTCCTCTCATCAAGGCTTTGTAGGTTATTGTGTTCAGTAATAATAAAAATCCGCCAATCCTGGAATTAGGTTAGATTATTTGTAGAAAACAGTGTAAATATCCCGTAATCAAATAGATTGACGATTGACGATTGACAAGTCGTGGTGCAAGGGTGGCCAAACAAAATTGAAGGAAGACAGTCGGTCCTTTAATGGTCCTTCGTTATAATTCGAGCGAACAGTATGAAACCTCAGGCCTCAGGCATTGTCAATATGTGTGAATAAGGATAGTCGCAACTGCGAGTCTACATGGGTGCGAACGTCTATTTGCGTTGAACGGTCATTGTGTCCCAGGTCAATCTCTCCTCCTCTTCCTTGAGGACGTTCAGGATATGAGGCTGGAGGTATCGCTTGTCCTGAAACAACGGTCAACGTCCATCCATTATATGGTACGGCGAGACGTTAACGTACATCCTCAGGCTTAGACCATTGTTCTTTTGGCAAAGATTTGTGGTGAAGATCACAGTTACTTGCAATTTTGAAGCGGTACGAGCGATCATAGGTTTCTCGTGGAGTTAAACGACCGAGTGCCTGTAATCCCAATCAATGTATACTCACAAAAAGAGGGTAAGCAACTCACCCTTTGAACTTGTGGGCTCTCTTCAACCTCTACATGAATCCAATCTAAGTAAGTTGAACATCCCCAAACTAAACATAAGACACGCACGGAGGTCATCATATTTGAGGCCCATCTTGCGGTAGCCCATGAGGTCGGCATACCAGTGAGCAATTGGTGTCACATATTTCTTGAGCGTCCGCGAGGAGCGAATGTATGGCGCGAGGGATGGGCCGAGCACGTTCATTGCGTTGGCTACTGAGTGTAGTGTCTTCTTCACAAAACTGTAGTTCAAGAAGCGGAACCACCCGGAATATTATTTATCGCTATTTACATCTACTTTATTTAGACTTATTTTTCAAAAAGATAAGATCTGGATAATTTAAAGATGAAACTCGCAACGATCAGTTAGAACTTTCTCATCTTTCCGCTCAGACAAAACAAACATGGCCCCCAACATCCGTGAGCGCACCTACATCATGGTCAAGGTAGCCATTTGTCGTCTCGAGATGATCATCTGCTGAACGACCGCGCCATCTTCCAGCCCGATGGTGTTGACCGTGGTCTTATTGGCGAGATCACCGCCCGCTTCGAGAAGCGCGGCTTCAAACTCATCGCCGCCAAGCTTGTTTCTCCTACCAAACAGCATCTAGAGAAGCGTGAGTTCTGGATCCGACAAGATTTTCAACGCGCTGATTGATCGCATCCGGTGTGTAGACTATGAGGATCTTTGCGACAAGCCGTTCTTCCCTGGTATGATCGGATACATGCTCTCTGGCCCTGTCTTTGCCATGGTCTGGGAGGGCTTGGATGCCGTGAAAACTGGCCGTGCCATGTTGGGCGCGACCAACCCCCTTCAGTCAGGCCCTGGTCAGTATGCGTAGTCATCAAGCTATACTGAGGTACTAAATTTACCATAGGCACCATCCGTGGCGACTACGCCCTTGCCGTTGGCCGTAATATCTGCCATGGCTCTGATTCCGTCGAGAACGCCGAGAAAGAGATATCTCTGTAAGCTCACGAGAATGAATGCCTTGATGTATTCCGTCTGACTATCTTTGCAGTTGGTTCCCGGAGGGCCTCGTTCAATATTCGCGCTCTAATGAAGCAAAGGTCTACGAGATCTAGACGTGTACAAAAGGATAGCAACAAGAATTCCCACATGTTATAAACTAGATACCATTCCGACTGCATGTGGAAAATTGCCATCACAGTAGCATTGGAGAATTAGAATCAACGTTCGCGTGACAGAGGTGTAAACCATCACGGGACATCACAGTAGATTGCTAGTAAAACAATAATAAAACAGAACAGATAATAGGTGAAGATAATGAGCACGAACGAACAAGGTATTGTATGCAATGAGAGTGAGGGTATGTGTGCAAGAAATGATGGTGGAATAAATTTCAGAAAACAGCTAACAGTGCGTGCGAACACCTACTACGCACTCCTTGGCGTGCTATAGTATGCAGGATCCAGCTACCCTAGGCATTCGGGACCTACTACGTAAGAGGAACTCCGGCACAACCTTTCTGCCGCGCTTGCAATGCGCATTAAAGATTAGGAAACGTATGACATCGGTGCCGTGAAGCCACAAGCATGCATTACGTTCCAGATGCTAGTATAGCAGCAAGATCTTTCTCACCAGCTGCTGCAAGTTGGCGTGAACGCGCTTTCAAACGCACTACATAAAAATGAGCCGATGTGGACGACATCAAAATTTCAAGGACTTACAGAGACGATCCAGAGACAGCAACACCACCTTGACGGCAGTAGCATCATCTCGCACAGGTGGAGCATTCTTCAACAGCGCAGAGCGGTCCACCCAATGCTCATCTTGCCAGATCGCGGCTTTGAGGATCAGATCGTCCATGGAACGATCCCACGAGTCTTCATTCGTGAGATCAATCTGTTCGGTCCGTACACTCAGTGACACCAGGTAGTTGCCTTTTGAAGTTTGAACTTTTAGTGAGGCTGAGTGCGAGCGGATGTGTGAGGTGATGTATGCAATGGCTTCTTGAGCAGCCTCGCCAAGCTTAGACGGATTCAACGCTAGGCCGTCGAGCTCCATGATAACCGGAACTGGTAAGACGACGGTCCATCGGAGACTCTCGATGATGGATGCAACGGCCGACAAGGAAGATAGGATGATGTTAGTATCCAGCACAAGGATAGTATAGCCTGCCACGATGTTTAGAGATGGCATCGACGCAACTTTCCGGGAACGGGCTGGGCGAGACCGCTGTTTGGGTGCGTGGGCAGGTGCGCGCTCAGCTGAAACAAGAAGTGACCGCAAGTACCTCCGGCGTGCCTGTGAACGTCATCAAGTACCATCCGAAGTTCAAAAACGAAGCAACCCACCTTGAGATTCTTGACTTCCTCAGAATCATTTTCGTCGTCTTCACTCTGTTCTGAAGATTCATCGATGTCTTCATCCTCGGCATCGACATCCATAGAATCGTCGGTCCAACGACGACCACGTCGCCTCCGCTCCTCTTCCTCGCGCTCATGACGATCTTCCTCAAGCCATCGCGTCACTTTCGTTTCCAATGCACCCTCAACCCTCCACTCACGTGTGCCCTCCACCCAGGTGAACCCATCAACAACACTTGACAGGGAAACCGCACAGCGTACAAGTCGGCTCCATCTCTTGCTCGTCTCCCCACGCAAGTTCTCCCTACAGGAGTGACCATCCTCTTCGTCGTCTTCATCTTCGATGATCCCATCGGTGAGCTGACGGCCTTCTTCCACATCTAGAATCTCCACCTCTACCCGTCTCTCCTCTCCGCTTTTCCAGTATCCACGCTCGAAGACTTTTCGACTGATCCACTCCATCCCACGAAGACACCAATCTTCGGGAAGAGGCGGGGCACAACCACTCGTCAGCATCGCCCATCGTTCACTGCCAGTAGTTGGAGTATCCAATCCCTGCGCGGCGAAGATATCGCGGGGAATGGTGGCAAAAAACCGGGAAAGATCATGCCAAGGTATCGAACGTTCCATTAGGGAAAGTGTCCCTGCATGTTTTGTGACGGTAGCCAAGAAGGTGAGCATGACTGAGAGATAAGGATTAAGAGTCGAACGAGAAAAATGTGAGGCTTTCCGCGTCGGATTGCGGAGAACGAACGATAGCATTGAAAATGCAAGTTCCAACGCTAATTTGAATGACACTGGCAGCTCCACAGGCATATTTGCATCTGATAGAATTGGAGATGTTTGTGGGGCGCCTTCGTCATCCACGTCCATCCGTTTCTCTTCACCGTCTTCGTCACGGAATGCAGGCGCAACTTGACACTTCTTGGCAACTTTTACAGCCGGGCCGGTGTCACGAGCACCTACGCCACCAATCTTACGCAGCACGCCGCTTGGACGGCCATATTCAAGCATGGCACCGATATTCACGACAGCCATCATGATCCACTCGCGTTCCTCAGCTCCCTCGATTTCGATGCGCTCAAGGAAGCGAGCGAGGGTTGGCGAGAAGTCGTCAAGTTGGATGTTAGTGAACAGCATTCCATGTAAAAGAACAAAAAGTTCAGATGCGCGGGCGTCAGGTTGCGATCGCCGCGATTGCGCAGTTGACGACCAGATGGGGAGAATGGACTCCCGAGAGGTTGAGAATGTGTGAAGGGTGGTCATACTATGGAGAACAACTGATCAGAAATGATGCAGAGAGAATCGACGGGAAGACAAACCTTTTGACAAAATGATACACGGCGCGTAGTTCCTCGTTGTCGACCTCACGACTCAACAAACCGAGATGGTGATGCAGCTTGCCTGCACCAGGGGTATCTGCAAGGCCTTGAGCGTACCACTCCTTTGCGATACTTCGCCAGCGCTCTTTCTCTGGCTCGATATCCATCATTCGCGCGGCGACAACGCCAATGCTCGGGCTCGGCGAATTGTCTATCCGTGCGGCTGGACGATCAGAGGATGATTTGACGCTCATCTGCGATTTGCTCTTGGCGCTCACAGGCTCTCCATCTGAGGATGCCGCGGCCGCTTTAGACACAGCGTCTGTAGTTAGTGCCGAGCCTTTCAATTGGTTATTAGTAACCATTGCGGCCACGGCCATGCGATAGCGCGCAAGATCGCCAAGAGCCTCGAGCCAGCCGGATCGGAACGAACCCAGAGTCGGCTCCTCAAGAAGGCCGGTGTAGAAGGTGTAGGCATAATATATAAAATCTTGAAGGTGTTCAAGAGCGACGGGCGAGGAGAACGAGGCACGCCTCAAGGCCTCCAGGAGTTTGTGGAATGCATGAGTCCAGAGGCGAATGATGATATTGTATTTGGTTGGGATTACCCGGAGGGAAGCCGGAACGCTCGGTGCGAGGGAGATCTCCATCAGATTATACATCATCTCAGCGAGTCTACACACATTCAATCAATGATATCATGATGAAAACTGGAGAACCGCTTGCCGTTTATGGTCTGAGATCAGCTTCGTCCATTTTTGTTGCTGCAGGTCTTCATCGCTAACTTCGCGACCTCGTCCTTGGAGAACAACGCGACCTTCATCTACGACATCATCGGGGTCTTCATTTGAGATTTTTGTTTCTAGGGTGGATATGCTACGGTACAGCTTTTTAAGCTGAACGGCGAATGCATTATTGCTTGCATCCTCGCGAGGCTTGCTATCGAATAATGCAGAAGATGCAGATGAATTATCCGTGGTTCCAGAAGAAAGGGTGAAGCTCGAGGTCAACGAATGAGCATACGAAGAAGTCGAGGACGCGGAAACATAGTCTCCTGATGATTTAGGTGTAGGTGGAGGCCGGCCACCAGTTGATGATGGGCGAGCAAGAACCGAGACCGCAAATCTTACAGGATCGTCCTTCCTGTGGTCGAATAATTGACGATTTGCTGGTGGGTCCCTCTGATGGGAAGTAGGGGGGTTGCGTGGCGGGGATGAACTACTTGTCACATCGGAAATTGATTCAGGCTCAGCTGTCCGTCTCATGGGAATGGGATCTGTGTTGGGATTGAATAATTTACCCTGCTGGGTCTGCTTTATGTGATGGTGGGGACGAGGGGACGTAGATATCTTGAGGCGCCGTGAGAAATCATCTGGGTCTGCCTCTGGACGGGAGACGATAACATGAGGTGCGAGGTGAGTCTTGCGTGGAGATGTCGCTGCGGGAGAGCTGCGGGAAGGAACAAGTGGCGGATTAGGATTTGGAGGTTGCAAACGAGAAGCAGATGGAGATGACGGCGTTCGCTCAGGGCGTTCGCGGGGACGAGTTGCACTAGACGAGTTGAACAAACAATAAAATTTTTAGTTAGCAAGTGGGTTATATAGGAAAGAAATAGAACATACACGGCATTTCTTCTCTGGAAAGCAACCATACGCTCTGCAAAATCTGTTGGCTGAGCGGGATCACGGTCCCTTTGCCTCCTTGAAGGCTTTAGTTCATGGTTTGAATCCATGACCTGTAGCAGCTTGAAAAGATAAAAGTGCTGCTACTATGGAAAATGAAGATATACTTCTAGTACGACTGCGAGATGAGTGGACGAAACGCAAGAGTAAACGCTGTGGGCATACCGTTCCTTGTCCACTGCGCATTTCGAGAATCCGCAGTCGTTTGGCTGCGCCGATCAAGATCTATCCAAATTTAGCACTTTGTCAATTTCCACTTTCGATAAAAACATTTTGTCAAATTCAACCACGCATTTTATTTCATTTAAGATAGGATATCATATCATAAATATTTAAGTGACTGGCTACTAATTCTTTGACCAATGTCGAACTTTAGGCGAGTGGCAGCTGCAACTTAGTCTCACTGCACGGTGTCCTTCGGGCGTAGTATTCGCTCGCGACACGCAGGCAGACAGTCGCGGATACACCACTCCAACGTTGCAAATCTGCTGTCAAACACGATGATAGTATTTTAAACAACAGCCGCAGTGACTGTACTCGCACAGCCGCTGCCATCTCCAAAGAGTCCAAACCGATGACCGGTTGCCGGCAAAGTCAATTGCCTTCCGTTCCTCTGTCTTTGTCACCAGTGGTCATTGATGGTGCAATTTTGCGGAGATAACGTGCTCACTGCTGTGTAGAATGGACCTCAACCCGCGACAACGCCGCGGCTCGCAGAGGTTTGCAACCTACCCACGCTCGAGATTACTGTTAAAAATCAACCTGCAGCTCAGTTTGCACACCAGCAATCTTTTTGGTGCCCGGATTACACGTATGTGCTTTGTTACCATGTTCCTGCCAGTGTGACTGTCTATGCAAGGGTTGATTGCGGTGCTTTTACATGGTCATATATTCCAATGTAACGAAATCCTTTCCTATATGTTACGACATATGACAATATCCTCTCATCGGTTCTCTGATCGGGCCGCCCACCCGCCAAGTCTGGTTTCATTACATACAAAACAATTCCCTACGAGTAAGTCTTTCTCCCTTGAGTGTTCCATTACCAGGAATGGTGACCACCGCTGACGATAATACTGCGAATTTTGCAGTTAGCTTTACTGCTAAGTCAGGAAATACAACGAAGACAACATACTCGCTACCCGTGCAAAATGTCGATGCATCAGATGCCAGCCACGTCACTACACCGCGCAACTCATCGGGGCGTCCGAGCCGACCCAGAGGGTTCATACTAGACCATACATCAAAGAGGTGCGGTTGTTTGTCCAGAAATGCCGCAGTCATACTATCACAGTCATCACAATTTGGTATTGCAGTGTGATTAATCGCAAGACAAACCTGGTGTAAATATGTCCTGGAGACAATGAATTGACGCGAATCTTCTGTTCGCCAAGCTCACAAGCCATGCTACGAGCCATCTGCAGGACAGCTGCTTTGGAGCTGTTGTACGATACCCATGCGTGGCCCTATACAGGGTCAGCATGAAAACACAGCCATAACAGTCTTTCGGAGATGCGCACCCTGTTAGTGATACTGCCTGACATTGATGCGATAAGAACGATGCTGCCACCGCGTCCGAAGCGCGACATCTGTCTGCCGGCAGCCTGCGCAGTGAAGAGGACGCCATTGGTGTTGACATCCAAGACCTTAACATCGAGGTTAATTTCAAAGACTGTTGGTGGCAGGCAACTCAGCAACAACGACCCACCTCTCTGTACTCCTGCGCCGGGTATTCCAGGCAGTCTGTGTGTGACCTGAGAATACCAGCCGCAGCGACACAAAAGTCCATTCTTCCCTCTTTATCGCCAATCTCCTCCGTCTTTTTCCAAAGCGCCTGCTGATCGGTGACGTTCGCGCTGAAATACTCCAGCCGCGAGTTATTCCCTAGCTTCGCGACGTAATCTCTGCTTGCGATCCATTCATCTGATGGCTTTTCTGGAAGATCAAAGCAGTATACGACACGTGCACCAGCTTCGCAACATGCAAGAGCCATCTCCAGGCCAAGACCCCTATTTCCACCGGAGACAAGACCAACGCGATCGGTTAGCGCGAACTCATCGAAGATCTTGGGCTTTGGTGTGATAGATGGGTCTGCAGCAGCCTCAAGGGCAGCCTCGATACCGAGTTTACCGAGAGGAGAGGCAGATTGAGCTGGGAATTTGGAACTATAGGAAATTTCAGCTTCTATTTCGCCACAACATTTCTAAATATCGAAATAAACACTCGACACAGCTTACCTGGACATGGCTTGGAGAATTGAGGATAGATTTTTGTGACAAGATTGTCCCAGCAACGTTGGAGGAAATGATCACGTACGGGGAGTCTTTATACTGTACGGATCTCCACCCCCATAAGGCCCTTCTGTAAGCTCAGCTGACCATAGTCAAGGCAAGATGCGGCGTATCAATAACGAAATTAGTACTGCATTCTGAATTCCTTGGTGATCACATGAGCATGAGGTATTAATTTGCGGATCGGAGTGGTCTTCTCACAGTAGATAAAGAGAAATCTAAGAACTGGAGTACCCGCGTCATTGGCCTAATCTGATAGTAAGATTCTAGACTGCGAGAAGGGATTAGGGACAGGCCATCATCGATGACATTGCCTCTCTGCATCTAATATCATATGACATTAGATGCGGCAGGTGTGATACTGTACAAGCTAGCGTGCTACATAAAAGAGAAATCACCGCGTGCAGTACTATGACTAGAAAGAATGGAGATTGTTCGTATATGCGGAGCGATATAATACTAGTAAGCACCTATGAAACCCGGTCAGTGCGACTGCAGTGAGTTTAGATTATGAACGATACGCACCTTGGCATATAATACAACGACAGAAGGGCTACGAAAGCATCAACGGATCAACTTAGGTGATGAATAATAGAGAGGCACCTAGACAACAAGCACATGGGCTACAATGGATTAACATGGTGACGAAGGCGATAGAAAGAGGCACCAAGAAACAAGTACTTAGCAAGCTGTGATATAGCATCAGAGTCCAAACATCTTTCGTACGCTGACGTCAAGCTTTGGGCACGCCAACCAACCACGGTGTGACAAGAGCATTTGCGCGTCTGAGGAGATTGACACCGAACCAGGATGACAATGTCTCCCCGTTCCATTGGTCTGTCATACGTATTATCTTGTCGTCGTCATCCAAATCCACGACAATGATGGACTCAAATCGCTAGAAAGGAGTGAGCAAAGGACGTGAATGCTATTCTTTAAAGTCAGTCAACACTACACACCTTCTTAGTTTCTATGTACCGGAGAGTATACTCTTGTGTTTGCGAGTAGATGAGACGTTTCGGCATGCCCGTGAACGACATGACCCGACTCGAGATTGTCTCTGATTTTGAAAAGATCCTTGGCTGAAGCCCTATGAGACTTTGACATTTCAGTTGAAAGCACGATTACTTGCCATAGCAAACCACTGCGCGAACGAGTCAAATAAGCCTGGGCAGTTTATCATGACATAGAGTATCGCACCTGAGGAGCATATTGCGCATAGCCCTCACATTTAACCAAAGGATCCTACCAGAATGAGGGAATTGCGGAGCAATGATGGTACGAAGCTGACCTCAAAAATTGCATCGGGCCTCCAAGTTCTTTCAAAAATTTCCTTCGACGGCCGACAACAGTAGAGCTCCTTCAGATCAGCCATAATGCGATCCCGAATCGTGTCATCCATGGGTGGGCTGGGCTTTCCAGGAGACGAAACAACTTCATCATCATCATCATCATCAGACACAGGTGCTCCAGAGTAATGGGCACCACCAGCAGCGGAGTAGATGATGTCTGATATTGGAAGAGGTATATGCAATGTCGGGCGGTGGTATGTCATTGTGGGTGATGCTGAATCACTGTTTTTGAGTGAAGCGTCATGTATGGAGGGTATTTCCAGTGAGATAGTCATTTCTGGAGCTTCGCGATCGTATGAGTCTGGAGGTTCTAAGCACAAGCTCAAGGTTCAGGTGAACGTGGCTCAACTCCACACCTGAACCGATATGGAGAGCCCTAGAAGGTAAGATAAGACAACAGTGGCAGTGCTTTGATAATAGTTTAGACGACTCCACGCAAACTCCGTCGGGTACAGATACACAGATAGAATCAATTTAGGACTCAAATCGGCTCTACCATACGGTATATCCACTGCTGTTGACAACAATGCTAGGAAATATTCACGTCAATGTTCACACTCTCGAACTAAAGATTCTACGCACTTGCTTCCCGTGCAAAAGCTCGATGCGTCGGATGCCAGCCACGTCATAATTCCATGCAGTTCGTGAGGCTTGCCAAGTCTATTCATGAAGCTTTGCTATGACCATATAGCTTGGAATTCTGGTTGTGCAGAAATTATTGCTGTTGTCATGTTGCAGACTTATGCGTCAGAGGATTTGGAACACAACACAGAACGTACGGTGTCTCGATATAACCTGGTGACAACGAGTTCACGCTAATATTCTTTTGTGCAAGTTCACATGCCATGATGCGGGCCATCTGTATCACTACAGCCTTGCTATGTAGCATTGTATGGAAGTACTTGCGTGTGCTGCGAGTGCATGCAAGCGAGAAGAGCTGATCCAATAGTTATCTTCAGAGCAACACTACTAGCGATGGAGGTCAGGAGGATAATACTTCCCGGTATCTGGAACCAATACGTTTGCCTTGCAGCAGCTTGAGCAGTAAAGAAAACTCCTAGTAGCACGAACCTCTCACGGTGTTGAGCTATGTGCTGGCCGTCAAATACAGAACGTCTACACACCTCTTCGAGCTCTTCTTCTGTATACTCCAAGCAAGGCCGTGCGGCTCCAGAAATGCCTGCTGCTGCGACACAAATATTCCATCCTCCCTTGCATTGCTGCAATTTCTTCTACTGCTTTGAGTAGCCTTTTTTTGACCGCGAACGTCAGCAGTCACATATTCGAGTCTTCCTGCACCCCCAAGTTTTGCTACGCTCTGGCAAGCGGCATCCCAATCTCCACCTGGCTTCTCTGGGAGATCCAAACAATACACTGTACGCGAACCGGCCGTAGAGAGCGCCAATGCGGTCTCGAGTCCAAGACCACGGTTAGCTCCCGTAATAATCGCGACCCGGTCTGTCAATGCAAAATCTCCCAAACCCTCTCCTTGGATTGCGGGCGTAGAGTGCAAAGAGGCTAACCTGACTCCCATTCTTGTGGATAGATGATATCAGTGAGCGCCGCAAGATCACTAGGCTGGTGCGGCCGGCGATTGGTTTTAGCATGTTAGGCCACACTTATCGGCACTTATCGTGGATACAGGATAAGATGAGCCATCCCTGCACGTATTATAGGCGAGCAATAGTGCTAGTCTATATAATAATACAAGCTGTGGCCTCCGGTTGTCACACGGATTTTTCAGACTCGCGGGATCAATTATAAAATATTTATAGAGGGAGTCATACATGGCGAAGGCCGTCCAGGGACCGCGATGCAAACATACATGAGTACGTACTGGTCGGTTCTCAGGAGCATGAGATGTACTATTTTGGGGAATGTGCGGGGCTCAGCAAGAACAGAACTGGATATTTACATCCTTTCTTCTAGATTGCAATGGGCTTACCATCTCACCACGGGTACTCCTGGTATGTACCACAATGAAAGTATGATTGTGAACATTTTGCAAAACCACTGGAATGAAGATGGTCATGCAAATTGAAAATACTATGATATGATTGAATTGTAAACTTCCTGACATTACATGATGCATCCCCTTGCTCGATCAACGAACATTTCCACAACCTAATCGACAATGTATGACCTAAAGATGTTAGATTGTGTGCGGTGTCTCCTTCCCACTCTTTCCTAACCACCATTAGCATTACCCTGCCACAAGCCGTATGCCTTCCCGGGTGTTGTTTGCCAGAGGCGAATTGTACCTGTGACATTATACCTGTCAATATCATCCGGCCATTTTGTTAGAACATGTCTTACCATCCTCTGAAATTGACGCCTTATCAGATAAGAATGCCCACAGTCAGGAGGAGGAAAACGCACCGCTACCGCTTGCATATACTTCACCATCAGGGCTAAATTCCACGCAGTGGACAGGTCCGTGGTGCCCCTTCAAGATCTCCCTCTCTTCCCCATCCATTCCATGAACCCTGACCCACTCATCACCAAGATTGCCTGTGATAAAGCGGTCTTGAAGGATAGGATGAACGGATGCGGATGATGGCGAGTACGCTAGGTTGAGACTATGTGTTGGAGTACCACTGGGTAAAGCAGGTATAAATGCGACAGTTTTTCCTGATGTCACAACTAGACGCTTGGTTTGGGGCGATAATTCCATCGAAGTTATGGGATTAGGGAATGTCATAGTTGTTGTAAGTTTTCGTGTGCGCAGGTCCCACCATCTGTACAACATTATTGTCAGTGGCGTTCTGCTATGATGAGTTATCACAACAAACTTGATGATACCATCTTCGCCAGCCGATACACCAGTATGTTCTCCAACCCAAACTACGCTCTTCACAGTTCCATCATGGGATGGTAGGCCAACATCGCCAAGGAAGTCTGCCTCCGCGTCTGGCCGTGAAAGATCAAATATTCTGACCTTCTTCTCTTGACCGCCAGTAAGAAGGTGAGAACAGGTCGGGGATATTGCCACAGTTCGAACAATATGATTGTGAGGGAACGAATGCAATACGTCTCCTGAATATGTGTCCCAAATTTTTCTTGGTTTTAATTATGATTAGCAAGGAAGGAAGGAAGGAAGGTGGCAATTAGGGCGGCAGACTCACGCAGTGAAGTCAGCGCTTCCTGATGCCGCTCGCGAAGCATCCGGAGAGAGCTTTGTGCTCCATACAGCACCCTTGTGACCCAAAAATGTGCCTATCCAATCACCGGTCCATTCTCTAAGCATCGGATTGCCATCTTTACAACTAGACACAAGAAGATAGGTGCCATCGTCTTGCAGTGGTGAAAAAGAAAGATGAGTTACTGGGCGAGTATGTCCAGGTGCCACAAGAGGTACAGGCTTTGGATGAATAGACATGAATCGATATCGTTACTGACAGGTTCGTGATATCTGTTCGTGATACAGGCGCACTGCGCTCTGGTCTTGACAGCAACGCAAGTGCAAGACGGTGGACAGCGCAAAACAGTACTTTACACGTGACCATTTACGGCAGAGGTACCCTTGTGACACAAGGTCAAGTTTTTACAAAGAATCGCTCAGGTTAGCGCGCAATCCGAATTAATATCAGGGCACCAGCGCGCAGACATGAAGCCTCTGTCAGATGGCAATGCATAGTAACACACGCGCAAACTTGCTTGGCAGGTACGGGGTACTCTGAGTACTCAACTACACAGTGTATGCATGGATAGCAGTCTCCTTGTCGCATAAATTGTTTGTAGGACATGAAAGGCTTTCTCAGGCTCCACAAGGACTCTCACGCTGTTTCGGGAACGTTGTACCTTGCGGGACGAACGTTGAACGTTGAACCTCGGACAAGGTAGCATGCAACGCCATTTTGTACTACACTTACCGCGACCCTCGGTCGTCATCGTTGGTGATTTCGTTTGCCTAGACTGAAAGACACGGTTCACGTCGACACCTGCGGAATCAGTACCCATGTCACGCCACGCTTCGGGAGGCACCTACGTTCTATCATGCAGGGAGGGGCCCCTGGATCACGCTATGCAATCTATTCGATAGCATCATTTGTGATCGAAATACGACAATCCCCGGGCCTGATAATACAGCACATTCATTGCGGGCCAGGCAGAAGAGCATTGTATACCCAAACTTCAATTGAACATCTTGCCTGCAAGCTGTTGGAAATCATAAATTTATATGTTCGACTGAGAATAGATGATTTTAACTTAGCGCATGTATCATGTACATGTGGGACTTTGTTACAAGATCTGTTTGAAGTAACTATCGTCAATTCCACCATTAATGGCGTGCTCAGTCGACATCGACCCCCAGAGTATACTCCACTTATGCTAATGCGCCAACGGATTAATCCGCATGATGCATCTATAAAATGGATATCCCAAGGCTTCTGCCATCAAGTTACCCCGGTTCGCTTGCGCAGCAGCCATTCTTCGAAACTCTCGTCACAGACCATACAGCTGTGCTACGTGCAACCGTAGTCACATCATTTGGAGCCAGGGCCGCATAATCTGCTGTATTTGTCCTGGGCACCCAGCTACGCGAGAGTACCTTTCGAGCTATTGTGCTTGATCCTCGCTTTCCTAATAGTTCGATCATGCTTTCAGCAAAACGTATTGGCAATCGAATTGTCGGAAATCCCGAGCAGACAGTAACTACAATCTCCACCGAGACCTATTTGAAGGGCCTCGTGAAAGATCCAAGGCATGAGGTACGAAATCCATATACGTTTCTCCAGTGCTCGATTCGAATTGTGTTATTCCAGGCGGTGAATTACTTGACCAGTCTTTTTCCAATCCTTGGATGGATCACGCGATACAGTGAGATATTTCATTTTTCCTGCTGACATGCTCAAACTAATTGTACACGTTTTTTTTCAGATTTCGGATGGCTTACTGGCGACCTTATTGCTGGCCTTACTGTAGGAATGGTGCTGGTGCCACAGGGAATGTCATATGCAACAGTAATATTCTGTCTTAAACCCCGATCTCGTTGATTGACGAACCTTCGTAGCTTGCGACGCTTCCTCCACAGTACGGTCTGTATTCATCCTTCGTTGGCGTTCTTACATATTGCGTACGTGAACGCTACTTGTGGATAATCGCAGCGCTAATTTTGCTTATAGTTCTTTGCGACTTCTAAAGATGTCTCTATCGGACCAGTGGCAGTTATGTCGCAAACCATGGCTCAAATAATCATTTATGTGGATTCAAGGTACCCTGATAAATGGAGTTCCCCACAGATAGCCACCACAGTGGCCTTTGTTTGTGGGTTTATCGTACTCGGGATTGGCCTCTTGCGCCTCGGTTGGCTTGTCGAACTCATACCCGCACCGGCAGTCAGCGGGTATATGACTGGATCTGCGATAAATATAGTTGCAGGTCAAGTTCCTAACCTTATGGGTATCACCGGGTTCAAGTAAGCAGTGTCATTTCGAGCGAAACGCATTTTTCTGACATACTTCACAGCACTCGAGCTGCCACTTACGAAGTTATCATCAATACCCTCAAGGGACTTCCCAGTACGAATCTAAATGCCGCCTGGGGTCTCACGGGCCTTTTTTCGCTCTATGCAATTAGCATCACTTGTAATCAATTATCCAAGCGGTACCCCAGACGAGGTAAGTTGTGATCTGTGTAGTCTTCCTAGAACGAGACTCTTATGGTATCTTGTCCAGCCCGACTTTTGTTTTTCGTCTCAGTTACAAGAAATGCTTTTGTGGTGATAGTGTTGACCATAGCTGCTTGGCTGTACTGCCGACACCGTGAAACTCGTTCCGGTAAATATCCGATTTCAATCCTGAAAACTGTTCCCGCAGGGTTCCAAGACGTGGGCGCCCCTGTCATCGACAGCGAGCTCGTCAAGGCCCTCGCGCCACAATTTCCTGTTGCTACCATAATTCTCCTCCTTGAGCACATCGCCATTGCCAAATGTAAGCCACTGCTTATCTGACTGCCATGCCCTTTTGACACACTACTTGCAGCATTTGGACGAGTCAACGGATATAAAATTAACCCCAACCAAGAGCTCATTGCCATCGGCGTCACGAACACCCTCGGTACTTTATTCCATGCGTATCCCGCTACAGGATCGTTCTCCCGTTCTGCCTTGAAGTCGCAGTCGGGCGTGCGGACGCCTTTGGCTGGTATTGTCACTGCGATGGTTGTCATAGTTGCCCTCTATGGTCTTACTCCAGCCTTTTACTGGATCCCTAACGCTGGGCTCTCAGCAGTCATTATCCACGCGGTAGCTGGTCTTGTCGCATCACCTTCCCAAGTATACACTTACTGGCGCGTTTCGCCCCTCGAGTTTATCATTTGGTTAGCTGCAGTCCTGGTCACCGTCTTTTCGTCTATCGAGAACGGTATATACACCTCCATCGCCTCATCGTTCGCCTTACTTCTAATTCGCCTGGCCCACCCCAGAGGATATTTCATTGGGAAGGTTACCCTTACACGTAACTCAACGGAGTCACGAGAAGTCTTTGTTCCGTTTTGCAGGGATGGCGTAACGAATCAATATGTCAAAGTTGACCCTCCTACTCCGGGTGTGATCGTTTACCGCTTCGAAGAAAGCTACCTATACCCCAACTGCTCCATCGTCAACTCCGCCATTGTCGATTACGTGAAGGAAAACATGCGACGTGGGATTGACTTCAGCACGATCCAGATGGCCGATCGCCCCTGGAACGATCCTGGACCAACTCGTGGCAACTCCCAGACTGCAGAGGTAGCCAACAACGAAAGGCCTGTTCTTCATGCTATTGTGCTAGACTTCTCTGGAGTGTAAGCCATCCAACCTCGGTCTCCTTTTACGAATAATCACTCACTTTTTATTCTTAGATCTCACATTGACACCACGGCTGTCCAAGCTCTTGTGGACACGCGGAACGAAGTCCAGAAATGGGCAAACCGTCCTGTAGAGGTCAGTCACAGACTCAGTGTTTGTCCCACTATGCTGTCAAGCTAATGCAATGCAACACTACAGTTCCATTTTGCTACCATCCTGTCACCGTGGATCAGGCGTGCTCTCGTAGCCGCAGGTTTCGGCGTTGGTACCCCAGCAATCGAGCTCTCTAGCGAAATCGCATCTGTTGTACCCTACCATGGCGGTCGCCGTGAGAAATCATGGGGTGATATACCTAGCTCAGGCTTCGAAGATATCGAGGCCCACAGCGAGTCTCTTCCTCCTGCTTCGGGAACAGTGCCCATTGTCCCCATTGAAACCCCCTTCTTCCATTTTGATCTCGCTAGCGCTGTCCACGCCGCGGAGGCTGGTGTAGAGAAACCTGGCGAGAGAGCTGAAACTCCTCCGGCGAAGTATATCTGATTGGTTTAAGTTGAACGATCTAAGATTGGACAACTGCACGAAAGGGTACTATTTACTTACAATATGTACAGTCACAAGGATACCTACAGTCACAAGGATACCTACGTATATTAAGACCTTGTAATCTAGATATTCTGTCATGCCGATAACGGTACCACTTCATTCCAGAGGAAGGCTGTACGCACTCCGACAAGTTGGCGACGCGTGCAAGTTGACATGTCTAATTTATACTCAAGGACAGCGGGTGCTGTCACGTCAACGTGCCGCGTGACCACACCAAGTAGTAGAAGTTCAACTGAACTTAGCTAGCATATATACAATTTGCTGGATGCTCCGTTCAAGGCTACCGACTACCTGGCCCCGCGCATCCTATGCACGATCGTTTTCCAGGAGCTCAACACCGTTCTCAGGTCATAATAAAGTAGGAGGATCTAGTCTCAACTCTTTGCCTTTAGAAACTCATACCCAACGTGTCTAGTGGTCCAAAATAAAGCAAAAAAAAGGTGCAGAAGACGCGAAGAAATCTATCTTGTATGGTAAAGCCGCCCAAGTAAGCCTCCTCTGTATGTCTTCCTAATGAACGCGCTACACGCGTTTGCTAATAGGATATTCTTGCCGCTGCCAGGAGTATGTATTTTTCGTGCACATCCTCTCCAACCGCTTATACCCCGCATTTAGATGGCGGGTCACCGATCCTTGAAGAAAACTCTATGCTAGCCACCGCCGTCCGACGCGCAAAAGACGCCGGTGTGCCGAAAGAGAACATCGAGAATGCTTTGCTCAAGGCACGTACACAAGCTCACTGTCCGCTGTTGCACCTCACCTAGTCCTGCAGGCTTTCAAAAGCAAGAACGACAGTGGCCAAGCTGTCTCTTATGAAGCCATGATGCACGGTTCTGTGGGCATCATCATGTAAGTCCCTACCGAAACTCTCCGATGGTATTGTAACCGAACTAGCGGGAAGAGAATGTAGGACCAATAATATCAACCGCACCATCAGTAATGTGAGGGAAATCCTCAACCGTCACGGGTCCGTTTAGCTTGTCTTATCTCTCCATTATCCTCTCTTGAACACCATTACAGTGCTCGACAGGCTCCAGTCAAGTTCATGTTCCGTCAGCGAGGATACCTCAAAATTGCTCTAGACCCAAGTGATATAGAAGACCTGTTCAATGCAGCAGAGTCGACTCAGTGTGCCTTTGATTTTGATGAGTGGGAGGATGACTTCAGTGGTAGTCGCGGAATAGAGGTATGCCCTTAAATTTTGTTTCCAAGAACTGAACCCACCGAGTCCTAGCTGGCATGTTCTCCCGACGAGGTGTTCAAGTTAGAAGACGGACTTCGTCAGTACATCCAGCAAAATGCCAGTGCTGAAATACTTGTTAGGGAGGTTAGATGGGCCCCGCTGGAAGCGCAGGGAAGCACCGACGATGAAAAAGATAGTGTCTCGAATCTCGTCGAAGCTTTAGAAGAGGACGAGGATGTCACCCGTGTGTCGACTTCCCTGCAATACAGCTCTCTGCTCGGAAGCACTTGATTTATAATATACATACTCATACAACAGATAATTACAAAGTGAAGATAAAACCTCGTAACGCCCAGAGGTAGCACAGATCAAACTAGCAAGAACGCTTGCCACTCAGCACATCAGGATGGAGGCTCACCCACGCATGGCCACTGTCTCCTCCGCATTGCACAACACCAGCATCCACTGCTTGACTAAAATATTCTGTCAGACTAGACGCCCCAGCTTTAGAATATATCTCGGGTCCAATCACTAGGCCCACTGTTGAAGGAAAGGGTTTCGCCAGCCCATTCCTGTGGATTTTAGACAGACAGGTGATGAGTGGCTGGAAGCAAGGCGGGATCGGCACAACTGGTGGAGGGCTGGGGCTCGGTGGTGCTAGCTTGATGGTCTCCTGCGACGCAGCGCATGACGGCGGCGTGGGAGCTGTGGATGAAGTATTGGCACAAGAAACATTATTCTGTGGTGTGGGGGGGTCGTTACTATGGCCAGTTGAAGGGGTTGATGACTTTGGTGCATCAAACTCCTGTCTGAGCCTTGGATGCAGCTTTATCCATGAGTTGCTTCGAGACGACCCCCCACCAAACTCGATTATAGAAGCTTCTTTCGCTTGCAAAGCATAGTCTGCGAATTTCGTTGCGCGCGCGCGCTTGTATACATCCTTGTCAATCCGAATTAAGTCATTAGCAATGTCGGACCTTGATGGATTCAAGATTCCTTTTGACCTCGCCAGCAAAAGCTGGTTGACCAGCGGAAGGAATTTTTGGGGTGTAAGACGTCGAATCTTATCCTCGACGGACTCGGGGTTGATAGGAGGTGGTTGACACCCTGAGGGTTCGTCTTTGCTATCAGTGATAACAGACGTTGCTTGTTGTGATCCAATCTGAACGTTAGCCATGGTAACGTTGGAATCGGAGGAGATTGAAGACGAAGGTGTCAATGAAGATGGTGTTGATGGTGTCGATGGAGACGGTGCCGACGATGACGTCGGAGATATGGGAATTACAGTAGGTTCAGGGGTTGGGGGAGAATTATTGACAAGAGTAGACTTTACAATGTAAGTATCGCCTGCAGTATGGTACGACACGGCAGAGTTCGCAACTTGTGCGTGCGAGGAATCATCGACCTTGGTCGAAAGTGGGCTGCTGATCGAAACATTTGCGATCTCGTCGGCACTGTTGTCGTGGTCTCCATCTTTGTTACTATATCCAAGGGCATCCTTGACTGCCGCTTCATCCGACATAACGATACGATTATCCAACATGGCTGAGGTAGGGTCGACATCTATTGATCGTGACAATGGCACCGCAGGAGGCACAGAGTTCTTGGGTGTCATGCCGTTCGAGACGGGGGTGCCTCCTGAGATAATGCGGGTCTGAAACGGAGAGCCAAGAGGAGCGTTCTGTGGATCCAATTTATACGGGATGGCAGGGAATGGGGATAGTAGAGCGTTTCTCGAGCCCATGGTAGGGGTTAAGTCAGGCTCTGTAATGTTCTGATTGCGTTCCAGTCCCGAGGTGGAGCTAGGGGTTGTGGCGAAAGGATTGCCACTCGCATCTTGAATTTCATCAGCTACGCTAACAAAATCATCTGTGAAGCTTTCATCTGAAACTGAAAGTGTATCGTTCGCTATAAGAGAGCAGCCTAAGCCTCGGCCGACGTCTGGGACAGTCTGCGTCGACTTTGTCACGAATCTAGCTCGCGGTACTGCAGACCCATATCTAGGAAGTGTAGGTGTCGCAGGGATTGTGCTAGCAGCCTTTTTCGGCGAGCACGATGATGCAGGCTGAGCAGCATGACCTGAGTCTGTGTTCCCATCGATCACTGGTGGCTGCTGCTGTTCTGTTACAATGTCACGCTGTATGTGGGCAGGCGGTGTGCCAGTGGGGAGGGAAGAGGAAATGAGGGTGACAACAGGATCTTCATTCAAGTCTTGGACTTCTCGCGACAGCCGTTCAACGATATCCTCATCAAGGTTACGATAAGGTTGCCGAACCGGTGATGTGTCGGCTTCTGTACGCTTTCCAAGAATAGCAAAATTCCAGTCCACCACGACAGAAGCCTGAGACTCCAGGCTCTGCGGAATATTTGGCGCCGGAGGTACGATGAGAACGACATTATACTGTCGAAGGCGGAGGGTTGATACGGCATAGGCATAATCTCTGTCACCGGCTATCAGGACAATGGTGGCAGGCGGAGGATGGTCGTTGGCAAATGCAAGCATGTCCACTAGAAGTAAACGAAAGTTCATATTGCATGGTACAGACGCTGGTTACGAAATACACACCAAGAATCATCTTGTCCACGACATCTTTCCTGCCGTTGTGGGGACAGTCAGTCATGGACACCCCAGAAGACTGAAGGTCAGAGCGAAACCCGATAGACTTGGTGGACTGTGAGGATATGTCAAGGTATGCTTTAAACGACGTGACGTATCCGAAGACATGCGCGATTCGTCGTATGCCATTTACAATGGCATGTCCTTGCGAATTCAAGGGAGGGCTACAATTTTCTGACGGAGGATATACCCCATGAATCTATGATCAAAGGTGAGCAATATGCGTAGAAACTTACCATAATCCCAGAAAATAGCGACCTTTCTATGATTTGACATGAAACTTGCATTGGCGAAGGGAGGTATAAGTCGTGGACTCAGGCTGGCACGGGTATGCAGTCCCTCGATTCGAACTCGAGGCGTCGAGGTGCCGTTAAACCGCTTCTCAGGCTATTTTGGGGCGCTCCTGGGCAGTGTTCATTCGACGCCCAGCGCTTGCACGCATCAGAAGGAGCAAATGGAAATTGAACATGCTGTTCTGGTGCACGCTGCACAGTAAAGTTAACAAATCTCT
Organism: Suillus cothurnatus; assembly: GCA_016758765.1. Classification (NCBI taxonomy): domain Eukaryota; kingdom Fungi; phylum Basidiomycota; class Agaricomycetes; order Boletales; family Suillaceae; genus Suillus; species Suillus cothurnatus. The sequence continues at coordinate 1,006,383 of JABBWL010000004.1, read as the reverse complement.
AAAGAGTATCCCTGCTACGTCGCTGACTTGAAATTGGACTAAAGTAATGTCCGACCAGCAGGCCATTCACAAGATATCTTCCACGGGCGTCAAGTCCGACTTTATTCAATATAAAATAGCGCAGTGACCCACAGAATAAATTGGATGTACTTATACACAAGTGTGGTGTCGCTGGTAAGGAAATCCGGCGTGTGAGCGCGTGCGGTTTCTACTGCACATATTCAAGTTGGAATCAGAAGTGCCCTGTGTCTATCATAGTGATTGATCGTACGCGTGAAGGATTGAGTGCAACCAATGTGCCCGCTGGCAATGTCTTATTTTCGTTTCCAGTGTTCTGGCCAAGTATTGATGCTCATATGAAAAATTACGTTGAATGCCAATATTAATCTTATAATGCAAGACCTAGAGGAACAACGAATTGTTCATTGTTTCAAGTCTTCGAGGTTTTTTCATTCGAAATTAGGATGATTTTGCATCATGCGCCTGAGCTCCATGTCTGGAACCCTCGGTTTAAAATCAATAGGGTACGGGACATTGGACATTCCCACATACAAGAATCCCGTGTCATCCAACGGCCGAGGCTTCATGGGATCCAAAGTGACTGAGCTGGAAGATCCAAAGAATAAGGAACGAATTGATCGATGCCAATCTGTAAAATAAGCTGAGAGACCATGTGCATGTAAGGATACCTTTACCTGTTCGCAACATGTGGACCAGGACATATGGTAGAATGAGGGGTCAATGAAAGATGGTATAGTTCGGTTTCGCGAGATGGTACCGACTCGGTCATTGCTAGCACCTTCGCAGTTTGAAGGACGATGCTTGCCAAAGGTTATCGAGTACCGTGGTCCCAGCTGGAATACAATAGCTTGATTGCCGATGGATACCACCGGATCATCCTTCGGACGATAACTGGTTTGAAAGCACTTGCCCAGGTCATGTCTTTAGTCGTCCGGTGAGGAAATCCTATGATGTACAAACTTCAGATGCAGGATCGACAATAAAGATACCTATCATCAGGACCCAGCGGTCTCCACGAAGCCTCAAACATGAAGGCGCCAAGTAGAGAAAGGAATTGTTAGTCAACGAAAGTTGGTGCTTGGTGAAGAACTCATTACTTAGATATAGGAAAATGAGCTACCTCGATACCGCATCAAGCTCAGCCTTGGTTATTCCTCGGGGAAACATGCCGCTGTCATTAACACGGTGCATATTGTCGCAGCAATCTATCACCTGGTTTCAGTTGCATGTCATCAAAAAACGACCAACCAAGACACCCCGCCGAATCAACTCTAGTTTCAAAGAAAGCACCAGCAAATCTCCATTTCTGTCAGCCATAGAGATGTTTGTTTTTTAGAAAATGCTTTCCGAACGAAGGGCTAACGTCCACATTACTCTCCTATGGAATAATTGAGATCAGTCGAAGACTGGCAGATCAGGCGGTTCATCTGATCAGCGACTCGGAAGAGTATTCGGTGGTTCTCAAACCCCAGTTACGATGTTTGGCCGTGCCAAGAAAGGTATTTGAGCCAGTGGATCGAGTCCACCAGGTAAGTGCTAGGTTACTGGACTGTACGAAATACAGTCATGAGCTGGCGAAGCGCTTGGACTTCGAGATCCGTCGCAGACGTGGGTGTAGCCTTTGCAAATGCTGCTGTTATAATCAATCATCGTCGAATCATAACTTCAGAATTCCCATAAGTGATATAGTATCATTCGTAACCCTAATCTAGGATAACACCTACCTTAGCGCGTAGTCCTGGAAGTTGAATGATCATCAAAAAGGTGTTCTTCGCAAATGAAATTTGCAAAGGCTGATATCCATCAGCTGCCTTAGGCTGGAGATTCGTATGTAGTGCTCTGGATCACTTTTCAAATTTGGATGGGGTCTGTTTCTTTTGCAGACTACAGACCTGCGCATCCGACGGAACCTCTCCCCAGCGGGCGCAAACCCGATGATAAATCCGCCGGTAAGCATTTGTCCGGTATTCATGCGAGGACGATCAGCTAATAATCCGCCCTGCTTAAGATGTACACAGCAGCCTGCAACGGAATGGTAAACCGGGGAATAGCAGCTTAGCGTGGAGTGACTGACTTTGTGGCGGCCGATAATGATGATAATCCTGCGCGGACGGTAATTAGAGGATCTGATCGCTGATCGAACAGGGTCAACATTCAAGAAAAGGTGTCAAACTGGAAATTTACTTGGGAGGGGGAAGCGGGTGTTCCAGAAGTCTCTAATTGGGACGGGAAGATGAAAGAGGAAAGCCATTATGTCGATGGGGTCTATCCTATCGTCTTCATTCCAATCCGATAGTCATGCTATAGCTACCTGGCCTATCCGTTTCTGACAAAGTGCAGTCATCCTCATTGTTGCAGCTTGTCTTGGGGTGGTAGGAGCCTGTGATTGTTCAGGCTTCTCTTGCTAAATCAAAGGGCATTTAAATCATGAATGAGCTTCTAGCTAATACCCCACGCCAGTTGTGGCCACTGCACGTATACCTGGTTTGGATAAATATCACTGTAGTAGTGTTGGCGTGTGATCATCGATTCGCTGATAACCTGGAAGTTCTGGCAGTTATTCATCCAGAAAGAAGATCTAGCTGGAGGAATAGGCAGGAATAATGTGGCATGGAACCTCGATCGACTCCTCGGAATCTTTACACTGATCGTATGTCAACCTGTTGCACATCCGGATCTCACTGGCAGGCGTGATTGGAGCACCCATCTGGCCTCTCACCTCAAGAGCCTGCCCAACACAAGTACTTCTTCATGACTCGGCCACCTTTCTAAATCATTCGTTCCACTTACATTTATCTGTGGCGTCCTCCACATCGACCAAACCATGCCGTGGTAATACGTGTGTTGACTGTCATTGGCATCGAATCTCAGGGGGTTGCGAGACGGGGAAGGTCGGGTAATTGTTGGGAGAGTTAGGGAGATCGAGAGCGACATACGGGCATCACCATCCGGTGCATTGAAAAAGCCGATATAGCATGAAAGTATGATAGGGACGACTATTTTCCTTCTGTATAGTCTGTTAAGTATATGAAAAAACATCCCAAGCCGAAGATTCTCCAAAGACCCGCGAGCCCATGAACGGCTACTTAACGGTTCTACTTCTTTCTTGATATTATTACGCGAGCCGTATGTGGGTCCTGATAAGTGCCCTGCTCCTTGTTGATCCAGACTTTACCATCTCCTCGCTCAAGAATAACTTTGATGCCCTCCTCTACCTTAGCCTTCTCATCTGGAGGGAGCATCGCAATGTAACTCCAACTGAGGGCGCGATCCGTGACAGTTCGCTCGGTAGCAACCCCATGATGAGCCCATTGGTTCTCTTCCTGGGGATGAAACAAAGAGGTATACTCTGGGGTAGAGAACGCCTGCCTCAAGATATCGAGGCGAAATCGGGGGCTGCCGTTCCCACGGGCCTCGACATAGTGCTGGACTTGTGCAACCCAACCCGCAGCCTCCCTGTAGCGTTGTTAGAATATTTGATGTAGGAGAGATTTACAACAGAGAACCTATCTGCAAGGTACCATATAAATAGAGCCACCCCGTCCTTATTCAGGATACGAGCGAACTCAGTGAATGCCTTCCCATAGTCAAGACACCAATGGAATGCCTATATGATCGAGGGATGAGCATCTGTACCTTATTCAGTCTAAAGCTACTCGCCTGCGCGATAATAATGAGGTCTGCCCACCCATCTTCCACGGCGGTGTTATCAAACGTCCCGTTGACAATAGTACAACGATTGTCTTGGACATGCTTCGTCCAGAAATCACGCATGCCGTCGCTTGGTTCGATAGCTCTCAGAGTGCCAATGCTCGTTGCCCATTCAGGGTGGTTCAACAAGGCACGGGTGAAAATACCCGTCCCTGCCCCAATCCTGAAAGCTAATTGAGGGGGAAAAGTATAAAAGTAATACATTTAACTCACTCGACGATTTTCAACGGGGTTGTGCTCTTGGGTACCTGTCTGCGAGCATACGAAAGACAATCAGCCGGGTACGGGGGGCGAACCCTAGATGCATCCAAATCAATAGGATTAACGAATGCGGACCGCGCAAATATCCACCTACCGATCGTATGATTCATTCGTCCCAGTCGCGAAGCCTGCCTGTGCGTTAGGATGCACATTTGTCGCCATGGTACCTTAGCCCAGATACGAAAGACACAAGAACGAATGGCTGGGCTTGATATACACGAGGGATGTGGGATCATAAAAGTTATTTCGGTTCGTCCGAACAACTTGAAGCTATTGCATGTTATCAGCACTTTTATGTAAAGAACCAGTTGTACGATTTAACTCACTACCTCGTGGTTGGTCATTATGTATTATGAGTCATGACCATTATGATTGGTACCACACCTATCAATTCCATATTGACAATTCGCTTGCGAAGAGTGTTCGTCGATAGAGGGGACGAGATCGAAATCGGTCGATTTCTCGAATGGGTCTTAACACCATTCAAGAGCAGCGGACGTAAGCCGTTAAACTGCAAAATATTGTTCTCTGAAAATATGACAAGTCGCCGAATGAACGGACGGAGTAGGTCTAGGTCACCTACATAGCTGGGGAGAAATATTGAAGACGCTTATAAGCGCTTAGTCATTGCACATCTCATGCTGAAAGCTTGAGTCGTCAATAAACGGTGCTCTAGCCTGCTCTTCATGGAATCATTATTCTACTGCTTTGTTGTCATTGATCAGTAACATCAAATAAAAAGGGCCGGTGTTGAATATTAATGTTGGAAGCACACAAAGGAGCTGCTGGGCATTTTGGTCACGGGTGGGTCGCAATGAAGATTTCTCCTAAGACAATAAGTATTCCTTGGATAGTACTAGTTATTTTTCTGTTTGGCAACTAGGTCACGTTATATGTGCATTTTTAATCCATTCCACGACGTATTCACAGGCCCTTCCATCCTCTCTCAAACCTCATTCAGCATCAAAGATATCACGTTAGTTACACATCTTGAGTGACTTGTACAACCCTGTGGGACTTTACGGTTTCCACATGGCATCACTGAACTTGCATGGACTGGGAATGTCATATTTGATCTCGGTCAAGTTCTGAATCAAGTCTCGTCAGCGAGGATACCTCACAATTGCTCTTGACGTATAAAACTTGTTACCTGTTGATCACACCAAAGTCAACTCAATCTTCATCTGATTTTGAAAACTGGGTCGATGACTAGAATGACTGTCGCAGAATCGAGGTGAGCCTTATTTTTCCCTTCTCGATAACTGAGCCAATCAAGTTCTAGTATTAGTAAGTTGACACGCTCTCCTGACAGAATCGTAATGTTGACATGCTGGGCAGAGATGCATGGGTGTGCCGGTGAAAGGGCAAGGAACCACAAGGATGGTGTCTCAAATCTCGTTGAAGGACGAGGACTCCACTTATGTGTCGACTTCTTGTCAATGGAATATAGCCCTCTGCTAGGGAATACTTGATTCCTGATATATACTCATACAACAGGTAATAGACTTGAATCGTAACGCACATAGACAACAAACCAAACTAATAAGTACGCTTTCCATTCAGTACATCAGGGTGAAGCCGCGCCCACGCGGAAGCACCACTTCCTCCACATTCCACAACACCTGCGTACACCGCTTGAGCTAGATATTCTCTCAGACTGGACGTGCCAGCTTGAGAATATGCCGCGAGGCCAAGCACTTGGCCAACTGCTGAACGAACTGGCTTGGGTATCCCATCCGTGTGAAATTTCGCCAGGCAGGTAATGAGCGGCCGGAAGCAAAGCGGGATCGGCACAACTGCAATGAAAGGTTCAGCATTTGGGTTCAGTGTGGATGGTCTGGCGGCCCCTGGCGATGCAGTGTTCGGTAGTGGAGTAGCTGATGAAGATGGAGTTGGAGTCGTATAAGGAATGTCGCCTTGTGGTGTGGGAGAGGTCGATGGGGTGGATGACGACTGAGCCATATCCGAGTCGATATCCTGCCTAAACAAATCTGGATGGAGTGTTATCCATGCGTCTCCCTCCCGCCCACCAAGCTGGATAAGAGATGCTTGTTCTGCTAGTGCAGTGTAATGCGCGAACCTGGTCACTCCAGCGCGCAGGTACACGTTCTTGTCACGCTGAATCAAGTCAATAGCAATTGTGGATCTTGACGATTTCATTTCCCCCTTTGACCTCGCCAACAAGAGCCGATTGATAAGGGGGAGGAATTTCAAAGGTGTATCGCGTCGAATCTTATCTTCCACGGACTCGATAGGAGATGCTTGACACCCTGATGGATTGTCTTCGTTGTCACTGACAACAGACGTTGCTTGTTGTGGGTCGATGTCAACGTTAGACGTACTAACGTCAGAATCAGAAACACTCAGAGCCAGCGAAGACGGTGTCGACGGAGACGACGCTGATGATGACGGCATGGTAATCACAGAATGTGCAGGAGTGGGGGGAGAATCAGACGGAGAGTTCGTAACGTCGACCTTAGTCCAAAGTGGACTACCAGCCGAGGAATCAAACTCGTCTGCACTGCTGTTGTTGTCTCCGTCTTCGCTATCAATTCCAAAGGCATCCTCGAGTGCCGCTTTGTCAGACGCAACGGTATGATTATCCAACATGGCTGAGGTAGGGTCAATGTTCGTTAAATTCGGTGCAGTAGCGACATCATTCCGCCCCGTGAGGATGCAGGTGACGGGGGCGCCGCAACAGGCACAGCATTCTGGGGTATATCGTCATACGAGATGGGGGTGCCGCCCGGGGTACGGGTGTGTGATGAAGAGGGGAAGGGAGGGCTCTTCAAATTAACGTTGAACGACGTGACGGCGGGCGGCGGAGATGGTGGGAAATTGCTTGAGGCTGTGGTTGATGGTAAACCAGACTCTGCATTCTGATTGCGTTCCAGACTGGTAAGGGTTCTGGCAAAAGGATCTTGAGTCGCATCCTGAATCTCGTTAGCGCAGCTAACGAAACCGTCTACGAGACTTTCATTTGAAAGTACTTTGTGCTCTTCGAGAGAGGAGCCTGAACCTTGTTCGACGTCTGGGACATTGTGCGTCGACTGCGTCGCGGATCTAGCCCGCGACGCCACAGACTCGAATTTAGGACGTACAGGCGTCTCAGGTGTTGTGATAGCAACCTTCTTCGGCGTGAACGTCGAAGCGGGCTGAGTAGCATCACCCGAAGCTGTGTCTGAATTCTGTTCAAACACTGACGGCTGCAGCAGCTCTGCTGCACTGACATGCCGCGTATGGGCCGGTGTTGTGGAAAGATTCGAGGAAAGGAGAGTAACAGCAGGATCTTCGTTCGAATCGCGAATTTCACGTGATAGCCGCTCTACGATATCCTCGTCAAGGTTGCGATAAGGTTGCCGCACCGGTGCTGTATTGGCTTCTGTAGGCTTTCCAAGAATAGCAAAATTCCAGTCCACCACGACAGAGGCCTGAGACTCCAGGCTCTGGGGAATATTTGGCGCCGGTGGTACGATGAGAACGACATTGTACTGTCGAAGGCGGAGGGTTGATACGGCATAGGCATAATCTCGGTCACCAGCTATCAGAATAATGGTGGCAGGTGAAGGATTATCAACGGCAAATGCAATCATGTCCACTAGTAATGAAGTTCATAGTGCACACTACGGGCGCCTTGCGGAGTACACACCGAGAATCATCTTGTCCACGACTTCCTTCTTGCCGTTATGGGGGCAGTCAATTATGGACACCCCAGAGGACTGAAGGTCAGAGCGAAACCCGACAGACTTGGGGGAGGACTGCGAGGACATGTCAAAGTATGCTTTGAACGACGTTACGTATCCAAAGACATGCGCAATTCGTCGGAGGCCATTTACAATGGCATGTCCTTGCGAATTCAAGGGAGGGCTACAATTTTCTGACGGAGAATAATATAACCCATGAACTATCTGAGGTGGCTACGTAGAAACTTACCATAATCCCAGAAAATAGCGACCTTTCTATGGTTGGACATGAAACTCTCATTGGGGAGGGGGAATAAGTGAGGCTTCTCGTGAACTCAGGAGCCCTTAATTTGTACTGGACCCAGCATGCCGTTAAGTGGACCGCCTTCCATTTTAGGGTGTTACTTAACGTTGCACAGCCTGGTGTTATACACACACACACACTGCACAATCATCACAAGGAGTAAACGTTACCTCAATGCTGCAAATGCCACTTAGAAAATCTGTCTTACACGCACTTCGGGGGTGGTGCTGTGCCGCTGGCTTGAAAATGGAGGGGAAAAAAGTCCGACCAGTGCGGAGGCAGTGCGCACTGCACACTTACGAGAAACAAACCCCAAACTTATCCCGAGTGCTCAAGTGATTCGATACAAAATAGAATGGCCCACACCCGTGTGAGTGGCGGCCTCGGCTCTCGCTCGCCCCTAAAGAATGTAGCAGGCGAATGTTCTCCTTTATTATGTAAAAGTGGGAAACAATGCGTGTTAGTCGTGCTATAGAACCACCAAGCCATGCATGACTGGAATTCACGTGGTAGATGCATGAATTGTCACGCGTGGGGAAAAGATAGAAGTAGGATGAGCATTTGGTCTAGCGAACTGGTAATTTATCGACGATCTAACTAGTTTACCGCGGACAGGCTGCACAATAGGGTTGCGAATTCAATCCATCGAATACGTCCAAAGAGCACTTACTGCGGTCTGTATACACCAAAACACAAGTCCTGGCCGTAGCCTGGTGTTCGCTAGCATATCACCTGTTGTTACACCACACCCTAGAAGCTCCACGGCGCCCGCATAGGGTACATTTGTGCATAGGAGACGATGAGACGCATTTAACACCCTGAAAATGATTGTCTTTATTATCAGTAATAACATAAGTTGCTTGTTGAGAGCCGGCCTCGACATTCTACATAGCAACGTTAAAATTGGAAGGGTCGAAGTTGACGAAGACTTTGACATCGGAGACGTGGGGTTATAGGAGGCTTGGTGGTGGAGGGAAAATTATTGACAGGAGAGATATCCCCGATTGCCGTTAGGTCCCGCGAGAACTTTGTAACCTCATCCTTGCTGTTGTCATCTCTACCTTCGGCGAATCCTCGCCTCCATCATCAAGTCCAAGAGGCAGCACCGAGTACGCAGCCTGATCCAATAGTAAAATATACCACCCTAGTCCATTGGAATTTGGAAGGACATGATCATCCAATGATAAAGGCCAAGACCCATTGATATCTGTGCGGAATTAAGCCTGCTGGAAGAACATTTACAACCATGGCATTTAAAATTCTGTTGAGGGTTCAAAAGATTTTACTTACATGTTAACATGTCCACCTAGTCTCCCCTAGCTAGAAAGAAGACAAGTAGTTTCCACCTCCACCTTAAGGGCGCACTTCACGATCACGTGTACCGACGCGTGCGGATAGATTCCCACGGTGTTTGTTGACCAGCTTTCCTAACTCTGTTCATTACCACAACCGAGACACTTTCGCCAACGACCCCAACGACCAGCTCGCTATCGAGCTCAACATTCACGACAACGACGACATTAGGTGGTAAACCATATAATAGCGCTCACAATGAGCGCACAAAGAAATTCCACAGCGTCCCCACAATCGCTTCTTTCCAACTCGTCTGATCCTGTTCAATCATCTATCCGTCGCAATTCTGCCATGGGCTGGAGCAAGTCTTCTTCACCAATTGCTAGCACGGGCACGACGCCTCTTCGAATTGCAAAGCGTGATAGTTCTAAACCAGCTTTTCCTCTTGTCGCTCGTCGATCCTCATCCGGCTACAGACATCTCAGAAATAACAATCTTGTTTCTAAGTCTCCTTTCAAGTCTTCAATTCCAACACCATCCAGACCTTCTACCTCTGCACATAACAACATTCCTCTCCCTAAACCCCCATCGCGTAGGGTCAGTGGCGAGAAGCGTCCCCGCCCCGACTCTATGCATGACCAAGCTGAAAACGAGCGTCCATTTGCCCTCAAGCGGGAGCGTCGTCAGTCGAAAGTTTACCAGGGACTCATGGAGAAGGAGCCTGTGACAAAGAGCCCCTTCAAATGTCCTCCTGGCGCCCGGGAAGAAACTCCACCCCCAGTACCTCCCAAGTCTATCCCTGTCCCACCAATTCCGGAGCCTTCCTCTACTAGGAGTGCAACTCCACCGAAGGCGATTACCCCCACACGCTCATCGCTTGTTAACAAACGCCTCCATGGTCCGCGAACTGCTGACCAGCCCTCTCTCGAACGCAGGCGCCAGAGACGAAAAACTGTAACATGGGATGAGCGTTGTGATGTCCTTGAGTTTGACCGCGAGGAAGGGGAAAATGATCCTTTCTATTCTGACGAAGACGACTATGGCACCCCTGATCCTGATCACCGCGACCAGGCAGCTGCAATATTTGGCTCACTCCCTTCTGAGCTCTTAGAGTTAGTAGACCCTCCTCTGACTCTCCCGTCACATATCAGTCTGCCAGCCGTCCGACCGGATGGTGATGTCCTGGAATTGGACTGTGAAGAAGGCCAGGATGATACCTTTGATTCTGACGAAAATGACTATGGCAGCCCTGGTCCCAACGAGCAGGCAGCTAAAACATTCAATCCAATTCCCTCTGCGCTCTTGGAGCTCGTAGGCTCCCCTCAGAACCCTCCTTCACCCACCGTTCCTCCAGTCGTCCGCCAGGAGTCACCTATCCTACGCCAAGGCTCCCCGCTCTGCGAGTCCGCGAGCTCGCCTAACCTTTCTATTGATGGCAGCGCAGGACGCGCCCCAAGAACACGCATCAGCAGAGAGGATATCCATACACGTCTCATGCGGAAACGCAGCTCGGATAGTCCTATGACGTCGGGTAGTATATCTCAGCAAGATACGGATATACAACTCCCAAAACAAACCGAGTCCCATGGCAACGACATTGCCAATTTAAAGGTTGGAGGAGATGAAGAGCAGGAGAAACACCTCAAGTCGATGTCGGTGATGATGGATATTAGTGCTGAGCTTGCAACTCTTCAAGCTGCAGAGCGAGGGTCCCTGAGTCCCAACCTTATGCGGGCGAGGTGCCCCACCCAACTTATTTCTCATCCACCTGCAAGCATCGTTTCATCCCCTGACACGACATGTGACATTTCCAGCAGCTTTGATCTTGGTGACTCCATGAGCTCAGTGCAGCCTGGCGAGGTGCGCTCCGCCCTCGACGAGATTATGCAGATGCGCCTCCCGCGCAAGCGCAGTACGGACAGTCCTTTGGTGGTGGGTGGTGTAGCTGAGCAAGCTACTGATACTAAGCCTCCCCAACAAATCGCGTCCTGTGACTTTCTCCAGGAGGACAGCATCATCAGTGATGCAGAGACTGAAGAAGATAAAGAACAGGAGAAACGCGTCGAGTCGATGTCGGTGATGACGGATATTAGCGCCGAGCTTGCGACTATTCAAACTGCGGAGAAATGCACGCTTAACTCTACGGCTGTTGCAGTAAGTCAGCATGAGTCCCCGAATCCTGCCGTTATAGGGAACTCCCTCGATATTCTTACTCTGCCACCTACGAATATCGGTCTGTCTGCGGATGCGAGTTTCGAGCTTAACAGCAGTCTCGGTCTTGGTCCAAGTCTCAGAGATTCTGTGAACTCCGTCCAGTTCAGCGAGATGCGCTCGGCACTTGACAGACTCATGGATGATGTCAAAGGCACAGCGAGTAGGAGCTCAAGCCCGAGAAGGCCCACGCACATGCGTGTCGAGTCTGTCACTGAAGGCATCAAAGCAGGGCAATTCGACAACAGCTTTGGTACGGGTGACGAGTCTATGCGCACGGAGACGGACTTTGATGCGTCGATGTCCATGGACAGCCATGTGATACGGCCGCGGGCGGCACCCTTGCATCGCGCAGCGACAGACTCAATAGTATATACTGCCCCAGCGTTCAGCAGCCCCGTGCTAGCAGAGGAGCAACGGTCGCAGACGAAGCATGCGATACGTCAGAGAGAGGAGCTTATACTCGAGAAGCGTCGAGCGGCGCGAAGACGAGATGATGATGAGTCGCTGGGATATTATACCCCGCCTCGTGCAGCGCCCGCTGGCAGACCTTCACGTCGGCGGAGTCAGAGTACTGGTGACGCTGGCGCCCCAGCGAAGAGCGATATGCTTCTTGATCTCGGTATCTCCGACGGTGAAGGCGACCCTCTAGCTGACAGCATCTCGAAAGAGTTGAAGAAACGGGATCCTGAACATAGGAAAGGGGTTAGTTCATCGGTTTTCTGGTGCATGTTAAGGTGCTCACGTTGATCTTTCTGCAGAAATACCGTATTAGGGAGCATGAGGCGATTTTTGCGTCTGCTGATACCGAGCAGGTCTCTCATATGTCACTTGCTGGTGACGTGAATGGTGGAAAGGCATGGAAGGCCGTCCGACGACCATCGGATATGGTAAATGACTGTTTGCCTCTCCTGTCATTGATTCTGACATTACATTGTTCTAGAATGAATATTCCAAGCAAATTAAGGAATATAGGTCAATGGAAAAGCCTGGGAAGGCGCATGGCAAGGTGTTTGTCAGAGGTCAGTGAAATTATAATTATATTATCCTTGAGAGCTATAGCTTATAAGTTATTGATGTTTAGTCGTCGGTGTTCGTGGCTTGAAAGTGCCCATACCCCAGCAAGCTACAGCTCTCACGTGTACATTAAACAACGGAATACATTTTGTCACCACTCCAGAAACCCGTCTATCCAAAGATTCACGCATCGACCAAGAGTTTGAGCTGTAAGTTTGTCGCTATTAATTTTGTAGATTGTGTTGATCCCGCGACAGTATCGAGCACAACAAGCTGGAGTTCACCCTTACCCTCAAAGTCCGCCGTGATGCCCACATCGCCGCCCAATCACAGGCTCTTGTGCCACCGCCTGCGCCTCGTGTGCAGCCCATAACATCCGTACCAAAGTCTAGGGGTGGTATGCTTAGCTTCTTCTCATCATCACCTAAAAAGCAACCTCGTGCGACACCAACGCCCCCTCCACCTGATCCTCCTTATAAACTCCCAGATAATCTTGCACGGTATCTCAAACAAGATGGAACCCTTGCACGTGCATTGATTTCATTCAAAGACGTGGCTACGAGATGCGATACTCGACTATTCGAGACTAGCTATCCACTAATCGGACAGCGTATCGAAGCTTCAGGGGGTCCAACTACGATGGAGTTGGGAGAAATCGTATTGCAGATGTTTAGACTTCCACCTCTACCTGGCGTTCTGAGCAATCAGCTTCCACAGAGTCTTGAAGACTGTCATCGGGGTTTAAGACATGTGGCCTGGCATAAAGTTACATACTTCGAGGGTACGCTGACGCAGCATGGAGGAGATTGCATGGTACGCGATTTTTACCATCTCATGAACTGTCACTTAGTTTCACTGCAGACATGGCGGCGGCGACGTCTCCGGGTGATTGGTGCGAATCTTGTTGCATTTAACGATGTCACTAAGAAGGCAACGGCCACCATCAACCTCAAGAAAGCCATCGCAGTTGAGGACAACCAAGATATGCGCACAGGCGCTCTCAGTCCTGCTCGGTCCGTGGATGATTACGACGGGATGTTCGCAGTCGAGCGTTCTTTCCGTCTCATATTCCCTGGACACCAGGAAATATTCTTCTTCGCAGACACGGATGATGAGAAGGCAAAGTGGTATGCCCAACTTCGTTCGTGCGCGTCATGCAGTTGACATATCTTGCCAGGCTTGATGTATTCCGTGCGCTTGTCGGACACATCCCACCGAATCCATTATGGGCAGAGTTAATATGGCAACGACAGCAAGAGATGGCGAAACAGCCCACAAGCACAGATGTCTTCTTCGAAGATAAGCCCCCGATAGTAATTCCCTTTTATTTTTGTATCATTCGTCTAGCTTAGTTTTCGTTCGTCGTTCCGTTCTCCTGTGTCTCTTTTTTCTTGCAATTTTGTTTTCTGTATTATGGTTATGCTACAATACGTCGTAGTCAGTCGCATTTGCATGCATATGCTTTCTATGTAACAGTAATTTATGCACATAAAGTACAGACATATAGTCTTGCTTCTTGGACTTGACTGGTTCGTGAATGCTTTCATATTAAGTAACATCTGGTGCACTGCGGACTAACCCGCTCAGACGTACACATCAAGTATCCTGGTCGCCAGCTGTCAGGATGACTCTGATTATGGCAAGGAACGATCGATGATCGACAGTGAACGTAAACGCACACTAGCGCACAGTGCGTGATGTTGCGGAATGCTAAATATGTCGTCCTGCTGTTCCGTGGGTAGTATTTCATAGAAACCAGAGGAGTAGAATTCAGAGCAAAACACGACAGACAAAGATATGGTCAATTCGTCGAATGCCATTTATGACACGTCCTTGCAAACTCAAGGGGAAATCAGGGTTTTCTGGTAGAGGAATACGACACAAAAAATCAGCACAACAGAAACACAGAGCAGAAAATGCATGTCATTATTTGACGTATGACGCTTTAGAATGATATCGAATGAAAGCCGAGCGTTACTGAAACTCACGCGGGCGCGTGTTATGCATGGAGAACTGCAGACCACATAGGACTATTTGGAGTTTCTGCCAAGTCTAGCGAGGTGATAATTTATCGACGATCTAGGTTGTTTGCCGCGGACAGGCTGGAAAGTGGAGCAGTGAGTACATTATACACTTAACACGCCTGTCCAGAGAGCAACTTACTGCGGTGCGCATGCATTGGAACAAAGTCTCGGCAGCCGCCTGACATTGATTGCTGGCTAGCATGTCGCCTGTTGCTGCCCAACACCCTAGCATGTTTGAGAGCTCCACTGCACAGACATTGGGGGGTAAGTCTACGCGTGGTATTAGTTAAATGACCTGTGCAGAAAGGATAATTTTGGGACTCACTTTTCCGAGGTCTAACTTTGACCTTGGCAATGTGAACCGTCATTGCTCTGTAGATCACCAACCTAATGCTCAACCCTCACTACGGTAGAACTAAGGCAGTATAGGTTTGCGCGAAAGCAGATTAGTAGAATAAGGCTCGTCGTGGACCAAGACTTAAAACACCTGAAAATTCAATACACGTGACCTAAGTAGTAAGACGTGATGCCGTTACGGCGTGAATAGCCCACCCACCTGAATCCTTCCACGTCTACAATCATCTTGAAGGGTTTCCACCACTTCCAGCTTCAGGTAGCAGCCCATCTTATCTTCGGTGTATAATCGTGAGCTGCAAGTCTGTACCATATTCCCGCTACAGCTGAAGCGCTGAGGCGATGCCTGCACTCAACAAGAACAATTCCGGTACGCCAATACTAGGACTCTGCTTGCTTCTAGCTGCAGTTTGACCGGCCCCCCACATAGCTGTCAAGCGGATAATGCAAGAGGCGAGGGAACTTGCAAACGATCCCTGCACCGATTATCATGCAGCTCCTCTTGAGGTGCGTGCTCCTCACACGCACGAGTCTCTTATCCCCGCCGACACATACATGTTTGGACTCTGCAACCATAGGATGATATTTTCGTGTGTGACATCTACAGATAATGTGTTGGCATATCGACTAATAGATTACAGGAATGGCACTGCACACTTCGTGGCCCCGCTGGCACGGAATTTGAAGGTGGCCTGTATCATTTCCGGATAGTGCTTCCAGCAGAATACCCCTTCCGACCGCCTTCTCTGATGATGCTTACGCCCAACGGACGGTTCGAATTAAATACCAAGGTACGCCCCTTGTCAGTAAGACATCAGAATTACATTGAGGTTCCGTGGATCAGATATGCATCAGCTTTACAAATTGTTAGTCATCCCTTGCGGTGTTGTGGAGTCGATTAGCTAACGTCCGTCGTACTTCAGATCATGAAGAGGAATGGCAACCTGCATGGGGTGTACGCACAGGTAAATTTCTGCGTTTTAATTCGGCGTTTAGTGTGCCTTACCTTTTGCATAAGCTATAATCGGACTCCAAGGATTTTTTCCTCTGAAGGGTCAAGCAGCTACTGGTGTTGGTTCTGTCGAATATCCCCTCTCGGAACGTAAGCGCCTGGCTCAACTGTAAGGCATCGGTCTAGATCGCACTTATTAAATCTAATGTCACCTATCAAGGTCACGGGAGTGGGTTTGTCCGCAGTGCAATCAGTGTAATCTAAAGCATCTCCCTGATCCCCAGGAGGAACCATTGGAGCATGCAAATGTGACATCACCGTCGTCGGCCCCGCCTGCCGACACCGCGGAAGTCGAAGTTGTTGTTCAAGACAACCCGGCAGCCCTCGTGGTATCCACTCCTGTCCGTCAGTCCGATAGGATCGAAGAAGAGCGAATTCACATGCATGGAACTGCGCAATTTACGCGTCTTAGTTCACACCGGCCTCCCCTAATTCTCGATACTGCCATTTGTGTGCTCCTTGTGTTGGTTCTAGCGTTACTCTGTCGTCGAGTTTTGTGACTAAACTAGTATAGTATATTTTCGTGTTCGAAACTTTGTTGTAGTCTCCTGTACGCTCTAGATGAGTCTTGGATATTGAATAACCGTTTGACTAATATTTTTCCGAGGACTCGATCATTATGTTAACATAAATTTGTCATTGACCCTAGTTATGCGGGGATTCCCTGGGGAAGTACTACCGCCGGCGACTTGTTAGTCGTTACGCCCAACTTGGTTTTAGGGTCTTGGCCTTATTATTAATACTATATTTGTGTTTTACCTCCGAAGTACGTGATGATATTTATGAAGGACCAGGTTCTCCTCCCTTTAAAATAAGAGGAGACCAGTCCAGTCCATTCGTCCTTTGACTTGTTCTCATCCAAGCGAAGATGTCAAACGGTCGCTCACAAAACACGCGCAAGGGCAGGTCTGCATCGCTCCATCTCCCAAAGCGGTGCGATCCCACGCCAGTACCCCCATCCCTAACAAATTCACCCCACCTCTCGTCGCCGTACAGCATGTTTCGTCGAAAACCAACTATGGTGAAGACCCCTTCCCAGGAGGATGATGAGTGGTTGAGAGATATGGTGCCCATAGATGGGGAGCAAGGCACTCTTGATGAGAACCTCTCGAGCGCGTCGTCGCTAGCCACCCAGAAGCAATGGGAGTCATCACAACAGGAGTCACCAGCATCGTCTTCAGGGAGCTCGTTAGAGGGTCGTGCAGCATTATATCCAAGACCTAACATGCATCGCTCATGGTCCTCTCCTTTAATCCCATCGTCGCTGTTACCAACTCTTTGACTTGACGGATGGACGAGCAAAACACCCGGCAGCGGCGGGTAATGACTTGAGAGTCTAGCGTCATCGCGGATTTACGTATATTCTGCCTTTGTCTGGTAATATCTATTTGTTTGGGTTTTAGGTCTCATCGGGTCTTAGGTTTCATTGGGTCTTAGGTTTCATTGGGTTTAATTACATCGCGTCTATCAATCGCGCACTATTTCATACTTGAGTGGTTTACTTTATTTTATACACTCTTACTATGTCTCCTATTATCACTATCACAGATATCACAAAAGTATGTCTTCATAGAATTTATGCACCCTATGTCACAAAAATAGAAAGTACAAGTGATCACTTCTTCTTACCAGCAGTGATGCTAAGTACAACAAGATCATCCTCCTCCAAGTTATGACTAGCGATAGTACTATTATTCGTCAGCATCTTACCCGCATACGATATTCGAACTTTGGAAAGAGGGAGATTGCTGCCAAGAACTTGATTTATCCGATCACGCAGCGTTGAAACCAGCAGAGTGAGAGGTAGGTCTGTAACAGTGACCGTCTGGCCGTTAAGCTTCCATTCCGGCTTAGACGGGTCGTTGGGAAGTTGCACAAAGAGTGATATGGTGTAGGGATGCATCGCAACCCAGTCTGCTTCGGGATACAAGGCACCGCCAGGCAATTTCGCAATTTTTTGCCGCTTGATAGCAGGCTGCTCTTCTAGTCCTTCCATCTCGTCTGCGCTGCGCACCATACCTGTGTGTGGCGGTGTCCCCACACCACCGGCCATCATTCCTGCTATCCGAGAAGGATGCATCCCAGCGACAGGAGGCTGGTAACCGAACGGCTGCGCAGAGTCAAGACCTTGATAGTGAAGGGGTGGGAGCATAACTGGTGGTGCCTGAGGCGGATATGCTGATGCAGGCTGCGGGCCAGATGAAACAGTAGCGGAAGAGTAAGAAGCGGACCCGGATGATTGCACAGGAGGGGCAGGTAATGATGCGTGAGGAGGAGGTAGACCCGTCATTGCAGGCGGAGGTGCTGATACAGGGCCGATTCCGGGGCCGATCGCATTGGCATCCTGGGGTCCAAGACCCTTTGCACGATGAATGGCAGCAATTTGCTCGTCGAAGTTGACATTGGTCGAATATTTGTCCATCGTAGAAACCTTCGTCGCAGTGTGACCATCCCACACAACCTTCTCCCTCTCTTTCCGGCGTTCCTTCTCTTCTTCTTCCTCTTTCTTCCGTCTCTCCTCATCAGCCTCGGCACCGAAAATGTCCACACGTGTACGGGCCAAGTTTTTGAGTGACGATACTACGTTTGCACCGCGCAAAAGCTCGGACGCTTGAGCTTTACGAGCTTCGATATTGTCACGGTGAGACTTCCACTTGGGATCCAGTAGCTCGATACGCATGTGCTCATCAAGTTCGTCAACAGGAATCTGCTGTCCACAAATCGTGCACGTCGTGAGGGCAGCTCCCTTCTTAGCACCAACTGTAATATTCAAAGGTAAGTTGACTACCAGAAGGAACAATGCTGACAACATACGTTTTGGAACATAGTCTGTCCTGATCTTCATAGGCCCCGAAATACTAGCACTTGCTTGCATTGCGCGGGCGCGCTCAAGTTCCCTCACTCTCTCCTCATCTTCACTCTTCCTCCTCAGTTGTGCTTCATCATCCTCGTCATCACTCTGTTCCATTGCAGCGTCCTCATCTTCAACAGCCCCAATTCCAACACCACTGACAGCTGCGGCCGCTTCGGCCTCTGCTGCAGCCTGTCTGGCCTTGTGGGCTTCTATCTCATCCGCAGTGTTTTCCATAATCATAGCAGCCATTCTCTTTTGAGCAAGCGTCATGCTCTCCACTTCTTGCACGCTCATCGGAGGAGGCAGCTCTGAATTTGCATCAGCAACTGTGAAATCGATGGTTTGAACGATTGCATAGTCATGCCAGTCAATCTCAGCAAATGCACCTAAAGCAAACGATCATAATTGGTTGTCGACATGAGGGAAAAGTAACGTACGTTTCTCTGCTTCCTGATCATCTTGTCTCTTCTTATCCTTCTCCCTTTTCAAGCGTTCCCAACGGGCGTATTTTCTTGACTGCTCTAACGTTGCCCCCTTTGCACCTTCCTGCGCCCTATTGCTCAACTCCGCCAACATCTCTTTACCTGGATACAAAATTTTGAGGTACTGCTCCACGAGGCGGTTGAAGCAACCAAAGAGAGAATGAGTGGGTCGCAGGAAGTCGAACTGATAGTTCCTTCCCTCATTTTGTGAAAGTGTCGCCAAGAATGTCCGTCCGCGACGGGCAGTGAAAAGTGCAGTCAGTTTCATGATGTCTCTAGCATAAATCATCAGCCTCATTCTTGCGGAATATAACGAAACGACGCACAAGTCAATAGGGCTAACATTGGGCATGTCCATAGCAAAGTGCGGCTGAGGTGGTTCAACGCCAAGATCCTCTGGAATCAATGGCGTTTCTTCTACTCCGTCCACCTTTTCCTTTTCTTGTAAAGTGTCGTCCAGCTCCTCTCCAGCCTCTATCTTCTCCATGCGATGCCTATAGTAAGCATGATAAGGATCCGCGGGGTTGAGGAACGAGAACTTGGGATCCTGACGCTGGTTCTCGCGAATTTTATCCTCAAACTGAGGCGGGTTCGCAGAGCGAGCAACGAACAATGCTGTTCTGTCGATTACAGCTACAAAAAAAACAAATCTCAAAACAACGAACACGATATAATGAAAGACCTTACATTTGATTTCTGGAGGTGGTAGGATAAGTCCACTGGTAAACCTGAGTGAAGGATCCCGAATGCCATTTTCCATTTCGACATCGCCATTAAAGGCGTGCCCGTTCATGACAGGCATCATTTGTGTTTCTACCGCCATGGTTGTTGTCGACGTGAGCGACGTTAATGAAGCCTTGCCTTGAGCCGCCCGTTCACCAAGTCTTGTCGGAGTTCTAAATGATGTTACTCGGCATCTGTCGGCAAATACCTCTTAAGCTACGTCGGCTAACTGGGTTGCACACGAAATGTTTGGTGCTTTCCGACCTACGTCGGTAAATCTAGGCGGTCTACTATGGTAAGCCATGTAACCCATTCAACAGCGTTATCTCATCACATCCGCTGTTCAGGAAGACGCCATGGAAGTTGTCAATCACGCGAAAAGCCAATGCACGTGCTCGTCTGAAGAAAGTCGACGCAGTCATTGAGACGGTCAGAGCAAGCGGGATACAATGCAGCGCATTGGTGAGCTAGTCGACTTACTCTCCCTGTGTTCCATGTGGTTTAAATTTTTGTGCTTTCAGGAAAAGGCACTGCAGTTGCCTAAAGAGCACGAGATGGATCCCAAGGACAAATACACGGTATTCAGTGCGACTTCACGAGGCTATCGAAAAGGTATTCACAAAGTGCCCAAGTGGACTAGAGTGAGTTCACCCTCACCAATTACGCATTGTATATTGAAACGTTCACTTATCAGCTCACACTAAGAGTCAACCCGAAGGGATTTTGAGTAATGCCTCTTTACAATTATGCATATAGACTGCGGTATTGTACTTTTGACTTAATCCTATAGGATCAACTAGAACAGCACCAGTTGAATTTTCCCCTCTTGAATGCCCTTCAGCACCTTCGGCGCCCCTAGAACTGTTCGAAATACTTCGTCACGAGTCTCTGGGATATCTAACAAGCTTCTTTTCTTCGGATCTCGATATGAGATATCCAGGATAATGTGTGTGAGCTGAGACACCGAGAGGGCGTCTGAGAAACAATGAGAAAATGATGATATTCCAAGATAGTATCTAGCTCACCAGTTTCACATAGTAGTTTGCCAATTCTTCCAGGAGTCCCCACAGCAGAACCAATTTTTGACCTCTTGAGATAAGAAACGTGCTCTTCCAGCTTAAAGTGTCTTGCAAACAACTTTGCTACATCTGCACCCTTCTCACGACGCAGTCTCTTATCTTTGAGTACTCTGGTCGCATCAGCAACCCGGAGTGCAGCTCCAGCTATGAATAGCAATGTGGGAGCTCCAGCCAATTTGGACCTTTGCGACAAACGGGTGTGTAGTGTCGGAAGAACTACAACACATCAATGTACATTTGTAAGATGTAAGATGGAAAGACATACCTTCCACGATGAATTCAACCAGATTGTCTAATGATCTCGACCCCGTCCATATCGTCGTGTCCGCAATCGATGATTCTGTCTAGTTGTTAAATTGAGATCATTCTGTGAAGACTTATGTAGTTGAGCTTACCGGGTATCAAGACATCGCCAAGTTCTATCCCAGACATTGCAGGGAAAGCTTTGGCTTGCATAGATGAGACATAGTCTGCGAGATTGTGAGCAGGTTGCGCTGCCACTGAAAGAGGTTCGATAACCTCGACTGTTTCTGCCAACTTCCTCTTCTGCGAAAGATAATGGATGTGAGCGAAAGACCAATGATCCGATAGGTGACACAAACCTTGATCTTGCGCTCCTTTTCCTTTTCTCTCCGCTTGCGTTTCTTTTCTGTCGTTGTTTTCTCCTTGATATGAGCCTCCGCTTCCTCGGCATCTTCATCTGCACTGAGAAGACCACCTATATCGTCGCCTGGACCGTTATCTTCCTCGCCAGAGGTAGCGACAAGCTCGTCCGGAACGAAGTCATCGTCCAAGTCATCACCTCGCTGACCATTCATCCTGCTCGTGAAACAAGTAGCGGTGAGAACAATGACGAAAACAAGCTTTAGAATGGGACCTTTTTTTCGCTTCCGCGATCGGTGATACTGGCCGGAAGGTGCCGAAGTAGACTATCTACTATAGCCTGCTATGTAGCTCTTGGCGCACATTATATGTACGTTGAACTGAACTTAGTCACTTACAAGTTGCCTCTGTCTTGCCTAGGGAGCCCTGCCAATGGAACTAGCAAGTCCTTACCTCGACGGGCTATCTTCCTTTATGACCTTTCTGGGCCTTCAACTCTCGGTCTCCAATTGGAAAATCTTTCTGCTCTTTTCTTTTCTTATCTGGTCTGTCACAGTCTTCACACGCCGCGCAAAACAGTCGAAAGAGTCCTCTTCGCTACTTGTCGAGGGTTCTCCCTCTCATCAATCACCTTTAAATGGTTCAGACATCCCTCCAATATATCATTGTCCATGTTCGCAAATATCTGACAGATCAACCTCAAAGTCATCTTCGCAAGCTCAAAAAGATTTGATCGTGAAAGTTGCTCAAGAACAGGATCTTCGTGTGAAGCAACCATACGATGCCTTTCTTGTTTTGGACGTTGAGGCTACTTGCGAAGAGGGGACGGGCTTCGAGTGGCCTAATGAAATCATAGTTCGTCTCATCTGCTATTACACGATTCTTTTCACACACAGTTCCTGATTATGTCTTGCTAACATAGGAATGGCCTGTCTGTCTCATGCGCTGGAAAGATAAATCAGACCAAGGGAAAGCTTGCCAGCTGGAAATCGTAGATGAGTTTCGGAGCTTCGCCAAGCCAACATGGAGACCTCAACTGTCCCAATTTTGTACGGATCTTACAGGAATCACGCAAGTTCGTCCGATGCCTTCTGCTTTGATGCTGTATCATGATCAAGCCATAATTGAATTCTAGGCCCAAGTCAACTCAGCGCCAACCTTCCAGAAGGTCCTGAAGATGTTTGCACGTTTTCTGGCTTATCATGGATTGATCGATCCAAAGAGCGGGAGACCTATACAGCGCTTCTGCTGGTGCACCGACGGACCTTTTGATATAAGAGATTTCGTCGTGAAGCAATGTTTCATATCAAAAGTCAGTAGTTTAAGCAGGTCTATGCAAGCCAACTTAAAAGTTCGATCAATCTCATTATTTGGTTATCGATTGTCAGGCGCCTATGCCGCTGTGGCTCAAAGGAGATGTTCTCGACGTCAGGAGAGTTGTCTCGGTTTGGGCGGCTGCGTCTGGCAATTCGGACAATACGATCAAGGTGCCTATTAATTTACATCGATGCGGCCTCACTCACGATGCTCCTATCAGCCCTCGGCACGTTTTCATATTCGATCATTGAACATACCACAGCAGTTGCAAGCCCTCGGGTTGCCAGGGTTTCAAGGCCGTTTGCACAGCGGTATTGACGTCAGTACCACGCAACTCTGCCTTGCTGATATTCTTGTTCATTTTCACACTGTCACTTCTTCCCACAGGACACACGGAACATTGCACGTGTGATGTCTGAACTTGCTCGTCGTGGAGTCCGTTTGGAACCCAAGACATCCATCAATCCAAATCGTCGCTGGAATTGGATGGGAAAACCTGGAGAGGTCCTCGAGCACACCCTGCTGTTTCAATAATAAATGTGATTGCTTTAGGAATGTTTGTTACCAATTAATAATTTCTAGCACAATGAGAGTAGTGATGTTAAATTAAAAACACATCAATTTCTATATAAAAAAGTGTTCATTTCCCCGCGAGCGAACTCTAATAATGCTGCTTCTGTTTGACCAAGCCGTCTGCGCCAGCAAGTACCACTCGTGGTCACAGTTGGAAAAAACGGAACCTTGATATGCCGGCTAACTTGGTTCTCGAAAATACATAACTGATAAATTTCCTGGAGGCGCAGAATGGGCCGCGTGTTGGATACACAAGGATGAGAAACAAGGTGTGGGTGGGCTGGCGTCCGACACATCTCACGATATGGAAAATTTACTGACAAAGCGCATTCTTTTCAGTTCCATCAGCAGTAAAATTCTGGAGAGTCACTCACGAAGTCCCAAAGAGTTCCGAATGCAGGAATCCCAAGTTCCTTGCAACCATGCTGGATCTCAAAGTTGCCCACGTAGTTCGACGTGATGAAGACAACTTCTGCCTGCCAGGAGTCATACACCTCCTTCAAGATCTTCATGGTGGGTGGACGACCACCACGGACCTTGGAGTCCCAAAGGAGGAGACGCTCTGGACCGACATGCCTGTGAATGAGGCCACTGATGGTTGGGCCGAATGTCTTCTCTTGATCAGAGCCTGGCGGACATGTCAGTGATATGCATATACTTGATATTCAAATTGTCGCACCGATCCAAATGAGGTACCAGTACGGAGACTGGATGCAGGTAGACAGAGCAGCACCAAGACCAGTTCCAGTACAAATACGGATTCCACGCTTGTAAAGGGTTGACGTGTTAGAGACACCAGCAAACTAAAAAAAATTATTGGCAATCTGATCGGAAAAAATTGCTTTGATCGTTTTACCTTCAGCTCACGAGTCCAAATTCTTCTTGGCGGGTCGTTGACCAGGCTCTTAGTGAAATCGCCTTGCACACCGCAAATCAGGTAGTGATATTTTGCATGAGTACCCTCGCTGCAAAGAGTTAGCAGGATCGTATGATGACGACACTGAAGACTCACGAGATGATACCGAAAGCGTGATATTCCTTGACAGCCGAGCGACTGATACGAGCAAGCAGACCCTGTTGCATACCACGCTCAAAGCGGAGAACAGCGACTTTGGGAGAGGGCAATTCAATGTCAACCTTGGCGTGCCTCGTGCAAATCCAAGGTAGGACGATGCTGAAACAGCTGTGAGCAACGCAATCGAGAAGGCACGTGAAGCAGTACTTACAATACGGACATTCCGACCGTGAACCAAAAGGCCTGCTGTTGGACGACGTATCGACCAACGTGGTCGAACTTTCCGTCCGCAGTATTATAAGCATTGGTCACGATCGTGTATACCCCTTCAAACAATTAGCACAGTCATAAGCTTTCCTAAGTGAACTTACAGGTCATGCACAAGGAAGTCCATCCAAAGAAACGATGGTTGCGCTCGAATACACTAGGTGCCGATGTCAAAATGCTGTGATGAATGTCTAAAAAGAATACTCACTTGTGGTGCGTGTTACGGACCCACGGAAGACCAGCACAAATTGTGATGAACAACATAATTGTAGTAATGATACCGAACGCTAGGATTGAGTCGTTGAATAAATACTTCGTCTTGAATTGGTGGACGACCATGAGGATTATCCAGGCCACACCGGAAATTGCACATCCGCTGTGGATACCACCGAGATGCTGTAAAGAAACGTCAGCTCCCTGAAATCGCCATTTGGAGTTCAAACTAGCCTGTAGAGTGGAGGTACATGCAAGGCGGAACCACAGAGGGGTCCACTATAACAGAAAATACATCAACATCAATTGAAAATGTTAAAAATGCTTGGTACGAACCTTGGCGAAGAATGTATTAACGAACCAATACAAGCACCGGCCGAATATCTCGTTTCGTACGAGAACCGCGACATTCAAATTTCCCACGACTAGGGCACCAGGGTATTTTGCAGCGTATGGCCATTTTCCAGCAATCGCAAAGCCAAGTCCGACGAAGTTCACTATGAAAATCACAGTGAAAAATCGCCTGAATAAATAAGAATGGTGAGTATTCGACCACATGTGGTGTAGATAATAACCATACCGGTAGCTATTGTACCAGATCACCCAGAGGACCCACAAGGGTGTACTCTTCTTTGCTGGCTTGGTAGGGGCTGGCGGTGGCTTCGCGACGTTTGAGGGAGTAACCGGCGCGTCTTTCTTGAGAGACTGCACGGCAAACACCTCTATGTCTGATGCCTTCTTCTCATCCCTGGCGAGATCGGCAATCTGAGGAGAGCGGACATCCAGTGTCCCTTTCTCTGCATCATTGTAGGCCAAAGCAGGTCTGGTAGCCATCGTGTCTAAAGTCGCGAAGAGATACTACCCGCTGGGCGTAGAGAAAATATGAAGCGCGAAGTGTTCGACATTCAGTTTGAATCCTAATCCTTTTATCGTCTCGGGACTGCGGGTACTTTCCAAGATTTTTCCAAACGAGGTGAGAAAGATAATCGATGCGGATCTCGGAATTTGTCTGTTGCCACATTATTATAAAAAATAAGAATAATACGACACAGGATGTTCACAGCAAAGGCTCCGGCTCCTGGGTGATCATCCGGCATCCAGAGATATGAAGGGCGTTAACGCCATCACAATATCAAAGTCGGATGGAAACTGGTAATGATGACTCAACTGATCATCCCCGAAGAGCATTATTTGGGGTGACGTGAATCTCACTGAATACTGGATCACGGAGGGCGTTGGGTCACTCGCTCGATAACATGTGCATAACTCTGACAGCGGTATGAAAATTTCCTCTGTGCAGGAGCGGTTCGCGGGATAGTAACTGAAATAGTCATCGTTGAAACCAACAGAAAAAATTGAGACTTACACATATGTCATTGCTGAAGCGCCGATAGGCCTACATGCAGGCCTGAGATCACGGAACGTGTGTTTCAAGCAGGAAGGTCACGGTACTCCTGGGAAAACGAATTCAGCTTAATTTGGTCGAAGCCCCGAAGATGGGAACATACCCTGTACTGCTTGAGAACCGCCTAACGCCGGGAGCAAAGATTCCAGATAGCACAGATCTACCAAACACAATATACACGGGTTGTGGTGAAGATCTTAGTTTAGAGCTGTGTGAGAACACCAACGACGAAATTCTCAGAAGCGCGTGTGGAGGTTCTCATTCCACCAACACACTTTTCCTTATCAAATCTATACTGCGTTTTATCAGATAATGGTTGTCAGACTGGCCTATTAATCATTTCAAGCGCGTCCGCAATGCATAGCACGACTATGGAAAATCAAATCTAAATTTAATTCAGACTACATAGCCATTAGGGAAGAATCAAGTGATGTGCCTTCACTGATTCCTTACCGGACCCCCAAACAAAGTGTCCGAGTAGCCGGACCAGGGCGAAGTGCGAATGACACAACTTCTTGCATTCACTTGGACTTGATCCGCTTATCTCGCCGCCGGAAAGGTACAGCGTACGTCGGCAATACTGCGGCCACCTGATGGGGGTACTGATCAGTTCCCCTCCTCAACAAAATCTCTGAGGCGCCGCAATTGCGCGGAAACTTCCTCTTTAAAGAGACCGATCTCATTGCTGTTCTTGGCAATAGCTCTGATAGTCTCGTCTTTCAATCGTGAGACCTTCGCTATTTGCTCTCGATAACTAGCAGACGGTAATGAAAAAAATTAATTAATTGAAGCGGGAAAAGGGACTTACTCGAATTGTAATGCCTGCAGTCTTGATTTTACTCCCATTCCACTCGATAAAGCGGCCGTGCGCGCATGGGCAAGTTCTCTCTCCAATCGGGCTGCCTCAGCATTGCTAACCATAGACTCTTGTTGAGCAGCCTATAACGGTAAAATGTATCAATGAGAACTATAACACAGTAATGAGAAGGTACGACTTACATCTCGAAGGTCATCCGCCTGCTCGTTCAGGCTCATCACCTTCTTCTCAATTTCTCGCACCTCCTCATCGACATTCTCGCATTCTAACGTCAGCTGATCAAGCTCGTTATCCACCTTGATGCGTTCGCTTTCAATATCTGCTCGTTCTGTTCTCTTGATCTCGGCTACACTGCTTAGGGTAGGTTTTACGACCTTGCGAATATCGGAACCTAGCAATAGCTGCTGAGGATTTGCAGTGGCCGTGTTTAGCTCCAACCTGAGGTCGATGTTGTCGAACGGTGGCGGGAGTGGGGGAAATAAGCCCACAGTGGATAGGAGATTACCATAGAGATCTAGCGCCTCTTCTGCCGCGGCTCCACGGTTGGTCGTTATAACTTCCAGAGACATTACTGTCTTGCGTGCTTCAGAAATCTTGTATTTGAGGTCCTCCAGATTGCGTGCGAGCGTTTCATGGTCAGTGTTCATGCGAATGACTTCTTCTGGTGTCAAGTTTTGAACCTTGACCACTTCGGTAAGCTTTTCATGCTCGGCTTTGAGTTGATCAAAGTTCTGAGCTGAAAATCAGAGTTCATGATAATTCACCCGCTATGAGTTTGCATGACGCACATCGAGCAGCGAGTTCTGCTTTCTCGCGAACCACAGATTCAGTTAGCTGTCTTTTTCGCGACTCCAAGCGGTGCAAAACGTCGTCAAATTTGGCTCGATCATCCAAGATGCAAGCCCGCATTTTCTGGAGTTTTTCCAGAGGTGCCTAACGGGTCAATATTTAGCAGACGATAGTAGCCGGAATAATCATATATGTGGCCTACCTTTGATGCTCGAAGTTCGTCCAGCTCCTTCACTCCTTGCGCTAGTTGTGCTTTCTTATCCTCTAAATCGCCGACCACCCTCTCGTTCTTTTTCGCTTCAATCCTATCGTCAGGGGGGAGTTGCTTTAAAAAAATAGAAGACGTACCGTAGCTAGCTTCCAGTGCTTTATCCTGTTCGTGGAATACATCTGCGCCATGAAAAAAGGCGACATAGGCTTCAGAAAAGTATTCGAATGCAAGCGCCTGATGATGAATAGGGTCGCTGAATTCTTCGGGAATCTTATCGACAATTTGTAATGTGGGATCATCCTCGCTCTCCAAGTAGTTCAGCCGAGCCTGGAGCAAATTATTAATGTAAGGTTGTTTATAGTTTAAGTGCAGATAACCTTTCCCATCTCGACGAGCCAATGCAAAGCTGCCAACAGAGCAGGCCATGAATGCATACTGCCCGGAGCAGCCAGCCATTTGTTGTCAATTTGTGTAGCAAACGGATATCGCAGGGCTTTAAGAGCGGGTTGAAATTCATCCTCAAAGCGAAGGCGAGAATCAAACGGGTATCCAGGATCCATGATAGCTACAAGGTGTTGAAACATAGCTCGATAATCTTTTCCAGTAATGTTAGATAGCGTTTGCATAGAGATGTCGAATTCTGTCGCTTGCAACCAAGAGTATATGTCTTGCTTCATTTTCGATTGATATGAGCGCTCGCGAATTGGTCGCGGGTCCTTGAATGGTTGACTGCCGGAAGGAGGGGCAAGAGACACACCTCCTGTCCATACCGAACCCCTCCTAGAGGAGCTGAGAGTAGAGTAGAGTTCAAAAAAAACGTTGACGAGATCGGAGAAGACACTTACTTGGTTAAAGGGGTACGCCCATAATTTGGTTTACTCGTACTTTGTAACAGTGGATTTACATTCTGCGACCGGTAACCAGAATGTCCTGTATTTGAACCAGAGCCCGCTCCCGAGGGTAAATATGGTGTGCGGGCTGCTGGACCAGCGAGTGACATGCGCATAGCAGATGATGATGCTTTCTTTACTGTTGATGGCATTGGTAAGCCTGACCGAGTGTTGCCATACACATCAGTGGCAGGTTGCATGGTCGAGCGGCGGAGTAGTTCCGACATGTTACTGACGAGCAATAGGAAGTTGTTGATGGGCTGGACGCGTTGACTCGTGCGTCGCGAACAGTAAAACATGTGTTTGTGTCATTTGCACGTGACCGTGCCACTAGACCCCTTTTGATCTTATCTATCCTAGCTACTTGCCATCTACTACGTTTTTGATTTACGAGCTGCGTAAAATGTCCAACTGCCATGTTTCAGTGAATCTCTTTGGACATAATGGAATGAGGGTTAATCTACCTATAAACTTGATCAATGTCGCGTATGGCTCACTCTTGTCAAATGCTCTATCCCACTGACTGACCAAATTAATCTCAGAGACACACAGGAAATCTCAAACTCTCAGGAAATATTTGTGTATCGTGACTCTGGTGCAAGTATCATCATCGACATCCTCCAAAAAGTCGACATCGAAGATCCGAAGCGGCAGCGAAGTTAGTGTCCTGTTGCTGTGCATGTGCTTCAAGAAGCTCTGATGCAGGATATCACAGGTTTCACCTCGATGCAATAGCAGAAGACAATGATTCAATGGAGCATAGTTCCAGCGTTATTCAAAGACCCATCACCAATGAACTTTCTCCAATTGTGCTCGACGGACGCCAGGTTCTAAAGAAGGCGGGGTCAATTCACCACATTCGCACTCTATTTGCTCTTTTCCGTGTCAAAGGAAAGAATCACGATGTTGTCGTCTCGTTCAACATTCCGACTGAAACAGGACAAGGGCGTGGAAGAAATGGAGCCGTTACGGCGGAACAGGAACAGCTCATCGCATTAGATTTCTACAGGGCGGTGGATTCCCTGAGAATTGTGGATTACAACCTCTTTGCAGTCTAGGCTTCCTACATAGCGGACTCTACAGTTCAACGTAACTTTCTCGGACCCGATCTCCAGATCTTAACACCAATATCTTGGGCTTGATCCCCATGAGTGTTACGAACTTTGTTTCCAGAAACTCCGAGTCGATCCCTATCTCATACATATGGGCGGTTTAACGTTTGATTGCATCCTTTTATCATCAGCTTATCGTACTAATGAAGCACCTCGTGGAAAGATGTACATAGTATCAGGTGTGCTTCCTCGTGTCCGCCCCATAATGTGAAATGGGGGCCGCCTTACGTATGGATGTAGCTGCCAAACGTCGATCTCACTTTCAGACTTTCTAATAGGCAGTTAGCCGTCGGATGAGAGCTGAGATTTGAGACTTCTTCCCATTTTGACAACGTGGCTCCAGTGGGAGCGAAAACATGTATTCGAGCACATTAAGGCGTATCGTGCTTTCGCCAGGTCATGTATGATTCGGGAACATCATTACCAATAATTATATGGTATATCAGACTAACGATGGCATCAGTGGTCACATTCGCGAGACACGTGCGAACATCAACTACGTCGGCGGGCGTGCTGAGCCCTCATCCAACATTTGCTCAGCCTCAGGCTCCTCCACGATCAGTTCACCCACACCGCTCTTCGCCGCTTCAGCAGCTTTGGCATCTTTTTTGCGCTTTGATGATTCCTTAAGTTTTTCCCATCTCTCACGAAACCGTGCGATCGTCAGTTTCTGGGAAGGAAGTCAATAGCAGACAAAGGCGTGATACAATTGTTCCCAATGCACCTGTTTGTCATTCTCCACGCGAACAACTCGAACGTCTTCTTCCAACTCCCTTATGCGGCTAAGTAGCTGTGCCTCCCGATCACGGCCAACATTCAATGCTGTCACCGGTGCTGGAACAGCCGGAAAATTAATATTCAGAGCGCTGAGGTCTACTACTGGTTGTTGCCCAGATTGCCTTGTTATTACCGTCGAGGCACCCATTGCTCGCTGTGCCTAGTAGAGTATTGTTAATGAGTCAGGCTGATGAAAAGATTGGCGAAGGAGCGCAAGATCACCTGGTGTCGCGCCATCACAATGCTTTCGCGTAATTGTTGGTCTTGTTCCTTGCGCAGCTGCATAATCCGCTCAGCAGCTGTCAAGCGTTTTGACATCGCCTCGAGCTCTTGCTTCAGAGATGTATTTTCTTTCTTCAAATCCGACCGGGACGGTTCTGAATCCGACGGGATCATGTAAAAGGATTCTGATAGCTCGTTACCTTGGATAACTCGTTTTGTAACGTCAAGTCTACTGACAATGTGCCGACATACCTTCATCTGCAAATACTTCCTCATCCGTCTCCTCAAGCAAGGTGTCCACTTCTGAATGAGCAAATCAAAAAAGAGCTATTGATAATGCAGTTTTGGCAATCACTTACTTGACTTAAATTTACCATCTAATTTCAGCCGTGTAAAAAAGGTAGAAGTGTGAGGCTGTTCGAAATCGGTGTCGCCACTTGAGCTTCCGTCTCGTCGCAAGCTCTTCTTTCCCGACGGGGGTAATTCGGTACCCAAAGGGGCTGTGGCAAAGGCAACTGGCTGGGATAAATTGTCGAGCATTCCCTCCATAATTCTCCAAAAGTTATTGAAAGCATCACCCGGATCAGACTATCAGTGCAAAGTTGTAAGAAGTCATTGGGTAGAATATATATAATCACACCTGTTGCCCAAGCACCATAAATGATTCGTCGACGTTATTATGGGAGTCTAATAATCGACTCGAACTACCGGGACTAGCATGCAGTGGGGCGGAAGGTGCAGGAACGGGTGCGTGAGGGGAGAGATTTGAGCCGCCTCCGTTCTTGTGCATATGAACCTGTGCATGCCTCGGCGTGGTCTTTTGTGGCAGGGTGGGATCCTGGTTTTCTTCACGAAGCTTCGCAATTCTCCTCTGTAGTTCCTTTCCGGCTTTTACATGTTCATTGTATAGCATACGGAGCGTCGTTTTTGTCTGAGAGGCATTGCAGATTACTAGGGGCACTGGATATGATACAAAGACTCATACACACGTTTGCGTCCTGTGATTTCTCTTCGCAAGCGTGGAATGCTTCTGCAGCTTTCATGTGTTCCTCCGAAGCTGGGATGAGCAACCCTTGGTTGCGGTAATCTTCTGCATTTGCTGCATGTTGGTGCGCCTGTGCTAAGTATCAGTACTGGAATGACATCACATCCACGCAATGATCTACCGTTTGTAATGAATCCATCTTTTCCTTCACTTGTTCACCCGTTGAATTAGGAGAAGAGTGAAGAGGACTAACTACGAAGACCTTGTAGGGTGCAGAATTTTTAGTTTATTGACGCGGAACTAGATTGGCTGAAGTGACCTAATGAAGAGGTCTTTTTAGGCGAGGCATCCCTGCTTGATCAGCGCGTGCCACCTTCACGCGAACAACTCTTGTAAATCAACGTTGTAGACTCTGGGCATCGGCATAAGAAAGTCTCTGACTGTCTATCCATCCTTTGCATACTGACGGAACTTCCACTTCTCCTAATATGTTCATCAATTGCAATTGTGATTGCAGCGTTTCACGGTTCACTACCACTCTCACAGCTTATCGGGCAATAACTCATTGCGTGGGATCCGGTGCGACTTAGGAACAGCCAGGGATGAAACTCTTGTAGCAGCCCACGCTGTATCGTACAATGAGCCAAAGCCGGTTCTTAGCATCCAGTTACCCGCTTCCTCAACGTATTTTGGATCATGCATTCTTGCGAGAACCTGCCAAGGAGTCCCTCTCATACCATGAGATTCTCGGATTTGAAAACATTACCTTGTTGTAAATTCATCCACGAGTACTCGGCGCTCTACGTTCACATGCGGCCACTTTCGTGAACACAGACTCAAATAGCCCGAACACCACCCAAAATTTCTTCACGTGTCCTTGTTGGCAGCGAATTTCAGAGCATTGCAGCAGACTCACGCAGATCGTATTTTTACTGGGAGCATTGTACAATTCTGGCAGGTTGTTCCTTTGATCTGAAGAAGTAACCTTCTCTCAGATCGCACTTATGGGTGAGAGCATGTTCACTAAGCATAATATTGGTGTGTTCAACCGCTTAGATGTCCTGAATACGGTGATGGCATGATTATCGGTGACCAAGTTTGAATTGCAATTTGGACCACCCCCTGAGATCTGCGCCGCCATGTTTGAAATGAGCGACTGCAACGTGCGTATACCCAAGGTGGCTAGTCTGTAATTCTCCTTAATTCATCACCTCTATCATCTTCTATCATTTACCATGGCTTTGCATAGCTCTTCTTTTCAGGAGATCAGACCACCGGTTGTTCCTGAGGCTGCGGTGCGTCGTCCCTATCACACTGGTGTCCATGATTCTGACGTGTACCGATTGACTAGCCTCGCTTAAGTGGGATCAGAAAGCAAAACTTAAGCGATCAACCTGTGCACGAATATGCCGAACACAAAGTAAGCATTCGACATATTCATGTGATGGATGTCAGATAATCTTTTTGCCTGAACAGGCTCGCCGAAGATGCCAAAGTAGTAAGTTGTTCCTGCTCAGAAGTTGGGATGTGACATTCCATTCTCACTGTTCAGGGCCAAGCACATCTCTGGAGTCGTTTGTTGGTACTGCGGCGCTCTCCAGAGCTGTAGGTGACAAATACATATTTTCGGACATACTATGAGTGCGATCATCTAATACATTTTGATAGAATGAACACGCATCCCTACCATCACGGAGGCTTAAGAGCTCTTTAGCCGACACATTCATGTACATGTCCGATAACCCGTTCGCCGACGCTGCGCCTTCGGGGGACACCCCTAATTCTGCTACACGAGAAGATCCAATGCACGATATAATGAAGTACTCGCATGTTGTCACTGCAGAACATAAGCCCAGAGTCGCCTGCGTGTCCGGTATCAACGGAGCATGGCCAGAAAGAGCTGAAATAGTAAATCCAAGTCGAAGTTTTCCCGGGCCTACCATTCCTCGTGGTACATTTTCACAGGCAAAGGCTTTCTTTCTGAAGTTAAGTGCCAGCGGGAGTTATTTGCAAGTGAGTATCCTAACGTAACTGCAAGCTCAGCTGACTTAAAAGCAGGGCGCTATCTCGCAGCGGACGCGAAGTCAAGATAATCCTATCAAAAACACGGATTCAATAGATTACCAGGTTAAAGTTGACGTACCTCGTGCTCGAAGTGTGAACGGAGGAATCATGTGCGACCCAAGCAGTCGGTAACTCCTGTACATACATATGAAGCTTAGAGCTTCAGCAGAAGTCAGCAGACTATTGCCTTTCCCTCGTGCTTGCTACTGTAGTTGAGAATTTCCATTGGAATTAGTGAATGTATGACTATCCGTAGGCAAAACAAAATCATTAGACTTTGAAATTTTTTTGAAAAAGATGAGCTTAACATGGATTTTGTTGGAAGGGTCAATACTGTTGAACAACGGAGAAGGGATGGCTTTTCTTGATGACTAGGTAAGACGCGAGAACCCCGGCAGCCACGCTGGTTGCTAGAGTCGAGCAAGCTCGACTCGATCGTATCGAGACTCTGGACGACATAGAGACACTGGGGTTGGGACTGCACAACTCGTACCCTGGCCAGTCGCAGTTACTATGTAGTCCGATGTGTTGATATGAATGTGAAAATGTTAGAAGAAAATTTCACCAGGCAGCTCAGAAATTGAAACGCAGTTGTTCCAGTACATATTAGAATAAATAAGGAACTGTCTTCCTTCTACACGGTCTGACTAGGAGAGTCAAGCTAGTCAAGACTGGGAGCACTGAGGCTACAAGTTGTGTGTATAAGCTTTGGGCTTCTAGCATTATGTAATCGCTGGCCCAAAACAGATACAAACTATCAATTCTAATCGGGATTCGGAGGGGCCCATGAATTTGAACGAATGAACAGCGGCATCGCGGCTCTACTTCCTTATCTGGTTAATTTTTATCATATTCTATTATATTCCGCAGTATTTGAACCCAATTAATCTCTATGAATATCGATGGCATGGTGACTTGGATACTATTTTGGTTAGTCGAAGCAGTGTGGTCAAGTTTAGTACCGAGGGGGGTTGCTGAATGGGCGATGCGGTCGGTATCTGAAAATCGTTGGTCCTCCCACATCTTTCGGACGTCGCCAACGTCTGATACAGCAAGCTCACTCTTCATATCGTAGACCGTCGAAAATAAAACCGCCCCAGGCTTTGATCCCTTCTTGGGCCCACCTTCTAGCCCGATGTCGACACCTGCGCATGCCCTGTGAGTCATATTCGAAATCCTACCATCAACTATCCATTCTTATTCTCATCGTAGCAGGAAGAAAATAAGGGTGACAGGTATGATTCTGTAATTATCTTGTTCATGGAAGACACTCAATTTGTATGTTTTGGGCAGTTGTCGCTGCAGATGGGCTATCTAAGCGTGATGTATTCCGCCTACCGGATCCCTTTGCAGTCATTACCGTTGATGCAGAGCAGACTCACACAACCAGTGTTATAAAGAAGACTCTGAATCCTTACTGGAATGAGAGTTTTGACATGTAAGTTTGGTGTCAGTCGAGCGCTGTCAGTAAGTCCATGATTGATGTCCCACGTGCACAGCAATGTCAAAGACTCTTCGGTGGTAGCTGTTCAAATATTTGACCAGAGGAAGTTCAAGAGGCGTGACCAGGGGTTTTTAGGTGTGGTCAACGTGAAAGTTAGCGATGTGCTCGATCTTGAACTCGGTGGTCATGGTAAGCGCCCATCGTCAAATCAACCTTACGCGTGCTTTGATTCAAATCTTATCCAATTTGTCAACAGAGATGCTGACGTTGGATCTAAAAAAATCCAACGATAACCTCGTGGTTCATGGCAAGCTCATCATATACTTGTCAACAAATGTAAACCAGCCCATGAGCAACCCTGGACCCTCCCAAGTACAAGGCGTCACCTCTGCATTGGCCGACATGGGAATGAATGAATCAAGTCTCTCTTTATCCCCCATTGCCGCCTCATCAACAGGTAACACTCCCTCTCGCCCACCCAGTTCACACGCCACTGCTTCTGAGCCCGCAGCAGCGCCGTTGATGCAGATGCCGACGCCCCACATACCACCTTCAGCGATTAGCGCTGAGGCAGAACAATCATCTTCACAATCTCCATCGGGTCGTCCTATCAGCTCAGGTGGTGGGCACGCCACACTTGCGGTACCCCCATCTACGGCACCTTCCTTGGCCACTTCCCCAGGACAAGCGGCTACTATCGCACAACAGAGGAATCTTAACCCCAATGTTGATCAATATGGAGCATTACCTCCTGGATGGGAGCGTCGCATCGATCCACTTGGTCGGACATATTATGTTGATCATAATACCCGGACAACAACTTGGAACCGACCATCGCCTAACCAAACTGTGAATCATAGCAATCAGGATAGTGAAACAAACGCTGCAAGAGATCAGCACTCCCGCCGCATACTCGCCGACGACATGGTCGATGCTGCTAGCACAGGTGCTGCAGGTGCCAACGCGTACCGCAGCTCATCAACGTCGGCAACATCCCCATCGCCCAACGTTCCACCGGCAGTTGTGGGTTCGGCAGGCAGTGCTACCACAGCTGGGACTGGAAGTCTCCCAGCCGGCTGGGAGGAGCGCTACACCCCCGAAGGACGACCCTATTATGTGGATCATAACACGCGCACTACCACCTGGGTCGATCCCCGGCGCCAGACCGTCATCCGTGTCATGGGCCCCAATGGACAGAACACATCCTTGCAGCCTCAGACCATATCCCAGCTTGGTCCATTGCCGTCTGGTTGGGAGATGCGCCTCACATCCACTGCACGTGTTTATTTCGTAGACCACAACACGAAGACGACCACATGGGACGATCCCCGCATGCCATCCACACTTGATGCCAACGTTCCACAGTACAAGCGTGACTTTAGGAGGAAACTCATTTACTTCCGAAGCCAGCCCGCTATGCGTGCACAGCCGGGTAACTGCCAGATCAAAGTGCGGCGGAACCATATCTTCGAGGATAGTTATGCAGAGATCATGAGGCAGACGCCAAACGATTTGAAGAAACGACTCATGATTAAATTTGATGGAGAAGACGGTCTTGATTATGGTGGTTTGTCACGGTAAGTTGGACTGAACTATTAGAGTTTGTGCGTTTACTGAGTTCCTTTGCAGAGAGTTCTTCTTCCTTCTGTCGCACGAGATGTTCAACCCATTCTACTGTCTATTCGAATACTCCGCCCACGATAACTACACCCTTCAAATTAATCCCGCTTCGGGTGTCAACCCTGAGCATTTGAACTACTTCAAGTTCATCGGTCGCTGTCTCGGTCTTGGAATATTCCACCGTCGTTTCCTCGATGCATATTTCATTGTCAGTTTCTACAAGATGATTTTGAAAAAGAAGGTGACACTGGCAGACCTTGAATCTGTTGATGCTGAGTTGCATCGTGGGTTGACTTGGATGTTGTAAGTGCTTTGTCACTTTTTGACATGATTTCTTCCAACCCTTGTTCAGAGAGAATGACATCACGGACGTGATCGATGAGACCTTCACCACGACTGAGGAACGCTTCGGTGAATTGGTCAACATCGAACTTCGTCCAGGGGGCGCAGATATCAATGTGACTCAGGACAACAAGAAGGAATACGTGGACGCCGTTGTCGAGTATCGGATCTCCAAGCGTGTCAAGGAACAGTTTGACTCGTTCATGTCAGGTTTCAGCGAGTTGATTCCACAGGACCTCATCACTGTCTTCGACGAACGCGAACTGGAGCTCCTGATCGGTGGTATGTCGGAGATTGACGTGTACGTTCCTTAATCGAAGTCGTGAGGCTATTTGGCTGAACGACATTCCAGAGACGACTGGACCAAGCACACCGACTACCGCGGGTATGAGATGAATGATGAAGTCATTCAGTGGTTCTGGAAGTGCATTCGTAGCTGGCCACCTGAGCGCAAGTCCCGCTTGCTTCAGTTCGCTACGGGGACATCTAGGATTCCTGTCAATGGTTTCAAGGACCTTCAAGGCTCTGATGGACCCCGCCGCTTTACCATAGAAAAGTCTGGTGACCCTTCGCAACTACCGAAGAGTCACACCTGCTTCAATCGTATTGATCTTCCACCATACAAGGATTATGCTAGCTTGGAGCAAAAGCTCACGCTTGCTGTAGAGTGAGTTCTTGTTGTAATTTGCATATCAGCTCACGCTAAATTCTTTACTAGGGAAACTGTTGGATTTGGTCAGGAGTAATTTTTATGTACGATGACTTTTTTTCACTGCTATTCATACAATCAATGTCGCGCTATATTTTTGTTATCTTAGTGGGACGCCTTATTTTTCCTGTTCGTTAGAATCCGTTTCTATATGCCGCCTTTATGTCATATACAGAGCACCGCTTTCGATGTCTTTACGCATGGGCCATAGGGCCTTTTTTGTTTGTATATCCTGGAGCAATTATCATTACATAAGTAGTGGGTATGAGCTGGCAGACAGCGAAAAGTATGTATAGAATATCATAAAAGACAAAACACAGATCGTGAGACCGTCACCTCTTCTCAAAGGCAAATGCAATATAAATGTCTAAAAGATAAAATGTATTCTATTAGCACCGTCACAAATTACCCTAAAAGTCTGGACTTACTGACTGCCTCCCACTCTTCATCCTCCATCGAGCTGGCACCGGTCGCATCGCATACATTCATGCGGATCATCAACTGCTTGAATTCCTCGTGCTCCTTATTTTCTTCAAACACTTCATGGAATTCCTTCTTGAATACAGGGTAAAGTCTGTACTCCGCGGCCATCCTATGCAAAGTTATGTCAGTACCACTCTAGCATGGAGGGGGGCATGTCAAGGACTCACCGAACAAAATTGTCCCATTCAACAATGTACTCTGGCACATTTTCGACAGCATCACGGAGATAAAAGTAGTATCGGTGTCCAAACAGCGGTCGCGAGGTGCGTTCTTCAAACCGGATCTTGTACACCGAATTTCCAAAAGAAAGATCCTCAGAGTCAGGTGGTAGTTGGTCCAGTCGCGCGCTATCGACACGATAAAGTCAGCAACATAGACGTGAGAAGTATGGTGGATTTAAATGGACATACAGGAGCTGGTCGGCGTTTGGAACCGTCCCGAGAAATATTCCCCCTGGTCTCAACCAATCGCTGACATTCCTGAGCATACATCGAGCTTTCTGAGATGTTTCAAATGCATAATGCATGCAAAATTGCATAGATACAACATCGAATGGCTGTGCGAGCTGCTGGGGCGAAAATACCTTTGTAAGTGGTTCCGTATAGCAATCCAACGCAGCGAATGTAGCGTCGAAACGTCGTGGACGCATGCCTTCCCACCGTTGTCGAGCCTGCTCGACGGACACGTTTGCGATGTCTATCGAATACGGATCACATCGGGCTGTGCTAATTAATGCAGAGGATCTTACCGACAGCCAGCATCTCTTGAATTCGAGCCTTCCCCCATTTGATGAGGTCACCACCTTTGCCGCAGCCCATATCGAGGACTTTTCCGTGTCTTTTGGCTGGATTAGAAGCAGCGAGGGCTGGATGACCGAATTGCGTAATCAGGACCGATTTTACCCAGTTGTTGAAATTCTTGAGTCCGATGATAGGAGACTCCTTGCGTTGTTTTACGCCCACCTCTGGACGCAAATTATCTGGGAAAGCGGCGTTAATGATAGGTTGAGCGGGGGAAAGACGCTTACAGTGATCGATGACCATTTCTACGTCGCCAGCGTGTCTCTTGGCTGGACGCTCTGGATAGTCATCGAGTTCCCTGCTTGGGACTCTTTTGCGTTTGTTTATGAGACGTTGGGTACCGATACCGCGGTAATTTTTGTAAAGCTCTATTTCATCCTGCGTCATAGGAGCGAGGACAGAGCCTGCGGGAGTCAAACGTTGTCGTGGGTTGTAGGGCAGAGTCTGACGCATCGTCGTCGTTGAGGAGGACGTTGTATGGGATGATGTTGGTGCCATTGGGAAACGAGTCAAGGGAGACGTTGGAAGGATACGAGAGGACGATGAAGGTACATCAGAAGGAAAGGGGGAAGATGAATTGAGTGAGAGTGAAGAACGTGAAGGATGCTGCCGTGAGAATGAGTGATCTTGTTCACGGGGGATGTCGATGGCCGTGGGCAATCTCCGTCCCAGTGATGGTGCAGAGTTCAACTTTTCAGATTCAAAATCATCAGAAAGTAATAGATGAGAGAGACTTGAAGGTCGTGCAGAGCTTGGGGTTCTTGGTTCGTGAGGCTCAGAATTTAACAAGGAAGCTAGATCCGTTGCCCTACGTGTCAAAGACGGGCTTGACGTCGCGTGCGATGATGAAGGACGTGATGATGATGGGGACGGTATTTCGAGTGAATTATAATCATGACTTGGAAGTGATTGTGGCTGAGTGACTGGTGAATTCATAACAGCATCTCGTACTGGATCAAACGCTGGCATGGCTAATTGTCACCGAGTAGGCCAAAAAGCCGTTCGTCAACGTTGATGATGGCGAGCTCGGCGTCTTTGCACTGGCAGTACACAACTTTTTACGAACAGTCCATTGAGTTACGTAACTATGCTCCCCGCTCGCTGTAGTCTCACGCATCTTCCTCTAACGAGGCGATGAACTTCTTGGCGGTGAACTTCTCGACATTCCCTTCCTCCACTCGCTGAGCCATTCAGAAATATCAGTTGTGGACCGCTATATCTCATTCATCAGCCAACTTTTCACATTTCGTCAGGTTCTCTCACCTCGATCCACGCCCTTGAAGCACGCAACGACTCTAGAGTCTGCGATAACGCAAGATTATATCGGGATGTATCCTTGTCCTGATCACCGCATTCCATCAGCTTGTCACTTGACGTTTGAAATTGCCATTACCTTGAAAAAGTCTACGATCTTCTCGTAATCTTCCTCCTTGGTCAAATTCTCAAGACTTAACTGATGCCCGTTGAGCCCTGCCTTTCACAACAGAACAGTAACCCGAACGTACCGAGACAATATCCTTGAACGAAAGTTCCCCTCAAATCGTTTGGCAAGCTATTAAATGTTCATGCTCAACGTGGGACTCTTCGGCGTCTCAACTGACAGCTTACTTCCACGTAGTTATCTTGGAAGAACTGCGCACAACTGCGCCTGGTGCGGAAGTTCGTCTGGAAGCCGTTGATGAAATATACGATGTCTTGAGACCGCGCTTTTGATAGGATGTACGTGAACGTGTCCTTAATACATGCTTCGTCTTGGCTGGCGCACATCGCCATTCTGACAAATGTATTAAAACAAACGCACTTTACAAGCGAGGCCTGACTCACACGGCAGACATACTCTTCGAAGGAGACGTAGTCGGGTTCTCGTACAACGCCTTGGCGAACTCATACTCTTCACGACCTCCATGCTTCACAGCCTGCATATAACACTCAGCATAGACACAACGTCACTCAACGTCTGACGCACAGTACGGATGGTCGTCCTGAATAGATCACCAGGTATCCTCGAATCATCCTGCGTTCTCATATAGTCCGCAAACCGGGTCCTGAGCTCTTCTACGACGCTGCAAATTCGTCAAATTTCACCTAGATCAAATATTCAACAGATACGTGCGCAGTGTCCCCAGCAGCAGCAGCCTGGCCGACAGCCCGGGTGCGCAGTAGCGAGGTATCCACAGACTCGGAAAGAGAGTATTCATAGCCAAGGCGTTTGACGATGGGCGCAAACAATGCCTATAAGTACAAATTGCGTCAGCACTCAAAACGGATATTTGAAATGATTAACCCACCCTGCGGAAAGCATCTAGATCACTGACGGCAGCCTCATGCTCCCACCAAGTTGACACCAGAATGGCGATGTTCTGAGCAATACTGTCCCATACAAGGACTAGAAGATATTATATTCAATAAGTTTACCAAGCTCGTGGCCAATTGAAGTATAGGACACTCACACTCCTGTTCGTCGTGTAAAATATCGACGATGGTCAACGCACTGCTGACTTTACAAAATCCAGCCTTGGACAGTGCCATAATATCATGCACAAGGCCAATGCGGTCATTCAGCGAAAACACAGCATCGCCCTTGGCAGCCTCGTTAGCGATCGCCGCGAACCTCTCATCAGAATACAACACACGGTCTGTGATCATCCATGAATACAAACGCCACCAGGAAAAAAAAAATGAACTCACAAACACCATAAGTTCCCGCATTGAGCTTGAAAGGCTTCGAGGTGTCTATGGCGAGTGTCTTTTCCCTAGTGTCAAGAACGACAGACCCGTCAATGTTAACTTTATCATTAGTCACTGTCAGCAGGGCTAAAGGCACGGTCCAGATTGTCTCATTATCCTTTTCTTCTGCAGGTCCAGACTCCAGGAAACGATCCTGGCGGACATGGATACCGTTCTCGTTTTCAATGACAGTAAGGACAGGGAAGCCGATCTGATGTAAGACATAAAAGAGTGAAGCGGGTAGATTGAACTGTCATGCTTGCCTTTGAAATCCAGTTATCCATGATTCTTGGCACATCTACCCCAGTAGCCTCTGAGATGCCCTCCCATAGGTCCTTTGTAACAGTGTTTCCATATAGATGCTTCTTGAGGTAGATCGAAACACCCTTCAGGAAGCGCTCCTGGCCAACAAAGCTGGACAGCATGCGCAGAACTTGAGGGCATCGCTCGTGAGATTGAGTGGTGACAAGATAGATTGGATACCTTACCAGAGCCTGCTTTGGCATAGGAAAGGGAGTCGAAAATCTGATCATCATTTGTATGAGATGGTCGCGCTCCATGTAATATGACAATCTGGTTATACCTGGTTGATCTGGTTGGCGTCAGGACAATGCACCTCGATCGGATGAGAAGACAATTTAGCATCAAGATCTAGGGCATCGTTCAAATGCTCAGATATGAACGAGCTGTGGACCTTCCATTCGGGGTAAACACTAGTTAAAGGTGTTATGATTATGTTGAGAGTGGAGTGCATCGACTTACCGATCTAAAATATAGTGTCAATGGGTTCAGTGAGTGTGCATGGACACAAGACATACCAACAACGATAACTTCACCCATCTTGGAGTGGGTAATCTCAGCATAGAATCTGCAAGCTCGTGTCTGCTAAGCTTACCAGTGTTGCAAAACCTAAGATACATTTCAATACCATCGTCAAAAGTCGTGATGTGAGACTGACCTTCATTCAAGTATAGATAGTCCCACCATTCCATGGTTGTGATATCACCAAACCTGAATGGCAGTTTCCGCAGCATATCCTTCGAACAATAGAGACGGACTTACCACATGTGAGCAACTTCGTGAGACTGAGTGACAGTGACTCGTTTTTTTGCCAACACGTCTGCCTTCTTAGGGTCAAGCAGGAAGGCACTAGTACGTCCAGTGATGAGGCCCTGCTAGAAGTGAGTACTAAAGCGCGCAGGAAGCGACGGCTCATACCCAGTTCTCCATAGCACCTGCGTCAAAATCATGGGCCTTCAGACCACGGATCTTTGTCAATGACATGAAAGGGATTCTACACAGGACACTTACCACTAGAGTATCCAACTTTGGGAGAGGGTATTCAATGTCAAAAATTTCCTCGTAGATCGGGAGGACTTTTGCTTTAATGTCGAGTGCATATTGGGCCTGGTGAATTACATTAGGAGTAGCTGTTCAAATCACATCAACCTGCACCCGGAATTCTGTGAGGACGGGTCCCTACAGTAGATGCGCAAGGGACGGGTTTTCCCACTCAGAGGACTCTTATAAGAGCTTTCCAGGTACGCGAAACGTCCATTGCCATATGCAACCAGATAAGTAGACATCTGTAGACCAAATTTTAGGTCAAAAATTCGCCTAAATGGCATCGACGTACGGGCGGTGTAGTCTGGAACTTGGAAATCTTCCATTGCGCTTCGGGGCTATTTTGAGTCGTCAAGGCCGAAAAGAGCGCCTCCAATGAAGGATCCTCTACTTTTGTCGTTTGGTGTTCGTAAATTTTCTCCGATATAACAGGCATGTTGCTCAGATTGACCGTGTCAGGATGTGATATCATAGTGACCGCGAAGGTCGCCTTGAGAAGCGGTTCGTCCCAACACGGGAAGGCACGTCTCGCGGCGGTGGGCTAGCGATAATTGGTAAGTGCGGGTGCAACTAGTGGGATCGAATACACACTTCGAACTGGGTCAATGCATAGTACTTCTTGGTCCCGTCGTGCTCGAACGAGCTCTTGTAATAGCCCATCATGGCCCCGGTCAGTTCTCCGGAAAAGCCAACGGACAATGTTGCCTTTGATCCGGCGGGTACGGGCGTCGAAAAGGAAAGTACACAACGTTCGACCTGATCATCAAGAGATGGAGAAGGATCGACTTGCTTTATCTTGAGTTCATCGGAATATAATGACGCATCGTTCAACTTCAGATTGGCTGAGTTAAAGACGATGGTAGAGGTTTCCTTCTTGACATCCAGGCTGATGGAATTAGTCAATGATCTTTGAAGGATAGCATGCGTGGACATACTCGATCTTTACTACACCCTCAAATATTGAGTTTTCTAGGTCA
The DNA here is from genome assembly GCA_016758765.1 of Suillus cothurnatus. Lineage (NCBI taxonomy): Eukaryota > Fungi > Basidiomycota > Agaricomycetes > Boletales > Suillaceae > Suillus > Suillus cothurnatus. The sequence goes on along the minus strand of JABBWL010000004.1, from coordinate 961,648 downwards.
GTCTTGATAGTCAAGTCATAATGCGTTGGTTTGACGTCTAGGGGAAGACGGAAATCACCCGAGTCGGTAGGCTTATTCGTTAGGTCAGTGGTCATGATTACGCCGGAAATTGTTGAACAATATCTTGTTGATGAAAATCGAGATGATTGCAGAAGCTGATTGCGAGTGCTGAATAGGATCCGAAATGCATGTGTGTTAATGTGAGACCGAATCCGGGGTAAGGCTGCGCATGCGCGTAGGCTTCCCAAAATCGACACCATCAATCGTACTAATAATCAGATGACCAGGTGACCAGGTTCAACTTCAAGCGTTACATAATCTCAGCAAGAGAGGTTCGCAGTGCCCTAGGCATGTCGTGTTGGCCGCTCGACTAGTGTTTCACAATAAAGTTGATGCATACCTTGAATAAACACAACTTTGTATCTGTATAGTAGTAGTGCGGTATACAATATGATTGTCTGTAGATTGTATGTGGAATCTGCAGAAGACTACATAGTAGATTCGAGCCAGCAGAAGAAATTTACAAACGGAACAAAGCAAAGACAAGGAAAAGTGTCAGGTGCCGGTTCCTTCCGATCATCACTCAAGATTATCCTGCACCTTCGAGATTGGCGTAGTACGTGCAACATGGTCATGTTACTCGTTTGTGTAATGATCTTATCACTCAGTTTTTACAGAACATCCAAGGGAGGTTATCGTCTGAATTGAAGTTACGCTGTTTTGAACCTGGGCGTTTGGTACTATGTAGTAAGTGCACAAAACAAAACGTGCATAAGCATGCTTTGAATTTTTGCTTCTAATATTCACTCGCAGTATCAAAATGAACGGCGCTGATCGTCCTCTCCTTGATCTCCTTCGTGGTGGAGTAGCGGTACACCCATGGCTTGTCTCCCTTTTGCAAGCAATCATTATAAAATTGCTCGTTCAACGCTAGAGTTCGTGGTGAACAATAGTGTTTGCTCGCATTGAGGGGCTAACTTACTGCTGAAAGGAATATCCTGATCTCCCTGATCTCCCTGTTCCGGATCTTCGTCATCCAACAGTTCAGGTTGTCTTGAAACGTTGTTTTCAACAGAGTTTTCCATTCGCAAAATGCTGTCAGCCCGGGGACTATCTATCTCAAACGAACTAGCGGCTGTCGGGCGACGTTCGGCACTCCACGGACAAACACAGTCTCCATTCGTGGCGGGTTTGTCGAGTTTATCTTTCTGTGAAATTTAATTCGTTAATCATTCCGTTCTTAGGACAGCTTAGCTCACCTCGATCTTTTGGATTCCTCGACATTTCTTTTTGTGTTTGATCCAAAGTCCAGGATAGTATCTGAAACGCTTGTCCAAACTGATCTCCTTCTCGCATCCGTGGCACCTGACGGATGTAGGGTATACACTGTAGGTGTACTCGTCGTCTTCGAGCTCTCGTTTCCGCTGAGCCTCGCTTTTCCTCTGCTTGCGACAGCCCGTGATGAATTGATTATCGTGCTTGCTGTCATTAGCACCTATGTTTTCAATAAAGTTATGACTTGGTGTGTTCTTTGTGTCATGTGTTGCGGAAGGGGGGCGAGATGGGGCAGGCCCATAGAAGTCGAGCTTGGCTGGACAGGCGCCCAAGTGCTCGCTGACAAGCAGGCTGATCGTGGGCCAGCCGGCGTGAGTGTCATACTCAATAACAGCCTGACACCTGTCACACTGTATCATGTAGGCATGGTTCACGACCGTTTGGGTCATGTCACTATGTCGGGTGGCGGTACGGTCCATGTCTGTCTAGTGCACGGCGGGTGTGGGTTAGGTCTTGATTTTTCGCTTTTTTGTACTCGGAGACAATCCCCTTTCAGATGTGAATGTTACCTTTTTTTTCACAGTGGCGTGCAGTTTGGGCCTGCTTCAGAGTTGCATTGTTCACCCCGGATACGTGTGGTTTTTATTCCAGTATTTGTCCACTAGGGTAAATTGTACCCTAAGTCGGACAGCACTAACCAGTTGGGGTACATGCTCCTGCTATACCTCTGGACTCGTGAATTTCCCAGTATTAGGGTATCCCCCGCTAGTCCGCCGGTCATTTTATATGCATAGGACATCGAAGATGGGTGACTGATCCCACCCCGTAGCGTGAAGTGTAAGTGTCTACATAAGGTACACATAGTATTCCAAGGCAGGCCATGACAATCATCAACTAGCTAACGCTCTTGTCACTTTTCTAGACATTTGATTCCAACGCTTTCCAAATTATAAGGTACATCTACAAAATTTTCCCGTTGTGAAAGTGAACCTTGTCTGACATGATTGTTCTAGAAGAACAAATCAGCATAGAAGTCAAGAAAGTCTGTGTAGATCCACTCCAGCCGCTGTCAGGACACTCCTCAATTTCCCCACATGTCTATACTTCTTCGGGCCTACAATAGGTGGGGACACTCGGTCATGATGGTTGCCTTTCTTGCAGGAGTTTAGTTCTGCTGTCGTCACTTCTTCCCAGTGTTATTTTATGCATAATGCCAGATTTTGCGCACGGAGTTCTCCCAATTGGTGGGCAATGTTTGAATCTAGGCATACAAGATACAACGAGTTCGGTGACCATGCTTCTTGGTCACACGACTTATTGATTCATACAGTTCAATCTGAGGTGGCATTCAGGTCTGGCTTCAAAAGGCACATCGCCCCCACCTTTGCTGAAGATGTATGATGAAGAACGACTTTGTAGTCATACAAAATATGTTCGATCTGGTGGCCGAGTCGAATAATAAGCAAGCTAAGCCTTTGTGTCTGTCGTTGGAGTTCAATTCTTTTGGATAAGCGATCCTACACTCGACAGCCTGTAAGCGACTGCGAACTTGAGAATATTTGCTTACATTGAGACTTCTGACGAGTTTCTGGTTATTGAAAATCGTATCCCAGACGCGTCAGGTCAGTTGTCGCTAACCTAAGTGACATCACTTTTTGATACTTTTAGTCCCGTTTGACACACCGTCCTGCTGTTAATCAGCGCAAGCAATTCGTAGAGTGCTTTCGATATCCATCATTTCTACAGCACTCCTTTTCTAGATGGCCAGCAGGAGACGCTGATCGTCTGGCCATGCCCACCCACAAAGGTCCCGCGCGCGCTTGATCGTGATGGTTATGCACGTGCAGCCGCTCAGCGTACAAAATTGCGAATCATGAAAATCATCCAACAGTTGTTTTCATTCGTTATTGGGGTGATCAATTATTATGAAGCAAGCGATGCAGAGGAATAGTATCAGCAGCCTCGTCTTTCATAAGTAGTACGCAGTGAGTGTAAGCTAGCATGTAAGTTCCCCTCATTTCAAGCTAGTCGTCCCTCTTGATTACATATGTAGTCTGCGTCATGCTATCATTTCGATCCACAAGCAAAACAAACACTTCATGAACTTCGATTCGCAAACAGTAGTAGTCGAATAACAGAAGATTTCGTGCTGGCAAGGTACGGGTGGTTACAGTACATGTCATCAACCATCAAGATACACGGAATTAACGCTTTGAGAACCTGGAGTTCGGCGGAAGTAGTGATTTTGGAAACGTCTTGGAAGAAACATTGCGGTCGTGTTCCTCGAGAGCCTTCTTCAGATCATCTTGGAGTTGCTCGCTGGACTTGATCAAGCCTTCCCAATGCCGTATCATCGTTGCGCGGTGCTTTGAATAACTCTCCTCCAGAGCTATGAACGAGTTGTATTGCGTTGCACTGATTGGTCATAACAGAATAGACTCCTGTCAGCAACCTATCTCTGGAATAAATCACTCACTATGCATCAGCCAATGCGTGTACGTCTTCAGCTGCGTCGTGTAGGAGCTCCTCCCTCCCAGCGCGGACTTCTTTATTGACGCTTTTGAATTTGTTTGCGATACTCTTTACTATAACCTAGGACAGAAGTTAGATGGTGAGCGCGTCCAACCACAAATAAGGAGCTTCACAGTCTGGATGTCGCTCAGTACCTGTCAAATAAATGAATAATATGGCAGAAAATCGAGTAGGTTTTCCTCACATCCACTATGTCTTGAATATCATTACCCTCATCGGACTTGATGTTGCGGCGACCGTTCTCCCTTGGCGACTTTGCACGTTGTACTTGGGGACTTTGGACTGGTAAAAAAAGCATATCAGACGTTCCAAAATGCCACACATTCCTGTACTAACCAGGCATTTGCTTGACAAGCTGGGTACTCAATTTCAGAGTAAGCGGAGATGGCGAATATGATGACCCAACATTTTCAAATCGAACTCGACTGGAGGACGGCTTCCGCGCAGGGTAAGATGATTCAAACTCATCATCAGAAACGAGTGAGATAATACGGCCCAAAGTTGGTCCCTTGGGCGAGCGGGTATTGGTTTCGGGGATACCACTTCCAAGCGCACCACGGTTATTAGAACGAATGTTAGACCTCAAACAAGTCATGGTGGGGATCTGGACAGCATTATCGAAACTGGGCCGAGTCACCAGCGGTGATGCAAACGAAACTACCGATTTCCCCTGACGAACCGGAACGGACGGTGAGAGCCTCACACCACGAGGTTTAGCCAAAGATCTGTCGGCATCGTTGGTTCTGACGGGAGTGGGAGGAATATCCAGTGCTGCGAGCTGCTCTCGTGGCTCTTCGTTACATGAGGGAATCCAAGGCAGGGGGGAAGGATCCTGGGATATGATGGCATCCATGGCAACATCGGTGGAAGGCTGTGAGACCCCAATACATGTCCCATGCCCATCTTGACGTCCGGTGACGTGTAAGACAACTGGGACTGCAGAAGACGTCTTTAAGTTCTCTACGAAATGTGGACCTTTACTCGGGAGCATTTCAGCATCCTTGGCTACGCTACGGTCCTCTGCTGAGTCGTGGCAATTTTTCACTGGAGTCGAGTCTAGTGTGAGGTCGATACAAACAGGGGGTTTACGTGGGGTTAACTGTAACGGAGGGGGATCTGAGGAGGCAGGCTGCGAAACGCTTAGCTAACTAATATCACAAAAATCGTCACATACAATAATAGGATCCTCGCTCCCTTTTAAGGATACTGAATAGTCGATAAAATCGCCGAAGACCGTTTCATCCACCTCCCCTGATGCGGCATCCTGAATTGGCTCAAGCGGATCCTCGTCTGGGGGGCTGACCACCAAAGGTTTCACTTCATCGGTTGGAGCATGTTGCATGATGAATACCGGGTCCTCCCAAGGCGCCCTCTTCGGTTTGGGAGTACGAGCACGCTCTGGAGTTGACGGTTTCTTTTCGGTGATCTGAAACGATGTCAGTTTTTGACGGATGATTTGGATAGATCGACGTACCACTGCATCGGTGTTTCCAGTTTTAGTCTTTGTCAAATTCTTCGGAGCGATGGTACCCGCGCCTGCTCGGTCCATGTCCGACTTGTATGCAATAAGGGGAGTGGATGATCAAAGGAAGAAGTGACAAACCTTATTGACTTGCTTTCTTAATGCCGATTCTGGTTCAAGAGACGCAGAGGGACCATTGGTCGCATCGTTGTGGAGTGTTTCCACTTTCGTAATTCGTTCAACAGGTTCTGATGCAGCGACTATCCCAATATCAGCCTCTGCGGGCTGGAGTTTCGGTTTTATATCTTTGGGCGATTCGAACTCGGGCAACTTCTCGTTCCTGCATCGTATAACACCCGCGCGGGTTTGTCTGCTAGAAATCGGGGCTGGAACCCTCTTCGAGATCGGTTTCGAAGCCCTGACTGCCTTGGCGTGCGCGTTTGTCTTCCCTTTCGAAATCGCTCCAGGAACTTCGTCAAAGTCTACTTCCTTTGGGGAGACAGGTGACAGTGCCTTTCCTTTCTTGCCGTACTTCCTGGGGGCCCTCGCGACCGAGGCCGACAACGTTGGCGGTTTGAAAGGGTCGGGCAATATACTTGCCGCACGTTTGATAGGGATGTCGCCACTAGTAGTGTTACGGGCCTTTTTCTTAGGTGGATGATCGTCCTCTAGAACCTTGGGTATTCTCGTGGGGGAATTCACGTCATCCCATTTGCGTCGAATGCCTGCCAGCTTCGCTGGTATATCGGCCAAATTTGCGGGTTTTGGAGGGGAAACGCGCAATGCAGTTCCTTTTCCTATTGCCAGATTCTTCTTCTTCATAGGCGAAGTGGGTATGATTCCGTGCGCAGTCAGTTGCGTGTCGGGTATAGTCTTGCATAGTAGTACTTGGTCATAAGCAGAGGCATCCTTCAAGGAGGCGTCATCGAGATGTGGTTTGGCAGTATTATCGGTTGGTTCTGGGTGACTGGCCTCTTTGTTGGATGGTGGACACGGCATCTTGACTTCCAGAGGGATGTTTTCTGGATGATCTGTCTTAGTGCTAGACGACCGTAGGGTGGAAGTACGCCTGTCATCGATGCGGCGTGTTTTGCCAAGTTCTGTCGTTATTGCCACTACGTTCATATCCAACTTGACTGATGAAACTGTTGCCCTCTGAGCGGCCTTGGGCGTGACTCGTATCTCTTCCTCGTCGGAATCCACAATCAACCTCCGCTTGGCGATGCGTTTTGTCGGAGGTGCTGGTTGAAAACTGTTGCTTTTTGCGCTAAGACTGAGAGCTGGTTCGGTTTTGACACTTTGTGCCGGATGGACTATGAGACGAGCGTTATCGACGACTTTGTGAAGTTCGTCATCGAATATTTCGGAGAGCTTGTCGTCGCTTTTGCCAAACACTGAGACCTGTACTGCACTAGGGGAGTCGTCTTTTGCAGAACTTTCGCGAGGCAGAGTAACCGGAGGAGGCGCAAGTTTTTTCGCAGACTTGAATACAGGCCGAGGTCGGGGGACAGTCTTTGGAGCGCACTCAGCGTTGGCGTGATTTTTGAGCTCCTGGACCTCAGGATTGTCAGTTAGCGCCGGCGGGGATACTCGCTCAGAGTGGGTGATAGATCGTGCATCATCCGGGAAGTTCGTTTCGTACACTGTCGGCTCTAAGGTCAATATTGATATGGAACTGGACCTAGGGACTTCACCATTTTCGACATGTTTAACTTTATCCTGTAACGTGCAGGATTATTAGTACGAGGGTTGAGAATTAAATTGGCATAACAACCTCATACTGTGACCCTTGGGGTGGTGGTGAGGAGTCGCCTGAGAGTCTGATGCTATGTGCGAGGCCAACACTTCTCCGTTTGTTTGCTTGCTTTTGAGGATTTTCACCCAAGAAACTGAGCTTGACCTTGTTTGAAACTGTTAGTGAAGTTGTCCATAAATAACCTCCTTGCACTCACTACACCGCGCCTCCGTAAAGCCTCCATGAGCCTGCTCAAATCCTCCCGTTGAATTTCGAATTTCAAGTAAAGCTTCTGACCTGCCGGGATGTCAAACGACACGTCTCCCATACTTGGTGGAGTCGTTAAATCGACATGAACAATGACTTTGCTATGCGGTGGCGCCTTTGGCACGTCAATTGTGACAGAGCGCACATGACCATAGGAGATCTTCAAGCTGTCGCAGACATCGCCCTGGCCACAACAGTCAGCGAGGCCCATGACAATATGGTAGAAATATTCACCTGCCCAACAACGTTGGCAAGAAAAAATTCTCTATCCAGGTGCAAGCGGTCGAATGCAGTCGGTTGAGGATAACATTTGCCGCATACATCAACCTCGTCCAAGGCAAATGATTGAGGACTGCTCCAGGTAGTAGATTAGTCTGATCTGCATTACCAAATCAAAATACTCACAACGTGATATCGCTCCTGGCCAAAGCGTCCATGATCTTCATTACCGTATCCTCCCAGTGCGAGCTGCTGATGTATTGGAGGGTATTGATTAGTTCTGGACTGCAGCTGAAATGCTTCTCGGAACCAAAAAGGGAGTTGATGAACTCTGTCCGTTTCGCCGTCCCTTTCTCCGTTTTGTTCGTTATCGGGATCAGCCATCCCACTATGTCCAGAAGGGCCTCGATTACAAGGTAGTCTAAGTAGAGTCAAACAAACCTTCTACGACAGAGCTTCATGCGACTGACCCTTGGATTGTGAGATTGCAATACCGATAAGCGACCTAAAATAGTTTGAGATCATAATTGAATAAAAAAACGAGACAATTTTACCCTCCAAGGACAGCAGGATCCCGCAGTCTCCGCTGATTACCTGGATGTCCGCTAAGCGTTTCGTGTAACAGAGAATATGCCTATCAATCAAGTCATCATAAATTACATGACAAATGAGTGCATCTATGCTGCTATCAAACTGTTATTGGGTGGTGAGTACTTACAGTCCTTTGTGTTCGTGGTAAAATTGTCAAGGAGGTGTCCTGGTAAAAGAAGAGCGTGCATATAGTCGGATAAAATGCTGATGCAATGCTTTCCTTGGTCGCATCTGCCAAGTTCGGTGCTTAGACAGATACTCGGAAAAAAGAACCTCCGAATCTAATCGTACCATCACTGTGTTTGTCAAGAAAATCCTGTATTTAATCCAGATAAGTCTAGTCACAATACTGCGAGAAGGGGGGTCATACCAGGACACCTGATAAAAGCGCAACCGCAACGTCATTCCACCAGGCGCTTAGTTGAAGATTTTGAGAATTCAGAGCATTTCTAAGTTTGTCGTCGATTACTTTTCGAAGTACAGCAGAGGAAAGCTGGAGCGCAGGTCCAGGAATGGCAGCATACAAGGGGACTAGAGGTCGACGGAGGATAGAACGAAGTTTTGATATAGATTGTGAGGAAGGAGACGATGATTTCTGAGATATATTTTAAGCGCCTGTTTTCAATATGAAGTTGATCACTCACCAAAAGAATAAGGTACGAAGTAAACTGGCTAACAACGTCACTGACACGCTTGTCAATTCCGCTTTGTTTGACGGCAGCTTTGAGCGCCTCTACAGCCCTTTCAAGCTCTGTCATTCACGCAAGAGTGATTTGGAGTTATATGAGTACAGGTGTGATTATTATTCTGCCGCCCTTGCACGGGTCAACGTTCAAGGTGGGAAACACAGCCGCGCTAAGCACTTCACGCGTAAAGATCCTCTATCACGTGACGATGTCATTCATCATGTGATTTATGCGGAGTTTCAATCTGATAGTCGCGCAGACGTATTTCAACTTTTCAAGCCAACTACCAACGAATTTCCAGTTTAAATCGCTTTCTTGTAATACTTATTGTGTGTCCGCCGCTCTCCTGCGCTACCCAAAAACTGGTATTCAACCAGAAATCTCAATGGAATCTATCAAGGAGGAAGTTGCACCACTGTTACTCCTGCCCGAGTCATGGGAGGTACCTGTTGTCCCCGCCGTCCTCCGCATCAAGACGCCATTGTCGAACATCAAACTCAAGCAATCCCGTTATGAAGATATATGGGGTGAGGACGTGCACGCTGCATTCATGGAAGGTAGGGAGCGCATCCTACGCCGAAATTGACGTTCTTGTAGAATCGTAGCTGAGAGTATATTCAAGCTATTGCCATCTACCCGCCAATGGGAAAGCGACGGCTCAGATATGTACGTATATTAAAAGAAGATCAAGATGGAACCGCGGAGTCACCCCGCCTCATCAAGTCATTCGGTCGGTGTCAACTCATTCAGTCGTACATTCTAGAGAAGACTGGCAAGAATCGTACTCGGAAGCAAGTATCAAGTCATCTTCAAAGACTGAAAAAGAAATACAAAAATGATGCAACCAGTCTGTTATCTCAATGTTGGTATACTTTCCTACTGAATTGCACTTCGTAGAACGTGCATTGTTCTTGGAGATCTCGCAGCTAACTCAAAAGCGTTCTGACCGAGAAGGACCGGCGCCATCTTACGAAGGTATCCAGACAGATACTTCCCTGCCTCTGTTTTCGTCCTCCGATCAGGCTTCACCCTTTTGTAACATCGTCCGGGATGGGTTCGAAGAACAAAAGCCGGGTGCCAGTTCTGCCAACGGATCCGATTTCACGTGCCATCATGCCGGCAACAGGCGTCACTCGTCATCTGGTGAACAAGAGAAGGCCTCCAACTCGATGGTTTCTCAGGTCAGACCGGGTTTGCCAATAGGGATTCCAACAGAAGAAGATTCGGTCGATACTGGTTCTGAATTCTCCTTGTCTTTGAGACGACTCGGTAACAAGCTGGCCCCACTCAACCTGCGATCGGAAGGGCCCACCACCGTTTACTCTTCCGAAGTCCATTGTTCCCCTGCATGTCACGTTGTCAGTCACGATGGCCCCAACCTCACCATGATGGACTTTCCCTGCAACTATCCAACCCCAGTAGACCAATTCCTTCACACTCCTTTGCAACCTCTGCAGATCACGTGCCTCGAAAAACGACGGGTCATTCCAGAGAACGTTGACGGACGCTGGAATTGGCCGGTCGGTGCCCATTCATCTGGCTCACCTCTGGACTCAGACTTGTATCCACACCATGCGCTCACTGCAGAACCTTTGCTGTCGCTCTCAGAAAATTGTAACAAGCCTTCCTTTGACATGAACTTCATGGGAAACTTGCACCCTGAGCACGAGGATCGTCACCACGCTCAAAGGCCGTTCTACTCTCATGCCTACGATACTTCGTCCTACTCGTATACTCAGGGCTTGTTTTCACAAGGATTTCTGCACGCTCAACCGACATACCCTCGATTTCTTCATGACCCGTGTGCACATGCCGAGGAAACACTTGCGACACCTCTGATCAAACCGATTCCCCTATATCCCGCTGCGTATGCGCACTCAGAAGATCACACACCAGATCTGTCACCCGTCTCCGCTTTGTAACGCACCAGCAGTTTTTATTTGTTTTCTCCCTCATTATTTTTGCGATCACCCAGATACATCATGATTTGCAAACATTGCATCAGCACATTCATATCAAGGCAATTTTTATATCGTACTCCTGTTGTAATACTGTATCGTCCTTCGGACAGCTTGCGGGCATTGGTAAATAGTATGGACATGTCTGCCTCACTGGACGTTTTATCAAATTGTGATCATCGACGCAGAGTGAAATACTTCAACTTGCTCAAGCTGCAGCCTGCCGAGCTTACCCTGAGAAGTAAACCTACGAACTCGAAAAACAACGGTCCAGTCACGAACGGTCACGACGTGACCGTTCGTGACGACCAGTGACCGATTGATCCGATCAACAACCCATCCCTGTGTCTCTCCCCTCGAGCTTTCTAGCTTTCGATCTTTTCCATCCTTTTTCTCCATCGCATCGAGCACTTCATCGAGCACTCAAGAACGAAACGGGAATGAAATAAGGGACCGGAAACCGATGGGAAACGCGGCCTAAATCGTGAAACAGCATCGAAAATGACGAGACTTACGACGCATGGCATCTCGCAGGTTCGGCTCGCTAACTGAGAGGTTGAGAGACGAGGGAGGGGCATTTTGGAGGAGGTGAGTGGTGGACAAGGAGATAGTGGGATGTTGAGGCTAAGAGTTGGCAGGTTGGGTAGGTTGGGTAAGGAATGGGTAAGGAATAAAACAGCGTGCTTCACATCCCACCTCATTATATATTCTCTGGCCTGTTTGTGCACCGAAGGTGCCCGATATGGAATTTGCACTGCCTTGGAGCAGGTGGTATCATGTGAGTTGCGAGGGCCTTCGATCATGGTATCGACCATAACACTTACGGCTGCAAAGCATATATTTCGCATCCCACTGGAGATCCTCTAGGTTTCTATGGAATGCGTTCTATGATCACGCGCGGGTATCAGGGTGTGACTGGTGCAAGCCACATGGACTGGAACATTTTTTTCTGCGAAGGAAGCCACTGGTGAGCAAGCATATTTCGCAGCTAAAGTCGATAGTTTCTAAGCTGTCTGACTGCCATTGACTAGAAAAAAACGGTCCCACTGAGTGCTTAGACGGTACCGTTGGGCGCCTAGACAGTCCAGTGTTCACTTCAATGACTTAGGTATGATAATTTTTGCCTCTCGTTCCGTCTCAGTCCCACTGATTACATCACTCTTACATAGGGGTCTTAACAATATAAGGCCTCATATATCGGTCTTGTCCATCATCCTTGCCACCCCCATTCCATATGCCACTTGACCGTGAAACATATCCCGGGCTTTATAATGCCCTTGCAACACCAGACACGGCGCTCGAGTTGGACGATGTTGCTGATGATGTTGCAGCAGAGCAAGAAACTCTCACATCTGGGTCACCTGAAGTTCCTGCCAATAGCAGTGCCAGCGCCGGCATTACGGATGGGCTTTCATCTCTTCAAGAGACTCTAAAACACGTATCGAAAGGAATTTTGGATAGCACTGAGTCTGAATATAAAAGGTATGCTTTCGTGTCGTTGATCTATGTAGTGCCTTTACTGGATAAATTGCAGGTTAATCTCAAACTGCGACACCTTCCTGAAGGAGCGTGGCCTCCTTCAGGATGGTGAGTCGCTGTTTTCTCGTCCGCCCCGCCGAGAAGCAGCTTACCTTATTGTGGTGTGGATCATGGATGCGTAAGTCAACACCTTTTGCTTCTTTTTTCGCTTCTTACATGCCTTCGGTACCAGATGTGACTCTGTGAAACTCGATGGGACGAACAAGCCATCTACCGATGAGAGAGGATTGTATGGCCATGCCCAGAAGATGCGGGCAGCAATGACATATGCATTTGGACATCTGCAGGGTCTAGGCAACCTGCCGTGGCATGAATCAGAGTTGCATAGCGGCCAGATGTTAGGTAACCCCTCGGTGTCAGTTGAGGTGTCTAGTTACATGTGCAGCCTGCGGCGCCGCAAGGTAAGATCACTCACTATACTTGAGAATGTACTTAACGCGTCTACTTGCTGCTCAATAGGTTCAGGCAGGCAAGGTTGCTGTCAGTGCCTGCGCTATCACGTCTGTCAGTACCGTCTTTCCCTCTGCAGCCGCTCCGCTGATTATTGCTGGCCCACAGTGTATTCTGGAAAGAATGTATCATTTTAACCATCGCCCTGAAAATTGGGCTATCCTTGATTACCAGCCTGGAGGACGTGGTGATGGCTCAAGTGAGTCATCACGGTGTCTTACTAGGATATGAAAAGCAATAAAATCACCAATTTCAATATCCTACCACAGTCAACGGTTCAGACAATTACCAACGGTTGATAATGTGGTTGTTCGTGGGGAATAGGTTTGTTGAGTTCTCTAAGCAAAATACTAGTGACTAAAGGTGGAGGGAAAATAAGATCAGTAACTGGCTTGATGCAGTGCTTATGATCTTCTACTAAGCTAAGTCAATAACTGGCTTGATGCAGTGCTATGACTTCTCTGAATATAATGGTGCAACAGAATATAATGACCTAAAGCTGTATCCTTCTTGGATATTCCTTATCCTCAACAATGGAGATCAAAATAAGATCAGGCACTATCAAGACGACCCAATACGTGACTTCGAAACCAACCCTCTGCTGCTCAGGCACTCACGATGAGTATGACGCAGACCAGAACAGAATACACCCTCTTGATGTAGTCTTAAGTGGCCAAGCTCTTAATATTGTTGACTGACTGCAAGCCTTATTTGTCTTCCCTAATTGCTGAAAATACTAATATTCTCCCCACAGAACTGTTTCTGTGTCTAAAAGAGAACCTGGAATGTACTGTGTAAGATGGCTCAGATGTGGCCTCAGATGCTTTGTATGATGTTGCAAATGATGTCAAAGGAATGGAGGAAATAACTTAATATTTCTCTCAAATAGTCACTCAGATGTTCACTCACTGAGAACCTAGGGAATTTTCCCTATGATTCCCCTACTAATTCTTAGGTATAAAAGATGGGTATTGTTATTTCAAAGGGGAGAAAGTGAGCCCCTTATATACTACTCTACTGGTGGCTATGCTAGAAATTATTGGTATACAAGTAAAATACCTAGAATTGTTGAATAAAGTATTATGAAGCACTTTGGCAGAGGAACCCATATTTGGCATCCTTGGGTCAAGTAGCAGTGCTTCCTGTGCAGAGCTAACCTAATTTGGAAGTCTCAGGTAAAGTGCTTGAAAGGCTGTGTGCCAAGACTTTACACTGCCTGAATGCTGTACTTATGGCTGTGTGCCAAGACTTTGCACTGCCTAGTTGCTGTGCTCTAGCCACTAGCCCTAAAATAGACATTCTTAGTGCTCTTTTACTGAATACCTTAATTCTGAGTTTGTTCATATTTACAGACAACACATTACTCAAATGATGTTGTGTTTGTTTACAATTCTTCAAAGCAAAATTCCCTACATAGACATAACTATGTCCAGATGTAGAATTGCTAATATTTTAGATGTTGGGGTGTTACTGTAAAAGTATCTCAAAAGATGTGAAAATGTGTGAAAAAATTATGAAAGGTGTGGGAAATTGCTGACTAATGAAAATTAAAGGGTTTTGGAACTGTTTTCTGACCAAGATAAGTATTATTATGAAGAGATAAGTTGTAAAGTAATGTTTGTAGGCTCAGAAATTATTGAATAAAATTCTCCTTTGATTAGGAAAATTCAGGACAGTATAGTGGACTATTATTAGGAGCTTGTATAGTGTAGAAACTTAGATGAAAATATGTCTATGACCATGTACAAAGCAGAATTTGTGCATGTCATCCGCAGGGAACAATAAATAAATCGTCCTCGATTTGAAAATAAGCACAATGTTGAACAAATGACTGTGTCCTCAAAGTTGTGCAACATTAAGGTCAAATACTGTGTGACCCATTTACCATTCATGGTACTTCTTCATGACTCTCAAATATATTCAATTCTCTCTCATTCCAAGCTTCATTGCTTCCAACTGGAATTATAGCAGCAGGTGGAAATGGAAATTCCTCAGGATCAATGAATATGCGGTTCAGAAATTTTCCATTGAAATATGGCACTGTTCCTCTACTTCTGTGCAGATCTCTCTCAACTCCGTCTAACAGTGTATTGAGTATCTCTGCTAGACCATGAATCCATTGACATGTTGGACATAACCAATGCAATGTTCCTATAGATTCTCCCTGAATAGTGACATACACTCGATGTTGGACATGATATTGCTGGTTGCTCTCTGGGTGTAGCTGATTACAATGCATTACTATCTGAGTCTCTAATTGACGAAATAAATAAAACAGAATGGTTTGTTGATGGTGCAGGATTGTGATTTGTGGGTAAAATACTCCATTGTTTCGGAGTTCTTGTGGCATTTTGCCTAATTTAGAATATTATGATTGATCTCCACAACGTTCCTTTGCACTTGTAATAATATACAAAGAAATGATAAAAGTGTTTAGGTGTCTAGAGTACTTCAAAAGAATAGTAAGGATTGGCACTGCAGCTATTGGATATGATAGTAATTTGAGCGCAACTCAGAATGAGGAGTAATGTCTACCTATGTTTCTTTAGGAAGAATAATGAGGAAGATATTGTGGCGAATCAATGTAACGATAGTGGTGTGGTCGCCAATCAGGAATGTCAACTGAGAAATCGTCATCCTCTGAAAGATCCTCTGGTATTCCTTCACAAGATTCATCTTCCAGATATTCTGCTGCCATTGCATCTAATGCTGCTAAGATATCTCTTCCTCCTTGCCTGGATTGTAGTCGCAATGGTTCTGGTGACTGAATATGTGAGATACGAGTGTGTCTAGCTGGGCCAGCTGGCTGTGCAAATGACATTACCATGGGGTGACGAAAGCGTTTGGCTCTGATGGTTTGCAACCATGCATATTTTATGTGCCAATGGAAAGGAAGCCGAATGCAATGATGTGGGATGGTAAGAATTATGGGGTCAATCGCTCCATGGGCTGTCCTTTGCTGAACTTGGATATCCACCCATCCTTTTGCTACTCCTAATATTTTGTGGACTACTCCTGTATAGCTATACATGAGCTGAACAGGATCTTCTAGGGTTATAAGATCTTGAAGACGAATGGGTTGATTGGAACGAAGTTGGACGGAAGTTGCTACCCAGTGATTTTGACTGAGTACCTTCCCTGGAAATGCCTGAGTGGTGCAAATAGCCTGAATAGTAGGAGAGTTCATGGTGAGCTGTTCACCACTGTAGTTTCTGGTGATTGCTCCAAAACTAGCTGGTGTAATGGGTAGAATCATAGTTGTAAAAAAGAAACGAATGTGGTTGAAGTTTGGTCAAGGGTAGTCTTTTCTTGTAACTGAAAGACTGAATAGAAAGACAGTAATAATGCAATTTGAATTACGTCTTACTCCTGAGGTCTAATGATGCGTCAATCGGATGTTCTTTTGACAGTACTTTAATGTATTTGTACGTATTCTCAAGCCACGTCTGGCAAGGTACCAATTCTTGTTTCTATACTTCGTATCCAGCAATAGAGTTGATAACAAGTAAAACAGTCTTGACGAATGTGGTGCTCTAATCCCACATTCCACAAGAAAATAATATTGTTAAGACGGTGTAAGGAATCATAATTCTGTGGGCGTGAAAAGGCCATATTTACACGAGCTGTCATTTGATCATTCGCACTATGGAGTTGCATGACACTTCCCTGTATAGCGCGCCAAAGGCGCACGCTTTCCCGCGCTTACGCGCTTCCCGCGCCTGCGCTTAGCGCGCGTTCCCGCGCTCTATCGCCTATCATCCAGGAGGACCGATCCATGTCCGAGCACCCCTCTAGTACGTCATACTACATGCTGCACGAGTGTAACAAGGACTGCAGCGCTATTACATGTCATTACATACTATCGCGCATGTTCTCCCTATCCCTTCCGCGTCCGATGAGATCTTACTTAGTATAAAGCCTGATGGTAGCGCTACTATTCATTACTTCCCTTTACTGTACTTCCCTAGCGTTTGGGTTTTACTTTAGAGTAGTAGTCACCATTAGGGCGCGCGCCCTGTGGTTATCGCGTTTTGGCTTAGATTAGATCGCCTAATCAAGCCTTGCTTTTTGTCCGCTTCGCCTTTGCTCTCGCTTTACATCGCGCTCGCTTTCACTCACGACACTTCACGCTCATTACGAATCCCTACACCACTCCTTGCCTTCCGCATCACTTGCGCGCCTTCACGCGCCCACGTGCACCATAGGCGCACGCCTTCCCGCGCTTCGCTTACCTTAGCGCGCGCTTCCCGCGCTCCGCTTACTGCGCATTTCTCATTGCGCGCTTTGCGCCTTTCTATATCCTTGTGCGCATCCCCTGTCTACTTGAGTTCTCTCTATCCCTGGTTCTGTGTGTGGTAGCAGTCCCCTTTAGGGTCGAACGCGTCTGTCTCAGACATAGCAGCATAGGCGCAGCGAGACCCGACATACTGCCTCACCAGCAGTGTTGTTGATCTCACATCTAGAGATTGATTGCGCGCGCCGCAGTCAGACTTAGTTCCTTCAACGGTGATAAGTGTAGATGTGCTCTATATTTACATGCCAGAGCAGGGTGGCAAGTAGCTGATGCAAAATAAACTCCAATGTATCTCGCACTGATTGATTGTTGAAGAGATCAAAATATTGAGGAGGCGGCATGTAGGAATTCCTCAGAAATTATTATTCTGAAATATCCTGGCTGCTATCTGAATGGTCTGAAGATAACTGATCTGATGATGACGAATCAAATCTTCTTGCTGCTTGGTGCAAACGAACAAATTCTGCTGAGTTTCGAGTAATGTATGGGAGTAATCTGAATGCAGCTACACCTCTTCTAGAAACTGCACCATCCAATTCTCTCAGAACATAAGATCCTCCTTCTGTTCTTCGTACTACAGAGAATGGTCCCAAATATCTTGGTTTGGTCTTGCGATTTAGCTCCTTCTCAATTCTAGTATTACGCACCAAGACTAACTCTCCTGGTTTGTAATGTCCCTTCTGAAGCCGTAAAGAGAATTTTCTCTCAAATTGTTCTTTCGATTTAAATCGTGCCTTCTTCAGAGTATCTGCTGCTCTAGCTAAGTCCTCTGGACGCTTTTCCAGCTGTCTTATTCTTAATGCTAATAACTCTTCTGAAGTCATATTACTTTGAAATCCTTCCACCATAAAAGTTGCCTGGATCAGATCAAAGGGCAGAACTGGATGCACTCCATGCACTAAATAAAATGCAGAGAAGCCAGTAACTCGACTTGTCATAGTTCGATCAGCGAATAAAGCATGAGGTAACATGTTAGGCCATTGAGTAATCTTCTTTCCACATGCTTTTACTAAGGCTTCCCTCAGGGTAAAGTGTCCCCGTTCCACTACCCCATTTGCTCTAGAATTGTAAGCAGAAATGGTTATGTGGGGAATGTCAACTCTCTTAACTAACTCTGCAAATGCTCCTTTAACCTCTGGGCCATTGTCAGTTGTTATTTGCCCTATAGCTCCATAGCGGCAATATATATCTTCCCAAAAGAATTTGCTGAGGGACTTGGCATTGTTAGACTTCAATGCTCTTCCTTCTACATATCGTGATAAATCATCCCTGGCTAGTACTATGTATCGGTATCCATGGGCAAGTGGCATATTCATGATATCTATGTAAACTCGCACAAATAAGGTGGCAGGTGTTGAGACAGTAAGGGGAATGTGCATCTTCTTTGTGGATCGTATCTGACATTCATGACAGGATTGTACATGATGACGAACATCTGCTAACAGATATGGCCAGAAAAAATCGATATCGAATGACTTCCCAGGTGGAAAATTCACCATGATGTCCTAACTCCTCATGAGCTTGTCTCAATATGGCTGATCGTTTCTTAGGTTCCAAAACCACTAGCAAAGGTGGCCTTCCTTGCATTCTTTTATACATCCGATTATTTCGTACAAAGAACTGGTTGGTCTTCTTAATAAATCGCTTTCTTCCCTGTACTGAATTAAAAGATGGTGCTTGTAACGTAGTAAGAAAATGGAAAATATCCTGCAAAGAAGTTTCTTGACGATTTAAACTTTGGGATTCAGAGGGTAAATGATTCCCAGTGTGTAAAGTATTAGAATGGTAACAGATATGGGGCCGAAATAATGCTTGAGATTCTCCAGAAAATAGGGCAATCTCATCTAGCCATGAGTCTTCTTCTTCCTCTACTTCTTCTCCTTCTCCAAGACCTCTTCTTGATAATGCATCTGGTCCTTTGAACCGTGTTGCTGGAACATGTATTAGCTTGAAATCGAACAATAAAATTCCTTGAATCCAGCGGTTCATTGCAGCATTTGGTTGTAGGTCCGGTTCATTCAACATTCCTTTAATGTACTTGGCATCTACCTCTACATGAAGGGTCTTTGCTCCAATAATGTGAACACGAAAAGCTCTTAAGGCTCGGAATAGTCCAAATAGCTCTAACTTGGGCTGAGAATATCGAGATTCCACTTCTGAGAAAGGAATGGATCCATATCGAGCTGGTCTTTTTCTTCCATGCTCATCGATTTGGGATAAAATAATCCCTACTGACATATAACTTGAATCTACTGAAAGAATGATGGGAAGTTCAGAACCATAGTCAATAGATCGTAATGCTGGAGCTGAAGCTACCAGACTTTTCAAGGTTTCAAATGCTTTCTTTCTACGTTCATCCCATATGAACTCAAAATTCTGTCTCCATAGCTCAGTAATAGGTCTGGCTAACTCGGAATATCCAGGAATCCATATCCTAACGGTTCCACATAGTCCAAGAAATCCTCTGGCTTCTTTTGGATTGGTTAGATCAGGCCAGTTTAAGATTTTGTCTACTTTCGCTTTATCTGGTAAGCGTCCTTCAGGAGTACATGTCTGCCCTAGTATTAATACCTTTGGAAGGCATAGCTGAATTTTAAGAGCAGAGAATGTTGCTCCTGATTCCTTCACTCTATGCATGATACGATGCACATCCTGGGCGTGTTCCCAAATAAATCTTCGAATTCCTGGATTCTCTTTCAAAACTTCTGGATTGCCATGTTCATCAGGATAAGCAGATCTGGGTCCTTTGATAGGTAAATCATCGATAAATATATTTGCTTTACTGGGAATTTCATCATGCAGAATAAAAGTCATGCACTTCTGAAATTCAGCAGGCGAATTAGTGAATCCTGTGGGCAAAGAGGTGATACGAAGTAATCCTAATGGTGTCAAAAATGCAGTCAGATCTCAACTTTCAGGATGGAGCTTTCTAGCATCAAATCCCCAAAATAAATCAAAGACTGTATAGCACTGTGATCCTGCAAATGGTTCTACAAAGTCATCTAGTATAGGAGGTAATCCAGCATCTCGTATAGTCACTTTGTTTAGAGGCTGCAAATCATGTACAATTCGCAACTTCCCATTCTTCTTAATGACACAAAACCATCGTGAGCGATAAGACGATTGACTTGCTTCATAAACTCCTGCACTTATTTTGAGCTTTAGAACCTCTATGACTTTATCCTTGATTCCTGGGGGTATTCTCATATTCTTGTATTCCCAAGGAACATGCGGAACTGTAGGTATGATGTATGGTGAAAAGTATGATTCTTTGAAGGTACCCCTATCACTATCTTCAAAAGCTAGGGCGTTGAAGGAACTAAGTCTGACTGCGGCGCGCGCAATCAATCTCTAGATGTGAGATCAACAACACTGCTGGTGAGGCAGTATGTCGGGTCTCGCTGCGCCTAGGCTGCTATGTCTGAGACAGACGCGTTCGACCCTAAAGGGGACTGCTACCACACACAGAACCAGGGATAAGGAGAACTCGAGTAGACAGGGGACGTGCACAAGGATATAAAAGGCGCGAAGCACGCGATGAGAAATGCGCAGTAAGCGGAGCGCGGGAAGCGCGCGCTAAGGTAAGCGAAGCGCGGGAAGGCGCGCGCCTATAGTGCGCGTGGGCGCGTGGGCGCGTGAAGGCGCGCAAGTGATGCGGAAGGCAAGGAGCGGTGTAGGGATTCGTAATGAGCGTGAAGTGTCGTGAGTGAAAGCGAGCGCGATGTAAAGTGAGAGCAAAGGCGAAGCGGACAAAAAGCAAGGCTTGATTAGGCGATCTAATCTAAGCCAAAACGCGATAACCACAGGGCGCGCGCCCTAATGGTGACTACTACTCTAAAGTAAAACCCAAACGCTAGGGAAGTACAGTAAAGGGAAGTAATGAATAGTAGCGCTACCATCAGGCTTTATACTAAGTAAGATCTCATCGGACGCGGAAGGGATAGGGAGTACATGCGCGATAGTATGTAATGACATGTAATAGCGCTGCAGTCCTTGTTACACTCGTGCAGCATGTAGTATGACGTACTAGAGGGGTGCTCGGACATGGATTGGTCCTCCTGGATGATAGGCGATAGAGCGCGGGAACGCGCGCTAAGCGCAGGCGCGAGAAGGCGTAGGCGCGAGAAGGCGCAGGCGCGGGAAGCGCGTAAGCGCGGGAAAGCGTGCGCCTTTGGCGCGCTATACAGGGAAGTGTTATGCAACTCCATAGTGCGAATGATCAATGACAGCTCGTGTAAATATGGCCTTTTCACGCCCACAGAATTATGATTCCTTACAGCGTCCTCATTCAGTTGCATGATATGCTCAAATAATCTTTCCTCTTCTGATGATAAGAATCCTGATGAGTTGATATTAAGGGATTTTAATCGTTCTGTTGTGATTTTGACAGATGGTGTAAAGTCAGGGGGATGAGGTGATAGGGTTGGTAGTGTTTCCAAGGGATCATATGGAAACTGTCGACGTACTTGTGCTTCCTGAGGAAATACTCCTGGAACAGGCTTAATTTTCTTATCAACCCGTTTGTACATAGTGTATGACACAACAGGGTCATCGGATATATCAATATTCTCCAAGGGGAAATTAGCTGGGGCCCATAATGAATTGTCAGAATCGCGTTCCTGATTCTCAGACACCTCGTTCATTATCCAAATCGCGTCCCCCGGTTCAAAATACCCATATTCAGATTGGTACCTTGAATTCATTTGTATGTGTGCCTCAATTATAGTGTTAGATCTTAGATTCTTCTAAGTGTACGACACTTTGTGAGAATGTTTGTTCTGACAAACACTGTTCCAAACTTCTCGGTAGAATGACTTTGACAGATTTTTGTAGTAATGCTGTTGTACTTGTGAATTAAAGCTTTGATTTGTTGATATTGCACTTCAGGGGTGATTATATAATGCTTGCTTTTGCACTATAAAGTTCGCGAGCAAAATCATATCATATTGGCTTCAAAAGCCCTAAGTGTGTGTTGAACATCACTAAGTATAGTAGTACACTGAGTTGAGCATTTCGGTAAGTAGCAAACACGAGCAAATTCGCAGGGAACAATAGCTAAACACTTCGAAGTCAAAAAAAGAAAATCTATAGTAGTGAGACGGTAGGTAGTACAAACACTTGACTGTGTGAGATAAGAGCATTGAATGAAATCTTTAAGCAAAGTAAGGCAAAACGAAGACTATCAAAGGATGTTAGCGCGATAATAAGATTGGGTAATGCCAATACTGACATTACAAGTACAAACACGACAAAATAAATGAACGCAACACATCTTCAGAATAATGAGCGACCAATCAAGAGTGAGAACTCGTAAACTGAATGAATAGTAAGCTAAAGTCTAACGAATACGAACAGAACGTACCATCAAACAAAATCAAACAAATACTTCGAACATTTGGTACTGCAAAGAATGACCAAGACTAATCTAAAATGACTGTGAGTTAAAGTACATCGGAATAAATGTGACATACTTGTGACTGAAACCAAACAATCTGTAAGGAAATAACGAGACCAAGGGCTGAACCAAACAAAAAGCAAAGAAGCTACGAGACCATCATAAAAGACTATACTGAAATGCTGGTGTGAGCTAAAGTTCATCAAAAAACGAATGTAACATACTGGTGGACAAAGTCAAACGAACTGCTAGAAAATTGATAACGCCAAAGAACGAGGACCGAGGACCGAGCCGAACAGACGCAGGATATGGTACAGCTGAAAAGAGTGAATGTGCTCGCGAAGAACACAAGTTTGCGAAAAATTAGACGCATCTAAGCGCCATGATTGAAATCATAGTACTTAGGGTCCTCGAAAGCAGCTGCACATCCTGGTCGGAATATGGCAAGGTCTTGACGATGCTGACGTTCGTGAACTGATAAAATGCTCCCTACTGACGATTCAGACTTGATGCGAGTGTGGCGTAAATCGTCGAGTAAAAAGTCTTGTAGGAGAATATAGACGACGTCCTCATCAGGTACCGTCATCTGTAGAATTTGATCAATAGCGCGGGTGACTCCTTCAAAACCAAAGAAACGAAAGTAGCCTGCTGCTGAACGAAGATAAGTGGATTCGGTTTGAGTGAGGAATGGATTGCAAAACGGTGCATGCTGGAGTAAGAAAGCCGTTCGGCTAACCCAGGCTGGGAGAGCTCGATCACCTTCTATCAATATGATGCATAGCTCGGATTCGCCGCAGTCACGAGACTGTTCTGGTGTTAGTACTGCGTGAACATCACGAATGAGCTCGACATGTTTGTATCGAATCTGACGCCATTCAAAATAACGATTCCAAAGGCGTGACTGGGCACGTATGACGCAGTCGGGGTACTCGGGTCGGTCGAAATGGTATAGAGATGGAGGTCGGACTGTAAGAAAATGAGATTCGTGGGCTCCGACTTCCCGGATATTATGTTCGGCAATTGCTGCACTGATAGCAGCTGCTGTGGAAAAGAGTGAGCTAAGAGTTGAGGCACGGTATATACCGTTAAAGGGAAGAGTAGTGCGATGATCGCGTCCACAATGAACACCTCGGTAGGGTTCTTTGATGCGTGTCTGAAAAACTGGAGGGTCAGCGATAAGAGCAGCACACACTGCGTCAAACGTTAAGGCCCGCAGATAATATGGCGCATGACGAGCGCTATGCTCTTCGCCGTGTCGAAGAATACGTCTGTCGGCCGATATAAGCGTATCGCTTAACGAATAAGTAGATCTTGCTGTGTTGTTAGTACTAGGTGCGTCGTCATCCATTAAATCTTCATCGTCGGATGAAAACCCATCGGACGATGCTGACGCATCGTCGTCAGAATCGTCAGTCAAGTAGAATAGTGGGCTGAGAGACCGTTCCTTGACAGTCTGGTTGTTGATAGTAATAGCTTGCTGGGGTGGGGTTACTACCACATAGTCGTTATCTTTGATAAGTCTATGTTCGGAATTTAAGCGTTCTGCTGAGGTGTGAATAAACGGTACTGACTTGGTGTGATTTGGTGCTGACGAGCACAACGTTTCGGTTTCTACTGGGGGTGCATCGAGTTTGAAAAGGATTGGGGAGGGCTGCTGAGTAGTATCTGCGCCGAAGATAGCGCTAGCCTCAAGGTTCGGCTTCTGAACTTCTATTGGGGGTAAAGAAACTACTGGGGAGTCTGAACAATCATTAGATAGTGAGTTATAAGCGTCTGCGATTGCAGACGCACCGAAATCAGTCTTTAACTTCCCCTCCTTGTCATACTCTACAAAGTAAATGGGGGGTGCCGGCGTTCTCTCAGGTGCGTCTCGTCCGTTTTTGCACTGAATCGCCTTGAGCCGCGATGTTGTTGTAGGGAAGGGAGCTGGAGACGAGGCTGGAGTAGGGTAGTGTCCATTAGCCGGCTGCTGAAAGGTATCTTGCTGAGGTAGGCCCCCACTAGTAAAAGCGGCCCTTATGTGAGCAACGGCGTGCCCTAGCTCAGAGTAGTCGACGTTAAAGAGAGTTGGGGGTGCCCCAGTCAATGCTGCATGGTCAGCGCATGTCTTAGCGTACCCTTCAAAAAATGGGCCAGGCTGAGTGCGCCTTCCAAATGCCGATAAGCAGGGTGAGAATATCTCACGCGCGTCTTCTGGAAGCGGAGGACTTCCAATCGAAATCGATCGACTCGAATTTTTCTGAACAGTAGATACTAGATTGGATTTCAATGTATACAGTAGTTGGTAGGGTGCAGCGCGCTGAACTTTATGGCCGAATGATAGAAATTGATTGGAATTCAGGAATATATAATCGGCTGTGATATTTCCCAAAATAGTATGCGTGCTTTGACACACGGCATCTTCTCGGAGGGAATTCATTTCGCGGGCGCTCAGCATCTGAGTTCCGCCGTCACGTGCTCCGGTGTATTCCGGAATAGTAGGGTCTGGTTGGTAAATAGATGTAAGAGCTCGATCCATGGTGATTTTGCTGGCTATATTCTTCAATTTTGCTTGCTCTTTTATACCTTTCAAGACCTTAGATATTTGTAATCTTACTGTAGCTAGAATTGTAGTAGAATATTCTACAATGTACAAAGTAGCACATACTACGAGAAGCACCATGGTTCTTACCAAATATAGGATGCTTGCTTCAAGTGCTATTGGGCGCAAAGTATCAAGCCAAATAGTGGATAGGTAATGACATTCTGAAACCGTACTAATTTCGGGTTTCTCCGTGAAACAACACGTGATCTCTTCTCGCGGCACGATCATAAGTTCTAAATCGGGCGCTTCTTCTGATACTGGATTTGGAAATGTTAGGTAAGTTCCATCATTTCTCTCGGAAAGTCCCACTCTGTTGACCATTTGCCAAGAGCGTCCTAATAATAGCTCAAATGGTGCCTTTTCATTTAGTAGCACTGTTCCTAGGGTTCGAATATTCCCAATATTGATAGGGGCGCTATGTATTATTCCTACCAAATCTCCTAGATTTCCATTAGCATCCCTTAAGGTAGTCTTGTGGTTCATGTCTGCAGGTAGACCTAGACCTTGTCGATATATATTTGTATTCAGGATATTGATTTCACTTCCTGTATCGAATATGGCTTTGACTTTACGGCCATTGATATCTGCATCAATATATATCAAATCGCCTCGTGTTTTGACTGTTTGCCCCCTAGTAAGAAAAGTTTCTGCAGTTGCTCGTTCCTTTCCTGATTTAGGTTTGATAAGGTCAATCAGACTTCCTGATAGGTCCTTTGATACTGCAAGAATTTCTCGAGCTGAGATTTGAATCTGGCTATTTAGTATTCGATCTAGCAATAGCTTTGCATCGGTTTTGGCTGTTAACTCAGATATTCTTGGAACATATCTGGGCTCTTCTCGAATTGTGGGTCTAGCCTTCTCATCTGTAGTTCTCACAATGGCTTTACTTCCTTTAGACTTATTCTTCACATTTGTTTCTGGAAAATCATCCATTATGATGTCATTGTCATCATTGGCATTATAACGTGGTTTCTGGATGACTACAGGTGTTGTTGGGCGTACTTCTTCACGTCCTCTCCATTTTGTCTCTTCTAGCTTCTTGACTTCTGAAGGAATAAACTCTCTTGAAGGAGGTGCTCCTGGTCCTGGTTTTACTCTAGCAGGTTCTGCTATTTGAGTTGATTCCTGAGTCTGGGTTCTTCCCGCTACTGGTCTAGTCACTACTGACTCATCAACTATCTCCTCGATTTTGCTAGTAGAGTTAGTGATACCTTGTTTCTCTTCCTTTCTCTTCATCTCTTGTTGTTGGCTCCTAGTAACTGGACCAGTTGTACGTCTTGCACTGACAGGAATATTCTCCTTGTTATCTCGATCCTCAGTGCGCTGTCATTGTTCCTTCTTCAATGCTTCTCTATACTCCTTTGCTGGTGGTGGATAGACACCTTCGAATATTTCACGCCTTTTCCCTGACCTATCCTTAATGGTCCGCTCAACTGGGTAGGCTAGATACTCTTCTTCACTATCTGACTCACTTAGAACTGCTGGTATAAAATACACTTCATGGTCACTGTTCTCCCATCCATTGTCAGATATTATCTTGGCAAAGTGTGTGCTGGCAGCTTGCTGGTTCATCATTCTCTTCTGGGCCATGACAAAAGTTTCATCTCCCTCACGTCGAAGTTCAGTTCCTCCTGGTAAGGTGATTCTTCCTGATGCATCTCTTGCCAATAGACCTTTGTCAATTAGAGAGTTTATTTCTGGACAGCTGGTAAGCCTGTGGTTACCTCCACATCCATAACATGTAAACTTGGCTGGTCCTAGTCTAATATTGTTAGGATAAGTAGGTGTGAATTGTCCTCCTGATGGTCTTTGTATTCCTTGAGGTGCTATGTTGAAATTCCCTTGCCTCCTAGGTTTAGGAAATACTTCTCCTATAGTGGAGTCTATCTTCAATGCTTGAAAGAATAGCAAAGCATAGCTTGGGTCATCTATAGATAGCTTACTCAAGCGTGTGACCAGATCATCTATCTGTTCACTATCCTTGGCCTTAGACTTGAGTTTCTTTTTGCGGTCTACTTCCTCTTCACTTGAACTGTCTGAGCTTGAGTCTGACTCCAGTTGTCTATGCTTTCTTGACTTGGATTTCCTTTTTCGGTTCTTGTGGCTGCTTACCTCATCATCTGAACTATCTTCAAATCTAACCTTATGCTTGCTAGATCTGGATCTTGACTTGGTACGTTTCTTGGACTTAGATTTACGCTTAGACCTATGGTCCTCCTCATCCTCAGAGTCACTTTCATTTCCTGAATCACTATCTGAGTCTGATGTGTCTGAATCAGTCTCTTCTTCTGATGTATCTGAGTCAGAGTAAGCAAGGTTAGTCTCAAAGCGATCCCTTTGCAGACATTTTTCCACTGCTGCTGTGATTTCAGCTGGTGTATAGGGAGTTGTGCGATCCCGCAATGGATCTTTGGCAATCAACCTACTCTCAACTTTATTCCTCAGATTCTTGTGTATTCCCTTCCAGAGGTATGTAGCATGGTCACTGGCACTAAGCTTGTTGTGTGTCATGAGCCATCCTCCAATGGTAGTGAACTTTCTCATATACTTCTTCCATTCTGACAGAGTCTTGATAGGTTTCTGCTTTTGCTTTACAACAAAATGCATCAGATCCCTCTGTGTGTATCTCTTTGAGTCTCTATCTGCATCAAAGTATTTCAGAAGATCAGCCTTGAGCAGTGGCCAATTGTGAGTGTTGTAACTCTCTAGTACTTCAATGAGATCTGTTACACGGGTTGAGCAATATTGTGTAATATTCTCACAGATATCCTTAGGGGTTGTGATCTGATATTGCTGACAAAGTTTCTCATATCTTTTTACAAACTGATTGATTCTTGTGTATTCACCCTTGAATTTTGGTGGTGCATTCTTGGTTCCTGGGTATGGTAGAATTAATGGTCCTTGGATTTGACTTGACCCCAAGGCAGCTGCTGTGGTGCCTGTGATGAAGACAGGGGGTATAGATGTGGTCATTGTGGCTGATGATGATGTATTTGATGGTCCTGCTATAGGTTGAGTTGAAGATGGTCCACTGGATCCTCCAATGCTACCCATAATGATGTTGTGATGATAAAGATTGAACTAATAAGAGTCTTGCTAATGATATGGATGGAATGATACTGAGATGTAACAGTCAGGAGCTTTGGCAAAGAGCAACAATATTTCCCCCTCGCGGTGGGCTCCAATTTTGTCTTACTAGGATATGAAAAGCAATAAAATCACCAATTTCAATATCCTACCACAGTCAACGGTTCAGACAATTACCAACGGTTGATAATGTGGTTGTTCGTGGGGAATAGGTTTGTTGAGTTCTCTAAGCAAAATACTAGTGACTAAAGGTGGAGGGAAAATAAGATCAGTAACTGGCTTGATGCAGTGCTTATGATCTTCTACTAAGCTAAGTCAATAACTGGCTTGATGCAGTGCTATGACTTCTCTGAATATAATGGTGCAACAGAATATAATGACCTAAAGCTGTATCCTTCTTGGATATTCCTTATCCTCAACAATGGAGATCAAAATAAGATCAGGCACTATCAAGACGACCCAATACGTGACTTCGAAACCAACCCTCTGCTGCTCAGGCACTCACGATGAGTATGACGCAGACCAGAACAGAATACACCCTCTTGATGTAGTCTTAAGTGGCCAAGCTCTTAATATTGTTGACTGACTGCAAGCCTTATTTGTCTTCCCTAATTGCTGAAAATACTAATATTCTCCCCACAGAACTGTTTCTGTGTCTAAAAGAGAACCTGGAATGTACTGTGTAAGATGGCTCAGATGTGGCCTCAGATGCTTTGTATGATGTTGCAAATGATGTCAAAGGAATGGAGGAAATAACTTAATATTTCTCTCAAATAGTCACTCAGATGTTCACTCACTGAGAACCTAGGGAATTTTCCCTATGATTCCCCTACTAATTCTTAGGTATAAAAGATGGGTATTGTTATTTCAAAGGGGAGAAAGTGAGCCCCTTATATACTACTCTACTGGTGGCTATGCTAGAAATTATTGGTATACAAGTAAAATACCTAGAATTGTTGAATAAAGTATTATGAAGCACTTTGGCAGAGGAACCCATATTTGGCATCCTTGGGTCAAGTAGCAGTGCTTCCTGTGCAGAGCTAACCTAATTTGGAAGTCTCAGGTAAAGTGCTTGAAAGGCTGTGTGCCAAGACTTTACACTGCCTGAATGCTGTACTTATGGCTGTGTGCCAAGACTTTGCACTGCCTAGTTGCTGTGCTCTAGCCACTAGCCCTAAAATAGACATTCTTAGTGCTCTTTTACTGAATACCTTAATTCTGAGTTTGTTCATATTTACAGACAACACATTACTCAAATGATGTTGTGTTTGTTTACAATTCTTCAAAGCAAAATTCCCTACATAGACATAACTATGTCCAGATGTAGAATTGCTAATATTTTAGATGTTGGGGTGTTTACTGTAAAAGTATCTCAAAAGATGTGAAAATGTGTGAAAAAATTATGAAAGGTGTGGGAAATTGCTGACTAATGAAAATTAAAGGGTTTTGGAACTGTTTTCTGACCAAGATAAGTATTATTATGAAGAGATAAGTTGTAAAGTAATGTTTGTAGGCTCAGAAATTATTGAATAAAATTCTCCTTTGATTAGGAAAATTCAGGACAGTATAGTGGACTATTATTAGGAGCTTGTATAGTGTAGAAACTTAGATGAAAATATGTCTATGACCATGTACAAAGCAGAATTTGTGCATGTCAACGGTGGGCTGGCAGACGCATCAGGCGTTGCTTGCATGCTGCTTATACAATAGCGTTTCTCTGTATGCTACGCTCTGACGAGGTCCTGAAGATACAACTTCACGACCTTCATTTCTTTTCCAACGGTCTAATTCTGACGCTTCCATTTAGGAAAACGCATCAAAATGGCGGTGCAAATTTCTCGGCCTAGATCTAACTATATGCTCACATAAACGTTTCAGATATCAAACCTTTTGGCTATGGATCATGCCCACGGAAGGGCACCTATGTGCCATCCAAGCTATTGCTGAGTGGATCACGGCTTCCAGAATCACAACTGGCTACTTATTCCGAAAGTTTGCTTCAGGCGATCGAATCGCAGAAGCCAACCAGCCTTTGGTAAGCCTTCCTGAATCATATATATACCGTGAATCTCTCATTCAATCATACAACTTAGACTTCCGAACGGTTTCTGGAGCTGTTTCGCAACAATCTCCTGGATATTGGGGTAGACCCCTCATCATATGGTACTCATTCATTTCAGCGTGGGGGCTGCCAGTATCTGCATATTGAATGCCGGTGGCCGCTGCGTCGCATATGTGAATGGGGGGGCTGGAGCCTCGAGTTTACTAACTTGACCATCGTCAAATATCTCATCTCACACAACAACAATGCCACGGAGCCGCGTGAACATTTTTTTAACCCTGACCGCAGCCCATCCGTCAAATGCCCACATTGTGGAAGGTCATGTCCATGTGCTTGATACTGTTTTCTTGTACTACCTTGCATCAATTTAATAATGACCACGTTTTGATCCTTAGTGTGAAATTATCAAGTGCTTGCACCTTTTGCCCGTAACATGCGCAGCCTGCGGGTCTTCAAATTTGTACCAGGCAGGTGTGTTCCAAGACATGGCAGAGCATCGTCTACAAAAACTCAAATGTAAGTATATGGCGTGTTCCAAGACATGACAGAGCATCGTCTACAAAAACTCAAATGTAGGCATACCATCAAAACTTTGGTACGAGATTTATTCAACCTGGCTCATAGTTTGGGAACTATGGGACAACACAAGGGGTAAAGGTATAAGTATCTACTGTTTTTTTAACTGCTGATAGCGGCGGGCAATTGCTGACTTATTTCTCATGGCATGAACCTCATCTCCCTTGCGATACGAGAATAATGAGTTGAACGCATCCCCATACTCTTCATGGGCACGTGCAACTACATCGTCATTGCTGATGCTGCGCTGTCTGCGAAGTTTATCGACAATCCTTGTGAACTTCATTGCACGGCCATTGACTGAAAATTCCTTCCAGAAGTCTTCCGGCGTGCTTTGACGGTATCGAGTGACAATATCCTGCAAGGGTGAGTTAGCTAACTGTGTATGTATTAGAAAATGCATTTACTTACCCTCCAACCCGACCATTGACTTTTAGTTCCTTGCCACTGGCCGTATTTTCCATAACGGTAAACATGTGGCCAGTATACTATTGGAATAGGGCATCCTTTGATTGTTAGCACTGATTCTTCCCTCCAGTAAGGACTGGTATCATCCCACATGGCGTTGAGACGTGGGATATCCTGCTTGAACGTGATGGCAACAGGATCCAGCACATCACTGACCACAAAGCTCACTTCGGTCCCATCTCCCAGCTTAAGGTGACGTATTTCATCTGTCACATGGGCCACAGACTCGCTATCAGAGGAAGGTGCCTTAAGACTCTCAGCGCATGATGAATCTAGAGTGGCATCACAGGCGTCAGGCATATTTGCTGCATCCAGTCGGGCCATGATCCCAGCACTAACTTTCTGTGCGATCTGAAAAACTGTGATTCAGATGGCAACAAATGACCAAATGAGTACTCACCTCTGATGTGATTGAAGAAAGTGCGCTCTCAGTTTGCCATTGAGGTAGGAATACTCCGCTACTCTCAGGCCTAGCTGACGCCGTCTCACTGGTGTTTACCTCCGACTTGGGCCTGTACGGGTGCTTTGCGATGATGGCTTGTGCCTGCCAGCAATGACGAGTGAGCATGCTAAAGTAATAAACTATAACTTACCCATGGAAGGATCTCACTGACCTCTTGTGGAGTACGTAAATCCTTTGAACGCTCGGCTGTATTGTGTCCATCATGGACTGTCGGATCGGATTTCCTATCACCACAGAGTTTTGCAAGACGCTGTGCCGACAGTTTTGGACGGCTTGTCTTTTTCTTACCCCCTCCAGTGACAGTGTGACTGCCTTTGTGTTGTCGATGCATGCCTGGACGAAGCCTTGTGTAATTTATGCAATAGTCAGATTCCCTCAACGAATGAATATATACTTTATCGGACTCACCTGTCCCACTGGTCTTGGTCCTTACTGAATTCCTCCAGCTGAGATTGGAGAACACTTTTGTTAGCACAGACCTTGAGACCGAATGTGCGGCAGTAGTGTTTAAGAGTCTTCACTGTCATGCTTGAACTAACGGTATTGTGCTTTGAGTTCAAAGCTCCGAAGTAAGAGAATCAACTTACATGCATAATAATTCTATTTGCGGTTGCCCGCTGCTAGTGTCAAAGCCCACGGGAAAGGGCAAGGTTGTGGTCTCCATCATGAAATAGCGGTGGGAGACAAACAGTGTCTGAAAAAATTCGTCAGTTCAACCGCTATCAATCAATGAATTATTACATACATGATGAGCAAATAGTGAATAGGGGCCTCCATCCATCCTTAAACTCGTGCTGTCATGGGAGTCAACAATCTCTGGACAGTATATTCATTCGCATTGCTGCTAGTTTACTGTATGCTGAGAGTTAATTTCATGCAGGCAGTCGCTCCAGCTGGAGATAAGCACTCACTACTTGAATACGCCACTTCCTGGGCCGTTGCTCGGAAACACAATCCTTCAACAATTGAAGGGCCCGGGACCAACAGGCTTCGGCTGGGTGTTGATGCAAAGTGAGCGATCTTATCGAATCTTTCAACTCCGAACTTACATGATATGGCAAAAGCCTTTGGATGGCTGAGAGCCAACACATCCCTTACCGAGGTCATGCTCAAGCCGGAGCAAACGCTGAGTTAAAGTCCCTGTTTCAGAAATTAGCTCGTCTCTACTGCATTCTGAGTGAGGTCATCTTTGTCTTTGATGGACCAGCCAAGCCCGCTATCAAGAGAGGCAAACACGTTATGAAAGCTCCACCATGGTTGACAGAACCATTCAAGCACTTTGCGCAGACACTAGGATTTGCTGTCCATGATGTGAGTTTTTCAGTTCATTCTACTTAGTCACTTTTAATATTGATCTACTGTTACTATTACTCTCTCAAGGCTGCTGGTGAGGCTGAGGCAGAACTTGCTGCACTTAGTCAGAGCGGTGTTATTGATGCGGTCATCACTGAGGACAGCGATGCACTGGTATTTGGGGCTTCGCGTGTTTTCCGAAGGTAATCGCAACACTTTTCCTGTGTCTCACAAGTCTTATGCAGTGCTACAGCGACCCAGGTTGCCCTGACAATGTAATTATTTACTCAGCTGACAATATTCAGCGACACAGACAGGTAATGCTCTCTGACGGCGGCCTTCTGCTTATGGCTCTGTTGTGCGGTGGCGACTACCATGTAAGTTTAGAACATCATTTATAGTTGATTCTGATGTACCCCACTCCCAGGATGGACTTCCAGGCTGTGGGTGGAAAACTGCGCGTGGATTAGTGCAATATGGTGTCGGTGACGATCTCCTTCAAGAGGCTCGGGTTCATTCACTCACATCAAGCCATGAAGCGTTGAAGGACTACATCCGTGGCTGGTTCCGTCGCCTGCAAGAAATCCTTGTCTGGGATCCACTTGGTCACATTGGCCGGCGTCACCCCAAGTTTTTGAATGACATCCCTGACAGTTTCCCTGATGTGTCAGTTGTACTGGCATATGTCAAGCCCCTGACCTCTGCGCAGCCAGTCAGTCATTTCACCTGCTCAAAGGTCTTGGACTTAGAGAATCTCGCATACCTGTGTGAGTTCCACTTTTGCTGGTCAAAATACATGCCCCCAGGCCCAGTAAGAGATGCAGAGAGCATGGGGACTATGCGGAAGTTGCAGGACTACATTTGGCCTGGAATCTGTATCCGTGTGCTTCTAGAGGTGAGCTGGCCAGTATTCTACTGTCACACTAACCCGTTCTGATATTATGCTAGACTGAGCCAGAGTCCATCATCCAAATCCACTCTGAACGAGATGCACCATCCTCGCATGCCTTAAAACAGTACTGGGTCGATGTAAGGAATCATAATTCTGTGGGCGTGAAAAGGCCATATTTACACGAGCTGTCAATTGATCATTCACACTATGGAGTTGCATTGATGCTTCCCTGTATAGCGCGCCAAAGGCGCACGCTTTCCCGCGCTTCCTGCGCCTGCGCCTTCCCGCGCCTACGCCTTCTCGCGCCTGCGCTTAGCGCGCGTTCCCGCGCTCTATCGCCTATCATCCAGGAGGACCGATCCATGTCCAAGCACCCCTCTAGTACGTCATACTACATGCTGCACGAGTGTAACAAGGACTGCAGCGCTATTACGAGTCATTACATACTATCGCGCATGTTCTCCCTATCCCTTCCGCGTCCGATGAGATCTTACTTAGTATAAAGCCTGATGGTAGTGCTACTATTCATTACTTCCCTTTACTGTATTTCCCTAGCGTTTGGGTTTTACTTTAGAGTAGTAGTCACCATTAGGGCGCGCGCCCTGTGGTTATCGCGTTTTGGCTTAGATTAGATCGCCTAATCAAGCCTTGCTTCTTGTCCGCTTCGCCTTTGCTCTCGCTTTACATCGCGCTCGCTTTCACTCACGACACTTCACGCTCATTACGAATCCCTACACCGCTCCTTGCCTTCCGCATCACCTTGCGCGCCTTCACGCGCCCACGCGCACCATAGGCGCGCGCCTTCCCGCGCTTCGCTTACCTTAGCGCGCGCTTCCCGCGCTCCGCTTACTGCGCATTTCTCATCGCGCGCTTCGCGCCTTTCTATATCCTTGTGCGCATCCCCTGTCTACTTGAGTTCCCTTTATTCCTGGTTCTGTGTGTGGTAGCAGTCCCCTTTAGGGTCGAACGCATCTGTCTCAGACATAGCAGCCTAGGCGCAGCGAGACCCGACATACTGCCTCACCAGCAGTGTTGTTGATCTCACATCTAGAGATTGATTGCGCGCGCCGCAGTCAGACTTAGTTCCTTCATCGAGATCAAGTCATGCTCACTCATCACTGCTGCAAAGAAAGGTGTGATGCGAGTCCAGCACATGGCAGAGTGGACACCCACTGAGTCTACCACCATTATCAACTCACAGTCCGACACATTGGTGGATTCGACAAGCTGGGTTTGGGTGCCTGTACCATTGGTGGAAGATCATCTTCCAGCACTCATTCATGCATTCAGAAGCAGAGCTGGTAAGAGGCGACGACTGGGCGCATCCACTGCGACGGCATCCTGTGATCAGCAGGGCATGGAGATAATAGAACTAAGTGATTCTGACGGAGACACTGCTAAACAACAAGTGTCACGTAACACAAAGAGGAAGAGACGTACTTTTGATGCTTATGCCTTGGAGGTACTGGAACTTACTGATTCAGACTAAATAGATGCACAGAGCCCATGTCATTTTTTGTATAGTACTTGTATCTGCATATATGATAGCATTAGCATCTCTTATTGTCTCCCTACTCAGCACTAAGCTGTGTGAGTGCGCTCACTTGGGCTGGTATCCGACTGCAGAATTCCAGGTAAGTAAGTGCCGAATATAGCAAGAAACACCGATACACCATGGAGGTGGACTCACCATCTCCAGAAAGCTGGCACTGCAGGGATTGCACTCACTGCAGTGCTCGATGTCACTAGCTTCAGGGCACCAGAAGGAGTCGCTGTCGCTGTCTTTTGGATGGACAGAGGAAGCATGGCTCTTGGCCCCATTAGTAGTAGCAGCAGGTGAGGAACGGCTCTTGGCCCCATTCATAGCAGCAGGTGGTGTAGTAGCAGCAGGTAGTGGCGGCACTGAACTCGCGGCAGCAGGCTCACTTGGATGATCACCAAAGCTGATACTGGCCATATCTGACATCTGCGGGTTCCCAGGTAAGAAAACACTAAAAACTCGAATAGAACTGCTAAATACTCACCGTATCCATTGGCCAACAGCTGACAGTGCACTCACTGTAGCGCTCCCAGCTGCGATTGCACACTGTGTGTGCTGGAGGGATATCAGGAGTGCCCCGATTTCCGTGCTCTTCACTATGCCTGCGCTCTTCTAGTGGGACGACGACGAAGCATGGCATCCAGCTGTAGAAGCTGTGGATTGGAATGGCAGGCCGCCACCAGTGGTATGTTATGCCGAGCCCAACAAGGACAAGGATGACCACAACGATTGCAATTGCAATTGTTGTGGTCCCTTGGAGACCATCACTGCCAACGGAGGAGGCAGAAGCAACGGCTCGAATGGCCTGGACGACGGGGGCGGGCTACCGACGAGAAAGAGAGAGTCAGCGAAGGACGGCGAATCGCAAGGGAATCCGTGCGCCAAAAAAGGGAAGGGACGTGACCAACGTAAGCAGGCACAGCCTCCCGAGGGAGCGTTGAAGAAACCGATCCACGGCGTTTGCCGAAATGTCACGCCCGCCAGCGGACGGTTTTGTTTTCGCGAGAAGTGTGATCGTCAACTTTGATGCAATCATTTACATAATCATAATGACCTCCCGCAAACCTTTTTATTTCCAGGTTGAGGAGGGGTTTCAATTTTGGAGCTCGGTAATGATGAATTTTAATTAATATCGATGTGCTACGGTTACCACGGGTGTTTACTAGTATCATACTAGCAAATCTGCTACCTAACACGTGTACAGGACAGCAAGGCTTGAACTCCACTCTTGCGGTGTCTGCCACAGTGTACCAATAGACAGCATGGAGTCCCGTCAGAGTGCGAAGTTCACCTTAGCAACCCTCAAGGTAAAATTCCAAGATGACTTTGCGTCTTTGTCTAACCAATTGGATGATAGTCCCCAAGGATCAAAAGGAAGTACCTACGCAAGGTTATTTGAAATTTCTCTCCTCTGCTTCTCTTTGGCTGACATTGTGAACTTTGAAGTACTCGTGGCTTCCTGATGTATTGCGATTAAAAGGCAGCGTACGTGTTGTTGGCAGGAGAAAACGCAGTGATTAAGATGCTCGTGATATAGATCATTGGTCGTATAATTGGCCCAGTCTTGACTGTCACCGTATTCGCCGTGTTGGTCGCCTATGCATGGTCCAAAGGGAAGAGAGTTGTCTTGACAAATTCGGTCGTGCCACTGTTGTCTGTGGTGGTGAGTAGCAGCGAATTTTGCCAACCCATGTATATGCTGACATGTCACAATCCCTGGCCAGGTTGGTTTGATACTCGTATTTAGGCAAGTTATATACTTAGTTCACGACATTGACCAGCTCACAGCTTTCTACAGAAATGGGTGCGCAAAACATGAAGTTACTAAGAACAGGATTTAATCTTAGCCTAGCACTTCATATGACCGTTTCTGGGAAGGTCGAAAGTGCTTTTCGACTATCACGTCTAACGTAGGGACTCTAATAATCGCTTACATTTAGCTTCATCAACAATTGACTCCTCTCTAGGTCCGCAACCTGTCTCGTATGATATGGATTCATGTCTCGCTACCTCCCGCCGAAGATCACCCCGCCTACGTTCTCGGAAAGACACCGATATCTACGCTTACCACCGCTCAACTCAGACGTCAGAAGATAGAAGCTCTGCAATTTTGTGTCGCTTTTGTATTTGCTGTCAAGCACTACCTCCGCAATGAAGATGGGCCTGAGTACGATGATTATGCAGGCATTCTGCCTGCATCATTCACGCGAATCCACGACCTTGGTTACACCACGGCTCAAGGAAGATCCTCTCCTAAATCTTATGATGCTGCCTCGTCAGCTTCAGATAGTGCAAACAACAACCCTGATGCCACCAAGAGAGTTCGTCGGAAGCGCAGCAAGAAACAATTCGTTGGCCATGCCGCTGCATCAGCTTCAACCCCGCTGCTTTCGAACTCTCATCAAACTGTCGAGTTCCACCCCTACGCTGATCGAATGTCCATGCCACTTCCCCTCGTGTTCGTGATGATATTTAATGCACCGCACTGCGACTAACCAGTAACAATAGTATCGCTCACGAGCTATCCAATGCCATCTTCAGGTTTAAGCGGGAAGGTTTGCTTGAAACCGTTGGTCCGGCAGGTAAGATACCTGGACATGATTCCTAGTCTTGACGCTTAATTTCGTGCCGATACTCAGGCATGAATGCCATGAGTGGATTGTAAGTCAGATATGTTAGCCCACTGAAAATCATCTCATCCTTGTCCAGAGTGCAGTCAATGGTCGACCAAATGACTTCGATGGAGAGGGTGGCGAATACCCCTATACCCGCGCCTTGTGAGTTCAATCCTTACTGACACCTTCAACAATTATTGATAGCATTCTAGATGGAATCCATCTAAAGCAATGTGTAACTTTATACCTCTTTGCCCTGCCATTGACTCTGATTAATGACCTCGGCTGGAGCACAATTCCCATCGTTACTGTAGTCGCTTTTACATTGATGGGCATCGAGGGTATTGCAGATGAAATCGAGATGCCTTTTGGTAAGTGTTCTGCGCGGACAAACAATGATGTCGCTGAAAACAGCATTAGGGTATGACTCGCATGACCTGCCTCTTGGTGCGTTTCACTGCAACGCAGTACTTCTTATTATTCACTTGCATACACAGACACTTACTGTGACGATTTGAGAGAGGAGATTGAGTAAGTTGCATGTCCTGATCCCATGTTCTGACTACCATTTTTGGCAGGTTTATGATGGAAAGGCTTTCTGAGGGTGGTCATGGCATACATGGTTATGATGACGGAGAGGGTGATGATTGAACATCTGGGGTAAATTTGGGCGGTAGCGTTCACACTTTTTTTCGTGTTTTAAATCATTACAATCAAAGATAGCTCTAAAAATAACTAGCTAAACTCCGGTGTGCAAAATTCTCCCGGTCCGTAGGGCTAGTAACAAATGTTCAATGACATGATATTGCCCGTACGAAGCGAACTTACTTTCGATGTGAGCGAGGTGAGTCCAGCAGAATTTTCGCTAGTCTTTCGTCCACTTTGTGGTCCCGGTTTCGGTTTTTGTCCCTTTGCGAAAGCTTCCAGAACTTTCTTTGTGGTCGCTGGAGTCAGATCTTCCTGTACTCAGTTTAGCCCACGTCATGCGAGGAGTAGAAAAACGACGAACATAAAAATCGTCGTTCACAACCATCATAGGTGCATTACTGCAAGCACCTTGGCACTCAACTTCAATGACGGTGAATTTACCGTCACTTGTCGTGGCTCCTGGTGCTATTCCACCCAGTTGACTGCAAACCGTGCTCAAAATCTCCGTGGAACCCCTCAGCATGCATGGTGTGGTGGTACAAACTTGCACGAAGTTCTCCCCGATTGGTTCACTGCGCCGATACAGTAGTCAGTAGAGCAGACCTCTTATTAATGCTGCATGGTCAACGCACCGGTTGAACATGGTATAGAAGGTCGCGACCTCGTACACCCGCATTGGGGGCATCTCGAGCAGCTTCGCGACATAGTTCATAACACTGATGCTCGTCCACCCCTTGTTTTGCCGTTGTCCGAGGTCAAGCAGAGGAATGACTGCGGCTTTCTTATATTGCGAAGGATATCTAGAGATGATTTCTTCGGCCCTCTTCATGTTGTCCTCTGTGAACACGAAGGGTATCTATTCAAATAAGAGTCTTGAGTAAGTGCAAATGTCGTCAATTTGGAACACAATACCTTCGGGTTGTTGTACTCTGTGTCGCGGTGCTGTCCACATTTACTAACTTTTCAGTTCATAGTGGAAGATTCACCTACCACGAATAATGCATCTGAGCGGCGTGCGTACGAGTTCGAGAAGGCCCTCCCGAAAACTGAAGGAGTCGAAGCTGCTGAACACCTCAGTAGAGTAGTTACCAGCATTGTCCACCAGCGAGCGGAAGTGTGATGAGGTTTGTCGGAACAGTAGGGTGAGAGACCTGAAATTCACACGATCTGAACTGGATACGGGATTACCTCCTATGTACATATAACCTGTTTGTCAAAAGGTCACGGTCATCTTGATTCTATCAATCAAGAGGTCTGACGAGCTCACTTATCAGCCATCTTCTGCCGAAGGGATCAACCGCTCCGTGCTTATATAT
The DNA here is from genome assembly GCA_016758765.1 of Suillus cothurnatus. Classification (NCBI taxonomy): domain Eukaryota; kingdom Fungi; phylum Basidiomycota; class Agaricomycetes; order Boletales; family Suillaceae; genus Suillus; species Suillus cothurnatus. The sequence continues at coordinate 921,701 of JABBWL010000004.1, read as the reverse complement.
GTTAATAACCTGCGGTTGGTTTGTCAAAAGGTCACGGTCATCTTGATTCTATCAATCAGAAGGTCTGACGAGCCCACTTATCAACCATCTTCTGCCGAAGGCTTATGCACGCTATGCATCACCTTTCGGCATGGCACTAATACATATAAGCAGTTGAAACACACCTACCCACCAAGGACAACAATCCGCACACTACTAGTTCAGCTCACATTCTAACAACCATGTCTGCAACTGTCAACCCGAAGAGCGCCTTGAAGATCGTAATGGTTTGCATTCAGCCACTTGCTCCTGACGACAGTGCTAAGTTATCCTCAGGGTGCTATGACTTTTGGCGTAGAAGGATCTGAAGGCGCTCGAGTCCACGAACTCAAAGACGTTGAAACTATCCTCGACATCTTTCAGAGCCATGGGCACAATGAGGTTGGTTTCATGTCAGTCAGTTATGGATGTATCTCAACATTTTAATCTTCTCTAGGTCGACACCGCACGCATCTACGCGTTCGGCACCAGTGAGGAATATCTTGGAAAACTCAACTGGCAGGGCCGGAACTTGATCATGGACACCAAACATTTTCCTCATTCCGTAATATCCAGCCTTCTGGTCATTTTAAATTGGCTTAAAAGGTCATTTAGCGGATGGGCCGTCCTATTGAAGAGGGCGAGTTATATGATCACTCCCCAGAGGTATATTTGTTCCGCTTCGTACACCTCGTTGCCAAGATGATTTACGCCTGAATATTCAAGGGATTGCGCCTGAATCTTATGGCATCCCTGAAGGCTTTAAACACCGAGTAAGTGATCCTCCTCATTGCAAGTCCACGTTTTGATAGTGCTATTCAGTAAAGTCGACATGTGGTATCTCCACGGTCCCGACCGTACTATACCATATGAGATCACTCTAAAGGCTGTCAATGATCTGCACAAAGAAGGATATTTCAAAGCTCTTGGAATCAGTAATTACATGTCGTCAGTATCTTTCGATGTGCCCGCTAATCCTTGGTCCTGATCACCTCTTGCACAGTTGGGAAGTAGCGCAAATTATGGAGATATGCAGGTCAAATGGATATATCCAACCTACCGTGTACCAAGGCGTTTATAATGCAATACAAAGGTTTGTTGTTGTATTTCTTGCTTTCTATCATGCTTATACGATTGGTCCGTAGAACCGTAGAACCGGAACTATTCAGCTGCTTACGCAAATATGGTATAAAATTCTACGCCTTCAGTCCCCGTACGCACTTCCCCTTTAGCATTACCACGCATGAGCATGAGATCTATTTTATTTAGTTGCAGGAGGCTTCTTCACTGGTCGGTACACCAGCCAGGACGATCAGGCTGAGGCAGGTAGCCGATTCGATCCTAGCAGGATTCAGGGCGAGGTCATTTTAATTTTGCTGCCTTATCTTGTCTGAGAGCTAATTTTTACTTTGTAGCATCATCGTAATAGGTAAAACCTCATTCGAGGATATGGAGTTTTATATTTGACACAAAATGCAGGTATTGGAATGACACCTACTTTTCTGCCGTCAAATTGGTTCGCAATGTTGCTGAAGCGTATAAATTGACGGTGCCTGAAGTGGCTTTGCGGTGGATCTCTCACCACAGCTGCTTGTCTCGGAAAACTGGCGATGCAGTGATCATCGGAGCATCTAGTGCAAAGCACACTGAACAAGTATGTTCATATGTACATTATTTCTGACTTGAACCAGTGAACATTTTCAGAACCTTTTAGATCTCGAAAAGGGCCCTTTGCGTGAGTTCAACATAACTCTCACTACTTTATCATGCGACTGAACTGTTCTTCACAGCTGATGAGGTTGTGAAAGCCCTGGATGATGCTTGGCTTTCTGTCAAGGCCATCTCTGCCAATTACTGGCATTAGACACAAGTAGCATAAATAGGCAATACTTGTACCCCGAATGCAGTATACTTGATACAATTTGTTAGATGATAGCTTACCAACAAGAGATTTTCAGAGACAAATGTCTCACATTCATCGACTATCGGACATCCACCATTGACCTTCGCCATTTTGAGGTCAACTCATCGACCTTCAGAAGTACTCCTGCTGCAGCCCTACGTAGTCGGACCTCATGCACACCCCCGCCACCTTCTACCAAAGTGCCCTTCTCAAGAAGCTCAAAAATCTTCCCAGCCCACTCTCCAGCACCCAACAGTAGTACAGTGTGCTCAAGACCAAGCGAGCGTCCCCCATCAAGCTCGAGACAACCATCCAGTACAATCAAGGAAAGTTCAAGAGCAGCTGTAAGCACCGAAGCTTCCTTGCCCCGGGCTTCGCCAGTTGGTTCAGTCGAGCCTGTGTCATCGCTGACAGCTCTTGAGATTGGTCGAGTTCCTAATGCGACCGCGAGCTCCAGTGCACCTGGTGCAATAACAGATAACCATTGAGCAGCGTTCTGTGCTGCATGCACCAGTAACGCCAGAGAACCCATGAATTGTGACAGAACAATAGGGTTGAGGACGAGACCCGTGCCAGCACTGTGATAGCGATACAGAGCATCACGGTGCGCTGTTCTCTCCTCGCGTGTCTGCTCATTGCGGAGAAAAGCCCAGAAACGGTTGATAAATGGCATGATAAAGTATTCAGCTGCGACGTCTATGAATGCAGTTCGATGGGGTTGCGAAATTTGGCCTGGCAAGAGAGCTCTGTTTCGCCTTTCTTCAGGCGATATTTCAGTGACTTTAGGAGATGTCCGTATGCGCAACTGTCGTTCTCGTACGAACTCTGGCACTTTGTTAGCGGTAGCTTCCTTTCCTCTGTCAATTGCCGCCCGTGTGACACCCTCAAGCAAACCTTGAACACTTCCATTGGCTTGGCCATCGACAGCGAGATATTTCTGATGAAGGACAGGAGGCAAAGTTTTGCTAGGAAATGCGGTGCGCTGATTATTAAGAGGCTGCAAGCTTTCAGAATGGACGGGGAGCGACGCCAGCTCTCGTGCTCCAAACACAAGGGCGTTGAGTATAACAAAGCGTTGCTCTGTAGAATACTGATTGCGGAAGAATTCTTCGATGATGCACCTGTAGGGAAGTTTCATCGTACGTGCTTATTGACCCTGGCTTGCGATAAAACTTACGTTGCGGAAACTCGAGGGCAACACGCTACCAGAGCATTGACAGCACGCTGACGCTTGTTCTCGAAGCCGTCAAGCTCGAAGTTATCGTTCAGCGAAGTAAATCCATAGACCAAATTAGCAGCGTTTTCCTCTGCGCAGCCGTCAGTTGTTGAAGTCTGTAATGCTATGCCGAACCCACCAAGTTCAGTCCCATAATCTCTTTTTTTCCTAATCAGCTCTTCTGCAACATTAAGTGCCATTTCGATTTGGTCGGCTTCCTGGCTCTCTTCTCCGGGCTTCACTCTGGCGTTCCGCACCATCTCGCCTAACTGTGCAAGGTACACAGGTCGTATAATTTTCTTGACTCCAACACGTAAAGTGGGATCTTTCTCCATCTCGTCGAGCTCAGAGGGCGTGGGTGACGCGGAGCGGGAGGAGGTTGGCGATGCGTAGCCGGTAAGTGAGTCGTCTGAATCGTAGCCGATCGCGACACTAGCCTCTGTGAACTTCAACGCTGATACTTTAGTATCGTCCAGGACACCAGCAGTAATAATCTCTTCTTTTGGAGTGCTCTCCTCCGTGGCTGGCTCCAATTCAACGCCTGTGCAAGGGTCAAAATCAATATCTCGAGCTGAACAAAGTGCTCTTAGATCTCTGGTCCAGGGCTTGCCGTCGGCATCTCCATCCCAATCTCCGAAATCTAAGTTCTTGCCTGCACGTGTCGCAACCACTTCAGCTGCCAGCATCCCACATCGTCGGATACTATTGTCCGGATGACTGATATATTGACCAACCGCAGTGACGAAGCTAGCCGAAAGCGCAGTTGATACCACATATTCTGATTGACGGGGGAAGTACGATACAATAAGGAGTAGCAGTGATGTAACATCTAATCCATGACTGATTAATCACCAGCGTCGACTTTACATCAAAATAAACTCACAATGATGCCGCGACAACAGTGAGTGCTTAATGTGCTCTGGCGCGCACCACATTTCCAAAGCACGTGACAATAAAGCCTGGAATGCTGAAAGCATCACGATTGACATGCGTCTACGAGAATCTGATTGGGATACTGACCTTCAGAGTTCACTGGACCTGTTTTTTTGGCACCTGCTGCCCAGCTGACGAAAATCCTAGCATGGCTCTCTTTCCAATCGCGGGATAACATAACACCCAACACCCCATTCCACACATCTGATTCTGGATGGATAGTTCCGAACATGGCATTAAGCAATGAGGATTCCCGCACAACAATGCCTCTATCTTGCGCCGTAACGCCCAAGTTACTAGGTAACTGAGCTAGAGAAGAACACAGCGACGCGAATATGGTCTGCTGGGCAACTGTGGATGGGAGAGAAATGAGGGTATTTTCCCAGAACTTGGAGTAGATGTGGTCGTCGTCCTGTCTGAACTTCACGCGGATTGTGGCTAACGTGGAACGAAAGAAGGATGGTTGGGACTGTGGTAAGAACGATGAGCATGGAAACACGCCGACATTCACGAGTTTCATCAAAAGTTGCGCGACAGATGTTATCCTATCTGAATATACGTCATATGTATATCAGATATAAAATGAATAAACACACCCTGCGATGGTGAACGGGACAGAGTAAACATTAAACGCTCCGTGCCGCTGCTACAGCCGTTGAAGTAAGTCGCAAGTTCAAGTTCCGGGAGTAAGTCTCGCGTGCCAACTGCGTTGGCAGCTTTTAATGGGACTGCGAAAACGTTTCTGAGACAGTCATTCCATCTGACTGACTTCCTAGTTGATAGATCGTTGCCAGCGAAAGCAGCGGTATGAAGTCTGTCAATAGGATACTGAGTCGACAACTTGGCTAATAATCTAATAGATTCTTCTGTGAGCACTGAAGAGAGCAATGTGGAATAAGCGCAGAGCACCACATCCCCTGCAGCAGATAGTGCAAAAGAAAACGCGTCGGGGCAGAAATATTGATCGACGAGGGACAGATGACCTTCGTCAGCAAGGACTGTCGACCACGTTGGTAGAACGTGCTCAATTAATACTCTTTGAAGCGGAGGAAAGGCCTTTGCAATATCAAGGACTCGCGATCCTTGGAGCGGCTCGAGATTGAACCGGCGACATTGTGGTGGAAGAAGGCCTATGTAGTCCAAAGGGCGACAAAGTAAAGATAATAGAATTTGAAGGTCAGCTATAGGAGACTGCAGGCTATCGACTACAGATTTTATCTGTGCGAGAGTGTCGTCCTCCATATAAATTATCAGATAGAGGTAGGTGACCACAACTTGATCAAGCTGTGGCCGCCAACTTCTTTGACCATAATTACTAGCTTAGTCAGCAGATTCATACTTCCTTTGAATCGGACATCCGTTATGACGTCATCCGAGGTCGTAGTCCCTAGTATCATGTAGCTTCACCCAATCCATTTTCCGGTTCAGTACCACCATCATGTCGTATACCAACCTCGCCAATTTCTCGACACTCTATCATGCTCTTTGGAAGAAGCAAGACCACTCTGTCATAAGGCAAGGGTTGAAGTGTAATGTTATAGATGTGGAAGGTTATGACAAGTCAGCTTATTTCCTATCTATGAGACTTGGGAGTAATATTAAGCGGTCTGAAACAGGATGCACCCGTTCACCTTCGACGCTGTTGATCTATCTCGACACCCTGATGCAACGTTACCAAATGGAGCAACCACCATGCTCATCCGCTCAGAATATGAGTTACTCTTTGATAACGTGGCCAAGATTGAGCGTAATTTCATCGTTCATGGATCGGCAGGTATAGGTAAATTAATTTTTTTTTAAAAGTGCTACTGCTCAATCCAGCGCCACAAGGGAAGACAAATTTCCTAGGATACGTTCTCATCAGGCGGCTTCTCGCTCGCCAGCCTGTAACCTATCAGGTCGATCGACCGGGCTCACATGTCTTGTGCTTTACTGGTGACGGATTTTTCATCCTCCCAGAGGAGAACAGCGAGTTCTACCCCTTATTCCAACGTGAAGACGTGTGGCATCTTATTGACAGCACACACGAAGACCCCATAATTCATGCGAATACCGCCCACACCCAGGCGTTGATGTGGGGCACGTGTGGCAAGGCTATTTTCACCACCTTCTGGCCCGACAAGCTGGGATTTAATATTGAATGGTCGCCTGGATATGAAGTTGCACTCCAGCGGTGGATGGCTCCATGTCCTTGGGACGAGATCTTTGCCATGAGGTGAAATTCATGTATATGAAGTTAATGATTACTGATAATCATCGTCAGTGCTCTTACTGCAGACCGACATAATGTTGAGTTTCTACTATGGACGTACATTCATTTCGGGTCCAATGCGCACACCTGCATGCAAGTGTCTCATGATCCCAGTTATGCCGAGCATTATGTGAACGAGCTAGAGGATGCCCACGATAATTTCTGGAGCCTGCCTGCCTCGCTACGCGGAATAGATTCTCAATATAATCGCAGCCTATTTGCAGTTAAACCGGGCGATACCCGCGCAGAACCGCTTCCCTATCCGGTATCACAGGTCGCCAGCAAAATTTTCGCAGAAGGACTCGTTTCCATCGACCCAACTGCCGCCAAAGAGGCCGTCTGCAACCTTCTCCACTCACCCGACACCAAAGCGGAGGGCGAGATCTTCTACCGTCAGGTTGTGGTGGCCCTCTTGTCCAGATTTGGAGGGACCTTCAAGCTTGGGTGTCGGGATTCACAGGCACATTGTCAATCAGCCGATGAAGGCCTTTTCCTGCGTACCGCGTTTGAGGTGCCACAAGGAGTCCAGTTGGCTTACCAGACCCAAGGCCAACTTGCAAAACTAGCAACGAACTATCCAAACATTCTGCACACCCCTGGACATGCGCTTTTGCATCCAGGGATTGATGCGATCATGTTCAATTCCAGCACCTCAACAGTATGGCTTATGCAAGTGACCTGTGGATCCCCACGCCCAATATCTTCGCATGGCCTTGTGTTCTTGTTGGACGCTGTACGATGTACCGCTTACGAGCCATCCCCCCTCCGCCCCTGGAAACTCATCTTCGTTACACCACCTAGGCAAGAGATCACAGACTCCTTCCAACTTGGTGGATCTGACAAATCAGAATACTTCACCTCCATGTTCTGGGACACGCGCATGAAGTCATATATCATGCAGCTTCGTGACACAGATGACGTGCACTCTTCGAACAGCGCATATAAGCAATGGGGTTTTCCCCTGTGGAAGAACTCGTTGATTAGCCTCCCACGATGCATTGCCACTTTAGCGCACCTCGCACAAAAACCTTGGCACGCAATTGGTTTTGATTGTGTGGAGCAGATGACGATGGGACTTTGGGGTACGTTTATACGGACACCGGGAGCTCATTTGCTTGGAGATATGCTGGGCGAGCAGCCGATTGGACCGAGTGGGCTTCACATGAGATTCCCTAGGGGCAATAACTCAGGGATGTACTATTAATACTTTGGATCACCTGATATACATGTTATGATTTTTTTTCCGACTTAAACGAATTCATGGTCATCGAGAAAATGAAAAGTAAAAACTCAATAACGCAGAATTAATCTGCAGTTCTGAATGAGACGTGGATTTCTGAACAATAAGCAGTCCACTCAAGCCTTTTCATCGCCCTCTACAGCATTTTTCATACCTTCCCACACATCATCCCCTTCCTGATCATCCTCATCCACGGGCGCAGTATCTTGTTTTTGGTCCCAAACAACAACCGTCGGTATTGTTGTCATGAAAACGCGCTCCAAAACCGTGCCCTTCTTGTCAAGGTGCTGCCCAACATTATCAGGAAGTGGGACAACACTGTGTATGCGTATATATCGATCTATCGATGCTGAAGCTAAGTGGGTTGGGGATGATGCCAGTGAGATGGCAGTGCCCGATAGGCCTGGATGCCAAAAAATCAGTCAACGAGAATCAATAAGCGTCATCAGGAGAACAGACCTTTGTACCCATATGAGATACTCCCATTCCGTAAGTCAATCGCGTACATATTTGAGCCGTAGTCTGAGATGAAGGCCTCACTGATCATGTAGTAGTCAGTAAAGCAGATTAAGGTGTCGATCAGAGAAATACCGACTGTTCTGAGGGTCCCTTTTCTATTGTTTTTACGCCACCAACCTTCCCTATTCCTTTGAACACAGCGACAGGTCGCCGCCCAGCACGAGTGTCGTAACGACGCATATCACCGAGACGTGTGCCTGCAAGAAGATGCTGTTGGCTTGCAGATGTTGAAGGCGAGAGGTAGGTTAAACATGTATTATGAACGGGCTGCCGCAGACCAAGAAAATCATTTGGGACATTTTTGGCGCGCCAAATTTCCCCAGGAAAAAGTGTATCGCTTTGTTTCCGCTTTTTGCTGTTAGCTAGTGCAGTTTTTGCTGAACTTTCGGACGGAGGAGCAAATGCACGCTCTGTATCCCAGAGAGATGCTTCTACCTCGTCGCCTCCGTACGCAAATGTTTGACGGTCATGTGAGAGACGCCAGTCACATAGTCGAGACGGTAAGGCCGCAAGTTTATGGTTGACTTCACTATGATCGTCCTTCAAAGTCGACATCAGCAGGGCGCCGTTGGTAGTACAGGAGAACACAGAGCTTTGCTGCTTCAGAACCATCAAGAAAACAACCTGAATACAAAGAGCTCACCTGCCTGAAGCAGCAAGACCGATGAAAGACTGATCACTTTTAATTCGAGTTTCCTTCCACTCTTGAAGTAATTCAAGCTGATCATCTTCATTCAAAGAAAAAATTGAAACCACTCCATTAGCATGAGCAGCTGATAGCTTTCTCTCAGCATTAGATGCTTTACTAATGCGAGGGGCTGTCATGAACGCACCAATGTCTTTTCCCCCGTGTTCAACGCGACTTTTTGAATCCCTTTAGTTCTGCCAGTGGCAGAACCATCGTAGAGAGTTTTCAAGGCTGTTTTTGATTCTTCTTGCGAAGCTGGGTTGTACCCCACTGATTTTATGTTGCCCAGTTCATCACCGACGAGAAATCGAGGCATTATTAGCGTGACAATACCCAGCGCGTGACGAAGTATGTGCTGTGACTAATTACCATTTTTGTAAATCAGCGTCTCGATATCTCGCTTAAAGCTTACCAGGTGTGCGGCACAGCACGTTCATGGACGGGCCACTTAAAGAACTGTCCAAGCTTGAAAGGCTCACAGAGAGAACCAAAGGGAAAACATCGTCTATTGAGAACTCTCTGGACTATCTTCTCCACACTCTTCGACAAGTAAAGGGTTGTATCGACGCAGAGAGCGTTTCAGCGGATACCTATGCCCTTCTAGCACAAACCGTCGAAGAAAAGAAGAAAGAAATAGACGAGAAGCAGAAGGAGATTTACAATGGAATTGCGAGACTTGGCAAGGCTCTAGACAAGGTCTGCATGTTCTGCTAATCCTTCATGTCGGCAAACATGAGCTCACACGACACAGAAATTCATTCAACCCCTTCCGACATATGAACCTTTATTCGCATCGAAGGATGCACAAGCAGCTCTTGAAAGAACCATTGCCCTACATTTTCTACGCACCGGGCAGTTTTCAACAGCGGAGACATTCATTCAAGTAAGCAAATGTTGGGGTGTCTGAAACTCGACTAGAATCGTTTCCAGGAATGCAAGATGGTCATCGAACCTGAGCAACGAACCAAATTCCAGGACTTGCACCGCATAGTATTGGCATTAAAGAGACAGGATATAGGGCCTGCATTAGAGTGTGCCACGTTTCATGACTCCCACATTATCCTTTCTTATACGTGCTGCTTCTAGGTGGTCGCTGAAGAACCGTGAATTTCTTCGGAAACGATCGTCGCCGCTGGTGTTCTACTTACACCGTTCTCAATTCGTCCGTCTCCTCTTGGCGGAACCACCAGATGCTGGCCCTGCCATATCGTACGCAAATGCTACATTGCGCAGCTTCTATCCAGAGCACGCAACAGAGTTTCAGAGACTCATGACTTCCGTTCTGTATCTTCCGAAGGAACGCCTTCAGCGGTCTCCGTACGCAGACTTGGCCTCGGACTCGGTGCATACAGACCTCGAGCCACTTTTCGCAAAGGAATACTGCACGAATCTTGGTATGAGTCGACAAGTGCCACTGAGAGTCATAGGTGATATTGGTGGTGGAGGTGCCCTGGCCAGAATTGAAAAAGCTCGGACAGTAATGAAAGAGCGCAAGAGTGAATGGAGTCAAACCGACGAGCTGCCTGTCCGTACTTTTTCCTTTGTTGAAGCCAATTGTGTCTCATTGCATCTCCAGATCGAAATACAGCTCGCACCAGAGAACCGTTATCATTCCATTTTTGCTTGCCCAGTATCCAAGGAACAATCCACTGAGCAGAACCCCCCGATGATGATGACATGTGGGCACGTCATAACAAAGGAAAGTTTGCAGAAACTAAGTAAGTCCAACGGGTACGTCTTTGTGTCCCTCGTGTTCTGGTTTGCTTGACTCATGATGGTTCCAGCCGTGTCAAATGCCCATACTGCCCCACCGAGTCGACGCAGGCAAACGCTCTGCGCGTTTTTTTCTAGTATGTCTATGGCGGTCCAAACGCAACTTAATAAAATCACGTGCACGCACAATTTTCACGCACGCACAGCAGAATCGCACGCACACACACCGAAAAAATCGCGCGCAGACTCGACCGTTGTTTCGAAAGTGCTAATTATGCAGTATCATAGCCGTATTGAAAAATTAATCAATGAGACATCAACCAGGCTCTCAGCTCCTCAAGCTTATCCTCGACAAACCCATCTTCCATCAAGAGACACCCTGTTTCCTTCACATTTACGACGGAAGATTCCTGGCAATCACTGCAGACTTGAGGGATCTCGACTGATTCGAGTTGCGCAAGGATATCCCAGCTAGAATAAAAGATACTTGGGTGTCGCAACATCTCAGCTGGCCCAGTTGTCCAACCTGTTTCCCACCCGTCGGCACATGTCAATGGTGTATGGCACATCCCAGCCATAGTAGGGGGAACAACAGCTGCCAATGTGAGCCGGTGCGTAGAAATTTGATGGTTAACTTGAATTAGTGCATGTAAAATGTATGCGGGAATCTTCGCTATGCCCATTGGTCCGAGGCCTTTGATGGGGAGGGAAACGAGTTCTTTGAATGCAGGTGTCAGCCATGGAAGGATTTTGAACCGGTAACAAAGCTGGAGCTTTGTCGGCAAGTCCAAATCAGGGCGCGTCTCCAGTTGACTGATGGCATATGATTTTCCGACACTGACATCAAAGACAGTGCTCATAGTCAGCAGCGACACAAGAGCGGACACAGATTCTGGTGTGAAGCTTACTTTCAAATCCAAGAAGCATGCTCACAGCAACTCACCCTTGTTCGGAGAAATGTCTGATTCTGACATCGAGCTTGTTGGTCAGCGACCAAGCCCGAGCCCTGAGATAACAGCCAGGCTCGTTGAAGAACCTGAGAAAAAATGTCGTCGAGGTATGCTAGGTTTTCCCATTATATCTCTAGCAACAAAACAATGTTAATTTTCTCTATTAGTTGTGACCACTGGCGCTACAGAGTTTGCGACACTTAATATCAATGATGACTCGGAGGTTTGGACATATACAGAAGCAATGACGAAAGTCGAAACCAAATTGCCGAAGGAATTTCACATTGACATGATGAAGGAGGACAATATCGACGACATCGAAAAGACAGATCAGGCTGCAGCCGTGGGAAGATTTTCATATGATTTCGACAGCAACAGGCCTCCTAATGACTTTGGAAATCTCAGATTCTCAATGACGACGTTGTCAATCCATCCCCTGTGTCGTCCACTGTATTTTCGAATTCCTTTGCAATGAATGTTGTATCTTCGACGGCCGATTTTCTTGGTTCCGGCCATCCACAGGGTATGCTAAGACTCAAGCATCCCACCCAACATTCAATATGCTTCTCAAGCCCAAGAATAACCCTTGGATTAGGAAATGAAAATACTACGATTCCTCTTTACACTACATTGTCCTCTTTATCGAGTTTCTTAATAGTATGCACATTGTGCGCGATTTTTTTCTGTGTGTGTGCGCGCGATTCTGCTGTGCGTGCGTGAAAATTGTGCGTGCACGTGATTTTATTAAGTTGCGTTTGGACCGCCATAGTATGTCAGGGTATTCATCATTTGTATTGTATTTTCTCCGTCATTTCTGCATCTCTATTTTAAGTAAGTACTATGGGACTTGTATTATCACAGAAAGTTTTGGTACAATTAAGAATAATCAAAAGACCATCGGCCTTCATCATGTTTCAAGTTTTGGGCCGACCCAACGAGCCTGAATACCACAATGTCACTTGTACTCCTAGTAGAACACTGACAGACTTACCATCATTGTCAGAGTTTCTTCCCCGTCCTGATTCGTGCTCCTTACTATGGTGCTCTCGTCAATGGAGGGTGTGTTGATAAACTTTGCGAGCTCATCCAGCTTGGTAAGGTCGATATGATACTGCTCTGCTAAGGCCTGAAGTTCCGCTTGAGACTTTACTGTTTTACGAGACTCTAATAATTCGCTCAGAGATGAGGCCAGTAAACGATTTTGGGTAGAATGTGTTGGCAAAGCCTCCACTTCAGACTGAAGGCGAGAACGATGCATCTGCTGGACATAGTCTGCCTGTGAGAAATCCAACACCCTAATAAGTGCTGCACTCGGTACTAGACAGGTCACGCACTGATCGGACGGACCGCATGTGGTGGTCAACGCGCACAGGACCTAACTGGCTTAGCTTGGACATAAATTGAGGGTCTTTGGCATCGGCCTCAACCGCTAGTACAACGTTTGAACAGGTCGTGAGTGACGCGAACAGCTCTGGCATACGTACCATCAGTTTTATTTTCAAATGCCAGTGGTCTTGGACGTCGTATTGCTTGAGCACTATCTTGTTTCAAGGGTGTACGAGAACCTGCCCATGACGACTTTTCTTTAGGAAGCGTACGAGCTGCTTTAGATGGAGAACTGCCCATGGTGGATCTTGAAGTATAACATGACTGTCTCAATTATAATGCGATTGACAGTTGTTTACACTTCGCTTCACTCGAACTTGCCAGTGGCCACGTTCCACTGTACCCCACAAGCCTCAAAGCTTTTGCATTTTATTAATCTCGTGGAATTTTTTAGAATGCATCGGCTCCTCTGTGTGCGTCGTACGTCGTTTCTAGCGGTTTCAGCACCGTTTGCGCAGTGAGCACGGAGCACCTCCATTCTGCCTCAGTGCGTTACCCTTCGAGAGCGTGAGGCTTGCATGACGCTCTGAAACTCACGCGTCCCTTCCAACCGTGGTATACGTTTTGACTGCAAAAGAAAAGGCCGCTCACAGAGCGTCTCACGGCGATCGGGGTTATGGACAATGGACATAGTATTCGCTAACAAGTTATGTTACTTGCCAGATTCAACCGGTATGACGGCCGTGTAAAATGTCCACTTGGGCGGATGGATTTATCTCATGGCAAATGATCACGTTCTAAAATATCCACACGTGGCATAGTCAAGACAGTTAATCGATGATTGAACGCACTGCTTTGTGTTGCATTCTATATCATGGAGGGCCAGACGGAGGCGCAGTCCAGATCAAGATACTCCCATCACGTATGGAATCAAGGCAGGTGGGCTTCACGACTTGCTGATTGCTTCTGAACATAACTTAAATTGGGCAAACGATCGACAGACGTTCTTATAGTATTTATGAAATTGCCCACACCTCATCTTTCTCACAAGACTTACCTTCAGTGCGGATGCTCGCATTCCATTCTGCTTATAATTATTCGCCAAGCGCCTAGACGAACAACGACCGGGCATTTCTCTGTCCAGCCGTTTCCAAGCGTATGCGACGAAGAAAAGGCGAGGCCTACTTATACTGCGGAATCACACTTTCAATCCACATCACTATTCACCCGAGACAAGTGCCAGCTGATTGTATAGTCAGCTTTGGAACATAGGCAGGCCATGGAACTCGTGAATAATGCTAAAGTATGATGGGAATTATGACAGATGGGTAGAGTAATAAAAGAACATGGTCCAGGGCTCGTAAGCGTGAATGCGAGCCTTTGCAGACCCAGAGTAACATGCATCCTCCTAATAAGCACCACGGCGTCTTGAACTTCGACGACCTGTGCGTCTGCTTGAGCGACGTGAGCCACAGCATCTACAACACAGGATATCGACGATGACAGTCAAATATTGTGACAATAACCTGCAAAATGGCAATAATTAGTGATACTAATTTACCAAGTAATAGAGCAATAGACATACGGTGGTGATAGCTCCAACGATAGTCATGATAACATTTGCAATGGCAGATATAATGGCGTTGATTCCACCGCCAATAGCTGAGAAAATTGAACCCTGTACACAACAAATGATGTTAGACCTTGTCTGATGGAAAAAATGACTATGATAATATACCATGATGTCAATAATCAATAATCAGGTATAGAGAGTGTTGAATTGAAAGATATTGGTCTTCTGCTTATCCTTGAGTTCGTGCTTTATATACTCTGGATAATTGCATGACGTACAGATCGAGGTCACCAGCTCGTGGAGAGGAACCAGATGACATCACCGCTGCTGCCAGGAATGTAAACTTCGGCTCTCGACGTCCGACTTCGGTTATGGTGTAGATCCACACTACTGCGCATGACGACGCTGAGTTTGGCATACCCCAGGCCACCCCATCTTCATCATTGATGACGGCCTAAGTGGAGTGTAAAGAAACCTGAGACATCATGACACCTTTGCCAAAGAAAGACTCTTTTTCCTAGCAACGCAACTCAGGAGAATTGAAAAAGTACAAGTTCGTTATGATGCTGTGCAGCTCGCGTCTGATCATCCCACTCACGCAGAGCATGGTCCTGGCAGCGAAGGATCGGAATCAGCACTTTAGTGGGAGAGCATGTAAGTATGGTACATTGATGGGACTGCACAACAGCATTGTATAGACATCAAGATGAGCAAGTAGCTAATTCTACAACAATATTGTCAAATAGAGCCAAGAACTTTGAACGCACCATTCGTCATCACGCGCGCCTTCACTCCAGTATTTACCCATGCATTTTTCTCGCCAGCCTCTCCATCAGCCGACAGCATGTTACCAACTGATGGTCCTCGAACCAAAAGTTCGCCAATGGGGTCTGCACCTTTCTCGACTACATTATCGTTGACACCGATGAGTTTTGCCTCAACATTGACACTTGGAGCCCCAACATGTGCAGGTTCGGTGGCCGGAGATGAGGAAGGGAGTATCTGCATATCAAATGCATGGGTAGCGAAGAGAGGACCAGTAGCAGAACCATGCGTATATGCATTTATCAATGGGATGGAGAGCGCCATGCGAGCAGGCACAATCGCATCAAACGGTAAAAGTCCTATAATTGGATAAACATATACTGTTGTCAGTAATGGAACAAAACGCACCACCACTGATCACAACCGCTTTCACTGTCTCAGCCATTTTCCCAAGTACATCTTCCCGTGCATTACCGAAGACAGTACGATCCCATAGACTGTCCTTGGTCAGGAATCCTTCTGTGAGGCCAGCAAATTTGTGCCGCCATGCCAGGGGAAAGATGAAGGAGGATTTTTTCGCACGGTCCATCACCGAAGATGTAAGTGATTGGACATGTTCGGGCTTGAGGAAGAGGACTGTAGGAGAAGGAATCGGGAACTTAATCACAGAGAGTATGTCAGCTACATCCAGAGCTGGTGCATCTGTGTATATACCCTCAGGATTGGAGATACATGGACTTGAGCTCATACGTACCGCCATCATGGAAGACGTTTGTCGAAGGTAGAGTCGCAAAACTAGCGCCCTCGTAAAGAGCTACATAGGCAATAGCGCGTCCGTACGGTGTGCTCAAAGAATGACCAGAAACAATAGTATCTAGAGTAGAAAGATTAATGGCCGCAGGGAAGAGTGTCTTGATCGCCGTCACGCCGGAGGTGAAGTTCTCGTGCGAGAGCTGCACAGACTGCATCCCACCAGATGGGGTCTCGAAGAATGAGACGGTGTATGCGCTACCGGGCTCTGAATCCTAATCAGGACAAGGGATGCATGGAAATGCAGAGACATACGAGGAGCATTTTTTGGGGCTTGAGGTACCTTGCCATGGGATTCAACATCATTCCAGGAGTGTATCACCATCGAGATCCCCGATTGAGGCGCCAAATAGTCAACCACAATGAGCTTGCCATCGAGCTTGTAAGTATCGCGCGCGGCATTAAGAACATGCGGCAGAAAAGTATTGTCTGTGATGATAGCATCAGGCGGGTACCTCTCAAGGACTCGCGCGAGCAACTTGGGGGAGCTCAAAGTAATGGAAGCGATGGACTGCTCCGAGAGTGCGAGGTCACTGATAAGGAACTCTAGAATGTACACCAATTTGAGCTATACTCGAAATACGTCAATCGAGACGAAGCGCACCGATACAATCATTAAGCAATATCAAGACAGTTGAATCCTCAGGGACAAATTTAGCGATCCCCGAGCCAAACGCCGAGACTCGCGCTTTCAGCTGAGCATTCGTGATCTGAATGTGAAACAACACGATCATTCATTGATTATCTACGAGAAGGCAGTCGAACGCACTTTCGTAGACCAGAGAGTACGTGGTGCATCAAATTCGGGTTTCACGAAGTCAGTCACGATATTCACATCTTTCTCAGGTCGGACAGGAAACTGTGAGAGATTCAACGGATGTCTAAATGCAAAGTGCTTAAGTCCACGAACCCTGCCCATGAGCCCTGTCCCATAGTTGCGGTAGACCGCGCTCTCGCCTGGATGCCTCACACGCCCAGCATCACTTTGCCGACCTAGGAGAATTGGGTGGACAAGAGGCTGTGGTTTGTAGAGGTTCTGGAGGAGAAATACAGATACTCCAATGAAGCCGAGAAGAACGGTGAGGTCGTCTGTGACCAGGTAGTCTGAGATGGTCATATTGTATTGGTGACCGAAACTGACGGTACTGAAGACCACCAGTTAACTACCAGAGTAAATTGAGAAGGAAGAGAGGGTACAGGAGAGGCGCTTACAAGTCGACGTGTCAGCTTCCTACGTATACCGTTACGCTATGCTGCTGGCATCATCAATCACTCCATTACAAATCTCGGAATCTCACGTTTGAAAACTAGCTACATTTGCCGATGGGCCGCCCTCGGTGTTCAATCGCACGAATAGTTACCTACTAGCTAAGCAGCTAATGCTATGGCTAGTAAATCATGCTTGGGCCTGATTTCATGCCATTGCTTGACTGCATTCATGATAAGAATCGCCGCCCGAGCCCCAGATTCACTCATTCGATGTGCTGCGTATACTACCACTTCAACTTTGCCCCATGATTTCTACTCACCAAATAAAACTTTCGCTCAACCGCGCGTCATCCATCTAATAGTAGGCTAAGTCCACATTTGTGCTTTGTGCAAGAATGTTCGGGCGAATATATTATCGATCTTCCGCAATGCGCGTGTCTGAAGCTTGGTCAGTGCACCTCGTCCGTGCATGGGTACTTAAAGGATCATCACGTGATGTATGTCATAACTTCTTTTCCCCTCTTCAACCATCCCTCTCCCCTACCTGCGTGTATTTTTAAGCAGTATACTCAGTCACGGTCTAATTTTGTATTCGCCACCTGTAGTAATGTGCGCTACGAAGAAGTTTTCGACCAAGGCCGCCGAGCCTGGGCCTGGCGCTAAATCTGTCCGGGAAGCGACAGTTTCAAAGTCGCATCATATAACCCATCCCCCTTGGATTGACATGATTACCGTGGGTCGCCATCATTATAAATATTGCGCATATTTTATCTAGATAATCTGCGCTTATCTGAGTTGTGTGAAAATAACCCCTGTCCGTAGGAATGTATCACCACGACACCCGATGGCACCCGCCACGGCGTATCACGTCCAGCGATCAAGAAAGTAAGCACGCGACCTCCGTTATAGCCCCCTGCATAGTTACGCCTGACGTTCTGTAGTTTGTTGACTCAAAGTACCACTTGGAAATGAATCCTTTAGCATCCAGCCAGCTTAACCGAGCAATCCATCACGGCGCTGATAAAGGGACATTTGTCCTGCCAAAAGGCGGGTCTCCCTTTATCGCGGAGTCTGTGATGTTATTTTTTTTTACGCGATTCTAATTAGGTCCTTCCGGGAAAGTCAAACTTGCACCTCGGCGGCACACTGAGGCAGCTAAAGAGGTGCATCACGTTGCCACTAATTGCCACTTCACCTTAACTAAGCACTCACTTGGCAGAACGCAAAGCCAGCTTCAAAACGCTCTACTGCTGCCAAAGAAAGTCATATCATCCAAATCAAGGAAGCTACTAAAACCGCAGTGAAGAAGACGTCTCGTGCCGCAAAGCCGGCGGCTACTACCACCGCACCTGTCGCACCGCCGAAGTCAAGAGTTGCTGAAAAGAAATATCACTCCACTGCAAAGAAGGCCAGGACGACTGGTTCTCCCACTCGCAGGACGGTCGGAAGAAAGACCGCTGTTGCACGGGGTACAGCTAAGAAGGTATATATACGCTCACTAATATTAATATTAGCGCTAATCTTTGACACGCGGTCGTTGCTCAGACTGTCACAGGAAGGTCAACTCCATCAAAGACCAGGCGGGGAGCGGCTTCCTCGAAGAGGACTACGAGGGCAGCAGCTTCGAAGCAGAGGGCCCAGAAGACTTCTCGCAAGTAACGCATGTTATTCATGGTAGGATCGGATTTAATATTTATGTCACTGGTGCTCACCTGATACGGTCACATGACAGATTTCGAGCTCTTTCTGGCGAATCATGGCTAACGTCTTGATATCTCCTCAGAAACATGGTTTTTCTTCGTTGGTTTTCGTCACATGTTCCAGTCTATTTTTCATTCACCTTGCTGTTTTTACGTCTTGGATGTATCTCCGTGATGTCCCACTCATGCTTTCCTACGAGTTTTACTTTTGACGAAATGCCTATCTCATTCTATGCTCTACCTTACCGTACGCTATTTACTGTCATTTGTCCTGGTCTCTCCACACAGTTGTATGCATACTCTCTTACAATTTGGAACAACAAATGAGTTCCTCGGGAACATCGAATTGTGTGAAAGTCGGCCTGATGTTAAAACGTTATACTCGGATTGTGGAGTTTTCCGAAAGCCGGTGATAGTGACAAGCTTAAGTTGGCTCTATGACATGAACTGAAAAGCATATCCGGATTCAATGTCAAACGTATCCACTGTTTTTAGAAAATGATTAGGTCAACTACTATACCGGAGAGTTTATTCGATCTATTATGCTGTAGCCGTGACATTTAAATTTACTTCCGAAGCCAATCACAATATATTTACCTGAAGTTGTTTCGTGATCGAAAGTGCTATAGCTACAAGCCTTGCACAAGGCTGCCAAGGCATCCTCTACCCAACGGGACAATGATATAGGAAGGCAACTGGATAAGCAACAACTGTGGCTGTTCCTGATTTTGGTCCCGCTAGTTGTGGTATCTGTGGCGGTGCTGAATTTCCCATCTAAATAAGGTTTCGGAACGCGTTTTGTTTATCAACAAACAACAAACGCGCCCGCACGTGACCGAACGCGTTTTGGGTATAAATGTGAATGACTTAAACTGATTGCCTACTCCATCTCTTGTTTCCTCCACGCCCGAATTTTGCGAATTCTGTATTTGATCGTTGCACATCTGTTTCATTTGACCTATTATTCTATACTCAATAGCAGCAATGTCTTCCAACACTTCAGCTTCTCCACCCCCTATCGAGACTCTTCCTGCCTCTTCGTCCAAAGCCAAGAAGCCAGCAAAGAAGCTAGCATCGAAGAAGGCTCCTGCAAAAGCTGCTCCAAAGGTCGCCTCCCATCCTTCTTGGAAAGATATCATCAAGTTAGTCAGTTTAATCGGACCAATGTAGTTTTATAACTCTATCATCAGGCGTGCATCACTGCTCACAAGGAGGACGCTCGCAGTGGTGTGTCAAGAGCGACTATTAAGAAGGTGCGTGTACATTCTACCTCTGTCTAGAGGTGACTAATGTTGGCTGATTAACAGTTTGCCGAGGAACAATACCGCCTCGAGGTCTCTGGTACAAACTTGTACCAGCTCAACCGCGCTATCACATCTGGCGTAACGGCGGGCATCTTTGCCTTGCCCAAGGGTCCTTCTGGCAAGGTTAAACTCGCACCGAAAAAGAAGGCCTCTGACGATGAGGTATGTGGCAGTAATAATGATCTTGTTTTATAGCGCTCACGCACGTGTCTCAGAATTCAAAACCTGTACCTGTCAAGAAGGCAGTCGTAAAGCCAGCCGTAAAGAAGGCTCCTGCTCCAGCTAAGAAGGTTGAGGCTCCAGCGAAGAAGGCTGCCGCAAAGAAGCCCACCACCGCATCCAGGGCAAAGAAGCCTGCCCCACAGAAGACCACAGCAGCTGCCACCAAGAAAGCTGCCACCGCAGCAGCACCCAAGAAGGTCGCTCCGAAGAAGACTACTGCTGGTGCTCCTACCAAGAAACCTGTGGCAAAATCAGCAGCATCTGCTAAAAAGGCGTCAACCGCGAAGACAGCAGAGAAGAAGAAGGTAAGCTAACATTTGAGTTTACATTTAATCATCCTTACACTTTTCCCCAGGTCGCAGCCAAGGCTGCAGCTACCAAGGCCGCCAAGAAACCTACCTCGAAAGCAAAGCCAGCTTCATCACGAACTAGAAAGGTACGCTCTCGTACCCGTCTGTTTGCTTATCAGAATTCATATTCGCTTTTCTAGGTTTCGGCTTAATGATACCCTGTACCACATTGCCTGGATTCGGTTTCTCTTCCATCTGGTGTGACATTAGTGTGCTCCTTGTATTTTTGGTACCTACTTTATTCGTGTACAATTACTAGTACTGCATATCATTTCATTGAGGCTTAGTGACATCTCACTCGCGTTACAATTTCCTTGCTAAGCCAGACCGAGGGCTACATTCTGTAGCACTCACTGGTGATACTCACAGTAGTCAGGCTGAAAGTATGTGCCCTCTAGATGAGATCTGTGACTTAGCATAGCAGTCAATCAACTGTTTACTGTGTATGAGGTGTCGACAATTGCACTGGCAGGGCTAACAGCCACCTATCTTGTTCTATCTCGACATAGATGGATGTCATGTCCCTCATATAACCCAACCTCGCTTTGCATTTCCTTGCTATAATTCCAAGAGTCGCCCTATGATAGCAATTAACCTGAGTTCGAAACCCTTCGTTCCGCGAGAGCTAAAATCGAAATGTAAGAACCAGGGTATCATGACAATGGAAGGAGTGGAAGTGCACTGACAACATCTACTCTTGGAAGCCGAAGTCCCAGCGATAGGAATGACCACCTGGATCTGTAAAAAACGTATTTCCTGCTAAAGATTCGAAGTTCACCAAGACGGTCCGTTCCGGGACTCGTAATTAGTAGGAAGATGCCTCCTGCCTCAAGCAGCCTCTATCTGGAATGAAATCCTTTGTTTCACTTCAAATTCACGAAAACGAGGTTTTTAATGAAGACCGCGACTGCTCTGCCATGAGATCGTTTTGTAGTGCGACCAAATATGTCCAATGGAGGTTTATCTTGTAAGTCTTGCGAATTCCGAATCGAAGAGTGAACGTAACCATGGGGGTGTCCGTAGTTTAGCTAAGTCACTGCGCGCACGGCTTAACCTTTTAAAGGATGGGATCTGGTGAACGGCTATGGAGCCCTATCACCGTCATGACTGTGGATATCGCACCAGATCTGGCTTGGTCAACACATTTAAGTAGGCGATGCTCGCATCCAGAACATCATGTGTACATGCACACCTTCGTCAAGGAGTCCAAACTTCAAAGGTGAGTTGCTCGTGATGATAAGGGCAATGCTAGCCAGGAACTAGCCAAGAAGGCAACAAGGAGGTAGACGATTAAGCAAGGCACAGGTCGCCAAACCTACATCTAGTTATAAAGTTCTTAGTTAGGGTTGCTGCGGTCAACGAGCCGCCTATAATAATTAGAAACCATTATTACTGCGGTCAGTGGAGCTCGGCTATGCGGCAACTTGAGAGAGTATAATTCAGGACCTACTTTTCCGCGAATGAAACATCCTAACCTTCAGTTACATATTATTGGTAGGTACCAGGTCCGAAGATACTTAGTCATCAATCGGTAAGTACATATTATCCTGCCGGAATGTCCCGGCACCGTGCGTCCGGATTTCGCTTCCTACATTCGTTTTTCTCTCTTCCACGACGTCGAGTTCGTCGTACCTAGCACTTCCTTACTCGCGCCTACAGTCTTTCTTTATGCCCACACATCATCCCCCTTTAATCGAACATTCTTATAGCATGCCGTCTCGATTCATATTTCTGTTTGACTCGAAGACATGATCGAATTCGTAAGCAGGTATTCCGCCCTCCTGAGCGAACCGGTTGCACTGCTTGCCCGAGCTAACACTCGGTCTAGCCCAACCTAATGGATCAGATCACGTCAACGACCCTCGAGCCAGACGATGCTAGGATGCACTTCGTCGTGGGTAGTATCGGAACTGGCCGTTGCCAAGAAAGCTGACAAACTTTCGAGTGTTAGAAGATTAATTCACTTCCACGCATATAGTACCAATACTTAGGATCAAAGTTACGACTCGAGGTAACCGCTCACACTTACTATCGCTGGCCAAAGGAATAATTCATTCATATAGTTATATTATATTATTACACCCTCCGGAGTGTGCGGATGCAAACAGACCTACAGGCCACCGCCCAGACTTGGCCAGAATCTCGTCATCTTTCCGTAGACTGTAAGTATCAGTACTTATTAGAAAAAGCTACTTATCATAAAGGGTATCAATCGTAACACAGCACCCAAGCTCCTGGACTCTATCTCATGAATAACCGGAAGCTGCGGCACTTCTCGAGGCCTCTTCTTTGTCCTTCCTAAGTTTCTCGACGTAGATGAACGTCATGATGACAGTATCCATCATATGAGCCACTTCAGGAGATACTTCCAGCATAGCTTTACGTTTCCTTCCTATAATTCCGAGAGTCGCTCTATGAAAGCGAGCGACCTCCGTTCGAGACGCATCGTTCCGTGAGAGCTAAAATCCAACTCCTCATGTTAGAAACAGAGTATCAGCAGTAATGAAGTGGAAGCGCACTCACAACTACCACTCTGGACTTGAGGTCCCAACGATAGGGACGGCCATCCGGTCCTATGAAGACGCGCTCCCTGCCAGAATTTTATCATGACGGTCTGGATTTCCTAGAAGGACGCTATATACTCACCGACCCCATAGGCCTCTCTTCGGAATGAACTTCTTCGTCGCTATTTCAGTCCCACCAGAACGAAACTTTGAGGAAGTAAAAGTGTGCCACTCGATCTCTCCCAAGACATCGAACTGGTGGCGCATATGATACTGGTTGTCATATGGCCTGACTTTCTGAATGGTCGTAGTCCGTACGCCAACTAGTCTGAATGGAGTCTGGGTTTTGTAAATAATTTGTCCTTGCTCGTTGGTGATGACGGTATTGCGAACGTGTTCAGTGGAGAGAGTGAGCAAAATCATTATGGATATCTACTGCGCACTGTTGACTCGGAGTGCTTCACGCGCTGCATTTAAAGTGGATGTGGCTGTTGTGTGCTGTTGAATTTAGACATTCCATTACCTTGCTTGTCAAGGTTTCTAGCACTCCAGGTATATCTGTCATGTTCCTAACTTACCGGCAATTTCCGTGGCACTCCATGTCTTGCAGGGTAGCCTAAGATAAAAGGGGAGGTCCTAGGCGCGTCTGGATGGCCGAAGCACTACGGGCAAGGATGAAAATACAAGGCGGCAAGAATAAATAAAAAATCAAATGTAACACAATGGCTCGAAACCACTGCAAAACATTGAGCCACTGTAGGATCACTGCATTTTTAAAATGTGTAAGCTTACAGCAATCCTGTAGCGATTAATATTAATATCTAACACCTCAACAACACATATATTGTGTTACATTTTCGCTGGAATTACTGCTACCTTATACATATCTCCTTTTGCCTGCAGTGAAAACTCCACTCAAATTCAGACGCCGAAGCCCAGGGGCCGGATTGGCCCTAGACTCTGGTCTACGCGGAATAGCCCCAGATCTCAGACTTTCACCTACTAGTCTAGTAATCACTCTTACTCATTATATCAGACATTTCGTCCTGTAGATACTCAACGATTACATTTTTATGCTACATTTAAACCTCACCGTCAAACTTTCACACAAAGAAGGCGGAGTTGTGAACTTGGCGCATCAGCGGCGTTACGATTATAAATATCATCCCAAGCCAATGCCAAGTAAGTAATTCGTCCGACGCAGCTTCCAAAAGAACAATATTTGCTGTGAAACACCGATCGTTGGACTCTGCTTATGGCATCAATAGGTATATGGCAGTTTCTTGCAGAATATTCCAAATTCACAACGTTGGCTGGTGAAACACCTTCACCCAATCATCCATGACCAGCTCAGAGACCTCACCATTGCTCGAAAATGGCAGCTATTCAGCTCATAGGAATCCTCCTCTTACCCGTCGTGTTGTCAGCTTCATGAAAGGCGAGGATGAGCCATCATGGGCAGAATCTTTCAAGTTCTTCATTTTCGGCACATGGTTCAATATCCTACTCGTATTTATACCTTTGAGCTTCATCTCTCACAGCATGGACTGGGACGCTGGCCTAATATTTTTGTTCAGCTTTTTGGCCATCGTCCCTTTGGCTAAGGTGGACACTACTCCTATCATCAGATTCTTGGAAGATTAACAACATCGTCATTTTTAGTTGTTGGGCGAGGCTACAGATCAGTTATCTGTCAAATTAGGGGAAACTATGTCAGGTCTTCTTAACGCGTCATTCGGGAATGCCGTAGAAATTATCGTCGGCGTTGCTGCTTTACTCAACGGTTTGTCCACCGTAATATAATTGTTCGCAACTCACGATGATCTTAGGCCAATTGCGAATTGTTCAGACGTCCGTGAGTATCTTCGTACGAGCTCTATTTGTGATAGATTGACCTTGGCTTAGATGCTGGGATCGATCTTATCAAACATTCTGCTTGTCCTTGGTTGTTCCTTTTTCGTCGGTAAGGGACCTCTGCTTTTGGAGTAGAGTGTACTCATTCGATATAGGTGGATTATATCATCAAGAAGGAGTTTTCAATGGTACTGGAGCTCAGGCGTGCGTCCTCTTTTTCTGCCCTTGAAAACCCTTTGTTGAATTGCGATAATTTATAGATCTGCCTCCGTAAGTTACCTGCCATATTCGTCGCCATGATAACTAACCGAGTATAGCTTATGACTCTTTCGTGCATCAGTACGAATGTTTTCTCCGATTTGAGAATTTTGTTAATTTTTTCTAGCCCTTGTCATTCCTGCTGCCTATGCAAGTACTACAAACGCTGGAATGCAGAATTATTGCGGTGATGCCTTTGAATGTCCCACTGCGGGTCTACTTTCTATTTCCAGAGGAACTGCCATATTACTCCTGGGAGTTTACTGTGCCTACCTTTGGTTTCAGGCATGTTCTAGTATCTTTTTATTTATCCTTTAATGTACTCATCCAAGCGTTCAGTTAAAATCTCATCCCGAACTATTCATTTTGCCTCCTTCACCTACGGATGAACCAAACAGTGAGGGAACGGTGGCTCGTATGGGAACAGCCGCTGCTGGTGTTGCGTAGGTTTGGTTTTGTCATTTACTACATTCGGTGCTGATTCTCACTCCTCAAGACTTTTATCGGTAACTGTGGTCATCGCATTTTGTGCTGAGTATCGTAAGTGTCCTACTTTGTTCCTTTGGTCTTATATTCAATTGTACTAGTGGTTTCCTCCATTGAGGAAACTGCAGTTCGCTATTCCATCCCTCAGGCCTTCATTGGTGTTGTCTTGTTGCCGATCGTGGTATGTTTCAAGTTTTATCTGGCCAACTGTTTACTGACATCTTCTGTAGGGTAATGCTGCAGAACATGTCACTTCAGTCTGGATGGCAATGAAGAATAAATATGAGCTTACCATCACCATTTGCGTTGGGAGTTCGATTGTAAGCGTAGACCGTTCGTCGTAAGCCTGTGACTATGCTGACTATTGAACAGCAAATTGCCTGCTTCGTAGTGCCACTTCTCGTGATCGTCGGCTGGATGTATGATCAAGTATTACATCTCGCGAGGTGTCATTCTCACATTTCTTTTGTTGTTTAGAGCCGATCAACCCCTGACTTTGCACTTCCACAATTTTGAGGTCCGTCTGTCTAGGGCATATTCCGGATGATCATCTAATTTCCTGACGAATATTCAGACAATCGTCCTTTTTGTATCTGTCTTCCTTGTCAACCTGTTGATCATGTCAGATTCCCTTTCACCACATCTCAGTCTCATGGAGACCTAACTCATTTATTTCAGGGACGGAAAATCGAATTATATGGAAGGCCTCATGCTCCTTACCCTGTACTTGGTCATCGCCATCGCATGTGAGTTGCCCCTCGAACCTTTGAATCACATTCTGATCGCATTTTAGTTTGGGTGACCTGAGGTACTATCAATTATTATAAATATTGGTGCTTAATATTTACCGACGCGTCCCTCCCTGATTCACCTTCCTGAGTTCCTTTGATGGCGGGGGCCAAAGTAGTTAGTAATATACACATTTCTTCGCCACCTATTGATTTCTGCGCCGCCCTGTTTATTTAGGCGTCACTCAAACATGTACGTAGTTAACTTTCGAAGGGAAGCATCATACATTCATTTTTAATGACCCGCAAATGTGAGCGTTCAATTTTTCAAGATAAGGCTGTCTCCCTGAATACGAATGGCGGGAAGCGTATGCTCTATTATTAACTTATACTAGGATTCGAGTTGCACTTCAACTGGTCCGCTGTTTGCGACATTGCCAATATGCCAAATGTCAAAGGCAATGATTAGGAGTTCTTCCGCGAGAGTTTCATATGGTACAGTAGTGTCGGTACACATCTCACCATCTTTGACAATTTGATCCACGTTCTCTGTAGTATCACGCTACCAGCAGGGACATCCAATGTGATCGACGGAGCCACTCCAGCAACGTTGCAGACCAGAAGTACCAGTGCAACTACCAGTAACGGACCGCTTTCCTATTGGACATTGAGCATATTCTAGGCATAAGCTGCTTTGCAGTTCTAACAAAGTAGTTTCCACAGCTTACAAACAAGATCGTCTGCTTCCAGCTCCAGCTAGGCTCGAAATATTCTGGCCTTTTCGGTGTTACTTACAATAAACGACTACCATTATACCGATAGCGAAAAATGTTATCCACAGGTTTCGAACCTGCACCATCGAAGAGTAACAGATTTCGAATCTGTTAACAGCTCCACCGTAAGCCTCATGAGTGATGTTCGAAAACCTCTCCATGAGCTCATGTCCAACGTGCGATGATAAAGAAAAAAATATTATCTGCAGGTTTCAAACCTGTACCATCCAAGAGGAACAGATTTCGAATCTGTTAACAGCTCGACCATAAGTCTTGTGATTGATGCTCGACAACCTGTCCATGAGCTCATGCCCAACGTGCGATCATAAAGAACAAAACTGTCTGCAGGTTTCGAACCTGCACCATCCAGAAGTAACAGATTTCGAATCTGTTAACAGCTCAACCATAAGTCTTGTGATTGACGATAAAAAACCTGTCCATGAGCTCATGCTCAACGTGCAGTCATACAGAAAAAATTTGTCCGCAGGTTTCGAACCTGCACCACCCAGGAGGAACAGATTTTACGTTATCCACTTGGCTAAAACCAGTGAATATAAATACGAGTTCAAGCTCAACGTGCCAGGCAGGTAAGCTCTGCCCGACTATGTGGCTACTTGTGCAGGCGAGAACGACAGTAGCTGACCGTAGTGTCGTGAACCGCGAATCAGTCCCACGTGTTAGCGCAGGCGTACAAAGTGCACGAAAACGGGAAGAATACAATGTATCTTGTCATCGCTCGATGATAGGCCGTACGGCCTGTATCGATGATAGTTTGTATGCAAAGTCTCGCGCGTATGTGGGCTACATAGCCCACGTGTATATCTAGAGCTGCGCGGCCGTATGGTGGCCATACTTGCACATGACAATCTGTAGACATAATTAACTCATACTAGTGGTCAGGAGAAGTCGTGTAATTGAGTGTACCAAGAGGGTAATTGCCAGCCAATGATGCATGGATGAAAAGCTGCTTCTCCCTCGGGCTGAAATTATGATGTTACCGGTCATCAAGTCAATGATTCGTTGCGCCCGACAACTGGGTCATGGACTACAATTGACACGTAAGTATTTTTGTCATATGTTTCATCAAGAACAGTGAACTTTGCCAGCTCCCTTGTAAGAGGGCGGAATTCTTCCTCGAGTTGTGAGCATGACTATTTGAAGGCTTTAATGAGTTCTGAAGTTTTTTCATGTCGCCTTGGATCCTTTGCGTGAAGAACAACAAGGTCAGAGAGGAAAGCATCGGAGGAATCAGTTCGCGACTGACGTTGCGATCAGATGGCGAGGAAGGTGGTGCATTTAAATGGTCGGATGTGTGATATTATACCATGTATTGCCATGTGTCGTTCTGCTAGCCGCTGTCCCACAAGCACTGATGCTCATGTACCATCATTTGGAGAATGCATCAAAGACATACTGATTGTACATCATCAGCGGAATCCTTTGGAAAATAGCGAGCCAGGACAATAATCGAGAAAAGCTGCAGAAAACTTGCTGTCGGACAATATGCTACATGTGATGCTTTTCAATACAGGTTCTGATAAATGATAGAGATGAATATAATTTTTAGAAAGTACAACTAAGGCTGCTGAATTTACCAGGAGTCGAAACTTCGGAAGACGCTTGAGCACCGTGACATTCCCTTCCTTTGAGAGGTTTGTCCGATTAAGGGCCACTGCCAAGTATACACCATTGTAGTGAACCTGAAAGCTTGCTAGGCAACGCATGTTCAATAGTGGTCGCAAACACAATCAACTCGCGAAAGTTGGTTTGACTTGGTCAGATGCCATAGTGAGTGCATTATGAAGTCGAGAGTGATGAACGAGAATAACTTACGGTAAATAAAAAGTGAACAAGCTTATCGATTTATGAATATTCGAATGGTCACAGGTGTTTAATTTCTCAGCATTTGTCGTCAAATCATCTTCAAGAACCATGGATGATGACTGAAAACCTTTCCGAGGGAAGGCTGAAGCCATCGCACGGCATGAAAGTGGATTCCTTCTCATGGACAGACTATCACATAGAGAGGTTTCGAGGCAATGACTTGGGGCCTAGTCAAGAGGGACCTCCGAGGATCTATACACACAAAATCTTGTCAGTAAGTTTCGAACCAACTCCAATGGAGACAGATTTTGAGTCTGTTGTGGTAACCACTTGACTAAGACCAGTTAGAGAGAACTCTGAAGAAACTATCCATGAGTCAATGTCAAGGTGTGTTCCGATAGAAAAAGGGCATAGGAAGGTGTGATGGATTTTGATTCTGTTGAGAAACCCACCTGGCTATAAGACCAATTGAGAGTTGCGTACATGCATAACTTTCTCAAGAAGTCCGAACTTGAAAGACAAGTTTCTTGTGATAGTATCCGAGTCAGGGGAATGTGCTAGCCAGGGCCTAGCCAAGAAGATAGATTATTAACGTTGGTCCCAAGTGAAACGGAACAAAACAGATGTGCGATTCCGTGCCAATGTCGGACATTGAATTTCGTCGCGCGTTCATTTTGGTTTCAATGATGACCAGATCTGATCTTCGAGTCTGGGTTAGACAGGCTGGTCACCAGTCTAATCGTCATGATCTTTTCCATATTCTACCCACGAAATATAAGAACTCATGACTACAATTGATCAATACCATAATACAGCGACATAATCTCATACCTAATATCTTGTCTGCACGGAATCCCGACGCTCGATACAAAGAGATAAGGAGAACGGAGGAATAGGCAGGCAACACACCCCACTACCATACTCTCCTCGAGATTCCCGCAAACATTCCACGAAAGCGGATGAGAAACCAGCTCGCATCGCTGCAAGCTCCAATCGTCTGATCTTCGCTGAAATGCGTGTCTAAAACGGCCGGCGGGAAATGCGGGAACGGTGTATTGATGGGGTTAAGTCTCATCAGGGTATTCAGATAAGAAGAGACACTGAGGGTCCCATAGATTGGAAAGTTCTGTCCAGTAGTAGCTACACAGGTTTCTATCCTCAATCAATGGACATAACCATAGGTATTTCTTTGTCTAGTGATTCTGCAGTCACCATCGTGATGGCTTCCAGTTCTTCCTCTGTTGCTGCTTCTTGGCACATCCTGTCTCTTTCGGATCAAAAGCTTACTGATTCTGACAGGAGCTCGGTGGTGTCATCCTACGTTTTACCCAAGTATTTCGAGGTCCAATTAGTCCCATGACTAGTAACTCTTCAACATATCATTGAGAACTTCCCTTGCATGACTAGTGAACATTACACCCAGATTTCTCACCAGAGTCACGCACAGCATGAGCGCAATCGTGTAATTCCGTAGCACACTTGTCACGAACTGTATTACGGCTCACACCATCGTCTTGATGTACCCTCACTGGATGAGAGATAAGGGGATCAATGCATTCATGTCTCTATCTCGAAAAGCAATCCAATCTCGCATTGATAAAGTACGTGCGACAGAAATTTAATCTGACTACAAAACCACCCTGCATAGAGAATATGTCTGCGACTGAAGTCTGTCGGACCTCGGTGAAACATTCCATTGGAACGTCGAGAGTAGACGTAAAGTATCGTGTGCAATGCCAAGCGACATGATGGCCAAATATTTCTTGTTCGTAGCACGCTGACAAATTTATATGGATGGAATGAGATCAATGTGATAAGTACGGGTTCTGTTTTTCCACGGAGGGCCGTGGGAAAGATAACTCAAACTTAATGCAGCAATATACATATATAGCCGCACGGGAGAAGGAAACTGCTTTCGTCTAGAATGGGCTGCTAGGGGAAGCTACCATATTATAACAGTCTCGTACTCGTGAGTTTTCTGACACCGTCTATATAAGCAGTTTCTTGCAGAATGTTCCAAATTCACAAACCCGCCCTTCTGACTATCCATGACAAGCTTAGAAACCTCACCATTGCTCAAAAATGGCGGCTATTCGGCTCATAGGTACCCTCCTCTTACTCGTCGCATTGTTGACTTCATGAGAGGCGAGGATGAGCCATCATGGGCAGAATCTTTCAACTTCTTTATTTTCGGCACATGGCTCAACATCTTGCTCGTATTCATACCCTTGAGCTTCATCTCTCACGTCATGGACTGGGACGCTGGCCTCATATTTTTGTTTAGCCTGATGGCCATCGTGCCCTTGGCTAAGGTGGACACTAGTCCTATCATCAGATTCCTGGAAGACTGACATCATCGTTTTTAGTTATTGGGCGAGGCTACAGATCAACTGTCCAACGAATTGGGGGAAAATATGTCAGGTCTTCTTAATGCATCATTTGGGAATGCCGTAGAAGTTATCATCGGCATTGCTGCTTTACTGAACGGTTTGTCCTCCGTAACATAATTGTTCGTAACTCACCATGATCCTAGGTCAATTGCGAATTGTTCAGATGTCCGTGAGTGTCTCCATGCGAGCTCTCATTGCGATTCATTGACGTTGGCTTAGATGCTGGGATCGATCTTGTCAAACTTACTGCTTGTTCTTGGTTGTTCGTTCCTTGCCGGTAAGGGGCCTCTGCTTTTGGAGGAGAGTGTGTTCACTCGACATAGGTGGATTATATCACGAAGAAGGAATTTTCAATAGTGCTGGAGCTCAGGCGTGCGTCCTCTATTTTTCTGCCCTTTAAACCCCTTTTTGAATGACAATGACAATGATTTTTAGATCCGCCTCTGTAAGTTGCCTGCCCTATTCATCGCCATGATAACTAACCAAGTATAGCTTATGACTCTGTCGTGCATCAGTACGAATATCTTCTCCAACTTGAGAATTTTGCTAATATTTCATAGCTTTTGTTATTCCTGCAGCCTACGCAAGTACTACAAACGCTGGAATGCAGAAACATTGTAGTGATACCTCTGAGTGTCCCACTGCGGGTCTACTCTCTATTTCCAGAAAAACTGCTATGTTGCTGCTGGGAGTTTACTGTGCCTACCTTTGGTTTCAGGCATGTTCCACTAAGTCTTCTTTTTTTTTCCGGTGTGCTCATCCAAGTGTTTAGTTAAAATCTCATCCCAAACTCTTCATTTCGCCTGCTTCACTTACGGATGAATCAAACAGTGAGGAAACGACGGAAACGGAGGAAACAGTGCCTCGCATGGGAACAGCCGCTGCCAGTGTTGCGTAAGTTTTGTTTCCTTATTTAATACATTCGGCCGTTGTCCTCATCCCTCAAGACTTCTATCGGTAACTGTGGTCACCGCAGTTTGTGCTGAGTATCGTAAGTCCCACCTATTCCTTTGGTTTTGTGTTCAATTGTTCAACTGTGCTAGTGGTTGCCTCCATTGAGGAAACTGCAGTGCGCTATTCCATCTCGAACGCTTTCATTGGTGTTATCTTGTTACCGATCGCGGTATGTTTCAAACTGTATTCGGCCAACCGTCGGCCAACCTCGTTTGTAGGGCAATGCCGCAGACCATGTCACTGCAATCTGGATGGCAATGAAGAATAAATACGAGCTTACCATCACCATTTGCGTTGGGAGTTCGATTGTAAGTGTAGACCGTTCGTCCTAAGCTTGTGGTCGTGCCAACTATTGAACAGCAAATTGCCTGCTTCGTAGTGCCACTTCTTGTGATCGTTGGTTGGATGTATGATCATGTATTGCATCTCGCGAGGTGTTCTTACTTTTTGTTTAGAGTCGACCAACCCCTGACGTTGCACTTTCACAACTTCGAGGTTCAGAGCATATTTCGCACGATCGTCTAATTTTCTGACGAATATTCAGACAATCATCCTTTTTGTATCCGTCTTCCTTGTCAACCTGTTGATTATGTCAGATTTCCTTTCACCGCACGTCAGTCCCATTGAGATTTAACTCCCTTGTTTCAGGGGTGGAAGGTCGAATTATATGGCAGGTCTCATGTCCATCACCCTGTACATGGTCATCGCCATCGCATGTGAGTTGCCCATTGAACTTTTTAATTACATTCTGATCACATTTCAGTTTGGGTGACCTGAAATACCATCAATTGTTGTAATTATTGGTAGTCAATACTTCGCGACGCGTCCCTCTCTGATGCACCCTCCTTCCAAGTTCCTTTGACAGTGGGGGCCAAAGCAGCTAGTAATAAAGTAATTTCTGCACCTCCTACTTATTTCTGCACCGCCTTATTTCTTTAGGTAACACTCAAACATGTAGATTAAGGGAAGCATCGTACATTAATTCGTGATAACCCGCAAATGTGAAGGTTCACTTTTCTAATATAAGGCTGTCCCCCTGAAGCTCTTCAAACTTCTTGCGTGCCATGCATATATTCATCTTGATGGCCGCCGTCTCTGTATGTATGGATGTGGGTGAGCTCAAACCAACCGTTTAGTTGCAACTAACTGACCGATAACTGGATCATGGACTACAACCAACACATAAGTATTTTTGGTCATTTCATCAAGCACAGCAGTGAACTCTGCTAATTCCATTTCAAGAGAGCGGAATTCCTCCCTGAGTCGTGAGCATGACTGTTTGAAGGCTTTGATGAGTTCTGAAGTCCTTTCATATCGCTTTGGATCCAGAGCATGAAAAACAACAGGGCCGGAGGGAAAAGCATCGGAGGAGTCGGCTCGCGAAGACGTTGCGATGACGAGGAAGGTAGTGCGTTCGAATAGTATAACCTCAGTCGCACTACAAGCTTCAGCGAAGATACGGAGGTGTTTCGAGAGGTTACGAGCGTTAGGGATAAGCGTGTTCACAATATTCGACCATGCCTTGCATAAAATTTAGTGGTAAATCGGTGGCAGAAGAAGAGGGCTTTACGGTACCTTGTAAAGACTCTCATCGTAGATACTCGTCCCAAACACCTTCACTGGTGTCTCGCTGCTGGCTTTCTCGAGTTCTGCCGCCTTGCGCTGCACGACCGCATTCCGTTCGGTATCTCTCACCAAGTCTATTTTGTGCACCAAAAGAAACACATTCGCATCTTTGCTGAACTGCGATAATCCCTCCAGGCAATCCCGATAGTATTCCAGATCCTTCTCCATCTCACGAGACTCGACGTCAAAGACATAAATCATGACCCCGACGTGCGAGAAGATGATCGAGCGTTGTGTACTCAAGTATGAATCCATGAATGCATCTTGTCCACCACAGTCCCAAAGGTTGAGGATGAGATCGCCTAGGAAGCGGACATGATTCTGCTCGACGTCAATTGTTGCGCCAAGACGGGAGGTGAGGGACGCTGGGTTGTTGGAGCTGAGGAGCGTTCAGCTTGTCCAAGTGAAGCTGACGGTGGTGTCTTACAATATCATGGACCGCATGGAAGTCTTTCCGCTGCCAGACGCTCCCATTAATAGTACCTAATAAAGTCGCCCAATGACTATCGTGCGACAGACGTAAAAGCTTTGCGCACTTTTTTCTTCATCTCGAAGCGATATGACTTGGTGAGCTGATGATATATGGAAGCTCCTGCTGTCAGTATAAGCTGTAGAAGAACGAAGACCGTATGTAGTTGTTCCTTATGTAAGTAGAATAGATGGACTTGATTCACGGCGGCCAATCAGCGATCATGGCCAGTACACCTTATACCTGTCTGATTTGACTTCGAATTGTTGTCAGGCTTTAGCATTTGCAACTCGAACAGGACAAACGCCAAGATCGTGAAAATGGTACAGTCCCATATTTATTATCAGACTGACGTGAGTGAGTTTCGTAGACATCGGATTCGTTCTCGTCATTCTCAGGTAGCGCTGGCCACTTGCACACAGTCATTCACAACTTCTCTATCCTGTGATAGAATATCACACGCGTATTACTTTTGTTATTCACCGTCTGAGGGATGTCTCCTCCTTGATGTGACACATGTGAGTATGCTTGTTTGAGATCTATGCGTTACGTCCATTGCATCCACCAGGATGGATCCATAATGCGTTCAATGTTCTCGGCAAAGCATCAGCCCCTCAAGTTCCGTAGTACTAGGCTGGCCCCATCAGCGGCCAGGTAAGGTGTAAACTCCACAATGAATATCGGTTCAATATCCCACTAACTATGCAAATTTTACCTGGTCTGCCAACTGAAATTCTGATATAACTAGCATCCGCGGACCCCTGAATTGTGCAACCAATGAATGAGAGTGTGAAGAAGCTCATCACGCCTGACACCTAAAAGAATTACTTCGGAAACAAGCGGAGAAGAACACCCAGTACATGAAACTGGTCAATAGCATCCAGAACATAATCTAGGTGATGGATACGACAGGGGAGGAACGAAAGAATAGTAACCTAAATTTCCTCAGTTGGAAGATAGAAGTCATACTGCCATGTATCACTCACGAGATACTTGAGCAGCTGTCTGTCACGAGGGAAGGCCCGATGATACAAGAACACCTGGGCGGCAGCAATACATAGTTGCCTAGTACTATGAGACTGGTGTCGAATGCTTCGGCACTGACTGGCACAAAAGAGATGGTCAACCTTGAATATTAACATGCACTTAGCAAACGGATGATTCAATATTGACACTGCTCTCACCTACGAACTGACTAGCTTTGGACGTTCATACACGGACCAGTTACACGTACACAGAGGTGGAACGTGGGACAATGATTTACTCAGCTTACCTGCTTGCAAGTTGAAGGTCTTCACATGAAACGTCAATACAGACTCTGATGCTTGAATATAGAAGATCAAATACGCACTAGTGCACTGCATGCAATCTTATTTAACCCAGTGTATTAGACGCACCGGAGAGATGAATTTGTTATCAACGGCAGGCAGTGTTACACGCTAAATTGACGAGGAGCCTGCGTATGGTGGGCAAGGCCCGGATGGAATGAAAGCTGCTAGTAGGTTCCTACACCAATTGCCTGACAACAGAATGCTTTCCCAGCTATTTGAACTCAGACACAGCGTTTGAGTCACTGTTACTTGTAAAAATTTGGGGTATAATCGCTAACAATTACAATCGAGACTTTTCCACCAATCAGAGCGCTCGCCTCAGTGTTCAGGAAAGATTCAGAAGTTGACGCACAAGTGAGTTTGAGTAGCCACAGCCCATTAATATCAGAGGAATTTCCCTTCAGCCCATCGTTTGCTCTGTGTTCCCATCTCCACTGCTGCAAGGCCCCAATCCTCGCCGTGATTGTGACCCTTCTCTGCCCCTCTACCGAGACCAGCTCGTTCCAATGCTTGATCCTCTGTGAGTGCTGTCAGGACGCCGAAGATCACAGGAACACCTGTGTCAATCTGGATCCTCATGAGGGCGTGAGAAACGCTGTCGCAGATATACTCAAAGTGCATCGTAGAGCCCTTGATCAAGACGCCAATAGCTACTACTGCATCGAATGGAGCGTTTGGTATGTTGGTAAGTGTTGAAGTGGAAGCAGAAGGTTCCTTGTTGGATGGAAGTGAGGTTGAAGAATCACCAAAGTTCAACCCAAGCAGGTCGCCAGAAGATGTAGCCGTTTGAACATGAGATCCTGCAATCACCCTATAGAATAACTGAGCTGATGCGTAAGATGGAAAAGCTGGAACGTACTTCGAGCATGCGAAAGGAAGTTCAAAACTACCAGGGACAGACTGGACAATGATGTTGGAGTCCTTAACCCCGCATGCTTTAAGCTTGTCGATTGTGCCCGCCACGAGCGATTCAATAACAGTCTTGTTCCATCGCGCATGCACGATAGCGATGCGTAAACTAGAGCCATCGAATTGAGCACTGGATGGACCCTTGATTGAACTCATGGTTGACGACATCAATAATTATATTGCCATTGAAGGGGGTGCAAATGAGGTAACCTGATA
Source organism: Suillus cothurnatus (assembly GCA_016758765.1). Taxonomy (NCBI): domain Eukaryota; kingdom Fungi; phylum Basidiomycota; class Agaricomycetes; order Boletales; family Suillaceae; genus Suillus; species Suillus cothurnatus. The sequence continues at coordinate 884,689 of JABBWL010000004.1, read as the reverse complement.
TTGTATTTGACATTGTTTATGCATCTCTCTAAATTTTGTATGTAGCACACTTTCGTGACAGCGGGAGTCTCACTCTTTGTTTCCTAAACTCATCATAAGTCGCTGGTCATCCTTATAGTGATGTCGGACGCGAGCCTTGCAGGTAGGCACATCACCACATTAGCACATTCGTTGAACTGAAAAAGCTCGCTCACAGTGACATATTCTTTAATCTATGTGTTTCTGAAACAGCAGTCCCAGGCAAAAGCAGCTGATGCTGTGAAGAAAGCTGCAAGGAACATAATCGTCTTAAAGGATGATTTGCAGCTCGAGGGTTCACCCTTGGATGAGATAGTTAGGCAATGGAAAGAGTCTCATGCTAATGACAGTTCGTGAGTGTCTACTTTTCCCGTGTATTATTTCTTTCACTCAGAGCACGAGAATGTAGTTCTGACTCTGACTGTGTGTATTTATTGTCGCTAATCGTACGAGCTTTATTGCTAAGTGTGATATAGCTTCAGATGATTCCTCCGATGGTGCGTTATCCCAATCATGCACAAACGGGCTCCGATATGTAATTCTGGACAGACTCCTCGACAAGTTCTAGCTCTGATTCCAGTTCCAGTTCATCCGACTCAACGTATGTTGTCGAGACGTATAATTTATCTTGCTCACAAGTCAGCCTAAAGTTCAGGGGATGAAACAGGCATGTATATTTCGTAGTCACCATGTGTTGCCACCTCACGACCACAGATTCGTCATCAAGTGAAAGCGAAAGCGACAGTAAAAAAGGACTTCAGGCCTGTAAAAAGGTCCCAGAGACCCTGTCATGTGGAGACCGCGAAACGAGTGCTACCCTGTCCTCTGGTATACTCTCGTCATCAGTCTCAGCTTTATCAGTACTGACTTGTGAAAGATGGCAAGGTTCCTGAAGTCAGGTCTAAAGTCATCAAAAAGAAACCCTCTGTCAAGGGAAGCTCAAGCTCAGGATCTGATTCTGATTCGGATAACAATTCCGCATCCGACAAAAAGCTAGCCTGCAAAGATGCCCCCAAAAACGATGATAATTCATCAGATTCTGATTCTGATAACAATTCCGCATCCGACAAAGAGCTAGCCCGCAAAGATGCCCCAAAAAACGATGATAATTCATCAGATTCTGATTCTGACAACAATTCCGCATCCGACAAAAAGCTAGCCCGCAAAGACGCCCCCAAAAATGATGGTAATTCATCAGATTCCGACTCCAGCTCCTCCAGCCCCGACTCCAGTTCTTCTGACTCCGAGTCTACGTCGTCCGACTCTGAGTCCACCACCTCGAGTTCTGACTCTGAGTCTGAAGCCGAGGTCACTGCCATCTCTGGCAAGATTCCCGTCAAACGCGACGTCGCGTCCTCCAAATCTAGGGCCAATACGAGCGTAGCATCAATTCCGAAAGAGGAAATACAGGTAACTAAAAAGCGAAAGACATCTGAGTCTGGAGCTGCTGTAGTTACCGCTGTGGTGTCGACACTCCCTACCGATGATGTGCGAGTTTCAGTGAAAAATGGAAATATCCAGAAAAATGGCAATAATAAGCCCCCACGAAACGTGAATGAGCGATTCTCGAGGATAAAACCTCAAAGTATACCTCCGGAACATCTTCTGGACAACGGATACGAAGCAAAGGTGAGGTTTATCTTTGATCCACCTATGAGACCTAACCCACTTTCGTCGTACTGCAGGGCGGTATTGCTAATGACTACGGTAGTCGTGCACACCAGGACTTAATTGTCACACGGGGTGCAGGGTTCCGGAAGGAGAAGAACAAGAAGAAAAGAGGTTCATACCGTGGCGGAGAAATAACTGTGAGCATGCTCTTTTCTTGGTGTCAATATAATCATCGCCTCATGGATGTGGTAGATGCAAAGTCACAGCATCAAGTTCACAGATTAGACACACTGGTTGATATACCTCGCGTTACATTTGTCACTCTCAGTCCGGATTTAATCGTTCTATGTACCAAATTTGATTGTCGCGCAAAGCTCGTCGCAACCGTAACCTTGAATATGAGAATCTTCGCTAGATTGGACAAATGACTCATCGAGAATTATACTGAACTTTGAGAGTCCAAAATCGGGTGACTAGTTATTACACAGCCACAGACCAAATACATACTAGTACTAGTAGTAGGACTCTATCATGGTCGACCACTTTATAGAAGGAAAATAATAGTTCCTTGTAAAGAAGTATTCCTTAGCTCACAAAAGTTGGCAACTACTCCGCTCAAGGTCGAACCTGAGTGCTGTCCACAATGGCGGGCATTGGTCCTGCACCTATTCTCTTCAATGAGTTTTTTCAGATGTTCATGAGGTGCATGCCTCCAAATGGGTGGCCAGTGAACTCCAAGATCGGTGTGTTCCTCTTCATCGTATCTCGTGTTTGAAATTTAGCACATTTACCTTAGCTGTTGGCAACTCAGGAGGACCAGATTCCACCTGCTTGTTGTTCCTCCTCAAAAAGTTGCTGACTGACCTGCGCTCAAAAGCCATGGCGGGACAATCCATCCCGACCTCGGTTGTCTCCCTCTCTGTCAACCATAACCTCCAAGAAACTTCACATTTAATGGCAGCTCGTTCTGCAGCGAACGCAGCAGCCATGGGGATCGAACATCTAACGCTTGATATACCTTGGGGAACACCTCCATTTTCTGCAAAACCTGTCGCTGGTCAACCGATGGAACAAGTTGCGCGAGAGGCACGGTATCATGTTATATTCGATGGGATGGTGCGCACTGGTGCACACTCAGTCGCATTTGGGCATCATGCCGACGATCAAGTAGAGACTTCATTAATGCGACTTGCAAGGGGAACGACCGAACTTGGCGCAGGAGGCATGCGACGATGCCGCAGATGGGGTATGGGTACTGGTGATGTAGAAGGTGGACTTGGGTGGGTTGGTCACCATGGATTGAACCGTTGGATTATGAGACCTCTCCTTGAGGTCAGGAAAGTAAGAGCTGCTCGACATGGATTCGAGTTCCATTTGTTGATAACTGACTTGTAGGATAGGATCCTTGCTACATGTGAAGAACACCAGCTCGATTACGTGAATGACCCGACAAACTTCCAGCCCGAGATCACTTTAAGAAATGCGATTAGACAAATGCTGACTCTGCAGGAGGAGGGCAAAGATATGGTGATATTTTGTTTCGAATATATGTCCACCATCACTTATCATAACGCAGTCTTCACTTTCTGGGCTACCACAACATATTTCTGGTTCCCTTGAAAAGATAAAGATAGCTGCAGCTGACCTCCAGGAAACTACAATGGATCTCGAAGGTGGATTGCATCAACTTCATGGAGCGGTGAAGGTTCTTTCGTCGCGACTCGAGGACGTTGATAATGAGGGTGAGTCATCACTGCATCAAAATACCCTTTAGGTCGGGATTCATGGCTTTATCAGTCACGTTCCACCTTAAAAACTTGACTCTCCCTTCTCCTCCAAGTACTCTCATCCTTTCCTCGCATGCGCTGCCTGCTATCATGGATCCAACAGTCCGCCTTGCTTTCGTCCTTCGGGTCATGCGTTATGTATCGTTCCATCCATGGGGATCTTTGCGTGCGGACGGCAACCGACGCAGAACTAGCATACAACGCATCATCGATACTCTGTGGCAGTCTGCCGGTGCCCCATCATTCACTGCAGGCGGTGGAGTACTTTGGCAGCCTGCGATATTCAGTCCTAAGAGGCGACTTCGAGTGGGCACGCAGTGTCTTGGTCGCCAATTACAACCAGGCGAAAGATTTGCCTGGATGGCATCTAGATTGCCTGCTGTTCCCTACTACATATTGGACACTGCAACATTATCTTCAAAGTTGGATGTCGATATCACGGAACGCCTCGCAATCGCCATGAGTCGTGGCGACGACTCTTTGGAGGTCCTCTTTGACTGCCGTTTTCTTGTGCGTTTTGATCTGTCACAGATTCCAGAAAAGCTGGTCGGAGCTCTACAAAAATACCAGGAGACGGGAGTGAACGTGCGAATTAAACCTCACACAAAGTATTATTGGCCTAAGGTGGTGTTGCGAGAGCCTTCTTGTCTGGATACCACATATGCTGCACTGATGGACAACGGACAGATAGACACATTCGGGCACACGCCTTGGGTAACCATGGAATACGTAAGGCTGTTGGACGCGACCTAGCACATGATTTATACCATTTCACATAAATTACAATACACTGCAGCGGTATCGAATTGCTGTCACAACCGAGTCTTCTCCCCACATCTAGCCTGCAAAAACACATCAAAAACGTCATACCAAACCTGGGGATTGAAGTACTCAATCCAATCATGACCGAAACGGAGAGTCGGTACCGAACCTGGTGCATCTCCTACCGGTACCACACGTGCCCATGGAATAAACCTCAAAAAGGTCTGAACATTAGAGAAAGGCACGATCTGATCAAGTTCGCCGTGAATGATCATGAATTGAGTGTCTGGCGACAGGCGAGAATGAAACCCAGTAAAATCATATTGAGAGCCCGCTCGTTTTTGCTGTACTGTGACAGGTAAACGTTACGCTAAGAGGACTCGGAGAAGGATACCTGCATATGGTCTTGAATGGCCTGAGTATTGCATCATTTTGGTCAGCACTGACCATCTCAAATAAAGGCAAGAGCACGACCTGCCGATGAAACTGCGATCTATAATCTGTTCAATTCTCTCCTGATTGGCTCCACTAGCAAACCACTCGGGGTCATAGTTGGGCAGCATAGCGAGGCGCACCGCCTCCCTGATTGATTCACGTGTCAAAGGTCCTTTCGGTGGCATCGGGAACTTCAATCCGTATCTTGGGTCTAGGTTGGGTGTGAATCTAGCACCAGCGAGTACAACGTGTGTTACACGAAAACGTAGGGGAGTTGGGTTCGTGCGGTGAAAGGGTAAGAATAAAAGACCCTGAACAATAGCACCTTATAAGACACATGAGGTGCAAGCTGTGGTGTGAGTTGCCATCCTTGGACCTACCTCCCATGGAATGTCCGCAAAGAGCAACCTCGCTCCAGTGAAGATGCTGGATTAGAGAGAGAAGATCTCTTGCCAGTGTTTCCATAGTAAAAGGGTCATCTTTGCGAGCCTTGGAATCCCCCATGCCCCTGTCCAGGGTTAAACAAGGGATCAGAAAGCAGTCTTTGACAATCACCTGTGGTCATAGACCAACACTATGACGAGTCAATTTATACACGTCACCCGTCCAGTGTGTCAGCCACGCACCTTGTCGATGTTTAGCTAGTAACGATGATACTTTCTCCGTGTCCCCCCGACAGGATGTAGTACCGCTAACGAACACGAGCGGCACTAATGCCCTGTGGTCGGAGCCAAGTACCTCGTATGCTAACTGAGTTCCATCTGGAAGTTGCAAGATGGAGTAATCGCCCATCTTGGCCTTGTGAGTTGTGACGGACTCGTGGTAAGCCGCCTCACACGATTACGATGGTGAAAAGGAGGTGCAGGTGCTCGGCGCTAGCGCTCGGGCCTCTGACAGGCATTGACGTTCTGATTGAAATTTGAAAGTCCGTTGCTTAGGCTTGAATACTATAAGCGTCCTAACGCGTACACTTGTATGCCATTTGGCACTGCCAACCGTGGCGAGCAGATGCGGCAGAAATTCAGAATCCAGCAGAATGATGTCCTGAGGCGATCACAGCGAAAGATGTTCTAATAACCTCCTTCACCTTGTATGACATTGGAGTCTTCCACCAGATCATAGTAGTTGATCACAAGATGACAGACAGTGGGATGTGGACTCGCTAATGAGTTTTATATTACTAAGTAATGGTATTTCTTTCTGCCGGCACAACTTGAATTGTAATTTTGCCCCCAGTACTAACGCCTTCAAGTTAGCTTACTTGACTCGTGACCAGTCTATTTTATTTAAAACTGACAAGTATTCGCACTGCGCAGTACACATCCCGCGCACACAAGGCGGCTCCTCCTCAAAATATGGAGTGCTCCGACTCTGCGGCACCCAGCTAGAAGTGCAGCGAAATTGACAGTCACTGTTCCCGAACTTGACTCGGAATGTCATGCAAGTCAATATGCTCACTAAACCCTACCAGCTAACGAACGCCTTTCGATCCACCACTGGTTCAGGAATCGCCTGATACCACTCTGAGCGGCATAAAAAGTCAGTGTCACCTTATTTAATCGTCGCCAACTCGAACCGCATATTCAGGTAGAGTGGCATCAATAACTGGCGCTTCCCGGCCACGCGGATTGTTCCCTACCGCTTGCCCCGAAAGGGTTTCGTTGGGTGGCAGGTTGTGTTATTCTTGCTTTATCATGATCATCTAAAAGATCTTGGCCTGATCTCGTTCCACCATATGATCCCTACCGGAGCACCAACAAACCTTGAGCGGCGGTACGTTCAGCCGCAGTAGTCCGGTGATACTGAATTGTGATGATCAATTAGGCACATACAACCATATTGCAATCGTCACTGCGTCGAGCAACACGTGAATTTGCTGTACATGTTAGCTGCGCAGAGTTCAAGTTCTGTTCAGCGATCTCCGTCGGAAAATTCTGAGTAATTATCCCGATGCACCGTCCCACAAGAAGACCACGGGGGTTTTTCTGCCCTCGTGTTGCAGCAGAAATGCAACACAAAGCCACGTGGACGTGAAGAACTTTCGCTGCCGTTTTGTCATTCCCTCACTCACGGAGTACTCATGAGTGGTCCACCACGGCCCACCGGAAGTGCATATGAAATTCATTCGCCTGCAGCAGCAATTGTATTGGTTGCCATTATATGTCCAGCTACTAGCATGCTTCATTGTGAAATTTCCTCAAGGCCATTCCCTATGTATAGTGTCTTCTGTACCCGTGAGTATGTCCGTTTGAGGCATCATAAGTGACTAAAATTATCCCTTTGACAGGATTCGCTTTTCGCGCGTTGCTCACTGGTAACGCGGCAGATAAGAAAAATGGGTCATATTGATCGCATTCGAAGTTCTGTACAACACGGGCCTCTTCAATTGGCTCAACATCTTGGCAGGAGATCACTGCGTGGTGTTTTGTTGTCGCTGCGAGGTGGTTCTGAGAAGCAAGGTTTGCCTTCCAGGGATCCTATTTTCCTGCTGCTTTCAGTATCGTATTCCTTGTCTTATGGCGGCCTAGTTCCTGTAATACCTCGGCAGGATGGAGACAGTTGTTCCATCTACGAAAGGGCGGTTGTCGCAGCACTACTGGCGCTGTGCAGTCCAGCATGGGGTACTGACATGCAGTACCGTCAGATTTGATAATCCTAAATAATTATTACTCTTCCTGCGGCAGTATCTAGGCTAAGCACCTTTTGCGCATCTCACGGTCCATTTAATAATCCTACGTACTTTATATCACGGCACAGCTATGTGCTGTGTTAATGCAATGCAATACACGATTTTTGCCATGAGTTGAGTAAGGAGTACGTGCGGACAGCTTTCATTAGAGCGTATGAGAAGTTCGGACCACTCGGTAAAACTCACCCACGTTTTCCATTTTTCTTCTTTCTCTTCTAATTTTGCTAGATCGCTCTAATCAGTAGCTACCCTCTCTGGTCAGTCTCTCCAGCGAAGACGTAAAAATCATCGCCGATGTCATCGCAGGGGACGCATCAGATTTCCCCTCCTCTTGTACCAGCCTCTCCTCCTTTAACTGGTGGCGTTCGGCGTCATCACACGATCTCAGCGTCATCTCGCACAGCGAGGGCTGGTGCTCGTGCTCCCATTTGTGAAGAAACACAGGAGCAACAATTATGGAATGATGATGAACCCGTTGACGAGGATTGGGTTGGAGGAGTTGGCGCAGTGGGAGAGAAAACAGTCTCATTGCACCGGCAAAGCTCTCTCCCCACCAAGTATAAGAGTATGTGAAAGTCACATTCAGATCCCTCCTCGTTGCTTACCGTTAAATTCCTATTCCCTCCAGCCTTTCATGGGCAGAAAAGCTCACGACAGGCGGGGAATCTCACCCCAAGGACTATGAATAGTTTGTCCGCCATCGCTGGCCACGAAGGCGATGAAGAGGACTGGGAAAGCGAAATGAGAGGGTTTCAGAACGACGACGAAGTGAGTCACTGCTTAATTTACATCACATACTCCACGCTACTGGTGAACATTCGAACTCCACCCCACGGGATATCCTAATATTGGACTTGCTACACCTTTCCTTTTCATTGGCAATTTTTATGCTCACCCGTCTTTCCACAGCACGATATGTCCAACTCTGAGTCTGCCCAGCATCAAAACGTTGTTGACGCCCAATCGCAGTCGTCTACGGCTAATCCATCCCCTCTTTCGCCTCAATATCCAACTTCGCACGTCCCTTCCCCACCTCCCGCCGGGTCGGGCGTGCGGCGTCACCAGAGCCTGACTTACGGGGCCCAGAGCGGTGTCAGGCAACTGACCTCTTCGGGGCTCAAGCGTGCTGGGACTGTTCAAGGAAGCGGGCGTCATCCCTCAGTCGGACATAGCCCCAGCCCCCCGCATGGAGAAGAGGAGTATATCGAGGAACAGGAGCTTGTCAATCCTTATGAAGACGAGTCCTACTTTACTTCTAGGTCCCCTGCACCCACCCAACAGCAACAGCAATATGCTGGTCAAGGACAGTATCCAACAAGCCCCATGGGGCGGTCCTCTCCGTGGAACCCACCCGGGGCTGGGGAGTGGAGGACCCCTGGTGGATCATTTTCTGCGGTAGGAGCTGGAAATCCTGACGACCTCGCGCGTGCTTTGTCCGGCCTCGAAATCAACAACAATTTTTATGTCAGTAATATGGGATATCAAGCAGGACAATCTACCCATCCTCCCCGGTTCCAACCCACTCATCCACCCCCCGTCCTTTCCCCTGGTGCGCGCTCGGGCAACATGCAGGGCGTCAGTAACAGCTCTCGCAAATTGCAGTTGAACACTGATCTTGATGGGCGTAAGACCCCAACTGCACAGCCCGGACCTGTGCCTGGCAGCGTCCCCGCGTACGCCCAGTCTATGGGTGCTCAACAGCAAATGCATCAATCGCGTGCTGGTTCCATGAACGACACTGAACGTGCAATGTCTGCCGCTGGTGCTACATCTTGGGAGCAAAAAGAGAAACTTAGCCAACGCACTTCTAACCCCAACCTGAATTACCGATACAGTCAGGGTCAAAAAGGCAACATCCCTAATGTACCAGCCATTCCTTCGCAATATCTTAATCAACAAAGCGGTCAAGCTCCGCGAATGGGGAATTCCTTTGGCCAGGGACAGACACAAGGTGACACCAACACCCAACCTGTTCCTGGGTTCGTCAATACTCCGGTTGACGTTCCGACCTTGATTGCTGGAAAAGGTTATAATCCGCCCAATTTCGACGTTCGTCCCAGTTTTGTAAGTTTTCATTGCCTTTGCATGTTACTGTCTTAATTAAACACTACCTAGGCCCGCTATTTTGTCATCAAGTCATACACAGAAGATGATGTTCACAAATCTCTGAAGTACGAGATATGGAGTTCTACTGATCCCGGAAACAAGAGACTTGACAAGGCCTTTAAAGAATGTGGTGGGAGGGGTCCCATCTACCTTTTCTTCAGCGTGAATGCTAGGCAGGTGATTTGGTGATTTAATGCTAACATATGCTCACCTTCACCCCCAGTGGACATTTTTGTGGAATGGCGGAAATGTTAACTCCTGTGTGTATCCTTTACTCCCGTACATCCGAAGGTTCATATTGTTCTTCCCTGTAGGTGGACTATACAAGAAGCAGTACGGTATGGGCGTCCGACAAGTGGAAAGGTGTATTCAAAGTGCGATGGATATTCGTTCGTGATATTCCGAATGCCAATTTGAGGCACATCCGCTTGAAGTAAGCTACCACGCAAACGGAAGAGCTTGTCTGCTTACCATTCGGTTAGCAACACTCAAGAACGCAAGCCAGTGACAAACTCCCGAGACACCCAGGAGCTGTTACCTGAAGCTGGTCAAGAAATGCTCCGTATCTTCCACACCCACCCTGCGAGAACTTCTCTGCTGCAGGACTTTGCCTTTTACGAGGTGCGTATGGAGACTTTACATTTGGGTTGGTGATCATGTCGCTAGCAGCTTCAAGCGATGCAGAAGATGCAGGTGAATCAGCAGCAACATCAACAAGGGGGAACATCCGATGGTCCCACACCACCATCGCAATCTCCTCCCCCACAACAGGCTATGTTCTCGATGAACATGGCGAATATGGCGAACACCCCTGCTATGTACGGCGCAATGTCGCCGGCCATGGGTGGTGCTTTGTCTCCACATTTGCTCTCCTTGCAAATGGGGATGGGCATGATGAGCCCACCCTTCGGTATGCAGCAGACTCAGGCCATGCACCAGAGTGTCATGCGTCACCCCAGCCCTGGGCCCCCTGGACAAAACTTCATGGGTATGGGCAGCGTGCCCTACTAAAGCTAGCGCCTTCATGATTTTATGACCTTCCCCTTTCCCTCTACAGAAATGCGAAAAGTTCTTCGCTTTACTAACATTGGATATAGATTTCTATGTTTTGCACCGAATGTACTCCCTAGTCTGTATATCCGTCACCATGTTGAGTCTCTCCATCTTTCTATCTTTCCATCTTTCTCTTTCTCGTTCAATAATGTAACCATAGCCTCTCCTGTCTCCCTTGTCGCACATTCACCAAGACCGAATATGCTGTCATCATTGCTACTTACACTGCAGCTGTACAACGGCCATGGACATGGGACTTTGAATGGACGTGGATATCTGCTTGTTTGCTACATTGTAACTGTCTTGCCTGCTATTCCCTATCTATACTACAGAAGTCGAGAATTTCATTGCTATGTCTACCACATTACAATCTACTGTCCGTTCGCCTGCAATAGCTCGTGCAACGCCTGGGCTACCCTCAATGCGAAAGAAGGGTCATTGATATCCACATCAAGTTCTTCCACTGCGCATGGCAAACCACTCTTCAGTGCATCCAGCAGAGCGTCGTCCGCTTCAGCATCGCGAAATGGACCTTTGTCTTTGTCGATACCCGAGAAACCTCGCAAGGGCAGGATAACGCGTGTCTTATTGGTGGGCGCTCCCTTCAGCTTGTCTACCATGATCTGACCGAGCTTTGAACATTCCTCGCGGGAGGTGCGCATCAGAGTGACTGCAGCGTTGTGATAATGGAACAGTCGCCCCTGGAACTGTTTCGGAATGGTATCTGCTGGTCCGAAGTTTACCATATCCAAAGCTCCCACCGACACCACTTGTGGAATACCACACCTTGCTGCTGCCTCGAGGCGATGAGGACCAGCGGTGAGTACGCCACCCACTAGCTCATCTGCAAGCTCAGTAGTAGTGATATCAAGGACCCCAACAAAATGGCCCTCGCGGACAAGTCTCTCCATTGCTAAACCCCCAGCACCAGTGGCATGGAACGTCACCACAGAGTATCCCAGCTCTTCCAGCTTCCGGGTAGCAACCTGCACACAGGGAGTGGTCAGACCAAACATGCTGACTGCAATAGTCGGGCGTGATGACTTCAAATCCGCACGAATAAGAGAATGTTTCGTCATCCCAGAGATGGCATGTGCTGCATTTCCTAGGATGACTTCCAGTAGTAGATTCATGCCAGCAATGTCGACAACAGAATACATCATCGTGATATCTGTTTCACCCACATAGTGGGCAACGTTCCCTGATGCCATGGTGGACACCATCAGCTTAGGAAAGCCAATGGGTAGGGCATCCCGGAACGCTTTCGTGCAGACGCTCGTATTACCCGAGCCTCCCGCGCCAATAACCCCAGCGATACTCTGAGTTGAGTGTAGACGTGTCAGAAGCCCCGTTAGGGCGATGGTGATAGTCTCCAGGGCTTCTTTGCGAGAAGATGTATTATGGACAGTGGTTGTACATTCCCTCAGCACATCTGAGCGGGAAATGTCAATGTCCCGCAAACCAGATGGATGATAGGATCCGATGTCAATCAAGATAGCATTGCAGATGGCAGTCGACTGAATAGTACGTTTAAGGAAGAGAAGAGCCTCTAACTTGGTATCACAGGTGCCTATAACTGCAACAGTGGGTGGCATCATTGACGCAGATCAAGGTCTGAGAGACCTTGGCGCAACACGTTTGATGATATGGAGCCTGGGCGAGATTATGTCATACATGTGGATGCGAGATGAAGCTCGTTTTATTCGTGGAAAAATGCGGGGCACTATTCTCGTAAAAGATCCACAATGACAGGGAAAGCGATATCGAAGCGACAGCAGGTACTAAAGCGGCTGAGAGACAACATTGGCCGAGGAGAAGCAATTGTGGGTGGAGGTGCAGGTATTGGGCTGAGTGCAAAGACACAAGAGGCAGGAGGAATTGACCTCATTATCCTATACAATTCGGGTCGTTATCGGATGGCTGGTAGAGGGTCCTTGGCAGTACGTGGTCTTGCTATCTCCGCAAAAAACCAGCTCATTAATCGTTTAGGGTCTGATGCCTTACGGCGACGCAAATACTATCATGTTAGAAATGGCCCGTGAAACTCTAACCATCGTGAAAGATACGGCGGTCTTAGCAGGTATATGCGGAACGGACCCATTTCGCGATATGTCACAGCTGCTGAAGGAGGTCAAAGACCTGGGCTTTACCGGAGTCCAAAACTTCCCTACAGTTGGCCTCATTGACGGTGTATTCCGACAGAACCTGGAGGAAACAGGAATGAGCTATGAGAAGGAAGTTGAAATGATCCGAATGGCACACAAATTTGATCTGCTGACGACACCATACGTCTTCAACGTCGATGAGGCCGAACGAATGGCAGGGGCGGGAGCTGATGTTATCGTAGCTCATATGGGCCTCACGACGAGTGGTACTATTGGTGCCAAAACTGCGTTGACCCTCGATGATTGCGTGGTCCGGGTGAAGAGGATTCTGGATGCAGCTGTGAAGATCAAACCAGAAATCATAGTTCTTTGCCACGGCGGTCCCATTGCCACTCCATCAGATGCAAGATATGTCATTGAAAGGGTTCCAGGCATCCATGGCTTCTTTGGTGCTAGTTCACTCGAACGGCTGCCAGTCGAGTCTGCCATGAAGGAGGTTGCTCAGGAATTTAAATCGATCCGTTTACCTGCCCGCCTGGTAAGAATAACAAAACCATATTCGAGTGTCAGGACTGACCGTGATACAACAGTGAAACACATGGTGACCGTATTGCAAATACACGAGACCGTTGTCAATCTATAGAGGTAACTGCTGCCAGACAGGCGTGCCTACCAGTGACACTGCATACCGATAGCACTAGAAATTGAATTCACTCAGACAGCTGAGAAGTTAGTGATCCAGCATACAAGCACCATAGTCAGAATGCAATCTGATAGACCACTGAAATTGAATCTACCAACATTCGCTAGTCTAGTGATTACCGAACTTTGGCAGATTCAGTATAGCCGGCGCGACTTTGTGGAATCAACAAGGCAAAACAAGATCTTGACTGTCGAGTTGGAACACAGTACTAGTACCTGTTGACGCGTTGTATCCCATAACTTTTAGCTCTACTGCCTTCAAGCGGCCCACAAGGTTTCGAAATCAGAATGGCGCTCCTTTCAGACCGTCAAAAAGAAGAACTGTGCGTGAACATGGCTCCGGAACATTTGTCTACTACTGACCGTGACCATGGATCGATGTAGACACAAATCCATGCTAGAGTACCTGCATACGAGCAATTTCACAGCAGCTTATAACGCATTGAAGGAGGACACTGGGGTGGAGTATACACCAGACCCCAAGGCCAAGTATGCGGGCTTGTTGGAGAAGAAGTGGACTAGCGTTATACGGCTACAGAAGAAGGTGTGTTCCGAGATGTGTATCTATATCGTGTTGATGATTGAACTCATGTGTCATTGCAGATCATGGATCTCGAGACCCGAAACGCATCTCTTCAAGAAGAATTATCCATTGCCCCATCAAAACGTGCCGCAATGCAGGCAGATTGGGTACCTCGCGCTCCCGCAGCACACGTATTGACTGGCCACAGAGGGTCACATCACACGCGTCGCTTTTCATCCACAATATTCGATATTAGCCTCCGCAAGTGAGGATGCAACAGTGAAGATATGGGATTGGGAAACAGGCGAGTTCGAACGGACATTAAAGGGACACCACCGCGCCGTCCATGATGTCGATTTTGACCACAAGGGACACTTACTTGGTGAGTGACATGCACAAGTGTGCAAGCACCGCTGACGAGTCCGCATCGGTGACGACATTCACAGTGACATGTTCGTCTGACCTATTTATCAAGATCTGGGACTCTGAAAATGAGTGGAAGAACACAAAGACACTATCAGGGCATGATCACTCAGTGTCTTCGGTGCGATTTATGCCAGGAGATCAATATATCGTCAGTGCAAGTCGAGACAGCACAATTCGCGTTTTTGATGTTGCATCAACGTAGGAATGCCCTTCCGCATTTATTCGAGGGAGCTGACTTCATATATGATAAAGACATCTAGTACGAACGATCTCTGGTCATTCAGAATGGGTGCGTTGTGCGGTGCCCTCAGATGACGGCAGGCTACTTGCAAGCGCATCAAAAGACAAAGTAAGCCATAATCTCTCGTTCAAGAGACATCCTTCCATATTCGAGAATTCAGACTGCAAAACTATGGGATCCCCTGACGGGAGAATGCAAAGGAGAGCTAAGAGGGCATGATAACGAGCTGGAAGCGGTTTGCTTTGCACCCGTGGCTGCATACGCCGCCATTCGCGAGCTTGCGGGCCTGCCAGTAAGATCAGATAACTATCAGCAGTAATCACATATCTCACATTATCGCTATCTAGAACGTGGGTCCCAAAGGTCCCGGGGCTTATGTTGCTACTGGATCTCGAGACAAGACCGTCAAGCTTTGGGACGTCCAGAGCGGACAGATGATTAAGAACCTTGTGTGTACACTCTCCTTTGCCACAGACGCCTACTGAGTTCTTCTAGGCTGGACATGACAACTGGGTGCGCGCACTTGTCTTTCACCCCTCCGGCAAGCTCCTTCTGTCGGCGGCGGACGACAAGACAATACGTGTGTGGGAGTTGTCCACAGGACGATGCATGAAGACCGTGGAGGCACATTCTCACTTTGTGGCAACACTTGCATGGGGTCGGCAGAGGGTTTCCACGGCGAAATCAAACGGCACGGATGCGAAGGCTGGCGAAGCAGAAAAGCTTGTGAATGTTGTCGCGTCGGCTGGCGTTGACCAGATAATCAAGATATGGCTTCCATGATAGATTCACTCAGAGAGCTTAAGCTACACTTTGAATTTTAGCAGTATATGCGCTTTCCTAATTCGTTCCCATCCTCTGCGGGGCCTTGGTGAGTCCTGGTGCCTTTCTCATGGGTCTGGTAGCGGAAGCTGATATGCACTACTAGTTTGGCTACTAGGCACGGCGCATCGTATGACTCTCCTTACGACATATCCATCACGATCATTCATTCACGAACTTTCTTCTTTCGCTCTCAAGATTCGGTTTCTTCAACATACCCATATTACTCCTATATATTCAGGTTGTAACAGCTATACAAGATAAATTCGGGATCTTCGCAAGCAGGACAGAATGACACGGCAGTTAAACTGTGTGCCATCAAATCCACAATACTCGACATAATATGACTGTCCCCGGGGTTCGCCAATGAGTTTGATGCCACTGGAAGCAATGTCATTACCTCTGGAAGAATTCGATGTTTATGCGTCCCCAGTGGCTCACCAGAGATTCGGATGGCTTTCTTACCTCTACCGGCGATACGGTAGCCGCATCTGGTCAAATACCATCTCAAATATACGCGCTTTTCAATCTTCAGGAGTTGTTTCTTGCTTTTTGATGGTATGCTTTCACGGACGCCCTTCCTGCTGACAGTTCAGAGTGTATGGCGCTGAGTGCAAAGCTGCGCGCTCGAAGTGGACAATTGCTTTAGGCACACCCGTACTGTTCCGTCCCACAATGCACCTCTAAATATCTCGCTATTTATGTGCATATACAGCAATATTCCCGCATCTTGACCGATAGTGGAACGTTCTTCTTTATCATCACTTCCCAGACCAAGATAGTTTCCTCCATAGCGAACCAGTGTCCCGACATAATCTAACTAAGGCTCCATCACACCTTGCTGTCCAATGGTCAAAAGCCATAAACAAAGGCTTTTATTCTTGGAGTCCTTGTACTTTTTGCAAATAGTTGTAAGTGATGTCCCATTAGCTACTCGCTACTCCTTCCAGTCAACTTAGTAAGGCTGATCACTTGTTATCGTTATTCGCCTTGTCGTCAGCGGGTATCCTGTTGAGGCGTATCTTCCAAAAGGAATGCATGGATGAAATTTGATGCACCTTCGCAGAGGAAAACGGACAGACGGATAGGAATATCCGTTTTACCAGAGCACAATATCGACAACGTTCAAGTATGCACAGCCAATTGACACAGCAAAGAATCTCTGTTTTTTTGGGATGATAGTAACTATATGTACACGTAGGTATGCATTTGTATCACCTGGAACTTATCTCTAGGGAGCGGCTTCCGCTTTCACACATGGGCTGAGTGCGCCGATACAACCGGATTTGTATCGTTCACTGATCAGAACGGAGTCCCTGAAATGAAGTTCGCCAGCTTCCCAGGACTCGTCACAACGTACTACGTTGCTTGAACCCTTGCCAGTATTTTTACATAATTCTCTTTTTTCCTGAAAAAAAAAGCAAGATATTCAGGTTGAAGAGGTGTCATCTTGATGTGGCGGCAATCATCCAACAAGTGTTGGTGGGAAAGTGTTCGTTCCAATCATACTGTGAGTGTCAGGGTGAAAATAATGTTCTTGCGGATGAGGTCACTACATGACCGTTCAAGTTAGCCGAAGTTCTAGCTGGGGACGCCACACCAGCTACGTTATGATGTCCTGCCAGTGCACAGTGCCAACGATTTGGAGACGACCTGTGGTGTGGTGTACTGAATGAATATATCGCAGATATTTACTTACGAATATCATTTTTCGCTTGTACCACAATCACATAAAGCAAATATTATTACAACCTTAATCAGCCTTAATCTCTGCAACGACCCAAATTAGTCTTCGGCAGCGATTCGGCATTGTCCGTTATACTTCAGGTTGGTGTATTACAGGAATTATTGTGAGATTTGTGAAGTGTACTAGTCTCGTCAACGACCGCAATGGCGCCCTCGTCGTCCTCCTCGTCGTCGGGCGCGTCGACATCCGTGCAAGTCGGTGAGCTTTCCGCTAATCTTTTTATTATACCTGTTCTTAATTTTATTAATACAGCTCTACGCATACGGCCAACGACTACACAGGACACTGTATCCATTCCCGCTCGTTTTCAACGGACTGTCATTCATGGAACCTCTTCTACTAGTGTGACCGTAGATGCTTCTTCCGCTGCTCCTACTGCATCTGGTTCTGCTACTGCCGTCGCAACTCCATCCACTGCCGCCGGGAAAAAGCAGGTGTTCACTTTCGATCAAGTCCATCCTCCCACCGTAACCCAGCATTCACTCTTCACAAGCACTGCCCAGCCCCTCATCTCACGTTTCATGGAAGGATTTAATTGTACAATTCTCGCCTACGGACAAACAAGCAGCGGAAAGACATTTACCATGACTGGTGTAGACCTTGACGCGGACCCCTCAGATCCTAATAATGGCATGGGCATCATTCCGAGAGCTGTGTCTACTATATTCTCGCAGGCGAGAAAACTTAAAGAAACAACGTGGCGGGACCTGGAATTACAGCATAAAAGGGTCATTTATAGAAGTGTATAACGAGGATTTGATCGACTTGCTCAGTTCTGACGAGGCAACTGGGTTGCGGCGCGAGGTACAGATTAGGGAAGGGAAAGATGGGTCTATCATTTGGGGCGGCCTACGTGAAGTGACGGTGCGAAATAGCAATGAAGTCATGCAGTAAGTCTTCTTCCTTAAGCAGTGACTTGGCTAAGAAGATGAATTTTATAGCCTTATCCGACAGGGAACCGCGATAAGAAGAACGAATGAAACGGATATGAACGCTCAATCATCACGTTCGCATGCGATCTTTTCTTTGACACTGACCCAGAAGAAATACACTGGCTCAGGCGTGCCAACTCGTTCATCTTCACCATTGCCACCTGGCGGCCGTTCCCCATCGCGTCTTGCTCGTCCCGGATCATTGTACACAAGCGGTAACTCTCCAAATGCAAGAGTGTCGTCGCCTACTATGAACAGACCATCGACTCCGAGTTTCCAGGTAGCTATGGGACGAGGCGGAGGACTGCGTCCTGCAAGTTCTCTTGGTCTTCGTCCCCCTGATAACAGGCAAGATGATGATGAGGGCGGCGAGTGGACTACTATAGTGTCCAAGTTTCACTTTGTCGACCTGGCCGGTTCGGAGCGCGTATGTTATGCGTGCAATTTTGGTCTTGAAATTTTGATATGCTAACTTCCATTACAGTTAAAACGTACCGCTGCTGCGGGGGAGCGAATCAAAGAGGGAATCTCCATCAACAGCGGTCTTCTCGCTCTCGGTAACGTCATATCTGCGCTAGGTGACCCTTCACGTGCGAAAGTCGCATACTAACTCTCACGTCCCCTATCGCGACTCCAAGCTCACCCGTCTTCTTCAAGACTCGCTTGGGGGCAATGCGCACACTCTCATGATCGCTTGTGTCAGTCCCACGGAGTGGAACATTGGTGTGAAACTGTCAATACTTTGAAGTATGCCAACCGCGCCCGAAATATCAAGAACCGTGCAGTTGTCAATGAGAGGGAAGATGGTTGGGATGATATCGAATGGCTACAAGGAACGGTCACCCGTCTTCGCAAGGAGGTCAAACAACTCAAAGAAGGTGGCACCATCATTTCTTCCACCTCTCCAGCCGTTGGTGAGGTGACGGAGGGAAACTCCAAAAGATCCTTGCACAAATGACAGAGCTTCAGAATAATTACGAGAGTCTGCGCGAGAAATATGTGGAGCGGACGGAAGACCTGACTCGCTTACGTCGCGAGGTTGGCGAACGTCACCGCACGTCATCTGGCGGGACTGTTGGTGGTACAGCTAAATACGAAGAGATTGTTGGACCGGTCATCGAGGAATACGAGAAGACCATCAGCGCCATGGAGGCCGAGCTAGGACTTAATCGCGCTGCGCTCAGACTCACCAACGACATGATGGAGGAAAAAGAAGAAGAGCTTGCCCAGATCACCGAGAGACATTCTGCGACTGAATTATACGTTGAGGAGCTCCGTATGCGGTTGGCGAAGCTTACGGAACGGGAAGCATCAACTGAGGTTTGCAATGGCTTTATTAAATCAAAACACATTTCTAATCCAATTCATTCAACACAGGCCTACGTCCGTGACCTAGAAGAGAAGATGAAGTCTTGTGACGAAACATCTATGTCATCAAGCGAATCACTGACCGACCTGAAGCGCGAGGTCTCCCGCTATAAAGAGGCTGAATCGCACTCAGCCTCGTACATAGCTGATCTCGAAGCTCGCCTCGCTCGCTCCGACGAATCGGTGCTAACCTTGCAGCAGACGATCGAGCGACTTGAGAATGACTGTGAACGTCGAAGAGAAGAGGTGGAGGCCCTGACGACGCGCTTGGAGAATCTTAGCCAGGACGGTGCTAGTTGGCGGACTGATCTCGAAGAAAGGGAGAGGAAGGTTAAAGAACTGGAGCAGAAGATGGAAGTCTGGGAGCGAAAAAGGAAGGAAGCCAACGAAGACCGTATCCGGCTTGGTGACGTGGTTGGTGAGGTTGAGCTGGCGAAACGTAGTCTCGAGTCCTTGAACGGCGGGAGCACCAAAGTCAATTCTCCAAGTACTTCCGGTGCCAGCACGCCTGCCACTGTGGATCTTTCTGTCGAGAATCAATTAGTCGCCCTGCGGCAAACTCACGCTGCGACACTCACAGACCTTTCGTCTGTTTCCAAGAAGTACCAGGACGCCCTTCAGGAGATTGCTGATCTTGCTGCCCAAATTCAGGAAGCTAAACTCAGCAATCCGACGATCCCGGAGACTTCGGCTGTTGACAAAGTAGACACTCCGCCATTCCGTCGTCGAATGACCTCCACCAAGAGTCGAGACGGCCTCGCTGACCCTGTATATGATGCAGCTGGTCGACGTCTGTTTTTCAGGCAAGCAGCCTCTGTAGACTCTCTTCATGGAAGGTATGTTTTGATGACATCTGTCTTTCATCGAGATTGATTTTTTTTTACAGGGCATTGCTTCAGTCGTTGCCGCAATCGCTTTCGCTTTCACAGGAGTTCTCATCAGTGAGGTCTCGAGAGGCTTCAATATCGAGCCACGGAAGCAGTAGTTCCGTCTCGCATTCTCCATCGCATCGTCCGAACCTCTCCATCTCTCTTTCCAATATTACTGGCGTCACCACTCCTACTGATCAGCGCTCTGCGGTGAGCATGGAGAAGGAGATTATGCGCTTGCAAGAGGTTCTTAGGGAGCGTGAAGCTGAAATTAGCACTCTTGAATCTTCGCTAAAGGAAAAGGAACAGGCAGCGCCAACTCTGATTGAATCGCATGCTCCCCAATCCACAGAGGCCGACGAGTTAACACACCTTTCCCCCAAGACGATTCAGAAGTTTGACGCCGTTCGAAAGAGCATGAGGTTACATCACGATCTCATCCCTGATGTCGATAGCGATGCACCGGATAACGATGTCGATGAATCGCTTGACAGGTTAAATGAACTCATGCTGTATGTTCATATCCTATGTCCTATTCTGTTTCCTCATCCATTGTCCAGGTCTATGGCACAGAAGGAGTCTCAGCACAAAGAACTCGTTGACTCCCTTCATGGCCAGCTTGCTCTGGTCCAACGTGCGCACGATGAGTTGACCACTCTTTCTAGGGATCAGGTAGGCAGAAAACTCTCGACCATCATGTCTGTCAGACACTGATGGCATGCAGGCGCTGAACATGTCGACCGAACTTGAAGGTCTTCGTGCCAAACACCACGAGGATCTTTTGGAATTGGAGGCAGTCAAGCAGCACGAGGCGGAGCTTCTTGCATCCATCAAGATAGCTCAAGAGACTTACGCTGCCGAGCTTGCGGAGTTGAAGTCCAAGCACGAGGATGCTCTTCGCACGAAAGGAATTGAGATCGAGGAATTAATCTCTCGCCTGAAGGACGAGCATGAGACCTCTCTTGGTACTTTACGAGATCAGCTGTCAGAAGCATCCGCAGCTTTGGAGAAGGCCCTCAAGGAGCATGAGTGTGCGTTTGGCAAGCTCCAGGCTGAACACGACGAAGTCCTCCAGCGACATTCTCAAGAGGCTAAGGAGATTCTCAAGCATACCATTGAAGAGCATGAGCATGCTATGGCTAAATCCAAGGCCGACCATGCAGAAGTCTTGAAGTCCAAAGACGAGCAAGTAGCCACCGACCTCCACCGCACGGAAGAGGAGTACTACAATGCGCTCACTAAGCTTCGCAAGGACCACGCAGATGCTTTGCAGAGGCAAGCTACCGAAGCCGCTGCGATGCTTGAGCGTTTGCGTGAGGATCACGCTAGCGAGCTTCGTATGTCTGAGAAAGCTCGCGAATGCTCCTTGTCAGAGTCAGAGACATCTCGTGATTCGGCGCTCCGTGACCTTCAGGACGAACATGCTGCTGCCGTTGCAAGAAAGGAAGCTGCGTATGCGGAGGATGTAGAGAAACTCAAAACTGAACATGCGCGCCTCCTTTCGAACAAAGAGGAGGACTACAGAGCAAGGCGTGAGCATTTGAAATCCGAACATGCCACCGTCATGGCTGTCCTCAGGGAGGAGTCGGAAGCTCAAGTAGAGCAGCTCACGAAGGCCCTGGCACGTCTGGAAGAAGAAACAGCTGCTACAGTTGTGAAATTACGCGAGGAGCATGCATCCGCTACTCGAGTTCTGACAGAACAGCACGCAGCGTCACTGCTACAGATCGCTCGTGGCCACGAGGAAGAGATTGCTCGGCTCAAGTTGTCGCATACCTCTGAGTTCAATGACGCGGTTGCAAAGGCTCAGGAAGAACATGCATCTCTCCTCACCTTCCATGCAGAGGCAATCGCGAGTCTCAAATCTGAACACCAGATGTCACTTGCCGAAGTTCAAGCATCCCTTGTCGCTGCTCAAGAAAAGCACGCTTCTGACCTCCAGGAGTCTCGAACAGCAAGTGAGCATATGCTTGCTGAGGAACGGAAACGCCTTACTGCTGCCGTTACGGACCTCGAGCAGGAACACTCTGACGAACGTGATGCTCTCCGCAAGGAGCAAGATCGTCTCCATCAAGAACTAGAGTCCCAAAAAGTCGCGATCTTGAATGTTCAGGAACAAAATGAACGAGGAGTGCTTGCAGAGAGGCAGCGTTCACAGTCGGCAGTAAGTGAACTCGAGGAGAAGCACTCTGCTGAACGCACCACGATGCGCGCAAACTACGAGACACTTGTTCAGGAGCTCGAGGCTCACAAAGCTGCCGCAAGTGACTTCGTAGCAGTACGTGCACAATACGAGTTGGCCGTGTCCGAACAGACGACCGCAAAGGCATCCTTGGAGAAAAGTTTGGCTGGTGTACAATCAGAGAAAGTAGACCTTCAAGCACAGGTCACCAAACTGATGGCTGAACTGGAGAAGACGCGGTCAGAACGGGCCACGTTCATCCAGGAAGCATCCAAGCGCGAGTCATTGGTTGACGAGCTTGACAGACATCGCTCTCTTATCGCTGAGATGCAAGAGAACCTTCAGCGTGTTAAGGACGAGAAAGATAACCTGCAATTGGAGAGGAATAAGCAGGAGGCTGCTATGCGTGACATGCAAATCCAGATTGCACGCACATCGATCACCCAAGAGGCTTCGACACCACGAGCAACACCTGATCGTAATATCTCTTTTACTCGTCTCAACGGTATAGCCTCCAAGCTTCCTCCCCCCACACCCCCGCCATCCATGCCACCACCACCAGCGCCGAAAACTCAGGAATCCCAGTTCAGTTTATCTACTCAATCTTCTACTACGTCTTCAAAAGACTCTTCCGACTCTTCTGCTACGTCAGTTGCCTCCGTACTTGCACCAAACGTCCCTCAAGTGGACTCCAAGGCCATCGCTGCCAAGCTTGAGGACCAAGCGAAGTATATCGATGAACAGGAGGTGATGATCAAAACACTCAACAAACAGTTATCTCACTGTGAGAGTGATTTGGCTACTCACATGGATCTCGTGAGTACGCTAGAGACATCCTTGAGCGACTGTGAGAAGAATCGTATGTGTCTTCGGCTTACCGTGATGTTCGAGCTAACCATTTATATTTGTCTCGTAGTCCGAAAAGCCCGCATGCAAGCAACGGAGCTTGCGAGGGAACGAGACTCGCTCAGTTCCCAAAATGAGGGCCTTCGTAACGAGTTACAGGAAGCGCGCCGTGAGGTTGTTACCGTTCGGAAATCGATTGTGGAAGAGAAACAGTCCCTCGAATCGCGTCTTGACGAGGAACGACGTGCGAAGGAACGTGCTCGTGCGCAACTCGACTCTCGGATGGAGGAACTACAAAAACGGAAATCGAAGTTTGCCTGTCTATAGCATACCTGTCAAGTCTGCATCCATATTTTTTCGGCCTGTGAGTTGTTGCGACTCATGTCGGACCTCTATGCCTATCCTTTTTGCACTTTGCTTATTATACCAGTTTTCGCGAGCTGCGAGATCAGTTAGCGTTTGTCTTGTGTCCTGATACCCTTTGGCTGTGGAGCTAGTTTATCGCGTCTACTATGGGTATCCCTGGTATGTTTGTCCGTACAGGTTACTTCCCTGATATAATACAATACAGTTCGGACCCTTGCTAACTCGTGTTTCGGTTATGATCCGTTTGAAATATGTCGTTACCGTGGCGTTTACGTCGGTCGCTGTTCGCGAGTCATATGTACAACGTGCCCTCAAGACATTCAGTATGGGAACCTAGTAAAAGAAAATAATCCACGCTGTCTGTATGATATATACCAGCCCTCTGAGGTGTTCATGAATGTACATAATGTGTTTGAAGTTGATGATTTTTGTTGTGAATGTTGACAATGATTTGAGGAATAATGATGAGTCTTCCCCGCGGCCTAATTCCCCGCAAAATTTGAGTGGAGAAATGTCGTAAGTGGTGTCATTGTTCGGACCGGCTTATTATGTAGCATACCAAGCCCAGGCTAAGGCGGCGACTTTAAATTCCATTTCTCAACCAAACTTTGCCTCCTCCCACCCTCCGTCTCTCACATCGTTATGTCCTTCAGCTTTTTTGCCCGTGCTGTCCCTGCCGTTCAGCGGTCAACAGTCCTCACCCGCACCGTTCAATCCTGTGTGAGATTTCAGAGTACAGCATCAACAAAACCACAACGTGTTCCCCGTGTTCTTCCTTCATTCTCTCTTGAGGGAAAGGTGAGTTTTTTCTGTTCGTCTTTCAGCTTGATTGAGTTGTTTAACTATTTTTCAGGTCTGTCTAGTCACTGGTGCAGCAAGAGGTCTAGGTAATGAATTCTGTCGTGCATTCATACAATCGTTCGTCTCTCCGAACTCCTCAACTTTACTGTGATGAAGGACTGATCCATTTTTAATTGTAGAGGATGCACGGAACTTGCTATTGTTGATCTGAAGGAGAGTGAGGCGCAAGCTGCTGCTGCTGAACTAGTCTCAAACGCATGCGGTTCGTAGTTTGCTGTGCAATGACGACACTACTGAAGAGCATCAAGTTAACAGCGACATGACCCCGGAAGACTTTAACGTGATTGGCGTGGGATGTGACGTATCATCAGAGTTATCTGTTCAGCGCGCGTTTGAGCAAGTCATGGACACGTACGGGCGATTGGATTCGGTGGTTGCATCTGCAGGTAAGTCCTTCCGTTTTCCGCAGCACCTATCAGGAACGCGAAATAATATGATGTGGTGCGCAGGAATTGTGGAGAACTATTCTGCATTTGAGTAAGTCATGTCCGGCGTGCGTTGGAGCGGTCCTTGGAGCTGATAACCGCATCATAGTTACCCATTCGACCGAATAAAGCGCTTGTATGACATCAACGTTCATGGTGCCTTCTTTACGGCGCGAGAAGCGGCTCGGAACATGATTCCTCAGGGAGGAGGCTCCATCGTCCTTGTTGCTAGTATGAGTGCATCGGTATGTTAATTTGTGGAGATGCTCCTCTTTGCGAAATGCCTCTGACGATGTGTCTGTGTAGATTATCAACATACCACAGGTGAGTTATTGATACCGGGATAAATTCATTAAGAGAATCTGACCCTGCATCGCCTCGGGCCTCGGGGATAGCCGCAAACGCCTTACAATGCTTCGAAAGCGGGTGCGTCCACAATCTATCCTCCCTAGAAATCGCAGGGGTCACTGACAAGATATTGTTCTGATAGCGGTCCGTCATATGGCGTCAAGTTTGGGAGTTGAGTGGGCAAAGAAGGGTGTGCGAGTTAATACACTGAGGTTCGACTTGTGTTTCCTGTGGGTGACGAACTGCGGGCTGATGCGCGTCATGAAGTCCTGGCTATATGTTGACAAAGCTTACCAAAACGATCCTTGCGCATGACCAAGACCTGAAGGTTGGTAAACGTTTGTAAACTGTCTCGATTGAAAACTAATGATGGTGCAGAAAACCTGGGAGAGTCTGACGCCTATGGGCAAGGTGAGATCAGCCTAGTTGATTTAGACGCCTTACTGACTGGGAGAATGACAAGATGGGTGAACCAGAGGACTTGGCTGGTGCCATCGTCTTTTTGGCAAGTGACGCATCTAAATTCATGACTGGGGCTGAAATTCGCGTGGATGGAGGCTACTGCGTTATTTAAGCTGCTGGTTCTTATTCTTGGATTGTGTTCCATACCATGCCAAATGTTGGGAGTAGCATCACAGAGAGTTTTTTAGAGTAATTTCAGATATTTATAATACATGGTGTCCCGCTTCCGAACAAAGTGCTGTAGCGCGAATAACCATCTCCATGGATTCTGGATGTTTCCAGATTAAAATGAGTTTTATTACGTTCAAGACCCTCGATTTGAATGTACGAGAACTAGGAAGAAAGTTAAAGAATAACCTAAAGAGGGTTAACCGGCGGTATCAATTATGTTAATAAACCGCATGACATCATACATATTGGGTATTTAGACTTGAGTTTTTTGCCCTCATACCCTTAGAGTCCAAATCATGTCTTTGAATTCGCAACCCGCGAATGTCACCAATAGGCCTGCTTCCTTGTCCAGATCCCAAGACACAGCACCCTCGTTATCATCCAATGTGTCTGGCAACCCCACTTCCATTTCTATACCATCTACCTTTGAATTTACCAAGCGAAAACGCTGGGCAGATCTTCTGATACACGAATTGTCAGAGGCGATTATTTTTGTGCTCTCCAACGAGTGCAAGGTCTTATTTTGCTCAAGGGCCGTCTCAGAACTTCTGGGTTGGCGAGATACAGAACTTATTGACAAGGATCTCGTCGACTTGGTCAACGGTAAACATGTTTACTGTGCTCAGTCGTGTCACACGTGTAGGCTCATTTGTCATTCATTTTTCCAGGCGAAGACAAGCATGCTTTCCGCGTGTCGTTTGAACAA
Source organism: Suillus cothurnatus (assembly GCA_016758765.1). Classification (NCBI taxonomy): domain Eukaryota; kingdom Fungi; phylum Basidiomycota; class Agaricomycetes; order Boletales; family Suillaceae; genus Suillus; species Suillus cothurnatus. Next base: position 858,126 of record JABBWL010000004.1, on the reverse strand, counting down.
TCACTGCGCTCGCGCATGGAAATGTTGTCTTATGTTCGGTTCAAGTATCAAAGCGAGTATACCTCCTCTGCCAAGGAGGTTCTCTTCGAAGTCAAGGGTTACCCTCACTACATCGATGACGAACAATACGCGCGGTGCTTTTTCGCAGTGGCAAAACCATATCCGAGTCGGAACACAGCAATGTAAGTGAATAAGCATGAATACATAAGTTAATTTTGGCGTAGTTTCTCACTCAGTCGGTTCTTTCTGATGGAACTTACTTACACCAACTAGGTTAAACACATTCCTCGAGCTCAAGATTGAAAATGAACGGTTGCAACAACGTCTCGCAGACCTCAGAGTCCGGATGCCGCCACCTTCTATTGCCCATACTGGTCAACCGATGACTTCCATGTATTCCACACCTTCCAGTTCTCGTTCGATGGTGACCCACCGCTCTGTTGGCGACTTGTCCCCCACGTGTTATGCCACCCATCAGACCAGTACCTCGTATGATGATTTGGTAACACAAACAAATCATCATCAGCCACGGGGCTTTACTGATCCTTCCAACGTGCTCATATACGGTAGCTACGTCCCTGCCGGTCAACAAGCGCAACAGCCAATAGAAGACAATTATGGTGATGATGCTGCCAGAAGGAAGAAGGTATGTATCGCTTTCGAACAGGTCTATTCGGATGAGCTTTTAGCCTTATCGGTAACCCAGATTCGCAAGATGCATGCCGCTGAGCAGTACGTTTGCGTTACATGCGGGCGTACGGATTCCCCAGAATGGCGCAAGGTCTGTCCCTTGTATACTTCATCTTCTGTAGTTGACTTGGGGCCGATATTTTCCTAGGGCCCTCAAGGGCCAAAAACCCTTTGCAACGCCTGTGGCTTGCGATGGGCAAAACAAGTACGCACCAAACAGGACGAAGAACAGCCTAGCGCCGGACCTAGCACCTGAATTCTGTTCCGCGCCATTCGGCATGTCGCACCGTCCAGCATACCGCCTGTCACGGACTCTCAAGGGTTGGGCTGTCTGGTGGCACGCGGCCATCTTGTCACCGACTAAGACGCTTGCCGCCGAGTTGTTTTGGACCACTTGATGGTATACGACTCCACCGTTTTTCTTGCATAGAAAGACTTTTATACGCACGGACACGCAATATGTATATTAGACATTGACATGATTTAACTCTTTAACCGAGTTGGCTGTTGCGTGAGGCTATGTTTGAACCTACTTGGCGCGCCGCGACCCTATTAGCTGATATTGGAAGCCAGCGAACCGAGGTAGGATCAACGTGAATTTGTCTTCCAACTGACCCGATGAACTTGTGATTTGAACAGTCAGCATCGTGCAGGTACGTGTAATGCTCATATAGATGAATTTCATGGATTCACCCGTCAGTACTCATATGACCTACTTTGACTGGTGACGCTTTAATTCAACTTTAATTTTGCACCCAATCGCGGTGTCACGCACTAGCGATGTTTAGGTCAGTGTCCTCAACAGTCTCTTCCGAATGACCTACTCACTGATTCCCCTCTCAAGCAAACGTGGCAAAGACAAAGGTTCCATCCACACCAGCCAGGCAGGGCTCAGCAACCAGCTTGAAGACCCCCAATGATTCACCGTCTTTGAGATGGACACCACCTGAGTTCCGGAGGACCGACAATCCAACTCATTGAGTTTCCCAATAGTGCAAGGGAATGTCCGGGTGGACTGCATCTCATGTTGTTGTCTGTTGGCAGAATCTGCAACTCCTTTGTATGACCTGCTTTGCCCGGGCAACAGGTTGTGGTCCACAGCATGAAAAAGAAAGGTATCCATCATTTGCTTTATTTGCTTGTTGCTTGAACCGGTAGCTCAACGATTTAAATACCAGTACTTTGTGTCTGTTCGCTCTTCTTCATTACTCCTCCGCATGCCACTTTTCGCTATCCAACCTGTGCACTACGAATTACACTTATACAACTTGCTTCCATTCTGTCGCTTATCAGGTCCAGCTACGCGCTAGGGTCTGCAGCCACCGAATTACCTTCGAACTGTCAAAATGAACAACAGTGCAGCTCGGTTTGGTCTACTCACTCTGAACACCCCCACTTCGTCTTCCACGGGTAATACGCCTTTTGTTCTGAATGACACTTTCGCCGTGTCGAGCTCGACGAATACACTTCAAGACATTGCGCCTCAATACGGGACCCTCACTTTTGGTACTCCTGCTGAGCGAAAGGTGGCCTCGTGTCCTAAGAGGGATTTGCGCAAGCAAAGGGGACGTCTGAAGGCATCGAGAGCACTTCAACGAGAAGCATTTCAGCGGGTGCAGTCTTACCTTCAAAATCAAGAAGAGCGAAAGGCGTACCCTCCAGACGTGTATGCATTGCCAAACCTGACCGTGCCTGGGCCGTCTAATGCCATGTACGGAATGGTGAATGCGGAATTTGGTGCTGGATATGGACCTCTAGGTATGCAGGCTCACATGGGGAATGCTGGCGTTCCTCCTCTTCCTGTCTTCTACGTTCCTCAGAGTTCCACAGACACATCGTCAATGTACGGTCACAACCCCACTCAGCAACATTATGGTGAGTACCTAGGCCCTCAGGCTATTGATGTGACGTCTGATTATGGTCCTCCAGTGCAGGCCGCTGCTTCACCCATGCAAGAGCATGCGCCCCAACTGCCTGAGGATGTGGATCACCGCATACCTTCCATTTCTTGGGAAGAGCGGCAAGCACTGACGGCGGACTTGCCCACCTCCTCCTGACAAGCCAGCTCAATCTTACCAGGCACCAATGACGACAGTACCATCTATAGGCCCAGTTGGGGGATTTCGACGCGATGATGACGACACGATATAAACAAGGCAGAAGCGCCCTTATCCTCAAGGTATTCCGGATGCCTCGGCCCCTGATGCAATCGCAGCTGCGCCTCCCATTCCCAAATTCGACGGATTATTCTCGACATGCCTTGTGCTTATTGGGACATGAATGTAGATGCATAACCAGTTTGACTGTGTGTCGATTTAGTTTATGGAGGACAGTAGTCAATAAAACAACAACCCATAATGAGCCTACGCTTTAGCCAGACATTGTAGAATTGTTGTGCTACGAGTGGTTGGTTTGAGGTAACGACGGTGGCTCAAATTTGCAAAACTGTACCGCAAAACGAACTGAAAGTCGACCCCCCTTCATCCTATCACGTGCCCGTATCGAGCCCACTCAGAACCCTTCCAGAATCCACTCCTCCGACTCCATTTGCAGAGTAGACTGCTCGTCCTCTGTGCCAAAACCGCTATCAATTTCACCTAAACCAGTAACGACACCATGTCTGCGCCAGAAGTATATTCAATCGCCAAAACTCCAGTGACGTGCCACGCATTCAACGCAGACCGCAGTCGTGCGTCCTACCTTGATATATCCTTTGAATGCTAACCTTCAATACAGAGGTTGCTGTAAGCTTGAACGACAACAACGTTCAGATTTATTCAAAGCAGGGCAAGGAGTGGATTCTATCCGAGACGCTCTCTGAGGTGCGTGATGATCAGTACTTATTACTAGCCAATTAACTACTAATCATTCAGCATGATAAACTAATCACCTCCATCGATTGGGCCCCGAACTCGAACCGCATCGTCACCGCCTCACAAGATCGCAATGCATACGTGTGGTCCCTCTCTCCCGATCCGCTTACAGGAAAGTTGGTGTGGAAGCCTACCTTGGTACTTCTTCGTATCAACAGAGCCGCTACCTTTGTCCGTTGGAGCCCCAATGAAGACAAATTTGCAGTCGCCAGTGGTGCAAGGTACGTATCGTCTTCTTTCTGAGATGTCATTTCATCACATACACAGGGCGATTGCTATTTGTTCATTTGATCCCGAGAACAATTGGTGGGTGGCAAGGCAGCTCAAGAAACCAATCAGATCGACTGTCCTGTCTGTCGACTGGCATCCGAACAACGTCTTGCTCGCTGCAGGGAGCGCTGATATGAAGGCACGCGTGTTCTCTGCTTACATCAAAGACGTCGACAAGAGGTAATGGCAGGCTGTGGATTCTAGTTATATTGCTTACCTTTACTTTGTAGGCCCTCGCCTACCATCTGGGGCGAGAAGCTTCCTTTCAATACCATCTGCGGAGAATACACCAGCCCCGCAGGCGGATGGGTTCACGCAGTCGGTTTTTCTCCTTCCGGAGATGTCCTAGCTTTCGCCAGTAAGTCGCAGCATATTTGCGTTGCCAGCAAGAAGACTCACGATTTCCACAGGTCATGATAGCTCTATCAGCATCGTTTACCCTGGTGGCCCCATTGTTTACAATATTCGCATTAGTTCTCTGCCATACGTGACTTTGACCTGGACTTCCGAAGATGCCCTGGTTGCGGCTGGCCACGATTGTCAGCCTGTCGTCTTCTCCGGATCGGAGCAGGGTTGGGCCCTTATTGGCACTTTAGATGATACCACCGCTTCCAGTGGATCCAAGGCTTCTGGTGCAAGGACTGGGACTGTTGGGAGGTTAAACAGTGCAGCATTCAACACGTTCAGGAACGCAGATACGCGTGGACAAACTGGAGGAGACGCTGCTTCTGACACGGAATTGCTCACTGTACATCAGAACACGATCACTAGCGTCAGGCCGTACGCGTATGGTGGTGAGGGGATCGTTAGTAGGGTGAGCACTACTGGAGTGGATGGAAAGCTTGTCATCTGGGATGTTAATGCTGTGTCGGCCCTTACTGGAAAGATGGGCGGCTTGAGAGTTTGAAGCCATGATAAATTGTTGTACAGATAATCGTACAGTGAATAATGCGGTATGTAAGTGCGCACGAATTAAATTTCTACTCTTTGGATAAGCATCATCTTCGTAGAGTAGTGTCAGCCGTCGCGTACGCGTATCCACCTTCAATCTCTTGGACTGGCTGCTCGTTGATGACGCCCCAGACTGATGCTTTGAACTGTACCATTTAGATCAGCCTCAAATTGCAGGAGTGAAGCGGTATCTACATACCAAAGTCAACACCAAGCCCATTTTTCTCTCCAACACTCTTAAACGCGCAATAAGATTTTCATCTGGTCCCTCAGATAGCTGTCTCGTGGTGACGGTCAACTGCCACACAGAGATCAGGATCATGCTCGTTTCACTCGAAGATGCGATAGTATGTGACCCACATCTTTGACATGTTGCGATAGCTTAGCGTACTCCCACAAAACATTCGCCTCCAACACAGTCAGGCTGGCGTGCGATTCGTACGGGTTCGCATCGAATATGCCGATGGTCCCAGACATGAATGTGAAACCCACAAAAGATTGGTCGGAACTCCGTTATACCGGATGCTAGATTTTGCGAAACCTACAGCCTAATCGTCAAGCTCGTGTTTTGTCTTGGTGCTTGTTTGTGCGGTACAGCGGTCAAGTTCCTTTTTTGGAACTTTCGACCGGCGGGGAAACAAGATCATTGCGTCCGAATTGATACCGCGCGATACCATAAACGAATGTTTTCCAAACAACTCCTGTTGCTGACTTGCCAATGGCGGGTTAAACTCTTGATTTGATTGACTATGCCGAGTTAATTAGCCAGTCAAAACGTTAACATTGATGAGAAGCCACCTCACAATGAGGAATAATTCTTTGTAACGCGGATGATGACAGGCAGTGCTGCGAATGGTGTTTTGTAATGAAATTTGACAACGAGAGTGGGGAGAAAGGCAAGTTCCAGCGAAGCGACCACAGTATGATCATTTCCTGCAGTTCTTCGATCTATTCAATGAATTTGCTCAATGTTCTAAATTTACTGATAGTACTACCCGCTGGCGCGCAAGTATTTCGAAGAACTTCATGTATTTTGTGACACTGTGATAATCTTCAGAGCCCTGAGGAGCCTTGCCAAGATACGCGCATCTGATCAGCTGAATCACACGCTCAATCGCACGAGTAGAACTTCACCCCCTTTCACAGTCATGGTTCGAGTTGTGACTCTTGTTGTGCCTCCCACCGCAACCTGGCAGTACTCCCGAATCTGACGAGGGCTTGGAGGGCCGTCTGCAACGGTGCTTCTTTCTGTCGAGAGAGAATTCTTTGTAGCTCTCCCGCAGCATGGGGATGTTAATGTAAGAATGGAAATTTAGGGCTGCTCATTCCAGGCGCGTGGATATGCAGACATCGGCCTGTTTCAGGGTGGTCTAGTTTCCTCTTCGGATATGTGGTGCAAAGCTTCCGGCTCAGGGTCACATTGAGATCGCCTCGCGGGCATGGTGGATTATCTTCTGTAGTTGAGGATGTTGCTATATTGTCTTGAGTGGGGTCTTGGACGAGAACATGATGCCGTCAAGCACATCTTCAATTCACGGCTTTCGAGTACCGTGGCATTCCTGAAATGAGGACTGGGGCATGAGACTCGAGTTCTGGTCCCACTTTCTAATTGTCTGAATAATCATAGCGTAAATTGAGTCGCACATATATAGCTTGATTAAGCTCGTCACGTTGTGTCTGTGTAAGCGGTAGGGGCGCCGCACAAATATTCCGTGACCCTGCAGATTGTCCTGGCTGCCATACCATGGGGTTAAGCTTGTCAATTATGAGTGGGACTCTTTAGGAGAACGGGCGGCAAGAGATGGAGAAAACCTTAATTCCCAACATGGGCTCGTCGTTGCATAATCTACGAACCTTGAGCTTGATGTTCAGACCGACCGACTCGGAGAATATGTTGTACTCCCTTTTTGGACGACTAAAACATCCACCGGCGGTAAAATTTCATATCTATTGATACCGAATATTGCCGCCCGTATACTATGCCCGCTGGCTGCCATCCTTGGCCGTGCAGCACAAGAGATAGCCCCTGAGGCCTGTGTGACACTATCATGATGAGGTAGTCAAGGTACGATCGGTACGAACACTCACCAGTTTAACAGGAAAATAGACCATAATGTTACGGACATAGGTCGCACTGCTAAAGTCAAGTTCAAGTGTGGTTACTACTACCATGATTTCTTACAGTTCTCAAAGTCTAACAACGTCTAGCTGGGAGGTAGGTAATCGTGTACGGTCATCATAAATTCGGAGCAGTCGTGTGCTCACACTTGTTCTAAAAAAGCAAGACCAGAACTCTACTCTCCTCAGAAGCGAGTAGCCTGCTCCGTATCCTGCGACGCCAATTCGTTTACCCGCCAAAAGTTCACCTGGGAGATTGGCTAATGAGTATTTGCTTGATGTAAAACACCTGCTCTTGTTCATGCGGGCCAACGTTTTAAGCGCACGCGATCGTAGTACGCGATCCTACGCGATCATGTCTGTTCACGAAAAACATTTTCATCCGATACTTCCGAATTTTTTATTGTTTCTCACGGTGGAAGACTGGCTCAAAGTTGCCTTATTTGGACATCCCTCCTTGGACTCAACAATATCAGCATGCTCCCCTAGTAAACAATAGTCATGGGATAGCCCGATCCCTTAAAACGGGGCATGGTGTCTTGATTTACTCCGCCCGTTTCTAACATCATCACACATGCATTCACCACCCGTAACTTCATCACGTCCATTTGCACCAAGACCTTTCCCTCCTCCATCCCTCACTGATGTCCCTCATGAATATATCATCGACCAGCTCAGGACTCTCGCGTCTCACTACTGGGATAGACCACAGACCGCGGATTGTACTATAAGTAAGTCTTTACGTTTTATTTACGGAATGTTCTCATCTCTTCGACAGTTGTACCTGTTCCACACCATCGACCACGTCCAGCACATGATTCCCCAGTCACTTCGTCAGACTCTTCACCAGAGTCCTTACCAAGGGTCCAGGTAGACACCGGAAGACGGGCATCAGAACCTACGATTCATGCTGTGCCTCGAATAAAATTAAGAGTAAGTCATGCTGGTCATGGAAGGCGTATAGTCCTTGTCCTTATTATTTTGCGTTCGTAGTTGCATATGGACTATCTCTGTTCACACTCAACGTTACTACGAGGTCTCTTCAGCGGTGCATCACCCAATGATCTTATTCACGCCGGTACCACTCAACCCCGACATCCTCCCCTGCATGTTCCTGAAAGCCGTCTTCCTTGTCTTCTCCCTTCTCCGCCGTCACACCCCACTCTCTTTCTCCCTGTGCCTGATCCATCTTCCATACATCTTATTTTTCACTGGATGTACTTTGGGCAGACAGCACTCATGGAAGACTATCTAAATCGGGGTGTCGTCCACTGGGAGGGGATTGCGCGCAATGTGGAGTACTTGGGACTTCCCACAGACATCAAAGTGTTCCTGGGGCGGTGGTACAGGAATTGGCTTCTTCCGGCACATAGCCGCTCCGGCTATGGACCCTGTTCGCCCACAGATGATGACGATTCTGATATTGAGCTGGAACTCGATGATGATAATGACGACGAGGACGATGAGACAGATGACGACGACTACTCAATGGTTAGCTCATACACGGAAGATGTAGATGCTATGGGAGAGTTCGAGCGAGGGCGCACACGGGCAATTCGCCCCTTGACGCGCCTATGCGGCAAGTTACAGATGTGTGGAGCATGACAGGCATTTGATGTCTTTACGAATAGCTCACTGTATTTCATAATGGTTTGTTGCCCGTGGCAATGTTCTTTGGTCTATCTTTATTCATTTTGCCGCATTCTCCCGTTTCAGTTAGATACCCCCAAGGGAACGTTGGCTAAGTATGTTTGAGAATTTCAATTCGTGGCGCCCCGCAAAGTGTTTCACACCACAGCAATTACGTTTCGCTTCCGCAGTACCGAGTATGTACTGTAATTGTGTCAGATGGTCTGTAAAGACAAAGAGCTTCTCGTAAGCTTCCTATGAACACAATTGTGCTAATCAAATCCATAGTATGATCTAGGTAATTGTGTCAGATACCAGAAGGGAAGTCATTGAAGACAAAAGTTAAGACAGAGCTTCTCGTCACTATCGACTCGGAGCTTCCACGCAATTGTTATCCAAACCTTCGTGAGCGTCAATCTCACATAGGAAAAGTGAACGTGTAATAGGTGATAGGTTAAACGGAGATGAATATCCCCCACATCGGAATGGATGATCTGGCAATTGGGGACGCTCGGAAGACAAAAGACAAAAGGTCCCCTGAAGGATAAGAACGTGACTAACCCCACTTGAACTTCATTGGTCCTAATCGGGAAAGAGAGAAGAGCGGTTTGACAGCGGAACCAAACAAAGGCGAGCCTTTCCAGAATGGGTTTCACAAAGTACTGCGCAATGTGCTATATATGCTAGACTCAGATCTGTGTTTTGACTAGAGCCTTTCAATCCAGCAACAAGAGATGTGTAATGCAATGCAGGTGAGTCATCAACCGGCAGGCATTTGAGACATCCCGATGCTTGTCTGTGGGGTAGTAGACAGTCCGACTCGGACTCCCGTTCGCAGTGCACATATAGTATCATCCCTTCTTCTGAGCTGCGGAGACACTCCAGGAATGAATGGGACTCATCAGACAGTGCGTTCCGAATTTCCATTAGTCAAACATAGGGATTTCTATTTTAATTTCTCAAGAAGATATGCCAGATAGCGTAGTGGCCGGCCAAGCATTTTATCCCAATCGATGCCATCGAGCCACGAGTGTTCATGAACGGAAGTATTAACACCCAGACGATGCTCGGCTGAAGGCCGAGCAACGATGGATTTGAGGAATGCGCCCGCGCAGATGCCCTTGCCAAAGAACGGCTGAAAAATGTAGGGGGGTGTCTATTGAAAATCAAATCAATAAATGGTACTAGCCGATCCTTTCGTGGTTATTTCATGCGATGCGATGCCTCCCGTCCATATATGTGCTGTCATATGGACAAGACATCAGGGGCTATACGAGGCGGGGTTCCAATAATCAGCCATCATATCAATTGGACATACATGTCTTTTAAATCTGCCATTTTCAGCTCTGCGTCAGGATTTTTTTTACTGGCCTGAGGTCCTGGTGAAAAGTTCCCTCCACAAGGACGAAAAAAAAGGTTGGCGGAAATAAAAACGGTCAGTCTCAGCATTGAGGGGGCCGCATTGAATAACATGTTGGAAACAACATGTAAGCTCGAGCATGAGGCCAAGGGCCAATCAGTCTAGAAGACATTCATGACAACATCCACGCAGGACCATCCAGACGTGTGCATTCTCTTGGCATCATATGGCCTTTCTAACTGGAAGATTTTGGTCAGAAATGTGACTGGGCCCAGTGAAATGTACATAACTAATTGATTTGTCTAGCGTAGTCAGACCCCAAGAGAATGAAGATAGTCGTTCATTTTGAATTAGTTTCGTCCTAGAATGGAATTTGAGAGCAAATAATGACCCTGTGGCGCTCCAAGTCGGAACTATGTAATATGGAAATATATTGAAGACCCTCCCAAGGGTCAGTCTAGCCCTGGGGGTGGGTATACTGTATCGGATAACAGTGGCAGGAGGTCAAGAGTCTAGCTATAATAGCCCGGTGTCCTGCGATCTTGATACGTGGCTATGAACACAACGTCAGTGAATGTGTCTGGAACCCCAGAAAGTACGTACCACCAATAATAGATGTGACGGCACGGAGTACAAGTAAATCCTTCGAGGATTTGCTTACAAAAATGCCTTCTGTTAGGAGTCCGAGCAGGATATATTTTTCGTTTGAGAGCTTTCTGCCAGTGGGGGTCAGGTACCGTACGCGATAACGATTCTAAATTTTTGCAGCCACATGGTAATGGAGGGGGAAGTGGTTGACCACAAGTTCAGAGTTATCAATATTGAATCGTCAGGCCAACGCAAGCCGTATATTTACCATATGTAAGGACGAAATGGTTAGCTCTATGGCTTTACTTAAGTTCCAGTACTTACATATCCAAACGGCGTTATTCCTCCGATGTACTCGAAGGACGAAATAACATCACAGAGATCATCATGATGATCATCGATATTCTCAGGAGAGGTGCAACAGACAAAGTGGCAGAAGCGGACCCAGCGACCGGCATGTTTTGTTGCATGAGGAATAATGCTTGAAGTTATGGAGATGGCAGCCTGCGACTGTGTTTGCGAAGATGTCGAAGTCTGAGGTGCGCCGTTGGATTGGTGTGTGGTATTCAAGTTACTATTGGGAGAGCGTGAGGTACGGTTTTTCACAAGTGGACCCCGTTTTCCTTTTTGCTGGAGCATTTCTCTACATAACATGAGGTGTTCGAAGAAGAAGATAAAGTCAGGGGGAATTGAACAATGGAGAAGGATGAGAGAAACGTATGCGTTTGCCTTTAGCATAAGTATGCTGACTGACGCTCATGCAGGTCGATATCTACGCCGCTTGGTCTGCCAGAGAGACAGCTTCGAGGCCAGTGAAAAGGGCAGGGTCGGGAGGGCGCATGGTGGGCATTGAGGCGTGTTGGGCAGAATAAAGATAAAAAATGGTCACGTAGGATGGTTCTATGCAATGGTGATGATAGATGTTGGAGGCGGTGTCGTGGAGACATGAGGAAAGTAATGGATGACTCGGAGATGCTAACCACATACGCGAGCACGATCAGGTGTATCGTCAAAAAACATCGAGGCACCTGATTTGGAACCTCGATTGGCTGACGGATAGGACGTAGCGTAACATCAGCCTAGAGTGTATTAACTTACTACATGATTTATAAAAGTGCCACATACAGTGAGTAGCGAGTTGTCGCGCTGATCCATAAGAATATGTCGAGGCCAGCTCCTTTGACATCGTAGTGACATACATTTTCCATCTGGCAAAAAGGACATGTAAGACACCATGAGTACATGTTGAAGAAGCCAACCAATGAGCTAGTTGTTGTCAGAGTTCCACAATCGTGCTATGGTGTCGTACAATGTACTTGCAAGGATGCAGCCGTTCGATATTGCAATACAAGAGATAACGCCGGTGTCTCCAGCAGTGTCATTATCGCACTTCTGGAGCACACCTGCGTTGTCCACTGCAATCTGCTTCCAAGGTATGAAGTACTCCATCAGGGACCATGTCCTAATCAAGCGATCAGCTAGCCCGGATATAATAAGAATTTTTCCGGTCCGATCAGGCTAGGCAAAACATCCTTTGAGAGTGACGGCCAGCAGCGATAAGTCCTGTGATATACCAGATTTTGACTACACGATACTGCACGATACTGGAGTTGAGGGCTCGTCGTATCCACTAACCGCAAACATGGTCATGTCTGGCGGGTAGACAACTCTGAATACGCATTTATGCCCAGTCTCAATTGAACCCGGAATTGTCTCTCCGTCTTCTACTGGGCGCCGCAGTGCCGTCTCAGCTTTCATCCAACGAAGTCCAAAATGCATCACTTACGACGATATATTTCTTAGCAAGCCTCGACGCCTTGACACAAACACGACGAGTGTCGAAGACTGAAGTTGGGCACACTGAAGGTTCAAACTAGTCACGAATGTGCAGCGCTCGTTCACTCGTCCTTCACATCTGCGAGGGCTATACGGATCAAATTTCTACTGATCAAGGAGATTTGAGAAGTACTCTTCGAAAGCAGACCAATAATGCATAAAAGAACACACATACCTCTAATTGGGACCAAGAAGAAAGCGAGGAACTCCAGTGGCAGATTGTTGGCTTTGATCATGTAGTGGTAGTTCAGGGCCCTCTTTAACCTGATCAAAAGAAGAGGGAACATTGTTGAATAAAATGTGGAGGGTGTATACTTGGTTGAAGGAACAGGATGGAGGGTGTCATCAAAGGAGGTAGAAAGACTCTGGTATCTCACAAATGTGCGCTAAATGATGGAAGGTAACTCATATAGATGTCAGGCGCGTCTGCAAGCATGCACGGCCGATCCGTTGACATCCTGGTGAATCTCTGCATCTGACCAAGCATTGAATCAAACTGGACTACAGAACAGACAGATCTGTTTATGCTGGTGGCGTCACTAAGCTGTAGAAACTGCTTGGAGGTTGTACACGAGTATCCTACTTAAATAACTAGAGATACAAATCAGAACGATGTTAGAGAAGTGAGCGGAATCTATTGTTTTAGCATAGCAGAAAATGAGGTATATGCGAGACCGTATACAACCCGGATAAAATGAATGAATCCTTTTAACAATCGAGGTACACTATCACGGCTAGTCATCATCGAAGAAACACTACCTTCTCTTCAGGCTGTGAAGCATTCCAGGAGACTTCGTGAATGACGCCCAACCCGACGCACTGCATTAAGCCCTCATTCTGATTGACTGCCATCACATGTAAGACGCATTCTTGGTATTTCCCAAGACTCTGTTCGTCGCATGTGCCGAGTGTAGCAGTACGGGAAAAAACGATGAACTCTAGAGATGACGGTGGGGTAGGGTCCAATGGCAGGACTGCAGTGCCAACCCAAATGGGAGGAGAAGATGTGGTGGAGAGAATATCAAAGAGACCGTGATGGAGACATGTACTTGATTCATCATTTTCTTCGCTACTTCGCTGTGCAATGTTAAAGTGACTGGAAGTCGTGCGGAAAATGAGGGTGCCTGGTGCTAACGGTCGATGAATGTTTAGCATCAGCTCCGCTGGGTCTAAGATCCCTGACAGAGGGGAATATGCCGATTTCTCTTCCTCTGTCATGGGATTCAAAACGATCCGGGAGATCCGGTGAACATCAAGCTGCACCGTAGCACCACTATGGTCCACAATGTACCAAAAATTAACAAATGTTTCTACCACCGACGGTTCGCCACTGCCGTTGACGATACCCAGATACCGATGCTCTGATGTGTAGTCAACGGCACCACGCCAAGCAGCCCATGTCCAAGAAGGCAATGGTAAACTACTTCCATCAGGGAGCGAACGACGAGCGCGAGGTGTGTGTGGATCGTGTTGCCAGAGAAGCGCATGGTGCAGGTCTGTCAACATCATTCCACAGTAAAAGACTCTAGCAGGGTCACCGAGCCTAAAGCCTATCGCCAGAGCATTTGTCACTCCAGTGAGAGCATAGACGACATCTGATTCCTGAGTGAGATTGCGTCGTGTACACTCATTGACAGCCCCCATATAAGTCCCAAAGGGATCCGCCTGAGGGAAGTATTCTCCACACGAATCCCGAACAAAGCTGCTGGAGGATCGGAGGCCCTTGCTTTCGGCGGTGATGTCTTCACAGAAGGCATTGCCCCGGCACTCAAAGTAGACTTGTTGTTCGGTGAAGTATATCCGTCGGTGGGAGAGTGCACTCTCTTGATAGGTCCAACAACGCGTATTCCATACGGACAGAGCAAGAGCCTGACGAAGTCTTGGAGGTCCCACACAGAGATGAAGTCCTTGAACAACCTCGATGTGCTGCTTTAGTGTTCTAGTTCGTGGACGACATCCTGGGAGAGGGTCTCGAGCCGATGCGCCGCCAGCAGCCATAATCGTGAGATAAGAAAGGCCATAAACCAAGTCCATAGATTGTATCTGAGTAAGTTTGTCTTTCGAACAATCTTGAATGATGCATATAGCATCGATCCATAAGTAACGGAGACCGAGTTGTCGAACGAATAGAATAGAATCAGTTATGGTCTCCGGAAAGGTTGCTGTGTTCAACCCGCCAGGTATGGAGCGCTCCGCTATATTATCTGTCGTCGTCTGATATTCCGTGCTGACATCTCCCCATATGTAACTGAGGGCCACATAACGACAGCCAGAACGCGCAGGAACCAGGGTCATCGACACCACGTCTACCAATCTCACATATCCTGGCAAGTTCTTGTCCTCTCCGTCATCCTTTCTCCACACATCATGACATTCATCCCCATGGTTCTCCTGGCACAGCTTAATCCACTTCTTTACCAGATCAACATCCACGGTGTTCTTCACCCTGCGACTATGAAGATCGGTTGGTCTCCCAAACTTGAAAGCGTCTTCTTGCATGAGGAATATGGTAAGTGAACCTGCTGTCGCCCTTGAAGCAGGGTATCTCTCCCAAAAGTTATCTAGGCCCTCCATATTGACGTGGAGGCGGTAACAACGAAATTTGGGTGGGGGATAAAAGGGCCCCCGAAGACAGCCACATTTCATCGAAAGCAGACGACATTGAATCCCTGAGAGATCAACGTCAGAGAACTTATCCAACATCCATGTTCGACGGACGTGAAAAGATATGAGGCGGCAAAAATTGCATTGGTACGATTTTTGTAAGATGGATGAGAGTGAATCGAGCGGGATCTCTTCTGTTTGTGGGATGCCATCAAGGAAGATCCGGTAAAAATCCAATTTTTTACAGACGGAACATAGTAATGTGTCGTTGTCTAATGTGGCATTATGATCTCTCTGTTCATCCTCTTCAATCAGTCTACAGCGCTTGGTAAGCGAGAACCCGAGTGAATTCCTCACCTGGAGTTCAGTTCGCATTTGATCTGGGTGTAGGAGAAGGGGGGATCTGGAGGTCACATGCGATGGGACATTTGCTTTCAGCTTGCATTTCAGGACGACCAATAGCCAGACAACCAAAACTCCAAGAGTAACCCCTCCAATGATTCCAACAAGGGCCGAAACATGTGCGGAGACTGGACTGAGTATGTCAAGAATACCTAAGGGAGGTACTGCAAGACCTTCATGGTTACCTGAGAAGTGCATGAATATGTGCAAAAAACCATCATAAAAGTACTAGGATACCCACCTGGCTGAAATGCACTATCAAAAGTCATGTGAGTTGCAATGAGTTCGGTTTAACACCTCACAGTTGCGGCAGGGTAAGGAGGTGCAGCTGTGTAGTACATGAGGTTATATAAATTAGTACAAACGTGTGGCAGTCATGGTCCAACGCCAAGACCAACAGATAACCGACGCGTTTGCAATATTCATATGCCCGTTTTACTTCCTTCACGTGACACGGGATAGTAGACACGCGAAAGTATAATTATGTTCGACTCCACGGCTATGTTCCGCCCCGGAAAACCAACGCTGACATAGTCGTAGAACCCATCACTTCTCCAACCTACTCGTCTTAGAGTCTGAATCTCTTTCCATTATGTTAGCCTTAACGTCTGGTAGGCTTATCATAGCGCGTAACCTGCGCCGCCTTCTCCGACCTATAACCACCAATCAAAGGTCGCGCCAAATCTCAACGTACAATGTTGATATAGCAGGGCTCACGGAAGAGCAAGCTGAGGTGTGTTAATGAAATCATCGCCCTTAACCACAACTCAGCAGCATAAGTCAGTTCCGCAATGCAGTAGCCGAATTTGCAGAACGGGAGCTTGCCCCGCGTGCTGCAGAAATCGACAAGAGCAACAACTTCCCTTCAGTGAGTATGTTAAACAAATGGATTTGACCTTCTCTTACTCAAGCGTATTGTTAGGACGTTTGGGAGAAGCTTGGTGACATGGGTTTGCTTGGTATCACCGTTTCGTCAAAGTATGGTGGTTTGGACCTTGGATACTTCCATCACACTTTGGCAATGGAAGAACTTTCTCGTGCTTCTGGCTCTGTTGCACTATCATATGGCGCGCATTCGAACCTTTGTGTGAACCAAATCCATCGACATGGCACAGAAGCTCAAAAGCAGAAATACCTCCCTGACTTGATCGCTGGGAAGAAGATAGGCAGTTTAGCTATGAGCGAGCCTGGGAGCGGGCAAGTTGACTGACTTACAATGCATGAAGACCACGACTTATAATGAACTAGGAGTGACGTTGTCAGCATGAGTTTGAGGGCAGATAAAATAGACAGTGGTTGGAAGCTGAATGGGAACAAGTTCTGGTAATAATTTTGTGGTGTCACGCGTGAATTGTTCTTATAGTCCCGTAGGATTACCAACGGACCAACAGCATCAACATTGGTCGTTTACGCCAAAACCGCTCCTGAAAGAGGTTCCAAAGGCATTACCGCGTTCATTATCGAGAAAACGTTCAAAGGCTTTTCCACACATCAGAAGCTTGATAAATTCGGCATGAGAGGCAGTGATACTTGCGAACTTGTCTTTGACAACTGTGAAGTCCCAGAAGGTTTGTTTTCATTATGGCACTTGGTGGTAGACAACTCATCAATTTTCGCTGCTCCTCAGAAAACGTCCTTGGCCAGGTTAACAAAGGCGCAGGGGTATTAATGTCTGGGCTTGACCTTGAACGTCTTGTCTTGAGTGGCGGTCCCTTGGGGTGAGGTTATTTCATTAGACACTTGGGACCATATGCTCAAATACTACTTCCTAAAGTTTGGCACAAGCTGCATTCGATTATGCGGTAGAATATATCCACGATCGCAAGCAGTTTGGACAACCTGTGGGAACATTTCAACTGATGCAGGGTAGGTTAACGAGGCTCCACGATCGACACAACGACTGATGATGATTTTCCAGGCAAAATTGCGGATATGTATACAAGTATCAATGCAAGCCGCGCGTACGTCTATGCTGTTGCAAGAGCTTGTGACCGTGGTCAGATCAGTCGTCGAGTAAGTGAGATCGTGAATCCAAGCGCTGTTGATTCCTAATTTTATAACGCTAGGACTGCGCTGGTGCAATCCTCTACTCTACCGAGAAAGCCATAGAGGTTGCGCTAGAAGGCATGCAATGCCTTGGCGGTAACGGATACATCAACGGTAGGAGTTATCTATGATTTCGTGATGGCTGCTACTCACATCTAAACTAGACTATCCTATGGGTCGCATTTTACGCGATTCTAGGTTATATGCAGTGGGCGCCGGGACGCAAGAGATAAGGAGGATGTTGATAGGACGGGAGTTCAATGAGCAGTTCAAATCGTCATGATACGTCGGGGCTACTTCGGGCTACTTTGGGACAGTACTTTGAAGCATCCCTAATCTGAACAATACCTTGTATGTACTAGTCATGATAAGCGTGCATAAGATTTTTTGGATGAACGATAGCTCTGAATCTGACGTCATGACAGCACTGTATCGTATTGAATTTATGTGTTCTAACTTGTAATGTGTAGGGCAGGTCCTCAGTGAGGCAGAACTTAATCAAAGTTGCCGCGGCGGGTTAACTCGATTTAATGAAGTCATGTATTCTAAAAAGAAAGAAAAACTGGGCTCAGATTGTGGTAGTTTCTTCGGGGATGCCTGCAGCGAACGCATGCATGTTTCGATCGTACAATCAGGTCTAGCAAGAACGTCTCCTTAGCAATTTTCTTTGCAGCCGCAATCAATTACAGTGGATTTCCTCGTGTTCGGAGGGTTTCATTCCACAGGTAAGACTACAGTATTGGTACGTAGAATGTACTTCTGATTGGTATAGTTACCTGTGTAAGGCTGCTAGTGAGTTCGAACGGGAATTGATCGAGTTCCGCTGACTATACTTGGTTGCGACGAGAAGTGAGTTATGGTGAACGAGTATGACGGTGACGAACGCAGCTGTCTCTTTCTCTCTTTCTGTCTTTAAGTCGCACTTTGGAGCGGAAGATCAACGGATGATTTCTGCTGCTGATATGCGAATACATGCGTAGTATATATACGGTTTTTGAAGGATTTTCTGACTAGTCCTGAAGGAGTGTGAAGATTGTGTGAAGGGAAAGATAAGGTGAAGGAACGGATATAGTGTGTTTCGTGGACACACAGTAAGATAGTGAAAGGGGAAAAGTAAGGAGTGTTGTTCGGGTGCGAGACGTAAGGTTTATTCGTATTGTAGGTCACGTGCTGATCTAAGTATGGCTCTATTCTGCGGTGTTGGTCGGTGCTTAAAGGATGATCAATCCTTACATCACCTCCCCACCTTGAATATCGACCGTCCCTGGTCGATCCTCCAATAATACAAACTAAAGAAAATGTTCTAATAGGGTAAGTAGCTAATGATTCGAATGAAGGAGTGGAAAAGAGCGCATCTGAGTTTATTCAATCTCGATGCCTTCGAGCGCCTGAGGGTTGATGAATTGCGTGATCTCTAGTGATGTGAGGGAACGTGGGTAATAGGGAATGATACGGAATGCTGCGAATTTGAGTTTCGAAAGGGATCCATCGATTTCTGCCAACTGATACGATCCTCCTTGTGAACGAGACACTACGACCATCGGGCCGAAGTATCGAGGTTTGCACTTGGCGTTAGATGCTGCCTCGATCTTCTTGTTAAGGACTAAAACAAGGTCCCCGGGCTTGAACGCGTAGTCGTGTATAGTGTTCTTGAAACGGCGCTCGAAATCTTTGATAGAAGCAATGCGGCTTTTCAAGAGGCGATCATGGGCGTGAGTGAGGTCTTTGTCTCGTTTCGCGAGTTGACGAGCGCGAATAGCAATCAGTTCCCGGGTAGGAATCAGCGTTGTTATGTCCGGGAGTGTGAATGTGGCGTCGAAGATGTCGAAGGGGAGATAAGGCTCTACTCCGTGAGCTAGATAATACGGCGAGTATCCGGTGGCTCTACGAGTTGTGACACGATCGGCCCAAAAGACGTGGTGGGCAAGTGTGGGCCATTGGGTGATATCACCGTTGCACGCTTTGACTAGGAGTCTCGGATGGTGCGGTGGGAACGTTCAACGATGCCATTTGCCTTTGAATTGTAAGCCGAGATCCGAATATGTCTGATACTGTACTTTTGACCGAGCCAATCGATTGCCGCAATAAACTGGTGTTCCGTTGTCTGATACTATTTCCTCTATGGCTCCCCATCTACAGAGAATCTCTTCGAACAGAAACGCTCCCAGCGTTCTTCCGGTTTCCTTTCTTAACATCCTAAACTCGGGCCAGCTGGAGAGAGAGCAGCGCGCTTGGACGATGTGAGAGTATCCATGGGCTGTAGGCATGTGCATAGTGTCGGTGAACGTTTTTCGAAAGAGAGTAGAGGGGATGGATATGGTAGGAGGTAGGACGACTTTCTCTACAGATCGAATTTGACATTGATGACACGTGCGGAGGTACCAGGCGAGATCCTTTTTGATAGACGGCCACCAAAACCTATCACTAATGGTGCGTTGAGTGGCGTAAAATCCTCTATGTCCGAGCGAGTCGTGGGCTTCGTGGAGAATACGAAGGCGATCTTTCCCGAATATGACTAGCTGTTGGCGGCCTGCTAATTCCTTGCGCCATAGACCGTTACCTTTGATGAAGAAGCGGCGTGCGTTTTTGACGAGTCGAACGCGATCTTTACTGGAGATGGTGGAAGGGATTTCTAGATTGGTAAGGTACGTCTGGATGATACGAAGTTCTTCGTCTCGCTGCTGATCGAGTTGGTCGTTGGGGATTTCGATGGTAGTGTCGTGCGTGTGATCTCTGGTTTGCAAGACGAGTTGTGAGTTCTCCTTGATTTCCTTAAGAATTCCTTCTAAGTCCTTTTCAACCCATACCGTGCAGCTCAGAATCTCGTCTATCCATTCCTCAATATCCTCCATTTGCTCATCCTCTTCGTCCTCTGGTGCTGCTCTGCGACGTGAAAGCCCGTCGGGTCCGACGTGCTTGGATCCAGGTACGTGGCGTAGTTTGAAATCAAACAGTGCTATTCCGGCTAACCAGCGATTCATGGCTGCGTTGGGCTGGGTATCAGGGTTAGTCAGCATGCCTTTAATATATTTGGCATCGACTTCGACCGTGAATGTTTTGAGTCCGATTAACCATACTTTGGCTGCTCGTAGTGCCCGAAACAGCCCGTATAATTCGATCTTTGCTTGGGAGTATCGAGCTTCGCGTTCGTTCCACGTGATGGAGCCAAAACGGGCTGGGCGACGTTGTTCGTTGTCGTCGAGCTGGAATAGAATCCACCCGCACGCAAGGTATGACGAGTCTACTGCGAGTATTACTTCGTTCGTAGAGTCGTAATTGATGGGGCGAATAGCCGGAGACGCGATAACGGCAGCCTTAAGCTTATCCATAGCGTCTTGAGCTTCGTCAGTCCATTCGAAAGGTACCTTGGCTCGTGTGAGGTTGGTAAGGGGGCGGGAGATGAAGGCGAAATCTTTGATCCATGTGCGTACGGTACCCATGGTGCCCAGAAAACCCCGAACTTCCGTTTTCGTTGAGCAGGGAGGCCAGTTTGAGATTTTCGAGACTTTAGACAAGTCTGGAACGCGCCCTTCATAAGTGCATAACTGCCCCACAACTAATACTTCTGGGACACAAAGAAAGAGTTTCTTTGCGGACACAGTAGCCCCTGCGTGCTTTAGTCTGTGAAGAACTCGATTGGCATCAGCACAGTGCTCCCAAACGAAGCGTCTTATCCCTGGATTGGTAGGTATGACTTCGTACGAGCCGTCGGGCAATTCGTAACGTGTGTGTGGTCCAAGAACGTTAACGTCGTCCTGAAAATTGGGTGCCGTTTCTGTTTCTTCCTGCAAGATAAAAGCGACGTCGTTCTGGAATACTGCCGGCGAGTCTGTCCAACCTTGGGGTAATACTGTAAGCCGAAACGTTCCGAGTGGCGTCTGAAACGTAGTAATGTCTCGTGATTCCTCAGCGAGCACTCGGTGATCAAACCCGACGAAGAGATCCATCATGGAATAGATTGCGCGTCCCGCACATTGTTCCGCGAAATGCTCTACATACGGCATTGTAGCTGAGTCTTTGACTGTGACCGAGTTCAGCTGCTGGAGATCGTGAACAATGCGCACCGCTCCGTTCTTTTTGGCGACGCAGAACCATCGTGATTGGTACGAGCTGTTCGATGCTTCGTATACTCCGGACTCGATTTTTGACTTGATGAGTTTGATTACTTCGTTTTTGATACCGGGAGGGATGGGGGGCTGACGATGGGTCCATGGGATGTGTTCGATGGTGGGAATGATAATGGGCGGGAAGTAATCATCGCGGAAGCGTCCTTTTTCTGATTCGTCCCATGCCAGGGCGTACTCATTATTTGACAGGACTTGCGCGGCAAGTTTCCGTTCTTCCGGCCATAGAAACTCGTTCTTGAATACCCCTAGGTCGTTCATTCTTTCTTGCGTGAGTCTTCTGCCGGGCGAGAATTCGGGGGGGTGAGTGGATAGAAGGGGAAGTGAGAGGAGAGGGTTTTCGGGAAATCGACGGATGATGCGTGCATGGGCGGGCATTGTGGTGGCAACTGGTTTCACCTTGTTGGCCACCCTTTTGTAGGCCATGACGTGAGGGGTTTGGTTGCTATCGAGAGGGTTTTCTAAAGGTCGCTGGGTACTGATGGACGTTAGGTGAGGAGTTGAAGCGTTTCGTTTGAAGTCAGGTGCTTCAAGAGATTCGATGGTGCGTCCTTCTTCCTTGGTGAACCTGTCCGAGATAACCTTCTTGAATTCGCGTTTGGACTTTGCATTGTCGGTGTCGCCCATGGATTCTGGCAGTTGCCGAGGATGTTGATGAGGATGGGAAGGTGAGGTTGAGGAGGTGGTTGCTGTGAGTGCGAGGGATGGATGTGGTCGAAGTCGAGGGGTAGTGGCGACTGTCTGAGTTCTGCTGGGGTTCATAGGATCGTATATTGATATGCTGACACCGTTGGTGTCTTCGACCTTTGATAGGCGTACTAGACGCTGCCAAGGACGTCCTAATAGTAACCTGTAGGGTGCGTCAGGTACTACGTATGCGTGAGCCCAAGTCTTGATCCCTTCAACTTCTATCTCCAACATTTCTACGCATCCTGCCATTTCTTGAGATCCTCCGTTTGCCGTTTGCATCCTCATGCGAGCTTCCTTGTTGATTGGTGCTTTCGTCTTTTTCCAGATATCTTCCCGTATGACAACGATTTCCGACCCTTCGTCGAGCAATCCGAGCTCGGGGTGAACGCCGTTTATCATGACGGAAATTTCCCGTAAAGGGGTCGCATGTTCTACTAATAACGGCCGGGCATTGTCGGGGGTGAGAGCGTTGGTGGATGATACCGTAGTGGGAACCCTGTGCGTGCGACAATGCTCGACGGCTTCCTTTCGAAGTTCCGGACTGATAGTGAGGAGGTCAGCAACCGTTATGTGAGGGATCGTTGTTTCCAGGATGCCTCGGAACACGCGTTGCACCGCTTCGGGCATAGCTGCTTTGGACTCGTAAGTAAAGCAGGGGGTTTCTTTGGTTCCGCAGTCAGAATCTTAGGTTCTGCTGAGACTGATTGCGCAGACGGGGGGTCTCTTGCGTCAATTTGGGGTGCAACAGAACTTGAGGCTTTGGTTTTTGAGCGGGTAGTTGCATTGACGTCCAAGGGATAATTGCATTCTTCGTCGGACGAGTCTTCGACGGTGACAATGATAGCGTGATTCTCGGCAATTTGTTCACATTGCAAGAAGTACGATTCGGAGATGAATGCTGACGATGGGATTTCGGCGGGGGTTTGCTGTACTGGGTCTTGACGCGTGTTTTTCACAGGTAGAGCGTTGGGTCCTGTCGCGGGTGTGGCGGGTTGCGCAGTAGCGTATCGGGAGTCTATTGTTTGCTTAAATGTATCGTTCCCGAATCGCCGTATGCGAGACTTGTCAGGGTATGCGAAGTATGGTCCGTCTCGAATGATTCTTCCGGCTCGTAGATATTCTCCGGCAATCATGCAAGTTCGCATAACGTGCGATCCTCCGCAAAAAAAACATATCGAATTAGGGTATCCTGATGATAGTTGAAGGGGGGGCAGGGGAAGGTAAGGGAGTGACGTCTGTACTGCCGTATTATTAACGAGCTGTCGCGATTTCGGGGAGGCCCATCCTTGAACAGCGGCGGGTGCTAGACATGCCAGGCGTGTATAACATCCTGAGTATGCCGCGTCTCCTATATCCAACCCGTGCATTTTACGAGCCAATGCCTCTACTTCATCAAAATTGTCCTTGGGAGCTGTAGGAGGCGTGAATGCAACGCGCCTCGTTTGAACCTCTCTTTTGGCTTCCTTTCTTTCTTCCTCGTCATCTGAGTCCCAGGTTTGGCGCGTCGGACGGGTTTTCTGTACGCGAGCGTCTCTGATCAACTTTATGCGAGACGCGATAGGTTCGTTGAGATCCGCGTCGAATGCGTCGTCCGAAAGTACGAAACGTCCAGCTTCAACGACTTTTTCGAAATTCGTTGCTTCATTGCGAGTATAGTTAGTCTCGGTGTGCTGTAAACGTTGTGCTATTGCAAGACGAGCTGTCTGAGGAAGTCCTTGCCAAAAATATCGGTCGCGCTCTTGCGCGGAAATTTTTGAGTTGGACACGAGCCATACAGCTATGGGACGAAATTGTCGGTAGTATTGTACTAGCTCGGTTTCCGTAGAGATGTCTGACTCAGCCGTATTAAGAATGACTCTTTCGAGATCGCGAATGGTGTATCTAGCGCCTTTAGCTGCTCCTGGATACTGCCCGATTATGCTCGCCTTGAAGGCGGTGAAGTCCTTACTCTCATATCCGGTTAAGGTGACCCAAAATCTTTTAGTCTCCAGATTGACGTATCGTACTACCATTTTGCATTTGTCCGCGTCTGAGAGTCCACATGAGGATGCTAGATCTTCAAAGAGTTCCAGGAACTCTAGAAGTTCTGATGTCTCGCCGCTGAACGACGGTGCTTTACTAGATCCGGGCCCGGGCATTGCAGCGATCCCTTTGTGAGTGGTCGACATCGTGGGTATGAACGTTGACTTAGGTGGATTCCTTGGGGGTATTGAAGGGTATAGGGAGGAGGTCTGGTTATTGGTGGAACGTGTTGGGGGAGGTGCGGAGATCTGCGTCGGAGCTGTATCTTGGGGAACGAACTGTGGTTTGGAGATGGGTGGAGCGTTTGTAGAGGAGACGTCTAGTGTAGAACTTTGAGAAAAACTGGGAGGGTGTAATGGCGTTTCAGGATCGAATGTCGCTGGTCTAAGGGGAAATGTTTGAATGGAGGGAATGGGAGGAAATAATGAGCTGAAGCGGGGGAGTTGACTTATTGTTTCGTCTTCGGAGAGGGATGATTCGGTTGTTGGATCGGGTATGTCTATGTTTTGTTTCGAGCTTGCGCGGACTGGAGTTCGATAAGTATCTATTGGATTCGATGGGGTACGGGTGGTCGATGCTTCGAATGAGTAGGATGAGGAGTCAATGAATGTGTTGGCGCGGGCTCTGGGTTTCTTGGGGGTAAGATTTTTCTTTGACGGTGCCAGCGCAGTTGGCTGTCCTTGCTGTTCGAGACGAATCTGCGCGTTAGGATGATAGTATTTAGTTATGATGGACAACGTGGTCCAAGGACCGGGTATGCTAGAAGATTGAATGAAATAGTTTTTAGAACGATGACTCCTTGATGCGGGGGTCGCTCGAGAGCAATTCCCTCGCGGTGGGCTCCAAAATATGTAAGGCTGCTAGTGAGTTCGAACGGGAATTGATCGAGTTCCGCTGACTATACTTGGTTGCGACGAGAAGTGAGTTATGGTGAACGAGTATGACGGTGACGAACGCAGCTGTCTCTTTCTCTCTTTCTGTCTTTAAGTCGCACTTTGGAGCGGAAGATCAACGGATGATTTCTGCTGCTGATATGCGAATACATGCGTAGTATATATACGGTTTTTGAAGGATTTTCTGACTAGTCCTGAAGGAGTGTGAAGATTGTGTGAAGGGAAAGATAAGGTGAAGGAACGGATATAGTGTGTTTCGTGGACACACAGTAAGATAGTGAAAGGGGAAAAGTAAGGAGTGTTGTTCGGGTGCGAGACGTAAGGTTTATTCGTATTGTAGGTCACGTGCTGATCTAAAGTATGGCTCTATTCTGCGGTGTTGGTCGGTGCTTAAAGGATGATCAATCCTTACACCTGTAACTATACCAAAATAATCGTGATAAATGACGAATAAATGATGCACGTTGGTGCTATGAGATGCGATGAGAGAAGGGTGTATAAACAAGACATTCGAAGTAAAATGTTATATGAAAGAATATAAAGTCCATGTGAAAGAATATGAGGTCCATGCGAAAGAATTAATGATGAACAAATGATGCAACGCTGGTGCTGTGAGATGCGATGAGAGAAGGAGGTATCAACAAGTCGTACGAAGTAAAATGTCATATGAAAGAATATCAAGTCCGTGTGCTTGATTTAAGGGCCAGAGGCATCCATCGCTTTCTCAGCAAGGAGAAGGTGGAGCAGAGTACATGTATAAGGAATACCATCCATCGTCAGATGGGATAGAAGGCTGAGCAGAAAGCAGATTTGTGAATGATTCGTTTGCATCCTTAAATGGAGCGGGAGACGAAGGAGCAGAAAACAGATTTGTGAATGATTCGTTTGCATCCTTGGATGGAGCGGGAGACGAAGGAGCAGAAAACAGGTTTGTGGATGAATCATTTACATCCTCAGGCGGGGAAGGGGACGGGGGCGAGGAGAAGAGGCCTTCGGATGACTCATTTGCATCCTCGGACAGGCAAGGAGATGATGATGTAGCAGTCTGCTTGAAGATCGATAGAGAAAAGTCACCAGCGATGACCGGTAAATCATTGCCAGACGACGCTTGCAGAGGTGTAGATGGGAGGGGAGTCAAAGTCTGATCCGAGGTCGAAGAGTTATCCTGGATGGCCTGTAGAGGAAGCGTGACAGCCGGCTGCTGCTGCTGCACAGGAGTCGCTTCAACTGGGGCATGCACATCGGGGAGAGATGGAATTGTCTTCGGGGGCACATATAAGGATGAGACATGCTAAATCATCGACATCAGCTCAGTTCGTGTGGTCTGCACACTGGATTGTTGGCTTACCGAGGTAGAAGAGTTACCCTGGGTGGCCTGTAGGGGAAGCGTGACAGCCGGCTGCTGCTGCACAGGAGTCGCTTCAACTGGTGCTTGCACATCGGGGAGAGATGGAATTGTTTTCGGGGGCACATATAGGGATGGGACATGCTGAATCGACATCAGCTCAGTTCGTGTGGTCTGCGCACCGGATTGTTAACTTACTGAGCTCGGTCCAGGGACTTGGGCTCTGAAGGTGAATTCCTGCTGAGGCATTGCGATGGGGATTGTAGCTCCGAAAGTGATATTTCCAGCGGCCTGAATAATGCCCGGTCCAGCCACAGGCAGGAGGGGGGTTTGTTGGGCTACCGAGTTCGGTGCAGGGCCTGAGGAAGATGGTGCAGCTGCGAACGTGCCGTTCCAAAGCGCTTGAGAGCTTGGCTGAGCATTTTTTTGAGCCTTCTCCTTATTTCTTTTACACTTGCCAGAGGGCATATGTCTTGTCAACGCATCCTGGCGTAAGAAACTATAAGAATTAATATCTCAGTCCCGTGGTCACAATTGAAATGAAAGGAGTACTCACGAGGTGCCACACGCTGGGCATACAATCCCTGATCGACTTTCTGCAGAGTCTTTCTGATGCGATATCGTGGCCGTTACATGTTTGTAAACGCTGATCGTCAGCATCGGTTGTACGTGTGCGCATGCAGGCCTAAGACATTTCCACCTAGGTGTGCCATCGTCATCTGTCACAGCAAGCTGATAAACCGTCAGCGGGATGGCGGAAACCAGATAAATAAAATTGACTCACAAAATCTGGATCGTCCTCAGGAGGAGTACGCTTTTTTCTTGATTGCGTAGTATCATCATCATCTACCGCCTTCCTCTTTGACATCCGCTTGGAACCCCCCTCCACTGGGCCTGGTACTTGCGGCATTGCCTGTTGAATTTGCTGTTGTTGATACTGATATGGTACTTGCGGCATTGCCCATTGGACCTGCTGCTGCTGATACGGTACTTGCGGCATTGCCTGTTGAACGTGCTGCTGATGATATGGTGCTTGCGGCACTGCCTGTTGAACCTGCTGGTGGTGGTGGTATGGTGGCCCAGCAAATGGGACGGGAGGGGGCCAGTGCGCAGGCGGCGCCTGCCGCGCATCCTGGTTAACGAAAGGCATATAGAGATTCGCAGCGCCGGGGATTTGAGGTACATGCTCTTGCGTAGCTGGACGGGGAAGTGCGGCATTGGGCAGCACCTGTTCCTGCTGACGATGCGCGACCTGAGCAGTAGGAGCAGGGGGTGCGTTCACTTGAGGACCCCGATAAGACGCTGAAAAAGGCGCTGCATTATGAGCGTGATGTCCGGCGTAGCCACCGTTATAATGTTGAGCGGGAAAATGTTGGCCGTAGGCTGGCCACTGATTGTAATTCTGAGGAGCATTGGGGACGTGATGTTGAGTAGGAAAACCGGCATTCCAGGTCTGAGCCGGTGGTCCTTGGAATCCATACCCAAAACCGAGCCCCGCATTCTCTCTGGCGATGCTGTTGAGTGCATTAAGAGATGGCCCAGAGGCAGTCTGGGGGGGTAAATTGTACGCCTGTTGATGATGCGGGGGCTGGGGCTGGGGCTGGTCTGGTTGATCGAATCCGGGTTGAGTCCTGGCTGGAATGTGAGAGGCGGATGAACTACTGTACCTCTAGCCTCTGACGCGACGGAAGTGCCATTCGGAATGGAAGGTGTACCCCCCGTGGAAGATGAGGACGGGGTGGGTAGACCAGAGTTATTCATGTTGCTAGCGGTAGGCCCTAGCGCGTGGTTGGACCTGGTAAGTAACAGAAGAGTGAGGTAGATGAGAGTAACCTACAGTACACAAGTGAGATAGCGAATGTTCCTATGTGGAAGATAGTAGTGAGGAGCAATGGAGAAGGGCGAAGAGTCACAAGTACCAGGTATTTAAAGTGTAGAGCCAACGCTTCGAGCCACAAGCAATTCAAGCGACTTAGACCATACCTTCCTTTTTCAAGCTGTGGACCATAACGTGTTGCCCCATCAAAGCAGGTTATACAAAGGGATAGATCCACAAACCATATATTTTTCAAACGGACAATACCACAACTCGCAAGCGACCGGATATTTCCCTGCAACTGTGGGGGACTTGATTAGTTAGATTGTCATCCCCCGGAGCTCCGAATATTCATAGGAGAATTACGCAACAACTCAGTTCTCGACAACATTGGACGCGACGCGCTGCGGCAGAATTTCGTATTTACTTTGGTCTTTCGCTGCGTCTTTTTACTGAATTCGTGCTTGGGACTCGTCGTTTCTCACAGATGCTGCTGGCAGCCATTGACATCGAACATCGTATACTCGGTAATCTGATTGATAAAATCTATCAACACAAACATATCAGACAAGGGTTGCATGCTTAACGATACGAATAAGAGATATCACGTCTGACAATGTGGCACGTGATAAAGCACGTGTCCCTGATTGCCAGTCCACAACAGTCTATATTCACTATTACCAAACAGTTGGTCAATCATTGAGCGATTAACAAGCAGATCCACTCACTGCCACTAGATTAGAACATCCATATCACATCATCACATCACATCACATCACATTACATCATATCACATCCACATTAGTTTACGACACTTGGAACTCAGAGAAGGGTTTCGCCTGCGGAATAAACAGGTAATGAGCATCATCGATGACCCGCGTTGCATGTGGACGCCCGCGTTCTCATGTATCCCCATTCGAGAACAGTGGACAGCCGCGCAAAGGCAGTATAGCGAACATGATGGATAACTTACCCAAAGCAGAGCGGACCAATGAGCACCCCACTGTGATCGTCTGGCGTACACTCTCAGCGTCTGCAAGTGCAGGGTTAACCTCCTGCGTGCGGTATGTCAAGTCAGATCACATCAATGCGAGCAAAGATGTAGGTAAGACACCTACCATCAAGTCAAGCGCGACGAGTAACCCAGTTTCATAGATCGCCTCGCAGATATAGTGTCCTTCACGGAAGGTGAGCCCACCGCGCACCTGCAGGATTTCAGTTAGTTCTGTTCATTGTCTTGGCATTTGATTTGACTTGAAATTAATTTCTCTAAGTATACAATATCTGCCCGCCATGGGCTTGGACATTCCTGCCACGAATCAAAGCGCTTGACGTTCCAAAGAAACAGGGCATGCGCACTACAAAGCGTCTGCACAAGCCAACATATGTTTACTTCATAGGTGGCGTGTTTTCTAAGCCTCCTTCAGAGCTAGGATGCATAGAGAATTATGGGCATCTTCGTGCATATTCTCGCATCTTCAACAAGTAAAAGTTTTTTTTTTTCAGCACGCACTAAGTCACAAGAAGCGCCAAAATCGCACAACTGACTTCATCCACTCAAAAAGTACGTGCCAAGATACTGAAATACTCACCGGTGTCCCCGTGCTAGGCGCAACGCTCGGGTCGAGCGCGTCGACATCAAAGCTCAGGTGAATAGGACGGTCTCTTTGCGGGTTGACATGGTCAAGCGCCATTTCGACCACCTTCCCAATGCCATAGCTAGGCGGAGTACAGTCAGCGTGAGCGCCCTTCTCTCCACCAAACGCCACACTTACCGATCAACCTCGTGCATGCTAAACGCCTTGATGCGGTGTTTCCTCAAGATCTCCTTCTCACCCTTGTCCACATCCCGCAAACCGATGTAGACAAGACGTTCAGCAGGGAGGTGAGAGACCCAGTCGAACTTCGCAAGCACTGAATCTGGGGATGGAGCAGGAGGGTTAAGTTTGAGAAGAAATGAGAGGGGCATGCCGTGGATGTTTCCACTGTCAGTAGAATGGATCGTGTTTATATCTGCATGGGCGTCTATCCAAATGACACAAGCTTGGTCGTACGCTCTGTGGATGGAGTATCACCACAGTGGAGGCAACTGGTCTAAAGGGAGATACTCACCTGAGGGTGCCTGAGATAGTGCCCATGGCTAAGGAATGGTCTCCGCCAAGGGTGACAGGGAGGTGTCCCATCTCTGCATGAGCCTGCACGACAGATGCAACATTCTCGCAGACCTGTGCAACGAACAAAGGGCTTCTCAACCTCGCGATGGAGGTATTTAATGTGTCAACAGCGGCATCACCGGTGGCATTAACTTGAACGACATTGGGTGGGGGGGAAATATCCTCAAATTGATGGTGCCCATCAAAAACGACACGCCATCCAAGTTCCTCGACCTGATCAATGAGCCCTGCCTGGACGAGGTGGATAGGACCCTTATCTACGCCGAGCTTTGGCTGAAAGATAAGAGAGTGAGTAAGTGATTTGGAAAATGTTATTTAGAACTGACTTGACCACCACTATAACCGATGCCGTAAAACCACCGTCACGCGAGCATAGGCGGTATTGGAATGCTCACCTGAACGGACATCCTACGATCTGAGAAGATCAAGAATCAGTACAGCGGAGAACTCCGATAGAACACACGTACAGCAACTGTCTTCGGGCTCGGCAAAAATTTGTTAGAAGGGGTTGACGACATGCTAAAGGCTAATGGTGAGTGGAAAGTCAAAGCGTCAGAAGTTCAAGCGGGTACTAAGGTGGGTGTATGGGACTGACGAGGGAATCGCTTTCGAGGCTAATAATGATATCAAGGAAAAAATTGTATATAGAGATTGATCACAAGG
Source organism: Suillus cothurnatus (assembly GCA_016758765.1). Lineage (NCBI taxonomy): Eukaryota > Fungi > Basidiomycota > Agaricomycetes > Boletales > Suillaceae > Suillus > Suillus cothurnatus. Next base: position 827,032 of record JABBWL010000004.1, on the reverse strand, counting down.
TTAGCCTCGCTAGCAAGATCCGACGCGCACAGCGGTATTTTCCGGGTCGGGGTCACTGTTGTTCATTGTCGGACGACGATGTGACCAGTCAAACATAATCCGATGAACGAGCAGTATATTGTGATTGCTGTATAAACGCTATATGCTCTGTCGTACCTCTTAGGTTTCACAATATCAGTGCTCTTGTTCATATGATGGTCGACGATGCACTTGGCTCTGAGGGTGGGTCGGAGCTTGAATATTATCATTGTTGATTGCGGCGTGATGCCTAAGCCCCAGCTGGTCTATAGTATGCTGCTAATCGCAATCAGACTGGTAAACATGGAATCCTCATTTCCACTCAGGTTCGAGTACAGCAACCAACCACTTATCTCATGTTGCCCTGATCTGACCGTGCAGCATCAAATCAGGTTCCACTGGCAGTAGCCGACAACTTGACTCTCAAAACATGCTGAGAGCTATGGTTGGCTGTGATACAGCGCAATCGGCGCAAAGGTGGGAGCGGTCATGATGGGCTGGCGGGATAAATAGTAGATGAGCTGATCCTTTCCTGGCTGTGTTTGGCTAGGCACAAGTGTGGCAATGACACAGGCTTTTGACGTTGACAGCCGCAGTGAACAAGTTTTACTGAAGCCTACTCACTGGCGAGAGAGTTATTATTGGAGTTGGCACGGGATATCAAGAAATTTATGTAAAATCATGATCTCTGTGATTCTGTTGATATTGGCATGCCAGCAAAATCTAAAATAGGTGAGGAGCAGTGTTGGAGCTGCAGTGGATATTATATAAATACCTTCAGCCTGAACTTCATCAGAGGCCTAGACAATACTTTCGCCATTGGTTCCTTATAAGTTGCCCTCTGCCCACTCTCTCTCTCTCTATCTATCACGCCAGCCAGCTGCAGCATGTCCAGATCCTCAACTAGACCCAATAGTGCCTACCCGTCGCGTAGCGGCACTCCATCCTTAAGAGACGTCGTGAGTTCATTTAGTTTCATTCTTCCTTTCCCTATACCTGACCAGTTCTTCCATGCACGTTCGCCTCCACCTTCCCCATCTCCCTTCTTCGAAAACTATCTCTAATCAGGTTCATGGCGTCATGAAAATCTTCCATCACGAAAAAGAATCCGAAGCTCATCAAGTACGTATATATCCCCAACACTTTACATCATCGTCACCTAATTCTTCTTCAGATATTCCGTCAACAAGTTGGACATCAGCCCAAGCCCGCCCTTGGCCTTCCTCAGACTATCAACCCTGTATGTTTTTCGTTTCCACCATATCACGTGACTTAATGTGTCATTCAGGATGAAGAAACCGTCCCTGGTATCGAGCACCCTGGCAGTACTGGTGTTATTTACTGTTCAGATCGTGCCATAGCGAACGGTTTCAACTATGCTAATTCTCATGAATGGGCAAACTTGGGTCAGGGTGCCCCAGAGGTAGGCCCTATCCCAAACGCCCCACCCCGCCCCCAGAATATTCCCTTGCCTGTGGACTCTTTGGAGTATGCCCCCACAACGGGTGTTAAAGGTCAATATTTCCTGGTCCTGCGCACGATCAGCGCTAAACGCATTGTAAACTAGCCCTTCGTGAAGCAGTAGCGAACCTTTACAACGATAATTACCGTAAAGGCAAAGCAAGTCAGTATACATACGAAAATGTTTGCATCGTGCCCGGTGGACGTGCGGGGCTTTCCCGTGTCGCGGCTGTCATCGGGGACGTTTATTGTGTAAGGGTCTCTGCTCAGGCTTCCTTATCTGCTCACCAAATTCCGCGCATATAGTCATACCAGGTTCCAGACTATACCGCCTACGACCAAGTTCTAAGTGCATTTAAGCGACTAGTACCTGTTCCCACTGCGTGCGTGATTTTATCCTTCCTTGCTTATATTAAACCGATCGAATTCTTGCATTAATTCAGATTGGATCCCAAGGTACCTAAGGCTCATAAAACTTATATCACAACTTACTGAACGGACTCTGTTGTATAGAACAAATACCGCCTTGATATCGAACAAACCAAGGTTTGTCCCCAAAAAAACTCAAATAACACATCCTGATTGATTGTGCGAGCAGAAAGATATCCTCACCCAAGGCCTCGCCGTCGTCATTGCTTCCAACCCAAGGAATCCGACCGGGCAAGTTATTGCGTGCGTGTTCCCCTAATCTTTCTCCACTTCTCATAGCTGATACCTGTTGATTGTAGTGGCAAAGAGCTCAAAGAACTCGTTTCGCTCAGCCGGGAGAACACAACGATCATTCTTGATGAGGTATGTACCATCCCTTTAATCACCTCTATCCTGACGCTGACACTCAGAATTGTGCAGTTCTACTCCTGGTATATCTACCCTGACAGCGAGAAAGACATCGGAAAAAGTGTCTCTTCCGCCGAGTATGTCGAGGATGTAAATAGTGATTCTGTAGTTATCATTGACGGGTTGACCAAGGTGTGTTTTTGGCACACCTTCACTGTGACTTCTCCCTTGATCCTAATCCGTATACTACGGTAGAACTGGCGCCTCCCGGGTTGGCGTGTCTGCTGGGTCATCGGGCCCAAGAACCTCATCACCGCACTTTCACAATCGGGTTCATTCCTTGATGGTGGTGCGAATCATCCGTGAGTGCCCTCATATTCCCTCATTTCCCTAACGTTCATTGAACCCTTGTGCAGCATGCAGCTTGCAGCCCTCCCACTCCTTGAGCCAGAGCGTGTCAAATTAGAGAAGGTGGGGCCGATCATTAGACGTAGTAAAGGAACAAGCTGACGTGAAATAGACGTCCCTTCAAAGACATTTCAAAGCTAAGCGGGACCACGTGCTGAAGCGCTTGCACGCGCTGCATTTGGACGTGGACGTTCCTCCCCAAGCAACGTTCTATATCTGGTTGAACTTGGAGAAGTTGCCTCCTCCGCTTAACAATGGTTTGGTGAGTAATTGTTATTTATGGCCCTCGCCTCCCCTGTCTTTGGACCAGGGAAACCAAGAAAGGATGGAACAAATGTTGATTCTTTATGTCAGACCTTCTTTGAGGAGCTCCTGAAAGAGCAGACAATCGTGATTCCGGGTATCTTCTTTGATATCAACCCGGCGCACCGTAGGAACCTGTTCAACAGCCCGTGTCACCACTACGTGCGGTTGTCGTTTGGGCCGCCTATAGAAGATTTGGATAAGGGTGAGTTACTTTGATATTGCACTTGGTTCTTCTGTTCTTCCATCTGCGTTCTTGTCACTTTCATCCTTCTGCATACTGTATTGTCCATGGATACTAACATCAACTTGGCACACAGGTATCGACGCTATTGGTCGGGTGGTTGCTGCTGCAAGATTGGGGGGCACGAAGAAGATGGGACACAGCTATAAGAAGAGCTTAGAGGGCAGCTCTGGAATCAACATCTAAACTGTGATGGAGTGTCCCCCCTCCTCCCCTGGGAGTACGCCGCTGGTATTGGAATGATTAGAGATGACTGAGAATAGAATGGCAAAAGGTTTGGACAGTATATTTAATCACGAAACATTCGGTTTGTTTGTATTATCCTCAGTAGGCTAGTTATGTATAGAGTGTCGACCGATCACTTACTGTTTAGACTTGCATAGATGTGTAGGGACGCAAGTCAGAAAGCGATATGCATTATGGCTTAGAAAGGGAATGGCGAAGTTGAGTACAAGGTCGGGGTGATGAAGGTGCCATTATGGACAACACGCGGATTCCTCGGTCGTATTTGGATAATGAGAACAAAGCTGTTGGTTTGCCATAGATCAGCATCGTTGAGGTCAGTGTCCGCCTTGTAAAGCACTCGTGTAGTGTGCACGCTGAGTAGGTCGTAGTGCAGTTAGCCGACATTTAACACAAACATCTGTATTGATTACAGACGTCATCTTGGTATCGCAATTTGCACTCCAGTAGGCTTCGGCCTGCTGTGGTCTTCATGAACGAGCACATCCCGATGAGGCTAAACATGCCACACAACAACCGGACTTGGAATAGGCAGGCATCAACTACATGAAGGCTAGAAGAGTGCAAAGAGCGAATCATAGTTGCTAACGTGCGTGTCGACGGGATACGGGCAGGAACAAGACAATTTGCTATAGCAATGCATTGATCCTCTGAGCATGGCAGTCTTGTTTTCGTACTGGCCGGTATTGTGTTGCTTGAACCCGTTCCATTTCTCTTCGGTATTCGTGTAGATATAGATGTGAAGGGATGCTGGTCCGACGCTGACCAGATAAGGGAACAGTAAAACAATACCTCGATGTGTGATGAAGACCTCCATTGATGACCAGGGTAGCATGAAGCACAAAATGTCATAACCGCGGTTTCCAGTACCCTGCAACTGCAAGCATAGTTGCAGTGAACACTGACAAGTTGAAGATTACATTGACGGGTCAAAAGACGCAAACGCAGCCTTGAATGCCTTTACATCTGCTTTATCCTCCTCCTCGGGAAGCATACATGCCTTCCAGTCCACCCTATCAGGAATGCCTAGTATGTCGGTTAGAACTTGCCTGCGAGATTTTATCAGCGATTGCAAAAGTACAAGAGCATAATCCACGCAAAACAATGACGACAGAAACGGAGACAAGAACAAGCAACGCGTGAGTCCAACTCCATTCCCGCCAAAAGAATATAGCAAAGACAAGAGGACAAGGAAATCACTATAGCCCACTCACCTGCCAAACTGCACCCCAAACGGCGCATGATCCTCGATCAGATGGACCAACGTCCTCCCATCAGGAAGGTCTACTCTGAAATAACTCCTATTCCTCCTGCCTGGTAGCTCTGAACTTCGACAATCTTCCAATGTGCCATCGAAATCGATTCCCTGAGACTTAAACGCTTGTTCTACCTTCCCTACGAGTGAAGTAGGGACAGGGACAGCTTGTACATGTGCATGCCCTCCTTTGGAACTCAGACGTCCAACTTCGAAGAATACGGCACTCGCGTTGTGGGCGGCGAAGAGAGCACGGAGAGAAGACTTGTATCTATGGAGTAGCTGTCAGGTTCCAGAGTCGGTAGAAAAGGAAAGAGAAAACTGAACACGTACTTATCAGTCTCCTCTAGAATTGGAGGTGCGATGTCAGCAGGAATGGTGTTATATGTCGGGTGGTGCGCAATTGGTACAATGAGGACGTGGCCTCCACCTGGGACAGTACTAATACTACTGTTATTTCCAACGGCGTTGGATTGCGTAGGAATGATTTGACCCTTTGGAAGCGTCACGTAGCATTCACTTCCGATGGAGACTATAAGATGTTTTCTGTGCGAAGGGATTAACAGGCAATAAAGAGTTAAGGGAAGAGAGCGTACGCGAGGTTGGGATTGGATAGGCAGAACCAGCATTCGTCGGCTGTAGGCCATAAGTACCATAAATCACATTTCAAACAATGATGCTCACGTCCGATCTCCTTGACCTGATCTCTCTTCCCTCTCCTCTCCCCACTACGCTGCCCTGCATTAGCAACAGGGCAATCCTCGATGTAATGCTCCTCGCTCGCACACGCGCGGCACACATACCCCGGGCGTGGTTTTCGCCCACCTGTGTCACCCACAGCATGGCGCGTAGGACAGTCACGTAAAAGATGCCCGGGCGTATTACATATACGGCACACGTATCCTTCAGGAGGTTTCTGGCGTTCGGGGCAAGAGGTGATAAAGTGCTATTCGCAGGAGGTTAGCGCGGGTTATGGTGAAATAGGAGAGAGGAACCTCGGTAGATTCACACCTCCGACATTTGTACCCCGGCGGCGGTTTGCCTTCCTCGCCTTGTGGTGCATCTACTTTGATCAGATGAAGTGCGCGGAATAAGGCAAAATACTTACTTGTTCGTGGGCGCTTGCCGGGCTGGGGAACGTTTCCCCATATGAAGTTCTCTCCTGATTCGAATGTTTCGAGTGTCCGTTTGGGGGGTCGGGGAGCTAATTCAGTGAAAGGGTTTTTGGTGGTGTTTGTGGGGCGGGCTGGAGCGGGGTTTGACGGGGAAGGTGGGATGATTGAAAATGCGTAAAACCACTGTTTGCGAACATAGTTGAATTTACTTCAATGAACTGATGGCTCATGATGGAGGTTCCAACGTACCCTGGGCTTCTTACCACCCGTAGCTTCAGCACCAAATGCGCCAAGACTTACGAACCTCGAAACCCTTCCTGCCTCATCATCCCACACGAAAGGCTCCCGCTCCCAAAACTGTGGTGGCCGGCCACCCAACGCAGCAAAATGATATCTGGGTTTGACCTTCCTAATTACCTCATCCAGAGGTATGGCGCCCTCAGGTGAGAACTCTGGAGAAAGTAGAGGCGCTGAGGAGTGCTGTGCGATGCATACAGGCCAGTCGTTTGTGATGAGAATGTCGACAAGCTGTGAGGAAGAAGAGGCGTTGAGGATGGAGGTAAGGGAGGTGTAGGTTTGGTTCTTGGATTGGGATTTTGAGGATGACTTAACGAGAGTGTTGGAGAGGAGGCGTTCAACGGTGTGGGTGGAGAAGAAGGGGGATGCGAACCCCTAGAATATGATGCTCAGCGTTTACCTCGAAAGAATTCGCACAAGCACGCACAGGAGGGGCTTCAGCGGTGGTGTAGATGCCTGGGTTGTAGATGCCACCTAGACAAGCTATCCGAAGACCGTGAGCGGTTGTCATAATCCCTGATTTATCTGTTAACTTGGTCAGTCTCATACCACAAAAAAGTGTGATGCAGGACAAAACTCACTCAGTAAAAATACATCCTTGCATAACTCTCCACCAGTTTTGGAGTATTGTTCTATCACAGAATCAGGTAGGGGGTTCTCTCCTTGCATAATGTAACATTTCAGAGGGACTGAGAACGGAAGAGTTCAGTCAAAGTATAGCACTTATGGAACGTGATCCCGCCTTCAATATCACCGTTCAAAAGTTGCTCGGTTTCATTTGGTCCATTTCCCAAAGCCCCCAGCTCTTTCAAGGGACCGAAGAAGTCGCCAATGCAGAGCACACAGTCAAATTTACCATGCTTCGCGTCGATGGCTTTAATTTTCACAAAAAGGTCGCGTATGGACCCTACGGCGGAGCCTACCGTGAGTCTGTAGAAGCGAGTTCTGTTATTGGTTTTATAGATCATTCATGTTGGCTAAAAGCCTACATTTTCACGGGTGAAGCACTTGACGCTGTTGATGCAGTGGAGGACTCCATGAAACTCTCACTAGCACGTGATCGTCCTTGCACTTGAAAAAAAAGGAATTACCACGCTTTACCTCCGCGAATGCGGGCCCCTGTGTTGGCCTTGCCCGGTTCATGCTGAAACAAAAGTAATGGTGCTAATTCCAAATCGCCACCTCACTTGCTCGATGAAACCTGTTTGCACTCCCAACTTATCACCGCCGCATGGGCGCGGTGCACTCCTTGTATTTTACCACCCAGTGCCCGAGGCTGTGATGATCCTCCAAATTAAGTTACTGTGCCTGTTTCGGAGGTGTTGTTGATTTCTTCTACAATCTATGTAGCACAGCGCAAGTAAAAACAAAGTCGTTGTGAATCACTGATAGGTCCTCTGCTCTGTTGCGTGGCGTCCGTGATCAACTCTTATTTTTGCCTCACCGCATGTTATCTCGAGGAAGGTAGGAGTCAGGTGAAACAAAATCGTGGACGGTTCAATGGCAGGACAAGGCAAGACGCCGTTCCTGTGAACATGGGATATCACGATGGGGATGCACGTCCCCATGATTTCGATGAGATCTGTGGTCAGTTGTCTTGGAGTCGAAATTTCCTTCAAAGTGCGACTCCTTGTTTCCTGGTTAACACCTTCAATTCCCCAGAGAAACTTACAAATCCCAAGTTGCGGTGATTAGCACCCATGACGCTCTACCATCTTCCGCAAGGTACTTGGCGTGAGTCTCAGGTGTTGCTCAATGTCATCGATCACTCAAAATATTTTGTTCGGTAAGGAACTCACGTCTGATTTTTTCTAGGACAACCTTGTGGCAGCTCAATTGCCACAAGGGCCCATCTGTCAAAGGATTCTGGGACTCAATGAGCTTACGGTTGCAAGGCACTTAGTATTGACAGCATGTGAGACTGGGAGTGCAAGGTCGGCCACCCAGGTTCTTCACCGTGACTACACTGACTGACAGGGATTAAGTGATATGTGGTCTAGATCTGTGCTCCGCGAGTGACTCACTTCTTAGGCACAGAACAGAAGAAAGTCGGTTTGGTCGACTGACTGTTGCATGTGCCATTTACGTTTTGAGAACAAGGACCCTGGGTAAACGCTGGCAAAATAATAATCAACGAACGAGCGCTTGCATGAAGTAACGTTACCTATTTTGTTCGGCACGTCGCTTTGGCTGCATTGTTCCATACGGATGTAAGTATGAATCTCATCTTCTTAATAACTTACATCATGCGGATGCCGCGCGCGTCTATATATTTTCTTTTCGTACCTGTTTCGACCAACCAGTCGTTCTTTGCCACCTTGTGTACTTGGTATACTTAGCGTACCTTTTATACCCGCGGCCTGTCATCTTGTAGGAACGATCATCAACCTGGATTCTGTGTTTAAAGCGTCAGTTCGCTCAAGTTGACTTCCCTCACTAGCAGTAGTGTCGGGGGATCTCCACGTCTGGGTCAATTTCCTTCGTTCATTTTGTCCCTAGACTAGAAGCATGGTGTTGTTTTCAATCACCCGCATCCTTTCGTCACTGCTGCTCCCGTCACTATTGCATGCATCCCCTGTTTCAAGTTTGCGCGATTTCTCAAGCTCAGGACTACCACTTCCCTCGCTAGACTCCAAAAGTTGGTTTTGTCGTCTCGTTCACACGACACTGGCTCAAGAACTTTGCCCAGGAGAAGAATCGACTGCAATATCCGTGAACACCCCCCTTGGCACCGCGCAAGGTGTAGTCGATGTCCCGGGTGTTAACAGGTTTGCTGCAAAGTATGCTTTCGCAGAACGCTGGTCCCCTTCCGCTGTGGTGACTGCATGGACACTCCCGTACGTTAATCACATCGCGCCTGATTTACTCCCGATCACATATACACTGCCCCGACAGCAATGGTTCTACAAATGTATCATCGTTGCCGCTTATGTGCCCGCAGCCATTTGTAGATAACTCCACGTTCACCGAGGATTGCCTATCGATGATTCTCTATGTTCCCACCACCTTACACGCCCACAGCAGTGTGCCCACTTTGATGTGGTATGTATAATGATCATTCTTCGGTGATTGTGACCCGTCATATATTTCGGCAGGGTTCACGGAGGTTCTTTTATGGTGGGATCCGCCACAAATCCTGGTCTAGATGGATCCGCACTGGCAATGGCCACTGATTCGATCGTTGCAGTCATTCAGTACCGCCTGGGAGCTGTAAGTGCTTTCACTGTAAACAATCCGTGTCAGCTCACATGGTTCATTTAAGCTTGGCTTCGTTGCTCCCAACAATCAGACCAATCTGGGTCTGGATGATGCTGTAAATGCACTCAAATTTTTGACGACTGTGCTTCCTAGCTTCGGCGGCAACCCGAGCAAGATCACTATAGCCGGTCAAAGCAGTGGTGCGAATTTGATTCGCGCCCTTCTTGCTGTGCCTTCTGCACAGTCACTATTTCAATCTGCGATTTTGCAGTCTGACCCTATGGTAAGTGGTATGTACGTCACTAGTAGGAACACGAGACTCATTGCTGTGTCAGGACTATGGCTTCCTGTCATCATCTGATCAGGTTCAACTTCAGCAGTATTTCGTATCAAATCTTGGCTGTACTGCAACCGACTCAACATGCCTAAATGCTCTAACTGCAGATAACATCGTCAATGGTGCCGGTCTTTGGCAGTTCAATAGTTCTTTTTACGTCGTCCCAGCTGCAACTCAATCGGAGCCAATGCGTGTTGTGAATGACGGCACCTTCATCGCCTCGACCTTAGACTCAACTTCATCATTCCCTCGGGTTTACAAGCCCATTTTGCTTTCTAATGTTCTTGACGAGGGAGGCTATACAATCTATGGCTTATATCCTAACCCCATTCCCGAAGCCGAGTACGTTGCTATTGTCAACGCCTCGTTCGGCGAGACACGCTACGAAACCCTCATGGGCTCGCAAAGCTATGCCGTGGGGACTACTCAAAATGATGACTACCGTCCTCAGCTCCAAGTGCTAGCCACAGATTCGGTCTGGCGATGTGCCACATGGACTTTCGCGCGAAACTGGGTTTCTAATGGTGGCACTGCATACGTAGGATTGTACTCCATTGGCGCTAGCTACCCCGGCAACTCCGCTGTCTCTTTCTGCACCGAGTCAGGTGTTGTTTGTCATCAAGATGATATCGAGATAGTTGTAAGCAAATGCTCGCTATGTTCCATTCAGTACTCATGTTTTGTACTAGTTTGGCACTGCCCCCAACCCTGACTCAGCTCAATCAGCGCTGATTACTGAGATGCAAGCCCGTTACAAGTCATTCCTGTATAGCGGGAACCCAAACCCCGATGATTCATCATATGCCGATTGGCAGGCGGCTGGCACATCAGACGTCAATGCCATCATGCTCGGCAGCACTGGCAAAGCCCCTATTGGCGCTTGCTCCCCATCTTTCTGGGGTCAAAGTGTCGCGTACGATTATCAAGTATTCGATATCTAAAACACCCATATGGAAATTCATGATCTGATGTCGTTTCCCGGATACTAGATTCATCTCATCTCCACGCTTAATGTTCTTCATGGGTCTCCAGGTGCATAATGAATTTCGGGTTGTTATGTTTATTCCTCTTTATTGTCCGCTCTATATTTGCTTCACATATCATACTTTGTAGCCCTTACTCTGTTGTTCTTCTCTTCGCCAAACGCCACTGTAGCCCAGATTACATTCTTCTCTAATTGAACCAGTCACGTTATTCTCGGTATCAGGAAATATGGGTAATTATATTGGAACCGACTGACTCCGAGTAGATGGTCGTAAGGGTGTGTCGACGTGAAGTCCTTAAAGTTTGGGTGTATAAACTTCGACTGGGCATTGTGTGACTAAGTCGAAGTTGCGCCATAAATCCATCTTAGAAAACAGCTATATGAGCAATTAGACCAACATAAGCCCATCAGAGATGCGAGAAATATGATGCCGTACCGCGCCTTTCCGCTCCACTACCATGCGGTGTAGCCGACCCTTTGGACCACCTCTTAATTCATCGCCCTCGTAGACGAAAGCTTCATCTACTCCGTCGTTAATACGGAACAACTTCGGATTGATCACTATCCGCCCGAATGCAGCTCTAGACAACATCTGAACCGCATTTCTCTGGCTCTCGGTATTGGACGATCCAGTAAGGATGGGGCGAAGCGTTTCCAGAATGTAGTATTGCGGTGGGAATAAGCCGATTTTCCCTGTTCTGAACTCTTCTATGGCCGTTTCTGGATGCAAGAATCGCGTTCGGATGACTTCTTGTCCCCCATCAGGAGTCGGAAGGTGTTCTTCTCTACTGGAATACATCCCACCCGACGCAGAATCCCTGAGGAATGCGACAAAGAACTGCGTGCGGAATCGACTGCTTGGACGTCAGATACGGTTGATAAACAAGGGACAAGCAACCTGTTTACCTGACTGATGTCGGCGGTGTCACCCATATAGTAAATGGCATCAGAGCGTCTACGTCGGCTCTTAGGTTGTTGTTTGTAAGAAACGTCGAGAATGTCGTTTGTCCTCCATGGACAGCTTCTCTAGCCTGAGTGAAATCGACATCGAGCAATGTGCTCGGAGTATCCGACAAAGCCAGCAGCAATCCTGCTTCTTCAAATGTTTCTCTGATAGCAGTCCATTCTAGGGACGTATCCTGCTTGGCATCAAAATTTCCGCCAGGAAAAACCTCCAATCCCAGATGCCTTTGAACAGCGACTATGAAAGAGTGGTTTTGCTTACGTGTTGGCCAGCGAATGTCCTAGCCTGTGGGTTGCGCTGGACAAGTAGTATTTCGTTGTGACTGTTGACTAGAATGAGACTCGCTGAAAGACGAGGCTCTGTAGGCTTTGTACTTTTACTGTCCGTCATCTTGATTGAGGAGTCAGAGGAGAGACTCGGAACAGTCAGTGAGAAACTTCTCCGCGAGAGCGATATGTCACTGTGTGTTCTGCTATGTATCCACACACCAATAATTAATGTGAGTCACGACAAACCGCTGTGGTGAACTCACTCTAGCAGCTGATGTAGGTGACTAGGCAATCTGTGCTTGGTCAGAAGTAAAGTGCAAGTCCTTAACATGACTTTGTCTAATCACATCAATGCAAGTAGTCTAATTTGGTTCCGGTACCCGGTGCAGTGCTCAAGCTTCGGATCCAGTTGACCAGGACAAATCCTTCCGTATTTTTAGACTCTGCCTCAACCTACCAGGCTTCGTCTTTGGGCTAGCCTACCACTTGAGAGTACGCGCTTCCGCAGGCCACGCGAGAATTATTTCAAAATCGCGTTCATATCAACCTAGGCAGCACAAGTATGGCTACCGTCCTAGAGGTACGCCTGGCCTAAGCTACTAGTGTTGTTAGTGGCACTTACTCAAATGCACAATTTGAAGGATGAAATAATTCCTGAAACGAAGATTCCACTTACCTTCAAATGGTCAGGACGCGAGTACAAGGTAGATCTCCTTGGATCAGATAGGTAAGCTGCGGAACCGAACCAAGGATGGTCATCCACAGTATTCCACAGTATTGACTCCGGTCGTCCAGAGTGTACGACCTCAAGACTTCGCTGATGGCTTTGACAAAGGTTCCGCCAGAGAGGCAGAAAATTCTAGGTCTAGTGAAAGGAAAACTACCCCCAGATCAAGAGAGAATGTCAGTGTTCGCGATTTTCCGCACGATTTTTTCTCTGAACTACATATGATCGTAGTGCAGATCTACGAATCGCAGGGAAATCGTTCACACTTATAGGAACCCCTGAAGGCGACGAGATCAAAGACCCTTCAAGTGAGCCCGCGATCTTTCAAACGTTTGGTGCCTGTACTAACATACGATTAGAGTTGGAATTCCTTCCAGACGTTGTCAATGACCTTGATGTAGACTTCACTGACAACCCTACTGCCGCTGCGATATACAAAAATGACCAGCGAAACATTCGCAAAGTCAGAGAAGCAACAGAAAAACTTCAGATTAATATCATTCATCCTCTGCGAGATGGAAAGCGTTTGCTTGTGCTGGACATTGATTACAGTAAGTCAATCTTCTCGAGTGTTTCCACTTCCTGAGAGTAAATCTCATACAGCCATTTTGGACACCAAACCACTAACGTCTGGCTCATTGCCCCCTGCGGAATGTGCGAGACCTGGCCTCCATGAATTTCTAGAGGCCATATACCCTTACTACGACATCTGTATCTGGTAAGATTCCTTCACCTCATGAGTGCAACCTCTTACAACCAATCATCAGGTCTCAAACTAGTTGGATATGGCTTGAGGCGAAGCTTGTAGAACTTGGCATGGTTGGATCTACCAGGAATTACCAGGTTTTATTTGTGCTTTCATGGTGGCAAGTTACGGCTGACATCAACTCTAGATTTCATTTGGTACGACCGTGACTATCCAAATTTTAACAGTCACGTAGCTGATTAAGATGTGCAGTCCTCGACAAAACTTGCATGTTCGCTGTCTTTACAGAACGAAATGGTCAACCATATACACACCATGTCAAGGCGCTGCAAATTATCTGGAATCACTTTCCCCAGTTGTCAGTACATTCTGATTTAGAAAATCAAGCATGCTTAACTTCCCTCTTTAGTTCAGCAAAGAACACTATTCACGTGGATGACTTGGTAAGAGGAAGGCGTGACCCATCTCTGTCATCTGTCGTCTCTAATTCCGTCTTAGAGTCGGAATTTCGCCTTGAATCCGAACGAAGGACTAAAAATCCATGCCTTCAAGAATGCTCATACAGAGCAGGCTCAAGCTGACCGGGAGCTTCATAAATTAGCCCGGTATATGGTACATATTACTGCTCTAGAAGATTTCCGGACGTTGCGTCACAAGGCATGTGTCTTGAGTTTGTTGCTCGACTGTAAATTTGCTCACTAGTCAGCATTTTCAAAGGCCTGGAAGCATGAGCTAAGGCGACTCACGCAATCGTAACGAAGACGCACTCCACTCATACCAAAGCACTTCGATACATGAGCTAGGCCTAACAAGTTATATTGTATTGTACATGGACATGATTTTTGTAACGTAGCTATTTTGTAACAACACCGTGCTATTTATGTGCAACTTTTCGTACTAATATTAACGTGCTTGTACGTTGCGTAATAACAAATTCTTCATCAGCCTCAGAGGTCGTTCCTATTCATTTCGGTGAACCCCTTCTGCACTGCAGTTCAGGAAATCATTCGTGGTGGCTTGGTACGTTATACCTGTACTATGCGCGTCGTATCATTCATGTGTACTTTTTCTTTCGAATTTCTAGGCTCAGCTTTACTCTCAGTACATGCTTGGAGTTGATCTACGATGGGATCGACTTCGCTGGGCATATGAGTTCGAAGTCGCGATGCGAACCAAGGGCGCATCTGACTTGAGCGGCCTCAGCCGAGAGGAAAAGGAGAAGGCCCAGTGCTCTTTTGAACCAGGCGAAATCGCTCACGTCGACGGTGGCGGTGGAATTACGGCTGCTTTCTACGAATTCTTGGATCGTCACAAATATCCATTGGCGTTCATGGAACGGCGATACATGCGCGTTCTTAACGACAGCGCTCCAGATATTAGCAAATATTGCCTCGTCCTCCAACGTCTTAGTGCGGACACATTCATTGTATGCTACATCGCGTCTTTCGGCGGTGTTGTATACGGCACAGGTCTATCTCCTGTGACTCGGTTTTTTTCCATGGCTATGGGCGATACACCTCCATGGCCTCCCAACTCAAGGCCTCTGCACGTGATCCCAAGGTGGATTGGATCTGGCTTCATATTTGGTGTTCCCGTGGTCAGGAAAAATCTGTCGAAGACGACTCATTCCCGTGCTTCTCTGGCCTACGGCGAGCTGCACAGGGTTAGATCTTTTATCGCAGAACGGCTTCAGGCATGTTCAGATATCTATATAGTTTGACAGTGTGGAATGAAGTATTTTCACAGCTCTTCCATCAAGTGCACAAAGAATTGCGCGAAAAAGACCGCGATTGGCGCAGAGTCCGCAAGAAAACTGGTCTAAAAATTGATTGCTATGTGGATCCCGTGGTGCTGGACGTAGACGGCCCATGCACGGTAGGCTCCGGCCCTGCGATGGTCAGTGAATTGCCTACCCCTGGCGGCTTTTCAGAAACTTCAAACTTCAAAAGCATGCTTCAGATGAAGCGTGGCATTAAAGGCAAGGTGACATTAAGCTCTATCGCCATGAAGGATTGTGACACGAGTCTGTTCTTAGTACCCTTTCTCCGCAAAGGTCGTTTTGTGAAAGTTCCTCCGAGCAGTCACTTAGACTGGTTGCTACGATGGCAACGTCAAGATATTATGTCTTCACGACTCTGCCTCAAGCGTCTCACACCTAGACCTAACTCATCTTATCCTACGCTCCGACACCTTCCACTACCCTTTCGGTATGTGAGGCCTTGAGGACTGTAGATTACTACGCACTGCAACGAACAGACCCCCGAGGGAGTCTACCCAGTTGAGTTTATTCAATGTTAGCATACATCGCAGATGTTGAAAGAATGTGCTAGTCCTAGAAGCCTCGACGTTGTTATCCAATCCCGCATTCGACCACACTACACTAAGTACAGTATCACCCAGGATGTGCCGGAGCATCCCGCATCTGAGCATTGTATGATTATAATTACATTGTGGAGGTTGCTACAAAGACGTCTACTGACGTCAACATACTTCAGAGGTCGTGACACTGTTCACGACAAGATCAAACGTCATCAACGAGGACGGCAGTACTAAAGACATCCCTAAGCACGAATCTATATAAACGGCTTTGTCACATACCAGGTTTCGTAGAAACAAGAGCAGGGAGAGAAGCATTCGAGGGTCGTAATACACCACTGGCGGCATCGAACTGCCAGTGGTTGTTGTTCGCAACTTCAGACAAGACGACAATTCAGCAAGAATAGTACGGATTTAACCATTGAACTTACTTGTAAGCACCTCTTTGCGTCCCAGCCCAAGCAATTTCTGAGCTTCCGTAATATGGAGGCACGCGAATGCTCGCGAAACAAGCGTAAAGGTATTCTTGCGGAACGCATCTGACGACAAAGTCGATACAATGAAGCTCTGATTAAATTTACACATACCAATGAAGTCGTTAACCAACAGACCAACAGTTTTGCCCAGCCTTGGATCAGGAAAGTCACTTTGTTGCGATATTTGGAACAGCTCTTGGGCTCGAGCGTAAGTATTTTCATACTTTCGTTCCAAAGTGGATTTTAAGAGCGCCGCCAGTGCATGCGACAGGGGATGCGAGGACACATTCTCAGGTAACCGTGCAAGGGCATGTTGAGCAGGTGTTCTGGAACAGGTGTCAGAAAGGGGTACAATCAGGGGAGGAGTCTTGCATACAAGTCATCCAGCACCATATAAGCCAGGACTAGGGGGGCAATCAAAAGTAGTCTGGAGTAACTTTTGTCATTTGAACCCTGTTACAGGTCATTATCGAGATGCCAAGATGTGTATGAAAAGCATCTCAAGAAGTACTCACGTTCAAGTCGTGATGTTCAGCGATATTAGTGATGCCAATGAAATTCTTTTGCTCAGCAAGGTCAGATAGCTGGGGAAAAACTTGCTGGTATATATCTTGGACAGCGGGGAGTTGTGGTTCCGCACTGCTGGAGCTATTGGATGATGTGGTGGGATCCGAGGATTCCGCCGAGGAAGCAATGATGGAATCTCGAGCTTCATCACGAAGCTCTGTTGCACTCATTGGAGGAGGAGTAGGTGGTGCTTGAGCCATATATCAAGTACTCGGCTTTAACTTCAAGATTGATCATTGCTGATGCTGAACTGAAGGTGTCTGATCTGCTGCTTACTAAGCAATCTATAGGCTGCGAAACACATCCTGTAGAGGCAGACCTTGGGCAGAACCAATAGAAGGAAGAGCCGTTCCTCCTATAGTGCTACAATCATGGATGTGCTCGACGAGGAGGTCGAATCGATCTTATACATTGCAAGAGAAATATCAGGTAGGTTCAAGCTGCGCGAATCTCACCAGCAAGCTTTTCATCAGCGTACGTAGTCTACAAGATCCCCCATCTGAAGGCCAACGAGGGACATCGTGCCAACGACTGGGGAGACCTTGCGCAACCGTTATGGAAAGGCAGACTGCGCATCGTCGAGAAGTCGAGTGGTGCGGCACTGATGTTTGAAGATGCTCAGACAGGTAATCATTGCCAGCCTCTCCGCGTACAAGTGGATGATTGACGCAACTACAGGGGAATGTACGTTTCAACATGAGAAATAAACGTTGTAGCATCCTGACGTGGAGTTAGTATTTGCCCGCGCACCTTACGACGCTCTCAAGCCATGCGTGGAATCCGTCCTTGATTCATCCCGATATTTTGTAATCAGAGTGGAGGATAATGGCAAGAAAGCTTATATTGGGATGGGATTCGCTGAACGAACAGATAGCTTTGATTTCAGTGAGTGCTCTCCTTTCAGTCTGCTTACTATCTTGACATATGCTCTCAGATGTTGCATTGCAAGATTACACCAAGTGCGTCTAGCGAATGCTGAAATTTCCCTCGCTTGCTTACAGTACGCCCATGTTCAGGCGTTTGAAAGCTGCTTTGAGCCCCCCTAGCCCCGACGAAGAAACCCCTTCTCCTCATATTCCGGTTGGTCCAAAGAAGGATTACTCTTTGAAGGAAGGCCAGACGTTTTCTATATCCATCCCGGGAAAAGCTAGTAAATTATCAACACCTGGGATGAATTTGCTAGGTTCCTCCACGCAAAGCACTGGTAACTCAGGGGGAGGGGTACCGCTACTACCACCTCCACCTTCATCAGGAAGGAAGAAATGATCATGATAGACACCCAAGTATTTCGGCATTTTTTGGATCTTCTGTTTTCCATGAAGACTGAATTCAAAAAGATTTGAAAATCATACACGCTCAAAACCAATGTTCAGATTTAAACGTCAGTCTCTGAATTTTAACATCCTTGTACTCATCTGCGACGTGCGTGCCTGTGAACACCTGCACTGACGCGTGGGTTTTGCAGGTGCTTGATCTGTGTCTTTACTTAATTTTTACTCACTCTCGGGTCTCGCCGTTAATGGATCCATGCAACGCGGTTAGAGGTTCTGGTCATGAACTCGAGCAATACTCGAGCTGATTTTAGTAACACTTAGGAGGATATAGACCCACGATCATCTTGCAGGGTACCAACTACACAGTTTTTTAAAGATAATCTATTCAAGTGGAAGCCCATCCGCATCTCAACCAAGTGAAAGTGTTGCCTCTAGTAGGTTTGCCATCATTCCCATCGGGAGCATCGTGAATACCACTGGTAGGGTCAGTTACGGTGGGGTTGAATCATGCTAGTTAGCTGATAGGCAATCTAAACGGTCACCCGGTGTGAAACGGCCATCTTCCACGGATGCACATTTCAAAGATAAGAATTGAGCCATGAGATGGCAAACACAGATCGCTTGTAAAGACATGGCATGGGATTGTGGTATGGATTTCGATAGAACTAGAAGCTGCGAGAACTGGTGACCTATTAGATTATGAGCGGCGGCCACTATGCAGTCAATGTTCGAGAAGTATAGTACGTCTGACCGTGTCAAGTCGTGACATCACGAATATTACGTCGTTCTTTAAGTCGCCGGTTGATCCCACATCCTAGTTTCGACTTGGTGGCTTGTTGCCAAGTTGTGTTGAAAGTTTAACTCACTCACTGAGGTCAGGCTCCGTATTATGTAACAAATTTTCGCACGTGATCTCATTAGACTTGCTGACAATTCGATTCGTGTGCTCGCTTTGCTCTTCGCCATTTCACAACAGCGAGCATTGCGACTAGCCTTCTTGTTCCCCTTCCTATTCAGACTCCCCTATCTGATTAACGAGAGAAGTTTGCGCTCAGGATGTTGTCCAGAGTCACCCCCAGCATGATAGGAAAAGCCACTTTCAGAAACTCCATAGGACGGGCTGCTGTCTGCGCTCGCAGAGGTTTCGTGCAACCCTCTGGTGCAGACCGTGCACACGTCGTCGAAGATATGCACTTCAAACTCGAAGTTCCCAATCGTGAGAATAGCGTGACACAAAAAGCTCGCCCCATATACCTTGATATGCAGGTATGGCCATGTAATTAGATACTATTCGGTGTGTTGACAAGATCCAGGCCACCACTCCCGTAGACCCACGTGTTCTCGATGCTATGCTGCCGTACCTAACGGACCAGTACGGTAATCCACATAGTCGAACCCATGCATATGGATGGGAAGCAGAGCAGGCTATTGAGGTTGCACGCAAGGTAAGTCTATCGGATTTACGAGCGTAAAAAAGACCTTGTAACATCTTCCAGCACGTGGCGGACCTTATTGGAGCAGAAGCCAAGGACATCGTCTTCACTTCTGGTGCTACCGAGACCAATAACATGGCCATTAAGGGTGTCGCACGGTTCAATAAAGACAAGAAAAGACACGTTATCACGACACAAACGGTGGGTTAAACCACTTGGTTTCATGATCAATGCTGATGGTCCCTGTAGGAGCATAAGTGCGTCTTGGATTCTTGCAGGAAACTCAGCGAAGAAGACTTTGAAATAACCTATCTTCCTGTGGAGTCTAATGGCGTAGTTAACCTCGAAACTCTCGAGGCCGCCATTCGCCCTGACACCTCCCTTGTTTCTATAATGACGGTCAACAACGAGACCGGTGTCATCCAACCAATGAAGGAAATTGGTGCAATTGTGCGAAAGCATCGTGGCGTATACCTTCACACCGACGCGGCGCAGGCCGTGGGAAAAATACCTATCGATGTTAATGAAGCCAACATTGACGTGATGAGTATCTCGGGGCATAAAATCTATGGCCCCAAGGGAGTAGGAGCTGCATATGTTCGCCGGCGACCGCGCGTGCGATTGGAACCGATTTTGAGTGGAGGAGGACAAGAGCGTGGGCTGCGCAGCGGTACCCTGCCCACAGCGCTGGCAGTTGGCATGGGCGAAGCAGCACGCATAGCCAAGCTGGAGATGGCGGTGAGTTCTTGTTCTTCGTGCATCTCATGATGAAATTCGCACATGCATTTGAATTGGCACTTGAATCAAGTGGCGTGATGCTCTAGGCTTACGGCCGTATGAGCCGCTAGCTTGATAACGATTCCTGTGCAGGGGTACTGATCAACTTCCTGTCTATCATTGCATCTCCCGCTCCGAATCTGATACGTATTCCAGAGGGATCACGCACGGATCAAGCAGTTGTCGGATAGGTTAATCCAGGGCATCAATTCCCAAGTCGAGCATGTAGTTCGAAATGGAGATGTTAATGGATACCCTGGATGTGTGAACCTTTCGTTCTCGTATGTTGAAGGTGAAAGCCTTCTCATGGC
Organism: Suillus cothurnatus; assembly: GCA_016758765.1. NCBI lineage: Eukaryota > Fungi > Basidiomycota > Agaricomycetes > Boletales > Suillaceae > Suillus > Suillus cothurnatus. Next base: position 806,571 of record JABBWL010000004.1, on the reverse strand, counting down.
CTTAAAGGTGAGCATAGTGGCATGTCTCCGATAAAAGAAAATCTCATAGTTTTTGTTGCAGGATATCGCTTTGTCTTCTGGTAGTGCATGTACATCTGCGTCCCTGGAACCTTCATACGTTCTTCGTGCTCTTGGTATGTTTTCTTCGTGCAAGGACTTGTCGTGGTACCTGACAATCCCCTAGGAGCGGCAGAGGATATGGCGCATTCGTCCTTACGCTTTGGCATCGGTCGTTTCACCACAGAAGCAGAAATTGATTTCGTGATAAATCACATCGTCCGCGTTGTCACCAAACTTCGTGATATGAGGTACGATCTCATTCGCATTTCAGTGCTTCTGCTGTGTTCACCGCCTCCTTCAGTCCGTTGTGGGAGATGGTGCAGGAAGGCATCGACATCAACTCGATTAATTGGTCTCAGCATTAATTTATACTTCTGGATCTGTTATTACGGCGCAACATTTTGCTTTACCTGTCGTTGACATATTTGAGGATTGTTTTACCTATAACTTATGTACAACGATATGAGGGACTTTCGAAGGATATTATTGGCGGTATTCGAGGTCTTGTCCGGTGCCCAAATGCTTGGCAAACAACCGAATATAATGGGGAGTTGAATCTCCGCCATAACTGCACTCTTTCACTTTCAACCACCATGGCAAGACGCTTGTACCTTGGCAGTATGAAAATTTCTTTTCGTCAGATCCTGGCATAAAGCAAGTCTGATCATTCTTTACATTGCACAGGACTTCCCCCTGATGCCCGTTCTGATGACGTGGCTAAGTTTTTCGATGGCTATGGCCGTATCATTGACTGTCGTGTCATGACCGGTTCGTCGGACAAGAGGCGCGCGCCAAATGCGGAACTCACTGGACCTCCATCAGGATTCGGTTTTGTCGAGTTTGAAAGCTCAAAGGTGGATCCACCCACCATGTTAAACGGTGATCAGTATACCAAACTTTTATAGGATGCGGAGGACGCTGTGCATCATTTCAACGGCAAGCCGTTCATGGGAGCCAAGTTCGTATCGTGATCACCCGCAATATCTTTTGCATTGATTCTTATGCTTGTTTTAGTATTGTCGTTGAGTTCGCCAAAGAAAGCCGCCCCCGTCGGGATGTCTATGAGAGCGACCGTGGCTACGGGTATATTTCTTGACTCACCCAGTTAATATCATGCCTTTTCTCTGACAAGTTGCATTTTTAGGGCTGCCCGCTCTCGCAGGCCTCCGGGTATTCGCCTGATCGTTTCCGGTATTTCTCGCGACACTAGCTGGCAGGTATGATGTTCTTTCGGTTCGCACCATTGGCAGTGTTCGCGGAGCATGTGGCGCTTCCAGTTTTCTGGAAATCGATCCGGCTGGTCACTTTGGAACTTTGAAGGACCGCCAGTATTTCGTTGATGTTCACTTTCGCCGGCTTTGCCCAAACCCAACAACGAACCTGACCATACACTCCTCACCCAGGACTTGAAAGATTTCGGACGCGAGGCCGGTAGCGTGTCGTTCGCTGACATTGATCGTGACAACCCTGGTCAGGGGTGCGTAACTAAGTTCAATGCATTATTCCGAGCTGACTGTTTCTCAGTATCCTTGAATATCTATCGCGAGATGATGCAGACCGTGCCGTCAAAGATTTGGACGGTAAAGACCTGCGCGGTAGACCTGTTCGCGTTGCCTACGACGATGCCGTACGTTTGATAGACTAGTTATTTTACTCTGAGCCTTACCTCTTCTCTCAGCGCGGTGGACCTGATAACTACAGGCGCGAGGATCGTCGTGAGGAACGTCCTCGAAGTGACGACCGATACAAAGAAGAACGTTACTACAGGGATGATCGGCCATCCTATCGCCGCGAGCGATCTCGCTCGCCCCCTCGTCGCAATGATTATGACGATCGTCGCCCCAGGTCTCCACCTCCGCCGCGGAGGGATCCTGATGAGAGAAAACCTGCAGGGTACGATGATTACCGACGGGGAGGTTATGATGATGACCGCAGAGCCCCTGATTATTATTATGACCGCCGCAGGGACGATGACCGGCGACGCGAAGACCGCGGTGGCAGACGCGACGAGAAAGACGATCGGTACGACGACAGGGCATTGAGGCACGCAAATGGCGATGGTGGATGGGCGCGTTAAAGGATATAGGCAGCCGCTGGATATTTTACACTTGGCCGAGGGGCATCCATCCGTTATTGGTTTCTCCCCTCTTATGATGGTCATGGTCTCCTCGAGCTTGGCGTTGGCGTATGTTGGGTCGAACCGGAGAACTGTTTTTTTTTGTCTTACAGAGGTCATTTCCCTCTTGGTCCCGTATGTCGAACGATTAGGTGAAGGCGTCCCGAAATTGGCGTGGAACCTGTACTTTCAAGCATCAGCTGTGGAGATCCAAGGAAGCGCGTGAGAATTAACGTTGGCGTTATCTTGCGTAATGGTGGCGTTAAACCACTTGGAAACGGGTGACGGAATTAAAGAAGACTTCACGTGCCTACTATCCTCGGTACCTAGGACCGTCTGTCCTGAAATTTGCCCACCAATATGCGAATCGTGTCCTTCACGACGATTGATGTTTTACACATGGCAGAGTACGTCTTCAGGTGTGTCACTTTACTCACATATTCTTAGCTATAGGGACATCTATTAGTATGCATGTACAAATATAAGTGATGCAAGTGCAATCAAGATTCGGTTTGCCGCGATATGTGTACGACAATATGTGAACCTTTCTCTATTCCCCACCATCCTAATTCTTGATCGTCGTTTAGGAGAAGAACCAGTGTGTCATCACTCATCCTTAACCATACACAAAGATTCCTTGGATTTTTACCTGCTCCCAAAGCTTTCATCACTCTGAGACGGAAAAGCCCTAATTTCATCGTAGAAAGCACGCGCAGCGAAGTAGATGCGATGAGACCCCCTTCCATTTCCGGCGTAAAGAGGCCTTCAGGGGGCTCAGAGCAGTGATGAACTTTTACCTCTGTGGGCATAGTTGAAAAGGCGGTGACGCGATCATCCAACAAGGACTTACCGATCAGATATCGACTTAGTCTACCGTCGCGATCAGCTGTTGACTCCGCAGGTCTACCGTGCTCTGTGGCACATAGTAAAGGCTTGGTAAATATAGTAATGACTCAGCGGAGCCAAGACACTGACTCATGCACAGCGTCTTCCACTGCGGGTGTTCCTTCATTTTGGCTTCATCATGCCCAGGCACGGTCTTCGCAACGAAAGAAAGATAGAACAATTCACTGTCTGATCGTTCCTTCGTCGAGATCTTGATGACAATGGAAATTAAACTCTAGGCACCGCAGCTTCGGTCCTGTGCTCACCGCAGTTGCGTCAAGGACACGCAAAGACGGAATCTTTGCTATGATTTTCTGCCTGGCAGAACGTGAGACGTCATTTACTGCGGGAAATGAGTATGTGTTTCCTCGAAGAAGACGATGATCTTATGCTAACCCTCAGACAGTGGATTTTTGGCGAGGCTCAGCGTTTCGAGATTGGGACACCACTCATATAATTGGTCAATATCGTGCAAGTTATGGAGTTTGTTACTAGAAAGAGAGAGGACTTTGAGTCCTTGTAAATGTGATGGACAAGATTCCCGAGGTGGAATCCTTTCGATGCCGTTTGATGAAAGCACGAGTCGTTGTAATCTGCAATACCGCATCAGTTTATTGGAAAACCCCGCAAATACTGAACATACGAGGGACACAGCTTCAATGCTTCGCTAACATGTCGCCAATCTTCTAGCTTGTTGCTATCAAAATTGAGGATCTCGATACGGTTCAACACTGTAGAGATCTTCGCATGTAATAGAGAAGTAAGTTCATTGTATCCGAGCTCCGCTATCCGAAGTTGAGGCATGAGTATCGCTATGCTTGTAAATTCTTCCCATGAAGTCCAGGTGCCGTTCAGCTGGAGCTCTGAGAGTCGCAGCCAAGCCGATGCAGGCAAGTGAGATGAGGGCGGCGTCAGCCGGTTGCGACTATTTGTAGTGTCAGTATATCAAAAGAGTAAAATACAAGGTTTACTTGAGGGCTAGCCGCTCGAGTTGGGGCAGTTCGGTGGTTATCATTGCCACAACGTCCCAACTAGACAAAAGTGTCGCAGAGAGATCCAGGCCGCGGATGTCTTGTTCTTCTCAATCGCATGTTATTTCAAGAAAGACGCATTGGCTTACTAGGGCATGTCGACAGGATTTCACCTGTGTTGTTCCCGGTAGAAACCATCTCGTTGTTGAGGCTCACTTCGCGTAGTTGCTCCAGATTTGAAAATTTGTCTCGGATCTTGTCCAAGTCTACAGCTTCAACCTCTATGGCACCATTTGAAGAGCCCAGGATAATCTTCTCCTGTGACGCAGTCCCATGCACAGCTTCTACATACTTATTTTTCAATGCTTGCAAAAATGGATACCCGTAGCAGATGGAGGAAGATGGGCGAATGAAGGATCCGCTGTGAGGAACTCTTGTGATCGCTGAGCGGTAAACATCATAGTGAGACGATTTATCCTTGATCTTACCTGCAGTCAAAGTATCGTTTCCCATCCTTTATACCATCATGTTTACCGCGAGCTGGGTCGTCCCATTCGACACCAAGCCAAAGACCGGTAGTGCCATCGACTGGTCCAAAGTACTTGACAGTGCCGAAATAACCTGATAGCAAGTATATTCTTGACCCTGTCGCAGAAAGCACATGTTGCATCGGTGAAAGTGGTCCGGTGGTGGTCCAAAAGTGATTCATGGGTACTAGAGCAGTTCCTTAAACGGCTGTGTCTTGAATCTCATGTAAGCATCGCTTTTGCATTTGGTTCTAAGTCTTCGGTAAGTTCGGTTCCACGGTACTCCGAAAATCCCAGAAGAGTTGCAGGTCGCAGGCTTTCCGAAAATTTCCTTCAGTTGAACTCCTGGTTCTGAGTATGCTGGCTACTGCGTTCACAAGAATGTCGCGTAACGGTGTATCAGCAGCTCTTGGCAGGACTAGTGCAATTGTTGCTCACATGTCCACCAACACTCAGGCAATACCACTAGAGCAAGTAAGTTCTTTGCATGTATTGTTCTCACCAGTCCCTTGAGAATCGCCTTTGAAAACAGCCGGTGCTCTTTGAGTCGAATGGCGCGACGCGCACTTATGTCTTGAACCGAGCAAGCAAACTGAACGCTCTCAATAGTGACATGCTCAAGTTAATGAGACCTCAACTGGAGGTGAGAGGGCCAGAATGTGGAAATGCAGACTCTTACAAAGATTATCCGTACTCTAGCAATGGTCAAAATCCGATCTATGCAAAATCATCGTCGGGACGGGTATCGGCCGTGCATTTTGTGCAGGCGGTGATGTTGCAAGTGCGTTTCAACGTTTAAATCCATGTGGACATTTGCTGACAATCTCGCACAGCTGTACTACAGCATTCACTGCATGATGATACTCGTTCAAAGGCTATAGAGTTCTTCAAGGACGAGTGAGTCATCGAATCATGTTCCGAACCGCTTGGTTAACTTATTTTGAAGATTTGAAATGGACTACATCTTGTCTGCATTACCGAAGCCATACGTAACCATCCTTGACGGTATCACAAGTTGGTGTTTTCGTTCTGCACAGCATGCATAGCACTGACATCAGTAGTGGGCGGAGGAGTCGGACTAGCCATTAGCGCCCCATTTCGTGTTGCGACGGAGAAGTCAGTATTTGCTATGCCAGAAGCTAAGATCGGTTACTGCCCCGACGTTGGAGCAAGCTTCTTCCTGTCCAGGATCGACGGTGAAATTGGCACATACCTCGCACTTACCTCAGAAACTCTCACCGGCAGGGAAGTCTTGTAAGTAAGGACATATTTTCCCGATAGGACCGCGGGCTTATGATTGTCGGTAGTGAACTAGGATTTGCTACCCACTTCGTATCATCAAGAACGGTGCCCAACCTACTGAGTCGTTTATCTGATTTGGAGGACCCTACTCCTACTATGATTGATAGGACCATCGAGGAGCATCACACAAAACGCCTTCCAGATGAACCGGTTGGAAAACTAACGGGTCGTACCCGTCACGCTCTTGATATGGCATTCCGACACGATACAGTCGAGGAGATTATGGAAGATCTCACCAAGTTAGCGTCGACTTCTGATGACTCAGTCGCCAAGTGGGCCTCGGAAACACTGGAGATTTTATATATGCGGAGTCCGACTAGCCTCAAAGTAGCACTAGAAGCGGTCAGGCGCGGGAAGGACATGACGCTCCTTGAGGCCCTTCAAATGGAGATGGGTATTGCCACAGCTTACTGTGTAAGTTTGACGATTGTGATTATGCTTTGTGACTTGTTTAACTTGACAAATGCAGAGCGGTGCAAGTTCGGATTTCGCTACAGGAATAACCGCGGTCCTAGTCGAGAAAGCAAAAGGTCGCCCTGCTTGGTCTCCTGACCAGCTCATTAATGTCTCAGATGAGATAGTGAGGCGATTTTTTGAGAGAAATTCTAGTTATCTCAGTGCCGTGCCTACTTTGACACCGCCGGACTTCCTTGCGAATGGCGAGCAAAATCCGATGAAATTTGCCCTGCCAAGTGAAGATGCCATCTTACAAATTGTCAAGTCCAAGCTCAGAAAAGATTCCATGTCCCTTTCTGATCTACTGGCACATTTTGATAATCTTTACTTGGGCAAGCAAGGTGTCGCAGATAAAGTGGTAGAGGTAGTGAAACGCAGATGTGATGTCATTGGTAATCAAGGTTTGGAGGTGGTTAATTGCAAAGAGCAATTATAGTCTACTGCCGTAGTTGCGGCACAGTATACCATCCTCGATATCACAATTTGCTTATCTTGCTGTACGCGTGCAGTTGTCACCACGTCGTCCGCAACCGGGCGGACCGGAACTGCAGTTAATTCTTGGCGATGACTGTTTGAACCTTGTCTTTCATCCCTAAGGAGAAAAGTGTGCGGTCAACATTGATGTTTGACGTTGCGCTACGCGCAGCTTTTCATTATGCACGGCCACTGCACTAAGTCGAACTCAAGCTTGTTGCCCAAGATTTGTGATGAAACAAACCAGAGATTACTGAACACATACGTGTCTGCCGCGTATCAATCTCACACGATTTAGACAGCTAAGTGAACAAGATTATTTTTTGCTTATCGAAACTTGTTTCCTGTGTTTGTATTACGTGATATGTGACTCGAAATGTTGGAACATCCACAACGAACAACTTTTTCAATGACTCACTCTTAATGATACCAGCGTTCACACAGCAAGCTATCACACCATCAATTGAGCTGAGACTCTCATATGGACAAGTTTTACCAGGATTTCGTTCACACTCTCCACAGCAATCAAGAGTACTCGGACATAAACATGCGGAGAATACAAGTACTTTGAATCCGCAAGATAGGTCGCGGAGTTCTCGCACTCAAAATCAAGCGGAAGCAGTAATACATAGTTACTGGGTCGTTGCATGCATGACTCGAGTTTGTAAACCGAACATTGCTAAATCTCTTCATTGCAGTGCCCCTTGAAAAAGTCTGTGAATCTTAGATCCAGGCTGTGAAGATCAGCATTGGAAACGAAACATCTCACCAGCGCTGGATGCGTGCCAACAGGTAATAGCCTTCCTTTCAAAGCATGTGTTGCTCCTCAGGAGAGCTATGCACCGAAAAGGGGAATGTATAGGATCGTAGCAAGATGGTGACACTCATGGGATCAATGTCAAAGGTTCCTGAGTAAGATCCTACCAATTAGCCAGACTCGACAACGAATTACAAGGAGTTCACAGGACTGAGTGTGGCACCGAGAATGATCGGGGTTTCGTGCCAACACCCCGCAAGTTTCGGTCAACTCCTGCCTTGCATGAAGTTCCGTTAGTTCTCACAGAGGCATACGCGCCCAGTCGTGCCGTTTGGGCAATATCGGCGCTGCCGATGCACACACATCAGTGCAAGCACTGTGACTAGGTAACCTTGAATCTCGATGTCATGATCTAATCGAGGACACGCATTGGTAGTTCATGTATAAAAGGTGCCCGCATCCTCTGTTTCTCAAATCACAATAAATTCCAAGCCTGCGAGTCATTCTCTGTCCATTCACTCGCAATGTATCCGATTGACCTACTATCCCCATCCCATCTCTTTAGCAATGTCCTCTCGGTGCTCAACTCTGTCCAGCTTCTAAGCAGGAAAGAGGCACCAGGTGCACAACCAACACCCGCCGATTTTGAAGTTAATCTTCAAACTAATACAGGGTTTCTCCCTGAGAAACCCATCCCACGGCTTCCTGAAGCTTATAGCGCATGGGAGAATGCGCTTACACGAGCTCAGGAAGTGCTTGTACTTGGGGAAAACCTAACAGAGCAAGACACCGAGAGCCGAGCTGATGGTGAACTTTGGAGATCACAAATGCGGGGAGTGAGTAAATTTGATATGCTAGGGTGAAACCAAGACTTACATTCAAAATAGCTCCCTGTGATCAGCATCAATGATCTAAAATCAGACAGACAATTGTTGCGTCGCGCTCATAAAGTGCTCGCCTTTCTTGTCCATTTCTATGTTCATTCCATACCACCGGACCAGATGGCCGGTTCGGTACTTATCCCCCGATCTCTGGCGACTCCGTTGCTTGAAGTATCAAACATCTTGCGAATGGCGCCGGTGCTTACGTTCGCCGACACCGTCCTATGGAACTGGGATCTCATAAACCCAGAACTTCCTGTCACGATAGACAACATGCATTTCGGCGTTGAACTCTTCTCAGGGACAGAAGACGAGCGGAATTTTTGGTTCGGTAATGCAAAAGTTGAGATGTTGGGTGTGGAGATGCTCCATCTTTTCAACGAGTACCACAATCTCCCCAATGTTTCCGATTTCGCGTCCGTCTACAAAATCAATCGGCTCTTGGCGCGCCTTGTGACACTTGTCAACCGGGTTGAAGAAACCTTGACAGCCATGCGGGACCTTGTAGACCCCTCCACATTCTACTGGCAAGTGCGGCCTTGGTTCAATGGAAGTGGTAGCGGACCATCTGACCCAACATGGGTTTTTGAAGACGGTCCTGATGCCTCCACACTCGACCTCAGCGGACCATCGGCTGGCCAAAGTAGCGTCATGCACGCACTTGACATTTTCCTAGATGTCGATTTCAAACTGCAACAGCGTCGGTACCCAGCCCCTTCAGAATCAAACAAACGGTCGGATCTTGGCTTTATGGAGAGAATGCGGCGGTATATGCCTGGGGCACACAGAGATTATCTCTCCCATCTTGCGAACACTTCTCATCCTCTGCGGGAACTGGCAAAAAGCACACCTGCTGTGAAGGAATCATATAATGCAGCTGTGTCGGCAGTCAGAAAGTTCCGGGACTCGCATATACGCATCGCATGCTTATATGTCGTCTCTATGGCGAGATCAACGGCGATACCGGTCGGATGCCCCGTATTTGCGATGATGCAGAGGATGGAGCGACAACGGAAGCAAACAGGACGCTCGACTGGCACAGGTGGCAATGAGTTATCGCTGTTGCTGAAGTCCAATCGTGATGCTACCGCACGCGCTGCTATCTGAAGGAGGTATTGGACTAACAAGGACAGAAAGCACTTACTTTATCATAATAACCACCACTATATCTATATTCCAACACAACCTCACTATCCGCAATGAGGAGCGGGGAGGTATTTATTGACCGAGATACGTTATTTTTGTAGCCCTAGACGCGCCTTGAGCATGATACAGTAACATTGTAATACTTTACCCGAGTTCACATATTTATCATACCGATACAAATAGCAGAGAGTAGTCATTGTCTTGCAGTAGTTTTCTTGACAAGCAAATTTTTTTCGGCCACGAAAAAGTATCAGAAAGCTGGATCAATGTTTCGCTAAGGACCATCCGATTGCAAAGCATATGCATACTTAGAAAGCCGGACATCCGTGCGGCGCGTGTCTGAAATAGGTACCATGGAGTCGTATATCAGTTCGTGCCAGGGACTCGGGAAAAATAGTATGTGCCTGATTCGTCTTAGTCTGAGCCTTGAGACAGCCTTGAGGGTACTAGTAGTAGTGTGTTGTGGAATGGGGCTTGACGTTGAGAGTGGGAAGCGGAAACAGACAGCGATACGCTGTGCACGGAAGATACTCGACACTGAAAGAAACCTGGAAGGAAGTTTAGGTGACCAACAGGTGCCATGATAGTAGTAGGTAAAAAAGAGATTCCAAGGAAATAGGAACGTGGCGAACGTCAAGCTGAAGCGCTCGAGAATCGCGCCAGATAATGTTTCGTGACATTCTAAGGTCATATGTGAGAATGAATGTGATCACATTTTCACATCACGTTTTCATGGCCAAGTGATAATCCATTCTCGTGACCTCGAAGGTCTACCACGACACGTGCACACGCATCATACGTGGTATGATATGAGACCACAGCCAGTGATGTTTCCAACTTATATATACCAGCTCAAGCATGGCAGGTGCCAAAAAGGTTGACATGAGTTTGTAGTCTCGATGGACGCTCCCACAGCTCATCCTCCGACCTCGACGATGATCGTACTCTATATAGGACGTCTTCTTTGACACCATCAGAAGGCCACGATGCCAATCATAGAACTTCATCCCAAGGCCGTGGCTGCTAGCTACATGTAGTACACCCATAATCGACGACGTCGATAACATGTGAGCATTGTGACGTGAAGGCTCAAGGAACTTTAAATTTTGCGTTCAAGTCTGGATGTATTATATAGTGACGTGAGCTCGAGGATACGTACGAGAACACATGTTATCTCGCAGCTGTACTGTAGCGATAGAATCTTGAAATATTTATGCGACATTCCCACCAGTCCAGATATCTTCTCCCCCCTGCAGTACATGGGATTATTTTTGCAAATCCAAGTTACAGTACGCGTGACAAGCAGGTATTGGCCAGTGACAGTGAATTTTTAATGCTCGGTGTCGTCTCACAGTATCTGAGCCTATTCACAAGCACACTTAGACAAGTATCTTGTGCAACAACTAGTGAGGTTGTCTAGCCTGATTAACTAGAAATATCGGTCTGAGGAAAAATGCAAACTCACTGCTGCCTACGGCTGGTCGAAGAATGTTGGGAAGTGCGCACAAGTACTAGCATCAGTTTATCATTGAATGATTACACGGCGAAAACGTATCATTGAAAGACCCAACTAGTACAAAGCAGTTCTTGATTACGTAATGAACGCGTTAGTAAACTAATGTCAACAAACACTTTGAGGGGCGCGTCTTCTGACTTCTCTTTCATCGTGATTACTTTCAGTGACCGTCTTTCAACTCTGTTGCTATGTCTCAACTCTCATCAGGAATCTGTCGCCGTCTCAACGAGGCTCCTCAGGAAGAGATAGACCAGCTTGCTTCTGGGCATACCGTGCAGCTACTTTCTATAAAGAAAGTGGCCCCGACATCTAGCTCGACGACCGCCACCGACAGGTTTCGCATCATCATTTCCGATGGCGTCCATTTTGTCCAGGCGATGCTAGCTACTCAGCTGAACGACCTCGTAGCAAATGGTGATATAAACAAAAATACTGTTGTGGTCATTGACAAGCTGGCTTGTAACTTCGTACAGGACAAAAGGTGAGTAGCTTTTGATGCTATTTCTACCCCTCTTTACTAATTCATCTAGGTTGATCATTATTCTTGACCTTCATGTGGTATCACGAGACGAGGAGAAAATTGGAGCTCCTACTGCACCTCCTCCCACCCAAGATGCGCCCGCGCCGTCTGTTGTAGAGACTGCATCCTCATCCATTGCTTCGCCAGCTACCTCTTCGTCTACTGGTCAGGCTAAGCAGCCTCAGCCCCAGCCTCGTACTGGCCCATCCGGCAGAGGCGGCAGGTCAGTGTACCCTATCGAAGGACTTAGTCCTTACCAGAACAATTGGACCATCAAAGCTCGAGTTACCCAAAAGTCGGACATCAGGACTTGGTCGAATCAGCGTGGAGAGGGGAAACTTTTCAATGTCACATTAATGGACGAATCCGGCGAGATCCGGGGTACCGGTTTCAATACAGTCGTTGACGAATTATACGAAAAGTTCGAGGAAGGCAAAGTCTATTACATCTCTAAAGCCCGAGTGAATCTCGCAAAGAAGAAATTCTCGAATCTTCAGAACGACTATGAGCTGAGTCTAGAGAAGAACACCGAAGTCGAAGAGGTACATACCACTACACTACTGCTGAAACGCTGGACTCATTAATTTTTTAGTGCCTCGAGACCACCAGCGTGCCTATGATGAAGTATAACTTTGTGGAATTGTCTTCGTTGGAAAAATTAGAAAGGGATAATACTTGTGGTAGGTGTTTTGCAATTTGCGTCGGTTTCTCTTTCACATCTAGCCCATCACTATTAGATGTTATTGGGATCGTCAAAGAAGTTGGCCCCCTCGGCGAAATTACATCAAAGGCGACAAACAGGACGGTAAGCTATATGATCCACCTGCCAATTACCTGGGGATTTTACTTCGGTTGAAGATTCCGAAGCGCGACTTGACCATCGTCGACATGTCACAATACTCTGTTCGCTTGACCTTGTGGGGAAAACAAGCGGAACAGTTCACAGCCGACGATCTTCCCGTCATTGCGTTCAAAGGCGTCAAAGTTGGCGATTTCGGAGGTATGAACTTTTTTTTAGTTCATCTTTATTGGAGCTCACCCCACCGAAGGTCGCACTCTCTCCATGGTCAGCTCAAGTATCATGACAGTATCGCCTGATATTGAGGAGGCGCATCTACTGCGGGGATGGTACGATGGTATTGGCACTGACCAAAATTTTCAGTCGCACACGAGTGGTTCATCCGGTGCATCCTTTGGTGGTTTCAACCGCAGTGAGATGCGCCATCTTAGCGACGTCAAAGAGTCGCAACTTGGCATGTCCGACAAGGCAGAATTCTTTTCCACACGCGCCACTATCATGCACATTAAGAGCGAAAGCATTTCTTATCCTGCCTGTCCCACTCAAGGTTGCAACAAAAAGGTGGTTGATTTAGGTAGCGGCTGGAGGTGTGAAAAATGCGACAAAACTTTCGAGCGACCAGAATATCGGTACTTGTTTGTTCATTCCTTCTTCGGATCCAAACCTGATTTTTGATTATTAGATACATCATGTCAATGGCAGTGGCTGATTGGTCCGGTCAGGCGTGGTTGCAGGGCTTCAACGAGGCTGGTCTGGCCGTTTTCGGGAAAACCGCAGATGAAGTACATGAAATCAAGGTTAGCACAAATCTCGCGTAATGTTCTTTGATGTTGACGACCATATCGTAGGAGCGCAACGAAGCAGAATACAACGCTCTCATGGCCCAGGCCAGCGGCGTCACATTCAACTTTAGTTGCCGTGCAAAGCAGGACACATACAATGTGAGTATCTTACATTTGAAACAAGTTTGAAATAATGAATAGGTTCCGTAGGATCAAACGCGTGTCCGCTACGGAATATCGAGAATCACTTCTCTCGATTATCACGAGGAAGCCAAACATCTCGTCGACCTTCTCAAATCTCCGTGGGCTAAATGATTCTTTTGTCCATATGTCTAGTTCGTGTACATTAGGCCTCGTCTACTTTTGCTTGTCGTTGTGATAAAAAAATACCGTAAACATTTGCCAAGAAATGAAAACGTTCTTGTATCCTTTACGGGGTCCGAGTAAAAAAATAATCAAGGGGGATCTAAAGGATAATGATATACTCTCCTAAACACCTGCCAGATCACACCGAACCCTTCAAGAACGTTGTCTACCGTCTGTTGTGCGACCGGGGGTAAATCCAATTTCAACGGCCAAGGAAGGGTAGTACATCGATGAGAGAAAGCGAGGTCTCATCTGGAGGTGAACTTGGTGTGGGTGCGGGTGTCACTTTTTCCGTAGCTGTTCCCGATGAAACGTGTGATGGAGGCGGGGAAATCGGAGGAAGGAAGGCGGTGTGTGCACCAGAGCCCTCCATCACCGATGCTTGATATCGAGGATGATGTTGATGGCGCTGTCGAGGCTGTAGTATAGCCAACCGAAGGCTTTAGCGCATGGATCGTCGTAGTAATAAACACCGTCTCGATCGACGCCTGAGCTTGATGATCGCGCCAAACTAGATCGTCAAGTGGCGTAAGTTGATCGAGGGACTGCCTCATATGCCTGAATTCGGCTCCGAGGTTGAATAACACCATGAGAACAACAAGAGCAGGCGCTGTCAATATCAAAATTTGAAGTAGTTTCCCCAGAAACCGGACGCTGATGTGAAAACGGTGAACGTGCGGCTGGGTCCGCAAGGAAAGTGTGGGGGTGAACATTTCTTCCAATGTGTAATGGACCAATCTGCTCCCCTGTTGAGATGCGTGTTGGTAAGCCAGGTTGGAGCGTAGAAAATGTGTGTCTAGGCCTGTAATACCGGAGTGAATAAACATCGAGATAGGCATATTCGCTACTTTTACCTGTTGAAGCTTCCACATTAACTTCGAGTTTGCCAACCGGTATTGTAAATGTGGGCAACAATATACCCAGGTACCCGTCATCCCTAGCTTTGCCTTTTCCAGGGCGGAAACCGTCGGTAGGGGTCTTGACTAAATAGTCAATCTGAACACCCCCAACGAGATCACCTACGTGGACCCTGACCCAGGCGACCCAATTCATGGTTCCTAACTTATCCAGAGAAGATGATAAGTCGACATTTGATCCCTCCGTGTGTTTGGTAGCTGAGCTTATTTCAAAGCGGACAGGCATGCCGTCAATGCTCGCGCTCGCGATTTCCACGGAACAGTCAATGGGCGATGCGTCGTCTGCATGTGCGAGTCCAAATTCCATCCAATCTGTCTCCATTTCACATGGAGCTGGATGGGTTACCCGAACAGCATAAGCGTCGGTAGATGTTACATCATCAAAACGCAAGGGTGTCACAATGACCATGACGGAGGGGATCATGAGGGGGCCATCCCTTTTTCTTCTCGAGAGGGTACCAAACATCGGAGGGAGAGACACCCCGGTTGCTACACGGTTCATCCCAGTCGGCGTGCGTGGCCGACTGGGAGGGCGCCTTATATTTTCAAGGGTATCATCTGCTGTAGAATGTCTTGTTGGGATAAGCGACCTCGCTATGGAGCGTAGAGCAATACGCCCTCCGTCGGATCCACAACGTGACAATCCTCCACGCTGCAGAACAGTCCTGCGTGTCTGCGCATCACGGAGGTTACCTGATATGTTGTAAACCTCCACTGTTGCAGCTTCACACTCATTGCGGATGATCGTCGCAATTGTTTCTGCATCGGCAGCGAGTACAGAGAATCGGGGCAAGACTATAGGGATGGGGTCTTGTTCTCCATCTGGACTCGAATTCGAACCCACGTTGAAAGCACGCGGACGGGATATGATGAGGATTGTGCCAGTGATGTTGAATGTGAAGACATTTTTTGATGGGGGGAGTATATCGTTCATGTTGACGTGAATGGTCAATGATGTTGGGGGATGAGGAATGCTTTGTACATCTGAGTTCGCGCGGCTACGTCCTTCCGAAGTCAGAGGCATCGAGCTGATGGATGACAGAGTGCCCGAGGGTGTCAGAGAAGTTGGGGAACCCTCGAAAGAGTAGTCTGACACCTGGTCTCCTGGCAGCGGCGCACGCAATAAGGACGAGGTCGAGCTGGCCGAGGAAGTAGAGTCGTGTCGTGTTGCTAGCACAGGAGCTTGGAGCTGCGAATTCGGATATGATTCCAATGGTGGCGACTGAGACAATTCTAGTGAAGCTTGCCTCGAGACCGGCGTCGACGGGGGGTTCACGTCGAAGCCCGTATAACCTGCACCTCCTGTGACAGCCCAGATCGGTTCTTCTGCAGGTGCCCAAATGACATCGGATCCTCGCGTCTCCAGCCCTACATCCATACCCAGCATCGTTGCCACGCCAGGAAACCAAACACCTTTTGCTGTTCCCTTGTACTCCAGTTTCATCAAGATGCCCTCCCTTCCACTCGCGGGATCGGTGTCCTTTCCAAGAACATGACATATCATTTCACCCTTCACCTCTTTCACTCCTACGCGCCGCCGGCCATCTTTACTGTCCATAGTCTTCATGGGTGCCGCCCAACGAACACGAAGACGATCTGCTGATGGAAATGTTCCCAGGATAGCAATACCGCTAGAGCCTCTGTCCGTGTAAGCGGAAGAGTCAGACGACTCATCATCTGCCATATCTGCGTAGGACCCTGATCGCGAAGGACGAGTTGTCGTTCGTGTGACGTGAGGCTCAGACGTAAGCTCCCATGCGCCGGGATCCTCTTCTGCAGAAGAAAGAGAGGCAAATGAAGAGGATGTCGTTGTAGGGTTTGGAGGGAAAATGCGAAGCTTGACATTGTTAGACAAACAACGCGGAAGGGGGATGGATATCTGTATTCACGGTGCAATTATAAGATCAAATTTCACGCCATGGTAAAAACGACGTACGAGGTAAGGAGCCTTCGGGGGACGACAGACATAAGGAACCCAGAGATCTAAACCAGCCATGAAATGCATGTTATTACGCTCTCCTACGGAGCCTCGTCGCATCTTTGCGGCAGAAAATGTGGAAACCCTAATCGCACTGTCTTCGCCAAACCTTGGTGGAAATTCCTTGGGCAAAACGTAGGAAATGTTGTACCCGCTGACAAGGATGTGACCAGTGTACTTGTCATCCAGAGGCGGGATTGCAGTATGAGATGTAGATGTAGAAGAGGATGCACGAGAGGTCGAACTCATGACAGAAGCGCTGGACGATGGTAAACCAAAAACAGAGAGATAAGATTTTTGAGAGCGGGCCGGTAGATTGAGAGCGCGTGCAGTGTTGTTCAGTAGTGGAGAGGTTGTGGAGGAAAAGTTGTAAGGAACTGAGTTACTATCAGTTGGGTGAACTTCTGAGCCCAACATCTTCAAGTTTCCCTCTTCGATGGTGATAATGAGCGGGAGGAAGAGAAAAACCGAGAATGAACGCTTACCGGGAAACAATGGTAATGTAGAACCAGGAGAAACAGCATCCATAGGTATTGAAAGCTATTTGATGAACTTTAGGCCATTCGTTTTAGTTGACTGTAATGACCACACATACTTTGAAATACATCTTGATTGCAATGCCATCTTGACCTTGTTTCGCTTTGCCCTCGATAGCAAGACGTGTTACAACGTTCAACTTTGGTTGCTGCTGGGGAGTTGCCGTGAACGTATGAGACGATGCATTCGCTGAGAGTGGTGGACTGATTGTACGCGCATGTCGCGATAGCGCAGGTGCGTACATGGAATTCGCGTGTTTATCTGGTAAAAATAGCGCGGTATGATGGTTGATGAATGATTGGCGTGTTTTGATATCACTACCGTCTGGTAAAGTCCTAGGAAGCGGAAAAGCGAACCAAAGACAAGTTTTGCTGTCTTATATAGCGTGCAAAGAGGCCTGAACGGGTCGCCTGGAGGCCTGCAAGCCGTTTATGCTGCTGTGGCAAGAAATGAAGAACAAAAAGCGGATCGGTCAGCGGGAAAGGCGCGTTTAGTTTATTTGCCACAGACGCGTTGCCGGTCACACACAAAAAAGGTATCACTCATCGCACAAAAACTTCGTTTTGATCACACCGTTGACCCAACAACCACTTTTTTGGACGATACTCAACGGAAGGCTAGGCAAGCTCGGCCTCGGAGCAGACTCAACTCAAGGTTCCGTCATTCTTATGCCGACGTGATGACTGTCATGTCGACTACCTGATTCGTAACTCTCCCCTCTGCAGCTGGCGCTTGCTTGTCACTTCCGCTCGGAACACGGGCCACTTAGAAAACTGACAAACAAGCACATTCTGGTAAGGAACCGGGATGTTGTGCCTCCAGACTATGTAGTCACCCATGTATTGATCATGGCCACAAGTTGGAACCAACAGGCCGCAATTTCCATCAAAACTCTACGACGACCTACAATCAGCAGTCACGGTGTTTCATTCTGATTTTCCCTACAGCAATGCTTGCCGTTCTACACATTCATACACTCTGATCGCTACTACTTAGGAATGGTACTTACTGTTTACGGTGACTACTGCAAGGTGCCATCGACAGCTTGCCTCATAGACGAACCTCCCTGTTCAAGGCTCCACGCCAGATGCATAGCTACAAGGCGATTTGGGTTCCTTCTCGAACACTTTCGCAATTTGGCGATATGTAGGCCGGACGGGTCACCATACTCTCGAGAATGTGAAAGCACGTAGTAGCACTGGTATTTTATCAGTTTCGTTGTAACACATAGTTTGTGTAGGACGAGTGAAATAAGTCAGCAAGAATTTCATTACAATATGCATCCAATAGGGAATGAAAAATCATAATCAATTGTCGTCAGGAGTACGAAGGAGTCACTGGCATAAAGTGAGCATTCAGGCGAGTGTTAGTATCCGGGTAACCGCTTCGGGAGTCACTTTAAACAGGGGTAGCGCCATGTTCTGCAGCTTCCTGTGCTACTTGCGCCCAATCCTTCTCGCGTACACCGAATTCGATTTTCAGTGCAAGCTTGTTGAAGTTTATCAGGGTCAGTCCATGAGAATCGCGAACGCGCGACTCCCAGCCCTCCGGAAGCTGCTCATGAAGAAGGAAGCTGTGTAGGTCATTCACACGACCTCCCATGGTTGAAAGTAACAGCGAGGCACTGAAAGATTGGTTAGGATTGTGCTTGGAAATGGAAGATGACATCAAATACTTTGCGCAACCGAATAACTTGTGGAAAAGTTTAAGCGTGAACTCCTTGTTTACCGCACGTGACACTGCACGACGCTTGCCGAGCAGCTTGGAGAGATCCTTGACGGTAATGACATCATTGCCGTCCTTGTCCTTCTTGGAAGGTGCCGCAAGTAGCTCCTCGATGTAAGGTACATGCTTTGTAGATTGGTTTGGTTGGAAAGCAGCGTCGAGGCCTGAAGACAAATTATTCGAGATACAAGAACAACCCCATCAAATTACTTACGTAAGAGAGATGCGTCATGTTCAATACCATTGTGCAAGTCAAGTTCTTCTAAATCAAGGGTACCATGGCTAAAGCTTTTCTTGAGCATGCGAGCAGCATAATGCGCGACAAATGAAGATAAGGTAGGACTGATGTTGTAGGTCGCCTGAACATGGCGATCAAGATCGGCAAATGATATGCCACGGCCATTGCGTGAGATGATACCTAAATTTTCATGACGTCATACCAAGACCTATCAAGATTTGCAGAATTACTACTAACCATGGTTGGCCAGTGCGTTGAGTCCAGGGCACGAGCAGCGAGAGTCGGTCTCCCCAGGAGGCTTAAACTCGGGCCAGTACCCTCCATAACCTGGGTGGCCCTCGGGAGTGACAGCACCAATGCGACGCTTCTTCTCTACGAGGTTGAGGAGTGTGAGGATGATATCCCAAGACCTGATTTTAGCCTCATAGAAAAAATTGGACACGTTAGAGGAGAAGCCCATTTCACGTCCTGAATGTCAACGGCGTGGTTGGTTGGAGACAGCGCTGTGGAGTAACCGCGCCTCCGATTAGAGGTATATAAGTATAAGAGAACCGAATAATGTTCAGCACAGGTGGGGCTTGGATTATCAGCGATAAACCCCGCGTTGCGCCCTGCAAAAAAGTCATATTGCAGAACAATACGCTAATATATAAGTCGGCTAAAAAGTCAAACTAACTCACTTTCAACTTCCAACAATCAATCGTAACGTTGAACGTTCATACCATGGGATGTTATACACCTAGAAATTCGTAGAATCTGAATCTGACCGGACATTGTAATTCACGAGTGACAAATCAGATTGGCGTGTACATTCTACAAATAGTTAGCAAAATCTGCCAAGCTTTAATTTGTTCGGATGACGCTTACCCGACATTCCATCAAGTAATAGTCATAAAAGTACTGGCAAGAACGCTCAAACACCGAGCACCCGAAAATGGTCGGCAGCGATTCATCAACATGCAATTCGTATCTTTCTTCATCTTAGCCACATCGGTTCAAAATGTGGTCTGACTAGAGGAGACTAATCGGTTCGCAGATTTCCGAGTACTACGCAGTAAACACCTCGGTTGCGCGTGCGATGAGATGTGAAAGGTTCTAGCGTCCGGGGTGACGATCAGGCTGATCCTGGCTGCGGCTAGTGCATTATGTAAATGATTTTTGGAAATGGATCACTAGTAGCACCGCAGACACCATCAAAAATAATAGTATCTCGAATGAGTCTAGCGGCATGTGTTCAATTCTGAGAGAAGTCTTTATGTACCGCGACACGTAGTGGCATTCTCGTTTTCAGTCTAGTTGTAAGTAGGTCAGCCTGCCGCGCGCATAACCCGTTACACCAAAAGGTAGAGTACTGAAAGCTTAGATTTTAGCATCAGCGACAGTATATGTACTGATTATAAGAACTCAGGTAACCTGGTGTGCTTACACAAGTCTCCGGGCTCTAGCAGGACATCGTCGTGGCTCGCCAAAATTGCTCTCTAGTCTTCTTGTTTCTGCGTATTATTAGTATAGTGAAAGAGGTGGAAAATGTGCCGCGGATTGTCAAGTAGGATGCAAATCCGTGGAAATGTCCGGGAAAAAGCCACTCTGGGGCTTCCGCAGCTGGCCTCGGGCGGAGTCTAAACTCCACAGACGCCCCAAACCAAAGCACTCTATGCGTGAACTAAGTTATGAACGTCGTGACAGAAACAGGCGGGGGACACTGGGGAGCTCACGTGAGTGGGCGGGTAGTGTCGGGCCACAAGACAGTCGAGAAATAAGTGTTGCAAGGGTGTAGATCATGTACGAGGGTGGCAGCAGGTGCAAGGTGCAGCGGGAGGGCTCACGTAAGGTACGACAGGAAGCACTTGATGATTTAATTAGTGAAGGAGAACACTCAATGCAAGTGAGAAGGCGGCAGGTGCAGAAGAACGATAGCAGACGCGAAAAAGGTATTGAAATCGAGATAATGCAGAGGACAGGGGCTTGCCATTAGTGGGACAAAGAAACAGAAGGAATAAATAATAATGTAACTCACAAGTTGGTAGGTAGCATGAAGTGGGTACACCCTGGGATTCCAGCCGATGGCGGATACCATCACTGGTGCCCTTTTTCAAATGGGTATTGCAAGGATTTCAAAATTCGCTGATCATCATATCGCAAACTACATACTGCAAAAATAAATTCTGTGATTTTAAACAGTGTTCTCTAGTGTCTACGGAACACAACTGTGAAGGATCCAAGGAAAACACTGAGCAGTTGTGTTCACTATAAATCAATTATTGACATGCGTCACGCCACTGACCATTAATGATTGTAATGCTACATGCTGAGCACTTCGCCAAGCAGGAAAAAAACTATAGGAAAACCATCTTTGTCCTTATACAAATCATGCTTACCACTGCAATTTCTACATCGTGGTTGAATGAGGGCAGAATTCAGTGTTATCAGTGAAGTTATTGAAGGAGTGAAATGTTGCAACGTGACGGTGCAGCCTCAGTGACATTGCCGTGACAGCTTTTGAAAAAGCCAGTCCCTGCCAAACCGGCATCGCACAACCGGAATCCTTCCGACACTCGAACATCATCACAAAAAACCTGGGTGTGATATTTCCACAAGTCTGTCAAGAAACGGAAAAAAAAACCTCTTGACGAGTGAGCTACGCATCAAACATTGAAAAGTTTTGAAAAAGGGCGCAGGCGCGACGCGGACAGTGTTAATATTGCAACTCCGCTCAAATCCAGCCGCTGGCGGCTGGTGCCCCGAGTAGGTGTCTACTACTATATGGAAATTCGAATAGCCTAGGTGGCCAGCCAGATCCTTGACTTTCACGAATGTGTTTGGCGTTCTGAATAATAGATCTCTTTCAGCGCACTAAATTTTCCTGATCGGCGCTTGTGATGCTGTGACTCTTCCAAGTCCATGAAGTGACGGTTTGTCTCTTCTTTCAGACCGCAAGCAGGATGTACTTCAAATGTAGAGTCAATTGCTTTCAGGTTGATCTTGGCGAGGTGTTTGTAATGTTGACTCAGGGCGTACGGGAGCCCGTTCCCGACTAAATAATAAGAAGGCTAGCTCCGTGGCCTCGCGGGAGTTCCGAGATGAGTTTTTGAAACTTGTGGTATCGTTGGTCATCTTAGTATCACGATTCTTAGCACGCGCTGATGGGCCATTCAAAGATCTCTTTGGATCGATCTTGGCGTATACTCGTTGCACCACCATTGGTTTGCTCCCGGGGAGGTGTGCACCATGCCATTTTGAGCAACAATCTCACCCGCTGTAGTAAGTCCGCGTACGTGACTTTCTTTTCGTCTGCCTCAATGTCCGCAATGCGTTGTGCACCAGTGTTCATAGAGATTGTTCTGATACAATGTTGATGCTGATGCACTACACATGGCAGCATGACGGTTTTGGTGAGCCGCCCGCAGTCGTTACCTGCCAGTGGTTGTACATGTTGATCACCGCTGACCTGACTCCCCCTCCCTTGCAACTGACAGCCCTGCCAAAGTTGCATCATTCCTACAATCTCAGGTCCCATTCATAGATACTGTGCTCCGTGTGCTCAGGTGAAATGAATTATCTTGTTCTCTCATCCCTATCAAGAGCACAGCTGCTAGCAGTTGTTACCCCTCCGTTGATCGCTGAGCTATCCATGATGAGTCTGAGCTCTTTCTCGGATCTGCGTCTTCGTGTCTATTCCCGTTCTAGTGACTTAGGCCACCTTCCTTCTATTCAATCTGCCCATGGATAATGGCATACTAGATTGTCCTCGGCCTCACTCTTGCCGCGTCGGATTCGAGCCTTAGTCACCCGCTTGCGACGTAACGCCAATTAATAAAAAATCTCTCACTACATGATGCAAATCCGACAGTGCAGCATGCTAACATTGTTTTAGTTGGTTTTGTCTACGGGACTCAATACTTCCTGCTTTGGAAAAGGTGAAACAGCCCAGCGGCGTCATATCGTGTTCGAGTACTCCGAGGCTCGAAGAACCTAGAAACTACTAATTGACTCCCGTGCCTTTGGTACGTTCTCCCTCTGGGTGCGGCTTCCTCACAATGATTCCGAATTTCCAAGCGCTGGTCTTCGACACCACCAGAGCTTCCCCTGACCGCGGAGGTGTAGGTAAAGCTCCCGTGGCACACCTGTTCTACATACGAAAATCATTAATTGCGATATTAGAGCAGACGAGCTGTCTTCCTTCTCCCCACGGGCCGCGTGAGATTTCGGTACTACAAGCCAGCGGAATTCGTCTCCACATAGCTCCAGATGGCAATTCTGTGTTGGTGTGGAGTTACAGAGAATGCTGCCGGACCCAGGCTATCGTATATCACTGCTGCGTCCGGGGGATATATTATCAATTTTAGTTGCTTGAGCTCCAGTTACTCGGCACAAAACAAGATGCACGCATTAGAGTGTAATGATGTGATGCTATCTGTGGCTTCACTTGAAGAAAGATAGTGACGTTGAACGTTTCTGACAGCGAAAAGGCGAGCAAGATCTAGCTAGATAAGTTTGAAATAACTGTTTTCAAATTTTCCATCAACTTAGGTCTATTCAGGTGTTGAGCCCGACATGGCCTTATACTCCCCACCAATCCACGAAAAAGCTTCGAGATAGCTGTTTTCGGAATTTCAATCAACCTGTTTAACAGATCTGAATACATGAACCTACTCTGGGCGTATCAAATGGCCTACATGGCTTTGCACTCCCCACCAATTCACAAAACTGGCAAGTGATTATGATATTCAAAATTTTGATGACGAGCGTGATATACTGGCCATGGAGGTCGCAAGACATAGAATCCCTGCGCCCGTGGCAGGACTTATTAGTTACTTAGTTACAAGACGAGTTCGTTTGTAACTTGGCCTCTTCGCTGGCACTCTACGAACAACTGATTGTTAGCCCCAGTGGTGTGTGAGCAAGGACTAATTAATTTGTCAAAATTGTGCTATACTCCTAGTAGCAGCATCCCATTCAATCATGATAACGGTATATACGTACCACTTGGCAGTAGCACTAAGTCATGGTACTGGCAGGGCGCATCACGTACGTGAACTGAGCGTTGGCTGCATACTGTTTCTTTAATTAGCAGCTGTAGTACCCTCAAGGTTATGAAAACCGGGAGGGTATTGACGGCCAAAAGACTCACTGCCCCTATATCTTCTCCTCGGACAATCCCAAGTTGCAGAGTTTGTGCCCAGTTTCTGTGTACCAATTTGAAACTGGAATGTGTTCCATGTCGGTGTAGCCATACGAGTTATCTGCGACCAAGCGCAAAAAGCTGGAAGCCTTGACGTGGCCGGCAAAGCTCCCGGTAATCGGGGTCCCGGGGACTGAGATGGTTCTCTTTGTGTTCTAATATTAGTCATAGTGACTATGAAACTGTGGAGGGTGTCCGCCATGGGCACGCTTAATGGCGCTTCCGTTACTAAATTTTCGTATTTATTCAGCTTATCATCGTTCCATATTACAAACCACCCATCGTTACCAATTCCAAAATCATCGTACTCTCGCTATGGCTGCTCATGATTGGCAAAGGGTCGAGAACCATGCGAATGTCCCTGCTTACACGCTTTTCACCAAACCAATAGAGAAGTCCCAACTTGATGAGCGAGAGTATAGGTTGATCAAGCTCGAAAATGGACTCTCAGCCATGTTGATTCAAGATTCAAAGGCCGATATCGCTGCCGCAAGCTTAGACGTGGCAGTTGGTCACTTGTCGGACCCAGTGAGTGCATTTCTCGCAGGATTGAAGATATCGTATTGTGTGTCTGCACTCTGAAGGATGACTTCTGAAGAGATACTGGTTCTAGCATCTTTCCTTGTTCGGAATGATGGAAATCGGAACTCTTACTAACGGAAAACTTCATAGGATGATATCCCTGGCCTTGCTCACTTTTGCGAGCACTTGTTATTCATGGTAAGCGCCTTTTCTTCCCACAAGTGCTGGCCGAACAACATTTTTATGATAGGGTACTGAACAATTTCCGAAAGAAAACGAGTACTCCGAGGTGTGTGTCATGGACCACCCTTCGACATCTGACTAATTTGCTCTGAATTCAGTATCTTTCAAAGAACAACGGCCATTCCAACGCTTATACAGCACCGGCCAACACCAACTACTTTTTTCGTGTCGCTACCTCAGCGCTCCCCGGGGCGTTAGCGCGCTTTTCCGCGTTTTTCCATTGCCCTCTCTTCGCGCCTTCATGCACTACGCGGGAGATGAATGCAGTCGACTCAGAGCATTCCAAGAACCATCAGGCGGATCCATGGCGCGTTTTCCAGGTGAACAAACATCTTACCAAGGAAGGTCATCCGTGGAGCAAGTTTGGCAGTGGTAATCGCGAGACGTTAAGTGCCGCTGGGAGAACATTCAAAGCGGCGAGTAAGTTAAACGGGAATGGGATCATGAATGGGACACATACCGCCGTAGGATGGGAGTGTGCCAGTATCACCAGTATCATCCAATGGGAGTTTAGCACCCTCACCGTTCCCTTCGCGTGTTCCATCGCCAGTCCCATCCAATACGTCTGCGAGCAGCGAGAACGAACCAGACGGCGGTGTAGTTGGGCGTGAGACCCGCAGACGGTTAGTTGAGTGGTGGAATAGAGAATATTGTGCAGGTAGAATGCGACTTTGTGTTGTTGGGAAAGGTATGTCGTCGTTTCTCTTGCGAGGAATTACTTTGTCACCTCGACTGTAGAGCCGCTCGACGAGTTGGCTGACATGGTCTCGACCTTGTTTACGCCTATTAAGAACCGAGAGCAAGATCCATTACCCATAATTCCCGACCATCCATTTGGCCCAAACGAAATGGGAGTAAGTTCATGTCTTATTGCTGGTAATATGATTTATTGATATAGACACCTATTAGACCTTAGTTTCCGTCCAGACTGTCAAGGCCTTCCATGCTATTGAGATCTCATTTCCTCTAGTATGGCAGTCGCCGCTGTGGCGGTACAAGCCTGCACATTTTATTTCACACTTTACTGGTCACGAAGGTCCTGGTTCGCTTTTTTCGTACATCAAAACCAAGGGGTGGGCGACATCGCTCAACTCGGGTCCTCAATCCCTCGCACGAGGCTTCGAAATGTTCAAAATCACCATTCATTTGACCAAGCTCGGTTTTGAGAACTACCAATTGGTAGCCCTTGCGGCATACAAATACCTTTCCCTTTTGCGGTCCTCCGCATTCCCAAAGTGGTACCAATCGGAGCTCGTCAAAATTGCGCGCACGAAATTCCAATTTGCCACGAAGGAGAATGCGGAGGGGTATGCAGTTTCGCTTTCCGAGAGGCTGGGCAAGCCTATCCCCCTGAATCATTACTACGTGGGGCGATCGTCCCATCTGAATGGAATTTTGAAGACGGAGAGCGTGAAGTTCGTGAAATATTAGAAGATATGCGTATCACAAAGGGCAGGGCAGTGCTCATGGCGAAGAAAGAAGAACTTGAACGCATTTCAAATAATGAACACTGGGAGCATGAGAAATGGTATGGTACAGGGTACAGGGTAGAGCGATGGGACCCATCGTTTGTTGAGCAGGCAAGTCAGGTTCCATTGTGGCATTCATGAGAATCGTTGACAAATCGGTGACTAGGCTGAGGGACCTAATGATATCACGGAGTTGTACCTCCCAGGCCCGAACGAATTTATACCCAGCAACTTAGAAGTAGAGAAACGTGACGTCCTTGAGGTATGCTATGGATGCAGATACCGATGTCCCTGACTGTCTGACCGTGGTTGATCACTTACAGCCTGCTAAACGTCCTCACCTTATCAAACAGACGCCAATGGGATCCGTCTGGCATAAGAAAGATGACCAATTCTGGCTTCCAAAGGCGTCGCTCGTACTAGAACTCCGTAGGTATGCACTTCGTATTACCGGAATTCTGGGCTGTGAACTTATTATCAATGTAGTCCTGTTGCAGGGTCGTCTCCTCGCGCCGACACTATGACACGGTGAGTTGCTTTGCAACCCGCTTGTTTGATCTGACGTTTTTATCTAGGCTGTTTGCTGACCTTATAAATGATTCGCTACAAGAATTTGCATATGACGCAGAACTTGCCGGACTTGTCTTTCACAGTGGCTCACACCACCTCGGGCTGATGATCACTCTAGATGGTTACAACGAAAAGTTGCCTGTCCTTGCTCGCCGCGTTTTGGAGACCGTGAGAAATCTACAAGTCCTCGAGGACAGATTAGCAGTCATCAAAGAAAAGGTTATTGTTTCGTGTTATATCTCTCCAATACAAGAGGGCTTATTGTGGTCAACTAGGTGAAGCGCGACTGGGAAAATTTCTTCATGGACCAGGGTTACCGACTATCGGACTATTATACACAATATATGCTCACTCACAACACTTGGACTATCGCAGAAAAGCTGCAGGAGATCTCTGGTGAGCGACTATATTTTTGAAGAAGCTTAATTTAACACTCCAACTATGATAGATGTCACGCAAGACGAGTTGCAGAGACACATCGATGACTTCTTAGCACGTTTGAACATCCAGATGTTGGTAACCGGCAATATGCACAAAGACGTACGCATTTCTCTGTCGGGTAACCGAGTCGATCATAATCAAACATGAGTTTAGGAAGCCATTGGTTTATCAGAGATGGCGGAGAACATCTTAAAGACTTCCCCAATATCGGCGGACGAGACCGCTCAACGCGAGCTCATCTTACCAGAAGGTATGTTCAGTCCACCATGCGGCGAAGGTGCGATTAACCTTTACTTCGTCAGGTTCCGATTTTATCTGGAAGTCGCATATACCCAACCCCAACGATCCCAATTCATCTTTGACTTATTATCTTCAACTTGGAAGTTCTACCGATGCCCGTTTGCGTACGACCAGCTTACTCCTCATACACATGATGTCGGAGCCGGCTTTCGACATTCTTCGAACAAAGGAACAACTTGGTTATATTGTCTTTTGTTCACAACTGCAACTGTCTGGTGCATCGCTTCTTGGGCTGCGATTGGTGGTGCAAAGTCAACGAAACCCTGCATACCTGGAGGAGAGAGTGGAAGCATTCCTAGACACTATGAAGAGTAAGATAGAAGATATGGAACCTGTTGATTTCGAGCAGTTCAAGACTGGCCTACAAAAAAAGTGGACTGAAGTCATCAAGGACTTGAAGAAGGAGCGCGCGAAATTTTGGGAACACATAGATTCAGGGTACCTGGACTTCCTAAGACGTGCGTTTCATCTATTTTCATTTCTTGCTGCTTCCACCTAATAAGGATCTAGGTTACAATGATTCGGACCTGCTGACGGGCATTACCAAGGACGATGTCCTAGAACTCTTTCTCTCTCGCGTTCATCCCTCGGGAGTTAAAAGGTCCAAACTTTCCGTCCAATTACAGTCCCGAAAGCCGCAGCCGCCGCGAATCAGCGCCGCCGCCGCCAAGGTCTTCGAAGCTTTGGTCAGAGCTGAAACCACACTCGTCGACCCTTCAGGGTGGAAAGAGGAGATGGCTGACGAGAATCCTTTTGCGACGCAGTTTGCCAAATACTGGCAAGAATCACTCAGCGGGTCCGACAATTATCAGGAGTTGATAAAGAAAATCCCCGGGTTGATGATGCAGTACCCAGTTGATGAAGAAGTACCCCACGTTCGGACCGTAGGGGTGACTTTCGTTGAAAACGTTAAAGACTTCAAATCAGCCCTCGAAGTTACAGAGCTTCCGCAACCCTTGGTGGAATGGGGAGACCTGCCCCTCGCCAAGCTTTAGATGCTCTTTTGCATTGTTGTCATGTATTAATATGTATTTACTACTTCATGGGAGGAGTCTACAATATCAGAGTTTGCAGCAAATTTCCTAAAATTGGTAACTTATTTTCAATGTTAACCTTCCAAGGCTTCCCGTCATGGCGTCTTTAAAATTTATGGCGCTGATCAATACACACAATCACCCATTTGCACACTTCATTGAATGTATAACATACAGCATACATGTCCTTGATCGTGTAGATACATCAAGAATTTCGAAAAACCACATGGTATCATGACGTCAAGCTTTCAAGAGGCGTATGTTTACTTCATCGACTTCATCGCAGATGGGACAGGAGGCCTGTCTTACAGCTTAGAGCCAGGGTGAGATGTAATTTTCCTTCAAGCTGATTATTGGTGTTGAATCCCGACAGTTTGGGTTAGTCTTTTAAAATTCTAGGTTGGCATGTACGCACCTTAGGGATATATCTCATGTTTCCAAGAGACGACCCTCGCAGGTATAAAAGTCGATTACTTTTTATGGACAAACTATCGCATAAAATGGAGGTTTTGACACAATGACTAGGTCTGGTTAAGATGGACCTCCAAGGATCGATGTACATCGCAAAAAGGTTAGCAGTTTTCGAAACTGCTCCAAGAGAAACAGATTTCGACTCTGTTGTGGTTGATCAGGTTTCGAACCTGTGCAGTCCAGCGGATTTCGATTCTGTTGTGCTGACCACTTGGCTAAGACCGGTTATGTAAAATGAACCTCTCAAGGTGCCTGTCAAACCATTGCCAGGAATAAGAGAGTCGGGCGCTGGCGGGCGCCGTTACAAATTAAATATTCATATGGCTCCCGTCCTGGGATCTACCAGGGCCCCCGGCTTGTGAGAACATCGAGTTATGGCCTCGGGATGATTGCACGCTCAGACTCTACATCCTTCCTCGCCATAAGAAATACAATTGATCGTGAACTACGACATCGTTTTGTGGCCCTTCTCGTCTATGTATTGTAGGGGGAGAGGTTATCAGTGCGAGAATGCCGCAGTGTCCGCTCTACTCTCACCGAGCAGCACAAAAATGACTGTATTGTGATTGTGAGTCTCACTAATATTGTTTACGCATGCAGCAGACCAACTTAGTTGCAGAAGTTATGTACTACTGCTTATTTAGTAGATTCTAGAGCTTGTAGATTGACTGGGTATACGACCTGTCTTCTACCAGCTTCAACCTCGGCGCTACAAAGGTGCATTTTTACACATCGTGAAACTGGCTCATGTCCTGTCATTCCCAAGTTTGTGGAACGGGAGCCGTGTTGCCAGCATTCTCTACTATCCTCGCTGAAATTGCAGCCTTATCGGGTTTCTTCGATTCTTTTAGCCCGCAGTTGCAATAGTACGTGTGATAAAGCTGCCCGTCAGTCACGACTGTGCGATTTGCCGAATTGCAGGGACGAATCTTTGTGTTGATGCCTTTGCAAGATCATTCATCGTGGAGCCTCGAAGGCAAGTACAAATCTGCAGGTACTGCTCGCTCACCCTAAACTGACACCTGAACCGCTCCTGAGCACTGAAGGTGTCCTGATGGCATTTGTGGAACCCGTTCGCCCGGGTCAAGGCCACCTCCCAAGCTAATATCCCCGAAGGCCATTCATTCACGATTTTGAGCGCTTCCGACAAACAAAGTTTGTTGATTAGCATATAAGGTTTGATATCCCGTGTGATGTTCGCTGGAGTCTGTTGTATCAAAACGATGGCAAATTATAAAACTTTCGTGCCTCTAGAAAATGTGTAAGTCCAAGGTTTCTGCCGGAGCATACTTCCAGTTCTGAACGAACTCGCAACGTCACCCAATCCGATCGACAAGATATTGGTTTGACTTTCTTCGCTGCGGTCCACTAGGTATCTGCTGCCTACTTGCGTTTATGGGTGACCAGCATGTGTCTGGTATCCACCTTTCTGTTGTGGGTCTTCAAGGTACGCAGAGATTAGTTCACTCATGTGCTGACAGCTTAACGCACATCAAGCATCAGTGACCGTAGTCCATACGTGCACCGTTGTCCTAACCTCTTGGCGACTCTGGTACAAAATAATCCAGAAATGCTGGTGGTGGGAAGATGTATGGGCGGCTATTGCGCTGGCAGCCATCATCATCAGTGAGGTCTCGGTCTGGATTTTTTCTGGAACACCGATGGGTATGTCGCCTCAAACTTATGATGCACCATCCCTTATGATCATGTGTTATCTTGTTCAGACTCAAGGCCATGGGATGGCCCCATTATAGCGTCCTGGCTTCTAATGATTAATTTCACCATAGGTCTTTGGTGCGTTACTCACTTCCTTAGATAATGACATATCACTTATTGTGAATGAAGGTCATCTCGGTTGAGCATGATATGTTTGATTGTAAGATTGTCATCGCCCACAAAAATACGAACCGTCGCTTGTTGGGCGGCAGTAGCTTTCGGAGCAATTGCTATCGCTTTACTCGTCTATAAATGCTGGTTCTGTGCTCGTCATCACGACTGGGACGAAATCGCTCCGCTCAGCTGCTCTCTGGCGCCTTCTGTAGGTATCACACAGGTCATCGGTAAGTAGGAGGAGATACAGTACATGCTGTAGTTAATTTGCTATTCTTCAGCGGACTTTTTGTCTGACATGACACTGGTGGTTTTGCCTGCTCAAATGTTGCATCGGGTCAAGCTTCCACGGAACCAGAGGATATTGATCCTCTCAGTTTTCTCCGGCAGTCTCATAACCACGTTGTTGAGTATCGTACACGCTGTTTTTTTCATTCAGGCCGATCCCATCTTGAAGATTCTGACAGCACAGCTCGAGGCAAGTCTCACTGTACCACACAATCCTTTTTGAAGCACAACTGACCTGATGGCCTAGATGGCTTTCTCTGTCATTGTCTGCAATCTTTTGCATGTAATCACATGTCTCTACAAGGTCTTTCGAAGCAAAGACCTGGACCTCAGTCACAGGCAATACTCGGCAGGTAGCATGTTCCTCACTACTATTGTTGAAATGCCATCGTTAGATAGCCATACGACTGAGGAATTGAAATTCATAGCTTAGAAGGATCTTGTTGTATCTTGCACCGGTGGCGACGTGGTACTACACCTTCATACCTCCCATTTACATGTTATTGTATTGTATCAATTCGTCAAGACGTGTATCTCCTCTTATTCCGTACTGTATACCTGACATAAGTACCTTCGTTTGCAACCAATTTACAATATTCATTTGTGTCAAAACTTGCTGTATATCTCTCCAGACCTAAGCACTCTCTTGAGCATTAGAGTCGTTTAAACTGTGTCGAGAACTGCATTATGGTCATAAAGCTATGAATTTATATATTCAAAATTCGAGCGCAGTACGCCTACGCAAGAAGTGTTTTTGGTTTGTTGAACATAGGAGCATGTAATTCCCTGACTTATCCTCAGACTCGCATAGAAACTCGCACAGTAAGAGCCAAACCTCTTACCAAAATTCACGGATCCAGAAACAAAACTTCGGGCGGACTGACGCCTGAGTATTAGTGCTTGGCTACATTTGGCAGATATTGGAGCGCACCTGTCAGGACGATCATCATCTGTGGGAGGAAAGAGTGCTTCAAGCTGCACGTACGTCTACCGTCGGTGCTGATTACAATAACATCAATCTGGTGACATGGGTTAAAAGGTTCTTGAAAGTCCTTGCAGCGTTTGAACACGAGTAGGATATGAAATGTAGTCGTTCACAGGACTACCGAGTTCACCGAGTTATCAAAATAGTACCGGAGTGTTCAATGTAGGTTTGAGTCTCCTCGGTTCCCGCTAGTAAGTTGATTGATGATAAATTGCACAAGGTAATAGAAAGCTCTAGAAGTGCCGCATACCACAGCATAAGCACGTTCACAGACTCATTGATAAACCTGAATATCGTGCTAAGTGAGACTACTTGATGGTTTGAGAGGAAGCACCGTAACGGACATAAGCCCAGAAATGCCGCCGCAGACAATGGATACAATGTATCGGAAACGCACTGGATAATACTGAAGAAATTGCAAAGAAAGCGATGCAAGACAAGCGAAAGGACGAAATGCCGGGGCCAAGTGGAACAGCATGCTACTTTTTCCTCGCATTGGCTTGTCTCGCAGCCGGAGCAGGTTGCGGCTGCGTGGGGGGTGCATAGTTCTTCGCACGACGGAAAAGGAGGACATGCGGCTCTGGGGCTGATTGCTTCTTGTCAGGAAATGGAATCATTGACTTTATTCAAGACTGCCACTTGCCGTGTACTTCATAATGTTCCCAGCCGAGGCTCTGCGTAATGCCGATCCCTCTCCACTCCGCTTCCGACAGTAGACGAAGGGTGCCTGCCTTGTCATCAAAGAACTCTTTTGGAACAAGTTTGAGCAGTGGTTTCGGCAGAATAACGTGACGGTATTCGTATAGGTCGTCAGAGTAGCGATCAGAATAGTGGATCCTGCATGTCAAAATTAGCCACACGAGCGTATCGTAACGCAAGAGACATTGCGGCTGACTTTTCGATATACTCCTCAATCTTGCTAGCAATTTGGCGATCAGCCATTGAGAAAAAAAGGGGGGTATTACACGGTATTGAACAGAGAAGAGTTCTAGAAACACGTCTATGAGATAAGTACAACGTTGATCGAGACAAAGTGTCGTGTGACAACGTGACTAGATTTGATTTGATTCCTCACGTGCAGTCGCGTCCGTGATATGTCACGCGTCGCTCTCTTCGGACTTCTATCCACAACTTGTATTGATATTGATATCACTATCGGCTCAATGCAACAACCTCACAGATGGTCTCTGATACAACAGAATTCGGGGATGCTTCCTCTACAGTATGCTCCTCTCAAATTGACGGTAATCACGCTGACGTCGTACTACTTACCGCAGACACCAACACTATTACGATGATTTTAATAGGTCTGAGGACGAGTTTGGTGGGTATATGCGCGCAAATATCCTTTGAGAATATTATATTTTCTTTCAGACTCCTCACCCTCTCTACCGAAACGCATCAACGACCGTGCTCGCGCTTTCGCAACTTATCCACCAGCTCAGAGTCATGCATTTCACACAGGTGCTGCACAATCTTATCGGGAAGACTATGAAAGCGATACTCTCGAGTATACCCCAAGCCCTGCCAGTTATACTAGCACGCATACACAGAGTCAGGCCCACTATGATGTTCCACAGAGAATTCGTCAGTCGTTTCATGTGTATCGTCGTCCTTCGTTATGATCGACATGATCCCAGACCGCTCGCATCAGTACTCTGGAGAAGAAAACTTCAGAAACTCAGATGAAAAAGACAAGTCTAATTACGATACTATGTACAATCATAGGCCTGGTGTGCATACGCAACAAAAGCCCCAACCAGTGCGGTTGCGCCCTGTTTCCGAACTTCGTAGGGTTTTTTCCTGCAGCATACTTTCTTGATCTCTAACCTCGATTTGGTGGGATAGCTGATATGTTTCGCAGCATATTCAAGTTTGGTGTTTTCAACGCTATTCAGTCAATCTGCTTTGATGCAGTAAGATTTATCAAGCTTCATTCAGATTTCCTTAGACTTAATTATTCTTAGGTACTTCACTCGAATGAGAATATGGTGTGTTATTCTTATTATTCTCATCACTTGAGATGTCTCTGAACAGGCATGCAGGTTATCAGCGGTAGGTGTGGTCATTTGTCTCGACATGCTTCCGGCTTAGGGAGCATGCAGCGCCCACTGGAAGTGGCAAGACTGTTCTTTTTGAGTTGAGCATTATCCGCATGGTCACCGACCCTGCGAGCACAAACCAAAGTGCTAAATGCGTCTATGTCGCCCCAACTAAGGTAAAGTGTCACTCTTGCGCCAACTTGAAATCGGTTTACAGGCAAATACAGGCCCTCTGTACGGAAAAATACAAGGAATGGACCACCAAATTTGGCAGTCTCGGGATACCCAGTATGTAATGTATTATAATTCGGATATGACTCTCGTTCTAAGAGTTAGGTTGCGAGCTCACGGGTGACACTGTAGTCTTCGGCAAGGGCGTGTGGGGTGACGCTAAGAATGCTAGAATCATGTAAGTTTAGTCATCGCAGTGTCTGATGGTCTCTGATATGTAACTTCATCTACAAAAGTGTTACTACGGCACGTTCCCGGTCTACTCGTGGTTTGATAACACTACTTACATTATCTCAGGCCGAGAAGTGGGACAGTCTCACTAGGAATTGGTAAAACATTTTTTTGCGACAGTAGCATACGCTCACACTCGTTTCAGGGATGACCATAGTCGTATATTATCTCATATCAAGCTTTTTCTTGTGGACGAGGTGAGTCTGTTGTTGATACTGTCCCACTAGAGTATATTCAAGGGTCTGTCAGGTCCACATCCTCAACGAATCTCGCGGAAGCACCCTAGAAGTCGTCGTCTCTCGTATGAAGGCAAGAGGATCCGATGTCAGATTCCTGCTCGTATCAGCAACAGTTCCGAACATCGAAGACGTTGCAAGCTGGATCGGGAGCAGTCATGTGTCTAGGGACCATCCTGGCCAAATATTTGAGGTGATCGACTTGAAGCTCACTTGGTCCTATGCGTAGCTTGTGCTAATGACCAATACAGTTCGGTGACGAATATCGACCCTGTAGACTCACTCGGTTCGTTTATGGCGTGGTCAAGCCCAAGGGTTTGAATGACTTTGCATATGCGCATACTCTTGATGCCCGCCTATTCACCGTTTTACAACAACACGCCGTTGACAAACCAATCCTCGTATTCTGTCCGACAAGAAAAGGTACGACATTGCGATTATTAGTCGCAGTCATGTTTTCTACTACCAGGCACTCTGTAGGGACCATCACAACCGCCAGGCAATTGGCTAAAGAATATGAAGAAACTATGAAGACGAATCAGCTGCTCCCGTGGAGCAAGCCTTTGCAGTGCGTGATCAGACACTAAACAAGACAAGATATTCATAGATGGTTAGAATCCATCAGACTTTTCACGACAAAGATCTCGCTCGTAAGCACTGCACGATAGGAAATACTGTTACTGGTACTCATCACTTACAGCTCTGGCTGCTTTGGGAATCGGCGTGCATCATGCTGGACTCACTATCGACGACAGAAGGACTATCGAAGACCTGTATCTGCGTAAAGTACTACGAGTTCTTCTGGCTACGTCGGTGAATACTAGGGTCTGTTTTCTCTTCTATTAAGTGTTGCTGATGGCACGCAAAGACTTTGGCGGTCGGAGTCAACTTGCGTAAGGTGCCATCCATTGGTAGTCCTCGGTGAGACTGATCCTATGTTTCAGCGGCCCATCTGGTTGTCATAAAGGGCGTTAAACTTTATCAAAATGGCGAATCTAAAGAGTACTCGGATCTCGATATCATGCAGATGATGGGACGCGCGGTGCGTACAACACTCAATCCACGACCTATTTATCAGTTAGTTCTGATGTCATGTTGATAGGGTCGTCCACAATTTGGTGCCTATTTTTCCACTCTCTGCACTCTTTCTGTTGACGTTTATCATCCTGCACTCAGACACTGAAGGAGTTGCCATCATCTTATGTGAAACTGAACTCGAGAGCAAATATCGCGATCTTGTTCAAGGTACCACGCCTCTGGAGAGTAGCCTGCACACGAATTTGACCGAGCACCTAAATTCTGAGATTGGTTTGGGAACTATTACCGACGTCAAGACAGCGCAGCAGTGGCTTCTCCGCTCGTTCTTGTATCGCCGAATACAAAAGAATCCACAGCACTATAATATCGGGAAAGATGACCACCAGTCTTGGCAGGACAAGATGGACACCATTGTGATGGACAGCATCGAGCAGCTACGGGAAACCGGGTTGGTCACCTATTCGCCGCGCGATGGAGAGCTGGGTTCTACTGAATTCGGTGATATTATGAGCAGGGTGATTTATTTTTTCTGCTGTATGTCGCATACAATCTGACCAACTTATAAAGTTCTACATTCGTCGTGGGACGGTGAGACTTTCGCACCATTTAACAGCACGTCCCTGATCATGAATAGATGAAGGCAATCTTGGACCTCTCTCCAACTGCATCCTTACGCGAGATCGTGAGCTAATGGGCTTTCATCAGCGATTATCTAATGAAAATATGGTGACAGCTTGAGATGATATCCGCTTCAGAGGAGTAAGTTTTAACAGCTAGTTTGACCTCATGACACGAACTGTTTTATATAGATTGTCCGACCTCAAATTGCGAAGTGGCGAAAAGCAGGTAAGGAACATGAAGCATAGACATTGTTGTTGAAGTTCACCATTGCTAGGTATACGAGAAAATCAGGCGCCATAATGACATTCGGTTCACGGTCAAAAAAATCCAAGGCACGAGTGACAAAGTGTTCTTGCTTTTGCAGGTAGCTGTTATGTTCACACTTGCCCGTGTTTCAAATGACGTCTTTGAAGGCGGTTTTAGGCGGTTTACCCTTGAATAGTGCTGAATACAGGAGCGGGGAGAGTCAACCATGTCTTGAGGCATTATCAGTTTTTCGTCACGTTGGCCGGATTGCCACAGGTAAATATTCATCTCTAAAGTTTTATTAATCCTTTAACCTGAATGCTCCAGCGGTTGCGGAAGTCGCCATCATCAAGAAGAGCGGAGCGCAAGTGAAGCACGGGCTAGAATTGTACGTCTGATGTGACTGGAATTCTTAGATGGCTGAAAGAATTGTCTAGAGTGCGTTGTCTTCATGCCAAGGCATGGGAAGATCGACCGATTGTTCTGAGACAACTAGAATATATTGGTGAAAAATCGTCAGTGGATCACATCGCCTTTCCACGCGCTCTACTCACCTCGGTCCTGCAGAATCAAGGTAGAGATCTGAAATTACTCACCTTAAACGGGCTACAAGCACAAGCATGAGTAGATATTGGCCGAGAATCACATCTCCTCAATTCCTAAGTTACTAAGTACCAGCCCATTAAGATTGGAAGAGGTGAGCCCTCGTGACTGGGCAACGTTATAACAAGCTAACTTCCGGTTAGCTCCTGAAGCGCAAATCCCCCTTTGGGTCTGAAGTTTTGTTGGCTGCTAATGAGCTACCAAAATATTTTCTCACCTTGACGGAAGTGAAGGTTTCACCTAGCGATGGGAAATCTCCAGTAGATGTCGAACTCTCTATCGAATGCGGCCTTCTCTTGGACAAGCGAGCTTATACGGGGTCCAAGAAACAGAAGAGGAGCGGATACGATATGACAACTCTTCTTACCATTACCTCCGACTTCGTTTTCATCGACTTTCGCCGTATCTCGTGAGTTTTAGTTTTATATCATTAACTTGGAGCGTTACTAAATTCAATACTTTAGGACGAAGGTGCTGAGGGAAAAGAAATCCTTCGTAATAAACGCGCAGCTTACTAGACCGAGTCAGACCATCAACGTTTCAATCTCTTCGGTCAGCAGGAAGCATTCGTATCTTGGGCTTATCGACTAATTTATACATTTAGGATAAGATCGCTGGGGTTACCGTAACTGAGAGTTTCAAGCCTTCCCTAACCACAAACAAGTACCCAACGCTTAATACTCGCCCATTGACTTCTTTGGTAAGCAAGATACAGATCGTGTTACATGGACTCACTTCTCGAAGGAGATGGATTTGGAAGGGCTTGAAGATGTTGCCGACTTTTGGCATATGGGACCTGATGACGACGACGAATTAGATCTCTCTGTAAAAGATCTCACTCGACCCCGTAGCCCGCTCCAAAGCAGCACATCGACACAAAAGAATGCCAGTCCTCATAAAGAGAAGACAACGAAGTCTGCCTCGCGCCCTACAGTGAAGGGAGATAGTTTGAGGATGGCCGATACGCCCGTACGAGACGATACACAGCTTAAAAAGCGCTCAGACGGGAAATACAAGTGAGCTGTTTCTATTGTTATTGGGTTGCTTAATGTCGACACAAAATCACAGCTGTAATCATACTTGCAAGGATAAATCTGCTTGCCGTCACTTTTGGTGAGTCTCGGCATAGAAGCAGATTTATTCTCTACCTAGAATCCTAGAATCATGTTGCAGTTTCCTGCTAACGAGGAGTACGCAATAGCTGCCGTGACGGACTCACAGAACCTTCTCGCGTCCCAAGAAAGAACAACACAAAGCCAACCCATCTGCTGAGTTCAAAGAAAGCTCGCGACCCCTCTGTCGACCTGTCATCTACTGGACCCAAAAATCGAGTTACCACGCCGCTTGGCGACGTCCCAATCCCCAAGCGACAAAAGACAACAAAACGCGATCCAGCTCTTGAGCAGCGTAGCTCGCCTTATACAGGTGCTGATGCCAATCGAAGGTTGGGGCTCTCTGAAGGTCGACTAAAACAAGATGCCCCAGCGCCTTCATCGAGGAAGCGCAAACCTGCTCCAAATTTTGATATCGAGCTCGTCACCTTGAAATGCTCACAGTCACCCTCCTCCAAGGAGATATTCAGCAACTCCCAATCAGATGACGACCTTGCCAGTATTTATGAGCTTCTGTGTGAAGGGAATTATGATCGTTCGAAGGACCAGTCGGGCTCAGAGGATCATGCGCTGGTTCGAGACGACGATTTCAACGACACCGCGATGGATGCTCTCTCCCCGACTCCTTCTCCCACTCGCAAACGGGCATGCAATTCTATATCTCCTGATAGCTCGCCTCCTCAGAAGCGTCTGAAGAGCAATAACGCGTCGTATAGACCTTACTCGCCGGGACAGGAATCAGCGAATGACGGCCGTCATCAGAAACGCTTCAAACTCGGCCTCAAGCTCTTCGGCTCCCCCTCTGCCCTGCTGGCTCCGGAGGTAAAACTTTTGAAAATACTCTTCTCAACTGACCCCAATCATTCCAGGAGAGCAATGTTCCTGCGCAGTCCACAGATCGCCATTCGCTCTTTCTTGCAGGAACCTCCGATGTTACGGTCGACGTCCAATCGCCAACCCCAGCAACAGCCTTCTGATGACTTCTTCTTTGACGAATCCTACTTTGACATCCTGCCCGAGCCTCAACAAGCAGTGGAACCATCTTTCCATGAGGATAGAGAGAAGATTAGGGCAGACATTCGGACCACAGAAACCACGCATTCTGACGCGGAACCTCAAGCTACATCGCAATGTTTCCAGAGGAGTCCCAGTAGACCCCAGCCACAAATTGTTGATATACAAAGCAACACTATCAACCAGCCTTGCCCTCCTCCAGTCTTCTTCAAACGGAACTTAAACCATGCCCTCGAGAATCAGCAGACCAACCCAGAGATGAAAACTGACAACTACACGGCCGATGTTGATGTCCTTGCTGAATTTGAAAGCTGGTTAGAGAGTGGTGCAGTTAACATTGTATAATGGGATGTCGTGTGCAGTGGATTGAAAGTTTGTAACGTATGAGTACTTGCTGTAAGATTATTGGTATGGGGTCAATTGAACGAATGACAGCTAGTAGTCAGTTCCTGAACCATGCATCAACCAACGTCGTCTGCTCGAGGCTCGTCGAAAACCTGTAAGGCGTCGGCAAATCGTTCGTCCCATTGCGCAGGCTGACCAGGTTTTACAATTTCCCAACCAGCCTCGTCACCACGCCATCTCATCTCCTTCTTCAATCGTTCCGCACGTAGTTCTACTTCTGTTGGTGGGGGATGACTATCTTCCTCCTTTGTAGGAGCTCGGGTACCTCGTGCTAATGCGCGTGCAGTTGCTAGCTTTGCGGGTAGTGCATCATAGTACATTTTGCGCGCATTTTCCGTTTCAGACGGTGTATAAGCACCATCGTAATAGGATTCGGCGGGAAGGTCAAAATCAAGGTCTCCTCCTCGACGTCCGCCGGGCTGCGAGTCCTGAACTTCCGAAGTAGTAACAGTGGTATTTGGTGCTGCGAATGGTCGCATGTGACTCATTACCAGAGAGTAAGCTGCTTTAGAACCAGCACGGACTTTATGCCGCTCATTGAAGAAACCCCATAACATATTAGGAACTTGTCTGAACCCGATGTGATTCGTGAAGGGGACGAGAAGAAGCGTTGGCAGGGTTGGTATAGTCGATGGTGGTGTATCCAAATATGCAGGAATGTTTGAAATAGATTGCGTAGATTTAGATAGACTTGAAGAAGGCATCTGCAAGGGAGAAAATAATGCCGCGTTCTGCGAAGGTGGAAGGCGCGAACGGGTCGGTAAGGGCTCCCCATCTACTACTTCGGGATCTATGACAGGTTCCTCTGGTTCATCAAATCGGCCATCCGATGCCAGCTCCTGGGCGAGCATGTCTTCCCTGTCAGCGCGATCCATACTCTCCGTCCAACCGCGCTTAAGCCCCGACATGAACTCCTTCAATGTGTGCCGACCGACAAGGACGATGCCGCCCTCGAGTTCTCGCTTGCGTTTTTGCTCAAGAGTTGGTTGGTTAGGCAGAGGTATTGGACTCTGGGACGGAGATTCTAGACCAGCGTCAACACGTCGACGAGTCTTAATCTCGTCCGCAATGCGATTGGCGAGGTCACCACTTCGGCGCCCCGAAACCATCTCATAGTCAACAGCGGCTGCTACAAGGATTGGCTGCAGATAGACATGTTGAAACCGTACTCAAAGTCAAATACATAGTGCACACCTTGACGTACTTCCTGAAGAATTTCAAGCTCTTGTCGTGGTCCTCGTCTCCGGGCCATTTCGCGCCATATACGGTAACCTTGCGCGGCAAGTCTGTAGTACCCAGTGGGTCCTTGGCAAGATGCTCAACGCGTGAAGAATAATCGGCACGGATACGTCTACACTCTCTGCGGTCATAAACATAATATGCGACGATAGAGGTGGTCACCGAGAGGAATATGAGCCAGTTCCGGGACGGAAGTTTGGGACGCTTGTCGAACCAGGATGGTGGGATTCCAGTGTATTCCAAAGCTGCTCTTGCGCCGGACTTTGGTACTTGGCTAGTTTTTGGACCAGAGTCAACATTTTGTGAGCTCATGCCCCCGTACTGCTGCTATGTAGCTATGTATCGAGCCGTGCTATGGTCTACCACAACCGAAAAAATACTGCTACCACCCGCCGCTACAAACAACGGTAAATAAAGTCTCGTTGACAAATCTTGGAGTGACCATAAAGCAATTCAATTTAACGATTCTCTGCGATGGCTGCCCTTGCCGCGTAAGTCATTTCATGCATAATAGTTAATGGTGCTTATATTTCTATGCAGTCTACTTCCACTACCTGCGTATGCCCCGGCTGTTTCAGATGACGAGGAAGAAGTTTCCCATTCTGCTCCGTCTCAATCTTTGATCACTCGCACACCAATACCGCCATACGGCCAACGAGTCGGATGGAAGCCGCTAAAATCTGAGGACTTCGGTAAGTGTACTTCTTTATCCCATGATTATGAGTCTCCTGATCCTTTCTGTAGGGGATGGCGGTTCATATCCCGAATGTCATGTTGCACAATATCCATTAGACCTCGGGCGGAAGAAGGCGAGTGTTCTGTCATACTTCTGCACTGGTTTACTAAATCGACACCTACAGACGGCCGCAGGCAATACGATTGCTCTTCAAGTCGATAGCGAGGGGAATGTTCGTTATGATGCTATTGCTCACCAAGGCCAACGTTCTGGCAAATATATTCAGTCTCAATTCAAAGATCTCGTCCCTATTGCACATCGAAAAGACCTTACGGATGACCAGCGGACGATGGAGCGCCCATCTGAGGAGGAGGTTCAAGCTACTGCGGATAAAACCCGGGCCGCTCTTGAGCAACTTGTTTCTGGAAAGATCAAGGCTGCACAACCGAAGCATGTCCCGGATGCCCAGGGGAAGACGACATATATCCGATACACACCTGGCCAGCAGAACGGAGGGGACAATGGTGCGCTTAAACAGAGGATTATTAAAATGTCAGAGGTTGTGGAAGATCCAATGGAGCCGCCGAGGTTTAAGCATAAGAAGATTCCAAGAGGACCACCTAGCCCACCCCCTCCTGTACTGCGGAGTCCACCAAGGAAGGCGACGGCGGCAGAGCAGAAGGAGTGGATGATCCCACCGTGTATATCCAATTGGAAGAACAACAAAGGTTTCACTATCCCACTCGATAAACGATTGGCCGCAGACGGTCGGGGTCTTCAAGATGTTAGTAGTGCTAACTCTTTTGATTTCAAGCTAATGTTCTTGATTTTCTGTTTTATTTTAAAGGTTCACATCAACGACAATTTTGCCAAGTTCTCAGAAGCATTGTTTGTCGCGGATAGACATGCTCGTGAAGAAGTTCGGCAACGTGCACTTATG
This sequence comes from Suillus cothurnatus, assembly GCA_016758765.1. NCBI lineage: Eukaryota > Fungi > Basidiomycota > Agaricomycetes > Boletales > Suillaceae > Suillus > Suillus cothurnatus. The sequence continues at coordinate 763,649 of JABBWL010000004.1, read as the reverse complement.
CAGCAAAAACTTGCGCAAAAGGAGAAAGAATCTAAAGAGGAGAACCTCCGTATGCTCGCACAGCGCGCCCGCCAAGAGCGCAGTGGTGTAGCACCTTCCCGACCAACAGCAGAATCTCGGGCGGCAGTCACGTCAACTCTTGCTGGCTATGGTAGCGGCAGTGAATCTTCTGCATCAGACGCTGAACCGGAAGATTCAGAAGAACAAGAAGCTCGTAAGCTCCGTGACGAAATGCGTGCCGAGAAACGTCGTGAACGCGAACGTGAAATGCGGATGTCGAACATGGGCGCCGAGCAGCGTGCTAAGATGCTTGCACGGCAACAAAATCGTGATATATCAGAGAAAATTGCGCTCGGTCTTGCCAAGCCGACTGTGTCGAAAGAGAGCATGCTGGACTCGAGGCTGTTCAACCAGGAGTCGCTTAGTGGTTCGTTTGCCGATGAAGACAACTACAATTTGTACGATCGGCCGTTGTTCCACGGCTCGACAGCGGCAGCAGCGATATACAAGGCTAGGGGCAATATTACAGAAGGCAACGACGACACATTTGGTGGTGGGACCGAGGAGGGTATCGGCAAGGCTCTCGATAACGACCGATTTGGCCTCGGGAAGGCACGTGTTGGGTTCGAGGGGGCAGAGGATCAAGAAGTCCGTGAGGGACCTGTACAATTTGAGAAGGACACAGGGGACGTCTTCGGTCTAGATAAATTCTTGGATGAGGCAAAGTCTGGGAAAAAACGAGGTCTTGACACTGACGTGTGAGTGGGGCACTACATTACCGTTTGATTGTGTACTGACTTGTCTTATTCTTGGTCTCACTGCAGTGGTGGGTCGCGGAAACGGCAACAACTGGAAAAGGCGTCCGATTTCTAGGCACTTGTATTCTATCGCTGTTGTTGTCTTTATGCTATGTATCCTATTCGCGAGTTACTTCGCGGTTTGCATTGATCGTGCATTTACTATTTTTTATCATATGAACTGAAAATCTATTGTCTGATGTTGTTGACAAGGTGTTGTGACTTGTAATAAACACGCTCTGTCATGTGGTCGCAACGGGCAACCAGTGTCTACGCAGCGCCTGTCATCCTTCTCTCTTCGCCATTTTCATCGTGGCAGGTCTTCTCTTGAGGATTCCACCTACACTCCTTACAAAATTCAAGCTGTAATCGTTCAGCACTTCTACCTTCCAAGTATAGTTAAAAGTGCATAATCTTGTATCAATATGCACTCCGAATTTCGACGCATGCCTGCTGAGCGGGCGCGGCACGCAAAACGGCTGGGTCATGTCCAGCCTGTAAACGAGCCATATGCGTCTCCTCTCGTGTTTGCTGAAGGTGCTACCACAAATTCTACTACTACCACCACAAGTCAGAGTACTACCCCCAAAACCACTCCAACGACATCTACCGCATCTATTGCAGTGACCTCGACAACGAAGACTAGTTCTTCACAGTCATCTCCATCTCTTTCTGCCTCCTCGCAGACGTTGACGTCTTCAGCTCCTTCGCAGTCCACTCTCACTACACCCTTAACCACCTTGTCCACGAACAGCCCCGCTGCCACAGAACTAACTACCAGTTCCTCACAAAGCACGTCTAAATCTGTGGTTTTCATTACTACCACTCCAAGTGCAACCCCTACAACTATTAATAATGTCGGTAGCGCGTCAAGCCAGACACTCTCTGGCGGCGCACTTGGTGGTATTATCGCGGCCTCCGTAGTTGTCGCCCTGGCTCTGGTCATATTCATCGTTCGGAAGACGTATCTCCGCCGTAGGCAGAACCGTCGCCTCTCTTGGCCTGCTGGCAACATATTCAACGAGACCAAGCCGCTTCCTGCAGCTCCCATTGATGATTTCTCTGAAAAGTCTGGTTCGCTGAGAAATTCGCCAATGTCGCCTTTTGAGGCACATGGACAGTCGCCATATCCGAGCCCCCCGCAGCCCCAAGTCCAGAGGATGCAGGGTCCGTTTACGGGGTATGCTGGCCCAGCCCCACCTCCCGCATCGTATAATAACCCGATACCCATGTATTCCCAACCACCACTACCACCCTCTCTAAGCCCTGGCAACTCTGCTGTTCCCATGGCACGTGCAGCAGCAGGCAGTAACTCGTACTCTCCGCCTGCCCCTGCTACAACACCTGCACCCATGTTTCCAACTGCCTCCGAGGCAGTTGTCAACCGCGTGTTTATCCCCACGCTTCCTGACGAGCTCTCAGTCACAGCGGGCGAGCGTATTCATGTGCTTGCTCAGTATGACGATGCATGGGCGCTCTGCGTGAACGGGCGTGGTGAACAAGGCATGGTTCCCCAGGAATGCCTAGATCGACCCGTAGCATCTAATCAAGCAGACTGGCGGAACGCTAGGCGTACCAGCAGCTTGATTTCTGATGGCAGGACGCTATTGAGTTTGATATTGTTTGTGAGCTGGACCGCAGGCACGGGCCAGTGTATGTCTTTCATTAATCATTGTGATACCGTTCTGAATGATTTGGCGCAGGTATCACCACATGTTTAACTTTTGTTTGTTTGTTTATTTATTTAGATACCTCGCATATCTTAGCGACCACACTTTCCCACTACGTTTTGTCTCTCGTTCTTATGACTCACACATATTTCGAATTATTCGGTATGGTGTTGAGGTGTAGAGGATTTGTCGTTGAGTTGGGCGGGACGAGTTGCTCGTTGTATGAATTTGAATGAATGATTTGCAAGTTGATCACACTACTTGTAGGCACTCTACGTCGTTTCCCTGGCTCAAGCGTAATCTCGTGAAAATATAGGGACTTGTGTATTCAGTTTCTAAGTTTGACGTACCCACCAAAGCGGTTGGGCGAAGTGACCGGCAACTTTTATCCATCTAAAACTAATATGATTGAGTATGACATGCAAAGCTTCGCGAACCAGCAGGAGAGCTCCAAGTTTCATCTGCAAATTGCACTCTAGTGTTCATGATACCACTGCTAAATGTTGATGAATCATGACGTCGTTCTTCGCTCCGACCCCCTGCAACCGCTGGCAGTACCGCTGCCGTGCTCCAGACTTGACTAGACTGGAACAGAAGCTTCATTTTATTTGATGGCTTTTCCGAATTAGACGAGGTCCAGGCTTCTCAATGACCCCAGTAGTGTTCGTCTGATTTAATATTGGAAAAATGAAAGCCGCCGATACCAGTATTCCTCCAATGCTTCGGTGCTCCGTTGGCATCCGCAAACAATCCACAAAGAGTATGTACGCACCCAAGTCCAGGCGCAAGCAATTATATCGTGACTATATTGTATAGTTGCCCGAGAGATAACTTATTACGTAGTCGTCTTGACATAGTCCACGGGTATGGAAGAGTGTGCGAGGGTATAGGCGAAGCACATCCTACTATTGCAATAGTAATCTTGGATTGCTTGCGTTCTTCGGGCGGTGGGGAATGCGTTGTGACGAAGCGGCGCTGAGCGCAGACATTCGTCTAGTCAGCTGGGCTCTCCGGAGTTCTTCGTCGATCTGCCACATTCCCTTCACGAATGCTTCACGATCAAGAAGGCCAGTCGAGGATGGATCACAGTCGTTCCTGTAGTGAAGGATGGATAAGTGTGGGTACGTCAATAGGACTGCAATACGTACCATATGTCTCGGAGTTTGCTGCGGTCAAGTTTTGAAGCGCTCCAGACAAGCCTCACTATTCGGCCGCCTAGTCTCTCTTCAGGTCCAACTGGGACTAGATCTGTATTGTCGCCATTATCGGTTTCTGCCTCCTTCAAGGGAGGTACAGGATGATCCTCCGGGTTGGTGATCAGGTCAACTGAAAGCCCTCTCCAGCCAGCCGCTTGCCTGCTCTTCTTTACTGATAATGTAGATGATGGTGGGGACTGTGGCTTGGATTTCTTGGCAGCCTTCCGTCGAATGATCACAGTCGTAATAAATAAGGCTTCATAGCGTGCCCGTGCGGCAGGCGGAACTGGCGTGGGTCGCAGGAGTAATGAAGCTTTGTGTGTCGACTGCCCACTGTTTCGGGTGCTTATGCTTGTGGTACTTATGCTTGTCAGGGAGTTAGTGGTTGCGTTGCTTAGGATGGACGAGCGATCGGAGATAGACGCGGAGGTTGATGCGGGTGATGTGCGGGAAGAAGGAAGTTTAGTACGTGATTGAGGAGGTGGCGGTGGAGGTGGGGGTCGGGGTCGGCCAGTGGTAGGCGCTATAGATGACAATGTTGACACTGATCTCGAAACGGAGGGCGACAAGAGTAGTTTTGTACCCGGTCGCTGAGGTAGTTTTGGAGGCTCGGGCCTGGGTGTGCCGTTACCATTGCTAATGACCTTCCCCCAATCATGAAGGACGTTGGAGGTGGGACTTATAGCGGAAGTCACAGACACGTTCTCAAATGAGTCAGCGATGCTCACGATGTCCCCGTCCACGCTGCCATCGTTATCACCATTTGTTACAAGCGATGACTGCACGGATAGTCTCGGGCTCGTGGGTTTTGGGTCGCTTCCATCAGAAGAAAGCGATACGGAATGAAATGATGAAATGGAAGAAGCGGGTGCGTGGCTTACGCGGGCTGAGCCAAAAGCATGTGGACGGAGTGGAGGGTAAGTGTGCTCCACGGTAAGTGAATCTGAGTGCCCTGGGGGTCGTAGAGTAGCACTGCTGTCAGAAATGGCAGAATTCGAAATTGAAGGTGAAGAGTCTGTTGATGTATATGAAGGTTTACGTGGTGGAAGGGGCGGACGTGACTTTGACTTTGGAGGGGATTCCAAGTTAATGAGTGGCGCTGATGGTATTGGCACTGAACGAGCAGCAGAAGGTTTATGGGCAACCTGTGGAGGTGTTCTGCTGGGATCTGGGAAGCCTTTCAGGTGTCTGCTATTGTAGTGTGAAACACCGGACGGTGCTCTGTTTGGACCATCATCTACAATCCAGTCTTTTAGGTCAATTAATGAAGTTCTACGGCCTAAATTTGGAGGTGACGGTGACGGTGACCTGCTCAAAGACTTTGGCGGCGTAAATGGAGCAATTGGTTGGAGTGAGTCTGAGGTGGGTGAAATAGGTGATTCCAGGAGGTTAGTATTAGATGAAGGAGGATATTTGGCCTTCAAAACAACAAACGAAGGTTTTGCCGTCGTTTGAGAAGGACGCTGGTCTGCGAGAGCCTCGAAAGCTTTGATCCTTGATTGCAGCGCAGCTGAGGGCATCTTATGGCTCTGCTCACAGCGCTGCGCAACCCATAAACGTTATTTATTTATTCACTTATTCTAAACCAGGCCTTCGGCACTCTCCGGAGCTCATACATAAAACGAAAAAGGGGGTATTTCGACTTTTGACAATAACGCCCGACATGCCCAGCGATCTCTATGCCGTGGCAGGTTTGTAGTCTCACTAGTATTATCCATTATCTCAGGAGTTCACCATTCGTTCAGACTTCTGTCTCATCCCAATGGGAACAGGAGAATCTTCCGTACGTTCAAGCGAAATAGGGGGTTATTTGTCCGAAGTAAACGCGTTTTAGGTCGCAGAATATATCGCAGAGTGCCAGAGAGTGTTGGAAAAATCAGGGCTGGTATTCAAGGTGAGTATGTGCGAGTCGTCATATCCAATCTAACCAATCCCGCTTTAGATGCAGTAAGAGTATTTACTATTTATATGTCAAACTTCTGATAACGACACATGTTCCAGCGGGTACGGCACTAATCTTGGTTCGTTGTGAGAGTTGATCAACCCTTGATCTTTTGCTGAATATTCTTGCTAGAGGGACCTTGGAGCGAAGTGTCTCAAGCTATACATGATTGCCATGCTGCAGTCCACGCCAAAGGTGCCCCTCGAGTCGCCACAGACATCCGCATCGGTACACGCGTAGATCGAGACACTCCCGTGGGTGATGGTAATGATCACAAGGTGAAACGTGTAGAAGAAATCCTAGCGAGAGACAGAGCAGCTGCATCCTAAGTTCTTGCTACTTTGTTAAAGTCGGAGTCGGCTAGGCAGGTAATATTGTACCGATTTTTCAACTTGCATGTTTCGAACGACGCAATTTCATATTTGACACGACCATGAGGAGACACAACAGTCTCATGACCCTACAATGCGGATGCCGAATATAATAATATCCATAGTCACAGGTACGTCACCCCCTTGTCGGCGAAAGTTATCCGTGCAACCATGTGTCTATTTGATGAGAATATTGTAGTGGACTCGTAAGGTCGACGTGAACATCACAAAAATGCGGGAAAAAATTCATATGTGCGACTATATACAAATGCACAAGATATAAGCACTAATGCAATGTAATAGAAATCATGAAATAACAGGAACATGTTTAGGGCCCTTCGCGGCATATATCTGCGCCAACAGCCCAAGCACCCCACCATCCTCCAACTCTTCTTCGTCATTAATCCCTTCCTCCTGCGATTCATACGGCTTCTTGCCCTGAGTGTCCCCATCAACGTACGAATCGCCCAATCCACTGCCAACACCACCGTCTAAATTCCTATCCTCATTCCGTATCGGCGGCGGTAGAGGCGCAATACTTCCCTGAGAGTCACCCAATATCGCGGTCTGCGCCATGCCCATAGCTGAATTCGAGCCAATGGCCGACTGCCATATAGTCGAAGAAGTGATACCGCCTCCACCTGCGACGACATTGCCCCCACCTAGCTGGAGTCTTCGCCGGAGGGCAGCATGTTGACTCTGCCGAAGAGCGCGGTCGTATTCGTGAGCACGCTCCACAGGATCCTTGTTGCTATCGTTCAGCAGAATGGTATTGTCTAATGCAGTTCTTGAAGCGGAAAGTCTGCGCCGTGCACTGAGGTCGGCGATGCGGCTGAGATACAAGGAGCCAGAGGGATCTGATGGATTCCAGTCGGGGTTCGCTGCCTGAATGACGGGAATAGTCGTAAGAAATGAGGACTATTTTCATATTACATCCACAAACCTTGAAGTTCAAAAAACTCTTTTCCATCTTGCCCTCTCGGGACATCATGCGCTCGTCTTGGTTCTGCGCAGGAGCCCCGAACTACGCAAGTCAGCAGACGTAGATTACGACTTGAAATGGTAGTCTCACCCTGACATTGCCGTGTCTCTTGAAATCAAACTCGGCAAAGCTGCATATATACCCTCTCCCAGGTATCCAGACAGTGAAGTCGTGGAAAAAGTCAACGATAGCGGGTGCACATGATGGCAATGAAAACCAGAGTATAAATGGTGTTGTCAAGACTGAGACGATCTCTTGTGCGAAAATGGGTATCTTCATTGCAAACAGCTCCCCAAATTCTTGGTGAACCTATTGCGATTCGATGTCAACAACAATACGACGATGGAAAGCTAGGACCAACCTTCTTGGAATGTAACTCCCCCTTCCATTCATCTGGCATGTAATGCGTATATTGGATGACCTCCGTCATGAGCAGCTCAGGATCGAACACCCTGTTATCCTCTGGTATCATCCCTCTCGCAATGGCAAGCACGGCCCCAAAGATACCAACATAAAACAAGACAGTCCTATGTGGCGTGATCTCAAAGTGCATGACCAAATCGGGATCGATGACAGACGCGAGTACGAGCACCGCTGCGAAGGACCCGGCGATAAAAGCCACGAAACTAGACAGGTGATTAGTGCAGTCAATGAAAAAAGAAGTCATGAACGAACCGCATGATGATGGTAATCTTCTCGTTGGGGAATTGGCCAATGTACATACTCGCCAGAGGATGTGACTCATCTAACCGCCGCGTGAAGAGATGCGAGAGCTCGTTGAACTCGCGAAACTTCCATTGCGCAAAGGGTGTGTAGCGCCGACTGCCGATTGATGACGGATTTTTGTGATATTCCTGCAGACTGTTAAGCAACACCACGAGTTATAACAGGAGCAACGCACATCAAAATAGCGGAAGAACGAATACATGATCATGTAGAGGAAAATGAATGGTGCAAAGATAGCGTTTAAGATACCCATAAAAATGAGGCGTCGACGAAGCCTAGATCACACGAGCGTAAAATTCCTCGCGTTTGACTAAGGAAAAAAAGGCGTACCCTTCAATTAAGGCGGCTCTGTTCTTAGTCTTCAAGAACACCTTCCTAACGCGTCCCTTGCGGGTCAAACAGGTACTCCATCAAACAAAACCGCAAATTCCACTCCAACACCCTCGTTAACGTCCGCCCCTTGCCGTCGTCACTTTGCCTCAACATTTGTTTAAGTTTGGGAGGAAGAGGCACGCGAAGATCAAGCAAGTCCTTATTGAACAGTGCAATGAGGTAGTTCTCTTGCCGCATAATACGATTAGCGATATCGTGCGCGTCGAGAGAAGCAGTTGCTGGCGTTGCAGCATTAGTGCTGTGCGCCGAAGATATGGCTGTTATGGGGTTTTCTTCCCGTATTGCGCCTATCCTGCGCACAATTTCGGGCCAGGCGATGGTCGATATGTCGGCCTATATGCATACCATATGAGCACCACGGCAAGTGTGAAGACTGAAGTGTACATACATCTGGGATGCGTAGGAGGTAGGTGTAGAACTTATACATGTTTACCAAGCGCATGACCTCGAAGACAAAAGATATTATTTGCCAGACATAGAACGCAGCAAAAAGCAGAAAGAAGAGTAGCGTAAATCCAGAGAACCTATGTTATGCACGTCAGTATGTCGTAACTGTAACCGTCTTGGAAGTAACTGCGCACTTTGATACGCAGCGGTCAACCACCACGTCCGATAGCCGAGTGATTTCATCCTCACGAATACGGCTGTAGTCGACACACCCAAGTAGGAATGTCGAAAACCCAATTACGAATCCTACTGTGCTACGCATCAACAGTCAGCAATTTAATTCGGAACGCACAAATAAGCACTGACAGGAGATTGAGTCCTCTTGCCAACGCTATGGAATAAATCCCTTTGCCTTCATAGTACAGATACACCTCCTGCAAAAACGCATCCAGGTTATAGACGTTGACCCAGTTCCAGAGCGCACGTTCATAATCATCCAACCCACGCATAGGCTTGGGTGATACTTGTGGCCGTTGATGTGGTGGTGTCTGCGGAGTTTCGTCGATGTCTAGCTCTGACGGTCTAGGGGGTATTGAAAGCACAGGTAGAGTATCAGCAGGAGGCGCTGTTGCCCGTGGAAGCGATCGTGCGGGTGTGGAATAAAGTGGTTGTGAGCGGCCTTTGCCCTTAGAGGGGCGGCCAGACGCCGAAGAATCCTCTATCATGAAGCGCTGAGGGACATCGTCATCCGATTCCTGTTCGTACGTTTTGTCCTCCTTTCGTATGTTAGGCCGTAGCATGTTCATCTCGGAGCTCTGGCCGTCCCACGATACTCTGTGTCTTCCGTGTGACTTGGTGCTCTTGGACATAATCCCTGTGGTCGCGTGGCCTGCTTCTAAATCTTCCTCAGTGGTTTCGTTCTCATTTTCCTCGACAACAAACTGGTTGGCTTGAAAATAGCCTTGGTGTGTACGGCTCATTGGATTAATCATGTTGAGGAAGGGGCGTGAACTGGACATCATGAGACCTCCTGGCGGATATATAGACTGAGAGCCATGTAGATTTGCTCTGGAAGACGTTGAGGGGCGAGTTGAGGGTGGAGACGACATTCGAAGGACCAATCACCTGTAGGTTATGGTTTTTAGTTGTTCAGGCTGAGTTCATGGACAGAATATGGCAGGATTAGCGTCGTTGGTGTTCGTAGTACGTGCTGCCAGACAGTCCAAGGACGCGTAACTTTGTCCTTTGTCACACAGACGCTCAGAAACTAGTGGCGTCACGGTGTGACTGTGTCCTCCGCTTCATGAACTGTCATTGAACATCAAATCATGAAATTACATGGAGTTGATCATGATATCCAAGTCTGATATTGTACATCCGGGTAATACATCGTTATCTATGTAAATATCTTCGCGCTTAACACCAGCCTATGCCTTTTTTGCAACTACATTCAGCTTGCTCGCCGCTCTCAATACAGCCCTGATACCAGATGCAGTGATGTCAGTGTCGCTGCCCAATCCCCAAGCAGCCTCTCTTTTGACCATGCCTGGCAGCTCATACAAGAGCTCCACGAAGGAGACAGCCTTCACTTCTGAACCCTCTCCCACAGAGTGTTCTGAGTACTCCCGGCAGACAAGAGTCCCCTCAACTTGTGAGTGCAATGCAGCGAGGGCCGCGGACAAAGGACCGTTGCCCTCACCAACGACCTTGCACACCACGCCATCAATCTCCATATCACCATTGAACTGGGGGCCGCCACCTTCGACGCGCTCGAAACGGAAGTCACCCAAAGAAAACCTGCCCTTGTCTTCGACCTCGTAGCCGTATGTCTCCCGGAAGAGACGGGTAAGGTCTTCGTACGAAATTTTGCCATCTGACTCGCGCACGACGCGCTGCACGACTTCGAAGAAGGAACTTTGCAATCTGCGAGGGAGCGTCAAACCCAGAGTATTGACGATAGCGTCCGAAACGTCTGATTGGCCAGAGGTGGCATTGAAGCCGACACTGAGCTTCAGCTCAGGCAAGACACGATCGCCAATGGCAGCGTTGACTGCACTCAATACGGCGTGCAAACTGGAAGCGGCAATGTCGGTGTCAAGTCCAACGCCCCACCATGACTCAGATGCTTGGCGAGTTTCCTTGACGTCATCGGTGGTAGCAACGAGTTCAATGTATGAGGCTGCCTTGGAGGACTCTCCCTCGCCAACTGCGTGCTCCGTGTACCCGCGAAGGGTCATGTCGATCTCCAAGTGAGTGCGTAGAGCATCAAGAAGAGCAGAGATGGGACCATTGCCATCTCCACGAATGACACGCAATACGCCATCTACTAACATAGTACCATCAAAGTGACGACGCTCGTCGAAAGGTTCACCGTCGTGAGTGGGATCAGGTGATGGCTCAGCCGTAATACGGAATGATTTAAGCGCCAATCTACCCTCATACTTCGATCCACCAAAGTGGTAGGTCTCGCGGAACGCCGTCGTGATGTCTTCGATGGTGACTTCACGTGCCTCGCGGTCGGATATTTGCTGAATGACCTTGTAGAATGCGACCTGCATACTGCGCGGAAGGTCGAGTTGCAGGTGTTGCTTGACAAGGTACGCGATGCCTCCCTTTCCGGACTGCGCGTTGACACGAATGACAGCTTCGTAACTGCATCCGAGGTCGGCGGGGTCCAGGGGCATATACGGCATGTCCCACATATTGAGCTCACCGTTTTCAGCATTCTTTTTGTGACGAATACCCTGTGCTTCGAAACCTTTCTTGATGGCGTCCTGGTGCGAACCAGAGAAGGCCGTGAAGACGAGCTCGCCAGCGTAAGGGTGCCTTGGGTGTACAGGGAGGTCATTACAGGAGGTCACAATGTCAATGACTTTCTGGATGTTGCTGAAGTCGAGGTTGGGGGTGATTCCTTGTGTGTATAAGTTCAACGCTAGGGTCACGAGGTCGACATTCCCTGTACGTTCCCCATTACCAAACAAACAGCCTTCCACTCTATCAGCGCCGCCAAGTACTGCGAGCTCTGCAGCAGCGATAGCAGTGCCTTCATGAAGTTTAAAAAATGCGTCTGTGATTAGATGTGTCCATGACGTACCTCTGTCATTATGCGGGTGTAAACTGATGATGATGTTTTCTCGCTCAGATATATGAGCGGCAAAATATTCGATCTATGAGTATGGTGAATGGACGTGATGAAAACTTCCCTAAAAGCGCCTACCTGATCAGCATAGTGGTTAGGAGGAGCGATTTCAACAGTGGCAGGAAGGTTGAAGATGATGCGGTCAATGCCCGGCCCAGCCTTGCCCCACGCAGTCTTGACTGCTTCACAAACTTGGAGAGAAAACTCCAATTCTGTCTGGGTGAATGTCTCCGGGCTGTATTCATAACGGAATTTCATCCCATGTGATGCGGAGTATTGATCAGCAAGCTCGCTGATGAGTTTGGAATGTCTAGCGGCCAGTTCAAGTGTCTGTTCCTTCGAGTTATGGAAGACGACCTCTCGGAACATAGGACAAAGGGCGTTATACATGTGCATGATGACATGTTTTGCACCGGCGACAGCTTCGAATGATCTTCGGATTAGATCCTCTCGAGCTGGAGTCAGAACCTAGATCCAAATATCAGTATACGTAACCAAGTAATTTCGCAAGAGTACTTGCCTGAATCCATACATCATCCGGGATCTCATTATTTTCGATCAAATATCGAACGAATGAGAAATCGGTGTCACTAGCAGAAGGATAGGCGATTTCGATTTCCTTGAATCCGCATTCGACCAGCAAACGGAAGAAGGTGAGTTTTTGATCTGCCGTCATTGGGCATGCCAAAGCCTGGTTTCCGTCACGAAGATCTGTGGAAAGCCATATGGGAGCTTTGGTGAATGTCTTGGTTGGCCATTGACGATTGTCGAGGACCAGTGGTACGTATGGTTTGTACTTTTGAGTTGGATCAATGCTACAGGTCGTGATTAATGAAGAGCGCTGAAAATCAATCTAGAAAGGACGGACAGCATGCAAGGCATGATGGGCAAACTTGATGAAAGAAAAACCAAATGTTTGCGTGAAGATGGGGGCCCGGGAAGAAATAATATTTATTTGGAGCTGGTAGAAACTTGTCAAGATCGAGTCACAGACTCGGATATCGGCCCCCCAACGACTTTATATTCCATTCTTTATAGTCCTTTCGGCAATAATTCAATTAATAATGCTCCCAGGTACGAATGGAGTCATTAATGTCAAGCCCTGGTAGTGACAGTCACTGTGAAGTAGCGGCCTCTCTAGAGGTTAACACCCCCAGTTGGAAACCTCATTCAGATCTAGAAGTTCAGAAGACTGGGTCATGTGGACCCGCTGAGGACGGCGGAGTCATAATCCACGTACGGGGGTAGCACTGCATGCTTAGGGTCACTAGTACTGACCCTCCAGCATCAATTGCATGACGATCAGTGGATCAATCTATTTGTAGGAGAACTCGAGCGATCCACGGATAGATCGTGTAGAATCTGTAGATAAGATTAGGTTTTGTCCTGTTGGCAAAAGCTAGTGGCAGCGAGTCATTGCATGATCATCGCTACTCTCTGAACTGAACGATCATGTCTATAACACTTTCAACCAAAACTTCCCCATTTCCTTACGCTTCAATCGCTATCGCGACGTACACACAGAAAGCAGACATAAACTACGACGAATCAGTAGATGGTGTCACTCTAGAGTTTGAGGGTTCACAGATCTCTACGGACGATGAGATCGTAGCCGTGTTGGCCAACGCAGGAGGACTAGCTGGAGACAGCTCAAAGGCATCATGAATCTTGATATAACTCATACAAGTTTAACTGAATCACTTACAGACTGCCGCGTATTTTGAGCTCGCAAAAACTCTGCCGACATTGACAGCGATCCCGGATATCCTTGCTCTTCTCGATTCTTTGGATAACCATCTCGCATATCGCACCTTCCTAGTCGGCCACGACATTACTGCAGCCGATTTCATCACCTGGGGTTCAATCAAAGGTAGCGTGATCAACCAAAGTATCGATGTTCTTCCATCTAACATTCATCAGTTGCACCGAAATTTATTGGTTTTCTCAAGAATGGGCAGCAGTATGTTCATCTTCTTCGGTGGATGTCTCACATCGAAAGTCTCGAGTCCATTCAAGCTACGCTCGCGAGCCTCGCAGCAGCTAAAGCCAATAAAGCCAGATCAAATAAAACGGCCGCAGGGTTCGCTCTTGGCCTCCAAAATGCAAAGGAAGGCCACGTCGTCACGCGTTTCCCGCCTGAACCCTCTGGGTACCTCCACATTGGTCATGCCAAGGCTGCGATGCTGAACCAGTATTTCGCAAAAATGTACAATGGGAAGATGATCATTCGTTTTGATGATACCAACCCCACAAAAGAGCGGGTAAGCCCTGTTTTTTTTTCGCAAGCCTATGAGGTCTCATAATGGAACGCCTAGGCTGAATTCGAAGAGACAATCTTGCAAGATTTGGAGCTCCTGAATATCCACGGAGATAAAGTGACTCACACATCAGATTACTTTGACCAGATTTATGAATTGGCCATCCAAATGATCAAGAGTGGGAAGGCTTACGCCGATGATACCGAGCAATTACAGGTGCGGACTTTTACTTTAGTAATCATGCATCAATGTCGACCGGGCCAAAAATCAGATGCGCGAGGAACGAGGCAAAGGTGTTGCGTCTGCTCATCGAGATGACTCACTTGATGACAACCTGAAGCACTTTGAAGAGATGAAGACTGGGTCTCCAGAAGGTCTGAGATGGTGTATCCGCGCAAAAATCAGTGTGGACAATCAGAACAAAGCTCTGCGTGACCCCGTTATCTATCGATGTAACTTGATCCCTCATCACAGAACTGGGTATGGAGCCATCTACTCTGATTTGCACCGAATATTAATACATCTTCCAGAGACAAGTGGAAAATATACCCCACCTATGATTTTGCGTGCCCAATCGTGGACTCCCTTGAGGGAGTTACCCATGCCCTCAGAACGAACGAGTATCGTGAGCGAAATGCGCAATATCAATGGATGATCAAAGCTCTTGGCATGCGCGGTGTTGACATCTGGGACTTCAGGTCAATTCCTCTCATCGGATCTGGAGTTGAAAGCCACTGACAACTCCTCAGTCGTCTCAATTTCATCTATACACTTTTGTCCAAGCGGAAATTACATTGGTTCGTAGACAGCGGAATAGTTGGGGGTTGGGATGACCCACGTTTCCCAACCATTCGGGGTTAGTTCTCCTATCAAGTGTCACAAGGCTGTTTCTGATGCCACTGCGGCAGGGATCCGTAGGCGTGGACTAACTGTGGATGCGTTGTCACAGTTCATGTTGGCTCAGGGGCCTTCACAAGCAATTGTATCGCTCGAGTGGGATATGATATGGGCCATTAATAAGAAAGTAATTGATCCTGTTGCTCCGCGGTTCTGGGCCATTGTGAAGGAGAACAGGTGCCGTCATCAGCAACACCAAACACCTGTCTGCAAGCTGACTCAGTCATCCACAGTGTCTTTGTAACCATCAACGGTGGCCCCCCTGCGCCCGAAGTGAGGACCCTACCACGGCATAAGAAGAATCCAGATGTCGGCGAGAAAAAGACCATATTTACGTCTACCATCCTTGTCGAGCAGGAAGATGCTATTTCCTTCGATGATCAAGAGGAGGTATGTCATGCCAACGATAGCCGAGAGACAAGTCTCATCCGCACTGATCGCATCAGATAACGTTGATGGACTGGGGAAACGCCATCGTCCGGTCTAAGACCACGGGCCCCTCAGGCGATGTCACTTCCCTCACGATGGACCTCCATCTTGAGGGCGATTTCCGCAAGACGAAGAAAAAAATTACTTGGCTTGCACAACCCTCCAAGGATTACCCCTTAGTCGACGTAACGCTTCTTGACTACGACTACCTGATCACAAAGAAGAAGCTTGAGGAGACGGACGACGTCAAAGATTTCGTCACGCCCGTGAGCGAGTTCCGGGAGGAGGCATTCGCAGACGCGAACGTAGGCACGCTTACTAAAGGGGACATTATTCAGTTTGAGAGGAAGGGTTATTTCATTTTTGACGGGACTGCGGAGGATGGGAAGCTCGAGTTCATCCGTATTCCCGATGGGCGCGCGGCTAATCTGGCTAGTAAGGCGGGGAAACCTGGTGTTATCGTCGAGGCTCCAGTGCCGGCCTTGGGGACTACCGCCGACGCTGATTCCGTCCCCTCCTCGACAATGTACAAGGTGCAGAAGATTTATGGCGAGGAACCAGTGAAGCCTGTGTCCACCACAAAGATGTACGCGGTCTCAAATGTGTACGAGTGATGTCAGGAATAGAAATCTAGTTGTGGTATTCTTAGAAGTAATAACTTACATGAATGTTGTGCTATGTAAAAGTTTATGGCGTTCGTGAATATTAAAATAAAATCATATTGGTGGTCCGCAGCACCAATTCTTGACACCGTGAAGTGGAATGTTTTTGACATTATCCTCCCAAGGTCTGAAGGTGGATTCCTTGTTATGAACAGGGATCTCGGAAGGTTTCGAACGAGCCAGCGCCCTCACAAATCGAATAAAAAAATGTCACAGGCAGGTTTCAAACATGCGTACACATCTAAGGGAAATAAATTTAGAATCTATTACAAGGTACCGCGGTTTGATATGGACCTTCGAGCAAAGTTTCATGATCAAATGTCTGCGCTACAAAAAGAGGAGAAAAAGACAACTAGCGGCAGGTTTTGAACCTGCACCATGCAGGAGGAACAAATTTCGAGTCTGTCAACAACTTGGCCATGAGACTTTCGGATGACTTTCGAAGACCTTCCCATGGCCTCATATCCAAGGTACGATCATGAACAAAAACTATGGTCCGCGGGTTTGGAACCTGCACCACAGAGCGGGAACAGATTTTGAATCTGTCACCTACTTGGCCATAAGTCCTATGGCTGACGGTCGAAGACCTCTCCATGAGCTTATGCTCAAGGTGCGCTCACAGAAAAAACTATCGTCCGCGGGTTTCGAACCTGCACTATCTAGGAGGAACAGACTTCGAATCTGTGAACCATTCAGCTACGACTAGCTGAGATAAATCGATGAGTTGACACCATACAAGTGGAACGAATTTCGAATCTGTGACATAGTACTACTAGTAGCGCCCAGTCACAACCGGCTGAGATGGACCTTCAAGGAAACTATCATGATTAAATGTCTGAGGTGCAAAAAGAGGAGAACAGACTACTGTCGGCAGGTTTCCAACCTACACATCCAGGAGAAACAGATTTCGAATCTGTCAACCACTTGGCCATGGGACTTGTAGTTGACGTTCGAAGACCTCTTCATGAGCTTATGTCCAAGGTGCAATCATAGAGAAAAATTATCGTCGGCAGGTTTCGACCCTGCACCTTCCAAGAGGAATAGATTTCGATTCCATGAACCGCTTGGCCACGAGCCTTGCAGTCCACGTCCGAAGACTCTTCCATGAGCTCATGCCCAAGGTGCGATCATAAAGAAAAACCATTGCTGGCAGGTTTCGAACCTGCACCATCTAGGAGGAACAGATTTCAAATCCGTTGACCATGTGGCCACGAGCCTCTTGTGCATGACATTCGCAGACCTTTCCTTAAGCTCATGCTCAAGGTGCGATCAGAGAAAAACTATTGTCGGCAGGTTTCGAACCTACACGGACAGATTTCGAATCTGTTGACCACTTGGCCTTGAGCCTTGTGCACGGCATTCGCAGACCTCTTCTTAAGCTCATGCCCAAGGTGCGATCAGAGAAAAACTATTGTCGGCGGGTTTCGAACCTACGCGGACAGATTTCGAATCTGTTGACCACTTGGCCATGAGCCTTGTGGTTGAAGTTCAAAGGCCTATTGATGAGCCCATGTCAAAGGTGCGATCATAGGACAAGCGAGCGAGAACCTGGGTAACAATCTCGAGCCTTGCCTGAAAGCCTCCGATCTGCCAAGAAGTATCCATGATGGTATCATGACGTGTTCGTGTTTGTGAACCAGGGTACGTCCGGAGAGGCCCGGTGTGTATACCGAGGGTCTAAGCTATTTGTCTGTGCGGGCACTGGGTATAGAACCTTGAACGGATCCAGGTAGTCATCTGGCACCATCATGATAAGGGGGGGACCCTTGATAGAGATGCTGCTGAATGTGTACGTATCTAACTGAGAAAAGACTCCGTGGGAGTCAGGGATTGGCTGACCGTCGGGGGCGCATGAACGCAATCAGCATAGATAGCGATTTTCTGTCGAATATTGCAGCTTATGGAAAACTTTGGTGTCACAACCATAAAAATTAACCACCACATGTAGTGGGAGAAGCAGTAATTCGTGCACACGTCAGGGATGTTTCAGATTTAGGCTAGATGAACATCCTTCTGTAAGCACATTGCTTAATTTCGGGACGGTAGAGAAAGAAGCTCACCATTTATATCACAGTCTTTGTTCCCTCATTAGTGATTAAAAAGGATAGGCCAAAAACAGACATGTTGAGAGATTTCAGTGACATTCGCTCCCATGCTTGGCAAGTTAGGGGAATTGTCAAAATGTAACATCTAACACAATAGCAAGAAGAGACGATGCGTATCAAAATTTCACGTTGAAGAGCTAAAAGTACACAAGACGATTGATACAGTAATGAGCGACAAGCCTATCAGGTATAAACACAGTACCTGAGTCTCATACTGATGGAAGCTATCTTCCTCAGCACCGATACCGTATTACATTGAAAGGGCGATTAAACGCCAGGGAGTAGTAATGCACGAGATTGAACGAAATGAGATAGGACTGATAGAGCTACACAGGAACGAGCGACGTTAGCGAAAGCAATGACCAGCAGTGTATGAATACAAAGAGGTGCAGGAAAGAAAGCACATAGATGCGACAGAAAAGCGATGAAAAATCTAAATCATCAAGCCGAACAGATCAAATAGATCTGCGTCGTAATCGTCGGCCCCAATTGGCGAGTGGTGTACTCCGCCAGAGCTTCGAACGATCTGATGAGTCTGTATGGAGATTGAAGCGACTTCGGCGGAGTACTTCCATCAAGATGAATGAAACTTCGAAGCGATATCAGATGATGACCCTAACTAAAAAGAGCAGAAAAATGTACCGAGGAGTTCCTCTGTTGATGCGAGGGGATGCGTTTCAAACTCCAGATAGTCATGTCCCAGACCGGGTATCGGAGCGGTAATGAAGCGTTCACCCACACGCATACTGTTGGTGTGGAAAGCACCTTTTGTTTGATTTGAATCATAGTCAAGAAGCTGCATGATATTCAGTAGTGATACCAGGCTTGAGGGAAAGCACAAACTGTCAGTGCATCTGGCGCTGCCATCCAGAAGTATTCTGTGTCAAAGCGTGTAGGTATGCCGAGGACATTACGACTTTGTGGTATTGAGAACGTGTGGATATGAAGGTGGATGAGAACGTACGATAATATGGCACTCGAGCACCCAAACATCCCTTTTGCTCCGATAATTTTTTCCTTGCTGATGACAATCTCTATTGGCTGCTTGCCCTTCCATCCGATCTCAGCGATGACCTCCCCTAGTTTATTATGTATTGTCGTCCTGCGAGTCTCCCCAATTTCGTCTTCACTCTCCGTGTCTGAATCTTTACCACTGTCACGGATAAAATGGGACCTGGTAAGGATGGTATATCCAAGAGCACCAGTCTCAGGAAAAACGAGAGGTGAGTTCAGAATATCCGACTTTGAAAATTTGAGGAGCATCCTGTTGTTGACTCGACGTAAAATGGGACGGGCAAAGGGGGAGCGAAATTCTGTCTTGAGAAACAGCGAGAATTTATATATTAGGACATATGTGTGCGGTGGTAAGGAGGTTACTTAGTACTGCCAGTGGAGTACACCAAGCTCGATTCAGCTGTCCCTTTGATCGGCGGCCGAATGCTCAAACAATTTCTAAAATTCCCATCAAGAAACTCCCATCTACATAGTATGTGCGGAAGCCATCCTGCTAATCATTTATTGTCCTACTGCCTGTCCGCCATGCCATCTAATCACATTTTCCCGTACTCTGATCCATCAGAGTGCCAGTAGAACATGCCTATGCAGTCGATTGCATATGTCCTGTACGAGTCTATATTTGGACATATAAAGCCCACGCCACAAGTTATTTGGTGTTATTGATGTTGTGGCAGGGGTTGAATCTGTGTCAGAACCAGTGATTTCAACACCGACAACGACGACGACGCCGGCTGAAACGACCGAGGGGCTCTTTGACCGATTCTCATTCACACTTGCACCTTAATTTCCTCAACAAACTGGATATTCAACGATCTCCTCTAAAGGGTTGGTGACAATAGATCCAATAGACTGGACCAGTTCAAATTGTTGCCGTGGACATGGTTCAACGCCGTTCACCACATAGAGTCTCGTTTCCTCAAAACAGCAATAATCTGGCGCGTAGACAGTACTCGCTCCGTCATACTTCCGCTGCCAAACGCGCTCTTGCTTTCGTGAATAGATTCCAGCGTTCCTCGGCTAATTCCCACGCGGTGGGCGCGTCTCCACCATCATCTTCAGACACTACCATTGATTCGCGTCCCATACTGGCTACATTACAGCCAAATTTGCGACGGCTACCGTCCCGTCAGTATCTATTGATGAAAAATAGCATTCGAGATGTGAGCCAATATCATGATGTCCCTATTGGTTCCAAAAGGAAACGCGTCGCGTCGGTTAATGAAAACATTTCTGGTGGTCGACCCACGCGCGGGGCTCCGAAATCGAAGAAGCTAAAAGCTTCACCGATCCGGGATTCTTCCAGCGAAGAACTCAGTGATATGGAAGTTGATGTTCCTGGTCGCTGGAATGTGTCTGACGCTTCTGAAATTGACTGCGATGAAGAAGCGTGTAAGTCCTTGTGCATTATGATCTTTGATGCACTGATTTCTTAAACCTACTGTCAGCCGATGAGTTTCTGATAAATGAAGCATCCTTGGGTCAGCTCAAACGTCGTCGAAAAGACGAACTTCTTCAGTTGTACACTGCAGCCGGTCTATCGGACGATGCGCACAACCTCACAAAGCTGGAGCTCGCAGAAGCAATTATTGCAGTGCGAGATGATATCGTGTCGTTACCTCCCTCATCTCCTCCTGGGCGGGACGCGAGCGACTGTTCCTCGGACGAGGGAAACGCAGCAGGCGGTGAGGAAACGGATGCTGGAACCAGATATCGAGTTCCCCCGGGTCTGCGGCGTCGTGCTACAGTCCACTTGGCTACCAACCAGGCGAATTCGCGCTTCTTGAAAACACGTAGTCTATCTGTTGGCCATATCAACGCTAGTCACTCATACCCCGACGAGCTACCAGCTGCCTCGAAGACCAATGGTGCTGTCGCCCCGACGTCAGTTGAATTTTCTAAACTGAATTCGGTACGCTAATATCTTACTCAGACGACGGACAACTAGATCCACATCCAGCCGATCTTCTCCCACACCAAGTTTCTCCAATCAGCTCCCATCCCCTCCTGCTACGAGATTACGTGCTCGTAAAGTATCCGCCGAGGTTGTCGTTCCTCGCACCTCCACGAGGAGTAAGGGCAAGGGCAAACAAGTCGAATTCAGCGAAGACGTCAAGATCGCCGGCTCTGCTGCATTGGGCGAAGAGAGTGAGCTTACCGATCTCACTGAGCTGGAAGAGAAAATTGTATCGGGCTCACCCAGTCCTCGTCGGCTGCGAAGTCGGGAGAAACGTGGTGGAGTTAGTGATGATCAAGAATCTGACACGCCAAAGCAACGGGGAAGGGCTAGACGGCAGACTTCGAGAGGGGATGAGGCAGAAAATTGTTTGGAGGATGAGGAAGAGGTCGATGAACTTATCTCATCTCCATCTCCTACTCCGCCGCCCATGCAAGGTCGAGCGACGCCCGCAAAAAGACGTCTTCGCCCTCGCAGACTACAAACACATACTCCCCCAAGCGACGGAGGAGAAGGTGATGACGAAGAGGAAGCCGATGAGGAAGAAGTCGAAGAGGGCGTGGAGATGAATGAAGATGGCTCGAGCATGGATGACGAGGAGTCAGAGCAGTCGGAGGATAGCCGAGATGTGGATGGAGATGATGACGTAGATGTGGAGGAAACTTCGTCACCTCCGCTGACGACTACTCCACGGAAGCTCCGCAATGGGAAGGTGGTTGGGGAAGAATGCCAAGAGGAAGAGCCTGGTGAAGATGAGGAGCAAGATGATAATGAGTCGGTTGACCTAGAGGCCGAGGATATTGACATCGACGCTGAAGGGGAAGATGAGGTCGAGGATATTGAGGAGGCTGAGGAGATTGATGAAGCCATAGACGGAGATGACTGTTGGTTTGTTTTTTCTTGGTTTCTTATGTTGCTCACACAAGTCTTACAGTCGATCTCGCCGTGGCCACCAAGAAGACCCTTCTCCGTATGCGTCGCGATAACCTTGTCCGGATGTGCGAGACTCGGGATCTGGATGTTGCTGGTACGAAGCCTCAACTCGCGCGGTCACTCCTTCAGTGGCGAGATCAACGAACGAGCGAGTTCTCTTCACCCTCTTCCACAGGCACCATTCGTCCACCATCAACCGTTCATCACCGTTCTAATGGCCGGAGAAAGATCAAGAGCCGCAGCCAAAGCAATACTCCTCCAGTCCTCCTGCGCTCCCATCGAATTCATCAAGACGAACCACGCACGCCTCCTTTGTCGGGTGAGAACACAACTCAGCCTGAGCAAGAGTTAGAATTGGATCTCGAAAGCCTGGGTTTAGAAGATCGAGAAATTCCACCCGATAAACTCACGAAACTTGAGAAGATTGGAAGCGGAGGCTTCAAGGACGTGTTCATCGGTAAGTTCAAGGGCAGACGGGTCGCCATTGCGGAATTTCGAGATCAGCTCAATTCAAGTACGTCGCACCTATCCATGAGGTTTTCACGTTGTGAACATGCGCTGTAGTGGATATCAAAGAACTCAAGCTTCTCGGTGGCTTTGATCATCCAAATATAGTTCGCTTCGTAGGTATCTCCGTGGAGGCAATGTTGAATTCGTGGTTTACACTCCTCTGCAGCTTGGCGTCAGCATACCGGAGAACACCCGCGAGACACCCGTCATGATAGTCAGTGAACTTTGCTCAAATGGCGACCTCTTCGACTATATCCGCAATGTTCCTGCTCCATCCCTGAAAAAAGTTGTACGTACGCTTGACATTCTATTTCTCTTCTTGCCTATGCATCTTCCTCACAGTTGAACATTATGCTGGATATTGCTCGTGGCATGGAATACCTTCATATGCGCAAGCCCTCCGTCATCCACAGAGACTGTAAATCATCTAATATCCTCATTACTTCTCGTGGCACGGCGAAGATTGCAGACTTTGGTTTAGCCAAGGTGAAACAGTCCACGCGGTCTATGGTTCGTAGTCTGGTTGGTACTGTTAACTGGCAAGCGCCCGAGCTTTGGCATGCGCATCCCAAATATAACCACAAAGTCGATGTCTTTTCGTGCGCCATGGTGTACTGGGAAATGTTCCAATGGCACGTACCCAACAAGAAGTTCCCTTGGGAGGTAAGTCTATTACCATTCTCTTTCTGTCTCAGTACGAAGTCTTTTTAAGGGAATGAACGAGCATGCCATTTACGATATCGTTGGAGCGAAACGCCAGAGGTGAATTGTCACCTTGCAGTCCAATTATCTTGCACACTGACAAGATATAAAATCAGACCGTCTATCACGGGCTTGCGGAAACAATGGTGTCCAGACATCATCGACCTCCTCGAGCGGATGTGGGCTCATGATCCTAATGATCGCCCAACTATGTCTGAAGTCGTTAAAGAGTTGGAACGCATTGCCACCTGACGATCTCAAGCAGACTCAAATCTTTATTCAATTATTGTCGGTCTCGAACCTGACGTCGCTAACGGAAATTCCTCGGTTTGCATCGGGGATGATTGTTTATTCTGTGTCATTGGTTTCCTATACACTATCATCTTCGTCATTATCATTTGCCCTCAACTTATATCCCGCATTGTATCCTACCGTAGCAATCCAAATCCGTGCTTGATATGTAACCGGGGGGAGGCGTTTACCCTGAAATTGAATCATTGATGCATTCATGTGCAATATTGCCAGTGCTTGACATATGCCGAAAAGACAAGAAGGAAAACTGATTGTATGTCGTTGAGGCTTGCAAGGTTACTCCGTCAGTTGTGAAGTCAAATGACACGTGACATATATATAGCCTGCACTATGAATAACTTTGATTATGTTTATGGTATGTAATCGCTCCTCATTGTCACCGTCACTCAACTCAGTTTCCAACCACTGCTTTATTTTGTGCCCTACCTACACAGGCTGAGTCCTGGCATAGTGGGTATTTCAAGAAAAACGCTCACCTTCAAATGTATCAACTCACTCGGGTCTGCAAGCCAAGCAGGGCTAGATTCGTCCACTTAGGGATTGGAGTACGACCACTGCTTCTCAGACATCTTCCGAGTCAGCCACTGACGACAGATGCACTGGAACCGCCAAAACCCTCAAAATCAAGGCCGCAGATACCAACCGAGCCTCTTCCAAGGTCGCGTTTACTTAGCCGTATTCTACTGGTAGCAAAATATACCGGACTTGCGGCATTCTCTTCGACATTTGGGATTCTGTTACTAGGCGCAGGGATATTCATTCATGACGCTTTTACTTATACGAACAAGGATGTCGATCGCGTACCGGTGTTACCTCTCGCACTTCATCCTGAGCAGGGGGGACCAAAGAACCTCCCAATTGTAAGAGCACTTGTGGATGACGTAGAGGATGATGAGGCGAAAAAGCTTTTGGACAAACCGAAGTTGGTGATTGTAGGAGGAGGCTGGGGGGTAATGAGTGAATTTTCATGTACCGCTATCGCTGATATATACATCCAACTAGGCTGTTTCCGTCCTGGACACACTATCTCTCGGTGACTGGCACGTGACCATCGTGTCGCCAGAAACCTTCACCACATTTACCCCGCTTTTACCTTGTGAGTAAGTGTTAAATTGGCATTTCACAAGTTTAGCTGAACCTTGCTCATGGTGCGTAGCGGCCGCGGTTGGTACAGTCCAAGTTCGCAGTTTGGTTGAGCCCCTACGCAAGATCGTAGCGCGTCTTCGTGGCCACTATGTAGACGCCAGGGCTATTGACCTTGTGATGTCTGAGCGGTTACTGGAACTGGAAACGCTGACTTCGACTGGCAAACCTCAACGTGTTTATCTTCCGTGAGACGCCACTGTCAAAACGTTCATGTTACTTGACATCATTAATGGTCATTTATAGCTATGATAAACTAATTATTGCATGCGGGTCAACTTCCAGTACACACGGCATCCAGGGTCTAGAACACTGTTTCCAACTCAAGACCATATCAGATGCGCAAGCCATCCGGCGACGAATCCTTGGTAAGACCTTTGCGGTTTGTGCCACAATAATTCATTTGTGGCTTTTCAGACAACTTCGAAACAGCCAGTCTTCCTACCACAACCCCTGAAGAACGCAAGCGTTTGTTATCATTCGTTGTTTGCGGAGGTGGCCCCACAGGTGTTGAGACAGCAGCCGTACGTCTATCTATCTCTATCATAGTGTGTTCATATCCGATAAAAATGAATTTTGTTGATGCAGGAAATTTACGATTTCTGTCAAGAAGATATCGTAAATTACGTATGTTTTGCAGTCGTTCTACCTTGAGTTGTACCTGACTTGTGCTGTATAGTACCCCAAGATATGCCGTGAGGAAGTCTCGATCCATGTAATCCAGTCGCGCGAGCATATTCTCAACACGGTGCGTGAAAATGCTTAAGAAAGCTTCAAGTGTAAACCTTACTTCGAGCAGTATTCGGAGGCCATCTCAAAATATGCCGAGGTATGCATGACTTATCGAGAGCGCTTCAAAGTGCTCTAACTGAGCAACTCCGTCAGGAAAAGTTCCGTCGTGATAACGTCGACCTAGTCACTTCTGCTAGGGTCGGTGCTGTTCACCCTGATCATGTCGTGTACACCGTGCGGTCTCCGGACGGGACGATTTCTACCCATGAGATCCCGACAAATTTTGTCTTGTGGTCAACTGGCATTGCGATGAACCCCTTTACCCGTCGCGTCTCTGCCTTATTGCCCAATCAAGTACACAAGAAGGCGATCGAAGTTGATGCTCATCTTCGTGTAAAAGGTGCGCCGTTGGGCGATGTGTATGCTATTGGAGATTGTGCAACTGTGCGTCTATTTATACTGTCTCCTGGTGCTTGGCGTGGACTTCATGGCGTTTAGATCGAGACGTCCGTTGTAAGCCACCTGCTGGAGTTGGTTGATGAGGCCGACAAAAACAAAGATGGCAAGATCGACTTTGATGAATTTGATTTTATGGGTATGTCGGTGGCCTTGTTCAGAAAACGTTGTTTTGACGGCTACTAGTTGCAAGGATCAAACACAGGATACCCATGGCTGAGTCACAGTTGCAGAAGGTCGGTTTTTGTGCATGTTCTAAGAAGGCCTTAATGAATCCATCCTTTCACTCAGGTCCGAACTTTATTCGATTTGTATGACTCAGACGCAGACAACAGTCTTTCTCTAAATGAACTGTGCAAGCTGTTGGAAGAAATTGGAAATAAGATAACAGCACTTCCTGCCGTAAGTGCTCTTGGTTTAAGCGTCATATTACGATTACCTTGACTTTGGTATCATCCTGGTCCAGACCGCTCAAGTAGCTTCTCAGCAAGGAAAATATCTTGGCAAGAAGCTAAGTCAGTTAGCGAAGAAAACGAGAGGTCCTCGAGGCGAACGGCATACAAGACCTGGATGAGGCTGTATCCACACCATTCCGCTATACTCATCTCGGCAGTCTCGCCTATATTGGCAACGCCGCAGTCTTCGATTTGGGCAATCTGTCGTTCATGGGTGGCCTCATGGCCATGTATGCGTGGCGAAGCGTTTACTGGAGCGAGCAGGTTTCGGCCAGGACACGATTTCTCTTAATGATGGACTGGCTCATTCGGTACGGGCTTTGCTTTCCTTATTCATGCCAACGCTGATGGTTGATACTTGCATTCGCAGTGGCGTATGGGGTCGGGACTTATCCAGGCTTTGATTGAACAGGACACTATTGCAATATCATCAGTCATCCCATTTATTCTTACTCATTATCCGAATCTTCTCTCCACGATGTGTACCGTGTACGCATCATTTTGCTGGACTCCATGTAGAACAAACCCACAGAACATTGTCCCACGAAGTCTTGTACATTCCATGATCTTAGAATGGCTGTCTTGCCGACAAACGATTCTTGGCTATGTGGAGTACTGTTGTCATCTTTCGGTTGGGAGCTTAACATCGAATGAGCACGGGAAGAGTACGGTACAGCGGCCGCAAAAGAAAGCTGAACCACTCAGCACAGGTGCAAGAATTCAATCTGTACCCAATATTCAGGACTTCTGTAGGCCAACTTCGCCTCGAACTCTGGATGCTCCTTCAGGTTCGACTATGTGTTGCTAAGTGTAATAATCTGGTGAATCAAGTTACTAGCAAAGCAAATTCGATATCCAGTAACTCATGTTTGAATAGGTTGTCAAACTTCATACTTATCAAGCTTCAGTCTGAAATCAGAACAGTTTGAAACTGTAGAAATTGTGACGTTCCTTGTGGAAACAATAGTTCAGCTCTTCATCTTGCAAGGACCCATGCTAAGTACAGTTGCGCTGAAAGGCCGTGTCCTCCAAACTCCCTCACAGATCAAGGGCATTTTAGACATACCGCTCGAGTCCCCTTATATGGTCATTTGTCTGGTCAAGGATTCCATGTACAAGAATCCTCGAAGGATGATCCCATGAGACATTTTTTGTTCGACTTTATTCCTGCCAATCAAAGGATCCTAGAAGGGCTGTCTTGCCGACAAGCGATCCTTGATTGGGAGCGAGTATCGTCATTTTCCGGTTGGGAGCATCGATGCTGGTACTAAATGGACAAGGTAAGAGTGAGCGATGCACGCCATAGCGACTAAAAGAGAAAGAAAACTCGGAGCTGCGCAATAAAGTGCAAGACGTACACAACAAGGAAACCGACCACACTCAGGTCCAAAATCTCTTCGTCATAGCGTTCGGACTCATCCGGATTGAAGGGTGCAAGCAAGGCGAGGATGGAATTAAGTAGGCCCGAGTTGCTGGACGCAGGATCAACAAGCACGGGCTGCATCTCCGACAACATGCGTGCAGCACCAATAGGCAATGCGGAAGAGGGAGCCAAGTTTTCTACGGCGAGCGGTCTCGAAGATCAGCCACGTGTTGATGCGTGCAGAAACATTGCTTACCGGCACCAATGCGATAGATCGTCAAATCCTCGAATTTGACGACACATGAGGATGGCGAAAGGACGAGGTCTGCCACCGCTTCGCCTCCAACAATCGCGGAGGCTATGCCAGGGGGTGGGTCTATTTTGTGGCCGTACATGTAACTATGCAGTTGATACTTGTGCACGCGTTCCCGATAACTATGGTCCAATTCAACCACCTGGTCGGGGTTTGTGAGGCGCAAGTCAAACAGGATTGATTGATAAGAACACATACTCCTCCTGACTTTGGTATCTTGACCACTGTAAACCGGTTGCCAAACAGGCGTTGCATTTCGACGGTCAGTTTTTCGTGTCCGACGACGAGAATCACATTGACTATCATGGAGTCAGGTGAGGTACCAATGCATTCAATAAATCGCACTTCTGAAAGCATCAACACATGCTTTTATGAGCGTATGCCTGTTGTCCGGCGCGCTGCCAGAACTCGATGCAAAAGATGATGGGGTGTCGACAATTAAACCCGACACGCGCGCTAGGAATCCACGATCATTGGTTGTCCTGCGCTTGAGACATAAATTGATTCTCCGCACCCTCCGGATCATCGTCATCCCTTTCTCTGATATTTTCTCCCAAATTTCGGATAAGTCGGTCTAGTAGAACTGGGTTCCGTTTAGTTTCGGGATGTCCATACCAATAGCTTAGCGGTATCAACGCGTTCGAAGAGAGAGCGGTAGGAGCTGATGTAGCAGCAGAGCCAAGAGGATTAGCAGGTGATGCTGTAGCTATAGGACTGCGAATTGGAGCGGCCGAGATGGCTCCAGGAATTGCCCAACCACCCTGACTCTTGACTCAACACAAGGAAGACAGACGCGATTCTCGCATGCTCACCTCACTCGGATCGACATTTACCAATACCGGAGACCAGTTCTGCCCTGCCCTAACAGTATAGTTTGTCAGAATTTTGCATACTGTTGTCTTTCCCGAGTTCTCGGGACCAAGAACAAGGACTCTTGGTGGCTCTGCGTTGGCATTTGCATCATCATCTGAAGCAGGAGACCCATGCACAATACGGAGTGCTCTGACACGCATTTGCTCGAACGCAATGTGCACATTTGCATATGCCGCCATAGGGGTTTCTTCGGATACATATTCAGTGGAGGGGTGGCCTGTAATGTGCAGAGTGAAATAGATCAGTAACACAAGTCGTGTGTAACAACAAAAGAGTAGGACTCATCTCCAAGGTACAACCCTGCCAGGTGAAGACTGCGGCCCTGCATTCGGTCCCGAAAAGATATGTTTTGCCCTCCGCAAGTTCTGCACCGAAGACCTCGGCCTGTCCATGAGCCAGCTGAGGAATGGGTTCAGAAGGTGTGGGGCTGCCTAGAATGAATTTGCCTCGTGGTTGCGTACCAACTTACCTTGATTGCTAGGGAGGTACCAGGATCGAGCTCGAACCTATACTCTGTTTCTGGTTCAAGAACCCACTCTTTGATATCAGGCTGCATTCCATCAAAATGTGAATCAGACATCATAAACCACTTAGTATTGATGGGCAAGATTCAAGATTCTTCTGAAAGACGGAGTGAGATCGAACGCGGTCAGCTTCGCAGCTTCGTGAGCTCAGATCAATCGGCGTTGTTCCACGACACACGCGGCGACGACGTATTTGCGGAAGGTTCTGATTGCGACGGATGGAAGTGAAAGGCAAGGAAGCAGCGCAGATTGATTCCTTGCGTTGTGCCTGCTAGTAATTTCGTTGGTTTTTGAACCAAACTCAAACTTTGAATAAGATTCTTCTCGTCTTCGAGTTCTCATCTAATAGCGTTCAATCCAAGCTTCCACTTTTGATTTCTGAAACCCGACGTGTCCAAGCCGCCGCTATCAACGGACAACTCAATGTTTCGTAATAAATGGCATCCGCCGGCATTAATAGTCTTTTCAATACCCAACCTATTTCAATTAGATTGTCCACTGCGCTTTGACGGTGATCAGAAATGCCATAAAGGCGCGGCAGAGGTTACAGCTTATAAGGTCTCTCTCTTCTTTCGCTCTTCCCAAATCATTTAAACATGGACACAGCTAGCGACAAGTCGACTGATAAAAGGGAGGACCATAATACAGTACACAGCTATGACGTCGATGTCGGTGCTCAGTTGTTTGCTGAGACAGACATTTCCCTCACTCCACAGGAGGCTTCTCGCCTGAGGTATGTTGTTTCATCGCCATTAGGCCTCCCATTCATGAGTTCTTATAGGGCTAAAATTGATTGGCATATTATGCCACTCATGTGTGGTAAGTCTTTGAAACTCTTCAAGTTTTCCGCTTGACAAAGATGCATTGACTCGGACAGTCATGTACCTGTGAGCATCCTACCCCCAATTGCCATGTTTCTTCTGAACGGTCTATGCAGAATTACCTTCATGGATAAAACCACCCTGGGAGAGGCAGCGGTGCTGGGCATACTGTGCGTGTTGCCCACATGTTGTCACGTTTACATTCGCTAAACTCTCGCCATGTCAGCGAGGATGCACATCTAACTGCTAACCAGTATGACTGGCTTGGCACGATATTTTATCTAAGCTACCTCGTTTTTCAATACCCTCAGAACTTGGCATTGCAGCGCTTCCCCGTTGGAAAATGGATGAGGTACGTTAAGAGTCATTTGCATCCAACATGTTCCAGTTCTCATGTGCATTCAGCATCAATATCTTTCTGTGGGCCGTGGTCCTGCTATGTCATGCTGCTTGCAAATCTTTCGGATCACTGTTAGCGGTACGCTTTTTGCTGGGGATGTGCGAAGGTGCTATAACCCCCGGCTTCCTGATTGTCACATCCATGTTCTATACTCACGCCGAGAAAACGAGGCGTGTCGGTTATTGGTGTAAGCTCTGGTTCATTTGTTTATTCTCTATCTCATTTTGTCTTAGTTTTGATGAACGGTTTTGCTGTGATTATTTTGGGTTTCATCAGTTTTGGCCTTCTTCACACGAATACAACCTCCTTCATGCCCTGGCAATGGTGAGTTACGCAATATTACATGATGCGGGGCAGTACCTCACTGGATGCATGAGGCTCATGATTATCACTGGTACCATTACATTAATCACATCCATGCTCTTCTGGTGCGTATGTATGATCATCGCGTAAATCAACTATTCATCCCCTTTGATTTAACAAGGTTTTTCTTTCCTGATTCGCCCACAACCGCTCGGTTCTTAACTCCCGAAGAGAGAGTATCGGCAATTCGCAGAATTCAAGCGAATCAAAGTGGCGTGGAGAACAAGCATTTCAAGAAAGAACAGTGTGTTTTAATATCCATTGTTAGTTATGTATCACGCGTCATGCTCTTTTCGGCAGGTTCCTCGAAACCATCAAGGATCCAAAGACGTGGTTGATGGCATTCTTTGCAGGGTCTGCGTACGTTTTTGAACCATTACATATCCGCGTGTCTAAGCATTCACGTGTTTTATTAGAAACATTGTGAATTCTGTAAGAAGTTGTTTAATAACTCGAGTTTACATACGAAGTACTAATGCATCTTAGCTCACTAATCAACGTCAGTTGATTGTCGCACAATTCGGTTTCAATGGTATCCAGACAACTCTCCTTGGCTGTGTTGATGGTGTAGTCGAAAGTGCGTCGCTCTTTGTGTTGCACCATACCTTTTTCACCTCCCCGCATGATGCAGTTCTTACCATTTGGCTGGGAGTGGTTCTTGCTTCACAACCACACATCGGCAGGTCATACGCTGGTGTACTAATGTATATTCCTGCGATACTCGGCTCGATACTTGTTAGCACACTTCCGTTCTCTAACAAAATAGGTTTACTATTCTCGTACTGGATCTCAAGTACGTATCGTGATTTCATTCGGCGAGCGCCTTGAGGCGTAAGGCACTGACGGACCTTTTCATTTCATCGTCCAGTCTTTGCGATTGCGCCATTTACCATCTTCCTTGGTTGGGTCAGTTCGATAACATCCGGACACACGAAACGTATGGGCCGTTTATTTTTGTCCCATTTGATCACAGGCTCAATGATGTCTGCTCAGGGATCACCACCAATGGCATCGTCCTGTGCTCATATGCGATTGGTAATGCCGTTAGTCAGTTTATGTGGAAGGCACAGTATCAACCCAGGTTTGTGAAAAACTCGTTCTCCAACACCGATCATCACGGGACATGCTAATTTTGATGCAGGAACCATGTTCCATGGGCTGTAATCACATCATGCAATTTTGCTGCCGGTATCGCCTTGGTGGTTCTTCGTTTCATGCTCGTCAGTGAAAACACAAAACGGGAGCGTGAAAACCCCGACAACAAGCATGATGCTGTGTATATACTAGACGAATCGGGTGCGGAGAGGAAAGTGGACAAAGCCTTCCTCGATCTTACGGACAAACAAAACCGTGACTTCCGCTATGTTTTATAAGTGTTGCCATGGTAATCACGATTCCCCACCAAAAACATTTCTAGTTCTTCGTCCTCAAGTGTTTTGAAAGAAAGATGATATGATTGTTGAGCCTTTTATACCTTATATCCTTGTTACATCTTGTCCATGCCTATATTGTTTGGTACTTTTATAATTTCTGGGCAGGTGTTCTGATATATTCCTTGTACAAAATAGAGGTCTACTGTGTGCTATGATAATACAACTTCGGGTTTGATCAAAGAAATGATAAAACTTTCGTCGGCCGACGAACAGCCGCAGAGTTTCCTTCCAGATGCTTATATGCAATACGGAAATCAGGGACGACCTTTTTCGACGTCGATGACCTCCTTACATCTTTCTTCATAACGATCGGCCTTCCAAAGAAGTCCACAGGCGGCTGGTTGGCGAACTCAGTGAATGATCTACAAAATACAAAATCATCCTAACCTTGTCTGCAATGTCCAATTTCTCGGACGTGCGTGCTCGTTTGTTTTCGGGGCCTGGCTCAGAGGAGGCATCCAAGCGGCGCAGTTGATCGTTTCCATCTATAACTTCCATGGGCTCGGGAGCTTCGTCGACATTTTCCGTGACGCCCTTCCTTGATCTGATGGTCAAATGAGCGATGCAGACACCGAATGAGCATATAGACAGACGTTTTGAAGAAGTTGGCTTTTGCTTGTTCCTTTCCTTTCTCCACCGCGTCTGCTTGCTTTGCGACGAGTGCGGCGTCAATCTTGGATCGAGTTAGAATGTTAATATCATATTCTTCTGAAGTCACAAACCTCAGTGGCGACCAACTGTCGAACAGCGTACCGAGAGACGGCGATATCTTCAGCGCGCTTGCCATCGTAAGTAACAAAAACATCGATCGGACTACGTGAACGAATGTCATCAGGCAGCGAGGGGATGCATCGTGCAGAACTCACGGGTCAAGCCTATACACATTTTGGCCATCCTCAGCCTTCTCTTGCACAAAGCGAAGTTCAAAAGACACCATAATATCCACCAAGCGCAAGAGAAGGGCTCTTTCCTGTGGCTTTATCACTTGACTGTTGACCTGAAAAATATATATCTTGAGATAGCAAGCAGGTGTGGCACGATCCACTCACTGGTCGCAAAGGAGGGGATATTATACGATTGATGAATGGCGCAAATTCGAGTTGCAAGACTTCACCTGTGACGAGGTGTCTGTTGGCTCCTGCAGTCCGGCCAGTAGAGCGGATACCGTTTGCTAACGATTTGTAAATTTCTTCGTTTGCGCGCGTCAGCTGCAAGTTCTACTAGGCATGAATATTTTGCAACCACGCAAGAAGTAGACGCTTACATCCCAGTCCGAACTATCTCGTTCTATCCGCTTTTCCCCTCGTTCTCGGAATAACGGATGGAAAGGGACTAGGAAATATGACAAGTATGTATGCAGCGCGAAGTCCCCGTCCGTATACATGACTGATGAAAAGGAGTCAAAGGTCGTCAACCACTCCCCAGCCTTCTCGTAGTGGTTCAAGTTCGCATCGTGCCGGTGGCAATTGATATAATGCGCAAAACAGCCTATCTTTGGGTAAATAAATGGAACGGATGTCGTAGATGTTGCACTGACCATTTGCTATACTTGCAGGATTGTTCAACCCTTCAATTGTATGACTTAGGCGGTTCACATATCGTGCCTCTTCTTCTTCGCCCATACCAAGCTCTTTGACACGTTTTCGGGATAGAGGTGCAAATATTTCGTTGATTACGGAAGTTGCAGTTGTGTCCCCCTCCTTCATGCCCACTGTAGCACGGCGAATGAGAGGTTCGGTTACCTCATCATTGCGAGACTTGATGAACTATGAAGATTGAGAGTTTTATAAGCGCAGTGTGTACACAAAGTAATCACACACCTGCAGAGTATTGAGACAGCCTCGGAGATCGCCTTTGGCCACGCCGACCAAGGTACTCAATGCCCTAGTATCAGCCCGTAACCCCTCCAACTCGCAAATCTCGCGGAGACGCTTGACGATATGACCATCGGCAAGTCTCGTATACCGAATCTGCCGGGCGTGAGGACGGAGTTTGGCAAGTGCATTTGCATTTTGATCATTACAAATGCATATTATCGGGCGAAGCAGGGGACGCTTGTCTTTCTGGTCGTTCTTTTTCCCTGCCAAAAGGAGTTTGGGGGAGTGTCATCATTCTCAGTGGAAAACTCACGTTTGTTCTTTGGCTTATCAAAGGTGAGTGAAACCAGCTTGTTTACAAATCCACTTGACTAGTAAAATGCGTCAGTGATCAGTCAGGATCATCATTCATAACACATACGTTATCCCCGCCTCCTGTGGCCCCATCTATCTCGTCGATGATGAGTAACATGGGTTTCACGCTCCCGACTGCAGACCCTGACTCCAGCGCCGGTCGTATTCGCTCATCGATGACCTGTGCAGAGCGCGCATCACTGTGCGGAGTGAGCACTAGACCAAAAATGGCGTTGGAGAAGCAGACCTCGCGTTTATCTCCATTACTTCATATCCCGCCTGCTTCGCGATAACATGAGCCAATGTCGTTTTACCAAGCCCAGGGGGACCGGATATTAGCAGTAGCTGTTAAAGGCCTCATATAAACAAATGTACGCGTTGCGTTGTATTATATGAATGACTACCTTTTCTCGTGGCCGGTGGTATTCATCGTCAGGGTTATAATTCTCATCATCTTCCCGCATCCTCTTCTTACTCTTCCTCTTACCAAATACACACCAATCCCATTGCTTTACCCAAGCCATTGTTTCACGAGCAACACGCTCGTTACCTAAGAGTTCTGTGAATTTCCGAGGACGATATCGATCAACCCAAAGTGTATCCTCTGGCACTAGATTTGAGGGCTTGTGTGACTCAGACGTTCTGGTAGTGGTTTTCCTGCCAAACCATATGAGATTGTATTCCCAATGGAGTCAAAGGAGACACACAGAAGGGACGACTTCGAAGCACTAGCAGCCGATAATTCGTCCTTGAGTCTGTGTATAGGGACATCTAATAGGTTGCTTAATCGTGTTGGAGCAGAAAGGGTCTGAACACAATGAGCATGAAGAAGGAAGGGAATGCATACGCATCTTACCTTCTGGGTTGTGCCTACGTACCGCTTCCGCCCTATATAGATTGCATTCCCGTCATATGTAGTAGCACGAAGCGGAGCACGTATGTGTGTAGGGATAAATGATCTAGAGGATGAAGACACATTGTTGCGGGGACTCTTTGGGATGAGACCTAGGATGTCTGATATGGGAAGAAAATGATCGTCTGGAGGACCATAATAGTCAATGAGCAATCTTAGAACACTGGA
The DNA here is from genome assembly GCA_016758765.1 of Suillus cothurnatus. Lineage (NCBI taxonomy): Eukaryota > Fungi > Basidiomycota > Agaricomycetes > Boletales > Suillaceae > Suillus > Suillus cothurnatus. The sequence continues at coordinate 728,139 of JABBWL010000004.1, read as the reverse complement.
ATGCACGACCTTGTGATTCATGTAATATCCCACTTGATGAAAAGGTATCAGTTTGCGCTAATATACTAAGGTCAGTGGCAAGCCACAGGAATGCATGTCTACTCACATCCGCCCACATCCTGTGATCCCAACAAACCATTTGGTTGAAATGCGTTCTTCTTCTCTGTTTGTTCACTTAAACTCAATTCATCTACGCCATGAAGCTCCTGCACTCGTTCTTGTGGTTGTGCATAAGTTGGGGCAACACACAATCCGCCCAAAAGGCCATTCGATAAGAAGACGGAGCTGAGCCCATCTGTGGTAGGTGAGGAGCCAAGCAACGAGGTCGATGGACCGGGCCCAAGTAATCCAGTGGCTACAAATGTGTCTTCCATGAGGGTGAGTGATGATCGATGAGTGACTTTGAGCGTACAGTCGCGTCGAAACACGCGTCACCGTGGGAATATTGACGCGACGCGTTTGTGAAAGTCCCCGACTCCATTTCTCGCGCAACTTGATTTTCAAGACGCTCCTTTAATGTCCCCTGTCACTTTTCTGTATGACTTCTAATTTTATGTCATGTCTGTTAGTAACCTTCTGATTTACAATCATGGCCATGCTTTCTAGTTTCGACCTATTCAACTGCGCTGCCCTTTTCAGCAACCATCCAAATTCCAATGTATAATCTAGTTATCCTCCGTTGAACACCAGAAACTACCCTCCCTGATAGTCCTGGTCCTTGTCAGTGGATAATTACACCTAGAGACATTGTGCTCACTGCTTCATGATGCCATTGACCCATTCCATGTCTACCTTGTTGCAGTCCATGATCTCATTCTTTCTTCCATGAGCATGTTTCACCACCAAAATTTTACATTGTCTGCATTCTCCATAACACCTGCTATCATCTGAACCAATCTGTGGGTGCAGTGAATGTCAACAATTGATAAGATAGTCCTCAAACAGTTACAGTTAATGTTGCATGCTACATCAGGAAAAACCAATGTCAGTGTAGTCCCAGTGACAGCTACATATTGCTATGTGGTCACTGTAGTGATATATAGCTGAAATCTGGGCTATGTAAAGCTATGGGAGGCACTGGGAGTAGTTGTATTCACTGTACTAGTAGTGATTTGGAATTGACAGAAGTGTGTTCTAATACATGGAAGTCTTCATGGAAAAGGTAGTTGGTCAATAGTTTCATTGATATCAATTTATCCTCGCTTGAAGTTATGTTTACTCAGTGTCTTATCAATGAAACCCCTGGACTTCATTGTATCTCGTTACTCCTTCCTAGAAATTTAGTTTGTATGGATCCATATATTCTACTATGTCTATCTGTCTACAGGCCAGAAGTCAAACAACTGTAAAGTCCTTGATTTCATTCCAAATGCCCTTACCCAGGCCCTGCAAATGCCTTCCAATTAAGAATAAGTACACACAAGGCCAAACAATCATGTAAGCATCTTGGACTGCACTTGGATCTGGAACTTCACAGACTTCAAATTTCCACATCAACTTAGACTTAGACTGTTCAATGAATCAAAGACCCACTTGCACATTCCCTACAGGGAAAACAAGAACCTGACTGGTACCACTTGCTACACCTCAATCAACACCCATTTGGGAGTCAAGTGGGCTCGTCATGATGACCTAGAGTCTCTTAGACTTGCCTACATCCTCATGTACTTCTTGTGTGGCTGCACACTGTTAATGGACCTAATAATAGACTTTAAATTGGCTGCAGCACAGTCTTAAAGGCTGCTGCTAATAATAAGAAGCAGATTCAGAGGTATGTCAACAGGATCATGGAGAAGAAGATGACTACTCTCACCAATATCCTTTACTGCAGCTTTCCCAATGAGTTCAGCATTTTCTTGAACTACACTTGTGCCCTCCACTTTAATGACAAGCCCAGGCCTGATTATTCTTACCTCTGCAAGCTCCTCTGCAAACTTTTTATTTGTGAAGGCCACCAGTATGCTACACTGGTGCCCTCTGCTTTGATGACAAGCCTGATTACTCTTCCCTCCACAAACTCTTTTGTGACCCTTTCAGCTTTGATGACAAGCCTGATTACTCTTACCTTCACAGGCTCTTTTGCAACCCTTTCATTTGTGAAGGCTTCTAGTATACTATACCGGCGCCCTCTGCTTTGATGACAAGCCTGGTTATTCTTACCTCTACAAGCTCTTCTGCAACCCTTTTGTTCATGAAGGCTTCCCATATGACTATATCTTCAAAAACTGACAGTGGACATGGGTATATTTTTATATAATATAGATAATTGTAGCTCATTTTTGCAATTTTATCAAAAATTTACTGCATTATATTAATATGCAATTGTGTAAACTCTCATGGGCCTTGGAATCATGTAATGCCATTGGAATGAGCTTCCAGAGCCTGACCTTGAAATTGGAGTTATGGACCTGGAATGGTATTGGGATCATCTTGCAAGACCCCTCCTGCCTCTTCCAAGGGCCTTACATATAGTTCGGGTGCGCTTCCAAGTACTTTGTAATGCTGCTGGCAAATTGAGGCCTTCCAATGCCTTTTGAGGCATGCCAGTGGACTTAGAATTTTCCAACACATCTCTGCAATGAGATTATAAGTTTTTCAAAGTCTTCTAGTAGAAGAAACAAAGAGGTTTGTCCCTAACTGATTCACCCAGTGTGTCACCTGCAGGTGAGAGAAGCCACTGAGTTTCTTGATTCCATCCCTGAAGGGCACTGACACCACAGGGGGTCTGCAGGTGCTCATTCCATAGACCAGTCCATGCATGGACCCTTCATAATGCTGCCATAGATGTCAGTCATATCCTCTGAAACTCCCAGGTTTGACACCACCTACTGGCCAGTGCTTGTTAATCTCCATCTCTTGCAACTGAATTTTTGTCAGGTTTCCTGATGCTGGTATAGTGGGCAGGCAAGCAGTGCAGGCATTGTTGTTGGGATTGTAACAACAGAATCTGTTCTGGCAGTACAATGCCAACTGCTACATTGTTTGGGAATGGTTGACAAGGGTCTTCATGTAAAACCTGTTGTTCCATTTTAGCACCAGTGCCTGTGCACCCTCATCTGCAACATTTTGCCACAGTGAGGACATCTTGCTCCTCCATGCTGATGATAGACTTCCTGGTGCATCCAATACTTGGCTACATAATTCCCAGTTCCTGACCATATGAGTTTGCTCTCATCATACAGTGACTCTCCAATGCCATTTTCCTCAGAGTCCAGTGGGAATAAAACACTGCCAGACCACCCAGTGTCATGATGGTCGTGTCAGTGGTTGTGGGTGAGGAAGTTATGACACTGAATATCTCATCTGGTGTAGCTTCAGAGACTATAATGTGCATATTACCCTTTTGAAATCTTGTAAAACTATGCAAGGAGTCTAAAAATGCATGGTGAGGGGTAGCATCCATGTCCTACTTATACTACAAGTTGGACACAATATAAGCATATAACACATCCACTGATTTGAAAGGAGTGATAAGATTGAGGTTGTTTGGTGCTGTGTTGCCTCCCATAAGCATCTTTGTCACACAAGAACCCATGATCAAAGTTATGGTGATATGCAACAAGTGTTGCATTTCTACTCTATGGGTTTTTATAAAGGGTTTTATGAATATTGTTGAACCTTTATGCAGCTACAGCACTTGCCACATCATGCATCTCATGGCTCACACTCATGCACACAAGTAAGTCAGGTAGGTATTCCAAGTATTGACCCATGATCTACACTATAGCCTAGTGTGAGTAACGCAATATGAAGACTACTAAAGGTAATCTTCTTTATGTTGGTCAAATGCTGCCTAGCTACTATTCAACTCAAGGGTTTCTAGACTAGGCTCAGAGCTCAGAGGAAGTACAATATCAACATTAAAGGTGCTAGTCTCTGACTACTACTGGTAACTGGTGAAGGAGTGTATTCTCTTATATCAGCACCAAAAATGTGAATATAACTAAGTAAGATAAGTATATAAAAAGCCTTCAATATCAGGTTGGATCCAACTTGACCACCATACTGGTTTTGCAAAACTGTCACACTATGTATACACATCAGTCAAGTACAACACCACTAAATGCACTCATAAGCCATTTCAGTGTCTGTCATTTCATTGGTGATGGTTAGAAGAATATAGGCATTAGTAAGTGTGATTCTTTAAAATCTTGTTTATTAACCTTTTTCATTTTACCCAGTCATTTCACTTAGTAGAATATTCCACTATTAAACCCCCTTTTACCCACTTCACTACTAGCCATAGTTCAGAGACTGAGTGAATATAATTAATACAATGACAGGCATCAGTGTGTTCCAGGCCCAGGTCATGCTTCTGATTTATCATGCTGCTGACTTTGCTCAGATTTTCTACATTGGTTATTTGGATTACCTCATCACTGGGTAGGTCCAATCTACGGAATTGAATGCAAAAATGCTAAGTGATCAAGAGTTTGTCCTACAAGCTGGCCAGATCAACCCAAGTCATATTCAGTATCTTATACAATGGACTAGTGGTATGCATTTCCAAGTCCTCCAATAACATTAACTCAAAGTCAACCACTTCCCATCATATCAACCTCATGACATACTTCTTTCTTCAGTCAATCTATATGCAAACTCATGCATCATTATCTATATCTGATATTTCACTCCTGTATCTTGTCATAAGGTCTATCAGATGCCCATGGCTTGACATACATAGTGCATTATCATATTTCCTGACTCTAACAGCAGGTAGTTTAGAAGATCTTCCATGGAAGCATAGATGATCCCCCACACTTATGTTATTCACTAACCTGTGTATTATGTCTTGTGAATTTTAGGATTAGTTGCTGAGAGAGGCAAAACACACCAAATATACTGGTGAGCATCTTAGGCATGTCAAAGAGTAGATCAGGTGCAATGAGTACTCCATTGTTATCTCTGATTGGAAAGTGACAACCAACATTATTAATGGTGGTTGCTCTTTACACATGAAACCTTGACTTTTTATGCTTACAGTGTTCCACTAGAGTTGATGAGCTTCATGGCATCAAGATAGAGAGAGGGATTACTGAATATAAACAGCCCTTCTGCATCAAACAGATCAATGAGCTCTCTGACTAATAGTGTGATCATCTTTGGTTAGTGGTGATAGTTGTTATCTGCTGAATAAATAGGGAGGAATGAATAAGTAATACCTCAGGTCAACTGAAAACTATTTATCAAGCTGGTGTACAGCAATCAGCACATTCCATTTCTATAAATATTATAATATTATCTTAGACAGGAGACCCACCTGTTGTCAAGACACTTGATATTGTGTGACACCTGTCAATTGGGTTATTGAGGTGACAGACAATCATCTTTGGTAGATCATGGCTGAACACCTTGTTATTTCACACCAAATGCCTATGAATCAACATTACTTACTCATATTCCCTTTTTCTCTCTCTGAACTGAGCAGTCTCACTTCCAAACCTCTCAGTTAGATGAATGCCAGTCTGTGTGAACTTCCATTAATCATGCTATCATCAGCAAATATTAAAAAATCCTAGGCCTCACTTATCTGTCTAAAGAGCCTGGGTTCTGTATGTTTAGTGAGTTAAGCAATTTCATGTGCTCAGAATTTGTCTGGAATCTGTAATGTCCATTTCTGTGTTTAGGCATCCATCATATCAGATACACAGTGGCATAGCCTTCTAGACTTTCAGGCTTGCAGGTACCAGTCAGAACTTCTCCATTATACCAGTTAACAAGTATGCTAGACATTACATTTGAACAACAAAACCATCTCCTAGTCAAACAGCCTACCAGTTATCAGTTAATACTGATGAAGCAGTAGCTCCAGCCTTGGTGAATATGCTAAGCATTTAAATGTGATGGAGTCTGTGTCTACTGACATGCTCTTACTATTGCTCTCTTGCTGACTAAGCTACCTGAACCTCCGGGAAACCTGCCTCTGCAACCCCCTGACTAGGGGGTGCCCTACTCCAAGTGCCCCCCTTGAAAAAAACCTGGTGGCATTCTCATCACTTGCTCTCTAGTCCTCTTCACTTATGCCTTCTCACCCTAGATCTTGGTCCTCCATGTCACTCTCCCTCTCTTGTCTTCTCATTCTCTCTATGGTTGCATTCTCCAATCCCTGATTTTTGTCATCCTCTGGTTCTTTGTCTTGGTTTTCTTCATCTTCCTTGTTTGTTCTGGGTTCCTTTTCTGGGGCTTCTTCATCTGATTCATCCTCCTCTTGGCTCTCTCTTTGTTGTTCTTTGTCTAGTTTCATTCCTGCTCTTGGCATGAATACTCTTAGTTGTCAGGCATGCATATCTCCTGCTACCTCTTTCCTGTTCAATGTCTCTAGCTTGTAGGAGCTATGGAATTGTGTGACAACACAATGGGGTGGAGACCATTTTGGAAGCAACTTGCATTTGGCTTTGAAGGTATAATTAAGACTGCTATGATAGAATTGAACTAATTGTCCTGGGTAGAAAATGACTTCACCTGGCATTCATTCAAGTACCCTTTTATTGAATGTGGCTTTTCACTTGATGGTGTTGTAGGGACTCACATTTCTATGGACACATAATGGGCATATTCACACAAGCAGTCCATCTATCATTTACATAATAGCCTCCACTTCAATTGGTATATCATGCGACACTTTCCCATATAATGTACCAGAGGCACAATGCTTTCCCACACTTGTGCTTAGCATGCATTCTTGTGTTACATCACACATCATTGCATTGTAGAGACTTGAGTTTCTGTGGGCATGTATGGAGCATATCGCACAACCTTATACTGGCACCAACTGCAATGTGGCCATCTTCGTGATTTCACACTTTCATGATCTTCATGTTTTTCATGTTTTGACATGTGCTACTGTGCACCTCCCTAGGATCCATTGCATTCCATTTGCATGTCCTGTCCTCATCCTCCAAGGTCCATTGGTGTGTATCTCACTTTGTTTCAATCACATCCCATCATATATGTCTTTGCATTCCCATCTATGTTCATTTATCTCACTAGTTGTTTATATTACATCACCCTTGTACGTTTAGCACTACTTACTCGGCTCTGAGGCCTGGGAACTCGCTTAGCATGCTGACATGTCAGCAGATAGTTAGAGGTTTTTACTTTACTTCCTATCCATCACTGAGACAATTAGTTAATAGGACTTAGCATCAGAAAATCCATCGACTTCAGATTCCATTGTTGCATTCCGCAGAAGTCTCAGGATATTCTCGAGAAGCGTATCCATTTCTCCTTCAGTATCTACCCTCGAGCTAGAGAGCCCCACTTTCGCGTTTTTCAGAAAGTAATGCACTTCGCGATATTTTCGTGCTTTTTCCCGCGCTTCGCGACTTACAGCGCGTTTTCACGCGCCCTTAGCCAGACCAAAGCCCAGTCCACGACTCCCCTCTCCTACAGAGGAATCTTTTCTCAGTCGCAATCCCCTTGGGACGAGCTATATCTCGCATCCAGAGGAGCACTGTAGAGCTCACAGCAGGTCTAGCCCTCACCCACTCATCATTCCTCGCCTTCAGCGCCTTTCGCATTCCCCGCGCCTTAGAGCACCCTCCCTTGTTGCAAGAGAGTCCCTTGCCCATATTCCGAGGTTCTCCCTCTCAGTAGCTGTCCTACAGGTCAAGTCTATACCTCGCGCCCAGGTCTTACTGCAGAGTTTCCCCATTCACACTGACCACCTTTTCATCCCTGTAGTCAAGCCTCACCCTTCAGCGGTTTGCTTGCACTAGGGACAATGAACTGATGCGAGTGCTGGGTTTTTGGGAATGGGATTGGGGGGGTGAATTCCGGCATTGGGAGGACGATCTCTGGAATTGGGATGGTTGTGGTCGGTTCTGGGGCTCCTGGTAACGATTCTTTGTCGTCCTCACGTTCTTCTAGCTGCTTGGTGACCTCATACTCTGACTCTGTTGTCTCTTGGTCAGCAAGGGTGCGTTCACTGATCTCTGGGGTGTCTAGCGGTGATGAGTCCTCCGATGTAAGATCTGAGAGCTCTGTGCTAGATGTTGTCTTCTTGATGAATCGTCCGCTCTTGTCTCTAGATGGAAGCATTTTCTTTCTTGTGCGCTTGGCTAAAGAGAGAGAAGACATGAGCGATGGTCTTTTGTACTTTAGAATTTGAATACTATGCTTTGAACGTGTTTACCTTGCGGTTCTCCACAATGGCTCTATTAGGTCTTGAACTTGTGTTCATGTACTGCACGAGGCTGTTACACTTCTATGTTTGATTCTGGACTTGACTCTGGGCTTGGCTCTGGGCTCAACTCTAAACTCGATTCTGGACACGGGCGTGAGGCTGAAGGTTTTGTGTGAACTCTCTCTGTTCACCAGTTGGAGTAGTGCCAGCCTGAGACCTCGACCTAGTGCAGACAATGGTGACTGACTACTACATGCGTGCAACCTGACTGGCTGCTGACTAACACTACAAACACCAGCAAACTCTGTGCCTCTGCGACCCTCCTCCCTAGGGGTCCCCTACTCCAACATAATAATAAGTCAAAACTCAATAAGAGTAGACCTAATAAATCCTATACAACTCTAATGTGTTGGTTGAGTTGCCTTGCAATAGGTTCAACCCAGAGGAAGCAGATGGCAGCAGAGAAATAATCCAGAACACTAATAGCCTTTTGAGTGGCCGCTTTAGGCATGAGATAGCACGCAGGAGTGCTGAGTGTGGGAAAGTGCAGCCTACTTGTCAAACGAAGTGGGATATGAACTGTAGCTCTCGAGTGCAGCTCTATTCAAGGTAATAGGTGGTAGATAGAATGTAAGTAATGCCTCCTCGGCTCAATACAAGGTAAACTATAGTGAGGTAAGCGCTACATAAGCACTTTATAAGCACAGCTCAGCTGAGGCAATGCCATACAAGTATGTAATAATAAAAAGGCACATGAAATGATGTGAATGAAAGTCTAATGCTTATCTGTGAGCTGGTTGGAGTGGATGGTGGGTGACCTAGGGCACTTCAAGCATGGGAAAGCGGCTGTGTGCGCACAGGAATGCAGCGCTTAGTGCAAAAGAGTGTGCATGCACTGCGCTTAGCATGGGAAAGTGGGTGCTTGGATAGCAGCTGACTAGAGATTGACTAGGGCTGACTTTGTGAATGATAGTGTGAGGGCCTAATTGTTGTGAGTGGTAATATGGACCATATGAGCCTACAGAGACATGAGTCTCTATAGCAGGCTCAGGGAGGACAGATTCAGAAGGGCTTGGCCTCAGCTCATACAATGTGCCCCTTTCCCAAGTATGTGCCCTTAATTTTCAAGAGCTACAAGTGTTGTCCAGAGTATCCAGATTTGACAAGAGTGAATATTGGATGTATAGACATGAAATGTGAGATAAATCCAGTGGATGTCCAGATATTGTTTGGACAAGTGACTAGGGCTAGTCCAGATGAAATCCAAGCTAGAAACAGACAAGAGATAGACTACCCTGAGGTAGAGTCGAAGATATAGTCTTTAGGATACAATCCTAAGACTTGGATATTGACAAGAGACTAAGCTTGAGTCTGGAGGACAGAAGAATGAGCAGGAACTAAATTGATATTCAAACTGAAGTATTTCCAAGAGTTACAGGAGGTTTATATACTACAGGTAACACATAGAGATCAGTCAGCAAAGTAAAAGGCTATGTACAAAGCATGTGGAAAGTCTATTGGTAAGTTAAACAGATCACTAATAATGAAGATGGAAATGAAACATATGTAACAGATCAATAATCACAAGGGAAACACAAATAACCAAAGTCCAGAGATAGGGGGATTCCAAATGGAGTTGGGCACTGATATAAAGTTTAAATCCAGAGGTGAGATATGAATAGGACTGATCATCTAAGATCTGGAGAAGCAGGATTTAGAGTTGAGGGTCTGGCATGGCACATGACAAGCATGCTCAGAAGATGATACATGGCAGCCGAAGATTGAGAATGATAAGTCTTGGTCTATCGAGGAATGATCAGAGCACTAGCAATCTGCTAAGGTTTGATGTGTGTGAGTGTGGAAAATGAGGAGTGCCAAGAAAATAGATTTCTACTTTGATACTGAGTCTACATGGAGGTGGGTGGTAACTACTGTGTACTAAGTCAAATCTCTATGTTTTGTACTAAGGCACTTTCCCATGGCATGGAGCCAAGTAGATAGCACAGGGTCTTAAAATTAGTATGTAAGTAAGGTCTATAATAAAACATATGTGGCATGCATTCGCACATTGTCAGATACAGCAAATAAAAGAGGATATACACACCAGTGGACAATGGCAGGACATGGATGAGACTTGGTGTTAGTGCAGCAACAGATCCTGGGAGTGAAGCACCTTAGTGCACAGGTGATTATGCTCTATGAGGCACTGATGCACTGTATAGTGAGTGCAGTCCATGTGCAACAAACTATAACTATAGAGGAAGGTGAGCTGCCCATGGGCCCATAGAGGTGCTAGGCTCTACACTGGGACTTCTGGATGATCATTTAAACTATTGTATATGAATCCAGACGATAAAATGTCAGACATGTGGACTAGTATCAAAGAATACTTGGAACATAGATAAAAGGCTAGTTGGGACTGTGTCCTAACTAGAAACTACAAGATAGACTATCCAAGGATAGAGATGGATATTTTAATCCTATAGTCTCGGAGTATTGACAAGAGTGAGGAACTCGAGTCCAGAGGACAGAAGAGCAGAATCTAAGATGATATTCCAGCTGATGTACTACAGGGCATATACAAGAGTTTTAAAAGTAACTGAAACACTGGAAGATAAGGTACACCAAATAAGGGAATAGGCTGTGTTAATTTTATATGAACAGGAAATAAATTAAAGAGCTTATCATATTGGATGAGAAGCAGATCTGTGCATTGGATCAGATCAGATCTAGGATCCAGAAATCTGAATGAGAACTGTGGATATATGGGATATGACACATAGTCTCAACACCCATGGGTTTACCCCTGTTGATCCCTAGAGCCAAGGCTCATAACCTTTTAGAACTAGACATTACAGTTAGACCTTAATCCAGAATGAGTGACTAAGAGAGAGAAGAAATGTAACTAGATGAGTCCATATTATATACATCATGTTGGTATTCCAACATTTGATCCCCATGGTTAGCATCAGCATTAGCTCCAACACAGGACTGCAATATTGCTACCGCTGTCCAGAAGATTCTTCAAGATTACAAGTCTCTCCAGGATATTATTGCTATTTTGGATATGGACAAGTTGATGGCTAGTGCATATGTAAACCAATGAAGAAGTGGATGCTGACAATACATTATGTTTGTGTTTCACCAGCAATTGAGCTGGAGTATAATGTTAATGATGAAGGCACAGAAAGCAACTTAATGTCATGTTTGATGCAATTATGCTAGCCCTACTTCCTTCTTTACAAAAAAAGGACTGCTCGTTTGTAAATGCCTAATCTTTAAAGTAAGGGAGAACGGGTGGGAATTGTCTCGCTAGCTCGCGTGGCTTTCGCTTAGGAACGCTTATTTTGCTTAACCTCTTTTTGGAAATCTCGCGTGGTTTTTTCAAGCGCCGACTCAACGGGTCACGGGTTTTGAGTGCTGACTCAATTATCACTACTGTAGCATTGTAAGTGTATGTCAGTAAATAAATAATGAAAATTTGAATTTTGAATGAGAGAACAGGGGAATGGGTGAACATGGGAACAGGGAAATGGGTCAAAGGAGAGCGAGCTTGTGAGCGATCCTTTGGCCCATTTCCCTGTTCCCATGTTCACCCATTCCCCTGTTCTCTCATTCAAAATTCAAATTTTCATTATTTATTTACTGCACATATCAGGATGCAGCCAAGGCCAGGAAGCCAAAAAGGGGCGCGAAGCGCTCCTTTTGCTTCCTGTGCCGAAGGCACAACGGGTGTGGACTAGTAGGTTAATTTAAGGCGCTATGGCCGAGTGGTTATGGCGACAGATTAGAAATCTGTTTCGGTTTCCGAGCGCAGGTTCAAATCCTGCTGGCGTCGTATAAATTTTTGTTTTCTTTGTCCTGTGGCTCAATTAGTAATGAATGAATTATCAGGCTGGCCCTTCAAACCGTTGGTGTCGCCACAACATCACAGAACGGTTCTGATCTCTAGTGTCCTTGACTTACCTGGCGTTCATCAAGAGACAGCGTGAGGATGACAAAGACAAAGACGGCCACGCCCATCAGGGGGGCGAGCGCATATAAGAAACTCACCTGAGGTTCATGTGAGATCGAGAATTGTTGTGGCAATTTTGGTGAGCATCACTGCATGCAGATCCAGCGAGTCACAGTTAACACTGAACAGACATGGTAGCAACTTGCTAGCACAACTCGAAGCAGAACAAAGCCCACTTTCTCTTATTGTTGTGAGCCTGGTGACATAGTAGAGCTGAGCATACACCGGGTGCAAGTAGTGCTCGCTGCGTACATGCGTCGTCACCATCGTGCAGTGAACAACCTGGTGAGCCAATATAGGTCTAAAACGGCTTAATCAAGGTCCTAAAAAGCAACTTAACATCTGACGACTCCAATGATTAAGGTTTAGTATCAAATCGACGGGTCTTAAGGGACAAACGCAAACCAACTACAAGTCCGTCCTCTTTGCGTTCATCGTCCACGTTGACCTACGCAAGCTCCTGTGACATGCTTCTAAACCCGGAAAATGACAGCGAGAATCCGTTCAAGACTAGTACTGCTGAAATTCACGATAGTGGAGGGTATCCTGACGCAGCTATCATCAGTGCAAAGGTCAAGAAACTTCCGACGCAGCCTGCTGTTCCAGGACAACGTCAACGAAGATCGCCACAACGCCCTGCTCACAAACAAAAGTCACCCATCTCTCACAATCAGGTTGGCCATATTGGGTGTTTCTCCTCGCATAGACTCTGTTTCTTTCTTGTAATAGGCGACATACAGGGAGTGTTCCAACAATTCCGATGACAGATGCAGTGAGTATTCCACACTGATGCCTTCCATTCCCGTCCAAACACTGAATTACCATGGAGGGGTGAGTAAGATTCTCGACCAACTCGTTGATTCGATATAACGACTCCCACAGTTGTCAGTTTGTTTCAAGCCTGTGATTTTCCGAAGCCGATAATTAATTTTGCTGGATCTGTCAGGCATTATCGTGTACGACGCACTTGATTGGACGGGTGACGTCGTAGAGGTAACGCTTGGCGGTGAGCTATGCACCTCCATGATATTGACTTGACTGAAGCATCATGCAAGTCGTTCGGTTACATGCCATGTATCAGCGATCCAGAAAGGTGCTGATATCTCTTGTTTTCATCTTTCTGGCTATTACAATCGCCAACGCGGTGAGACTCGCAATGACGATGCTGCAGATTTCAGGGGGTAAGCTTTAAAATGGTCTAAGTACATCAGGCTCATTAAAAAATACCGGAGGGATACATTTTCTCCGGCACTTATCAGTGCATGGTCGGATACGCAGGAGATTCCTTATTTCTGGCTTCCATGACCTGGGTACTTGACACTGTATGGGAGGTCTTTGTACTGTGTCTCGCGGTCTGGATTGCTATAAAACACTTCCGTGAACTACGACAACACTCATCAAATGGTGTTATTTGGGACTGTTTCGCGGTGTTAATGCAGACTCACGTTAGTTACTTTGCAAGGTGAGCTCATAATGCGAGTACGGTTCTCTTGATCCGCTGAAATTCTGTGCATGCTAGCTTTTTGGCTATTTCCTGCTTCCATATCGTTTATTCTCTCCAGCGCTCTCAGCGGTATGTCGATCCGTCACCGATCTCTACATTCAACCATGATTCATCATTTCTATAGGACCTAAATTTCTTGTATCCTGAAATTTATCTTGGTGTCGATCAGATATTCCAGTTCGTGCAGTTGTTTGTGCTGGAACCACGCCTGATCCTCGGTGTTCGAGAATTCAACGCTGAGCTCATGGTCGTCTCTGATACAGCAACCACTATGACTTCAGTTGCTTTCCAGGAGCGTGTTCATGTGTCAACTAGCAGTAGTATGTAGCGCAGGAGATGTTCGATTTGATTTATTTGCGATGGGCGGGTGGTGTGCAGGGGGGAGGAGCATCTGTTTTTATTTATTTCAGGTTTTGACATGGCACTTTATCTACAATATGCAAGGACGGAACGTTTGGAAGCAATTCGTGTCAACCCCCATGTGCGTGCCCCACCTGAGCGCCAGTTGTGCTCCACATCCTTTTTCTCCTAACTAACTTGATACTCCTATTCCGTCAAGAGTGCGTTGTCGTAAGAGACATTCGAGCGCTATTTCCAAGAGAAGAGAAAAAAAGCAACAGCAAACATAGTGTACAGACATAAGCTTTTATTGTAATTCCGTCCGATACACCGTAAAAATATTGTCAGCAGGTTTCGAACCAACTCCAAGAGAAACAGATTTTGACTCTGTCGTGGTAACCACATGGCTAATACCAGTCAGAAGATCCTCTGAGGACATTATCAATGAGTAAATGTCAAGGTGTGTTCCAAAAGAAAAAAAACCCTGTCGTCCCAAGTTTCGAACCTGCCTAATCCAAGAGAAACAGATTTTGATTCAGTTGTAGTAATCACATGGATAAGATCTCGTTAGAACAGTTAGATAAACCTCTGAGGACACTATCCACGGGTATATGTCAGGGTGTGTTCTGATAGACAAAAAAACCTTATCGTCGGCAGGTTTCGAACCTGCTTAATGCGTGAGAAACAGATTTTAATTCTGTTGTGGTGACCAAATGACTAAGACCAACTGGATGAACCTCTTGAGGACACTATCCATGAGTGAATGTCAAGGTGTGATCCGATGGAAAAAGCTGATCGTCGGCAGGTTTTGAACCTGCTGAATCCACGAGAAACAGATTTTAATTCTGTTGTGGTAACAACATGGCTAAAACCAACTGGGTGAACGACTGAGGAAACGATCCATGAGTGAATGCCAAGATGTGTTCCTTGGGAAAAAAACCATATCGTCGGGAGGTTTCAAACATGTTTCACTCCATGAGGAACAGATTGTAATTCTGTTGGAGTAACCACATGGCTAAGCCCAATTGATGGAACCTTTAAGGAAACCATCCATGAGTGAAAGTCAACCTGAAGGTGTGTTCCGATAGACAAAAAGTTGTCAGCGGGTTTCGAACCTGCGCAGGCTAAGAGAAACAGATTTCAACTCTGCTAACCACTTAGCTAACACCATTGTAAATGAACCCTCGAGGAGCTGTCCAATAGTGAACCATAAGGCATTGAAGCCGCATCGTCAGCAGGTTCGACAGATTTTGATTCTGCCGTGTGGCCATGCAGCTGAGACCAGTTAAGATGGACCTCTGAGGAAATTATCCATGAGTAAATCTTCAAGGCCGTCGTGTTCCGATAGAAAAAACAGTTGTCGTCTGTAGGTTTCGAACCTGCACTGGCAAATTCAAAGAGACAGATTTGGATTCTGTTGGGGTACTCACTTAAGTGGCCAGGACGAAGTTGAGTGGATCCCGCGAGGAAACTGTCTATGAGCGAATTTTAAGGGATATCCTGACAGGAAAAAACAACTCAGTGTTAGCAGGTTTCGAACCTGGGTGACCCAAGTATACCAGATTTTGATTCTGTTATGATCACCACTCCAATGGCTAAGACTAATTGAGATGAACGTCCGACGAATTTATCCATGACTGAATCTCGAGGTGCGTTCCAGTAGAAAAAACTCTCGTTGGTGGCACGTTTGGAACTTGCTCATCCCAAGTGGGACAGATTTTCATTCTGTTGTTGTAACCACCTGGCTAAGACCAGTTAAGATGGCCCTCCGAGGAAACCATCCATGAATGAATCTTAAAGTTAGGGCCGCCGTGTTCCGATAAAAAGGAAATGTTGTCACCGGCAGGTTTCGAACCTGCACTGGTAACGATCAAGAGACATATTAAGATTCTGTTGTGGGCACCATTTTAGTCAGGACGCAGTTAAGATGAGGTTGCGAGGAAACCATTCACGAGTGAATCTTCAAAGCGTATTCTGATGAGGAAAAATAAACCTCTTGTAGGAAGGTTTCGAACCTGCTCCATCCAAGAGAAATAGATTTTCATTCTGTTATTACCACTTGGGTAAGACCAGTTAAGATCAGCCTCCGACGAAACCATCCATGAGTGAATGTTAAGGTGGTTTTTGATAGAAATCCTGGCATGATTTTTGTTCATCAGGCTACTACATCGAGTCCAAGTGGTACTGCGGACGCCATCAAAAATTGGGATGACGAAGGGTGAATAATGAGAAACATGAGGGCAGTCCGAGTCGGTCCGATTGAACTCGTATTTGTGCAGGCCCTGGAAACTTCCCGAAAATTTGCCTATTTTGGCGCCTTTGGCCGGGGAGTCACTGTCTCTATCCGAACCTTGCAGCCCCATTAATTAAGCCTTCAGCCGACCTTCAGGGCAACCACATCAATGTTGTAGCACCATCTTTGAGGTTCACTCTAGCGTCTCGTTCTGGTGAGAATTCACAAATGTTTAAACTTGACTGATCTGAGCTACAACAAGATATGTACAAGTTTAAAGATGGATGTTCAGGGAGAGATTACGGGCGAAGGCACACAGCGCCTCCCGGCTTCGAAGGGACTTTGTCCTAGAGACAAAGGGTGAGCTGCTATCCCATATTTTAGGAGTTTGATGACGCGTGCAGCGAACATCAAGGAAACCCCGACTTTTAGGAGGAGAACGTCATGACTTACTGGATTTTATCAAGGTGGGACGTGCCTTGCCCGAATTAGCGCACTGGGGGCAGGGTGTATCGGAGGAAGTTTTCGTGTATCTCTGGCGCATCTTGCATGTACGGTGCCAGTACTTGTGCATGTCTGCAAAGGCAAACGATGAATGCATCACTTGCCCATCTCCCTTTGACTTTGACCACATCGAATGGAACGTTACGGTGTCTTGTTACTTGAGGGTCTTATAGGTTGCTCAGAATACAATGACTATCACAATTGTATTCGATAAGACTACAGGTGCCAGCTGCCTCAAGTTCACGGTCAACGGATTTTCTACTTCTCGGTTGATAACGTGCTGTTCGTGGGTGGTCAAAGAGTGATGAATCACCTTCTTTGTTGGTCTCTTCTGATAGTAAGGAAGTATATATATATTGTCAGGTTACTCTGAACCTAGTAGGTAATATTAGACCTCTGCTGATGCTGGCTAGATAATACGAGTCTCTCTTCCTGTAAAAGAGAGAAGTTAAACTAAAATGAATAGACGAATACGATAGACTGTTGTATAGGCAATCCCTGTAAGATAGTATACAACTAATCTGACTAGATTATACCACGGTTTTCTAAGGCAACACTAGGCCTTCACTTTCTTCTGGATCTCACACTAGGAGACAGAAAGGGGAAAACACCTGTTCAAATTCTTACTAACTCTCACACGGTTTGAGAGAAGAATGGAAAAGGGAAAACTTGATTATTGTGTGAGAATGGAGTCCTTATATACATTTTGGAAACCATCCTTACTAAGCAATGAGTCATCACTGGATTGGTAAGAATGTGCTTACAAACCAAGCCTTTTGGTGTGCTGAATCAGCTGCTTACTAAAGTACATGAGTAAAATATTACAAAGCACAGTAAAATCTTACAAAGCATGATGAATCATGACCAAACATGATGAGTCATGGAAAAGTCCTTACAAATCAGATTATTACCAGTCACATGACATGCTTACAAACATATCTGAGTGGTTCACTGATATAATCAAGTGGCTGAAAAATAGAAAGAGACTGGAAACTGATAGAAAACTACAAATACAAGTAAATAAATGAATCAGAATAGGAAACCAACTTATGACAGTGAGAAATATATCCTAGTATACTTCCCTAATCATCTCCTTCTATATTTCTTATCGTATATGTCATGGTATGGAGTGCATACCATGCATGACATCCACCCGGCACGAGAAATCGCAACTGTCCCCAGTTGTCTCGCTTATGGTGAACAAACTATTGATCGTCATTGATCATCTACATGGTCTCTTTCTTGACTCTTTCTGAATACGGGGTTTACGCAAAGCATACGAACAATACGATGTTTCGAGATAGTGTTGTGAGCGAACTGTCTGTGCTCAACATAGTGTATACTGACTGCTAGTTATCATAAAGATATTTGTCCCACACTCACATAGTAGTGGGAATAGTATTTTGTTGTGGTCTGAGATAGAACATGCCCCTATTTGATGGGGTATATACGTAATCGTGGTTGTGGTCACTTTTGATATGAATGTTATCAATTAAGTACTAAGCTATTAATCCTAATAGACTTGTACTTCAATTGATCTAGATCTGATATTTTGACTTGGGACTATAACTTTTTTGTCCCTTAGAATAATACTATAAGTCTCCTATAGCTTATGGCTATGGACTTGTCTCGTGATAATTCGTGAATTTTTCGCTATATTTATCTGTGCTTATACTAATGGCTAAGTACTAGACAAGTACTAGACATTAATAAGCTTAATTATTTGTTTTGAAAGACTTAGAAAAATCAGACGAGTTATACGGACAACAAAAGATTCGAATTACATGACCCGGTAACTCGTATCTAAAGCTATCTCTCTTGACCTATTTTTGTATATATCTCGTAGCGTAGCGTCGACGAAACTATGAGTCAGACAGAACGAAAAACGCGTACTAATACACTGTAAAAGGAAACTTGAGACGTTCTGAATGCTAGAAATACAAAAGACGGATTAGAAAACAGCCGAGGGTCCGTATTTTGTGGATTATATGAATATATGCGCTTTTTTTTTAGGGGCTTTGACGATTGTAGATGCGAACGTGCGATAACGAAGATGAAGAGTCGAAAAATAAGGAATGGGAAGCATGACACGTAGTAGAAGTCGAAGTCGAATACGAAATACGAAAGATGATCTGAAAACGAATCGAGATAATCAAGATCTCGAACTTTTTGGTTTGAAGCGGCTACTAAAATTTTAAGTTAAAACGAAAACAAGTGAATGTGAGGGCTATACCTAGACATTCACAAGAAGAACTTGTAGCCGTTGCGAATCCTGCGTCCATTAGCCGCTCGTCTTCTAATATGTTCTTCACTATCGTTAAGTACATAAAATGCGCGAGGACCAGACACCGTACCAGGGAAAAGATCAGTGCGAAATGGTGAAGTCTTGAGCACTACAATCCCGGAACGTTTAATGTCCAAGAGACGGTCGAGATCGCGCGCAAATATGATAATATCATCGTATGTGCCGGTGTCTAGAATCTGCGAAGTGGTGAGCTCACTAACGATATCCTCGTCGGGGAACGGCATGAGGAGTGTATCGCTGAGCTTGGAAGCGAATTCGATTTCCCCGTGAAAGCGAGCAACAGATATATATGCGTTAAGACGCTCGGATTCACTTGGGGTAAAAAAAGGATTAACGTCATTATATTTGCCGATGAAGAACGAAGGTGAAATGCCGCCCTTAATGTGATCCAGCTGATCACAGCTAAGGACGGATGATTTTGACATAGCTTCGGTAATCATACGCGCTGAAAGAATGGTGTCGACGAGCTTAAGGAGATGTCGAGTATGTGCACGGTGATCTCTGAGTTCATCGACACGGTCTGGCCAGTCACGCATAGAGCGTGGACCGCCGGTAGGAAGCGTGGGGTTGCCAGGGAGGATGGGATGACCTGGGTACGTATCGTCTCGATACATCTCGACGTCCCAGTCGTTTGCGATAAGTTGATCCTGGCAGAACAAAAACGAGCTAACAGCATGAACAACGTTAGCGAAATAAAACGAATGGAAATCGTTAAGTTTAGCGATCTCAGTCTGTCGATATCTCTCAGCATCATGCGGTGAAATACTGTCGAGGAGGGCCGCATGAGGGGCTGGTTTAGGCGAAGCCATGTGGTCAGTAATCGAGTATACTGACTCGGTCGATGCTAGCGCAGGCATCTCACTCTCACTCTCAGCGTGGAGTGCAGTGCGCGAAACGGGTGGTGTAGGGGGAATGTGTGGTGAAAGCGTTGTATTATCATCGCGTGGGCTGATAGGATTAACGATAGTTGGTCCCGAAAAGAAAACGTTGACGGATGGTTCGTCATCATCTACACGGTCCCGGGCAGGTAAAAATGCTTGGGAGGGTGTATCGTTGTTAGTAGTTGCAGCAGGGACAATGGACGAATCCATTTGTGGGGAGGACAGTACCTGTTCATCCCCAGACTCAATGGATTGTCTCCCTGGCATGTCGTTGATAGCGGTAGTCGAATCGTTAACAGTAGAATACCCTGCATGTGCAAGAATATTCAATAAAGACTTAGTAAATTTTTTATCATTGAAACGCTCACCGAAGGTAGCGTTCAATGTCTCATTAAACTCGTCATCGGGTACTTCACCTTCCTCCTGTACGGTAGATAGATTGTCATCGTCAATAGTGTCTGTACCATTGAGAATAGAGCCGGCACTGATTGGAATAGCCACTGGCGCAGGGCTAACAATCGGTTCCTCCCTTCCAACTGGGGATCTGTCCCATTGGAAGGGAGAGTAAGGTGGGGTAGGCGGCTCTGAAATGGTGAATAAAGGGGGAGGACTGGTAGGAGTGAAGTTAGTAGGCTCAAAAGACAATGTCAAAGCACTGTCTGCGATAGAAGTCGAAAAACGGAAATTCCCGGAGTGCTGTGAAATGAAATCGGCAACTTCGGTGCGTGAATCTGTGAGAGGCGTATAGGGCATTCTTGGGCACAATAACGTCGACGAATTAGGAAATAGATAGACGGCTGGATAATTTTGCCTCGCGCTATTGAAAATAGGCACGAGGCGCTGTACTGGGGGGAAAAATTCAAAGTCTGGCGGCTTTTTTATAGACTTAGGAATATATTTTATTTCAAATGGGACTGAGTAAGTCGATCGGTCACTTAGTAATTCCTTACTCAGAAACTGCTTGGGGTGGGGTGATTTTATATTTTCAAGCGCTGTCTGATTGCCAGATTTGGTGTATGATCGATTTGAGAAGTTCTCGGCTGAAAATAGTAACTTTCCATTTTCAGCTAAGAATACACTCACGCCGGCGAGATTTCCCAAGGTAGGTGTTTCGTATTCTAAATTTAGATCGGCTTCTTCCGGCGTGCACAATAACTCATAGCGTACTTCCATATTTAGCGGATCCTTAAATAGTAACCATGTACCGTCAGATCTTTCATCTATAGATACGTAGTTACTTCTTTGCCATGGTCGGCCTAATAACAAATTAAATGGCACGTGATCTCCCACGAATAAGTTCGCATGTGTAAAAACTCCTCCGCAATTGAGCGGAACATTCTGGATTAGGCCACGTAATCGGCCTTCTCCACCGTTTGCGTCACTTAAAGATACCGATTTGGCAATATCGATCGGTCGGTTTATGATAGTTTTCCAAATATAGCTACTTACTATATTTAGTTGACTACCTGTATCTATTATTGCACTGATCGTGCGCCCATCACACTGCATGGCTACTTTTATTAATAGACCCCGCGTTTTTGTCCATACAGAGTGGGCTTCAATTCTGGGCTCAATTGATTTCGGTTTGATAGCGTTAGATAAGAGTCCAGACAATTCTCGGGAACTGCCGAGAAGCTCACCTATTTCCATTTTAATAGGTGTTCTCAATATGGTATCTAAGATTTCGCCCGGCTGCACTTTAGCCATGACGTCTGATACCCTGCGCTTCGGATTTTTCCGGTCGGTGTTTGAATTCTCATGATGCGTGTTTGGATGACGCTGCGCTGGTAAGTCCTTTCTTACTGCCGGCGCCTCATCCTCAATTATCTCTTCACTGTTCCATCCAGTGTCTGGTATGTTTTTCTTTCCTCTTTCTTTCACTAATTTGTCTTTGCTAGGCTGCTCCCTAGGACTATTATTAGGCATCTTTGCCATTAACTTAGGCCTTTTGGGCGCCTCAATATTTTCTGGTGAGTTCTCTCTTTGGCGTCTTTTCTCACTGCTATTCTTAGGTACCTTTGGATATATAGGCATGGGACTATCTACCATCCTATCATACCCTGCTTTGCGCGAGTTTTGTGTTATTCTTTCGACTGGATACACAAGATTTTCGTCATCTGTTTCAGTGTCTCGTGTGGATGCAGTACTTTGTTCATCACCGCTGTTGTCGGGCGCTATCTCACTCTTGCCGCTGATATATTCTTCAATGTAAGCAGCCTTACTTGTTTTTAGTACCGGTGCTGACTCATTATTATATAGCGGTTCGTTTGTCTTGACTTTGATGAAGTGGGCTACTAGTCCATCACATTCACGCTTCAAAGCCTCAATTATCGTTTCTTCTTGCCTTCGTTTGACCAAGCTCCCATCTGGCATTTTAACTTGACCTGATCTTGTCCGGGTAAGTTTTCCTTCCTCAACTAGCTTCGAAAGCTGAGGACAACTAGTGATTCCGTGCCCTTTCTCGGCGCATCCAAAGCAAATCTTCTCGCTGTAAGGACTATTAGGGGCTTGATAGAATCTGGAGCCAGGAGAGGGTCCTTTACTATGTAGTGTTTCATTTTTTAGTTCTGCAGTAGTTTCTCCCTGTGTAGTACCATGTTGGCTAGTTGAAAACACAGTAGACACTTCTTTTCTGATGGGTGATGCTATGATGTCCTTGATGTAAGGATCAATTCGTGTGGCTCGATAGAATAAGAGTGCATATTCAGGATCCTCTAAAGAAATAGACCCCATTTTCTTAATGAGTGTCTCCATTTCATTCATAGGTTCCACTGATGTGCTCTTGGGACTGTTGGTACCATTAGGTGTACCCTTCTCTTTCTTGGGCTTACTTTTCACTTTCTCTTTGTGTCTGCCCTTCTTAACTTGTCTCTTTGGAAAAAACTCCTTCTCAGACTCACTTGAATCTGAATCATTGGCACTGTCAGATGGTTCATTACTAGATGAATCCTCATCTGAGTCACTTTCTACTTCTGATACCAGTAGATCTGCATCAAATCTATCACGGTGTAGAAGTTTCTCTGCTGCTGCAGTTACTTTATCAACTGGGAAAGCTTCTGACAAGTCCCTATCAGGTTCTCGTGCCATGATACGGGTCTCGATATTTACACGTAAACTCTTGTAGATGCCTTTCCAAAAATAACTTGCATACTCTTCTGCTGTTAATTTCCTGGCTTGTTCTAGCCATCCTGCTATACGAACAAAGCCTCTTACATACTTCTTCCAAGCAGTAAGGGTAGAAATTTTCTTATCTCGTGTTGTCCTAACATAGGACAGTAAATCTTTTCTCCTATATCTCTTGGTGTCTAGGTCTGCATCATAGTACTTCAAAATGTCAGCTTTGAGCTGGCTCCAATTTGAAGTCCTGAAACTTGCTAGTCCTTCTATAAACTCTGTGACATGTCTGGACATATACTGGGTAATAGTATCACATTTCTCTTCATCTGAGGATACATGATGATAATCACACAGTTTCTCATAGTGTCTCAGAAAGTCTTTAACTTCTGAATGATGCCCCTTGAACTTGGCAGGTGCTGCCTTAGTTCCTGGAGTGGGCATAGTCAGTACTGATAGTGTTGAATATGACATGATGTGTACTGTTGCTGATGACTAATATGATGGTACTGTAGCTGGTACAGTGTACGTGGTTGTTCCACAAGACTGGGTGGAAATCTCTGAATACGATGGTGCTGTTATGATAGAACTGAATATACAATGATAGATGGTGTATAAACCAAAAAAAGCCACCCTTGTGGGTTGAACTTCTGGATAAATGATATATAAACCAAGCAAAGAAGCCACCCTCGCGGGTTAAACTTCTAGATAAACGATATAAAAAACCAGACAAAGAAGCCACCCTCGCGGTGGGCTCCAGTGATGTCTTGTTACTTGAGGGTCTTATAGGTTGCTCAGAATACAATGACTATCACAATTGTATTCGATAAGACTACAGGTGCCAGCTGCCTCAAGTTCACGGTCAACGGATTTTCTACTTCTCGGTTGATAACGTGCTGTTCGTGGGTGGTCAAAGAGTGATGAATCACCTTCTTTGTTGGTCTCTTCTGATAGTAAGGAAGTATATATATATTGTCAGGTTACTCTGAACCTAGTAGGTAATATTAGACCTCTGCTGATGCTGGCTAGATAATACGAGTCTCTCTTCCTGTAAAAGAGAGAAGTTAAACTAAAATGAATAGACGAATACGATAGACTGTTGTATAGGCAATCCCTGTAAGATAGTATACAACTAATCTGACTAGATTATACCACGGTTTTCTAAGGCAACACTAGGCCTTCACTTTCTTCTGGATCTCACACTAGGAGACAGAAAGGGGAAAACACCTGTTCAAATTCTTACTAACTCTCACACGGTTTGAGAGAAGAATGGAAAAGGGAAAACTTGATTATTGTGTGAGAATGGAGTCCTTATATACATTTTGGAAACCATCCTTACTAAGCAATGAGTCATCACTGGATTGGTAAGAATGTGCTTACAAACCAAGCCTTTTGGTGTGCTGAATCAGCTGCTTACTAAAGTACATGAGTAAAATATTACAAAGCACAGTAAAATCTTACAAAGCATGATGAATCATGACCAAACATGATGAGTCATGGAAAAGTCCTTACAAATCAGATTATTACCAGTCACATGACATGCTTACAAACATATCTGAGTGGTTCACTGATATAATCAAGTGGCTGAAAAATAGAAAGAGACTGGAAACTGATAGAAAACTACAAATACAAGTAAATAAATGAATCAGAATAGGAAACCAACTTATGACAGTGAGAAATATATCCTAGTATACTTCCCTAATCATCTCCTTCTATATTTCTTATCGTATATGTCATGGTATGGAGTGCATACCATGCATGACAACGGAGAAGATATTCGAGGGTTCCCCCAATCCGGATTCCGTGTCCCTGTAGCGGCTGGAAGCCTGCTGCCTTGGTAGCGCTTGCCAATCTTTTGAGGAAATTCGTCTTCGTGAGCGGTCTATGGGCGGTCTTGTGATGATACGCGAAGAGTGCTGTGTCTGGAGGAGGGCTATTTACCCGCATGTGATTGAGTATGGCCTCCTCTGGGTCTGCGAGTCTGGACTGGCGTGCCCAGAATATGTCTTCCCCGTCTACCACTACCTTGGTCTGTGGGATGTGGAAGTTTGTCATTTCGAGACCTTGATGGTCTTGGGTGTTCCGCATGTCTGAGGGTTTGATGTGGATCTTCGGATCGAAGGCGTCTAGGCGATGGATGGTAAATTCACCAACTTGGGCACATGTGAAGAAGATTGTTGTTAAGCATGCGTATACGGCTGCGTTGAGAGGGCTATCGAGGTCGAGTTTCTGACGGATGGCTATGATGAGAGGTATGGTATAGGGTTCACGCTTCGGTTTCTTTGATGATGCTGGGGTGAGGGATATGGCAGCTTTAAGCAGCGCATCGATCTCTGTGTCTTCACCTAACGTCCACGCGATGCCGTGCAGGGTGTGCCATGCCTGGACGCCATTGACATAATTGGATACTGTTCTTCCAGAGTAGTGCCCGGCCATCTCTGTGATGAATAGAGATATGAGAATATGACTTGCAGGTGCGCGTTGGTCCTCTGGAATCAGCTTGCTATCACAGAATACGTGATACACAAGCAATCCTGATCCATACATCTCCTGGGTGCTTTCAGCATAAGCGTGTACCATGACATCGTGAATTTTACTGATCTCGGACTGAGTTAGCGGTAATCGTTTGCCTTGGGCGTCCTTTGGGGATCTCATTGTTGTGGGAGCCCATAGGTATAATCTGTCTTTTGCTGGGCACTGTGGTCTGAGCGGGGAGGGTGATGGTGCTAGGTTGGGGTTATACGTAGTCTTTCGACGCTTCGAAGAGCTCTTCTCCATGGCACTCGAATTCCCGGTTGAGGAAGGCGTGTCATTGGAGTTCTTCTGGGAGGTGCTCTTTGACCATTGAGAGAACCTGTTCGTGCGGTGGTCTGGTACGATGTGCACTGTTGTCGACGGGACTGCCAGTGATGTTTGCGATGAACGGGCTGAGTTCAATAGGGATGGGGATTGGAGGGAGCATCTGGCATATGGGGGGATATATGCCTCAGGAGGGTCTGTCTGCGGGGTTATCCTTGCTTGGGACATATCTGGTGAGTACTGTGCACTTGGCATCGCTTGTGGCGCGGTGTACACGCTTGAAAACCTCGTTGCAGGCTTTGTTTCTGCTACGGCCAGTCCACCACCCTTTGACAACCCCGCGATTGTCTCTGAATACCTTGAAATAAATGCCGGGGGTGCATGAGCTAAGGATTGTGCGTACGAGGAGCTCGAATCTGACACTTTTGGCCCATCCAATGTCCCGGTCCTCTCTTTTCCAACCTGGGAGCAACTCCCAGGCTCTCCACCTCCCGTTGATGTAGATTCCGATCCCGTGACCAGAGCTAGCGTCTGAATAAGCATGGAAGTCGTATGCAAAGCAGCAACCTGGGATGGTGCATGTGAGGTTTTGGGAGCTGAGGGTCGTCTTCCACCAGTCCAAGTCTTTGGCTGTTTCATGCGGGGGGGTATGAGGTAAAAAAGGGTGTTCTTGGAAAATTCCCATGAGCCATTCCAGATTGGTGAGGTAAGCTCGCCCTGCTGGGATGATAAGTGCCGCGTGTAGCAACTTTCCGTACAGCTTCTGGGTGTCGTGTAACGTGTGCGTGT
The DNA here is from genome assembly GCA_016758765.1 of Suillus cothurnatus. Lineage (NCBI taxonomy): Eukaryota > Fungi > Basidiomycota > Agaricomycetes > Boletales > Suillaceae > Suillus > Suillus cothurnatus. The sequence goes on along the minus strand of JABBWL010000004.1, from coordinate 701,531 downwards.
GACGTTTTTGCCATGTGTCAATGGCCTCCAGGTACTTGGTTGTCTTCTCTGGGGACAGGGAGATGGAGAGATCGGGGATGTTCCAGAGGAGACCCGTGAAGTTAGGATCGGTTCTGAACGGTTTGTCTTTCGATACTTCCCATATAATTCCCAGGGGTCGGGAGAAATGGTCGATGTCGTCCATGCAACAGGTAAATTGGGCTTCTTCTTCGGATCGGGGTGATAGAGTTGAGAGGTCTCTGATTGGGAAGGAACAGTCTTCATCGAATTCTTCGGGTGAATTGTCCGGCATTGTCTTGCCTCTGTACCATTTTCAGCCGCGCTCAATGATAGTTCCTCCGTTGACTGCAATTTGATCTGCCCAAAGCTTACGTCTCTTATTATATTCTTGTAGAAATTCCTGCCTAATGCGGAAGAATATATAATCATCCACCCATTTCGAGAGCGGTCCAAGTCCGTTGGCCTGGAATATGTCTGCTCCAGCATCTGTGATATTACCATATATTCCCGCTGATGGGCCGAACCCGAAGCATAGTGCTGTGTCAACTGCGAAAGAGTCTTCTCTGGGCAAGCGAACGATGAGGCCCGCCCATTGTGAGTGGTGTGATGGGACCGTGTGATAGGCTTCGGCCACATCTCACATGGCCGCTTGGGATCCCGGTGGTAGGTTTCGAATGAGTCTGCAAATGGTGGCGAAGGTGCCGTATGTACAGGGGAAAAGGTCTGAGTCGACTCTTGAGTTAATTGACCTGATGGGGGGGAGGGATTACTGGGGAAAGATAAGTTCTGTATAAGTCGAAATTTGCCCAGTTTGCCGGGCTTAGGGATAATGGACAGCGGCGCCGTTTGGAACGGTCTGATAATTGACTCGAGTGCTCTTGCCGAGAATGGGCCGACAAAACGTTCTTTGGAAAACTCAGTACTAATGATTTTCTGAAAGGCTTCTGCATGTACAGTGACGGACACATTATTAGGGAGGGTGTAGGTATGAGTGATAGCTGGGATGCCCCCAGAGAATCCTGTCTCAAGGCAACTTGGGATGTGCGGGTATCTTTTGCTGAGGTTGAACTTCTCCAATGCCTCGCTCCATGCCTCTGGGTGATACAGCATGTGAGCCTTACGCTTTCTCGCCTCGAGGACATGTCTGGGCTCCATGGTCTTTGTCGCCACAGCCGGAACATATGTGAGCGGAGTCATGATTCTCTGCTGTGCAACTTCCAGGTCTTTGCCATCTGTAGCATAGCGGGAGGCCGTTGGTACTGATAATGCGTCCATCTTGCGTCCGGCGAGAGTGAGCTGGGGTGGTCTTGTCCCACAGATTGCGCGAGTTGCATTGTTGGATGTTGTGCGAGAAACGGCCCAGGCATATGGCACAGGCGGATCGGCCACAGGAGCCTGCGCTGCGGGAAAAACCCTTGCTGCGTTGTTCTCGGTGTTTTCCTTTGTCTGGCCTTGGGGAGCTGTCTGCCTTCTTTGAGCTGTCTGCTCGGGCTGGAGAACGTGAGTGGGATGATTGGCGTCGCAACTTGGCTGAGTCTCTGTAGCTCATTCTCCGATGCTGGTGTTGGGATGATGCTGACTCGGCGTTACTCGCCTGTGGTCATAGTTCCATGGGTGAGGACAATTGATCGCGTTGTAAGGAATCATAATTCTGTGGGCGTGAAAAGGCCATATTTACACGAGCTATCATTTGATCATTCGCACTATGGAGTTGCATGACACTTCCCTGTATAGCGCGCCAAAGGCGCACGCTTTCCCGCGCTTACGCGCTTCCCGCGCCTACGCCTTCTCGCGCCTGCGCTTAGCGCGCGTTCCCGCGCTCTATCGCCTATCATCCAGGAGGACCGATCCATGTCTGAGCACCCCTCTAGTACATCATACTAACATGCTGCACGAGTGTAACAAGGACTGCAGTGCTATTACATGTCATTACATACTATGGCGCATGTTCTCCCTATCCCTTCCGCGTCCGATGAGATCTTAGTTAGTATAAAGCCTGATGGTAGCGCTACTATTCATTACTTCCCTTTACTGTACTTCCCTAGCGTTTGGGTTTTACTTTAGAGTAGTAGTCACCATTAGGGCGCGCGCCCTGTGGTTATCGCGTTTTGGCTTAGATTAGATCGCCTAATCAAGCCTTGCTTTTTTGTCCGCTTCGCCTTTGCTCTTGCTTTACATCGCGCTTGCTTTCACTCACGTCATTTCACGCTCATTACGAACCCCTACACCGCTCCTTGCTTTTCGCATCACTTGTGCACCTTCACGCGCCCGTGCGCACCTTAGGCGCGCGCCTTCCCGCGCTTCGCTTACCTTAGCGCGCGCTTCCCGCGCTCTGCTTACTGCGCGCTTCCCGCGCTCTGCTTACTGCGCATTTCTCATCGCGCGCTTCGCGCCTTTCTATATCCTTGTGCGCATCCCCTGTCTACTTGAGTTCTCTTTATTCCTGGTTCTGTGTGGTAGCAGTCCCCTTTAGGGTCGAACGCGTCTGTCTCAGACATAGCAGCCTAGGCACAGCGAGACCCGACATACTGCCTCACCAGCAGTGTTGTTGATCTCACATCTAGAGATTGATTGCGCGCGCCGCAGTCAGACTTAGTTCCTTCAGCGTGAAGGTGGGTGTCAGCGACCGCGTGAGAAGTTATGTGGGCATCCACGTGAGGTGTAATGCGGGCATCCGTGTGAGATGTAGTGTGGGCATCCACGCGAATGTGTAGTGGGCATCCACATGTTGATGTGCGGGGAGTGAAAGGTTGATGTGTAGTATTGTTGGGGTTCGTAAGAAGTATAAGTGCGAAGATATTTCGTGAGCTATTGACCTTTGGACTGTGCTGAGAGCGATACATACTGCAATTAAAGTCCTAGAGCGGACTCTGTCCCATATCTCTTCATTGATGGACCATAGCAAGTTCTCATTGATGATCCCAATATTGAACCCCTCGTCCCACTTGAGGCGATCGTGCCAATCTAAGCGAACCCGTGAAGCATAGTGTAAGACAACTAAGTCGCCGAGCTCACTATTGTTCCATATGGAATGGTTCTCCAAGTGCCAGAAGAAAAGAGCGAGGGCATCGATGTGAGTCTGCGGCCATTTTGCTGTGTTTGCTTGGGTGAGGAAAAGGTTCTTTGCGCGGAGGAAAACGGAGAAAGGGAGTTCGTGATCTGGGAGCGCTGATCTGGAAGCCTTGAAAGCTGATGCTGGGCAAATGGTTAATTGCTCATCGATTTTTGCTAGGCTAAAGGTGTCATCCGCAATGGAGCGTGATGTTTTCATGGCCTCCTTGCAGCCGTCTGGGGAGAAGTACCATAGCTCTACATATTTGAAATTGTTAAGTTTTTGAATAGCATATTGAGAGGGACGGGGGGCAATGGCATCGCCCACAGTAGCATTCGCACTGAAGCCATTCATCTTGGGCTTTTTCCTCTCTGACTCGAGGTGTTCTTTCTCGGCCTCTGCTTCCTTTGCTCTGCGCTCTTCTTCTTCATGGGCAGCATGCACTCGTTCCACTTCTGCTTCTGCCTGCGCTTCTTCCTCTCTTTGGCGGTTCCATTCGAGGACTCTTAGCTCATGGCCTGCTGTCCATGCATCTTTCAGCCTTTCTGCTACTGCTTGGTGAGTGGTGCCAGTCGCATTGACTAAATCAAGACGTATGGCAGTGTATAGGTCTCCGGCAAAATCAGGGCAGACTTCGAGAGAGGGGTCAGCCATGGTTGGGAGAGCGTGGAGTGATTTCCTATCAGTGGTCCATGTGCAGTGTTTTGGGTTTGCTTAAACGTGAAACGGTCGACAGGATGGTATCTCAGTAACGAAAAAGAAAAGAAAAGAAAAGCGCTGTGCCGACGAAGTGCACGATGTGAACAGTTCATTGTGGCACGGAAGCAAGATGAGTGAACATTTCGCTTACTGTTCGCTCGAAGACTAAGCTCTATTTCCTCCGCTCATGCCTCGCTATGTAATAGAGTGACAAATAATCTCCAGGCTATCCATCGAATTTGTTCGACGAGAGAATTCTGTCCTGTGCGAAACATCGAAGTTCATTACCTTGATCTCTTCCCATTACTTACTCCCATACTCAATGCTTTCGCCAGGATGTTCCCTCCGAGTGGTTTCGCACTGAAGGCCTATAAAAATAGGCAAGAGTCGGACAGAGTGCAGCACTTTATAATGAGCCCATCACACAATATCAATGACTATCACAATATTCATTCATCAATTGCACTGTTTTTCAAAAAGGTCCCCACACATATGTAGGTGCCTGACAACAACAAACCTCTCTTCCCGCTAAGGTAGGGATGGTACAGTGGTACTACGTCTTCTCTGAACCAACGTTCGACAGTCGACTGCAGCTTGAGCGCTGAATGCGTGAGCTTTGATAACGTGGTGATACTTAAGCTCAGGGTAGTCTCAACACCAGCCTCCTTGTCACTGAGCAGTAGTGGATCGTCGGGCAAGGCATCACCCATACATATGCATACACTCGCCGTCGTGTGAGGCGGCTGGTCATGACTTGAAGCTCGAGCAGGGACAAGTGTCACAATGCAGTGCCTTGCAATCTCTTGTGGTCGTACAGGTAACGTGGCACAGCCAATCACGGATGGGTGCCTTGCAGTCTAACTTGTCTTTATCATTTTAGAATGTTATGGTTGACTGGTATAAAATCGATGTGTGATACTGCTTGGATGATACTACCAACAGATCAACCACCCTCACAAGACCACATTAACATCGCAGCGCAATGATCTACACACTCATTTTTGCGACATTGTTGTTTCCACTAAAGGGTGCACTGATAAGATGGCGTGCAAACTTCACTCCCAAGATTGGGCCTGTTCCAGAATTACCCTTGATCGATGTACAGCAGACCTCCCAGCCTCAGTCATTGCTAGGCATGTTATGACGAGTCAATGCAGAAGAGGTATGTGCAAATTTACATGAGGGTGTTTGGACGCTAACTATGATACCACCCCCTTCCTTGTTACTTAGGGAATTGATGGGCTGTACAAAGGAATTCGTGAGTTTTTCGAGCATTCATTCTTTTAAGACTTCTAATCATCTCCATAACACAGTCCCAACCTTCGCTTTCACGCTATTAAGGGAGCAAACAATTCCCCTCCCATCCATGGCGCTCATCGGATATCTTCACTTCGGGGAGTACGACCAGAGTGCTGTTTTCATCATTGCTATTGCCTCTCTCATCAAAATCATCGCAACTGTAATTGAGGCCGTCTTTGTCAATAGGTGCATTCTCTTGGGGACTCGTTCATTTCCATGGGTTGAAAAGGCATCCAAGGGCTGTGACAACTCGGGAAGACATCCCTTCATTTTCCATAGGATGAGCGCTTGATGCATTGCTCTCTCCAACTGAAAGAAGGCACCCTTATCGCATATTTATCATCCCAGGCTTATTTGCAGCCTGCACTTTGTGGGTTTTATACGTCGTAGGTACTATTGGAGCACGCCACTTTTTTTTCGTCAATCAAATTTTGGATAAATTTGAGGACTGGGAGAACATGAGGCCCTACCTTCCTCTCCTGGTCGGGGCTATTATTTTCTCGGTCGTGCTTAACGCTCTGGTACTCACCCCACTGGAAGTTATAATGGTTCGACTGTCCATCCAAGCAAAGATGATGCAAGTTACACTTCTTCTGGATACACCACCAGTTGAGGCTGTTGGGCCTGTCAGGTGATTTCTCTCATTAACGTTTTGCGGGCCATCTTGACATCAGTCGTTCCTCCTCAGACTCAGGACTGATAAAGATGAATATACTGGACTTATCAGCTGCGCAAGGCTGATCATTCAGGAGGAAGGTTGGGGTGCGCTTTACCGAGGGTGGTGGTGGACGGCTTTCCATGGTATACTCTTTATTTGAGTTTTTATTAGCTGGTGATTGCACGGCAACATCAATACAATCACCCTGTAGCTATTAGCAAAATAAGAGTGCCGGCGCCACCCAAGCCCCACACCCTACCTTTGTATATTAGCGTTAAAGGTGGAATGAGAGAAAGATTGAAGTGTCATGAGTTAGTAGACAATGTCAATCTTAGGACGAAGTAGAATGAATATGTTCGCAGAGAGTGAATGTCTACGAAAAAGTGAATGAGAATTCTAAGAGAAGAGAAACAAATCTTCGCGTGCTCAAGTGATGAGTTTGGAGGATTTGGTTTTTGTGTGGGAAGGGCTGGTGTTGATTGGCCAAGACGGATTTTGGCTCGGTGTCTATAGAGACTTGGAGCTCTGTGTCCGAGGCTCGGAGTGCCTGAAAACGCGTGCGTTGAGAGACCAAACTGCACGTATCGGGAAGAGGAAAAAAGCAGCCCTTCGGAGCGCTGACTGATTCAGTATCGGGAGCAGACGTTAGGTCTGAAGGAGAAAGCAATACCAAACCAGAAGAAAAGTGCAGCTCACAATGGTAGCGTCTCCTTCGGAGACCTAACCCACACACTTAGAGATGCGATTGAACATGTCAGATGATGCGATTAAAAGATGAGAAGTGCCCGTATGGTACTGGTAGGAGAGACAAATGATTACGTAGAGGGGGCAGGGTGTGAGAGGCGTTGAGCATAAGAGTCCATGATGGTGTCTACATTCACAACGTGGTCGTTGTTGATGGAAGATGATATAAATAAAGGCAAGATGGTCTCAATTCTGCGCCAGTACTCCAAGAAGGATCGTGAGGTCCATCTGCCCTGTGAGGAGACTACATCAGGATGCACACCTTGTAGTAACAGTTCCATTGCCCCGCCGATGCAAAAAGCATGACCTGGCATGGGTGGAAAACCCTGAGAGGTCCAGACATTGTTACAACGAGAGATGGAGTCTTGACGTGTTAACGGTGACCAACCCATAGGTGTTAGGTATGCGAAGAGGGGAGCGTTCGCGGGGACATTAGCATTGACGAGAGTGTGCTGTTCCAGGGCAGCTAAGGGACACGTGCGATGAGGCTGGGCAGTGATGGAGATGATGGCACCTTCTTCTTTCGTAGTCTTGGTCCAAGGTATGCGAAGAGAAGCAGCATGAGCAGAGTTGGACAAGATGATAATGGCCAGAGGAAGAACTGAGTGGGAAACATGTTTGATTGGATCAAAAAGGTTGGGGCTCGGAATTACGAGCTCACCCAAACGACAACAACACCAAAATGCCATGAAGGCAGCAGCTCCGACTGCGCAGTCAAAAGGATTGGAGAATGAGAGATTGTCGAAGAGAATAGATAAAGCTTCGATGGTGACAGGTGGTCGCTTAGCACGATGAGCGGAAGGAGGTACCATTTTCGAGAAACCACGTCTGGTGTGGTGTACCATAGCAGAAGCATGCCATGGAGCGCCGTTGACGATATGCCAGAACTGAAGGCCTGCCATCCAGTTGTTGAGAGTTTTGGAGGCAGTGATACCCGCAAAAGCTGCAATGAATTGGGCAAGAAGAGCTTCGGAGGCGGGCATGCGTTGAGTTTCAGGAACATTGATGGAGTCACAGAATTGTGTGAAGCGCAGAAGTCCTGCACCGTAATTGCTGCGAGTGTCTTGGTCAAGAGAACGAATCATGACCTGAAGAGAGGTTAGATGTATTGGAGAGGGGACGCGATAGGGCGTACTTGAAATAAGCGAAAGATAGATGCGTCTGGGAAGTTCTTTTCTAAATCAGCCTGCCAATCCTGACCTGCAGGGGTAGACCAGACAAGAAGGCGGTCACTGGCAAGAACATGCGGTCTGTGTATGGATGGAGTGAAGGAGGAACTGGGTCTAGGAGGATGAGGTATGCGTGTGCGAGAGACTTGTAGCGATTGCGCTACTGACTGACGAATGGATGAGGGCGGGTTGTCAGCCCAAAAGGCAGTGGCAGCAGCTTGTACATTGACGCCCTGCATAACTTGACGATATAGCTCAGTTTCCTTCATCTCAAAAATATATGGAGATTTCAGGAGGTAGAGATGGGGGAGAGGAAAGGTGGGAGAGACGAGGTGGTAGAATCCCTCTAGATATAGGATCCGCGAGGTTCGAAGCGGATTCGACGTAAATGAAAGTAAGCGAGAGACGTGCTTCTCGAAGGAGTTCCTCGGACCGTTGAAGGGTCAACAATTCTGCTGGCTAGCAGAACTATGTTGGGTGAATGCTGCCTAGCTGCTATTCAACCCAAGGGCTTCTGGTCTAAGCTCAGGGCTCAAGAGAGAGAGAGAGAGAGTGTGTGTGTGTGTGTGTGTGTGTGAGAGAGGGGGGGAGAATAAGAAAGTATCACTCCAGACAATGAGGATAAGACTGTATCAGGAGCTATATAGTGAGCTATTGAGCTACTACTAAAACTAATAAGCTGCAAGTCTGGGGAAGCTACTAAATCCTAGAAGGAGAGCTACCAGAACTATAACTGAAAGTCTAGCTAATGAGTGGAAGTGTAGGGCGAAGATTTGGTGATTATGTAAGCAGTGAAAATGCGGACATAAGCAAGGAAAAGTAAGGTAAGAAAGCTAAGTAAAAACTGTTAATACCAGCCTAGAGGGAAACTAATCCCTACACCGTCGAATGGACATATTAGTGAGGGGATTCAAGCAGCATCCTTTTTGAAGGATGCGATCACACCTTGATTGTCACTCCATATGAGGACGTCGGCATCAGTGATATGCTTACTGTATATGAGCTGAATAGTGTTACGGACTCAGATGGAGTACGCCAACAAAGGCTATCAATAGCGCCAATAAAGGCGGTTCTGGATCAGGACCGACTGAAGCGTAGCTTTGTCGGGCTATGGACTCCCGCAGGATCCGATCGTCTAGACTCCCGCAGGATCTAGAGCTTATTCGAGGTCAACAAGGCTAGCCTCCTTCCCAAGGAGCTAGAGTTCAAGTTATCAGAGAGAACCGAGTAGATTCAAGTTGGAGAAGATACAGAGAGTAGCTACGTTCTTAAATAGGTAAGAGAAATGAGCACGGACCAAGGGTAATGGTACAAAGAAGGAAGGTTCATGGGAGAATGAGTCAAGACAAGTCAGAGATAAGAGAGCATGAGGAAACAGCAAGGTGAATGAGAAGTAAGTGAAAAGGAAGTAAAGTGAAGTAAGAGAATAGTGAAATGGAAGGGAAGCGTTTAGTGTGAGAAAGAATAGGGTGGTTGTAACATTACCCCCTTGTCAACGTCTGAAGTCTCCGACTTCAGTTATCTAAATTCAAGTATAGGTCCGCAGAGTAGGTATCATCAGTGAGAGTTCTCTTCTCGATCGCTTCATACTCTTCGTCGAGGCGGTCTTCATAGGTTTTTTAGTGCGGAGAGGAAAAGCCAAGATCCAGGCTTGGCTGAGATGACACATCTTCCTTTAAGTTGAGGGCAAAAGCATGTGAGGTGCTTGGGAGCATGGTTATGGCAGATGCGACAGAAATAACGAGGACAATGGATCTGACGGTGTCCGTCTCCTCCACAATAGCAGCAAGTCATAGTGGAGTAATCAACTCCATTTCGGTCGCGGAACATCTCCTCAGAGGGAGCATGAGAGTCGGTGGGAGAAGGTGGGCGTGATGGTTCTCGGGGTGCGACGGACGGTTCGGAGTCTTCCTCTTTGATGAGAGGGGCGGGGGATGGTGTGAATGGTCGAGATAGACCTACTCCGAATGCGACACTGTTTCTTCTTTTTCCACGACTTCTGCGAGGGGCTCCGGCTGAGCGAACAGCAAGCTGCGATGAGGGAGGTGGGACTGGAGTACTTTCATCCGATGCTTCAGATGGAGAACTGGGAACGTCTAGCGATGGGGAGCACATAGGGTGCATAGGTGCTGGTCCAAAGGGGTCGCAGGATCCATGCCTGGATTCAGTGATTTCACGAATCATTGAAGGGGTGAGTGCTTGCTCAAACCCATGTTCAAGGAGTCGATCAGCGAGGACGAGCTTAATTTTAGTCATATGATAAATAATGGAATGTTTGGTGGCTTCTTCTTCTGGGGTGCTGATAGTATGGGCATAACTGGATGAGAGGTCCGCACTGCGGTACGCGGTGATGAGGGAGAGGGCAATGGGATCTTTGGAGAAGAAATGGTCTAAGGGAAGAGTGCATGGAAGTGAGAGTAATGTTGACTCTATAAGAGCACGTTTATGGTGAAGTTCGAGCTGAGAGCGATGAGTTTCAAGGGAAGACTGGGAGGATTGCGAAGAAGACATATTTCAGGTTCTAGTTGCTGAGGAGTCGGGAGATTTTGAGGCGTTTCTTATAGGTTTTCAAAATTTCTTGGGCGTTGTTCATCTCTTTTTCGGGTATCCACGAGTTATCAGCGGAAGGGTATCCTTTCCATGACACAAGGAAGCGACATTTTCCTTTTACATTTCCCTTGTGGGCGAGAACGGCTTCAATTTCGTATTCTTCTTGACCATTGATGATGTCAGGGGGGGGTTCAGTGTTGTTCAGACCATGGATTTCTGTTTCTTGATAGGACAATAATTCAGAAGCATGGAAAATGGGGTGTGATTTCCAAGAAGGAGGGAGTTGGATCTTGAATGTGATAGGGGAAAGAACGGCTTCGACTGTGAAGGGTCCATATCGTTTAGGGGCGAGCTTCTTGGAAGGGAGGGCGGAGATGAGGTTCTTTGCCGAGAGCCAAACTTTCTCACCAACTTTCCAGGGTTCAAACTTCTTTCCATAAGATCGAGCTGCCATACGTTGCATTGCAAGGTTGTGGCATGCGATGGCTTCTTCTCTAATCTTCTGGAGATATCTGATTCGATCTTCTGCGGCGGGAATGGTGGAGCTGGGGAGAATATGAGGGATGCCACGGGGTTCATATCCCATCATGAGAAAGAATGGGGAGGCATTTTGAGAATCATGTTTTCAGTGATTGTGGACAAATTCTGCCATGGGGAGGTGCTTAACCCAATCGAGAGGTGCGGAGCGGCAATAGATGCGGAGATAGGTCTCTAGTTCCTGGTTCAGACGTTCAGTCTGACCATCGGTCTGAGGATGATATGCGGTGGAGAGAGCGACTTCATAATCAAGGAGTCTTCCAAGTTCTTTGGCGAATTTAGAGGCGAACTGGGGACCTCTATCAGAGATGATTTTGTCATAAAGGCCGAATCTCAAGAAAACTTTCTTGAAGAATAGTTGGGTGACGCCTTCAGAAGTGATGGTTTTCTTGCAAGGTGAGAGAATTACCCCCTTCGTAAGCCCATGGTCTACCATGACCATGACTGAATCAAAACCTCCGGATTCAGGTAAATCGGTGATCAGATCTACGGAGATTTGAGAGAAGGGGTGTGTTGCGGATGAGGGGATAGGGGTCAATGGGGGAGTGGAAGGATGTGTATCAGATTTCATTTGCTGACAAAGGGTGCAACCCTCAACGTATTTTCTGATGAACGTACCCATTCTGGGCCACCAGTAGTCGCGTTTGACTAGTTCTTCTGTCTTGAATCGTCCAGGGTGTCTGGTGGTGGGGTGATCATGGTGAAGAGTGAGGATGCGGTGGCGGAGATGGGCTGGGACATAAGCTTGGTTTTTATAGAATAAAGTTCCGTCGTCAAGACGCCAATCGGAGAGGGCGGATTTCATAGGGGGTGCATTTAGCCTGTCGAGGGCTTGTTGTGCAGCGATGATTACAGGGTCGGAGAGAGGATTGGTGGATTTCAGAGCATTAGTGAGGTCGATATCAACGACCCGTGCAAAGAGGGTGTCGGGGAGAAGGGTGACATCTGCGTTATCAGCAGGATCAGAGGAATGGTCAGGTCAGCGTGAGAGAGCATCAGGGGCGGCAAGCTTGGTTCCTGGGACATGGTGGAGTTCCAGGTCGAATTCATTCAGGGTTAATTGCCATCTGGCTTGATGGCGAGTGAGGTTCTGTGCGGATCGGAAATATAGGAGGTTCTTATGATCAGTGAATACAATGACGGGGTGAGGGTTCCCTTCAAGATAGTGCCTCCATGCTTTCAGGGCATGGATGATGTCAAGGAGTTCACGATCATAGATCTGGTAGTTTCGTTTGGCGGGGTTAAAGGATTATGAGAGATATCCGCAAGGATGATATGCTCCGTTCTCATCAGTCTGGAGTAGGACTGCACCGGTCGCAACAAGCGACACATCGGTGGCCAGGGCAAATTGTCATGAGGGATCGGGATTTCGGAGGACAGGTTCAGAGAGGAAACATTGCTTTAGCTTCTCAAAGGATTCAGTGCATGCTTGCATCCATGCAAAGACGGTATCTTTTTTTGTGAGGTCAATCAAGGGTCGGGCGAGGTCGGAGTAGTGGGAGATGAAGTGGCGGTAGAAGTTGCAGAATCCGAGGAATGATCGGACTTCTTTAACTGAGGAGGGGGTTTGCCATTGGCTGATACTGGACAGCTTGGCAGGGTCCATGGCTACTTGCCTGGGGCGGATGATCATACCGAGGTAATCGACCTCTTGCGCATCAAAGGTGCATTTCTCGGGCTTTAGGAAGAGGGTTTCTTTTCGGATAATTTCGAGGACATGGCGAGTTCGTTTCTGATTTTCTTCAAGGGTTTTTGAGAATATAAGAATGTCATCCATATAGACGATCATCCATCCTTCAGCGATTTCTTTCTGGAAGGTCTGATTCATATAGGCTTGGAACGTTGCTGGGGAATTGCACAAGCCGAAGAACATGACTTTCGGTTCGAAGAGTCCAAAAGAGGTGGTGAACACCGCTTTCCAGCGATCATCAGGGTGAATCAGGATGTTGTTATATCCAGATCGGACATCCATCTTTGTGAAGAATTTTGCATCGCTTAATTTAGCGATCAAGGGAGGAATCAGAGGGAGGGGATAGGCATTCTTTATCGTCCATTTGTTGATGTAGCGGTAATCTTGGCAAGGTCGAAGAGAGCCGTCTTTCTTTCCTATGAAGAAGAATCCACTGGCTTGTGGGGATTTCGATGGTTGAATGAAGTCTTTGGCGATGTGTTCGTCAAGGAATGCTTTTATGGCGTCGGTTTCTTTCGGGGAAAGGGGATAAGTCTTTGCAGACTTCGGAATGAATCCTGGTTTCGTTTCGATTCTGTGGTCTACTCCAGGGCGAGATGGTGGGAGTTTGTTTAAGCCGTCTTTGGCAAAAACATCGGCGAAGTCATGTAAGTAATCAGGGACTAGTTCTTCGAAGGTCTTCTTCTTCTTTTCTTGAGCGTCTTTGAGGGCAAATTCTTGCGCCTTATTGCTTGTCTTCAAGTATTCATCTTCTTCAGTTTTTTGTGCATAAATCCACGAGTTCCTTAAGGGTCTAAGGGCGGCAGTTCGTCGGATTTTGGAGGCAGAAGTGCCATCACGAGTGAGAGGAGAGTTGAAGGAGAGGTTTTCGTGAAGGGTTACGGAAGATCCATCTTGAGCGTACTCGATCAAGACCTCATCGTCGTTGATGGGGTAAGATACTGGGTCTTCTACTTTTCTGGCAAACATAGAGGAGTCGTCCCAAACATCTTCCATGGTGTCGTACTGGGGTGGTTCATCATCAGGGTCTGGGATAAGTGCAGGAATAGCTTCTTTCTTCTTCTTTTCTTTTTGTCGTTCAAGGGTTCTTTTCCCGTCTTTGGGAAGTGGAGTATGAAGGGGAGCAAATTGCTCAAGGTCTTCTTCTTCTTCAATCAAAACTTTCTTCTTGGGTCTTGGCGGCAGGATGGGATTTGTTGTGGAGTTTTCTTCCCAAAGCTTCATGAAGGCTTTTTCGAGTCGGAGGGATCTAGGGGTCGAGGGAAGTCGAAGGGTGTCTTTAGCCCAGTCGATGTCAGGGTTCATGGCAGTTAGCCAAGGTTTTCCAAGGAGGATCATATCACGATCACTCATGTTCATGATGTTGAATTTTCCGAACATTAGTCTTCCATCAATTTTGATTGCGAGATGGCAGTAGTGCGTGATGGGGTTTTCGGAGATCTTTCCATCGGCAGTTCGAATCGGGAAAGGGGTGGTAAAGCGATGGGTTTTGATGCCATGCTTTCAGACAAACATCCAATGTATGAATGTGGCAGCTGCGCCGCAGTCGACAACAGCGGTGGTTTGCAACGATTTGTCAGGGTGTACGGAGGAAAAGATGGTCGCCAGGACCCTTAGTTCTTTAGATTTTCCTACATTCTGGACAATGCGTACATCTAGAGAGGAGGTGGCTAACGTTGCAGTAGTCCTCCTATTCAAAAATCCGTTCTTCTGGTGTCGAGTTCTTCATTGTCAGAGAGTTCTTCAATCTTTGTGGAGTCTTCATCATCAGGCGCTGTACGCCTTACCGTTTGCTTTCCTTTCTTCTTCTTATCGGCATCTCCGGTCTTCGGGTGCTTGTCAGGGTCGTTAGCCCTATGTCCTTTCTCACCGCATTTGAAGCAGCAGCCTTCTTTCATATAGGTTTTCTTGTCAGCCTCGGATAGACGGTCTACATCCATGGCATCAGGATCGTTCCTTCATGGTGTGAAGCGAGGTTTCGGGCCTCGGTTGCTGGATCGATTTCGGGAATCAGAGATGGAAGTTCTATGGGAAAGGAGAAGCTGATAGGCGTTCTCGATGGAGATTACTTTCTTGTACATGGCTTCCATTTCATCAGGGATATCTCTGGAGTTACAGAGCTTCGAAAGAAGAGCAGGTTTTAATCCGCGGATGAAGTAGTCTTTCTGTGCATTGAAACTGTAGATCTCAGCTCGGTTGCAGAGCTGCTTGAAGGTGGAGATGTACTCGCTCAAGTCACTGCCTTGTTTAAGGGCGTGTAACTTGTGGAGTGCAGTACCAGTGGAGTCGATGGGGTTGAATGCTTCTTCAAAGTGATCCAAGAACTCACTCCAAGTTCCGTATCCATTGGGTCGGTTCATGGTAGGGTTTGTCAGGTGTGCATGTGCGATGGTGTCTTCCATCCAGGCTGCAGCGGTGCCCTCTTTCATAAATGAAAGAGCGAATGCGATCTTTCACGTGTCGGTATCATAGATCTCAGAATTTACATCGAGATAGAGGGTGATAAGTTGTACAAACTTTGTGGTTTCATCTCTGTTACCACTGAAGTCAGGTGGAGTGCAGATCTTTCGTTTGATTGGTTTTGGCATGTCGTCGTCTGAGTCGGAGTCGTCTGAGTCAGAGGGTTCTGGTTCTGGTTCTGGTTCTGGTGGGGGAAATCTGGGATAGGGTTCTTCTATGATGGAAGGTTCTGATTCTGGATCTGAGCCTGGGTCGGAGTCAGGTGAGGATGCATCTGGGATTTCTTCGTCTCTGTCTTCTACAACTGCTGGTGCAGGTACCTCAGAGGAAGTACTGACGCTGTGGGAAAAGGAAGTGCCTGGGACAGCGAGTGGTGGAAGGACAGGGGTGCGAGGGGGTTCAAAGGTCCCTTGCAAAGATGATCTTCTGGGAGAAGTCGGTGGATAAGGGGCGTAGAGTCTGGTGAACTCTGCTTGAGCTGCAATAGCTTTTGGTCCAGGGACTCTTTCAAGTCCTTTCGTGGAGAATGGGTTTCTGGGCGCCACACTGGCAATCAATTAGTTTCTGGGTTTCAAGGGTAATCCCTACAGATGGAGGGGTTCAAAGGCAACTTGAATCTTTTGTTACGGACTCGGATGGAGTACGCCAACAAAGGCTATCAATAGCGCCAATAAAGGCGGTTCTGGATCAGGACCGACTGAAGCGTAGCTTTGTCGGGCTATGGACTCCCGCAGGATCCGATCGTCTAGACTCCCGCAGGATCTAGAGCTTATTCGAGGTCAACAAGGCTAGCCTCCTTCCCAAGGAGCTAGAGTTCAAGTTATCAGAGAGAACCGAGTAGATTCAAGTTGGAGAAGATACAGAGAGTAGCTACGTTCTTAAATAGGTAAGAGAAATGAGCACGGACCAAGGGTAATGGTACAAAGAAGGAAGGTTCATGGGAGAATGAGTCAAGACAAGTCAGAGATAAGAGAGCATGAGGAAACAGCAAGGTGAATGAGAAGTAAGTGAAAAGGAAGTAAAGTGAAGTAAGAGAATAGTGAAATGGAAGGGAAGCGTTTAGTGTGAGAAAGAATAGGGTGGTTGTAACAGATAGCAAGTTCGACGGCGATGGCCTTGAGCCAACCGATATCACGAGATGGACCACGCCAAGTCTCATTGGTGCGCCAGAAGGCCCATCTGGTATTCCAAAGTAGCCCAATGCCCGTGTCTGTAGATGCATCTACCCATATGCCATAATCGCGGGTAGGAGGGCAAGGAGCAAGACTATGTGGTGATTGATCTGCTAGGAGGAGATGGTGCCACCATTTGATGTCTGAAATGGTGGACTTGGGTAGCCAGCGTGGGATGTAGTCGTTCGAATGATAGGCTGAAATGGCCGAGTATAAGCTGGAGAGATATGAGCGTCCATGGAGATAGACGAAGGAGGCATGGTTTAAGAAACCTGCGATGGATTCTAGTTCGCATTTCTGGACTTTTGAGTTCTCGAAGAGCGAGAGAAACTCAGAGAGACGTGCAATATACTTAATACGTTTGAGTTCAGTGAGCGCGACGGATTTCTGAGGGAGATCCCAGAAGAAACCGACATAATCGCCGTTATCACCGAAGTCCTGGCCTTTGTCTGGATGCCACGGAACTTTCACGGGAGAAATGAGAAGTTTGGCGTGGTTGAGATCATATTCGTAGTGGTATAATGAGCCATTAGAGAAACCGACGTAGAGACCTGTCGGGGAAGGGAAGCAGAAGATGCTGACATCATCTACCCATTTCTTGGATGGTTTGACGTTGAGTTCTCTCCAGATTGCGACAGTAGCATCAGCTACTTCGCCTTGGAGACCTGCAGCAGAAGCTAAGCCGAAGGGTATATTGTGATTGATGTATAGTTTACCATCGTGGTAAACGATAAGATATGGTTTGTGAGCAGGGAGACACGGTATGCCTTGATAGGCGGCTTCAATGTCCAGGGTGGCAAATTGTGCGCCTGGAGGAGCGTCTCGTACCTGGAATGAATATATTAGGGTCTGATTAGAAGTAGTGAGATGAGAGAGGATATGTGCGTGAGGTTCTCGTGCCTTCGAACGAGTGAACAAGACTCGCAAAGAGCATCCGAGAGCGAGAGGCACGTGTGTATAGATATATGCACTATATCAGCAAATTCTGCCGCAGTGCCCCATTCTGTAGGGTAGTTACTCGCGTCGATTTTGTCGTTGATGGATGTGCTCATCGAGCCACGATATGAGAGGTGACGACAGGCTCTGTGTTTGTCAGGAGCACCATTGATGCCCTTCTTAACGACAACTTGGAGAGGAGACAAGCAAAAATGGCCAATCTTGGCGAAAAGTTGCTCATGAGTGTATGGGCCTGAAAAATGTTTCTTTGTGAGCTCATCTGCAATGTATTCATTGCAGACCTTGCGATATATGTCAGCACCAGGCAGATTGTGCGGAGTATAAGTAGAAGTGAGAGGACTCATGTCGCCAATGGGAAAACCATGACGAAGTTTCCATGTGAGCTCGGGAAATTGATGGGTGAGGTTGGTGAGTTCGAGCAGATGATCAAAGCCTTCAGGAGAATAAGGCGTGTTGACAAGAGAGTAGTCAGCATCAAGATCGTATGGAGAAGGATGTTTTTGTAAATTGTCAAAGTATATGAATCTGGGAGCAGGCGGATCAGGAGGCTCAAGATCTGGGATGTGCACCAAGAAGAAGTCCTCGTCAGAGAGGTTAGAGGCAGGAGCGGGAGAGAGCGCCGTGCTCAGGTCGACCGCAGAATGAGCATAAGTGTTGATCAGTATGGTCCCGTTTGCATGGATGTCGGGGATTGTTGAGATTGAATCCGATGCACAACTGGGAGTTGTTGGAACGCTTACAGAGATTTCCATCTGTGTATTTCACAAAATTTTGTGCTCCTTTCGACGAAGTCTCTTCAGTGCATGCCGAGAAACGATGGCCGGTGCGTCCGCAAATGATACACATGGGATCTGTGGACTTGGCGGACTTGGAGTCGCGAAAGGAAGAAGGTTCTCCTTCATTCTTCTTGAATGGACGCTTGGAGGATGAATCCTTATCATAAGGCTCAAAGCGAGAAGAAGAGCCAGCGATAAAGGGACGATCGACCAAGGATGAGCGAAGCTGTTGCGAATGACGAAAGAGTTCGTCTTGCAAGGTGGCATATTTCTTCTTCTGTAGACGATGGCTCCACTCAGCCTCATCGTGTTGGTGCAGGCGTAAAGCATAGTTTTGCCTGGTCTCAATGTCGAATTCCAATATGGCACGAAAATTCTTACGAATAGCTTCATCCTTGGCAAGAGTGGTGAAGTGTGAGGTCCATCGCTTAACAGAGGGTGTGTCGCCGACATCAGCAATCCACGAGAGATAGCGCTGAAAGGCCTCCTGCCAAGTAAGAGGATCAAGATCGCGTTCACTTTCAAACTGCGATAGATCTAGGAGGTGGTGAGAGACTCCGTTCACGTGGACCTTGGTGCGTTTGAGAGAGTGACCTTCACGATGAAGGCGCTCCGTATTCTTGTTGGAGAAAAGAGTCAACGGACAATATTCACCAGCGTTCGCGAGATCCTGAATAAAGTGATGAATTCCAAAATTATAAGTAGAATCGAGTCCGCTAGAAGTAGCGATCTCCTTGGAGCTATCAAAGAGAGCTTTGGCAATGGAAGTGGTGTTCGGTCTAGCGGCGACGTTTCTGGAGCTTCCGGCTATCCCCTCGAGAACTGCAGCTCCTTGAGCTTGGGAAGTTGGGGAGAGATTGACGAATGCAGAGATCCACTGCTGCAAACGATTCCCGGCGGAGGGAGAAGGCGGAAGAGGGAGTAGTGGTTCGTCTTGTGCGACGTTAGGATTGCCCGCGTCTCTGAGCACCTGTAAAGCAGCGTTGCTTGCTACTCGGCGCGCGTTCTCAGCCAGGACTTGATCGTAAGTCATTTGCGTAGCCGAAGGAACGGGAGTAGCCGAGGAGTTAGCGTTGCCGGTGCCTAAAGGGGTTGAGGAAGATGCGGCCGCAGAGCTGCCTGACGCGACTGAAGGGGTGACGGTAGAGGTCATGATTGACGCGTCAGAAAAATGAGCTAAAATGTAAGGCGTCGCACAAATGGGGAGGACAAAGAAGAAGAGAAAGAACTCAAGCGCGAATCCTCGAAGTTGAGAACTTATTTGAGAGTGCGCGCACAGACCAGGCCCATTCTCGTATCGAGGAACGAGAATGCGAATCTCCACATGGACGCTTACAAAGGCCCTTTTCACATGCGTCAACGTTCGCAAGCTCACGATCCGCTCGGAACGTACACTTGTTTCTGGCGTCTATCGAACTAGTCTTTATTTCATTTTGCGTTGGCAAATGGCTACTAATCCCAATTTATGTGATTATGATGTCAATGCGTGTTCAAAATTTACTCAGCAATTTTCGAAGCTTCTAGTGTCACGCCTTGAAAACCCGCTCATAGATAGATCCTTCAAGGTTCTATCAGACTGCAGTAGTCATCGCCAACTGGCACCAGAGCAGATTGGATTCAAAACCTGCCGACAGATGTCTTATCACACCTTAACATCCACTCATGGACAATTCTACGGAGGTTCATCTCAACTTGCGCAGCGTACCATTTAATGGCTAAAGCGATTACCACAATGGAATCGAAATCTGTTTTTCTTGGACTGCGTAGGCTGGAAACCTGCCAATGACATGTTCACTCTCTCGCTCGAAACAGAATTTGACATTCACTCATGGATGGTTTCGTCAGTGATACACCTACCTGGTCTTAGCTGATAACACTAGCAAAGTCTAGTGACGAACGAGACACTCAGTCACGTCTTTCTTCTTCCCAGCGCCACGTCCCCCTCGTTGACCCCAAGGAGATTTCCCTTCCATCCCGCCTCCTTGCTGCATACAGTGCACCTTGTCATGCGTCAAGGATCGAGGGAGGCCAGAGCACAGCGGATTTTCACAGGCCACCCCCTTAGGGTTGTTCCTGTGCACTCGTATTCTGGTCACAGGATTGACTTTGCGCTCTGTCGAAGGGATGGAGAGTGCATTTGCGTACTTTGAGCCTGGGCCTCCTGGCTGCAACTTTTGCTGGCCACGCTGTCGGCTTGCCTCCTTCGTGAAGGAGCTAACGACCTCTTCGAAGGTGAGAGCTGGTGACCGAGCAGTTGCCGGTGATGTTGTCACAGGAGGAGCGGATGGAGTTCTATATTGCATCATGGTAAGATTGCGAAAAACAACCCACTGCGGGGTATCTGGGAGGCCGTGGAGGAACATCCAAATGGCTTCTTCGTCGGTGAATGTAAGCCCCATCTCTGCAAATCGACGACGTCCGTTCTTAAATATGTCAAGGTAACGTGGAGCATCATCTGCATCCTTTAGTCTCTCGGCAAGGAGTTGGGTTCGCAAGTCGAACTGGGAGGTAACGTCTAGGTGCGAAAAATGTTTTGACAACGTTTCCCATTGCTGACGTGCAGTTAGCTTTTCGCCAAGTATGTTCTGGACAACGGGTGAGAGTCGTCTCCAGATGATCACTTTTGCTTGTGCGTCCTCCTTTATCCATTCTTTCATAAGGGTTAACTCTGCAGGTGTGGGCTGACCAGCCATCGCTGCTGTGGGCATTGCACTCGCAAATTCCGCGACATCGGTTGGATCAGTGCCCTCACTACAATGATTCCATAAGCCTTTCTCTACTAGAACTAATTTGACCGCGCGTCTCCAGCTGGGGTAAGTATCGGAACCGGTTAATTCGGAGATGTGATCAAATTTTCCCATCATGCGTATGACGAGGGATTCGAGGAATTGATGTTCAGATGAATGTGCGTTCGTAATTCTTCTGCTTCGTGTCTAAGATGTCTGGGCTTCTAGAGCCCAGGGCTCATAACCTGATAACACCAGCGAAGTCTAGTGACGAACGAGACACTTAGGTACATCAGTACAACGCTATGTGCTAGACGGTAAGACATACACACCTCAGTGATGTTGGGAAACAAAACTGAGTTGTCAATGAACAGATGCGACAACGTAAATACTACGGTGACGGTTATCTAAGGAAGCCCGGAGAATTTACGAGCGGAGGTGTCAATAGGTGCTGAGGCCTGAGGCCTGAGGATCAAGAAGCATTGGAGATGTTTGGTGCCGAAGATGTCAAGATAAGGATAGCGAAAGAGGTTAAGTTACCACAACAGAATCCAAATCTGTCTCTCTTGGGCTGCCTTGCAGGTTCGAAACTTGCCGATTAACAGGGTTTTTTTCTATTGGAACAAGCCTTCAAGATTCGCTCATGGATAATTTCCTCAGTGATACATCTCAACTTCCTGTTGGCCAAAGTGGTCGCCACAACAGAATCTAAATCTGTCATTTGGACTGCCAGTGCGGGTTCGAAACCTGCCAATTATGAGATTTGTTTTTTCAATGCCTCCAAGGTTCACTCGTGGATGATCTCCATATTAACTAGTCTTATAGCTAAGTAATTTACACGACAGAGTCGGGCCTGCGGACGACAAGTCGAGTTTTTTTTCGAACACGCTTCGATATTCACTCATGGATGGTTTCGTCAGGGATGTGTCCTAACTGGTCTTAGTCAAGTTGTTACTGCAACGGAATCAAAATCTGTTTCTGTTCGACTGCGCAGGTTCTAAACCTGCCGAATGATAGGTCTTTTTTATCGGAACACACCTTGACATTGGCTCATGGATGGTTTCCTCAAAGGACAATCCAACTGGTGTTAGCCAAGTAGTCATCACAACAGAGTCAAAATCTGTTTACCTTGGAGTTGGTTCGAAACCTCCTGGCGATGTTTATGCGCTTTGTACCCAACTAGGCTCAGTCATTGCGCCGAAACCTCTTTTTATGTTCTTTAATTCGAAAGGAATTCACTTTCATGCTCCGTGCGCGATGGCTTCAGCTTTTTCTTGGAAAGTTTCCAGTTATCATTCATGACTTACAGGCGTTCGAGATGATTCAATGAGAATCCGATACCGAGAACTTAAACACCATTCAAATTTCATACGCTGTAGGCCTTAGGTTGTCTCGTCAGTACCCGCAAATGTACCACTGAGTCCCCCTCCGTCATCTCCGATTCCCTCCACAGCAGCTAGTAAACTCACGGGTGTCCGACGGAAGTTGCCACGGCCCATAAAGGACAGGCTCTCGACCGGATTCAGTGGATGAACCTGTCCCGTATGGCTTTCCGGGAAATTTGAGAGTCGGTATCCTCAAGCACACAGTATTGCTACAAAGGCTTCCGTGGTACCTCTTCCGGTGATGGTTTCTGCCTTCATTTTCAATAGTACGAACATCATCTAAACGTGCGAGATTAGCCAAGAATACTCAGCGGTGAATTAACGAAGGTGGAAAACCAAGAAGGATCTGTTGATTCCATCAAGCTTGTTCGCCGTTCATTCGCTGTAAATTATTCTTGTTCATCACTCTCAATTTCATAATGCTCTGACCATCCTTCGCGAGAAACTTGGCGGTGATTCTTGCCAAGACCTTTGTCGGATAAACCTCTCAAAGGAATGCGACTCGAGCACATTCTAACTATTTGTAAATCTGACCCTGTAAGTTGTGGTTATCATATCCATCTCAATCATTTATCACTGAGAACCTGTCTGTTGAAAAGCGTTCTCATAATGCGACAACAATTTTTCCGCAGCTTTTCTCGATTGCTGCCTTGGATCGTCACTGATAATGTATACTTTTGATGCATTCTCCAAATGATAGTGGTACTGGTTGCTACCTCTGATAAGAATATGAATATGCAGATAATCAATATTTGGCTTGACGTTTGTTGACACGGCACGCAAAGTCCGGTAGAATAGACCCTATACTTAGCCACGAGGCAGAATCCGAGATATCGATACGAATCAGCAACAAAAAGCACTGCCAGCTCTCAAAGGGCTTGCATTTCGTGCTTGGGCTTTGGTTGTGATATCTACGCTACTTTCCTGCTAGATTTCAAGCAATGGTTCCATCCATTGACGAAGTCGAGGAATACTTTCAGTCTCTCGAACGCTTTCTGACAAATTCTGTGGCGGCCGCCTCCCCTGGTCTTCCAAACATCCGAGAGGCCGTTCACCGTCTTTGGGTTGATATCTCTCGCTTTGGGCCACCCGGGTTTTCTTCATTCCCTGACATCCATGTCCCCGGTCTTGGGGCATTCGAGGTTCCTCCACCCCCGCCTCCACCTCCACCCCCGAGGACTCTCGTAGAGAAGGCTGGTGATTGGATCGTAGAAAATCCATGGATGAGCTCTAGCATAGTAGTAACAGCTCTTGGTGCTGGCCTACTTGCTGGCTACACTACCTTCCGTATCACGCACACCCATAAGAGAAGAGTTCGGTCGACTACTGTCACTCCCGAGAAACGGCAGGTTGTTGGTGAGCACTTGCACTACTCGTTGGATTGCCTTTCCATTGTTGATATATTCCTAGTCGTGTTGGGTGGTGATCATCCTCTGGGTCTCCCTCTTATCATCGAACTTGAGCAGAAAGGATACATCGTTATTACCAGCGTCTCCACGCCGGAAGCTGTAAGCGGCATTGAAAGCAAAGGACATGGTTATGTCCGAGCTCTTGTTCTTGACCCTAATGAGGTGTGCAATTACCGATTCCTGCTCCCCAAGTTCATCTAACCGATTATCATTCAGCCTGGCACCATCCCAATCTTCCTTCGGTCGCTCGCATCTACTTTGTCCCGACGGTTCCCAATTACAGCCGCTGGTGACCCATATGCAGCCACCCCTTATCATCCCCTTCTGCACTCCATAATATCTCTACTCACATTGCCGATTCCATCCATTCACATGTCACCGACTCCCATTGAACAGCTATCTTTACGAAGTACCTATCTTCCACATCTTCTCTCCACGCACTTTGCTCCTCTCCAGGCGCTTCAAGCACTCCTACCATTACTCCGCGCGGATGCCCAGCGTTCGTGTGGACGCAAGTCCATCATTGTGTGTCTCCCTGCTGCTGATGCACGTGTTGGACTGCCTTTCGGTGGAGTCAGCGCTATGAGCGCAGCGGCCACACTTCGTGCGTTGGACGTGTTACGCCGTGAGGTTGCTGTTGGACAAGGCATGAGCTCTATCCGCGTCGTTGCTGTCGATGTGGGCGTCATTGGCGACTCGGAAACCCCCGTCTCCAGTCTTGCAAATTCACATGCAATGGACGACTGGACCCCCTCAGAGAAAGCAACCTACGGTCAAGCATTCGCTGCACTCAGAGAAACTAGCATGGAACAATCTCGCGAACCGGAGGACATATCTGTCTTCATAAATAACATAGTTGGTGTCGTCAGTGCCGGAACGAAGGCCAAGATGTCGAGTAAAACGATTTGCGGTATCCATGTTGGTGTTGGGTACGAGAAAATTAGAGATTGGATTCGCGGCGACCGATTTGCTGTTGGTGCCGGTGGTTCGTTGTTTTTCCGTTTTTCATGCATATGTGAGAACTAACAATTGTTGTCCATACAGCAGGGACATACACGTTTGCGTCATTCCTCCCTGGCATGCTGCTAGATGGATTGCTGAGTCTACCCCACATATTGGTTAGTGTCCGTAATCGACTCTCGCCTGTGCCCCCTGCCCAGCCACACACGCCCCCAAAAGTGGCTCGCAACGTTCCGTCCTCTACTGCAGTTTCTGTAGTTCTTCCATCATCTTCCTTGACAGTGAGCCGAACGCACTCAGCTCCACGTCCGTCTCCTCCGAAGGCAGCTGCACCATCGCTCGAGCAGACTGAGCCTTTTTCCGAGCCTGAAGACATATGTGAACATGAGACAGGCTCTGAGGCTGACTTCGAGAGTAATTCTGGCGATGGTGATGCATGTACGGTGGAAAGTAGCTGGGTGAGCTTGGGATCTCGTGGGCCCACTGATGAGGTTTAGGTTTCGCAATGGTTGACTGCGTTTTGTAATGCTAATCTGCTTATTGACAAGGATTCTGATTCCTGATGCTTTGCTTGTGTACTTCATGTATATTCTGTCGAACAAATATTAGTCGTGCTTAATGTGCAACCCATTTTCTTGCGGACACTCCTTTGTTCTGAATTTTGAGGACATCGTCTACCGGGAGTCTGATCTAAACATGCATGGCAGCTGCTCGGGAAGATAGTACTGATTTAGGAGTTATCTTCTGCTCTTCTACAAGCCCTTCAATCTGCCAGGTACACTTCATCGATACCGTTTTAGATCTGGATGGGTACGTTCATATCGGCCATTGTTGCAGTTTGACGAAACCAGGCTACGCCAGGTCTCTCGCTCTGGCTGGTACCCAATCCCGCCCAATTACAACTTATCCAAAAGGTGTTGCCAAAACAGCCTGAGACACGTCCGGTATCCGCTGCTTCCTATCCAGAGATAACCCCCCATATCACACTAACAAGCTCGGGAAAGGCAACGCAAGATGCAATCCTACGAGCTATACCATCAACTTTTCGTCCAATCCCAGTCGAGTTCCAGAAACTCGAAGTCGGCGATCATTACTTTAGGTCTGTCTTCATATCCGTGAAGAAGACGACCGAACTCGTCGCGCTGCATGAACATATCATGGCTGCGCTTGACAGGGAAGGAGCATCGCCTACAGCCCCAGCATTTCCGCACATGTCCATTAGTTATATTGCAGATGAAGATGGGGTTGCTGAGCGGAAGAAGGCTGCTGATGAGCTACGGGCCACCACAGTCGTTGAGAGTCCAGAGACGGGCCTAGAGTCTGTCGTTCTCCGTTGTGGGAACTCCGAGGAAGGGTGTGTGTACCTAGCAAGCTTTGAAGGCACAGAAGTGTGGATCGTCCGATGCGAAGGACCGGTGCAAGACTGGCAAGTGTTACATAAAATAATAGCGACATCTGGGACGTTGCCTAGCTAGATTGAGGACTAGGTTCAGGGCGACAAAAACGACGAGACTTTATTACTGCGGTGTAGGTTTGTTACATGGTGTACGGAATAAGGAGTTGTGGTAGTGATACAATTATTTTTCAAGATTGGTTGCGATGTGCGAGAAACGATTGGCATGCGGACTAGATCAACGCGAATGAAAGCAAGAGACAAGCAAAGCTGCCAAATCAGCATGACGAAACAACAGTACGATAATGAATCGAAGGGACGGAAAGTGCGGTGGACCAAACGTCTCAAATATTACCTGACAATATAAATGTTTTTCGGTTTTGGAGTGCGAGTGCCGGGGTATACGCAATTCAAAAAATCACGAAATTGTTTTTCGATCATTGTCATTGTGATCAAGGGTGAATGAAGATGATGAAGAAGCTGATGGTGGTGGTTCGTAAAGCGGAAGAGGAGTTGAATAATCGATCTTGCGCTCTCCATTCGAGTAGAAGAGTTGAGAGTATGCGGGAAGACTCTGGCTATATGGAGCGCTTTTCTGGAGCTCCATTGCACTTGCATTGGTGCGATTGGGAGCGGACGGATTAATTTGTGGGACACCCACCCGTACATGCTGCATGGGCAGTGAGAAGTGGAGGCGTTCACACACAGGTTCGCCGTCAGGCTGTTCGTAGACACACCGGAGCGCGATGTGCATCATATGGCACACACTGAAAAGAGGGCTATTTTCAGATATGCGACGGCTGCGGAGCCCAGCCCAATCCAATTGGTGGGGCTCTGGTGCCAAAGGTATATTTGCCTCGAGTACATACCAGTTCTCTGACGGAGAACGAGCGGTCGCATCGCCCTCTGGAGATTCATGCACGAAGACACGACCGTCACCAGAAATGACGTACTTCTCAGAATTTGAGGGATCGAAGAGGGAAAACGAACGAGTCGAAGTAGATTTGGAGGAATATGAAGTAACGAGAAGGCCGACCTCATAGAGTGTATGCACAGGATGCGCATTCCGAAGGGGGAAAGAGGGAGGTTGTTGTGTCTTAGGCGGAACCATAAATCGAGCCACGCAATCAAGAGAAGTAGTACTCCTAGATAGATGTGACTTTAGCATCGTGAATAATAGATGGACAATGATGCAGCATACCTGTACGTTTCAATCTGTTCAACATCAACAGTGAAATCAGTTATTCGAAGGCGCGCTCGCTGAGAGCCATCCAGTTCATTGCCTTGTAAGCGCAGGATGAGAGGAATGGATATCTCATCCAAAGTCACTGCACTGGGAATGGACGCGACAACCTGAATCTTCTTCAGGATTTCAGGCGGAATAGCCGTTGTGTCTGTTTCTGTGTCATCTTGCCCTGATTGCGCATCGACGACGAACAATGCCATCGGGAAGACAGAGGTAGAGGACGACGACGAAGGGGCAGAAGGAACCTCGGCAAAACGAGTTAGAGTAACTGGACATCTTGGCGCATTGAGTGTGTGAGTGCGACAGCCAAAAGGTGTACAAAAGCTGCTGAATATGGAGGAGTTGCCATCCTCAAGATAGATAAAAGTTGCAGTGGCATATAAGGCGTAGCGCGTCCCAGCTTCCGGTACACTGTGATCTCCGTATGTAGAAGTAGCCGGCAACCAGCCAGGAACAGGGATATCAAAAATGATATTCCAAGAGCTGGGCTTATTGGAATCTTCGTGCCCTTCATTGGAAAGGTCGATGGGTTCACCATTTACAAGCTCGCGAGTGATGGAGCAGAGTCGTAGAGGGGCATACCCGATGTCTGGGGTGATTATTTCGGTTTGTCCCTCAAATGTGACGGTGAGCGACCGCATCAAAGCACGCGTTGTGCTCCGCCGGCGCTGGAACATAAACGCAGGCGAACTGAGCGAGATTGACACATGGCCCGCCAGAGAGAAGGCAGATCTAGCGAGGTCTATCAGCACAAGCGAGATGTTTGACTTCAGTTCTAGCTCACGAAAAGTCTGGTTCACCATACAATTCTAAAGAATCCGAAAACGGGACGATGTTTATTGACACAGGCATATCAGCTGTCTATAGAAGACTGGGGATATCAGCGACTGCGGCCAGGAGAATGACTTTCCATTGAGTGACAGACGAGTAGTTATATAGGATATATCCGCACTCGGTTGCATGCACCCACGCATAGTCCAACCTGCACTTCTAAGGCAGAACAAAAGGCGCGTGGCTCACCGTCTGGAACGGCTGAGCTTCGGCATCAGCTAAAATTTATCAAGGCACAATGTCCTGGCCAAGCGGGAACGTTTACTGAGCCAAAAAACTCCTTTTGTTCTATTAAACCGGTTGCCTTTGTGAGCGTACAAAAGCAAACATAGGTTTGGTGGCTGTGCGCCTCTCCAAACGCGGGACAATGGAGAAACGCTACTGCCAGAGCGCTAGGGAGTACAAAGCAAGCCGCATAAAGAAAATCTTCCAAAAGCGGGAAGAACAGATGTGCCTGTCGCATAAACGTTGAGCAGATGGATACAAGTCATCGTAAAGGCGAAAAAACGTGTGTAACGCTACAAAAGCACGTAGATAATCATCCAGAGATACCAAATAAGCACGCCAAGTTGGTGTGCTTACCCGCTCGGTACGATTGCACGTTAATGACACACGTAGGCGTCTACGCGAACACCTTGGATACTGCCAGTGCATCTTCGTCCCTCTTACGAAGCACTTTTCTCTTCGATGTCTCCTCCTGAGCTTCTTTCCGTTGACGGTATTTATCACCTCTGGCATGCCTGATTACTGAGCGCACGGAAGCAGGCGTAACAAATTCTATTTGTGAAGTGAGTTCGTGAGCAAGGAACATATTTGCTCCAGTGTACGAACCAGGGTTGGAATAAACGGTTGCGCCACCAAAGGCCCCTTCAAAAATACGGATGGGCGTCAGCACAAATCGGGGACCAATCTCAACGAGAGATGTTTGAGGGGGGCCGTTTGGCTGCAATGGATCTTTTTCCATTATCTGCGGAAAGAAAACCGA
Source organism: Suillus cothurnatus (assembly GCA_016758765.1). Lineage (NCBI taxonomy): Eukaryota > Fungi > Basidiomycota > Agaricomycetes > Boletales > Suillaceae > Suillus > Suillus cothurnatus. The sequence goes on along the minus strand of JABBWL010000004.1, from coordinate 672,833 downwards.
GTCAACGCTTAGCTATAAACCAAAGGAGCCAGCATACCTGGAAATTCCGGAACCAGATTTTGTTATCGAGGATAGAAAAGGTCAAAACGTGGTCGATGAACGGTTTGGCTTTCCGAGCTAGTGGGGGAACGCCAAAGATCTACGTGGAAGAACGGAATATAATCACGCGTCAACATTCTACCTTCAGCACGGCCCATAGACGTACATGTGTGAAAACCTCTTTGGTAAGCTTACCCCACTCCGTTTCATCAAACGCTTTGTCAAAGCTGAGAATCCCTCTGCTTCCTTTTAGACAGTTTCCGGTCATCTTCAGCTCATCCATCGTATGCACGTTTTGAACGTGCAATTTTATGCTGGGCCCGTTTGGTGTTTTTGTAGCCCACATGTACAGGTCTTCATGTCTCCTTGCCTCAAAGTAGAGCGTGTTATTGCAATTGTTCAGGTCTGCTATCTCAGGCAGGAGATGCAGCTGCGACTTCGAATCAAGTTTGGAATCTGAGACAGATTTCATTGAGAACTAGTAATTCTGTCCACAAAAGCATCACATTACCTTTCTTTACATGAGGCAGTAAAGTCTCAAGATCGTTCATGAGGTGTCTCATGCGGTGGGTGATACCCCGAGAGGAGAGTAGCAAGACGCGTTGTTTGTTCCTCTTCTGCTTAGGGTTGCTGGACGTCGTCACCGTCAACATCAATATCATCCGCTTTTCGTTTGCCTTTGCCCTTGGCATCGAGCTTCGCGGTATGTGCTTTTTGAGCTGTAAAGAGCGAGGCCATTTAGTGTGCGTGTGGTGTCAAAGACAAGATTTTCTCCAAGCCAGGTTATGGTTTACGTAACTATTGCACCATAAATACCAGAGTGAGACAACAGGGTAAAAAAAATTATGTAAATACTTGTTAGGTCATACCAATACCAGCGGCAAGCAGAAAGAATTGCTTGACCAAGGACCAAAGACAGGCAAGACAACTAATATACATATCAGCGTTGTGAAAACGTTGATCTTTTCACAGCCATAACATCAAAAAGGAAAAGAAAGCACAGCAAGCATGCTTGAGGGTTTGTCGACAAATGAAAACAAAGTAGCAGTGCATAAGTCCAAGGGCCGCGGTGCGAGCTCAAGAAGATGAAGTGGATGTTCGTAGCTGCTTCTGCTTCTCTTGTTCCAACCGCTGAAATAGCTCACGCGTGAGGAAATTCTCGACTTTATCTAAACGGGAGCAACGTACGTGATACAACAGTTGTACTGCCATCTGAATGTTCGCAGGCTGTCCAGTTATAACAACCAAACGCTCGTTTTCGTTACCTGGGGGCGCTGGAGCGCCGTTGAGCCCGGCACCTGGTTCCATGATTTTGATCTGACTAGCGCTCATATGGCGGATTTCATTGATTTTACTACCCCCCTTCCCAATAATACAGCCCACCAAATCATTGGGGATATATATTTGCTGTGTTTGCAGTTGTTGTGGTGGGTTAGGGGGCGGCGGGGCACCATAAGGTTGCGACGCGCTCGCGTACCCTGGCACATATGACGAGCCAGTATACGGAGGTCGTCGAGAATAGCTGGAAGGGCGGTAACTAGAATGGTTAGAGGACGTAGAAGGCATGCGTTCTTGCGCTTCGATGAGGATATTTCCGATGTAGTAGGTTGCTATATGGATAGCATCCGCAACACCTGCAACGCTCAGGACTCGCTACATTCATGCAAAACAATTAGTTGCCGCTTTGCAATGAAGTCTTGCACCGTACCTCAGTCGAACCGGGGAGCATACCCTCGCTTGCATTCAGTCGTGCTCCGCTTGCATCTTGAATTTCCTTGATTTTTGAACCTTGTTTGCCTATCACAGACCCCATGCGCGAGTTTGGAATCATGAATTTGATAGTTACCGCACGACTTCCAGGAACTGAAGGTACATCGAAGGGTTCGTCATTGATCCGTCGTACAATAAGACCAAAAGCCTACAGGTTTGTTATGATGAACAAAAAGATATACTAATAAGATGTCTGGACCTTACCTTGGATACAGCATCAAGCGGCCCGCTGACATTAAGGATTCTCTCAGGGTTACCGGGAATGCTCTCAGAGACCATAACACGAGCTCCACTCTTGTCTCTGATCTCATTGACATGCGAACCACCCTTTCCAATGATGATTGACGCGTCCTGTGTAACGATCAAACAGCGCATATGAATCATGGCGGAGGGAGGGGCGGGAGCTGAGGACGAGGAAGGTGGAGCAGACATGGAATTTGATTTTCCGGCCTCTTCAGAGCGAGTGCGGGACTCGTCGCGTCGATTGCTGGATGAAGTTTCCTTGGGAGAAGGAGTAGACGCAGTAGTATCTGCTACGGATGCGGAAGTTTCCGTCATGTTCACATCGCGAGTCATAGACGTAGCGGTTGTTGAACCAGAACCCTGGTGTTTGTCAACTCGTGAGTCATCCGCGTGAGCCGTAGCGCCTGTGTTAGCACGCTTATGATGCTTCTTCTCGTCAGAGTCAGAAGGAGAGCGCGACCTCTTGCGATTGTAGTCTGCTTCTGCCATTTTCGAAATTCAGTTCAAAAATCTTTTTGGTTAGGAGGACGGGATTCTGGAGTGATGGGCTTGATAGTGTGGTATCGTATGGTAGTGTGGTTTGAAATGTCTGATGGGGTACGAGTGGACGTGGTGAGGAAGACGGATTGCGAGTTGGATACGGATTGAATAGTACTGAAATCGACTTACCTCCTTGACAAATTTTATACAACGAATAACTGTCGTTTACTTGAGACTAAGTTCTCCTGTAGCGCAAATAGTCTCTATGACACAAGAAACGACGTCTAGCATACGTTGACTTGGGTTTCTTCATTGACAAACATACCAATACACCACAGCCACAATAACATCCAACTTCTGCTAACTTACTTAATGCAGACCATCCTCGACAACTTTTTTTTGACCAAGGATCAATCCAACGTGAGGTCACCTATTCATAATGGCTGAAGCACGCGGAAAAGCATGGCCTCTTGCAGATGAAGGCCTAACCAATTCCGTGAGTTTTCTCAAGAGTTCATCACTAATGACTGACTTCATGGTATCGCAGATCTTGGACTTGGTCCAACAGGCCGGTCAGTACAAACAACTAAAAAAAGGTGCTAATGAAGGTGAGCAACGTCTAACCCCTTTTCCATTCCCTGCATCTGATGTCCACTTTCACAGCGACTAAGACCCTTAACCGTGGTGTGGCGGAGTTCATTGTCCTCACTGCGGATACCGAGCCTCTTGAAATTCTTTTGCACCTTCCCCTTCTTTGTGAGGAAAAGGTATGCTCCCTCTCTCGAGCTATTTATATCGTTGACCGCTAACTGCTAACTATAAAGAATGTTCCATACGTGTTCATTCCTTCCAAGGCAGCCCTAGGACGCGCATGTAATGTGTCCAGGCCTGTCATCGCTGCCAGCGTCACTACTAGCGAGGCCAGGGAGCTACAAAGCCAGATCCGCAATGTCAAGATTGCGATCGAAAAGTTGATGTTCTGATATTCTCATTGCGGAGCAAGACAAAAAACTGCTGATATCACGATTGTTACATCATTTTTGATATATCTATATCTCCTGTATGATATGTAGCAACTACGGATATCTTTTAAAGGCCACCTTGCCCGATTTTCGGCGCGCGCTTATGCAAATGTTGTGACTTGCTCCCTCTTTTCCAGGAATGTCCAATAAGATTCATGGAATCAGATGGACAACTTCGATTCGACAGGACACTGCTCGTGACCAGCCTGAGTCTGGTGTATATTATAATGGATGATCGAGTGATGTTCGACCATTCTATCTGATGTCTACAGCTCGCTGGTTATTATAATTGCTCCGCAACCTAAATGCAGCATCGAGCGCGAATGCACCTAGATCTACTAGTTCCGCATAATTACTATTTCTTGCGACTGCCATGGGTACTAATGGACAGCTTTTCCTGTAGAAAGCCATCGATTTGTCAAAACCTTCTCGAACGCCAATGATCAGGCGTGGTTCTAGCACTATCTATACCGCGCCAGGCGATCTGATAAAATTCCGAACTCTTTAAAAAGATAAGTTCTATAGAGATGATCGGATACAGCCTGAAACAGTGCCAGTCACAGATTGGAACACCGAGATCTTTGGATCCGAGACAGCAAGCCGAATGGTAAAGCAAGAAACACTAGCACAAAAAACTAGCACAGGCAGAACTGAAAATTGTCCATCCTGCCAATGATCGCCGCGTTGCAGTTCCATAGCAATTCAGATTAATTGTAAGACCCAGTGCGAGAACTTCCTATATGTCACAGTGTTCAGATCCAAGTCGCGGCAATAATAAATTAAACCAACAACTTGAAAGAAGTCGGGAATCACTGACTCCTGCGGGAAATGAACCATAATATATAAGATAATGTATCACAGTCTCGGTAACAGGACCGTACATAATGAGTAGGTACCTATAAGGAATGTATTCTAATACCTATTATCAGCTCATCAACGAAGGAATAAAAACTGCAAGGCTTACATCTCAGTCTCGGTAAAAGGACTGAGATGTTCGTATGACGGGTGACTTTCTTTTAGCATGCAGGTAGAATAGGAAAAGGGAAACGTATAAGTCTAAAACGCAGCAGGAACGAAGCTTGGCCAAACAACGCTCGAACCTTATCAAGTCTCTCCTTATGCATCCCCTTCGTCTGACTCCAACCGTGACATGGCAGGGAATTGATCACTGCAGAATACTCACTGTATCTGTCGCTCAGACCGACGGAGACTTGCTGCAAGCCACCGTTCAGGCGAATGAAAGCAACTGTGAACAGAAATACCTAGCTTGAGTGTGTTGGTGCTATTAGCGAAAGGTGCGTTATTAGCGGAGTGCCAAGTTGTCAGCTTTAAAAGCATACGCAGGGTGTAGTATTCCAACCTACTAGCGCACCTAGAACATTTCGAAAGTCAGCACAGTTTTTCTGCCAACTGAGATTATAATCCAAGTAGTACGTACACCAAAATATGGAATAGTCATCAGACCAACGTCACCTCTGCGCGGAATGCTTGTTTTGCTCACTCAGACCACTTCATAATGGTTTCACTGGTAATAGTATCAACCTACCTCCCGTCCGAATGCCATCAATAATTCTCACCCCAACCATATACCACCGAAATGAAGGCTGCAACTGCAAAATCACACTTAGAATAGAGCGAGATTCCACCAGCGTTATCATCTTACTTACTCTCCAGTGTCTCCATGAACCTGCAAAATAGCTGAAAGTAAAGGCCTGGACAAAATTGATCAACGGCCGCCAACTAGAATCACTCGAGACTATAGTCATCGGTGAGTTGCGAATTTAATAGACATATAGCGATAGCGTTCGTACTAGAAATGTCACCACTCACCGGCGCTTTCACCGCTGAAATAAGAATCATGCAGTTCCTGGACCATGACACGAGGCCGTAGAGGTTCAATCTAATAGTCTGATACCGTTCGTAGCGGCAACGTCGTGAGTAGTCCCCACACTAACCGCTAGGTCGAGGTACATAGGAAATGGCCTCTAAGTTGCTGTCATTGGATAGCAATTACAAAAGTTTGATAAGCATCTCTACAACCTCCAGAGCTCTATATTCGGTATTTCTGTGAGTCAAAGCCAAAGTTTCACGAACTCAATGTCGCAACTTCTTCTATGAACTTGGCCCACCGTCTTTCCCATGCGTCCATGACCGAGCATTTACTCCGTTCATCGAGCATGAAAAACTACCCAGGCAACATTACACAATGCGAAGGACAAGCACAAGGACGTGACTTACAGTGAAATCCGAGAGCCAAAACTTCATGGACTCATCGCCGCAACCTCTTCTACGAACTTGGTCCACCGTCTTTCCCACGCATCCATAGCCATGCGCTTGCTCCGTTCATCGAGCATGGAATACTACCCAGGGAGCATGACACAATGCAAGAGATGAGGACAATAATATGACTCACAGTAATGCTGTCACGAGCCATCTGGCCGAGAGTAAGGAGTCCCGTAACTTCGCTTGCTACTAGTACCTTTAAGCAAGTGATGAGTCTTGTTCTACTAAAGGACAAATAAGGAAGAAGTCACCTGGAAGAAATCAAAGGACAACCCCATATTATTGAACATTGCGGGATCGTCAGAAGATAGTACCACCGGAATGCCTTGGTTCATGATTATCGGGAGGGGATGCATAGGCATCGATGAGGTGAGACGCTATAATTTGTTGTGTCAACATGGGTTCAAAGGCAGTATACAAAAAATCCTACTAGCACTTCATTTCTATGAGAAGGTTGAGATAATCTGGAGGCATCTACTTATACGAGTCACTCACGATATAGGGCAGACTTCAATTGCTATTTTCTTCTCTCGACAAATTTGCATTAATTTGGGATGCTTGGCTAGTGACAAGCTATGCAACATGAGTTAGCGAGCGTTTTACGCCATACAATGCACCTAACCCGTGTCCGATACGCTTTGTTCCAAGTAGAATAGCATCATACAGGTTCATATCCGCTGCAGTGCCATCGCCCAGAGTTTCACCGGCATGAAAGATGAATGGATGTCCGGATGCTGCTCCGCGAAACGCAGAAGTGGCTCTGCGTAATAAATTAGTGGTTTACACTCCGCCCCATCCTCGTGGCCCACGAGATCAAATCCTGGAAGATAGAACACTTAGACCTGGGTCCGCCGACATTTAAAAAAAACACGAGACTTACCAGCAATAAGGTCCGGAAATTCCTGCTTGAATCTACTGCACTGATCTAGTTCCGCTTCCAATTCCTCGGGAGAGATAATTCTTAGGGTATTATAGATAATCTAAGAAAAAGATTAGTCTGAGTTCGAGTAGCTAAACAGAGACCAAGCTGACCTTCAATCCAGCAAAATCGTCTTCCCGACCTTTCGCTTTCATTTCCGCTTTCATTTCGTTCGTGACCTCTTGAATTATCAAGAGTAGTTCACGTATTTCAAGTTTGGTCTTCGCGTCCTCTGCAAGTATATATCTGACGAAATGTCAGGCATCTCAAGCATGTTCGTACGTCTTTCCGGCTCACTTGTTGAAGAAACTAGTTCGTATCTCAATATACGAGATGCCATCGTCTATTGACGAGCGGATGCACATCCGCAAGTACTCTTTCTGAATCGGCACGAATCGAATGATGGGCTAAGGTTCATCAGTACAGACTCATATCTTGACTTCCAGAGGCTCACATCGGTCACGGCAAAGGTACTCCCAAACTTCAGCCAAATCTGCGAGTCCCTCACATTAAGGACATGATCAGCTGGTCACACGTTGATTGCAACTCACTTTTATCGGCGTGTTGTACGTCTTAAACGCATCACTGGGATTGATCACAAAGGCGCTAAGTACCCACTTATCAAATCCAGCAGGACCACCTAGTGCAGGATCAAAGAGCTCTCGTGCCTTCTTGATAGGAACCCAGCCACCAGTGTATAAAAGATCCGTGATACCAATTGCATCAGCGGCAGGATACTGTTCCACGGGAATCGGCTGGATCTTGGGCAGTACAGCTTCGAGAGAAGCCGCGTCCAACGGACTCGGGACACAGATATGTATCGCGGGATGACCAAGTGCCAGGTCAAGCAGCGTCCTGGCCTCCACCGAGGCGTTCTGGTGCAAATGCAGTAATCCACCCTTTGGCATCTACAGAGAAATCGTGGTCGAGGTGGTCGGTGACGGGAAGTACGGTGATTTGTTATGCTTACTTTGGAGACTATTTTACTGTAGAGATCCGTCTTTACAATAATTTCTTTGGCTGCACGCATGTGAGAGGAAGTGCTAAACGCGAGTCGGGCCTCATACCATGCAGAAACTCCATCCCAGGATATGGGTGAGGGACGTTCTCGTGATCAACTGCCCAAACAGAGACTTCTTCTTTAGCACGGATGGTACGCACGACTTCGTCTGCCTTGAGCTCGGCCACAGAATAATTTGCACGAACATGGTCTATTCGCAACGCGCGATCCTCTGCGATAAGTTCGTCGCGTCTCTGTAAGTAATCAGCGAGCATTGGCGAGGGCATTGGTGAAGAGGAGAAAGATGGTGGTTTCGACGGATTCCATGGTGCTATAAACGATTCACAATGTGGCGGGTGTGGGCCCAATGTTAAACTTTCGCTTGCGCACATTCCTATGGACCCTAGATTGCTGTGAGACCGCTGTGGTGACGGACAAGTGAGCAATCCGGTAAAGAACACATGGAAGAATAACACAGACCAGATATAATTGCGTTTATCCCGATCGCACTAACTGGTGTTCCGTGTACCTAGAACCTGTAATGGCAGATCAATCACAGGAAGACGAATTGTCCTCGGTACTGTCAGTAAGCGATGGGCTGCAGGCGGTGCATGGTTAGGTAATACCCATGCAATGACAATATTAAAATAATGCAAGAATGCTAAATAACTCATCATTGGCATATAAATGACTCGTGCGGCGACATACAGCGATGAAGTGGACCAGCGGTGATCAGCACTCAGCTCGTCCAGGCCGATACGCAATATTAATGATGCATCCGATAGTAGGCCACTATGGCCAGTGAAAATATACTGGAACAAGGCACTTAATGACAGCAAATGAGTCCGGCCTCCGGGCTCCGGAATGGAAGAAAGTAAAGGAAAGTTGAAAGCGACGTTGACCAATGCTGGCAGGTCTGGGAATGAAGTCTTCCTTGTAGAAGTCTGTATTCGGCTCCATGCTCCAGTACTTATTATAATAGCAGCTAGTGCGATGAAGTGCATCGACGATATGGGGGCCAGAAAAGGACTGCCACAACACAGCTCTTATTAATAAACGCTATACGCGCTTACATAAATACCTGACATAGCAAGTTGCTTGATCAATTGAGCCGACACTGCGATAACTTTCAGCGCCTTCCGAGTCAACTTGCTAAAATATTCTCTTCGGGCCCCATCCTCCATACTATAGCTATAGCTATACTACACCACATTGGGTCATCAGTCGAGAGTGGACGACCATCAGTTCAATAAACTCTACATTTCCACGAATGTCGAAACAACTATAACTTACTAGCTAGGCTTGTACTTCAAAACCTTGTACTACAACTTGTAGTCCAAGCCTCTGGCAAGGTCCGCACGAAGTCACTGACGCGTTTACATGAAATCTCTGGGGTGCAACGGTTATTGCGAATGTATGTTAAGTGCAGGTCGCGACAATTTAGCCAACGTCTTCCATCTCACGACGAACAGTTGGATCCATCTCCATCAGTGGTTTCTGAATGCGACAGGTACCCTGATAGATCACCGTCCAGAATTCATCTTTGAGTTTAACCGTGGCAGCTGGCAGGCGCGATTTATTATTGCTTGTCACGAACAAAACCAGAAGGTGCTCCAGTCCATTTCATTACGCCGATATTCGCTAGATTTTTATTTGCATGAGTGGAAGTAATATTGGACCACGACTCACCTGGCCGTCTCTCCCATCCTCGCGCTTTTGCTTTAGCAGACGCCAGCCGACCTTTAATGGCAAGGCTTTGATTGACAAATTTGCGTATTTTTTGTGATGGGATGGTGTGAGCTGTGGAGCGAACTTTGGACGCAAGTGAATCGGGTAGGGTACGAATAGTACGATTTCTGTAGCAGACTGATCAGGAAGTTCACAGTACAACGACCGAGATGCGCACCCGATAAGAAGGTCTTTGGCGCGTGCAAGTGGCCGTCGCTGCCGTCTTCTCGATGGTTGCACTTTTTGTAGTGACTTGGTTGCAGTAGTATCTGTCATTGCATGCGCACTTTGCGAAGCAAATGCAGACGCGAAAAGCGTATCTTCCAGATATTGTCCCTTGGCCGATGACTTCGTTAACGAAGGCCGGTCTTCGTTTTCTGATTCGTCATTGCTACCACTCGTCATCTCGACATCCTCTTCTAGTCCGCTTTCAGCACCGAACTCTGGTATCTCTTCATCTATCCCACTGTTACTTGATCCTCCATCCGTAAAGTTTTCTAGCTCGCCGTCGCCATTCTTCTCATCTTCATCATCCATTTCAGCAGCAGCGTCCTCCATTGCACGACGCATTCGCACCTCCAACGTGCCATCTTCAAGAACCTCATCCTCTTGACTGGAGGACTCGTCACTTTCGACATTAGACTCCCTTGAAGTTTTCCGCTTTCCCTTCCGCATTGCATTATCTGAGAGCTTCCCCAGACGCGTAACAACCGCTCGCTCCTTCAATTTCCGATCCCTTTCCCGGTTATGTGCCTTCTTCCGCGCGTTTTCTTCTACCTCAAAGTCACGAAGGGTTTTTCTTCTCCCGCTTGGCATTCTGTTTGGAAATAGAGTGAGAAACTGCTTCCGGAGCGTCATCGTCGCTTGAAACAGGATCAAGATGGGCCATATTGCAGCTATGGGATCAATTTTTCCTACTGAGTGTGACGAGTGTCTTGAATTGTGCACAAACCTTTGAAACTCCGCGATCAGTCTACTGCCTTATGTGCGCCTTATGTGTCACATGTCACAGTACTAGTGTCAGTCGCTATTCCATAACGTGTTGAACACTACGTTTTGTAGTGCCGAATAAATATTAATGCCCTTGAGCTTGCAAGTCAAGTCAACCATGACCACCACACAAGGAGTTTCGCGTCCTGGTCCACCTAAAAGACTCAAGATCATCCATCTACTAGTACAGGGCCTTGAGAGTTTCCATTTGCTGTCCGTGGACCAGTCTGAGAGAAATCGCCCATCCTTGTGGGCAACCATGACACCTATTTGGTTAGAGGAACTGGGGATTCAGAAGTCCAAGGTGACTTTGGGAAGAAGGATTGGTTTTGGATGGGTTCCCCTTCCGACACATGAATGCGCTGACTCACGGACTCATAGCAACACATGGACCGCCTCGAATGACTTGCACCGTCCTCAGTGGTCTTAACCAAGAATATATGATAGCTAATGACAGTACAATGCCAGTGTATCATGTACTGTATTCATAACGGGTATCGCCGTGGGGTAATGTGGGGTGTACATAAACCAAATGACACGGAAACATCGATACATCTGTGAACCTGTGACTCGCCCCCTGTATAAGTACTAAAGTTCGTCCACATCAACGATTTCTTCTCTCCTCTCATGTTCGTCAGCTGTACTTCCCATCTCCTCACTCTCAAAGGCAGTCTCCATCTGGCGCGTCAGGCTCCCCAAAAATAGCGCAGCCTGTTTTTGCGGGAACGTAAACCCGCTCGCTAGGAAGCCAAGGCGTTCCTTGAAATCATTGCTCAATTTGTCAAGCTCGAGAGGGGTATACTTGACGCGCCGGTCCACTTCCATGTCTTCCGAATGCTCAGTGTAGGCACGTAGGGAGAAGGATATTGCTGATTTAGAGGGCCAATCAAGTATGCACACATAGAAGGAGGGGACAAAACTTACACCTCTCGACATGCTCCCACGTGTCGGGTGGATCCTTCACCGTCGCAACAAACGTATACACACATGTATGTACGATGTCGTCTTCCATACCATCGCGCGGCTCCCACTTGATGTTCAAGACCAAGAGGTTTGAAAAATCCTCGTAGAATTGAATGATTGCAGAGAGTTTTGGGTCTGCATCTGTAGAAGAGGTCTTTGTGTGGGGGATTGGTTGTCGTGCGAGAAGCTGCTTTGAGCGCGCAATCTCGGCATCAAGTTCAACGCGGATATCTTTCACTACACATACACCGAAAATTCAGCATCACCACGGGAGGAACCTACCAGATCCAGCAAGAAAGGCGTACCACTCTGCTCAAGCTCGGCAATTCGCCGTTCACGCTCCTCGATAACTGCGTCCTTAGCTGCAAGTTCGTCCCGCAGGCGTGCGAGCTTGTCATGCAGCGTGCGTTGTTCAGCATCAGCTGTTGCACGAGTGAGGAAGTGAGGGATGGCTGAAGTGCTTGAACTGGGGGGTGGCTGTATCGACCTGGACGGAGGATTGGGGTCAGGTTCAGATGTCCGGAACAAGGGCGACTGGGAAGCAAGTTGTGTTCGGAGGGCTGATATGATGGAATCTTGTGCTGAAAGGATGATGGAGGTACAGGACTTCATTTAGCTGGAATGCCGTAAGTCGGTGGCACTCACCTTTTGAACGACTATCATATAAAGCCGTAAGGTCATCAAGAGCTTGTTCAGCGTCTGTTTTGCGGACCTGGAAGAGTTCCTCGAGTTGCTGCGAAAGTTTGTCACGTTGATGCTCCAACTAATGAAATCGTGAGCGTTACTCATCCGAACAATGGAGGGTATGGAACGTACATCTTTTGTCTTTGCCTTCCATCGCTCAAGCTCCTTATGGATACGTGGGCTCAGGGGTGCTTTCTCAGGCTCGCGTTCTGGTTCACTATGATTTGATGGGTCTTCAGCAATGGGAACCGGAAAGGGAAGCTTATTGGCAGCAGGCTTGGCGGGTTTTGGTTTGAAGTGAGTGTCTTTTGCCTTTGCTTGGCTTTCGGGTGCTTTCCCCTTTGCCTGACTTTCTGGTGCTTTCCCCTTCGACTGATTTTCTGGGACCTTCCCATTAGGGCGACTTTCGGATGCCTTACCCAACCCCTTCTTTCTCTGTGGACGGACCGTGCTCGCGGGTAGATTAGGTGGCGGATCGATGAGCTCGATATCGTCTGAAGAGGAAGGGGGGGAAGAGGAAGATTCTGTTATTAGTTTGCGATTACTTAGTTGCTTAGACGTCGATGGCTGTGGGGACACGGTGCGCTGCTTCTTACGAGGTTTTGGACGCGTCGTAGTCTTCAATGCATCTGCATTCAAATTTCACGTGTGCTCATCAGTTATGTTGACCTATGATATGAAGGTCAAATTTACCCATTTCATCTCCCGAAGACATTATGGTGGTGAGCAGATAGAAATGTGGTTGAGTGGTTCTGGTTGTAGGCCACGTCCAAGACTTGATTGTAGAATCACTGCAGTTCTGAAACTGAGCATTGTCGACTCACGTGATCCATTATCGCTCACATGATTTGAATACTATATTGCAACCATGCTAGATTGATTGATGATCGGTTGCGATGACTCTCCTCGACGAGTACAACCGCAAACGAACCCAGCTCATTGCAGATGATCGAGCCCTTCGTGTCGATACGGTTAATGGAGATCGCTTTTCTGAAAAATCGCGACAAGCAGACGCGATCTTACGTCGCATTCGCGAGGAGGAGGCGAAGTCGATCTGGGCAGTAGAGCATGAGGATGTTCCTCATCCATTCCCAGGAATGGAGTTCCTCACAGGTATACTCAAGCTCTCAAAACATAGAATGTTAGCTGATATCTTATTACGTAGGAAAGGACATCATCCTCAAGACCCAACTCTTCAATATCATGACCAAGGTATGTTCATCTCTAGGTATTTAAAGGTCTCGGTCACAGCCAGTTGCATGAATTTTTAATGCTGCGTGAAATTATAAAGATGCCCAAAGGCGCGCTGTTGCACGTACATCTTGATCTCACCGTCAATGGCAATACCCTGCTGGCGCTCGCCTTGCAGCACACCTCAATTCATATCCGCGCATCAGCACGGGTCACGCCTGATTCCATCAAATCTGTCGAAATTGAATGTCGTCCTCTCCCATCTAGCTTCGTTCCACAGTGCATCTCGCTGTGTCTACCCACCTACAAACCGGGACAGTGGATACCCCTTCGCCGTGCGCGTGAGCAGTTTGATGCTGCCCTGGATGGCACACAAGGCTTTGACCGCTGGGTTGCAACCTGCCTCACAATCAACCCAAGTGATGCATATATCACACATAATGATAATATTAGGGTGTGCCACTTTGCATCTTGTCAGGCAAAATCATGCACTCATAATCTCCGCAAAGATATGGGACAAATTCCGTGCAGCTGCTACGCTCACAAGTGTGAGTACCCATATTTAGGAGTGGTGGATGCCATACTCATCGAGGTGCACAGAACTTGGTGTACTTTGCCCCAGTTTGGCGCGCATATATCCGGCAATTTCTCGAGGAAACCATTACAGATGGTGTATCTTATGTAGAGGCACGTATCAACTTCAGCCCAAAGTAAGGCTTGTTCTGTTGCGCTTTTTGTTTTCGTTTTTGATTGGGATATTGGTAGGTACATGATTGGTCCTGACGGGGAGCAAAATGTCCCTCACAGGGAGTGGTTGAGCATGTTCCAGGAAGTCCTGGTCGAATTCAACGAGAGCCTACGAATACAAGGAAGAGATGACGAATTTATCGGTGCTAAGGTGCTTGTTATACTTTGATTTGGGTCTCAAGCCTATAAATCAATAGATCATATACTCGGTGATCCGGAACTGCGAGCCTGAGGAGTTGGAGTGGTATCTCAACGACTGTATTGAGATGAAGAAACTTTTCCCTGGTATCATTGCAGGTATGTTTTAGATGTTTTCATATTTTTTCGTATCATAACACTACCGACAACGAATTTCTCAAGGTTTCGACCTCGTCGGGGACGAAAATATTCTTCGCCCGCTCAAAAACTACCTCCCGCAACTTCTCTCTTTCGGCACCCTGCAAACATCTCGAGGACTCCCCGAACACCATCATATCCCGTTCATATTTCATGCGGGTGAAACCACTGGTGACGGGTCCATGGCAGATGATAATCTGTACGATGCACTGCTGTTAGGGACGAAGCGGATCGGACACGGATTCTCGCTTGTAAAACACCCAAAGCTGATGTCTATGTGCAGGGAACGCGGTGTAGCGTTGGAGGTCTGTCCTATTTCAAACGAGATCTTGGTGCGTTGGCCACCCTTTCATCTTATTCTACCTGAGCACTGATTACGTGAGGGGTGAGTAGAGATTGACGGCATCGATGCCGATGCATCCTCTCCCAATCTTGATCAACCATGGTGTACCAGTGGCACTGAGCTCAGATGACCCATCGCTGTTCCAGAACATGGGTTTGAGCTTTGACTTTTTCCAGGTATACTTCATTCCATGCCCCTTTTTTATCATCACTCAATGCGCAACTACAGGTACTTGCAGCAAGCAACGTCACTGGCCTGCTCACGCTGGGACATATCGCACGAGACAGTATCCAGGTATGCATCTCTCTATCTCTGTTCCGCTTTAGGTAATAACTGGATGCGTTCGGGCGCAGTACTCGATGCTCACAGCCGATGAAAAGGAGCGTGCCACGCTGAAATGGGAAGAACGATGGGAGCGTTTCGTGGATGAGATCGTTAAATTTGATGGGGTGAGACGAAACTAATGTATAACTGCGGCTTGGATCCGTTCCAGTAAATACTGGGACGATGGGTTGCGGTTACACCTGTAACTATGGATGCAAGAACATCTTGCTGTACTTCAATTTATGTCATTCTTAGGTTTTCGTTACGGCCTCTGGCCCTCAGCCGGTTTAGCGCCTTCGCGGGCTTTCCATCGGTTCATGCACAATCGAGGATTGGTCCCGACCAAATTTCCATTACCACCAGACCGCCGTACTCGTCGGACAATTGCATATGCTATCATGACAAAACGACTATGTGATAATTGCACTCTACCGCAGCCCCGTTTCAATCTTTCGCATATGAGCGACCCGGAGAGCCGGCAGGGAACTTTCTCAGATGGTGAAGTATATGGATTTGACGACTAACATCAAGATTATGACACAAGGCGTCAGACACGGAGTCTTATTCGTTTTTTCGCAGGACCGTTGCTAGATGTATCTTTAGATCAGGCTAGAAAAGCCTTTGAGACCAACACGTTCTCAATCTTGCGGGTTGCACAGGCAGTCACGCCCTCCATGGTCGAATGCAAACAAGGACTTATCGTCAACATTGTGTCACTTGTAGGCAATATGTGAGCACGGTGCAATGATTTTTTTTTTCTGACTGTTTCTACAGTTGGTAGCACCAGGCCAAGTCCGGTCCAATATCACTGCTAACCAGGAATTATCCTCCACATCCATCTACAAGCCTTACTTCGATCGGATGTACGACCGCATGCGTGGCAGTCAAGTGAAAGGGAACATGCCTACTGACGAATTTGCACGCCTTGTAGTTGCAAAAATGCTAAGTCCCAACCCCCCAAGTTATATGTCACTTGGGGGCAAGTCGGGTCTTTTCGAATTCTTCTGCTGGCTCCCTCGTTGACTTGTCCTCTGCATTTTGGGATCGTGGATGGTGTGGAAGATTACTGAGATATCTGTGTAGCTACCGCGGACCATCTTGCTTTCGATGGAAAGGAAGATATGATGGGGGTGCTGGTCGCTCATGAGCCATGACTAACTGTGACTATGAAAGCACGTTCTATAGGATAATATCCGAGGACCATTTACGTGGCAACCGCTAGACTGCATCCTCTTTCGACTCGCCCTCGGTACTAGCAGCTTGTGATATGTCCGTATGGAGATCACGGAGTACTGATTTGCCGAATTACATATATAACTTATGGGGTGTCGGGTGGATCATCTGATTCAAAAGAGCGACTCATCTTTCTCGAGTTAGGTCTGGCTAGGAAAACCACCTTGTCTGAGAATCATGTCTGGAAAGGTCGTTCTAATAACTGGTTGTTCGAAAGGCGGGATCGGCTTCTATTTGTATGTCCTCTGTCTTCAAGAATCTCGGGCACTCCAACTCATGGTAACAGATGTGAACACTTTGCCGAGCAGGGATGCACCGTGTATGCCACATCTCGCAGGCTGGAGACGATGGACGGCTTTAAACATCCGGTGGAAAAGCGCGTCATGGATGTGACCAGCGATGACAATGTAAAACTCGTCGTAAATTCTATTCTAGAAGAGCAGGGGAAGATCGATATTGTCGTCAATAATGCTGGTGCTATTGCAATCGGTTTGTCGAGTTTACTGGAGTCATTGATTGATTGACATGTTCGGTTTCTCGCAGGACCATTGCTTGATGTGTCCTTAGATCAGGCTAGAAAAGCCTTTGAAACCAACACGTATTCAATCTTGCGGGTTGCACAGGCAGTTGCACCTTCCATGGTGGAACGCAAGCAAGGGCTTATCGTCAACATTGGATCACTTGCAGGAAACATGTGAGCGATGCAATGACACGAACTCTCAGCTGACCTTGTCTGACTCTGAATAGCGCTACCCCATGGAATGGATTATACTGTGCAGCCAAGGCGGCAGTTCACGCGCTTAGTGATGTTTTGGCCATGGAATGCAAGCCCTTCGGTGTTAAAGTGATGTTAGTAGCACCGGGTCAAGTTCGGTCAAATATCACCGCCAACCAGGCAGCCACCTTGCAATTATCCCCCACGTCCATCTACAAGCCTTACTTTGACCAGGTGTATGAACGCCTGAATGGCAGTCAAGCCAAAGGAAGCATGGATACCGATGAATTTGCACGCCGTGTGGTTGCAAAAGTGCTCAGTCCCAGTCCTCCGAGTTACATGACACTTGGGGGCATGTCTCGTATTTTCGGATTCTTTCGCTGGCTCCCTCATTGGCTTGTCCTCTGGATTGTGGGATCGATGATGGTACCCAGGAAGGCCTGAATTGTTTATGTAGCCACCGCATACCATTTCATTTGCCATGGAAAGGAAGAACCGATGGTCGGTCGCGGATTACTCGGATGACTATGGTGAAGACATGTTCTATAGGATAATGCGAACCAATCATGTAGCAATTGCTAAGATGCACCAGCTCTCTCTCTATTTCTCCCTTTCTTCTTTTTTCTTCGGGACTCGCCCTCGGTATTAGGAGCTTCCCTGATTTTTTTGTTGACATTTCTATTTGTCGAAGATTCGAGACCAACTTCGTCGCAAGTCCGCTTCTTGCTTCCCGTTGGCTGAGGCAACGTTAGGGCAGGGTTCGGAGATGATTGACTCGATGTTTGCGAGATATTCACGTTGTCACGTATGTTCTCGCCATCTCCGGTTTGCTGGGTGGGAGGTACCACCTGAGTAGCTTCTGGAACCACCAACATGGGTTCCGATAGGACGGCCCGATAGGTTTTGCGTGCCTCTGTCAGATTTCCACGAGGAAGAGGAAGATCAGACTGCTGATGAATGTTTTTTAACGAAGTAGCTTACGTGCACGCAAGATGAGCGATTTGGGTACAGCAACTGATGCATCGTGAGCCAAATTTTGTGCTAGGTCCAGCAGCGTGAGCCTGAAATGAAGACCAACACATGAATAAGACTACCAAGTAAAACTGATGGACTCACAAATTGGCGATATCATTGGGTCCTCTGTAGTCTGCCTCAGAGGCAACTCCACCACTCACAACAATACCTTTGCCCTTCGTCACCCGCACGACTTCTCGTGCAGCAGCCCACCAATTTCGTTTTCCACTTACACCAGTATCACTGACACCAAAAGTTGATAGACTGGCGTCACTTTCACCGCCAATGGCTCCTGCGTAGTTGATTTCGAATACCGCGCCGTTCTTGATAGCAGTTCTGACTAACGTGTGCTTCAACTGAAAGGGTAGTCGGGGGAGCGTTAAAGGAAGAGCAATGATGTGTGCAGTGAGTGGCGAAGGAAGACTGTGCGTGAGGCAAGCAAGTGAAAATGTCGCGGAGGTCGTAGGCAGGAGAGCAATTACATCGTAGGGCTCGACAAGGGAGACGTTTGCATTCGTCTTGCATTCAAAAAAGTTACACTACTCATGACCACAGAAGGTAGGTACTTACCAAACCAAATCCTTTCTCGCTGTCATTATCGAGAACAATTGTAAGTCGCTTTAAGAATATCGTCCCTGGCCTTGCCCTCAGTTGTTTAAGGAGTCCATCCAGAATGTTGACATGAGTTTTTTGGTCGATTTTTTTGTTCACCGATTGATTAAACGCAATCACAGTGTATCCTACTGCGATGCGATTAGCATTTGCCTTGCATAACGCGAAATAAACAGACAATGTTCAAGAAGGTCCAGGCGAGCTTCGATTGCCTTTATCTGGGCAGGAGTGAAAGCTGTCGACGAGGACTGCTGTGGTTGTTTGTTTTTATTTTTCTTTGGTTGAGAAATGGATCCAGATGCAGTGACCGGGAAATTGAGGTCAAAGTGCATTATGGAAAGCAGCAGGGTGTTGTATGGTCTACGGGCTAGACTGACGTCAACTAGATTAAGGTTTATGTCCCGATCTGGGGTTACGTTTTACTTTTGTGGGCAGAGGTTTGTACTGGCCACTCGAGCACTTATAAGTGTTTCAAGGATTGTTGGCGTTTCATGAGGAGTGTATCCTATTAGAGCACCGCTCAAGTGAGAATCAACCTAAATAGACCATCTCATCAAAGTCAAAGCGGAGATCTTAAACTGTTAGGTAAGAGTAAAAAATTGAACAAGGAACCGCATCAAGTGCGCGGACAGGCCGAATACATACAATACCTGCGCTAAACCAGTCTATGTATAAGGCCTCGGGGATCTATCGACATGTAACAGCGTGAGGATAAGATCCCGCATTACGACAGTGTCGCCCATAGGGCTAAACGACCCCCATTCACGATCTAGTTTGTCTTCATCCCATATCTCGAGGGCACGTGTGACAAGAGAGCTGTTTTAGTATGAAGGATCTCAGTAGTATGGAGAACCTCCAGGTTTAGGCGCGGAAGGGCGCCATATCGTGAGCAAGAAGAGAAGGAAAAGCTTTGTGAGGGAAGAATAGAAAATTGTCAGGGGGACGAGCGAGAACCTAGACTTGCAAATAATGGGATCAATAGCTACAGCAGATTCTGAACCTCACTTGAATTGCTGTCGAGCACCTGATATTTCTACTGGCGAGGTACTTCTCCTTGAACGAAAGAAATCCGAGAGTGCCAGTACAAAATACGATGCAAACATCACTCCTCCAAGAAATGCAAACATTTCTGCACAAGCTGTAAGCATAACACCCGAATGATAAGAAAAACAAGAGCATGGCACCTCTAAGGCATCCAATGAGAATCCGGAGGAAGACAATGTTGATTTCAATCGTCCACCGTGAAACGTCTACGGATATCTGAGGATCTAATAACCACGAAAACACAACGGCCTTCGAACAGAAATAAGGCTTATTGAGTTGTGCCCATCGAATAACTAAGATAAATGAGCCAGAGTGTACAGCGGGACTCGTAGTTAATGACTTCACGTACATGCATCGACAGTGATAAGCCCGCAGGCAAGCTCAAAATAAGCCATCACCTGTTCTACAAGCCGGATACTCAGCGACGGTATCATCGACAGGCTCAACAATCCCTCACTTTCTCCCTTTGTTGGTTTTTTAGTAGCAGTTTGTCCGCACCTTCCTGACTTTCTTCAAGGCCAGTCCCACTCTTCCCAAGCGCCTTTCGCGGTTTCGTCCCTCAATTATATATCAAATGTCTATACACTTCTCGCTTCAGCAGAATGAGGTCCAAGAGACGTCAGAGAGTCGAGTTCGACATATGGATCTGCAAATTTCAGGCATTTGCTCTACCAGTGACTCTCGCGTTAGAATGAAACAAATTTGAGTTAAATTGCACACTAACGCATTGTTCAAGTCTCAGGTTGTACGCAGATTCGTAAACTGCGTAGAGGTACGGTATGGGTGTGCAAGTGATACAGACGGCCATGCTAGATTAGGAAAGCGACGGTGTTGTAATCAAGCCTGGACTAGGTCTCCAGTGTTTCGCTTTGACACCGAGACAATGGGATATGTACAATCTAAGCAACATCTCCTACTTCCAAACTAGAGCCTCTTGACAGCCTGCCTCTTGGGTTTTCCCCTGATTCAGATGTTATCGTTCGCAGATAACATTTTTAATAAGAGGCGCAGTGTCGGGATGCACTAACATCGCGTTCTCAAAAAATCACTACAGCCCGCTCTAACATTAATTGCCGAACCGCACGATGACCATCGAGTACACCATCGGGTTGGTGAGTCCACATTTCTTGCGGTCCAGATCAACGTTGCTCATTTTTTCAGAAGGCACCATCCCCACCAACCTTGTTGAAGGACAAAATCATTTGCCTGTGGGACAGAGGTGACGGAGTGCGCTGCCGCGATGTCCTCAAAGGTGATGCGCTATCTTTGCACCTCCGTAGCGTTCACGGGTGCCGGGGGGCTGACGACACCACCCTGACATGCTGGTGGGATGGCTGCACACAGCACATGGAGAAGTGCGCCATTGTCAAGCACATTCAAGACATACATCTCGGCGTAACATATCCGTGCCGGCGATGCGATGTGACGTTTACAGGAAAAAGGAGCTTTGAGCTGCATTTGCTGGGCTGCCCAGTACCAAAGAAAAGAATCGAGGTAGAGTTATTTGAACGTACGCTCGTCTGTGAACGATCACTGTGAGTCGCTGGGATGTTTGCAGCGATTCCTTGGTTGTCATGTTCGCATGAAAGGAGGTTTATGAATCTGCAAGTAACCTTGCGCAAAGAATCTAGAACATCAGTATCAACATTTGTGAGTGAACTCAGTAGGAGTTGGCTTGTTCAGCGGCGCTTCTCAGGTATTATGTACTCAGGTCGCCGAGGAAAGATTCCTGACAAACAGCGGTTATGTCCTACTCCTACATCTCCTATGCTTTTCAAATGGTAATGCGCCTCGAAAGCCTTTAGAGACGAGGCTGTTCGCATCTCCGCACAAATCCCCAGCTTCACAAACTGTCATATATCGTTTCTTTACAACAGTCCCAACCACACGTAAGAACCGCCACAGTCACTCTTAGCGTCCTGCCACAGGATAACGAGTGCCCGCGTGCGTCCCAGCTGTCTTTGCGTACAACTTGTACGGTTGTATATAATGAGACCACCAATGCGCCAAAACTGTTTGTGTTCTGTAAGAAGTCTGCTAGGACTTAGTACGATATAGGGTATCTACCCTTCATATATTATGCTCCGACAGCATGTCGGCGGCGGTAGTGGGGATGTCTTTACAAGGTCAATATCAGATAGTCAGTTCAAACAATTGCAGCACGTACTGGCATCTACAGCCATTATGGTGGTAAATTCGGAAGTGTTGCGGCCTATGGAGCGGGGTAAGCTGAACGCGGAGCTGCCCATTGGAGCTGTTACCATTAAGCATTAGTATAACTGGTATAGGCAGCACCAAGCCTTGAATGAGTACGAACAGGACGCAATATCAGGGCATAGCCATAGCGACTGGCGTAACTTGGTGAACACGTACTACTATTATATAAACCATGTATGCTCAACGTAATCCTTGAATTACGAAGAACTAATGGCTTCTCAGCCCATGCTCTAGGTCGACGTAATTCCCTCATGATAAGCAGGCTTTCTGTAGATCAATAAGAAATGGGTCACCAAACAGATGAAACCGACCTGGGAGCAATCACAGACGAACTGAGAGGACAATCTCTCATTCATGAACAGTAAGCTGCTCGCAAAGGATTTGCGACCATGTAACATGATCAATGACTATTAAACGCGTTTTACTTTCGGTTCATGAAGCGGAAAGGAAGAACACGCAGAGAACTGTAGTGGTTGCCGTAGACATAAGAGCAATCTTCCTCTGATATAGCGCATGCATGCTGCTAAGATGCACTACACACCGCTTACGCAATGAAAGGGAACATCGCCTTCCTGTCCTTTGGGTAATTGCTCCCAAACTCTTTCCTATATGCACGGTGCTTCTTAATAGCCCAGACATACATCTGATACGTTGAAATGACCAGGAAGATCCATGCTAGTTCGCGAACCATGACTTCAAAACAGAGGCACAAGAAAACAGAAAGCAGCACGTACCAACGTAGCTTCCTGTGAGAGCCGCGATGACCAACCATCCAAGGAATTCGAAGAAGTAGTTCGGGACCGAGACGAGGTTGAAGCCGTACCCTTGGGGAATGGCACGTTTGCGGCTTCCTGCAGGCCGGAGTTTACGAAGCTTGATGTGAGTGATGAGATTAGAGATTTCGGAGAACTGCAAGCAGGCACGCATTCAGTATGCGTTGCAATGCGTACCGAAATACCAGGGCACACACCAACCAGATAGCAGCGCCTGCTTGAATGTACAGAGGATCATTGCGAACTGTGCCAAGGATGTAGGGCGAGGCAGCACCATACACAGGACTGTAAATGCTGTACGCGAGAGCAAGGCCTTAAATAGAGTCAGCTTGATTGCTGTCTCCCAATACGCAAACATAAACATACCACTTCCAAGATGATAGTGAGCAGAGCTAACAAACACATTCAGTTTACTGGAACAGTATGCATCCTCGAAACGCGTACTTCTTGAAGATATTCACGAAGGGCATAGTCGCATGCGAAAAACGATGCACGAACAGCGTTTCTAGCTCCCGTTTGGCGAAGTGCAGGATGACAAAAGCAAAAACATAGCTGGTCACGGATTGAGCACATCATTTACACTAGAGATGTATGCACATACCGTTGAAGCATGCTGTGATGCACAGGACCGCCATAAAACATCTTGGGAAGTAATATATTACTGGGTGAATGAACAGGGGGCCAGCCTGGGGATGGCACGTCGGTAGCTCGCAACCACGAATCGTACAAGACACTCACATATTCAACCATAAATACAGTTTTCCAGCTAATTTGAGGGCCAAGGTCTTTCACAGACAACTCCCCGCCTTCTGCTACACCGGCAACCTTCAATGTAATGTCATCACCTAGAATATTCTTGGAATCCTTGAGGGTAATTTTTTGGCGGTCCAAGTAGAACTTAAAGGCGTTTTTAGTCTAACGTCCAGCTGCGTGAACAGGAAAGACTTACACCAGGAAATTCTCTAGCTATCGCACTCTTGACGTCTGCAATAGTCGCGTCCTCGAGTTGTTTCCCTGAAAGTTCCACGACCGTGGGGAGGCCACGAGCCAGAGCAATTGGCTTCCCCGCTGCAGACACGTTTACGGAGACCATTGCGTATTATGGGAATGTTAAGTAGACCGCTGTCCACTGTACCTTTCGCTTTCGCTGTTGCGGGAAACAAGAAGCCCAAGGTCTCGCTGCCGAAAATTCCATGGAGCCGATCGCGAGCTCGTGTGGAAACACTCATCACGGAACTCGATCAAAAGGCAATTACAAGGTGTTATTTGGAAAAAAAAGTAAACACGAGGTGAGTAACTAGTTGTACTAAGTATATTACCTACTAAAGTCCTGACACCAACCGCAAAAGTAAGGCAAGTTTGATACTGCGACCATCGTCGGAGATGGGGCGCTGCAAAGTGCACTGAGCGTACCGAAAATATGTTCAGTGGTTTTGCCCTCGAGGAGCGAGGTTTCGTAAGTAGCACGCACGACTCAAAGCTGGGGGGAGAGCAAAAATATGGCCGGCGCTCCCAAACCAATGACACCACGGCATGTCGTGAAATTGACCATTCATATTTCAGATGGGCCGCGCCTGCCCGTATCAAGTTGTTGTTGTACTGTGTACAGCTCTGATTGAGTCACGGTATACACTTGAAAACGGAGGACGAATAGATAACTGTCACGTGATCGGTTACTTGTAGATCTCGATCACGGCGAACTTGAAAGAGTATATAGCAGTGACTCGTTTCAAGTACGTTTCAGCTTCCTTCACCACAGATCATGGACGCTCTCAAAGCCGTATTCGAAGCAAAAAAGGCGGAGGTGACATGAATTTCTCTGAGCTTTGTGCTTGAATTGAAGACTTGGATAGGGAATCCCAGCATTAGTGACCTTCGTCACTGCCGGATACCCAAGGACACGAGACACTGTGCCGATCTTGTTGGCCATGCAAGCTGGAGGGGCAGACATAATCGAGCTTGGTGTACCCTTCTCCGACCCCATTGCAGATGGCCCAGCTATCCAAGAGACAAATACTGTATGTTTGACTTTCGATATGATCGATTAAATACTGATGCGAGATAGGTTGCGCTTAAAAATGATATTGAATATGCCACTGTACTTGGAATGCTACGAGAAGCGAGAAGTCAAGGACTGAAGGCGCCGGTCCTTCTTATGGGTATGCTGTATCCATCTCTGTGCATACCTCTTAGACTTACTGTCGTCTCCACCAGGGTATTACAATCCAATGCTTGCGTATGGAGAGGACAAAGCAATCCAAGACGCTCGCGAAGCTGGTGCAAACGGATTTGTCATGGTCGATCTTCCACCTGAAGAGGCCCTCAACTTCCGTGACAAGTGCACAAAAGCAGAGTAAGTTAATCGAGATCGTCTTGATTTGTACTGACTTGTTCCGTTCCTTAGCTTGTCATATGTTCCCCTCATCGCACCATCTACATCCTTGCATCGCATCCAATTTCTCTCGTCCATTGCCGACTCTTT
Organism: Suillus cothurnatus; assembly: GCA_016758765.1. Classification (NCBI taxonomy): domain Eukaryota; kingdom Fungi; phylum Basidiomycota; class Agaricomycetes; order Boletales; family Suillaceae; genus Suillus; species Suillus cothurnatus. The sequence continues at coordinate 647,681 of JABBWL010000004.1, read as the reverse complement.
CATCTATGTAGTGTCAAAGGTATGCAAACCCGTTTAATGATAACTTATGCATATCTGACCATCGTGAAGATGGGAACAACTGGCTCTTCTATCCTAGGGAAGATGAATACCGCCCTCCCGGACATCATCGCCCGCATCCGAGAATACACGGCTGTCCCACTGGCGGTCGGCTTCGGTGTTGCAACGCGCGCTCATTTTGACGTTGTCGCTGATGCTGGAGCAGATGGTGTTGTTGTTGGTAGCCGTCTCGTGAGCATAATCAAGGAGGCACCTCTTGACTTGATACCTCAAACCGTTGAGAACTATTGCCTGGAGATTAGTTTGAAGGGACAGCCTACTCGCATGCGGTCGCTGCCGGTTTCAAACACTTCAACGCCTTCCGATGGTGCTTTGAAGTCACCCACAGTTGCCCTACTTCCCGCACGTTTTGGTCAGTTCGGTGGACAGTACGTCCCAGAGGCACTCTTCGATTGCTTAGTGGAACTCGAGGAAGCCCACAACTCGGCTGTCAATGACCCTAAGTTTTGGGAGGAGTTTCAAGGCTATTATGGATACATGAATCGCCCGTCAAAACTTTACTTTGCAGAAAGCCTGACGAAGCATGCTGGCGGCGCCCAGATTTGGCTGAAGCGTGAGGACCTGTGAGTCACCTGCTGAAAAATACATATGATATACTAACAGGCTATAGGAACCATACGGGCTCTCACAAAATAAACAACGCCATTGGGCAGGTAGGATTGCGTATTTGTGCCTTGCTTGTTTGGTGACATTTTGTCAGATCTTGCTCGCTCGTCGTCTAGGCAAGACACGCATTATTGCTGAGACTGGTGCCGGTCAACACGGTGTCGCGACTGCTACTGTATGTGCACGATTCGGCATGGAGTGTGTCATCTACATGGGTGCAGAGGATGTTCGTCGCCAAGCCTTGAATGTCTTCCGAATGAACATGCTTGGTGCCAAAGTTTGTCCTTTTGTCCTGCGCTGTCCTGCGTATATTGACTTCCATGTAGGTTATACCCGTCGAGTCAGGTTCTCGTACTTTGAAGGACGCCGTCAATGAAGCCATGCGCGACTGGGTGACAAACCTTTCCACAACGCACTATCTTGTCGGCTCCTGCATCGGCCCACACCCATTCCCGACGATTGTGCGCGACTTCCAAAAGGTGATTGGGCAGGAGATCAAATCACAACTAAAAGAGGCCAAGGGGAAACTCCCGGATGTCATCGTCGCATGTGTCGGTGGTGGGAGTAATGCCATTGGGACATTCTATGACTTCATTCCCGACAAGAACGTGAGACTCGTGGGTGTGGAGGCTGGCGGTGAAGGTTTGGATGGCGATCGGCATAGTGCAACCCTCTCGAAAGGACAGCCCGGTGTATTGCATGGTGTAAGAACATACATCCTGCAGTCGAAGGCTGGCCAGATCATCGAGACACACTCGATCAGCGCGGGTCTTGATTACCCTGGCGTTGGGCCAGAGCATTCCTGGCTCAAGGACTCTGGCAGAGCAGAGTATGTTGTCGCGACAGACGAGGAGGCCCTCAGGGGGTTCCGACTTTGCACCCAGTTAGAGGGTATCATTCCTGCTCTTGAGTCATCACATGCTGTTTGGGAAGGTGTCCGTCGTGCCAAAACACTGCCAAAAGATATCGATCTTGTTATCGTACGTATCCAATTTTCTCCATTTGTGCGGCGCTCATAGATTATTATACAGTGTCTCTCGGGGAGAGGCGACAAGGATGTAGAACAGATATCGGAATTGCTCCCAGGAAAATGGGCTGACAAGCTTGACTGGCACATTTGAGCTTGCTGATGTACTCTCACAAAGGATTGTCTATGCCCGCGGTTGATAGCCGTATGAATAAAGAATAATAAGGCAGTCATGTAGCTTCGTAGTTTCTTCCGAGTCGCGGTAGAATTATAGACGATGTACGAACGATGTACTTTGTAGTACTACTTGGAACATACTACTACTACTTACGGCAACTTGAAGTATGACTCGACTCTGCTGTGTATCGTGCAAGCCTTTTCTAGTGCATTCAGTACCAGTCCCAGACATCTGCACCATTTGACCACAAAGAACAGAACTAGAAGCTATGGCCACCGACCCTTTGAGCGTCGCAAATCAGCGGGTTGTTGAAACCCTTGCATCTAGATTGCGGAGACGGTGAGTTAAAGCCCCCAATCATACCCCTACATCATATATCGTGACAGGCAAGTCGTAGGTTCCCGCGAAACCGCTCTCGAGACCGTTCTTGTCCTAAGACAGGTTATCTCAAAAGTACGGTTCTCTAATATCGACCAACTTGTCGAGATTATCCGATCCGTTGGACGAAAGCTCGTGGAAGCGCAACCTAAAGGTTCTCCAATTATGTTCTACACGATTTGACATCTCATCATCTTGTATCATCGTCAGAACATACGGTTGGGAACACCGTACGGAAAGTGCTACATCATATCCGGGAGGAATATCACACTGCTTCGCAAGGGTCTGCAGTTGTGTCGACATCGAAGGATACCTTGTCAATCGCAAAGTTCGTGTTGCAGGGACAACCACGGAAACAGAACGTTCCACAAAAGACGACCTTAAACAAGTCGCACGTCACGTTGAAGGAGAACGATGAGGATGATCCTGATGCATTTGCTCGAACGCTTAAACCCGTTCTTATGGAAGCCATCCAAGACGTCCTGGATGAGCTGGAAACAGTATATGATAATATTTCAAAAAATGCAAAGGATCATATACATTCCGAGTGAGTTTGCTGTGTTCAAAAGGTCGTTTGATTTGTTTCTGAGTTCAGATAGCGAGATAATCCTGACCATCGGAAAGTCAAGTACCGTTGAAGCATTCCTTAAAGCTGCAGCGCCCTATCGGAAATATACTGTTATCATTGCGGATACTGCACCATCGTTCGTACCTGATATTTTCTGCCACGACCTTTAGTCCTCATTGTACATCAGATATAGCGGACATGATATGGCTCGATCTCTGTCATCCGCTGGCATTTCAACAGTTCTTGTTCCCGATTCATCCATTTACGCACTCATGTCTCGCATCAACAAAGTTATGCTTGGCGCCCATGCGATACTAGCCAACGGTGGCATGTTTGCGATAACGGGATCTCTACTTGCTGCCACGGCAGCTAGAGCGCATAGCACCCCGGTTGTTGTTTGTGCTGGACAATTTAAACTCACCCCGCAATGGAATTTGTATCACGAATATGGCGCGCTCGACTTCGCGGATCCGAGTAGTGTGTTGGGTTTCGAAGAGGGAAACCTCGTCGATAAGGTTGACGTGGTCAACCCCTTCTATGATTATGTCCGACCAGAGTTAATCGATGCATTTATTACAAACGAGTGAGTAATTATTGTATGCGGGTTTTATCCTCTCCTCAACGCACTATATAGTGGAGATCACCCTCCATCGTCGGTCTATCGCCTTATCAAGGAGGCATATGACGATGAGGATTACGAACTGTAGCAGTCATGTAGACCAAGCGTGCTGCAGACGCAGTGTATTTGCACCACTCGAGCGTACTGCTCACCATTCATTTGTTCTTGGTGCTCAATATATCGAAGAAAGCGTCTTGGGGGAGGTCAACAGATCCAATGCGCTTCATCTTTCGCTTGCTCTCCTTTTGATTTTCCAGATGTTTCATTTTGCGCTCGTAGTGGCCTATACGAGAATTTATGAGCGACAGGGGATACTGGAGACCAGCTTATGTACGTACCTCCATAGAGCCCAGCGGTGACGTCTGCACGCATTGCTGACAAAGTCTCGCGAGCGATAATTTTCTTACCGATCGCAGCCTGTATCGGAACTTCGAATAGCTGACGAGGGATCACTTTATCTGCAATAATTTTCAGCTCCAGCACGTTGGAAGGGAAAACGTAATCACGCACGAAGCTTCTTGACCCACTTTTTACCAACCTCGTGTTGAGCTGATCGATGGACTACAAGAGCGAGTGCGTCCACTGGTTTCCCATTCAAAAGGAAGACCATCTACATAACATTAGGGTAAGGTGTAATACAGATATTTTCACCACGCACCTTCGCGAGGTCGCTGGCTTTATACCCGCCATCTTCATAGCTACGGATGTTTCAGTATTCGTCCCTGTTTAAATTGCCAGTACTCACTCAAAACTGGCATAGCCCGAGCTCCGGCTCTTCAGTTGATCAAAGAAATCTGTGACAATTTCACTGAGGGGCAACGTGCAGGTCAAGATGGCTCGTGCAGACGCTTCTGGGGTGCTTCCTGAATCCAGATATCGGTGGTCAAGGTTCTCGGCACGGTGCGCAAAGCAAAGGTTCATCATCTCCCCCATATATTCTAATATTTAAAACATCAGCAAGATCGCTTTCGCCAACTTTACGGAGTGCTGACCTTCAGGCACAATGATAGAAGCGTTTACAACAGGTTCTTGCACTTGCTTCACTTTGCTAGATGTGTCCGATGTGTCCGGGAACTCCGTAGGATTGCTGATCATGACCGTTTTATCTTTGTATATAACTTTCTGATATTTAGCGGTTGCTCGAATACGAAGCTAGCGCTATCACATACCTTTATATGGGACGGTTGGAGCAGTTATTATTATGTTTGCATCATATTCATCTTCCAGACGCTGTCGAAAAACATCCATGTGCAGCGTCCCGAGGAAGCCAAGGCGACACCCTTGCCCCAATGCGGTAGAAGACTCGCGTTGAATAGTCACGCTCCTGTCCGTCAGGGTAAGCTACGAAAGTGTAAGAGTAGGTCAGAAATTCGAATATAAAAACATGCCCTCTTGATGGATTCCTCGAGCTTAATGAAGTCATTGCTATCCACTGGGAATACGCCGGCATATACCTAGATCAAATAAGGAACCGATCGTGAAGATTCAATATTGAAAACAAACCATAGCCTTGGACGGCTGGAATCCAGGCATAGGATCAACAAGCACACCGACGCGATGGAGTGTGTCTCCAATATGAGCTGAGGGTAATGATCAGGATATGACCAACAGAAAACGGCGGACGTTATCCTACCCTCAGAAGATTCTTTCATGTTGCACGCTATATAGCCAACTTGTCCAGGCTGTAGACTCGACGTTGGGACCTCTTCAGGGTGCATCACACCGACTTCAGTGATCTCATACTTCTTTCGGGTATGACAGGACGCAATTCTGTCCCCTACATGCCACTAAGTGATGAAGGCAACGCGCGAAGAGTACATAAACCAACCTTTTTGAATGATACCGTCCTGTATGCTGACGAGGGAAATAACACCCCTGTAGCGGTCATATCTAAGGCACTACTTGAACCACAGAAGGGGAAGTACAGATAGACATATACGGACAGCGAGTCAAACATAAAGGCCTTGAGAGGGGAGTGTATATTTCCAGAAGGAGGTGGTATGCGGTCCACGATAGCTTTTAGAACTGCGTCTACTCCTTGGCCAGTTTTTGCAGATATATGGAGAATTTCACTAGGGTCAATGCCAAAAGTTGACTGGAGTTGAGCAGCCATTCGTTCCGGCTGTGATGCGGGCAAGTCAATCTGCAAAGTCAGTTAGTTGGCATTATATTCAGTAGTCAAGCAAGATCTAACCTTGCTCAAGACAGGTATGATCTTTAGTCCTCGTTCCTTGGCGATGTGAAAGACAGAAATTGACTGCGCCTGAACGCCCTGCGAGGAGTCTACCAGTAGCAGAGCGCCTTGACACGCAGCCAAGGATCGTGAAACCTCCCAAGCAAAGTCGACATGGCCCTGTGAAACAAACAGTGCTAAGTTCCTCATCAAGATCAAGTAAGAAATTTCATTACAGGGGTGTCGATGAGATTCAGTAAGTGCTGCTTGCCATGAGCCATGTGTATCATACTGAGCTTCGTTAGTCAACCATTCTGAGAACAGAATGTTAAGCAAACCTTGCTGTCTGTGCCTTGACTTTGAAAAGTTAATCATCTTCAACAGAAGTAGGACCATAACTAAAGATTACCCACCAGTAATACCCCGCTCGCGTTCCACCTTCAGCTTGTCCAGAACTTGCTGGTTAATGCCCGTCGACTTCATTTGAATAGTGCCAGTGAGCTGAGTGGTTTTAGGATGAGAGCTGAGGTTTATGCACGAAACAACAGACCTCCAGCAACCTATAGTGTTGGATCTCATCAGTAAAGAAACGTAATTACTTTGCGTAGAAGCCCACCTATCTGCCAAGGTTGATTTACCATGGTCTGTGAGCAAATTTCAGAAGAGACCGTGCAGACCAAATATTAAAACTACCAATGTGCGCAATAATAGAAAAGTTTCTAGTGTGGTTTAACGCGTATAAGCTTCAACTCTGGACGTGTACTGGCGCATGCATCACCGCACCTGATGACTTCGCAAGGAAACTCTTCCATCCTCAGGGACTTTGGGGTAACAGCCAGACATACTGCGGTAGTACTCAGGTATCTTGGAATTGACCAACGGACAGGTTGACAGCGCAGCAACACCTTGAGACATGCATGCCGCCAGCCAGGGAGCATTTCCCGAGTGCGAGAGCGCGAATTTCGAAGACATCGAAATTGCTAGTCACGCTGACTAAGCATATACCTCTCCCCGACTGTAATGTCACTGCAGGAGGCCTCAGATGCTCGAAAAGCGCGTTTAATCGCCCTAAGAAACCGCAAGGAAGGCATATCGACTATATCAAATGGGTGTGTTATAATAAAATTTTAATGCTGCATAGTTTTAACCAGTCACAGAGATTCCGTGCTTCTCAGCAGGAATTATGACCCTGACACAAGGACGTTGAAGAAACCCTCAAAAAACGACGTCCTGACCACAGATACCGTCGAGAAAGCTATTGAAGGAGTAGCTGAAATGATTATTGCTGAAGATGAACGACAGCGTGCCCAAGAACTTGTATGCTAATTCATACTACAGTGAACTCCCGCGTTTACAGCTGCTCATGTTCTCCAGGACGTATTCAACATTGCACCGAAACGGCCAAATTGGGACTTGAAGCGCGAAATGGAAAAGAAACTTGCGAAGCTGGAGCGAAAGACTCAAGAAGCTGTTCATACTCTCATCCGTCAGCTTGATATTTCACCCTGTCTTTATTTTCAATTGCTCACACTATATCAATAGGACAGAGACTTGCTTCTCAAAAAGGGCAGTCGGATGACATTCTAGGGGCAATGAACGCGCAAGAGAAAGCATTGGATGTCGAAGACCAGCCGTCAGACGAGGATGAATGAAACAAGTGCTTTCTCTATCCCGTCCATCTTACCACCTATGGTCATGGATCTCAGTCTTCCTCTGTGCGTGAGCTGAATATTACCCTAGTATTGCGGCCTCTATGCAATCACAGTCTCGTGCCACAATTGGCACGAACACGTGCAGGCGTGGCTACCTTGGTTTTGTTGATCGCACTCCCTTGATAACAAGGACTCCCGTCATTACTCAAAATGATGAGCGTGTTCCTTGTACTACGTAGATTACCTTTGCAAATTGAAGGAGGGCGTCTATCCAAATTGGTGTCTGTACCAAACACGTGAGGCCCCAGAGTGGTTTGCACTTGGGACAAGAAGATACGCTGTGAACTTGACGCAAACCCTTGATCGTCTGTCTGTGATACTTCCTTGCTCGCTACTTTAACGGCTTCTGATGTCAACTGAGGCTGAAGCCCAGTCTCGTCGTTTGCCCGAGTCGGCCATATGTTGCCAGTGTGGTGAGTTCTCTATGTTATCGTATTGGCAAGATTGTCGTGTTCAGTCCTCTACAGATCGTGCGTGCCGAAGATGTTGAACATCATCGTCTGAGACTTAGGTTATTGCTTCAGCTATAAGCAGTCTGGGAGACGATACTATACGGTATGATATGATTTAGTCGGTGCTGGACTTCGAGTAGCCTTCTGCGTGTGGAACTATCGTCTCGTCTCTTTCCATCGTGCCTTGATTCCTGATCCACCGCCTGAACGTTCTGCAAAATCATTTTCTTTCGCATCTGTCTAGTGAGTGAGCTTGTAGGCTCTGACATCACGTATGTGCAGTTTTTCCGTCATCGCCACTCACACCATTTACATATATATCTCACCAGCATCTACTAGATACATCATCTTCTAACTCTGACACTCTACGTAGCGATACTTTAGCGATACTTAGCGAGTTACTCTTCTCAGCGACGAAATTATAGAACAGCGGGTAATGATAGAGCTCTACTTGGTGTCTGCGCAAGAAAGCAGCTGAATGTCAGCTGACGTTCCATGTATTGTGCAATCCAACTGTGTCATCCGCACGATTGGTTGGACCGCTAGATGCCACCATCGTCTCCCGATCGTGGAATCCATTGACCACACTGCCCTCACCTTTGCCTTCGCGTGAGTTTGTGGCCAACTTGTTTTTGACATTGTCTGCACGTAGCAATTCCAGTTGATGCAGATACTCCTCACTGACACCACCAGTGATATATTCCCCTGTGAATACGGAGCAATCGAAAGTTGGAATGGACGGGTTGAACTGTCGCACAGATGCGACGAGATCAGGAAGAGTCTGGAACACAACGAGGTCTGCACCAATGGCCTCAGCTATCTCCTGGGTGGTGCGTCCGTATGCAACCAGTTCTGTCCTTGAAGGCATATCAATACCATAGACATTAGAGTACCTAGTAAATGTTCGTCAGCAATGCGACGGTGGTTGGTAAAAGGAACCACCTTATGGGTGGAGCACAGCTTGCGACGATGACCTTCTTCGCGCCAACATCCTTCGCCATCTGGATAATCTCTTTTGAGGTGGTGCCACGAACGATGGAATCTGAAGCCGTATGTCAAGGGAAGACCTGATGATCATTCAGTTCCACAACTTACCATCAACCAGGAGAACATTCTTCCCAGAAAACTCCAAGGCCATGGCGTTCAGTTTTCGTCTGACATTTTTTCGCCTTTGAAAAGACTATGAACAATGTGGATTCATGAAAACAAATATATCTGACCTTATTTGCTGACCTGGCATAATGAATGTCCTACCAACATAGCGATTCTTGATGAAGCCCTCTCGGTAGGGCAATTTGAGCTTCTGAGCAAGATTCAAAGCTGCAACACGAGATGTGTCAGGAACCTGCAAACACATCAGACAACAATCGTGGAACGAAGAGAACCACTGACGGGTATGACGACATCAACTGTAATGTCGCGTTCCTTCAAAACCTTGTCAACTTCAACCGCAAGCGCATCGCCCATAGCCATTCGACTGCGGTAGACACTGATGCCGTCAAGCACTGAGTCGGGGCGAGCGAAGTAGACAAATTCGAATATATCGGGTGCGAAGGTCGCATGCTCAGCAACACGTTTCCTTGAAACTCCTGACCGAGTGATGATTACTGCTTCGCCTACCAGTAGCCAGCGTCAGTGACTGCAGCTAACGGTAGAAATAAGGACTGACCAGGCTTCACATCCTCCCATTCGCTAAAACCCAGAGCATCAGCGACAATACTCTCGCTTGCAAAAAGGTAATCTTTTCCAGAGTTGCTACGTCTTGAAGCCATCCCAACGGGTCGTATGCCATTTGGATCTCTGAACGCAATGATCCCGAAGCCAGCAAGCATTGCAACACATGCGTATGCTCCTGTGCACTGCTTCATAAGGCCTCCAATGGCATTGAAGATGTCATCTTCGTTTATGCGAAATTTGCCAGTCTGCTGGAGATTGTTGGCAAAAAGGTTGAGTAGGAGTTCGGAATCAGACGAAGTATTTATATGTCTGTGTGCGGTGGCGTCCATGTATTGTAGGAGTGAAGGACTATCTATGAGGTTCCCATTCTAATCACCTTTAGTCTTGAGTGACAAATCTCGATAACAAACTCACATGCGCAAATACAATACCATAGGGTGAGTTGACGTAGAACGGTTGAGCTTCAGCGTGATTTGAGCTTCCAGCAGTTGGATAACGAACTGCGACGCACGATATCAGATGATTGTAGGGAGGACTAGTTTAGTCCTGAGGGCTTACCATGACCAACACCCATCCCTCCGATTAGTTTGGAAATGGCCTTCTCATCAAAGACATCGCGAACCATGCCGTTGGCTTTGCATTGAAAGAATCGACCCTTTGTACCACAAGTGACGATACCACATGCATCCTGTCCCCTGTGTTGCAGCAAAGAGAGACCTTCAGATATGTCTGGTGCTGCATCCAGCGATGGATCATGGAGCAGTAGCCCTAAAATACCGCACACTAAAACGGAAATCTATCAGAGGATCTAACATTCGGACGATCAAGAAGCAAACTCACTCGCGTTGCAGGGGTGAAATGAAAGAAAAGGTGAAAGCTGGGGCGGCGCCCGTTCGCGTGATAAACGTGCAAGCACAAACCAAAAATTACCTGAAGAAAAACTAGCATGGTGTTTTATCACTTTGCCGCAACTTTGCCGTGATAATCTTTTCCTTGATAATCTGACCTCGGTCCGTATATGTACGAACCACACACGTGGGTCAATAATTTTTGATTCTGGGACAGCCTGGGGCCTGACAACTTTATTTATCACTAATATTAGTGCCTTGGTCACGCCAGAAAAAAGCTGTAGACTGATACTTTGCCGAGTAACTTCAAGTTTGGTTCACAATCACTCCTAAAATCACAGAAAAATACGCGGTTGAACGCGATTGTATTCTTCGGTACTATGAGGTGATATAGTGGATATAGGTAGGGCATCAACAACATGCAACGTCATTGGAATCTTCGCAAAGTCGCGGGTAATGGTCGTGATAATAGGCAGCGTATCGGCTGCAGAGTAGAAAGCGATGGTGTGCAATAGTCTACAGAAAAGGTGCGTGCGATGATAGATAAATTAGGGAAGGATGAACTTCCTATGCTAAATGGAGAAATATTCGACCCAGTGAGACAAAAGAGTGATCACAGCTTAAGCTGTTTGGGTTTCTCCCAGGTGTATGCGGGGTTACCTGTGTAAGGTCAGTTTCTGCAATATGCCCAATAATGTCAAAAGCATACCGAAGTGGCCATAAGACGCGGTCCTCAAGTAGTGGGGTTTCTGCAGGTCAAGCTCGCGCACTGGAAAGTGTTGGTCATTTATCCTTCTTTAGACAGAGGAATGAGACTTACCCATGACACCAGGTCGGAGATCCCAGTTTTTGTGAATGATGTCAACGAGCTGCTCGTTTGTTTTCTTGCCAGTGCCGTAAGTGTCCACGTAGATAGACAAGGGCTCGGCAACACCAATAGCGTATGAGAGCTGAACAAGGCAGCGGCGAGCGAGGCCAGCAGCAACGAGAGATTTGGCTGTGCAAATATTCAAATACCGTACAACTGATCTAGGACTGATGAACGTACCGATCCAACGAGCAGTGTACGCTGCAGAACGGTCAACCTTGGAGAAGTCCTTGCCTGAGAAGGCTCCTCCACCGTGTGCACCCCAACCACCGTAGGTGTCTACAATGATCTTGCGACCAGTCAGACCGGCATCACCCTGAGGGCCACCAATGACGAAGCGGCCAGACGGTTGAATCTAATCCAACTAGTGAGTTGCAAGCATCACTAGAAAGTAAAAAATCACGTACGTGATAAACGATACGATCATCAAGAAGGTTGGCGGGGATGACCTGCGCGACGATCTTGCTCAAAATTTCCCTACGAAGCTCCTCGGTGGAGATTTCCTCTGCGTGCTGGGTCGAAATAACAACCGTGTCCACACGCAGGGGGATCATCACACCACCATCGTTCTTGTACTCAACAGTGACTTGAGTCTTTGAGTCAGGGCGCAACCAGGGTAGGAGACCTGATCGGCGAGCATCGGCCATGGCACGGTTGAGCTTGTGCGCAAGCATGATGGTCAAAGGCATAAATTCCGGGGTCTCATCGGTAGCATAACCGAACATGATACCCTGATCACCAGCACCGTGGTCTTCCAGAGAGCCATGGTCTAAACCCTGAGCAATATCAGGAGACTGCTGCTCGATGGCAACAAGAATGTTGCAAGTCTTGTAGTCGAAACCCTTGGAAGAATCATCGTAACCAATTTGTTTGATTGTGTTACGGATGATTTTTTGGTAGTCGAGCTGAGCTTTAGTGGTGATCTCTCCGAAGACCATGATCATGCCGGTCTTCGATGCGGTCTCACAAGCGACCTTTGACCAAGGGTCTTGCTCAAGGCAAGCATCGAGCTGCGAAAACTGATTAGATTGTTTTCCGCATATCAAATGCGGTACTCACAATAGCGTCCGAAACCTGGTCGCAAATCTTATCTGTTACAGATAAGTTTCTTTGCAAAGCTTTGACCACGAGGAAACTAACCGGGATGACCTTCACCTACAGACTCAGAGGTGAATAATAAATGCCCGGGTGCAAGGGCAGGACGCGAGTGACCATTAGCAGCCATGATAAGACAAAAAGACGTTGAAAAAAGAAAGATGAAAGAGTTGGGAAAGAGCAAGGAAGGAGATGTGAGACCAAACGTTTGCGCAAAACAATTAAAGGTTCAATATATGGCTTATATAAGCTGGGCATTAATCACGCCATCCTCCTGCCATCCTCTTACAACAGCTCAAAAACAAGATAGATAGCCTTAGATAGCAGATTCAGACGTGGCATAGCCATATTCTCATGAGTCTCCAATCTGACGGAGGGAAAAAGTTCAATTGAGCCTCACAATATGTGTAGCGTGGGTCCTTAGACTGGCAGTAGATGACAGCCAAGCGAATTAATCATACTATTACAAAAATCCTACACCAAGAGGATCTATATTTGTCGAGAGAGGTTGATCTCCTTCCTCTAAAAGAAGATTCTCATCAGTTACAACCGTGGGATGGGGTACACCAACATCGTGGATCTGCCCAGATATTCGGAATCCTGAGGAGTCTCCAGACTCTAGGTGACGGGGCGGATGAGCGACTGTTGGGTCAAGCGGTAATAGTTTTTTCCCATCGAAAAGATCTTGTGATAAGGAACCCGGCCTAGGCGACCTTGACCGGGTAGTACTCCAAGGGTTATTAGAGGGAATGACATGTACAGCCTTCTGGGGTTTCACATTATCCCAAGGGTTGTACGTTGAGCCGACAGAATGTGACTGGCTGGTTACACGATAAGCAGAGCGTTCTCCGTCTCCAAGACGCTCACGAGGCTGAAGTTCGGAGGTTTTTCCCTGGGCATCATCTTCGTTATCTCCTGATGGTCGCGGTAACGCCTTGAAGTCCTTTGCGACTCCATCATAAGCGTCCTGCATTGCTGAGAATGCCGCGGTAGCATTCGAAGATAATTTTCCCCACACTGATTTTACTCCAGTATTATAAAATGTATCCGTGGAATTTGCAGTCCGAGGACGAATAGGAGGTGAAAGATTACTCCCCGGAGATGATGGTCGAAGGGGAGGGCCAGAAGGCCGCAATGATGTGGAGGACGGAGCTGCAATGTTATCTATGGTTGTTCTGTGAGGAATGTCTGGTAACGAAGACCATAGTCCACGAAGACCTGCAGTCAGCGCTTCAGACGCATTCCCAGCATTGGATGGCACAACAGATGGATTCGGAAGGTTTGGCGTTCTAGCAGGTGACGGTGGAAGCGGTATTCCCGCGGGAACGCTGATTGGATTGACAGGATCATCTTCAAGGGAATCGATCGGGGATGTAAATTCTGGACCCTCCTTTGTCTGAGAAACAACTATCCTCCCATTCATCTCCTCCTCAGTCCTGCCATAAAGCTCATGCCAAAAACGAATATCCTTGGCATTTGGAAAAAGAACACCCATGTCAGCTGAAGGATCTCTACTGGAGGGATCATCCAAAGAGGGGTCGTATGCGTCATTCTTGTTCTTCTCCAGCTCTGATGTCGAATTGAAAAAGTCCCATATACAAGCTGCCCGCTCTGAGGGAACAATGCCATTTTCACCAGCTCGTCGTTCTCGTTCACAATTGTACAAAAAGTTGCCGAATTGGCACGAATAGAGGTGATATAGCAGTTGGCGAAGGAAGTGTTCATTAAATTCAAAGCGAGAGGGGTACTGCCGCTGCAGCTGACGAACGCATTCCAGGAATTGGTGAAAACATGGGCTCGTTTCCTTCAGGTGGCTCTGGGACGTAAATCGATTCTGGACGGAAACCAAGAAGGCCTGCGCCGCATCGGCGCCACTACTCGTCCCCCCAGTTTCCGGTAACGAGGTAAAGAATTTGTCGGAGGAGAGGTGCCCGCACCGATCAAGAAATTTGTGCCCAAAGGACACCCAATCTTTCTCGACGAGTATCTGAAAACCTCGGATGGTGCGGTAATAGGGATCCAAACATAGCTGGGCCAAGGCAGATAACTGGGACGTTCGATCCCAGCCATCTGAGCAATGAACAAGGACATGTGATGAATTAATGTGAATATTTCGAACAATGAGAGCTGCGCCCTCCATTATATTCGACATGTGTCTGAGCCATCCAGAACGACGTAACGCCTGTCGGTCGACTACCACAAGTTGTTGTGCTTCCCCAGGAAGGCTGCCGGTAACGCTTGCGGCCATGTTGTCCGCCTCGCGCAATACATCCACCACCTTGGCAAGGGCCTCCCGCATGGTATGTATATGGTCTATGCCCGAATACACCTTCTTGGCGTCCTTGTAGTTATCCATGTTTTCCGTACCTGCGCCTTTGGCTGTGTTAGCCACGGCATTGGCAGTCGGACGTGCGTCAACTATTAAATTTGTGCTAGTGGCACCGTAAACCGGCCCAGATGGGCGCGATTCCGAAAAATGATGAGACTGAAACACGGCTTCAACGAGCTTCTCATCTTGAAGTGAGCGGTTCTGCTTGATGCCCACCATCGGCTGGCTTGATCTTGTGATGCTGCCCTGAATCGGATAAATTTAACAGTGTACTTTGTCTCAGGTGCCCTAACACTAACAAAGTTTGCCCAGTGCAAGTAGGTCAGCGCAGGTATCCGACATTTGCTGCGGTATTTAGAAGCGTATCTCAACGTCGAGTCGCTGATGCGAGACGGAACTACCAGCCGTGACGGGTAGGTAGGCGAGAACTTTGAATTGATCTTCAGATATTGGATAACTCGACAGGGACGCCCAATACTTACCGCATAGTCCTTGTTGATGTCAGTGAAACGCCAAGCTTTTGTGCGAGTTCCAACGCCCATGCGGCCGAATTCTTCTCTTGGAGAGTAAAGGGACCATCCACCGATAGTATCAAAGGGCGGGTTAGGGGTGTAGAAGAATGCATACAGCTGGTTGACAGAGGCTAACCAGTGTGAACAACAGATACGACTTAGATCGAGGGATTGAATGCTTACTGCACACGGTTAGCTCTTTGACACTTTCAAATACATCTATAGCGTCCCGTTCCTTCTCGAATGACAGAGAAAATGTTTCAAACATGCGAGTGTGAAACGTTAACGGGCTCTGTCCCTGCAAGGTTTGCGGGAGCTTCAATACAAGAGATATCAGCGGGTAAGGTACCTGTAATGCGAGTTATCAAGTGCAGCACGCCATAAACCGAGATGTAGAACTCGCCCACATCTCCTCTTTCTCAGAATCCTCATACCGAAAGATAAGGTGATGGGCAGTGAGGTGGAGTGATCCATAATGAGCCCCGCCGGACTTGCCGCATAACACCTTTTCCACCTGCACATGCACTATTGAGCATATCAATAACGCGTTTCACGCGCAGCGCACCTTTGAAACTCGGATCGAATCCATCTGTCTATCTACAGCTGGTGGAAGTGGATGCCGCTCGACCCAGGTAGACCTTAGCCCAGGCTTAACGTCAGACGGAATCAATAATGGTATGTTTGATCCTATTTACACATCATGGACTCCGCCTGAGAACAATTATGTATGGACATGAAGGTTGATACGCCAGTACCTCATTTCCAAGCTAGAGTATTGGCTGTAACAAAGTTTATTTATTTATCCGAACACCCACAATTCGTTGACCGCATCTCTTCCAGCAGAACCGTCGTTCGTATTCGCTGCATCTGCCATTGGAAATAGATCTTTCCTCAACTCCATAGCTAACGCGGGTTCCTTCTTAATTTTACGTCTAACCTCGGTTTCAATTAGCTTTAACATTGTTACAGTAAGCGCATGCACAAGAGTATAAGAAAATTTCTCTTACCGTTCCATACGTGTGATCAAGGAAATCCTCCATTGAATAACCAGGCTTCGTAAAAGCCTCTGAAAAAATGCGTGCCATGGTTGACACTGCAGAATCGTAGTGATGGATATGAGAGTGAAGCTCCCATAACGAAGAATCGAGTGCGTTGGTAGAGTTGGGATTTGGCTCGTCAGCGATGAACGGGTCTGACATTATAATAAGATAAATGGTGGCCAAGGAGCTGAATACATACCGGTGTCGGTGCCAGAATTATTGTGTATCATTACCATGAGGGCCGGATGTCGCTTGAGAATGTTATACGTGAAAGGAATGACCATGATGATAGCTGCTGGAGGAGCATTCAATGATAGCCTGGATAACCTCTTGACGAACGATGCCAATAAAGTTGCAGGCAGATGCCTGGGCTGTCTCAGTAACAACAAGTGGAAATTGTAGAGAGAGATCTTACGTAGAACTCAAAAATAGCTCGGTTAAACGGAAAAACCGAGCACGATGTTTCAAGTGTAGAACATCACGATGCAGGAAAGCGTATAATCGGGTGAAAAATGAAGGGTAATCTCTACAACACGGAGGTTGGTGAGACATAAAGCGTGGCACTTGAAGATTTGCACTTACAAATTATAATCTCGCATTAGGGTGAACAAAGCATTAAGTGCCAGCAGTCCAACTGTGTCTCCTAGCAGAATGCTTTAATAAATTATGGATAATACCAGGAATATTTCTCACCAAGATCCACGCATGCACTTATCCAATCCATGACAAGCACAGGCCTAGTGAGGTGCGGCAAGACACCACGATGCATTATATTCAATGCTCTTGTTGTCAGTGCTCGATTGGAGGATGTAGAGATAGATGACAGCTGGGGCAGGAAGCTTAGCCACGTTCGTGTGAATACAGCACGATGAGCTTGAAGGGAGTAAAGAGACTGATGGAATGTCAGAGTGTAAGCCCGGGCCTTGACACCGTTTTTTTTCGTATCTTTCGCATTGGAATCTTCATCGAAAAATTTGCGCCAGTCATCCTCGTCGTTTTGACCCACCGACTCTGCAGCCTCGTCCTCTTCAACATCTCCCTTGGCACTGTGGTGTTTCGGGGGTTTTACGCCGAGCTCTTCCACCCACCACGAGTTAAGCTCTGACGGGTCCGTTGGAAATGTTGACAACTTTTCCATAATGGAAAGCAGATTGTCGAGTAGGTAAGGATACTCTGTGGATGAATATTTCAAGAGCACAGTTCTGAAAACATAGTTAAGCACTGCATATGAATTTTGTATTGTGCCTTACGTTGCTTCTCGCAAAAAACACCATCGAATGTCATCGTAGACGCTAAACCATACTTCCACGAAGTTCTCTCTCACATCCAGCATCGTCTTTGATTTGTACTTACTGCTTCCATTCGACCGAGGGGATGGAGGACACAGTAAAAGCCCTTGTACTATGTGTTTGAAGTGCGCAACATGAAATTGCGGTTGTGCGGTTGAGGAAGACTTTGTTAGTGATGTTGAGAGATGCTTCAAAAGTGAAAAAAGTATCTCTAGTGATGATTTCTGGTACCGATGTGAGAATTCAACTCGCAACCAACAATTTAACCCGTACCCTCAGCGCAGGCTCTTCATCTTGTAGTAAGCCAACGAGCAGTTCAACGTAGGAATCCAACTTCTCCCATATCCACTTGCGGACAAGCTTGGCAGCATCGTCACCCCCGTGGACTAGCATCCTACGAGATATTATCAAGACAAATACGCGATAAACGCTATAGACAGCTTTGGACATTTCCCTCGCGTCTGATGAGCCATATGCCAGTATGAGCAGGTCCGCGAGAGGGTTAAGAGAGCCATTTTCTGCGACGGCGGATGTTAGCTGAGCTTCCAGAGATTGGACCGAAGTGGATTCAACAGCTGTCTTGCGTCTTTTGGTCGGGGGAGGGAGTGAGCGGACCGGCATGGTAGGGATATGCAAAGTTGAGCAGACTTATGCCGATTATCTTTGGATGAATTTTATTTACTTATTTAATTATCATGTGTGTATTACATAATATAAGCATTTGTGAATACAGTAATTTGAATAAACTTGAAGCTTCTTGGCTCTTTGTGCCGATCAATTACTACATTACATCATTAGTAACGACCTGTTCTCAAATGCACACTGGGCGATGCATGATTGGAGTATCGTCGAGTCATGGCCCGTAGTGTTGTTGGTAAAACTGGTGGCAGAACTTAGCGGAACTTCAGGGTATCTGAGACTCGCGGAGATTTCATTTAAATATCATGGTTTCAATTCAATAGAGCAACTGTCGGCTCCCTAAACTTGAAGTATTTAGATGGCTGCTGGCGGCCAAGACGGCCTTTCATGGTAGCAAATTACCTGTCTGAAATTCACCTCTTTGCTGTGACCAACCTCTCAATTATAGGGCATGCAGGTGAAGTAGAGCGCATTCTCCGATCTCGGCACAACACAATCTGCGCAACTGTGTAATATCTTGGCCGACACATTCGGAACACTCGGAAAAATTCGTGCAAACTTTCGACACGATAGCGAAATGAAAGCTGCGGAGGCTGGGAAATAGACCCTCCCTCGACTCGGACATATTCATAATATGCACACTCGTGAAGAGGTTGGCATTGCTGTCGAGATTGAACAGGATCTTGAAACAGTATCTCGCCCGACGACGTTGCCGCTGTAAGTACTCGAGGGAAATGCTTTGGTTTTGGCGAGTTGGATCAGGTCGAACAAGGAGTGATAATGCTCGTTAGGAATGTCATACCTACATAGCCTAGAGTTTGTCCATTCTGCCAGTCACAACCGGCAGAACTGACCCCAAGTAGTTCAACACTACGTGTCAACAGCGCTGGAAACAACGATCGTGAGAATGTAGGCATAGCTTTCCGATCTACTTTAATAACATACGTCCTCAGGCCTTGACCCTGACATTCCGTTGCCCCAATGTTATCCGTCACTTTCAAAGCTTCGACACGGCTGTACCCTGTGTCAATGGCGAGTCACAGTTTGCGGTCCGCGATTTGCCTGCGTCAGTTTCATAGATCTCTCAAGTGCCAAGAGCATTACTTGAATGCTGATGAAAAGGCAAGCACCACTTTCTGTCTGTATCATAGCACCAGCTTGGTCAAACATAATCACAAGCGCTACATGCACCCGAATTTTCTAGACTTTTAGAAGAGTCGCTCTAAACCCGTCTGCGAGTGACAAGGCCGTCTTGGTTGATTTTTATGCAGAGTGCGTAACTTCGGGTGTAATAGGCGTTTAGACATAGGCTGACAGCCGTGTATCATAGGTGGTGCAAACCTTGCAAGACGATTTCGCCTCTGCTTGAAAAATTGACTAGTGATGAGACAGTGAAAACTGGTAGTGGCCGTTCGCTTGACCTGGTCACAGTGGACACAGATTCAGAGTTCCAACTAGCGCTAAGATACAAGGTACGCATATTTCGACATGAACTTGAGCAGTTCTCATTCCTACCATCAACACCAGGTGCGGGCGCTGCCAACAGTCATAGCATTTAAGGATGGCCAGAAGGTTGACCAGTTTGTTGGAGCCCTGAATGAAAGTGGCATTCGCCAATTCATAGCCAAGTTGTAGGAGACACCTAGCATCCTTACATGATGAGCGCGATTATATATGTTCGAAACCCTCTGTTCCAAAAAAAAATGGATCAAAACATCGAAAGCGGTGTAGAGTTTGTAACGAGTTAATGAAAGATTGAATAGAGGTACACGTAGGAGATGAAAACAAACTATTGGGGTCAGTGAAGTAGTGGGGTCCACATCGTAATGCAGCGGTATAAACGAGAACTGTGTTGGGCGCTAACATATAGACGGGCAAGCGGGCGAATAAGATTCGCAGAACCGTCCAGGCTATTGTATCGAACAACAACCGCCTCCAGCCTTTTGTTGGCCGTACACGTCGTCTGCCTTGGTGACTGGACCCCACACGGACGGAACCTAGATGAGTTTCATTCATCATACGTTCAACACAAAACTCGCACAAAGAAGAAAACATACGAGGTGGTCTTTCGTCGTCTTGCAGTAGCGAATTAAACTATGAATAAGTCAGCCTGGTTTTTGACGATAGAAACGAATGAAACTCACCTGGCGGCTGCTTCACTAACCCGGATTCTTGGCCTTGCCAAGTCTTCTCGAAGGCGCTGGTTGTGCTCTAGCAGCCGACGATACCGTAGCTCCGACATTGACTGCCTTCCGCCTCGAGAGCTCATGTTTATGGTATTGGTGTATGGTGAGGTCCCTGATTAGCAAAAACTGCGAGATATGAAAGTGAGGTCAGTTGTTGAGGACCAAAGTACCCACCAGCTTTGTATAATCTGCAGTATAAGTGTACTTGTCGCGTGTCGTGTCACGCAGAAGTCAAGAAAGGAGGGTACCACAGGATTAGACGGTAGTAATACTATGTGGTGATCACGGTGGGGAGACAAGTCTGCAACGGCACAATTACCCGGTTTGACTACTTTGAAATGATAACATCCAAATGTGGATAATTGTATTTTGTTCATAAAATTCTTTTCTATAGTTCCCTCCTAACAAGCCTTCAGTACTAGACTACTGATCTTGAATTAAGCTTCTGCATGGCGACATTGGGATACCGAATTTGAAGGGCGAATTGGCGACCGGGCAAAACTATTAAGCAGCGTATTCTGGAAAAGTACATCCAATTTATTTTTCAGCTCCTCGACTGAAGGACTGAAGGCTCAGGCAATGCACCAGAGCTTCTTGCTGCAATTCAGTCAGTCTGAACCTCGATTAATTATATCCAGTAACGGCAGCAAAAGACAATACGAAAATTTCATGATTAATCCACTGGTAAGAACACGATGAATGTAGAATAGAGTCAGTAAGGCAACATGACAGAAGTCCGAGTAAGGTACATGTCGTGCAATGGAAGGTCATGTGTACTCAGTATCTGTCCAAGATGCCTCGCAGAAGTTTCTCCTTGGCTTTTGCATGATCTTCGGCTGCGACAGATTTCGTTGTCTGGTCAAGTCCGCATATGAGTTTCTCGACGTCCCCGGGCACCGATCTTGAATAACCTCCAAGTCGTTGGACTACGTGGAATGACCATCCTGTGGTCAGGCTCATAATTCAAGAAGTCTGAGATGAAAGTACCGTATTCGCTGATGGCCTTTTCATAACTATCGAGGAGCTTGTCACTTTCAGCGCATACATCTTGGAGCTGGAGAGATAAATGTCTAAGCGTTTCCTGGAAAGTCATTGCTGAATTGGACGGGGAGATAAAGGCAGTTTTCACAAACTAACCTTTACCCTAGCAGACGTCCGAACAACTTGGTCGTGTTCACGCCTTGCAGCATCTTCTTGGGCTCTTGAGCTCTTGTCAAATAGGGCAACTCCACGGAGCAATGTCGGATTGTTATCAAACGTAAGGAATTTGTGAGCCTCTCCTACTCGAGTGACCACCGGAACGAGTGTCTCCCTGAACTGTTCTGTTGCTTCTCGGCGATGGACGAGGAATACTGGTGAGAGTTGATCAATGATAGCTACGCCATCAGCAAATTCAGGAACATCCTCCCTGAGATGAAGATGAGCGGCGAAGCAATCCCTGAAGATTGTGAATACCCGTCGTCTAAGAGAGCAATTAGAGTCGCATGCTCGTCCCAGTCAGAGTCCGCGGAGCCGTCCTCGTCTTCATGATCCTGGTGTCCCTGAATGGCACCTTCCGCGTCGGTAAATTCGTTATCCTCACGATATTCAGTGTAGCTGGGGGGTTCGTCTGGTCTAGTAGGAGACTGGTGATGAGGTTCGCAGGTGCATTTATGCCGATTCCGAATCCTCTGGGAGGGTGGAACAAGTCCGTTACGGGCCATTACGCGTGGTTTGTCTGTATTAATCACTGCAGTCTTGCTGTCAGTAACGTCCCTGAAGGCCGAACGTGTAGATGGCATCTGACATGACTTGAGCGCTTTTGACACAGTGAACCGCATTCGGGTGTTCGACATCGATTTCCTATCGCTTGGTGATGAAAGGCGTACCATGATGAGTGTGATACTTTGAAACTGTAAGAATGTTCCAAGTTCTAATTGCACTGCAACGCCTGTAGATTAAAACTCCGACACGGTATGTCCCACTGTTGATCATTCTTCGTTTCTCTCCCGTACATCTTGGCCTGGTGGGTAGGTCCGTTGTTTTTCACTTCAAGTCTAGTAACTTCTTTGCTTATAAGCTGTCTATTGTTCCAGGCGCATACTAGATTCCCTTCCCTCAGATTACCTGGGCTTCGCTAACTCTTTGTTCTCATTTCCGCACTATTTCACTATGAACGCTCGTCCACATAAGCAATCTATGTCGGAGCTAAAGCTTCGCAGGCTCACAGAGCACAACCAACGGCTGCGAGAGGATCTCGCGCGACCGCGAATGAGAGTGAGCGAAGCTAGCGCAAGGTACCGCCCTATTTTCTTCCCACCATGGTCAGGCACATAACATCTTACCCTCGGTCCCCATCTTACAGTTTAATTCGCTACTGCAAGACTACAAAAGACCACCTGGTACGTTCGTACTGCCAGTGCTTTCAGCGCCTTTGCTTTCTCCACAATTTCATTCCGTGTGCCTGTGTGATTTAAGCTCATACAACGTATGTTTAGGTACCTTCTGTGTGGGGACCTGTTGGAAAGGGTGAGGACCCGTACGCACCGCCGCAAACAGGTTGCACCTGTATCGTGATGTGATATGTTACTCCTTATACCCCGTACCGTGACATACCCCCTTTCATTTTATGGCTACGGAGAGACCGGAGGTGACTCCAAGCACTCTTTCCTGCGCGACACCTCCACGCATCCTACGCACACTCGAACTGCCCACACTCGTTACACATATCCTACATCCCCTCGTCCATCATGACTTTTCGAAACCAGATGGACGATGCTTCATGGCTTGCACATTCTTCCACTCCAGTCATATACATATTGCTTGGAACTGCAATTCCTTTATTGCTTCGAGTCATTCCAGGGTCTCCTTATCCGTCTTTCGAGCATGTCACTCTTTGCATGGTTCGTTTTCTCACTTTTTGCATAGCTCCGTGTTTTATTTGTTTTTATCGCTTTTTGTCTCGGTTGGAAGTGCATCTATGTGATATAAGTATATGTGTTGGGGAAGAGACCTTTGACAATGAAGCCAATTACTATCATATTATTCTGAGCCAAGACCTGGTGAACGATTTGAAATAGCTTTCGATCAACCTGAGCTCCTTGGCACTGCTTATTACCAGGAGCCTTGTCCTGTCAGTTTGTTTTTATATCCTAATGTTTCGTTATAAACAACAGAATGTCTCTGTGAATTCCTACTGCATCTACTCGCTCCAGTGCCGACGTCCATCTCTGAAACGCGTTCCATTGTTCGCATAATAACTTTAGGAAGCGCGCTACTTCACTGGCCACGAATTCGATCACCTCTACGTTGGTTCACACCTTCAGTTACGTACATCCATGATCCAAGACGTGCGCCTGCAAATTCGCGAGTTTGCTTCGCCAGCTGCGCAAAAATTGGGCATTGGCAAGATATCCGACTTTGCTGATATTATCTTGCTCTCCCTCGTGTTCTTTACTACTGTACACAATAGTTTCTCACCTGCAGTAAGTGGTGTGCTCTTTCCTGTGTCATATGGGAAAGCAGGAAAAAGAGCGAGGAACAACTGGTGAGGCTGACTACACTACACCTCTCGGGCAGCTGAAAATTCACAATTACAGGGATATACGCGTGGCATCGCTCGTCCATGCTATCTTGATCATATTCCTCGCCGGGCGCTGTCTCAATCTTCCGAGCCTTGACCAAAATCGCGCTTTTGGTTGGCATGAAGATGCAGGGTTTGTAATAGCTATCTCAACGGGGTGAGTCGACTATGAGCGAACGCCAATACAGTTTTTTTACTACACTTCAGTTACTTCATCTGGGACACATTGGAATCGATCGTTCATTTCAGTGACATTGGATTCGTTATCCATGGTACGTGTCTAACGAGTCTCTTCGCAAGCTTGTTTCTGACCTAGCCCCAGGCATTTCGTGCCTTCTGATATACGGCCTTTCACTTGTGAGTGAAACAATCATATCAGAGCCTCATGTTGTAAAGGCTATATAACACGTCCATTTAGACGCCATTTGTTCCATACTATGCAGTACGCTTCTTGTTTTGGGAGCTGTAAGTGATATATCATAGCAGGTGTCCAGTTCTTTATTCATACTGTTACAGGAGCACTGTATTCTTGAACATCCATTGGTAGGTCGTAATTAGATATGCTCATGATGATGTAGACGAGCTTCGCTGGTAGGTTCTTGGACAAGACCGGAAAAACAGGCAGCACCCTTCAGCTTGCCAATGGCATTTTTCTCATTACAACTTTCTTTTGTGCGCGCTGCGTCTGGGGCGCAATGATGGTCGGTGCTTATTTGAACGGTGTCCTTTGCACTAATATTTTGAATGCAGTCGTATGACTTTTTTGTGACTTTGAATAGCGTGTACGACCAAGTTTTGACACCATACCTGGTCATTTATGGAGGTGGTAATGTCTTGCTCCAAGGGCTCAACTGGTTCTGGTGAGACTTCCGTTGTCATTGTCATGAAGGGCTAATTTATAGTCATGAACCTCAGGTTCACCAAGATGATAGTTGCGCTTGCGAAAAGGTTTCAAGGAAAACCCAGTGGTCACAAAGTCGTCAACGGGAAGACCAAAATGTGACCATCCTTAGATATCTTTTTGTTCTAGAAGTTGAATGTCAGTAGCAACAAATATTATATGCGCAATCCACGATCAGACCACTAAGCCACGGTGAACGCTGTCTCTACTTGTGTCCGTACTCTCCGCTCCCAGGCAACAAGGTTCACGCGTCGAGTGACCTCGATTCTTGTGCTGTCCATGCTACACAGAAGACAGTGTAGGTACGCAAAAGCAAGTGCATCCAAGGCAGTAGGATTTCTGTATTGTGTCAGTGAGTATACCTAGTGGCTTCGCGAATTGGTGACTTACTCTGAGCCAAGAAACCATTTGTCGGTTCCAAGCCGTTCCGAGAGTGAAGCGATGGCCTCCGCATACTGCCCTTGGATGGATGAGAGTGTAATGTTTATTCCATACGATGGCAGTACTGAACTCAAGCCAGTCAGGGGAGCAGGTGGTGGGCTGAGAGTGGCTGCTAAGGCCCTCCCTCCGGTGGTAGCTGTCTGGAAGAGTTGAGAGAGAGCAGGTTGTGAAGGTTCTGATAGAGTCTTCCAAGAGCAGTCAGGGTGTGGTCTACATATGAGACAGAATATACGCACCAAGGCGGCATGTACAATTCCCTCGAGCAAGGATACCCATGCGTGGCTCTCGTCTTTGAGTGTTTCATCACTGTAACCGTTGAGAGGATCATTCCCACCGCCCACTCGTCCATCCACCCAGCCAGGGATAGAGCGTGGTGCTAACAGCTCACTGGTAGCATCGCCAAATGCAGGAGTGTGTAGACAAGGCAAACGACCATCGATTCCACCTTCTGGAGAGATGTCCCATCGTACAGCGATGTCAGTGACGCCACGCAAAGCGATATATGCCTGCCATTTCAAACACTCGACGTCTGTGCTCAAAATATTGCAGTTAGAGGCTTGGTCAACTACCGTTGTCTGAGGAGGTGCAATCCATAGCGTAGGCTTTTGCAAGGGACATCTTGAGGTAACCGGATTGGTGGGTAAGTGTACAAGGGGAACTTGCTGAGGAACCTCTGAAGCGGTTCAGGAAGACTGAAAACCGATGCCATGCTCGGAAAACATAAGTAATGCTACAATTTATTCTTTGAAGAGGGTTGAAGCATTTTCGCAACAAATCGTACCTAATATAGGACGATTGTCACCAAAGTCGCGATATTTGCTACTAAATAATCCTTTTATGGCATAAATATTTGACCAAATTTGTGACCTCCCCAAGGCATTAGGCGATGCATCAAGTCGTAACTTATGTGATTTCTTGAACTTGTTCACCGACGTTCGCGTCGACGACATTTGCTGGCGAAACAACTGGCAACCTTATTAAACGTGCCAAGCTGGCTTAACTCCCCTATCTCCGTGTTTGAGCCACGTTGTCACGAGTCTAGGGTTCTGGAGCTTCTGAATACTGAGCTTGCACTCAAGCAAGTGTAGAACATGTCTGATTATGCATCAAGTCCCTCTAGGCCAGCCACGCCAGTACCCGCTTTGCCAGAAATACCACAAGTTGCACGTCCATTCCGCTTAAACTGGGATACATCCTCTCGTGTTCGAGGTTCAGGGAGCGTTTCAGAGACTACTGAAGGTCGTGGAGGTGACTATTTTGCAACACCTTTTCGCCTTGAACTGCCCAATCTATCAACCACCAATATTGCCCTCGGCGCCTTACCCCAGGAATGGAGTAGCTCAACACAGGGATTCAATGGTAGGATACGCTGCCATTATGCGATGCTTGATGCTCATTATTTCCAGCAATTTCAACGGTTCTCAATAACCCTCATAGACGACAGGCACCTCCAAAAGCTCACTCCTCCCTCCCAGCTGTGCCCCCAGCTAATTTACCGCGCGTGAAACGCAAGGATTTCGATCCGTACCTTCGAGCTATTGCGCCGGAATGGGAGAGGTTCGAGCGAAACACGCAGCTTGGTCGGGACGGTCAAGAACAGCCTGACGCACCGTTTAGTTTTCGTGGTTCAACAGACGCTCCGCTTACGCCACGCACGCCCCGTGCGGGAAAGCTAATAACACCACTTAGCTCCGTCCCTCAGGTGTTCTTCGATGCTCAGTTTAATCTCGGTGACCCACAGATATTCAATGCCGTCATAGAACAGGAAGAAGATGGAGATTCCTCAGACCCTTCATCGCTCTCATATTCGCTCCCTCTTCTTGAGAAGCTCTCTCATCACGCAGATACCATCGAACAGCATCTCGTTCGAGAAATTTCTCTTCGGTCCACATCATTCTTTGCGGCATTAACCAACTTGCAAGACCTGCAGACCGAATCAGAAGAATGTCTTGATCGGATATCGAAGCTCCGCGGACTGCTCAAGGAGGTCGACGAAAAAGCCGCCAAACGAGGACTAGAAATTGTGAGGACAGAATGCAAATTGCTCAATCTCAAATCTGTCTGTAGTGGTGTCAAAGAGGTCGGGGGTGTGCTGGAGATGACTGGTGTTGCAAAAGGATTAGTTGCAGCTGGACAGTGGGGCGAGGCTTTGACAGTCATTGAAGGCGTAGAAGCACTCTGGGACCCAGCAGCTACTGAAGCACGACCTCCAATTTCTGGCAGGGAGGTTCGTGCGGAACCTGTCCGTGTCCCTACCAACGGGCGGTTATCCTCTCTTCCACCTATGCCGGAATCGCCTCCCCCAGAAAATGAAGGGACTAGGAAGGTCCCATCAATACCACTGTCCTCCTTAACCGCATTCTCTTCTCTTCCTGCGCACGTTCGTACATTGACGATGGAGATAGCGTCCTCGCTTACCACGGAACTCGTCAGTGTGCTAAAACTTGACTTACTAGAACGTGTGAATGGAGCGCCTGAGCGGAACGGTAACGTGAATCTCTCCTTTAAGGATAGGTTGCGGCCCGTTCTTCAAGGCCTTTTGCGCACCAAAGGGATTCACGAAGCCATAGGTTCATGGAGAGAAGTTGTGACAAGTGAAATGCAAGGTATCATGAAGCATGTATGTACTGAGCACTCCAATAGTGCACGATCATTGATGGTTCTCTAGCACCTGCCGTCTTTCAATATGGGTGAAGAGGAGTCCAAAGATCCTAAGGCTGCCACAAGGTAAGCAGGGCCTTGACTTTCTTGGTACTGCTATCAACTGTCCTATGCTCATTATAGTGGACTTGCAAATCTTCTTCGCTCCAAAGAGCACGGGGAGTTCCTATCACTTCTCTCACAGCTGTATACGAGTCTTCTGAATGGTATCAAGGGTATCCAGGCCCAAAATGGCATACTAATAGAAGTGTTACAAAGTTTGCTGTATGGCCCTTTGTTTCTCCTTCTCCGCCTTATCGCTCACTGTGCTTCCATACTTCGCGGTTCATATCCCACAGAGCGCCGAAACTATCAGTAGATATCATCTCACTCCAAGAAGAACTCTTGGATATTCTATCTTCAACTGCGGACCTCTCGAACAAGCTAGCGGCAATAGTCGTTGGATATCGTTCCGAACAGCATGCGCAACTTGATTTACCTGGCTTCCTTACCTTTTTCAATGTTTCGTGGGGCTTTGTGGTGCAATGCGAAGTGATATGCCGGCGGATGATCATGGGGCTGAGGGGAGTGGTCCTCGGTCAGGTACGTCCCTTTATCTGAGTCAATCAGATATGATAATAATGATGTGTTATTCGTAGGCGAAGCACTTCCTACAAGCGTTCCATCAGGCCCGAATTAGTCAGTCTGCGAAACTTGTCGAAGACGAGCTTTGGAATCCGATGTCGGAAGTGCCTGCAGCACTGCAGCACATGGCAGATGTTTTGGTAGATTCCGCAGTCCGGGACTCTCCAGAGCTTATCGTAGGAGAAACAGATAACTCGATCTCGGCTCCAAATCCGTTACCACCCCAACCTCCTTCAAGCAATCCGAATGGATCCGCACCGTCATCCAAGTATCTTCGAATCGAAGGACCGTACTTCTGCGTTTCTGCCACAGGTGCTGTCCTCGGCCTGTTATTCGATTACCTTAAACTTGTGGTCAATCTGCCCATGCTTAACATCGATACGATGGGTCGAGTGATAGAGTTTCTTAAGGCGTTTAACTCCAGGACCTGTCAAGTTGTTCTTGGCGCTGGAGCCATGCGGTCAGCTGGTCTGAAGAATATCACAGCAAAACATCTTGGTAGGCACTGTTCATCCTCCGTGACGCTTAGGGACCACTGACGTCATCCCTTCAGCGCTGGCATCACAGTCCTTGTCCATAATGATCGCACTCATTCCGTACGTACGGGAAACCTTCCGTCGTCACCTGAGTCCAACCCAAGCAGTAATGCTAATCGAATTTGATAAACTCAAGAGGGTACGTCCGGAACCGCTGTACGGCATCACCGAATCTTACTCGTGTCCTAAATGTAGGACTTCCAAGAGCATCAGAGTGAAATTCATTCCAAGTTGATTTCTATTATGGGCGATCGCACTAGTGCACATGTCAAAACTTTACAGGCAAGTTTTACGCCCTCTGCCGTAATCTATCCCGCGGCTCGGGACCTTGAAAGCTAATCCGAGTGCGAATAGAACATTGATTGGGATCGGCCCAAACAAGGAGAAAGTGTCAATGATTACATGGAACTTCTCGTCAAGGAGACTGTCACACTTCACAAGGTGCTCTCGAGGTACCTGACCGCACCAGTTGTGGAGGTTTGTAATACTGATATTATACGTGCTAACCAAATTCGCTTACATTCGGGACCTGCTGCACAGTATGTGATGTCTCAGGTGTTTGCTACGATCAATCACCGCATATCCGAAGAATACAGTAAGATCGACTTGCAAAGTCAAGAAGCGAAAGACAGGTGACTAGAATAGTTGCTCTATCTTTACGCCTTGTGACGATTTTGACAGGATGCTCGCTGATGCACACTACCTTCACGAGAAATTTTCCGTTCTGAAAAACGTTGGTGCACCTACAAACATGCTCGAGAATCTGGTCGCGGAAAAGGCTTTGCCTCGGAAGTCGGCGTTCAGTAATATCCGAGCCACAGCAAGCCCCAATGAGCGCATCAAGGGGTTGCTGTCACGGAAAAATAGTGTCAAGCCGGACAAGCCGCTACCCGCAGTCAAATTTTCTCCGACACCTAGCTCGCCGCCACCTCCTCCTCAAGGGGCACCTACCCATGCTGCCACCGTGGAAGAACAGCGAAGTGGCAGTCCAATCATTGATACTGTGGCGCCCCCCTCACGAAGCAGTTCTCGCGCCCGCGGGATAATAGACTTGAAACAAGTAGAATCTTCTTCCGGAGATGTAGATGTGGCAGAGAAGGATGTACTTCCACCTATTCCCGATGACGCCAATCACTCACTACTTTCAGAAGCGGACACCTCTAACGGTATCGCTTCTGAGATGGAAAGTAATTCCACAATGACAGCGTCCCATAGGAAGGAAGAGCGTGAGATCAGTGATAGTCACGACGAAGTTCCTATATTACCTTGCAATGCCGATAGTTGATAATTTTGGTTGGCGATTGCAATTTGGATAGCAATTATGGATTCTTGCAAGATTTTTCAGAATGCCGGAACATTCTAGTGGTACACTTGGTGGCGCATTTCCTATGGCTACATATATGCATGCCTCCATTCTCTGATCCCATTGTATTGGTTGGATGAACTTAGATGAACCTTTCCCGTGCTTGTCCAGGGGTTGAGATATGGAGACTGTATTTATAAACCGCAACAAACAAAGGCAACTAGTAGGTGAAGACGGGCCCCACTGAGACTTTGTCTCCCTTTGTTCCCTTACGTTGATGCGGGACCCGCATATGTAAACGTTAACTGCAACTTCGGATCCAAATGTGGGGAAACGAAAATCGAGGAAGAAATTTAGAAGAATATTAACGACTATTAATAACAGCAGACTGAGCTTGATACGCCCCACGATGCCAAGATCATGCTGAGACCTGAATGTTAAACTAACTCATGTGTGGGTAGGTACTGCGAGTATTACGTCCGGGGGGTGTATCCAATATTCCATTGACCGGCGGTGAAGACTGAGGTTAACCGTAGGGGGGTGAATCTGCATTACGGTTCCAAAGGGACCAGCCTTTAAGAAGGGAGCGGCAACTTGCGTCGACTGGTCTGGTCCTCACCCTTAAGGTCGCGACTGTGCGACAAGCGGCTAGTCCAATAATATTAATTATGCACGGTCTAGGGTGCATGCTTTTGTTATTATCAGTATTTCCATCCCCAACCTAATTACGTGCGAAACGATGAATCTCACCCGTGGTAACGTCACTCGCAGACATTCTGTCTACGTGACTGAGATGAATATATATCAGTGAATTGGACCCTTCTGAGGGCGAATAAACGGACCTAAAGCTTGGCGTTCTGTGATATGCTAGGCATCACATCACTTTCACACCTTTTCACACAACGTCTAGTACGGGTAGTCCCTAACGAGTTAGTAAACGTTGACCACTAAAGCACGAATGATGGTGTCAGCTGACAGCTCAAAGTCGCGCAATCAAACGTGCGACGTTGTGCAATGGTAAGAACAATGGGTGGAGAACGTTGCTGACAAATGATCTAATGTACAAATGTGCGAATGTGACGCTATGTGACGTGGTTCCTTGGGTCTCCGGTTGAGATCACACGCTTTGACTCAAGTTGGTCTTGTCTGAATTGAGTCACATCTAATTCATATTTATTATTTCTCATTTATTCTATTCATCGTACCGCCTCCCCCGTATTTAAGCCCGTGCTGTTCCTTTCCTTTTTTTCTCATAAGTCCCATCACTGCATTCCGACGACGCCTTCAACAGCGTCCTCTATTTCTTCATAAAATAAGCTTGGTTCTTTACGGTACCCTTTGTTGCCCAACTAAGCCTCATGTTCGAGGAGATATGCCTTACATGCTCCAAACACCTCCCCGATGATGGGTATGCATTTCCCTATGCCCAGCTACCTACTTCTGACTTTATATATCAATATAGTCGTGCTTACTGCAGTGATGAATGCGAAAATTTGGACATGTACAACTCCCCGTCTATTTCTTCCGCCAGCAGTGCCCTTTCGTCACCATACATCGATTTTACTCCTGGTGGCGAAGTTCCACCGCTCATGCCATCTGCATTAGGAACCGCGCTCAGCAGTAATTTCCAGAAACGAGGCCGGTATTCTGTGTCGTCTTCATCTACCTCTTCAGCTTCGTGGTCCCTCTTCACGGATGCTGAAGAGGAAGGCTATGCTTCTGTCAGTATTGACGACGAAGCCGCCTACGAGGGAGATGGTTTAGAGTCAGGTGTATCTGGTGACGGCTTCGCACGGTCCGCAGGCTTCTTACATCCGTGTAAGCCCTCAGGACTTAGCTACACTCGCCAACCATCGGCTACCAACAATCACTCAACCATTCCCCTTCTTCACCGTCGAACATCTTCTACATCTAGCTCAGGTTTCGGACAAGTTCATTCCTCTGCTGAAGATGATGCTGATTCCATAAGCGATGTTCCCTTCCATGAGAAACCTTCGGAGCATGACAAACACACTGTTACCTCCAAGTATAAAAAGAGCCGCAATCGTGCAAGTCTGCCTGCATATTTCTCTCTTCTGCAGGTCAATTCCCCCCAACGTAGCTCGCCGCCTCTTTCCACCAGTTCAGGAAACACAACTAATCGCGCTTCCCCCCCTACACCAAAATTAGCTTCATTGCTAGCTATTTCCGGCATTCGCCCTGTCGTGGAAGCGACCCCCCGCGGGCGGCGACGCGAACCCGACACGAGTAGTCGTTCCAACTCCCGTTCTCGTGCACGCCAGCAGACTTTGGTTCCTGGTACTCGCGAGCGTCAGGACAGCCGCAGCAGCGTCGAGCAAGTCTTTGATTGGACCTGTGCTCCGTTGCCTCGGGGTCGTCCAAGTGTACGGCGCAATTCATCGCCACTTCCGAAGATGATGTCCTCGCTGCAGCAATTCGAGGAAACACCCTTTGTTGATTCCATCGATGAGATACACGAACGCAGGGGCCGCTTCAAGCGCAACGAACTTGGTGGACCAAGCTCGCGTGATGCACCGGGTTATGGGAATGGCAGGAGCGGCCTGCGAGATCGGGTGCGAGAGCGCCAGCGCGGTGTTGATGCCGGTGTTCTGTAACCCCACCCCCCTGAACTCATTTCTCGTTGTGCATGCCGCGCCGATATATTTTTACACCTCTGGCATGGCAAAACCAACGTCCCGAGTAAACAACTTGCTCGGCTCTGCCTATGACTGATCGATTCCACTCTATCGCTTCTGCATCGTACTTTCGTCACATTGCACTCAAACAAAAAAAAAACCGCACCAGCTTGTCATTCGCCCTTCTATATCGACCATACGTAACATATCTACCTCATCAAAGTATACGGCAGAACTTCTAGTAGTCGCAGAAAATTTACGGAAATCACAGCACGCATTCAGTCTTCACATCACCATTCATTACTTATTTGTGGTCATCACATTCAAAACTAGCATTCATCGTACCATTTAGCATCGACTTTCACCATTCTGTGGTCGTCACATCGGATCGAGGGGAATCATTACGAAGTACCATATATTGCTCGATGTTCAACTGAGATTGTGCAATAATATTCGTTCTTCCTCATGATATTATTACGTGAACACAACAGGCATCAGAGATGGCGGCGGATGCACCTCGTTGCAAACGCGTAAACTTGAGCTCCAATCATTCTTGAGTGAGATGTCCAGTGATTAGTGGTGCCGCAAGGGCCGTATCATATCAAAGTAATAGCTCCGGTCCTTTCCATTTGCTGATACACGGCAATGTAACGTGTTTCATGGTAATTCGTGAGCTAAAGATAAGCCAAAAAACCTGGTAACGTATTCCTCCAGCAAGCAAACATGATGACGAGGCTGGGCACAGACAAGGACCAGCTAATAGCAATAACGTATTAATGTTGCAGAGTGGGCAGGCCTTGTGCCCAGACTATTGTTCGCGGCGTGGTGCAAAAGGGTGCGAACCTTCGACACGCGACGGCGGACTTCCATTTCAGGAACTTACGGTACTGGCTAGACAGTCCCTCCCAAGTCCCCTTCAACCCATCAAGCTGAAGCCTCGTCTTCGTCAGGTATTCATCCTTTACCAACCACTACCAAATCATTCAGAAATTCTCGTAAATATTCTAGTTTCGCAATTGCACTTCTAGTGCTGCATGACATAGCTAGCCACATAACCATCAACTTGCCATCATTGATTCACTT
Organism: Suillus cothurnatus; assembly: GCA_016758765.1. Lineage (NCBI taxonomy): Eukaryota > Fungi > Basidiomycota > Agaricomycetes > Boletales > Suillaceae > Suillus > Suillus cothurnatus. The sequence continues at coordinate 613,720 of JABBWL010000004.1, read as the reverse complement.
ACTCAGCTGAACACTGCAGAGGACAATTGTCCTACACGCCTAGGGCCGTCTCCAAGCCTGGAATCTGCAACGGTTGAGAGTCCCAGCCAGTCTACTACCACACAATTAAGGGCAGTTGCTGCACAAGCCCATACAGCTACTTCGATACCGGCTACCAGACAGCGGTCACAGCTCGAGGAATCTGTAGGTGACGTCCAATTTACCGTATCAACAGGTGCGACTCGTTTAGTTTCCGAAGTGCCCAGATCATGTTTACTAATAACTTATTCCTTTATATCCAGACACTGAGGTCTCAAGGCCTCGCAAACGACAAAGAATCGATAGTATAAACACCCTGGACTCCACTTCGATCTCCCTGACTGTCAACAACAGCCTTCGCGTCACTAATTCGCCTCTAAGCGCCATGCGAATTCCTGAGTCTGATAATCATTCCAATTTATCTTCTTCGTATGATTCTGTATCAGATGCAGGCCCGTCTTGCGTCGTCTTGGACAAGACTAGTCATTCCAATGGAATAAATAAAGAGAATGGGCACTCTGCTTCAGTGTCAAATGGTACTAATTCAAACGGATCTCCGACAATGGGGAATGGCCTCACCAAGCACATTTCATCCATCCCGCGAGTGTCACTGCCAGGTACCACCCTCTATGACGACCCATATCTTGATCGAGAAGAGTTCGTGAGATTAGTTATCCAAAGTCTTAGAGACGTCGGGTATATGTAAGCGATTTTTTTTGGCTCGCATGCTTTTCTCTTATCACGTTCCCTTCAGAGAATCTGCTGCCACTCTCGAAGCGGAGTCGGGGTATTCGTTAGAAGCACCTGTGGTGTCGGAATTTCGGCAACATATTCTGCGTGGTGCCTGGACTAATGCAGAACCTTTGCTCGTTGAACTTGGGGTGACTGATGCTGATGCTCTTCTGGTATGCATATCGTCATGACGGACATGCTCCTCAGTCCCAGTCCCTGACGGATCTATTTTTAGGATGCGCGGTTCCTCATTGGAAAGCAGAAGTATCTTGAATTACTCGAGGCGCGGAAAACTACCGCTGCGCTGCAGGTGCTGCGGAATGATTTGGCTCCTTACAGCACCACGTCAGAACAGGGGGAACTCCACGTACTATCTAGGTGTGCTCTTTGAAATATCTTCATATTGTACATTCGCGGTAACTCTCGTCCAGCTTGATGATGTGTTCAGATCCCCAGGATCTGCGCCGACGTGCATCTTGGGATGGAGCGTCGGGAATTTCACGGCGACAACTTCTTGATGATCTACAACGTCAGTATGAGATCCCAATGGAAATATTTCTTTGTACTCCTATACGTTTTGTTCAGCCATTGACATATTGCTTCGCAGATTATATACCTTCCTCGACCATGATTCCCCAACGACGCTTTTCTACCCTTCTTGCACAGTCGCGAGAATATCAGCGATATCGCTGCCTCTACCACAACTCACCTGTGGACCCATCTTCATCCTCACTATTTAGTGACCACACATGCGACAAGGAATCCTTCCCTCGAATAACGACCACCATTCTCGAAGTCCATTCAGATGAAGTGTGGAACGTGGCCTGGAGTCACGATGGTACTCGTCTTGCAAGCGCAAGTAAAGACAAGACTGCTATCATTTGGCGCATTGGGGTTAGTTGGACTACTCGCAACGTCTATCATACTAATTTTACCTGCAGCTCGAGGCAGAACCATCATCTCGCGATTGTATAGTAGAATTCATCTTGCGCGATCACCCATATGCTCTTGGTTGTTTGGCTTGGTCACTAGACGACTCTATCTTATCTACGTCTGCGGATCACCTCATTTTGCTATGGAACACAAAGGTTACTTTTGAATTCTCTTCTCTTGCTTTGTGATACTCACGAGCTGCAGACTGGAGCTCTGATGAAGACACTGGAGAATCATGCTGAGACGGTGTCTGCCTTGGTATGGCTACCCGACGGCTCAGGGATTCATGTCAGGTAGCCTTGATCGCAAGATCATATTATGGGTATGCTCACTGTAGGTCTGTGTTATCGCGTCTTCACCTCATCTTTAACAGGACATGGAGGGCGAACTACGGGAATCATGGAATGATATAGCCATACGTGTCACTGACGCTGCAGTGACTCCTGATATGAGACGCCTGGTCGCTGTTGGGATGGGATACAATCCTCCCCCAGCATTGGCTCGTGCCAACGTCCGAGATGCATCGCCACCCATTGTATCTAATGGTAACGGTAATGCAGTGGTGCCGCGTTCGCCAGAGAATCGAATGATCATCTATGATCTGAAGACGGGACAGGTTGAGCTGTATGTTTCAAGCATATTTGTTCTAACATCTCTGTTAATCGATCTTTACACGCAGATCTGTTCACATGGAGGGTGAACTTACTAGCGTGAAGATTTCCGAGGATTCTCGGTATGCGTTAATCAATCACGCTCCAGATGTGACTACCCTCTTTCTTGTATCAAACCTAACCATATCACTGACCATGCATCAAAGGAAATCCATCTGTGGGACTTGGAGGAATTTAGGCTTGCACGCAAATTCACTGGGCAACGTCAGGGTCACCATGTCATCCGCAGTTGCTTTGGTGGCATCGATGGCAACTTCGTCATTAGTGGGAGTGAAGGTATAATGACGTTCATAATGTCCTGTTAATTCGTACTGACAAAATTTTCCAGATCGCAATGTCTATGTTTGGCATCGCGACACGGGTACACTTCTAGAGGTACTGGAAGGCCACGGCTTGGGAAGTGTGAATTCCGTGGCCTGGAACCCCCGCAATAAGCGCATGTTTGCATCGTGTTCGGATGATAACACGATACGTGTGTGGGAGGCACCTGTTTCCGCGGGTGAACTCCTTCGAGGGTTTGGCATCTCTGGGTCTGAGCCAGAGATGATTGGGAAGGGAAAGGGCAAAGTAAGACAACCCTGGGCCTATCACGACGGAGAATTCTAGTGAAGTGGAGCTCTTAGGGACTCAGCGGACATCAATGATTCATGAATGCTCCTGCATTCTCACTGCTACTTTTCCCTCATCGCACGCCTCATCGCACAACATACAGTCTGATCAATTATCTTCAACGCGACATATCATGCATAGTATAGATTGTTAATGTAGCAACTCCGACAAGGACGTAGGATAGTGTTCACATAACTTACTCAAATTATTTTTCAATGTCACGTGAGCGCGTCGCGTCGCGCGTGACACTTGTCCAACCTTGTTCACAATTCAACCCATCCAGACATCTCCGGCCGTTTCACATTCTTTAGCTTTGCCAAATCACACCCCTTTGTCTTGTATGATTATTCTTGCACTAATTTCGTTTCCGGTGCTTTTGGGATTCGCCTGGGGCAAGGAGTCCGCATGGAACGGTCAGACTCCTTCAGGAACAGACACACCAGGTCCATTCCGACCCTATTACGTCCCGCCAGGAGCTAAAAGTTACGATTCATCATCTCCGCTCATTCACCTCACTGGTTCCTGGTTCGACTCTTTTAACAGCATGTACGTCGCGACCACCCTGCGTTGGACCGACGAAAAAGGAGCTGCTGCCCGGATGACGTTCGTAGGCACTGGCATCGAGTGGTTTGGTGGTCTGGACAGGAGTCATGGAATCGCCGCGGTGTTCATCGATGGGAAAAAAGTGCAGGAGATCGATACCTGGAGTAACGTGTCGCGCAAACAGCAACGGATTTTCTGGACTTTTAACCTGCCGTACGGGAAACACACTATCAAGGTTAAAAACCTTGGAAAGGGACGAGTTGACAGCCCGGTTATCGATATAGATGCCTTTGTTGTCACGGAAGGTCATACGACCCTTCCCATGACCCTGCCTCTACCTTGACCTGTCAAACGCAGCGGCAACTCAACCAGGACAGGTCCAGTCCATCGCTTCACAAACTCAATGGACACTGGAACAAAAGGCGTAACCGGCGTATCTGCCATGCAACTTACCGTGATCTCCGATACTCACGCTCTTATCATCGATAAAGTTGAACATAATCCCGTGTCGGTTGGGGGACACCCAGCATGGGCTGCCTGTTCAACCTCCAGACGCATGCCGTTAGGCCCCTCGAGGTCGAATCCAATTCCTTTTGTGCCGGCGGGACTTTTCTTAGCAACGGAACTCTGATAAACGTTGGGGGTAATCCTGTGGTCGGCGGGTATACGTCTGCTGCAGACTTCGGAGACCTCGACGGCTTGCAGGCAATTCGCATCTTCGAGCCTTGTCCATCTGCCTCCGCCGCTCATTGCAATATTTACGAGAATCACTCTCGCATCCGTATGGCTAGCCCCCGCTGGTATAATACAGTCATTCGAATCTCGGATGGAAGCGCTATGATCGTTGGTGGATCAAAGAAAGGTGGATGGATGAATAACGAGACAGTGAATAACCCTACTATCGAATACTGGCCCCCAAAGTCCATCCACAACTCGATTGGCCTGCCCATACATCTGCCGTTCCTCGTCCGCACCCTCAACGCCAACCTTTTCCCTATAGTATTCTCACTTCCAGATGACAGGATCTTCATGGCCGCCAATCAAGACGCTATAATATATGACTGGCGGACGAATCAGGAACAGCGCCTTCCGCGAATTCCTAACGAATGTCGAGTTACGTATCCTATGGCAGCTGCTGGCCTCCTCCTTCCCTTGTCCCCCGAAGATGGCTACACTGCAGAGATCTTGTTGTGCGGAGGTTCCACGATTGACGACAAGAAACCAGGTTACGAGATATCTTCTCAAGATCCAGCATCATCCCAGTGTTCTCGCTTGCTGCTTACCGACCAAGGAATTGCCGCAGGGTGGATGGTCGAACAGATGCCCGAGGCGCGTCACATGCCAGATGCAGTCTTGCTCCCAACTGGCGAGGTTCTGATCGTCAATGGCGCGAGAACTGGAATCTCAGGCTACGGCAACGTTATCGATCAAGTTGGGCAGTCGAACGCAGACCATCCGGTCCTCACGCCAGTTTTATATGATCCCACCGCCCCAGCTGGGCGACGCTTTTCCTCCGAGGGAATGAGAAGTAGTACGATTCCGAGGTTGTACCACTCCGTCGCGACACTGACACCAAATGGCGATATCATGGTAGCTGGGAGCAACCCGAACTTAGATCGGAGTGAGGTGAAGTATGGGACAGAGTATAGAGTTGAGTGGATCGGTCCTCCATACATGAAAAAGATCAGGCCGCTTGTGCACAAGCCCCCTAAGGCTCTCCGGTATGGACAGAACCTCACCCTGAGTGTCAAATTCCCGTCTTCCACAGACAATGCCCGGAGTATCAAAGGTGGGTTTGCTACACTAAGTTCGGGTTGCCAACCTCAAGATTATGCACCTTAGTTGCACTGATGGATCTTGGCTTTGTAACACATGCTGTTCACGCGAACAGCCGCCTGGTGTATCTGAGTTCTTCACTCTTCAGTGATGGACATTCGCTACAGATTACTGGTCCGCCTAGACCTGCCGTGTATCCACCAGGACCAGGTTGGATATACGTTATCGTAGATGGTGTTCCCAGCGTCGGATTTCAAGTGATGGTAGGGACTGGCAATGGACCCCCTGTGGACGACACTGCCTGGGACAAGTGCGTCCGCTTTTTCCGCTTTTTATCCGCATTACTGAAGTTGATTGACAGTTTGCTGAGAATGACTGTGGTGGACCAATACGAAGCATCGAAGACGAAAGGAAAGAAAAAAGTCAACACAGAGTAATGTATATGTTATCCTAACTTCCACGGTTACTGGACCGTTGGCCTCTCATCCTGTTATCTATTTTGCTCACGAACTGACGTTTGAGCTCGACATGTATTGCCAGCAATAGATTTGTACATGACGTTTTTGTATCGCACTTCCTATGATGATATTGGAGAAGTATGAGAAGCAAATATGATAAATCCATCTATACACAAAAAAGTTACAGGGCTCGCTGCTTCATACGACTGCTGACAGTCCTAAGTCCGGCATAAACTTTTCCGGGTGGTGAGCCCAAGATTAAAGAAACGATTGCATCGCGTGCAATTTTGATGTTTTGGAAGGAGCCCATGATGTGAATTTTCCTGTGTGCCCAGAGCATCAATTATGCTGTCAAGATGAAATTAGAGAACAGAGATTTACGTGTCGGCGAGCACGATACGAGTCCGGCTAGTATTCTCGATTGTGAACTTGGTTTTGCCATCCTGTCCCGCTATCCGTCCTGATACGATTATAAGCGAAGTAATATATAATACGTGCTCATATACCGACCGATTGCTCTGCTAAGATGGTCACCATGAAGTGTTTTTACGTCTTTAATCTCGAATGAGTCGAGGTAAAGATCGTCCATTCGTAGAAGTGCTATCGCGTCCTGTGAATCAATGACTTAGCGATGCATAAGAATGTCAGCACTCAGCACTCACGTTGACGTCAAATCCAAGAGCATATGCCTTCACAAAATCAGCTCCTTTCTGTAGAGCACCGATTTCTGTGGTAGCTTTTGATGTCTGCAGCGATGCGATAAGCATAGAATTTCCAGGGATTGGCAAACGCGCACTCTGATTTCTAAACACCGCCTCTGAACATTCATTCGCACTTGTAGCCCAAGGATCTCAGTGAGAGGACTGAAAATATTTATCCAATCCTTCTTTATAGGTGTCATGCGATGTGGAGGTATTGGAATCCGCCTTGTCTCTGATTTCAGAGTAGATTGTGTCGCAGATGCGGGCAAAGCTGGAAAAGTGGGCGCCGAGCTTGCCTCTAGGGCAGGGGTAGGGTCAATTTCGATCATCAAATCGTCATCTTCGGTCGTGTGATTCGAGGACAAAGGGGAAATAACCCCCGAAGACATCTCTTTGTCGCCGTCAACTTGTGTGGTATTGGCAGCCGTGCGGGCTTTCTTCTTACTCATGCTTCGGCGGTTTTTGGTGGAGGATGTGTTCTGCACTATGTGTGCGACGACCATGTCTGCTAATGATGGACTGGGAAATAAAATTGTTCCAGTATGAGGCGAGCTCGAGGATTCAGGTCAGGAATATTTCGAGGATGCCGTGCAAAATACTAGATCTCTGGAAGAAGTGCAAGTCACATGACCTCGATGTCACTGATCAAACAAATTGTTTGACTCTTGACCTTCATAAGAATCATATAACTGACCAAATGCTGGGTCACACCAAGGACATGAACGACAGCCATACTGAGGGTAATTACATTTTAAATAACTCTGATGTGCTCAGAAGGAGAGCTTTTCAGCGCTGCAGGCCCTGTTAAATTCGCTGGCACTCAAAGGACCGGACACGAGTCCGTCTTCAAAGCTAACACCTTTGCAACTTAAACATCTCGTCAATAAAATAGATGAGATCCTCGGAGGAGCAAGTGACGGTGAAGGCTTTCAACGGAATGAGAAGGGCGAAGTGCGTCTTCAAACCTGTTCCACTCTGTGTATTGAATTCTTGTTTTGTATTCAAAGCTTCTTAACGAAGAGGGTCTCCCGATCATAGACATCACTGAACCTGCTGTGGATATCAGTGATGTTCACTCTCCAGCGGCTTCATTTCATGAGCCAGATCTCATATCAGAATCATCTCTATCCGCTTTGGAGAGGGAACAGCGCCGTCGCACACGAGATCATATTTTGGACATGCTTGAAGAAGAGGAACGATTGCAATCGGAAAGAGACGAAGTAGAAGAAAGGGAGAAGCGGATGGAGGATATACATAAGCTCAGGGAGGCCACGAAAACTTCTGCTAATCCCAGCTCGCCGGATGAATCATTGCCACACCGGTCTTATACTTTGGGCAGTGACTCCGATGACGAATCAGATGACGGTCTGCTCGAAGAGGAATTTGATTGGGATTCTGCACAGCACCACCGAGAAATAGCCCTGGAGTATTATAAAAAGCGTCATACCATTGGCGCAGAAGCTGCCCAAGCGATGGCCTCGCACACGCACGATGATGAAGAATGTAACCAAGGCGTCAGTATTTCTGTTGTTCAGCCTCGCAATTTCAACAAGTTGACTATAGGACATTGCCCCAAATCAGCGCCCAAAACCTAGTGTGTCGCGCTTCAGGGCTGATCGTATGGCCATGGCATATGATAAATCTACCTCTACTTCGCTAGGTCCATCAGTTATCCCAGCCTCTCGACAAAAATCCTTGCAAGAAGCTATCCGGTTGGGGAAAATCGAAAACAACCATCTTGTTGGCGGCGAGGAGGGGGAAAGTGGGAGCGAGGATGAGGCTGTCCGAGAGGTCTTGGAGCTTCTGAGCAATGGCCGCATCCATAATGCTGGTCCCATGAGCAATGGCCACATCGACAATGCTGGTCCCACCGTCATGCGCTCGACTGTGACAGAATTAAGTGCAGGCTCTGCGAGGAGCGCGGCAGACACAGTCAACAACGTTCTGGGAGGAAAGATGTCTAGGTTCAAAGCAGAGAGGATGTAGAACGTGCAGGTAGGGTGATTGATGAACGATTATAATTGGCTTACTACTCTATAGACGTATTAATCACACTCGAATTCAACCGCAGTTGGTACAAACGCACAGTTGAGAACTCGTCTTGTAATTTCACGGATCCCTAATCCGCGGTAGCAGCCAACAAACCATGGACGACGTGTGGGCCTGCTATCTGACTCGTCGAAGAATGGCAAAATAGATAGAAAGCTCAAGAATATCTTGCATCAAGGCCCAGCGTTTTGGTAAGCCAAGAGGGAGGTATATTTAATGCAGGGTAGATGATGCTCCGAAGAGGTGCTGGACTGACCCACTCCCATGTGAAATGTCCATATCCAAAGACGCAGTGGTGGGCGCGGTGTCAGGCACTATTGTGTCCACCACGTCATGCTGTGTTGTTGCGTTCTGTCTCCTAAGTGATATCAGTCACTCACTCGAAGCCATGTAGAACCTTATTTTAGTTCAGGCGGCCTGAAAGAAGCCGAGCGTACTCCATTAAACGCACAAGAATGCAAGCTCGACTACCTTGTAATATTAAACCCAATGCATCCCCCGTATTCCATACAAACCGTTCGTCATGCAGTGAGTCGAAGACAGTTGTTGACGCTAGCGCAAACTGTGCTCGACCTCCGGACCGATCCTCCCCCTTACAGTGGATTGTGCATAGTGTTGTCAAGAGTGAGAACACGAAGAGACACTGTCTATTTGCAGAGACGATGCTAATATAGTATTTCCTCATTTAAAAAAAAATTATAACATAGGGCAACACATGCACTCTCTCTACCCACGACAGTTGAAATTTGAAGCAGATGCACCAAAGACTGTTACTAAGTGAGCAGAGTAGAGGTACAATGGTACCGTTCACACTCTTGTACAAGGATCCCAGGCAAGAAGACAGAAGATGTTGAACAATCAGGACGACTTGACATGAGAAACAGAAGAGAAAAAGGAGTCGGGGACTGCGGCTCGCCGCCGCTATGATACACTACTGCAGTGGTATGGGATCAAGCCATGTGACGTCCCCGTTTGGCAGTTGGTTGGTATTGTGAAAATTGACTTCCAGCAATGCGAGTAATGGTAAGCCCTTGAAAGCAGATTCCATATGGGAACATAGGGCGCAATGTTGGAGTAAGCTGAGGAATATAATTTTGTTGCGAACTGGAAGAAGAGTTTCCCTGGACTGTGTTAAGTTTATGAATGAATGAATTAGACGAATTGTTCAAAAAAAAACCTCATCGAGTCTTACTCCAAATCAGGGTATCAGATAGTTCTCGCCAAAACCAATCCAACTCCTGGTGCAGATGGAGAAGACGCTTATAGGTGTTCCTCAGTTCCTACATAATCAATCGTAATGATCTCAAAGTGAATTACGTACGGATATGACAGATAAAACACGAACAAATGAGACAACTGCAATGATGCCAAAGTACCGTGTAGTTGGTGTATTGCGACAGAGGGATGCTGGAGATGACCGCGAGCGTTGTGGTCAAGTACACCGTGGTGAATCCGAGAAAGACTGTCTTGATATGGGAGATAAACGATGAGATCCACCGCAAGGTAGTCACCATGACAGAGATAATCAACATTATGGGTTATACGAGTCGAGACGTAGAAACCAAGCTCCTTTTTGTTGTGTGGATCATGGTCAGCCAGTCAAGAATACGAATACATATGTAATTCTGTGATCCCTTCCCAGTCAGCTCCTGGGCCAGCGCCTCGCAGAACCTGCACTTCCATAATTCTATTACAGTCGAGTGCATGAAGCCGGGACCAGCATATGGATGCGCCCACTGCTTCGAGTCAGAAACTCGAAGAGCTCTCGGAAAGCCTCATCCTCCTCCTCCTCGCCATGGTTGTTTTCAACTTTCCCAACCAGATAATTTCTTGCAAGGATTTTTGTCGAGACTCGAGAGGCTGGAATAATTGATGGACCAAGCGAGGTAGAGGTAGATTTGTCATGTGCTATGACAACGTCTTGAAGCGCAACACACCAGGTTTGGGGCGCTGATCTGGGAAAATGTTCAGTAGTCAACTTGTAGAAATTGCGTGAGCTGAATAAAATAAATACTGACCCTTTGATTCCATTCTTCATCGTCGTGCATGTGCGAAGTCATTGCCCAGGCAGCCTCCGCACCAACAGCATGATGCTTCTTATGATACTCCAGGGCCACTTCTCAGTGGTGCTGCGCAAAATCCCAATGAAAATTCTCCTTGAGTAGGCCTTCATAGTCCATGAGCAAAATAGGCCAATCGAGTTGTGAATGGATTTTGGGGGCCAGTATTCGATAGTAGGGTTATTCACTGTCTCGTTATTCATCAATCCACCTTTCTTTGATCCGCCAACGATCATAGCGCTTCCATCCGAGATTCGAATGACTGTATAATACCAGCGGGGGCTAGCCATGCGGATGCGAGAGCGATTCTCGTAAATATTGCAATGAGCGACGGAGGCAGATGGACAAGGCTCGAAGATGCGAACTGCCTGCAAGCCGTCGAGGCCTCCGAAGTCTGCTGCAGACGTATACCCGCCGACCACAGGATTACCCCCAACGTTTATCAGAGTTCCGTTGCTAAGAAAAGTCCCGCCAGCACAAAAGGAGTTGGATTCGATCTCGAGGGGCCTAACAGCATGCGTCTGGTGGATGAACAAGGCAGCCCGTGCTGGGTGCTCCAATCGACACGGGATTATGTACCGTCAATGTTCAAACGATACAGCTGAGCATTGTCTTCAGCCTTTTCTCGTTGTCTTTTCACTGCAAGATGCATACCATGCAGCACGAATAGTAAGGATGTAGAACTGAGGATTGGGAGGGCCTGGGGCAGGTAATAATGCTTGAAGTTGGAGCCGTAGATCAAAAACACGGGTGATGCATTGACTCGCAGAAAATCCAACAAACTCGGTCTTGATTTCCCACATCAATAAGATTCTATTTGGTTGACTATAAGCAATTGAGAACGTGCTTCGTTTCATCCATGAGCAGCGCCTATGGCTTCGTTGGCGTTGATCCTTCGCGTCGCAATTGCTCTTAGCACCCAAGGATTCTTCCAGCCAGATGAATACTTCCAGGCATTAGAACCCGCCCACCACTACGTCTTTGGATATGGCCACCTCACATGGGAGTGGGTTAGTCCAGCACCCCTTCGGAGCATCATCTACCCTGCATTGAATATACCTCCCTTTTGGTTTGTCAAAACGTTGGGCCTTGATAAAAAATACCCTGGGCTACTCGTGAGCTTTTTATTTATTCTACCATTCTTCGTCTTCATCCGACGAGTCAGATAGCAGGTCCACGCGTCGTCCATGGTTTGTTGGCTGCCATCACAGATATAGGGATCCGTGAAATTACAAGACAAGTTCTTAACGATGCGTTTGTACCAACTGCGGTGTGATTTCTTGAATTCGAGTGTGATTGACAACTGAAGTTGATCTCTTGCAGTACTTTGTCTCTCTGACATCCCTATTCCATTCATTGTCACTTTCACGTTCCATGTCGAATTCCCTTGAGACATCGTTGACGACAGCTGCACTAAGCTACTATCCTTGGGACAATGCGCGGTCCATGCAGGTGCAATCGTCAGTCACTCAAACTGGCCGTCATCGTGATAAGACATCTCATATGTAAGCAACAGGACTAGAATGCGTATGTGCATTTTGTTCGCTGCGCTGGCGTGCGCAATAAGACCCACCAATGCTATCATCTGGGTTTTCATGTTCGGCCTCCTCGTCCTGCGTCTCGGGCTCCGCCCGAGTCAGGGGTCCATCCTCATTCGTGATTGCTGTGTCATTGGGTTAGTTGCGTTCGTCTATTTGTGCGAAGCCATTGACAACTCAATTTCACAGAGCTATGACTACCCTTGCAATCTTCGCGCTTGATTCAGCCTTTTATGGCAGACCCACGCTGAGTTTATTGAATTTTCTGCGAGTCAATGCGTCGCCTGTGTCTTTGTTCTACGGCTCCAGTTCCTGGCATTATTACCTATCCCAGGCCCTTCCAATTCTCAGTTCTACATCCTTGCCATTTGTGCTGCATGGCATGCACCTTGCAGTGAAAAACAACGAGAAAAATTTGAAGACAATGCTCGGTTGTATCGTTTGGACATTGACGGTGTTCTCATTTGTTGGACATAAAGAATGGCGTTTTCTCCATCCACTCCTGCCGATGTTACACATCTTCGCATCAAGGTCCCTAGTGGAACTGCATCATTGCAGCGCGAAAGCCGAGGTTGAAGTTCCCCGGGAAAAGGGAAAGAATGCAATAGCCAAACCCTTCTCACTCCCAATTCGCACTCGAGATCTGTGCCTTCTCTTATTGGCCGTCCCAGCCTCGATATATGTGGTGTTTTTCCATTGCGTAGGACAAATCAAGGTCATGTCGTATCTACGGAGCTTGCCTCCCGAGAACCTGACGTCTGTGGGGTTCTTGACTCCTTGTCATTCAACACCGTGGCAGGCCTACCTTCACCGGCCCGAGCTCGCAGCACCCGGAAGAATGTGGGCTCTTGGGTGTGAGCCACCACTGGGGTAAATTATCATCATTGTCATAATTTTCGCTTAGGTTTTGACATTTTGCACTCAGGCTTCAACATCCTAACGACTATAAGGACCAGACAGATATCTTTTTCGAAGCGCCTTTAGAATATATGCGAACGCACTTTCCATCGCGTGTGAACACTTCGTACCCTCCTTCGCCCTTCGCCTCATCGGTACCAAACGTCACATTCGTGGAAACACTTCAGGTTGTTGAACAAAGTTCACAATCTTGGGATCTAGGCTGGCGGCATGAGTGGCCACAATATATAGTACTATTTGGTGCGCTTCTACGGGAGCCGGGCGTGTTGAACCTATTATGCGATCAGGGTTATGAAGAGGTATGGAAGGGTGGGTTTGAGTGGGAAGGAGAGGGTCAGAGAAGAGGCGCTGTTCGGGTCTGGAAACACATCCGTTGAATTCATCCTCAGCGACGAAAAAAATCAGAAATCGTCTATTGAACATGAAAATGATGATTCGATGAGGGATGCGATTCGAGGGATGTAGAATATGTATTTGAGAAATTAATACGGCTACATCACAACATGCCAGGTGGCCAAATGTTCACCGGAGATCATCTACTTTGCATTCTGACGTTGCATGCGTGTGAGCTGTAAAGACAAGATATGTTAACAAGAAAGTTGATCTGAAGAGGGATAACTGACTCTGCGGCGCTTCCTCAACCTAAATAGGAGGGGAATCAGTCAGTCTATCATCCCTTCACATTGGAATATGAAACATACTTGTGCTTCTTCATCTTCTTTCGCTTCTTACGCTTTGTGCTATCAGCGTAAATAGTAACCCACTCCTGTGCAGACTCTTTCGCGTTAATCGCGCTACCTTCTGCAGTCTCCCCACCCAAACCAAGCTTTGCCAAGGTGTTTTGCCAGGACACTATTCCACCCACGCGGTTCATGACCAATGCATGACCAAGCTGCCTCGCGGCATCAGCATCGGTCTCAAATGAGGATTCTGGCGGCTCGTCAAGGGTAGGAAATTGCCCCGACTGCAATTGAGTCTTTGATATTTCTTCCGGTGACTGAAAGAGAGGCACGTCCTGGGGCGCTGACTCAAAGATGGTAGATGGCGGCTGAGATAAGAGCAGAAGTGGTCGGTGCAACGAGAAAAATTGGTGGAGATTGAAATCTTGTGACGATATTGTGGGATGAACTTGGTGATGAAATTGGCTTGAAAACGCCGAAGGTGATGTAAATGGCAGGGAGGGATTATTTCGTGCTGTGTCGACTGCATTCGAGGCTGGAATCGAAGGATTTTCATCTGCACCTCCGACCTTCATCTTGCCGCTCCCATTTCCAGAGCTGCTACCGCTCGTTCCATCGCTGGATGCGACGCTGGTGTTTCCATTATCAACCTTTGCTCTGCCAGAAGAAACGACAGGCTTGGGAGGTTTAGCGGAATTGAAGTATCGACCTCCGCCTGGTTTAGAGGAGAAAAAAGAAGAATACGCTCTACAGTTCGCCGCTGGCGATTTGAAAAGACGTGGTAGGAAAGACATAAGTGTCTTCCTTCTGACGTCTGGCCAGTAAGAGGGACTCGGAGGACTTGCTGTTGTGTACAATTGAAGAGCAGTGTTCAACCAAAACAGGCTAACATTCCTGTGGCGCATGAATTTGAGTCGGCCGAAAGATCTAGCTTGCAACCGGCGGCCCTTCCTGCCTCTCACTCACATGCACTCTATAGTACGTTGAGCACTGGATATTTAATTATTCGGTACACCAGGACTCTTTTTTTTATTTGCTCAACGGATAATTAGCTGGTTCATTGGAAGGCGTCGGAAATCGGAAGAGATATAGTCGTGAGAAAATGTGGAGACACACTGCTAAGTGGCAGCAGGCTACCTGTACCACCACCACATACCTGAATCCTTGGCGCAGGACGCCCGTCCTCCATATACACCAGCCCTATTAATTGATTAATCTCGATATGTCTGTCTCTCCACCTGTATTCAATGTTCATACGCCCACATCTTCTTTCGCGCTCATCCACTCTCGTAAGCATTGCAACAACAACATGATGAAGCTGACCATATGTCTACCAGTCAAGGATGATACTATCCAGCAATTGTATGATAAACTTTCGAGGAAGCCAAACACAGGCTTCCATGGAAAGCGCGTTGGTCCCGGTTGGATCAAATACAATTGGAATGACACCGTGTGGAATATGGATGACGGTATTAATCTCCATGCATCCACCCGCCCTTCCCCTTGCTAAAAATGGCTGATGCAGAAAGTGACTATACCATTTTTGTGTGGAGACAGAAAGCTCCCTCTTCATCCGAACAGCCTACATCCGACATAACACCAACGCTCCACGTTCACGATCCCGCAGCCCAACTGCCGGAGCCACCTGCGTATTGCAACCCATCCTTTTACCTATTCAGCTCTACACGTGTAGCTTCGCCGCGTCCTCGGTCAGCGCGGAGCGCCAAGTCTCACAAGTCTAGGGCAACTCATCCTAATCCACCCGATGCCGAAGGGATCTCAGGGGTTGCGAAGCACAGAAGAGATTTTGAGAGATTTCATAGCGAAAACGGCGTACGTACTGTTTTGGGCGCTATCGGCCCAGTCGACAATGGTAGGCAGGTGCTTGTTTGGTCTTACATGCACACTGAAATTCAAGATCTTTATAGTTCGTATGCTCTTAAAGAACGGTTACCGCCATGTCTACATCTCACGCAAGTTTGCGTTGAGGCATGGGTTTATTCCAGGAGACGCAGCGCCAGGCCACTATGGCTACAGTGGCCTCGTCAACCTCGGCAAATGGCCGATTACCTTGAAGACAGCTGCGGATTTCACTGATAGCACACATACTAACGAGGTCTCAAATGCAGCACAAAGTTTGAATCACTCGCGACCCAGCAAGTCAAAGACCGTTTCTGTCCCCGTCTTCTTATCCGAGGAGCCGCACTTTGACGTCGTACTTGGCCGTTCGTTCTTTGAGAAACGCCAAATAAAGACTTCATCCATAGATCCCACCGAGGTCATCTGTCTTGATACTGGGGACAAAATCGAGTGTGAATTGGTCATACTCAAAGATGGTAGGGGTCAAATTGTCACTGTTACATAACACTTCGGTAGAATGGACATTGAGTATCTGCTGTACACAGAATAATGCATAGGATACGTCACAAGTATGGGTTTTGCTCTGACCAGGTCGCCATAACAGGTATGCTGTCCCATGACAGTGTGATAGGGTCTGGGATAGAATCTATCTCTTTCACATAATGGATTCCTTCTAAAACATTCAAAATACCTATGCCATGCCTATGGATATGAATGTTTGCCACCAACCCGATCATGAGACAATTTGTATCACTTACTGTTCCTCAATGTGGCAAGTCATGCCCCGTAGAAGCTTACCAGCACCTACACTCCGTCGACATAGAAGGCATCGATATGTTTTTGACGACCTCACAGGTAGGAACTGCGGTTGCAGTCGTGACTTGCTACCTTCAAGAGATTGACCCCGATTGTTGTGTAAATGGTTGTGTTCGAGCTGCAAAGGTTTCAGATACCAAAAATGAAATCAAGAACACAGAACATACACCATTCCTCCAATGCATGATAGTCTTGCCATCAGGATGACACGCGAAGCAGTAAAACGGGGTGCTTGTCTCGTCCATATGTGCAAGCGTAGCTGTCCGAGGATCCTGACAGCAGCTGCGAATGACATGAATCGCAAGTACTGTGGAGGACCTGAATTTCGGAGACCATGGAGAAGAACCGAGCGAATAATACGCGATGCGGGCCACTTGTTCCTTAAAAGAATCATTCTTTTCCTTGCTTGAGCCCCTTGGAAAATCAAAGTTGCAGTTGTGCGCAACAGCATCAATCCAGAAGAAGAGCTGTTCACATGCGTTGCAGACAAAGACACTAGTTGCAAGTTGGCGGATGTCTCCAGCTGGTACGTATTCCTTTGGATACCCATTTGTGATGATTGCAGCGAGCTGTTGATCAACCTGTCTCCGCCAGTTCCTCACCAGGTTAGGAAGAGCAACGAAAGCCGGTAAAAAAGTATCACGCTCTACTACGACATGGGCAGGTGATCTGATGATGTCGTCAAAAGGTTTGAACTGCGCAACGTCAGCGACATGAGGCAATACGTCGACATCAGTGTTCGGAAATGACGCAGGTTCACCCAAGAAATCGGCCCATGCCTGGAGGAGAATCCTTCGTCGAGAATTATAGAGCGTTTCTTCCATGCGGATGGTTCGCATTTCTGACATATATTCCGTTAGAATTGGGCGGACGCGGCTCCAAACTGTGATATCGAATCATTTACAGAGTCTCAAAGGAAATCATTACACGAACTTCGAGTAGTAAGAGGCCGTGAATCTTTGATGGCGCGATGTTTGGATATTTTCCACCAAGTATGATAATCGATCTCAGGTTTCCACCCTTCTGTTTCCAACCACTCTTTAATGCTAGAATCGGATGTCAGCAAACATAAACGTTAGCTTAGAGTTGATCTTACACTCGTTTTCGTGCCTCTCGTATCTGGTGTAACTCGTCAGATCGGGCCCTGTTGACTCCAGAGAGCCATGCTTTGCAAGCATCAGCGTGCTTCAAGGCCACATCATTTATAATTATGAAACCCGCGAGTGAAATGTTGCATACCTCGCAAATAGCATGTACAGCCTTCTTTGTTTCTTCGATGACCAGCGCTCGCTCGGCACAGTCCAAGCCGTTGAGCCGAAGACTAAGAGCCTCGTACTGCGACGTTTGGATCATCTCCGTGAACCCTATCTGTTATCAATTTCAACCGGACCGGTGCATGAGAGATGGTACTCATACGTAAGCGTAAGTCACGGAATACATATGTTGGGAGAAGTTCAGTTATGGTTGGACAGAGTCGAGTGGACTTTGATGGCTCCATACTGAAAATACTATTCATTGAAAGCAAGAATGTGCAAGGGAACTTCGTACTTTATATGGATTCTCAGACACGGCCCGCAATATTTTACTCGAAACTGCCAGATGATGTTGAACCCGATTGCATGGCAGTTCTGTACACTTCTTGTTGGAGGATGCCTTTATGAAAATGATGGAAGACGACCCACATGACAGTGTGGATCAAACGCAAGGCAAGCATATTGTGGCTCACTCAGATCTGGTGGACATTCGGGGAGGTTCGGGATAAGTGACCGCGAGGCTCTCCAAATGAAAGCGTTCGATTTTCGCATGAGCAAATTCCGAAATGCTTTAGAGGTGCGAGCTAGACTGAGAAGGTCAAGCGGTTTCAGAAATCCAAAAATCTGTTGCGATGGATAATGATTGAGCTGGATGTATACTAAGCAGGGAGTAAAGCTTACTTCAAAAAGAACATCCAAGCTCATGGTGGGTAATAGGGAGAGTCCTCCTTTCCTAGCTCTCGACCTAACTGGTTTAGTGTCCTGAGCTTCTACTGATAGGGATTCGGAGCCTTGGGCATCTTCAAGTTTGGCTCTCTTCATTGGGTCTGCAACATAAGAAAATGTCAGCAAAAGGTAAACGTGGTCAGCAGTGCCAACTCACGCAAGTGAAGTCGCTTTGGGGACGTCATTGAAAAGGGTGTCACAGGGCCGTAGACCGCCGGGGGACAGGGCGCCCTCGGAATAGCACTCAGTGAACTTTGCAGCCGGGTGGAGTACCGAACAAGGATGAGAAGGGTCTTTTCAAGAAAAGTATAGGAGCGAGTTCAGTACTATCTGAGTATGGCGGGAAATGTTTAAGAATTGAGAGAAAGCATGGAATACGCGCTGCATGATTATATGGTGCTGATTATCATTAACGCGTGCCCTTTGTTAACTTTAGCACCGAGCTTATTAAGCAAGAATTAATCCGCCGCCTGCCACCACTATTTGAATCGTTGTGGTGATAGTGGCAAATTCTACTACCAAACAAGGTATCTTATACACGTTCGGCTCGAATGAGAAACTTTTACTTCAGATCATTATACGTGCGTGCGTGGCTAAAGCCCGGGAGGATGGTTGTTCCGCGGACCTCGCCTTAATAGTAACTACTAGATGTAGGCAACCTTCCTTTTGGGATGAGACAAATTTGCAAGCTCTTAGTGTCATAGTCTCCAACACCCGGGTCTATCTCTCTACAGCAAGAACGTCCTTTGGCGAGTGCTATCACCTGTAAAGCTGTAACACAGATGGCCACAATTCATACGTAGGTGGCAACAATGCCTTCAGCGCCTTCTAGCAGAGCATAACATTTCGGCTATACCGCATCGCAGTCCCATTGCAATTATTTATTCGCGGCTGAGTTTTGAAACCTAAAGAGCTTGACGTGTGTGAGAAAGAATATCAGAGCCTCGAAGGTACTAACTGCCGAGCTCATCAAAGATCCGGAGCTCAATCGATGACTTGTAATACATCTTGTGACGAGCAGATCAGCTTTGTGCCATCAG
This sequence comes from Suillus cothurnatus, assembly GCA_016758765.1. Lineage (NCBI taxonomy): Eukaryota > Fungi > Basidiomycota > Agaricomycetes > Boletales > Suillaceae > Suillus > Suillus cothurnatus. Next base: position 594,339 of record JABBWL010000004.1, on the reverse strand, counting down.
CCATCGCAACAAGACTTGTCTCTTGGATAATCTCAGAAAGGGTCACACGATCATCGTCCCACCATCCTCGAAAGGAGTGAGAACTCTCTGTAGGGTCAATGTTGATGACGTCAAAATGATTATTTAAATACCGTCATCATGGAGACATTTCGCCTTCGTTTCACTTCCACCTGGGGGAATGTGGCAGCTTCCATGCGGGAAGCGCGTTATATCCATCACAGTGGCGTAGGGGAACATGAGAATCGTCAACACATTGAGAGGCACGACTTTGTACTTCGGTCTGGGTCACATGCCATGTGATAAGGCTACGATGGTTTAAAAATCTTAGACTGGTCAGAATGGTCTATCTCAGCTAGCCATTAAAAACTCACCAGCAACGTGCCTCGTAATTTTACGGCCTGCGCGATCGCCATACAATAATAAATTCGCTTCTGCGGGTGTCAAGGGTGGATCGCATCCACTAGTCTCTATGCACATCAGGGTGCTGATTCCACGTGTCGCGGCATCTTATCGTAATCGACCATTTCCGAGTTACAAGATCGGGCTCTTAGACTGTTTAAAAGGTCACATCAACCTTTGATAGATCGGTGACCATCAGCGTGTGTAGGGTCGCCTAGACCAAGGGTTAACATTACCATTACTTACTTACAGACTTAGTGGGTCCTGCAACCGAACCTAATTGAGCAAAGTTTTGTGTAGATGACTAAGCAGATCACGCCCTTCGGAGTCCTTTCGCTCTTTCCAAGCTGTTCCTTTGGGAAACTGTTTATTGTGACTCATTGTCCCCTTGACGGTTGTCCATACCTTAATTTCGCCTATCATGTCTGGAATATGTAGACCACGTCTTGCCGAGGAGCGCAAACAATGGAGAAAGGATCATCCCTTCGTAAGTCCCCCACTTCTTTTATGCGTTTCAATGAAGCGCTTTCGTTTGGACTCGTTATCTTGCGCCACTTGTTCAATTGAAATATTCCCCTCGATATTTTAGGGATTCTACGCGAAACCAGTGAAAGCTCCAGATGGCTCCATGAACCTCATGGAGTGGGAAGTAGGTATTCCGGGAAAGACTAGCGTAAGTCTGAATCACAACATGCGCGCCATTTACTCATCACTACTTCCGCAGACCCCTTGGGAAGGTGGTCTATTCAAGCTTACCATGACCTTCCCTGAAGGTGATTCACCCTTTGTATTTCTGGATTGCCGCCACTGATTAATCCTACCTTATAGATTATCCGTCTAAACCACCAAAGTGTACGTACAACCGAACCTAACATTCGCTTAAATATGAGTGTATGGTGTACAGGTAAATTCACGCCCCCTCTCTTTCATCCAAATGTCTACCCGTCAGGAACCGTCTGTCTTTCCATCCTCGACGAAGAAAAGTCATGGAAGCCAGCAATTACTATAAAACAAGTCCGTGGAGTATTAATGCCAATGCTATCAATCTGATTTTCATGCCATCAGATTCTCCTAGGCATCCAAGATCTTTTGGACGATCCGAATGTAAACGATCCGGCACAAAGCGACGCCTATACCATGTTCAAGTACGTATTTTTCCACTGGTCTATGTTACATGGGAATATCACGGTTTATCTCTTCCAAAGAAACGACAAGGTTGCTTATGAGTAAGTTATTGTAAGACATTTGAAATACCAGCTGACCATCCATAGGCGAAGAATCCGGCAGCAAGCCCGGGAGAATATACCGAAATAAAGCAATATTCATATGTCTATAGTTATCGTTATCTCCGCAATGAGAACCTCAACTGGCAATGTTCACATTAAGGATCTGACTCTTCTCCTTACTAGCTGTGAATGATGCAAAGATAACAGATCTACATAAATTACGTATGTGTTCAAGGAATGCCTTGGAAGAAATAGACACGTACGTCGCATTCTGTACAGTGAATGGTGTAGGTGGCTTGAAAGCGGGCACACAAGGGGTACCCCTGGTTAATATTTCTTACTCCAGCTTCAAGAGACCGTCAAGCTCTGTACATTTCCTCCTGAGCCATTAGTCCCTTTCTACTTCATATGGATTGGTCTGAATTATCAGTCACGTGCCTCTGAAGCTGCAAAATGTCCCATGCCTCGAATGTCCTGCAGCTGGTGAATGGTAAATTAGTTAGTGACCGGTGGATTTCGAATCACCAGCTGTTTCAAAGGGACGGCTCGCGAATATTCGCCGATTGACATATTGTTATGATAGCCAACCTGTTCTGTTAAGTATATTCACCGGTCGAAAATAACTGCCAAATACGTTGACGGTTTTTATCACCGTGTACTTTCACGCTTAAACTTGCAAATGTGACTCGCACTGTTAAACAGCTTGTGTCCCTTCAAATCGCGCTTTTTCGTTGACCTTCTAGTGCAGCGTTGACACTGACACCACAAATCATGATCGCCGGATCTACTCTCACAACCATCCTCCGCTGTCAAACGGTACTTAATCCAACAACATTTCTCTCTCATCTCGCAGCTTCCTTGACTCTCAATCAATTAATTCCATGTGCACGCCCTGGCGCCTGAGTCACCCCAATGTAGACTGCAGACACCAGATCGATCAACCACCGTGAGTCATCAGGATACTTATTTTCTCTTCAACTTGACCGGATATCACACGCACATTTCGCCAGACCTCGCAAGTTTTTTGACCTGACACTTCAAGACTTTCTAAATCCACGTCAATCCGAACAACCCTTTTGAATATTATAGCCCCCTCCATCTCACGCCTCATGTGCCATGTCATAAACACGATCTCTACGGCGCCCGAATACCTTCTTGTCCAGGCTACAAGGGGTGGCTTACTAAGCTAACGGGACACTGTTTACAAGTTCCATGATGGGCTGTGCTCGCATGTTGATCTGAACTTCAAGGCGTTCAACCCACAAGCAGCCTCACAACACTGTTTAAACTGGTGCGTGTCAGTAGAATATTCCTTCGTAACAACCGTGGACACTCGAAACAATGAACGGAATCGATTCAATGACTCGGACGATTCAGACGGAGATGAAGTGGGAGTTCAAGGAAGTGTGAGGGTGAGATAGTGGCTGACGACAACGAAGAGTCTGGCGCTTGAGCAAGTTTGTTGTGCATGCGCGCAAGATGAACAAACGACAATGATGCCGACCCACACGGTATGACACTACCGGCGTTATCGCTACTACGTTTAGAGTCCTATGATACTCAAGTAGCAAATCAAACTGCAAGCTTGGTGTCGGTGGGAGCAAACAGTATGTATAAACCACTAATAGTAAACTATCAAACTAAGAGTGTGCCGACTGGGTTGAACGTTAACGTGAGGGTACCGGTGAAATTTACCATTTCTGGTACTGGCTAGCGCCATAGTCTAACCTTCCTTGCGACTCTCCTGCGGATTTCCCAACAGTCAATCTGCTAACCACTGCCAGTCTCCAAGCGACTCGGACAGCTCCCGCAGATTCCACAACAATCATACTAAATACTCCTAGTTGCATGCCGCGTCACATAACCAGAACAAGCCACAAACGATTCGGAGCTGTGCGATAAGTTTCTGCGTTCTTTTTATACATTTCACTCCCATATCTTGATACCGATTGTGCTCACTTTATGTGATTATCGGCCGTCTTGATATCTACAACTGCCGTATCTGCTGTCCATGGAAATACTGCCAAGTACTTCGCTCCATAGCTCTCAAATTTGTTTAGTGCTTGATTGCTTCTGTTTTAAGGTGTTCCCCTGCACTTGCTGCGACATGATTCGCAGTGTGAGAAGCGGATATGTATCATTGGAGCGGGACCGGGAGGTCTTGCTGCTCTAAAGGTCATATCAGAGTCCACTTACTTCAAGTCTGGGAAATGGTCGGTCATCGCGTATGAGACCCGGGAAAAGGTTGGGGGGATATGGTGAGTTCACACTGCTCCAAAAAAAGTGAACAGTTACTTAGCGCTATCCCGTCCAGGCTGCCTGCCCCGTCGGTTGTTGGCCCCGACAATGTTCCCATGACGCCTCTTTACGATTCATTAACCACAAATCTTCCTCATCCTATAATGGCATATACCAGCTACTCATTTCCACCAGAGACTCCTTTGTTTCCGCCAGCACATGTGGTGCAAACTTATCTCGAGTCGTATGCCGCATGCTTCAATCTTATGTCCCTCATCAAGTTCAACACCACGGTATTAGATGCACGATGGGAATCAGCGCAATGGACAGTAACTCTTTCGGATGGTGGACATTTTAAATACGACCACTTGATCGTCGCAAATGGACATTATCATTTACCCCGCATACCAGAATTGCCAGGATTGGCAGATTGGATGAAGAATGGTAGAGCCTCTCATTCTGCATGGTATAGAAAACCTGATTATCTGGGGGACAAAATACTTGTTGTCGGAGGCGGTCCCAGCGGTCAGGACATCGCTGCTGAGATGTGCACAGTTTCCTCAGTTGTTGTTCATTCTGTCACTGCTCCTGGCGCAATGATGAACAACACTGGTAACCTTATCCGGAGAGGTCGGCTTACCGAACTCAAGGCTAACGGACAAGTAGCCTTTGACGATGGCACGACGGAAGATAATATCGACTATTGTATTCTGGCAACCGGATTCCATATGCATTTCCCCTTCTTGGAGAAAGCATCCATGATTAACAATAAGATACCACCAGACTTCCCACCATTACCTTCCGGCGAGCTTTTCAACTCAACCTACCACGTGTTCCCTCTCGCAAAGCATTTATTCCCGCTTCAAGCTCAATATCCTATCTCGTCCATTGCCTTCATGGGCCTCATCATAAGGGTCGCGCCGTTTCCACTCATGGAGGCTCAAGCGTATACGATTGTGCGAGCGTTTTCCGACCCTTCATCTCTAGATCCTATCGCAGAAACTGTCGATATTCTTAATCACGCTGACAAAATTAGACGCACCGGTGCTTCGACACCTCTAAACATTGCCAAAGCCTGGTTCCGATTCGACAGGGAAGATCAATGGAATTATCGAGACGCGTTGTATCAGTTTGCGCAGGGCTCGGAGTCCGGGACTCCGCTCATCAAAGTCACGAAGTGGGAGAAAGAACTGTACGATCTGAAAACGGAATTGAGATCGGGATGGGAAGATTTGGAGAAGTCGGGGGATTCGAGGGAGTGGTTGAGAGATGTAGGGAAGAATGGGGTGCAAGATTGGGTGGAGTTGATGTATCGTGTGGCCGAGTATGCCAGGAGTCGAAAGGACTTGTTGGAAGGATTGTGATCACAGCGAAGTGCCACACGCCTCTCGTGTGCAAACTATATTGATACACTACTACGTAGTATTAGCTCAACCAACTAGTACTGTCGTAAAGGAATGTATCCTCCACTTCTATGAGACTCCTATCAGCCTCCGGCCCGCCGGGCAGTACGACCCTGCCGGAATGGCACAAGCTTGTGTCCGTGTTTATTGTCCGTTGGGGCGTGACCCTATAGTAGACGATACCTACAGTATATGATAGCTAAATGTGCGTCTTTTCTCATGATTCGAATAGAAATGCGAGAACCGGGGGACACCAACCGAAGGTGAGTCGTAACAATATCAATATCAATGGGATGGTGGTGTTACAGGGGTTCTCTTGCGCTGCTTCGTTCTACTCTAGGTTAGGGGGGGGACAATTGACCTCATGTTATCTTCGAATGAGTCATTTTTTACCCCCATATATATGGTATCGTCTTATCACAAAATAGTAGCTCACATACATCTCACTACTACTAGGTAAATATCATGAATCCCCAAAGCCCAGTATGCCAACTGAGCGGTACACAACTCGTCCACGGTGATCACGGACCAGGAGATGAAGTGGCTCCTTCTATCTCTGTCACCTCAAGTGAGTTCTCCGCCACTTGCTAGGGCAGCAGTTCATTATCTATGTAGCGTTCCGAGCCGAGCCGAATGGCCAACCCGAGTGGCTTGGGGCGAGGAATCCCGATAAACATGTCTATTCCCGTTATTCGCAAAGTGTCACATCAAGAGTGGAACAGATTTTGAGCAAAGTTAATGTAAGTCTCATCATGGGAATGATTGGAGTATGCCTTATTTGCGTAGCAAGGACACGCAATCACCTATGCATCAGGATTAGCTGCTGCATTTTCTGTGAGTTGGCGTCACATTTTTGATGTAACATGCAGGTGGTTGACCAAAGTGACACAATGGTCTGATAGGCTCTTGTCTATTTCAAGCCCAAACGCATTGCGATTTCCGGAGGATACATGGGCTGTCACGGCACCATATCCATTTACATCAAAGGGAGGTTTGCTGATACTCCAATGATCAGCCTAGACGACGAATTCCAAGAGGGAGACCTCTGCTGGCTTGAGACCCCCTTGAACCCCATTGGCGAATCGAGGCAAGTCCTCGAGCTTCTTTAATTTGAAAAAAAAACGATGATTTGGATCCCTGTCAGAAACATCAAATATTACGCGGACAAGGTATGTTCCAAAGAACACAGATTATCAGCAGGAGTCCTCATGTGCCGTCACTGAGATTCATGCAGTCGGAGGGAAACTATTGATAGATTCGACCTTTGGTCCTCCGCCTCTTCAATACCCATTCAAATGGGGGGCAGACTGCATATTTCACTCCGGTATAGCAATTTTCATCCCAAGCACGACATGATAACATCTTGACGTGTCACAGGAACCAAGTACTTTGGAGGCCACTCAGATTTACTCTGTGGAATTATTATCGTCAAGACTGAGGCTGAACGTGAACAGGTATTTGTTATAGAATTCCCAAACCATCTGAAGCCCATTTTTGTCAGCTCTGGCACGACCGTGCGTACATGGGAAATATGATGGGGTCCTTGGAATCTTGGCTTTTATTACGATCCCTTCGAACGATGCATCTGCGCATCCCAAGGCAATCAGCAAGTGGCACAGAAATCGCACAATGGCTTAGCAGAGCCGTTGTTCCAGAGGGTCAAGAGTATGATGGTATTCCCGGTGGGGTTATCACCAAAGTTTGGCACTCTAGCCTTCAGGAGACTGATGCCAATGGGTTTCACCCTTCGGTACAAATGGAAGGTGGATTCAATGCCTGTTTCTCGATCTTGGTACGTAAATGCGCGCACAATGCATAATTCTATCCTCATTCTCGAATGAAAGCTTTCAAAAAAAGATTATGCGGAGAAACTTCCACACTCACTGGAGTACTTTGTGGTAAGACACCTCCACTAGGAAGTGAGTGCGTTGATGACTGATATACCTTAGCCGGCGACCAGTCTTGGTGGTGTTGAATCTTTGGTAGAGCAGCGCTTCAGGGCGGATCCGAAGGAAAATCCCCTTCTCGTACGCCTAAGCATTGGTGTAGAAGAAGTAGCAGTAAGTCTCAGTGTGGTTTACCGGTTTTCTTCTGGTTGAACGTTCGCATCTCTAGGACCTGAAGGACGACTTGCGAAAGGCACTCGTGGAGATATCGAAAGGAAATTAGAACAAACAGTGCATGGATATCATACCGTTTTTGAAACCCAGTTACCCAAGGTGATAAGTCTGGAGGCTACAGATTGGCTGGAACAGTGGTAGTCTGTACTAGTACTGTAGTACATAGTCGGAAATGAGTTTGGTTGTATTACTTTCAGAAGGCTTTGCCAAACAGAAGTACACAGAATCCATCATTTGGACGCGTCACGGTCATAAGCCGCGTCAGCTACCCTATTACATCTCATACATCCAACTACCATGAACTCCATCTTACAGCGTTATTCGGGGTCAAGCGCAGGAGGTCTTTCCAAATCAGCGATCGATGAAGACAATGATTTCTCTGATGCAATGTGGGGTTCTCAGGCTGGCTTCGGTACCTTGACAAAGGGAGTACCAGGCTTCGTTGTCCCATCTGTTCCAGACGTGGGTCTACTTTTATTGCTCTCAGCACAATTAAAAACTACGCTCGCAGCCTGCCGCATTCTTGAGGTTACACACCGACGATCACGCAGACCCGTCATGCAGAATCAAAATCCAGCACGGGACAACCACGCTTGCATTTAGATTCCAAGGCGGCGTGATTGTGGCTGTCGATTCGCGTGCTACCGCTGGAAGCTACGTTGGTATGTATATATTAGGTAGCAGTGTTACTTCACTAACACAGTTTTTAGCATCTGGAACAGTCAAGAAGGTCATTGAGATCAACCCTTACTTGTTGGGTACGATGGCTGGTGGTGCTGGTATGAAATTGAGACTCTATATTTATTGGCTTTGACGCATTCTCTTCAGCCGATTGTCAGTATTGGGAGACATACCTTGGCATGCACTGTCGATTGCATGAACTCAGAAACCGAGAACGGATATCAGTATCAGCTGCCAGCAAGTACTTGAGCAACCTTGTGTACAGCTATAAGGGAATGGGTTTGAGCATGGTTAGTCTTTATATGCCATGTTTCTCGTTAAGTCCGTTAACAATCTTTAGGGTACGATGATCTGTGGCTGGGACAAGACCGTTAGTGCCAGTATAAATATATGGATAACCCACAACTGATTCATGCTGAAGGGTCCAGCAGTGTTCTACGTTGACTCTGACGGCACGCGGTTAAAGGGCGATTTGTTCTCAGTGGGTTCAGGAAGCACATTTGCATATGGTGTCTTGGATCAGGGATATCGGTGGGATCTTACGGACGAGGAAGCACAAGAATTAGGACGGCGAAGTATCTATGCCGCTGGACACCGAGATGCGTTCTCAGGTAACACTTGCAACCTCTATCACGTGAAGGAGGATGGCTGGAAGTTCATCGGTACGTTGCAAGTCATTTTCTTCTGTTCACTGTGATTTACTTTAATGTTCAGGAAATTATGATATCACGAAACTGCATTACGATGGACCAGGGAACGTTGCTGGCTCGCCTGGTCATGGTTACGGTTATGACTTGCGTGTAGAAGGACGCAGTTCAGCCAACCCTCCTGAAGCGCCAACACAGGCGTGATACTTTAATGTATATATGTGTATCCGTAGCAAAAGTCGAACGCAGTGTTTCCACCTTTCAGGCTTCAGGCTTCATAGCGTACCTTTAAATTAGCAATAGGTGCTTTCCTTGGGGCCTGAAATCAATTTCCAATTTGACAGTGTATGTACTTCTTGTCGACTGCTAATTTAGTTCACTGAGCCATAACTCTGTGCACCTTTACAACGTAACGACTCAAATTTAGAAGGGTGGGTTGATATAAGTCACGGTAGCCACGGTGGAGTCAGGCGGACTTTGACATAGTCCTTAAGTATAACAGCAGCGTACACGACAGAAGACTCGTGCAAACATGAAACGTCTGTTCTCAAAGTCATCCAAGAATGCGACGAGTTCGAGGTCTGCCAAAACTCCTGCCCCTGGCGAGCCGCCAATGACGGCGATGGGTCGTACGGCAGCACTCCTCACGGCCACGACTGGTCTGCAACCAAATTATATCGTTCCTCCAGTCCCACACCCTAACCCTCACGAGCACATTGCATTGCTCGCATCAGAGGACGGTCTGCTCATGCGTCCGCATCGTGCGGGACTGCCTCACCCTGCGTCATATGTCCGTGTTTCATGGGGCAAGACAGCAAATATAGCAGAGCTGCCCAGCGATGGTGGAAGCCCTTCTGTTGATTGGAAAGAGAGCGTGGTTATCTATGGAATCGTGGGTTTAATGACATTATTCGATGGTAACAAGATTTTGTCTTCTGCTCATCCGTGGGGAAATCAAGACTGAATACTCTTCGGCTAGCCTCATACCTCTTGGTCATAACCTCTCGATCTGACGTTGGGCAACGTGAGCGACTTTTATCTTCGAACATAGTAAGACTCACGCGAGGTCCAGTGTTTGATGCCTCACACTTGATTTATGGCGTGAAAAGTGTTATATCCATACCCCTTGTGAAGGACCGTGCTAAATCAATCCTTTCACGCATGGCATCTCGTAACACGTCCGTAAACAGACCCTCGCTTCTTGTGAGCGATGTAGATGATCTCCAGTTCCTCGATGAAGGGACCTCGGGGGGGCCTCAGGTGAAATTTGCAGACGAGGACGAAGTGAAAATCCTGACCCCACGCGATCAAGTAAATTTTTCCGTTAACAACGCCGATCGACCTGCCTCACCTGTATCATCCGGTGCTTCAACTCCTGCCTCCGATGTGTCGATGACCCATTCTCCGGTATCGACAATTGCAAATCGCATGTCTTTCTGGAGCCGTCTATCGAAGCGCGCATCAAGCGTATCCGAAGGAGCAGACATAGAGGAGTCTCTTCTTGATGAAGAAGAATTACTTGATTCCATAATACACGATGCTGAGGGGGCGCCTGACAAGGTGATCAGTTCCATCATAGCTGCAACTGCACCACCACCGGATAGCTCAGAGGAACGTAATTCTGAGCTCGAGAAACGCATTTTACGCGGATGTCTCAGAGAATTCACGAAAGGAGACATGTACTTTGCTCTACATTTCGGTGAGTGCACACATCATAGCCCACCAGACATGCAAGTCATTACTTTCCTCAGACATCACGAGATCTTTGCAACACAAACATGAGCAATTCACCAAGCTGCATGCTCAAAACAAGCTACTTTCAGAACTAGATGCTCTTCCGAAAAACACGACTGTCAACCCATTGGACGACAAAGTGGACGCTCTCTTCGAGCCATCTATTATGTTGCCATTGTGGAGACGGGTCGACCGTCACTTTTGGTGGAACGAATGGTTATCCAAGCCATTTATAGATGCTGGTGTAAGTACCTTTGAATCAAACATTCGTCTAACATTAACTGATCGATCTAATTCCCAGCTTCACTCATACGTGACACCAATTATGCAGGGATACATTCAGATCTCCTCGTTTGATTTACCTAAAGATACCTCCACCATGCAAGGTGATTCAATGGAGCCCGTCGATTATATTGTCATCTCGCGACGCTCCAGAGATAGGGCCGGTTTGCGATATCAACGCAGGGGTGTGGACGACGAAGCCAATGTAGCTAATTTTGTGGAAACGGAAGTAATTATGAGGGTTCAGGTGAGCAGTTCAGCTTGTACTATTCCGCCGAGGTTGACCCTCCTCAGAGGAACGGAATAAGCAACATTTTCAGCTATGTGCAAATTCGAGGCTCGAGTAAGCAATTGTCTGATGGATACGCGATGCATCTCATGACCCAATTCAAGTTCCGCTATTTTGGACGCAATCAGGTTACAGTATGAAGCCACCTCCTGTCCTTGCACCCGAAAGAACCCCTGCACAGAATTTGGACGCCATCAAACGTCATTTCCGTCGTGCTATCCCTGTGTACGGTCCACAAGTAGGCTCACAATCAATGTCTAATATGATCACATCATTTACCTTTCCTTAGACCATTGTCAATCTTGCAGAACAACATGGGAAGGAGGGAATGATCACAAATGCATATCGTGAATATGCAACTAAACTGGATGCCAAGGATGTTCGGTAAGTTCACAGAGATGAACTCTGATTACAGGAGTTGAGTGTTGTTACAGATATTGCGAATTCGATTTCCACCGCGAAACAAAGGGAATGAAGTTAGTATCATCTGCCTGTAGACAACGCGTTCCTGATCGTTAGCAGGTACGAACATATTTCCAAGCTCATCAATCAACTCGAACGTGTGTTTGAAAGTCAAGGGTATGAACATTCTGTCATCCAACTTTCTTCGATATTGCGAACTGAATAAATTAGGTTCTTCTGGGTTTCGAACAACATGCTCCTATCAAAACAGAAGGGCGTATTCAGGGTTAATTGCATTGACTGCCTGGACCGCACTAACGTTGTCCAAGTGAGCCGTAGGTCCCGCTTCTGTCCCCCTTTCTCACATCTACCAGTCTGCCTTTGCAAGGCATGTAATGAACATGCAGCTTGAGGCTGTAGGGCTTCTGAGTCCTCCGCAAAGCGGCAAGTCGGGAGTGGAGGTTATTTTTAATGATGGTCAGTGGTCGTTGTTCTTTTGACACCGGAATTACGGAGAATTGCACAGTCTGGGCCAACAATGGTGATGCGATCAGCCGTGCATAGTAGGTGTGGAACGACCTGTCGGAAAGCTTGCTCTTACGTTAGTCCCTCGAAGTGCTGGCACTTCTGCCTTGAAGGTAAATGTTTAATTTACTTTTAAAACCTAACCGTGACCTGAGCCAACTGTCTGTCGGTAGGGCGATTTTACTAGGTCAGCTAATGCTTCCTTGTATCTTTTTACTATTGACCTGATAAGTCAGAACTGGGAAGCGAGACTTGGGGGGTATGCTCAACGATGGTGTAAACTCGCTCGCTAGAATGTACAGCGCAACCTTCAGCGATTGGTTTTGCCAAGCTGTCATCGACTTCATGCTTGGCTACAGGACTCTCTCTGTTTTCGAAGAATTTCTCATCAAGCTACAGTCAACCGACCCTAGAGAACTCATTCGCCTGTCAAAGATCAGAGCAGAAGCTATAGCAACTTCTGTCGCTCGCGTATTGTCTGAGGGCGAAACTTTGATATCTGGGTGGACGATCTTTAGCCCGGAGCAATTAAATGTCAAATTCGACGATCGATTCGAGGAGAAAGTGTTACTCTTGGTGAGTATCAGCCATGATTTATTAAGCATTATTCTGACCATGAACTAGAGTGCCCGCGCTCTGTACATTATTGTACGTCGTCCAATGATGCCTTATTGGCTTACGGAAATATCTGACTGCTCCAAAAGAGCTATGACTATAGCTTGGAGAAGGCCAAGATGTACATCTGCATCCCTCTGAGTGCGATCACACGACTTGAGAAAGGTCACATTGGTTTTTGTTGACGGGTCAAGTAGCTAAACTGTCAATCAGGCGCTTATATCATCTCTCCTCTGGAAGAGGCGAGCAGGGATCCCGTGCAGAATGTCGGCTTTTCTGTTTACTGGCATGCCAGCGATAAAATCAGCATGCGCATGACAAGTTATTCGATCAGAAACTGTCCGGAAGACGCCCCGACGAGGTCACCGCCAGCGACCTCGGTCAGTAGTTCCAGCCAGTTCAAGCCAATGCTACCACGTCGTGGGCCAATGAAGACCGCCAACCTGTCGGGGATCATGTCTAAAGTTTCGGAGAATGCGGCTGGTGCAACCAACGTCTGTTTTGCAGCTTTCAAAGCGCTCCCGGTGGACCCTGCTCGGGTTAGAAGTGGATCTAGCACTGGATATGCAGAACCTGCGGATGACCTCGCAGGAGCGACTACTTGCAAACAAGTCGTTGACATGATGGTAGACGGCATCAAGCGAGCTTGCGAAGACGCAGGGAATTCCCCTGTTATCATAGATCGCGATGTAGTCAGGTGGGCGACACGCTGAGAATGCTTTTATCACACAATACTCATTTTAAGAGCAGTCTCACTGAAGCTCAGAAGATGACCAGTATCTATGCCAAAATGGAGTATGGCGTCAAGCGGTTAATTTGGCTGGGAGGTTTGGTGTAGTAAGGCGAGGTCTAGTTCTATGCAATGGCCTACTTCGTTGGCTCTTCGCTATCACAATAGGCAACACGATGGCAATAGACTGAGACCAGTCTCTCATCACTACATAGGTGGTCCCTTTTTTCAAATCCTTGGCTCTTGTCCAGTGGGTCTAAGCCCTATGATGGACACTACCTACAATAGAAGACCCTCCATCAACATAATGACGGCAGACTGGCTGAGACCGATTCACTCGGGAGTGAGAACAATGTTATAATAGATGTGGTTATATAATAATTTATATAATTTCACCATTATGTAAATAATGATGGAAAACTTATATAAGCGTTACGGAGGACTTGCAAGTCCCCCAATATTGTAAAGTCCCTCGAGTATACCGTCTTCTTTGCTACCACAGTCACTAGTTCATCAGCTCTATTAACATGGTTCATCTTGTCACTTCCGATAATGTGGAGTTCGTAGTCGACAAGGAGGTTGTCGAGCGCAGTGTTCTCATTAAGAACATGCTTGAAGGTAGTCTTCTTTTTATCGTTGCCACCCATAGGAGTAATTTTGATTTTGATCTTGCTTAGATGTTGGAGAGTCCGATCAATCTATACCTCTGGCCAACGTTTCCTCGGCCGTACTGAGGAAGGTTAGCATTTTGGATATTTATCGATCAACATGTTCTTCACTCTAGACAAACCCACTTGCTCACACTCCACTATTGCATAGGTCATAGAGTACTGCGAACACCATAGGGGTGAACCCTTACCTAGCGCAGACGCGGACCAGAATCAGGATGAGACCCGCAAGCGGACAACCGATATCAGCGAATGGGACCAGAAGTTCATAACTGTTGACCAAGAGATGTTGTTCGAGATCATCCTCGCCGCAAATTATCTCGATATCAAGTCGTTGCTGTGAGTTACAAAAATGATAGTTACATAGCTCGCTCTTATCACCTTGCAGCGATGTTGGATGCAAAACGGTTGCCAACATGATCAAGGGGAAGACCCCTGATGAAATTCGTCGTCTCTTTAACATCGTCAATGACTTCACTCCAGAGGAAGAGGTACGTTTTGTTTGTCTTCCTTACTGCCATTACCAGCTGAATTTTAATTCAAGGCGCAAATCAAAAAAGAGAACGTAAGTCTCACCATTTCACTCTTATAAATTATCTCAAATCTCCTTTAGGAATGGGCAGAAGACCGATGAGGGATCAGTTTATAGAGTTTACTGTACCGCCTATTTTTCTATCTTCATGTCATTACCAGTTTCCTTAGTATTCCAGTCCGATTTACACTCGTGGTTTTCTTGGGGAACAGCTATCGTTCGCTGCGCGGCACAGCTTAGCACGTGCTTACATAAAGTCAGCAGCTGTATTACTTGCACACTCTCAAGCAAAGTTCAAACGTACATACTTCAGTTAATTTCTGTCCCCGTTTCTGTCTTGTTTATGCCACGAATCCCAACTATACCAGGAGTTGTCATTTCGCCACGCTCTGAGCAAGACCGATGGTTGAAGAGCTATGTAGCGAGACTTTGCCAACTGGACCATGAGCGGTACAGTGCCTAACTCAAACTGACATACAGGGTCGAGAAAACTCACGACCTTGCTTGTCCTTAGATTTCCTGGTAGTCAACCAATCAGTTTCGCATCAGAACACTTACAACAGCTGGAACATCGTGAGTGAGTAGCCGACTTTGTCAGTATGAAAACCAGTCTGCCGACACCTCATTCATTCTGACCAGTTACTGGGTATGCGAGAAGTCAGATGGCATTCGGGTCCTTTTCTTCCTTCAAACCGACCTCACGTCAGGCAGTCAGGCAGTTTACCTTGTACGTGTCCTCCTTCGCTTCTATACACCCCTTGACGTCATCTAGATCGACCGACACAATGATTACTACGAGGTTCCAGGATTCTGGTTTCCTCATCACGAAAGGCGGAAATCACCTTTGGGAGATACCATCGTTGATGGAGAGCTCGTCATCGATGTAGACCCTCGCACCAAAATAGTAAACAAGATTTGCGAATCGTTAGATGCTTCTGTTAACATGTCACATTGTCCCTAGGAGACACTGCGGTTTCTCGCATTTGACTGCCTTGTGGTTGATGGGCAGAATGTCATGTCGCGAACACTGGACAAACGATATGGCGTATGTACATTATATTCTCGGCCCGGAGATTTAGATACTAATTAAGTTTGTAGCGTCTCAAAGAATGGTTTTTCAAACCCTTCTCAATGATGCTGCAAGAATTCCCTCAAATGGCTGCCAGTCAGGCCTTCGAGTGGGTGATCTGACTCGGACAAATGACTATTTCTGACACATTTATTAGCATCAAGGTTAAGAAGATCAGCTTCTCCTATGGCGTTGAAGAAGTGTTTCAAGTGGTCATCCCAACACTACAACATGGCAATGACGGCCTCATCTATACCTGCGTGGAGACGCCGTATACACCAGGTACTGATCCAAACATGTGAGTTTGTTAACCATAGCTAGAGGGCGATGCTAATTTCAATTCCAAGATTGAAGTGGAAACCTCCTTCCGAGAACTCTATTGATTTCAAGCTCGTGTTGCGGTTCCCTCCATTAAAAAGTGATCTATCGAAGCCAGATTATCACGCGAAACCGTTCTTCGCACTTTATGTGTATTGTGGCGATGAACAGGGACGACCGAAATACGAATCTTACGATGAACTCTTTGTTGACGATGATGAATGGGAGATGTAAGGATTTTCATGTAGTACTTCTTACAGCTGACGAATAAACCTGCCAGGATGAAGTCATCAGGTGAACAGATTGACGACAGGATTGTCGAGGTTTACTGGGATCCTGTTGTTTCCCATTGGCGCAAGATGCGCTTTAGGGACGATAAACCCAATGGCAACTATCGGACGGTAGTTGAGAATATTATCCAAAGCATTGCTGATGGAGTCGAAAAGGATGCGGTATGTCCTTTATGCGCTATTCAGGAATCATGTGTTTAATTTCAATTCAGCTCCTCGAGCGCTCTGCGGTAATAAGACATGCCTGGAAAGCGCGCGCTCGGCCGCAGCAGCCCTCTCAGAGAGGGCCAGACACTGCAAAACGAACGCCATCAAACGGGCCCTCACTAGGGCATGCCCCACCACTAAATGTCCCATTAAGATATGGCCCTCTCGCCACTTCACGGTGGAGCAGGGTGTCTGGGCCTCCAATGTTTGCTGGCATGCATCGCTGATCCAACTATCACGCCACACATCGGATCGCTCATGGTAGGCAACCGGAATTACAAACCATTTGTGCGTCCATCGGGTTGTTATCGCCTGTCGCACCCAACATCCATCAGATCGCCCATGAAGCAACTGAGTGATGTCTCGGTTCTTGTTATTCCGGGCATGCATATCGCCGGATATGGACATGTGCAGGAATCGGGTCCACACAATAGCTGTCCTCGCTTGATACCCAAAGAATGGAACGCCTTTCGATCTGACACTATCGATTTGTTTCACTTTACAGTCACACAATAGGTGTAGGCAGGGTCTTGTTTTGATACCAAAAACATCAAGTGTACAAAGTCTGGGGTGACTGCAAGTACACTAAGTCGTAAGGGGAAACATCGTGACGCGTCGTAAAAGCACAGCCAATATGGATTCGGATGGAAAACATTTGGGAACAAGATCAGTGGAAAGCAGGGCACGGATGCATGTCTAGTCGTTACAGATGATGACGGAGATAGGGAGGCAACAAGTACGTAGCGCTTTTGAGTTTGACGCCATTATTAGCGCGAGAACGGAGAGAATATGCGGGAGCGTAAAAGGCGTTGCTTAGGCGTAAATCGTAAAGCTCTGTAACAGCAAGCAAGAAACAGCCTTTTGACGGAGAGGCAAAGACAAGCCTCATGTGCCCAGTCTTAAAAGCTTTGGAGATGTACGCGTGAAATTACAGACTGTGGATGGTATGCAAAAGATGCGATAAAATGAGGTTAAAATGGATGGAATCTGAAACGGAGAGTTGTGGGGTGGCGGCGGCGGTGGCGAGGAGGTAGATCTGGAGCGGATGGGAATTAAGAGCGAGTGACTGGCAGGAGCTCATTGAAAGATGTTCTGGTTGAGGGAGAAGGAGGAAGCTCCGTCGGAAAAGTGATGAACATCATCTCCGAAGTCATGACACTCGGCGAAGGTGTAGGAGCTCAGCCCGAAGAGCGCGAATGAAGGCCGCGAGTTGACGCCAATAGGAGGTAGCGCAAATTCGGAAGGAAGTTGGAGGTCATGAGAGCCAGCATCTGCATCAATCATACTGAAGCGAATGCTTTCCAAAGGAGCTTCAGGCATCTCAGGAGTGGACTCAAGGGATGAAATCGAGGAGTCGCGACCGTGTCTCCTTCCGGTGGGAGAGTGAGGGGCTATGGAGAGTGCAGCAAACTGACTCATAGGAACAGACTAGATAGTGATGTCAATGGTCAGACACCATGACTATCAATGAATGGTATCAAGGTCTTACCTGGGCGAAGTCTATGGGGGGAAGGTCGTGTAACATCAGCGGGGGCGTCTGCGGACTATCCGAAGAGCCCGACAAGGTAATGGCGCCGCCCGCGGAGACATACACGCTGTCTTGTACATCCTGAACTGGTTCAGCCTGGTCCTGGGCCGCATCAAGGTCACACTGTCCATCAGAAACCCGCCACCACTCAATGTCCGCAAGGACCCTACGTTCGGTCGTTTCCGAGTCAGAAGAACGACGAGGGCCATGACCCGCAACACGCGTACGAGCGTTACTTGCACTACCATTTGATAGTGAAGTTGGGTATGGGTTCGAGCGAACTGACAAGGATGAGAAAGAACGACGAAGGGAAGGCATTGAATGGGAGCACTGATGAGACTACGGGTTGAAGGACCTTCCAACCAAAGAATTTAGGACCAGGAGCTGCCTACCGCAGAGCCCACTGGACGATAGCGAGGATGAGGAAGACAAGGAATGTGGGAAACTGAATATTCAGGTTTTATAATTTCGGATAAATCATTTAAATGTGACCAGGAGATGATGTGAAGAGCGCTGAAACTTTTGTGAAAGTCTAAAGGGGTTTACAAAAAGGCGCTGGACGAATTGCTGGCAGCCCGTCGTCACATCAAATTATTACAAAATAACTTACATATACCGCTAGTTAGATAGCTCTAGCTAGACTGATTATAGACAGACCAAGCTATGTGGTATTGCGGTGATGGAAGAACTGGGCACATCAGAAGCATAGACAAATTCATGTTCTGATATTCCAAGACGACAACCGTTCTCTCTAGTCGCAACCTTGAACTGAAATAGTAAGATACGAACCTACCTGAAGCTCACGGCTGTCAGTCTCACACAGCCTACCATCAACGCCCACGTCCATTAAGATAGGCATCATGTGCCGTGTTAGTACCCTGAATGAAGACTTTGATAAGACTACTATCAGTTGGGAGACCTCTCTGCAGGTACCTGATTCATATGGAGGTATACTTTGGTAAATTATACCTAAGGCCATCAGCCTCAAGCTTGAGCACGTACTCGGCTCTCATATCAAGACCTGTCAGAAACGCCATTAGGCCGGAGATTACTGTCAAATATTAATGTTATAATACAAGCGTTCACGCATTCCCGGCAATCGAAGACCCGTGCACGTCTTTTTCGGTACCCTCTTCATACTACGTCAGTAGACTGCGGGTTCTTCGTCACAAGACCTTCATGCAATGGGCATAATGTTTGCCATACCGAAATACTAGTGCATAGTACGAATTATACCTTGTCAAGAGGTATGGAACCGGTAGACCTGTAATTCGCGACCGCAAATTATGGTCGGATCTCAAGTGTGTCTCCGGTACTTATATTCTAGCGACTCGTGTTGCACACCCCACGATCGTCCACCCACTCATCCTGCTAACGACAACGATGTGCACCGTCTACTATGGTCCAGTCATTAACCCACAATCAGTCACAGACTACCTTGCTCTTCCCCAATGTTTAATCTGTGTTTCTCCACAGGGCGACATCGAATGGCTCGTCGAGGATGTAGAGTATACAAAGCTCAACGATGTCCTGGCGCAGCATGATTGTGCCCTTTCTGATATCACTCTCGTTAGTTTGCAAGAAGGGGAATTCCTCATACCCGGCTTCGTTGATACCCATACCGTCCGTCCAGCATCTCGTCAGAGCATTCATGTGTTAACCATCTTCTGTATTTCTAGCATGCGTGTCAAGTTCCTAATCTCGGCGTGTAAGTATTCTGACTCAAGTACCCATGATCTCACCTTATATACGTCTTTCAGTGGTGGGGAGATGGAGCTCCTGCAATGGCTCGACAATTACACGTTCCCGACGGAAGCTAGGTTCAAGGACGTCGGATATGCCAAACGCGCTTATCCTGATGTCGTACGACGCATAGTCAATTCGGGTGTAAGCGATCCGTCTAACATTTATTTCCTCAATTATCATGTTTGACGCTGAAATAGACAACGACATGCTGTTATTACGGTAGCTTGCATTTAGAAGCGACTAAGGTTCTAGCCAGTCTTGTCCACGCCGCAGGTAAGTTTACCCTTGTCGCATCCGAACGAGTAGCTGAGACCATGGAATAGGTCAAAGGGCGTTTGTCGGGGTACGTATCCTTCTGGAAAGGTACACCAAATTCTGATCGCTTGATTTGCACCTCAGAAATGCAACATGAATTGGAATTGTCCACCTAACTACATCGAGCCGTCTGTCAAAGAATCTGTCGATACCACTTTGGCTTTATTCAAGTACATCGAAGAGTTACCGAAAGTTGCTTGCGGCGAGCCATTGGTTCATCCCATCCTCACCCCGCGTTTCGCCATCTCATGCACCGAGGAACTCTTGACGCGTCTCAGCGAAATTGCCCAGAAAAATCCAAAGCTTGCCATCCAGACGCACATATCAGAGAATAAAGCCGAGGTCGAACTGACTAAAAGCCTGTTCAAGACTAACAGTTACGCAGAAGCCTATGACAAGTTTCATTTACTTCGCAACAATACCGTTTTGGCACACGGCGTCCAGCTCACCGAGGATGAAATGGTGCTCATCGCTAAACGTGGTTCTGGAGTGGCTCATTGCCCAACGAGCAACTTCTATTTAAGCAGTGGCATGGCGAGGGTCGGTATGCTCCTGGATCATGGTGTAAAGGTTGGTCCTCCATTTCCCAATAGCTGATTGCTATAAATGATGTTCCTCTTCTATCAGGTTGGATTGGGCACAGATGTCTCTGGCGGCTACTCCCCATCCATACTCACCGAGATCCAACACGCCAGCATCGCATCCAAGATGCTCGCTATTCAAGCTGCCGATAACAAGAAATGCAAGTGCAACGGGGGCTATTCGGATCCTTCACCATTGGGCGAAGAAGACAGTCATTCGCGCAGTCGTCACGGTCACAAGCACCACGAATATCAATGTGACTGCGAATGCGATAAGAAACAGCCTGGACGGTTCACCAATCAAAAACTATCCATCGCTGCTCTCTTGTACCTCGCCACTCTCGGTGGGGCGGGAGTCTGCTGTCTACAGGACCGTATCGGCTCGTTTGAGCAGAACAAGGCATTCGATGCCCTCCTTGTAAGCGTCCGAGAAGAAGACACGAAGAACCCTGCAGTATGGGGCTACAATCCTGGTCGTGACTTGACCCAAGGTGTCACTGCGCAGAGCGCGGACAAGAGCTTGGTAGAATGGTTGGAACGCTTTTTGTTCTGTGGAGACGACAGGAATATCAAGAAGGTGATCGTACAAGGAAGGACGATTGGTGGACGCGATTACCATCCGGTACAGCAAATACCCATTGGAAGCAATGGTGCATGATTTAGATGTATACCTACATGGTCATGACAGTAATATACAATAGTCCCTGAGACCCGCTTGCACTCTCACCAGTGGTGATCCCTGATATGCAAGAATACGTAAGTATGATAGATACAGCGGCTGGTGTCACATTATCCTTGCTTGTCCTTCTTGTAATCTCCGAATTCCCATTTAAAACAGTCCTATGAACAAGGTGTCAGGAATGAATTATGACGAAAGCACTCCCGAAATACTGACCACACAGTCCTCTTCTTCACGGGCGGCAGGTACATCCCACTCATTTCCGTCTTCATCTGGCCAACCGTCCTCCAGGTCCAAAACTTCCAGAATGACTTCCTTAATGACATGCTTACGCAAATCAACATGCCACCCTAGTTTCTGGACAGTATCATACACGATGCTCTTTCCCAAATGACATCTCGTTTCAAGAGCATACCCAGCCTGAGCGCATGGCGACGCAACACCAGTACATGCTCCCTGAGGTACCGGATCGGCATTATGGTATACATGCGTGACAGGCACCGGGGGTCGTGAAGAATCTCCAATGGGGGGTGGAAGTGGGAGGTGAAGACGATTCGCTGCCATCCTCTCACCAGGAGCCTCGAACGCGACAGCTGGCAATCCAAAAGTGGAACCAAGAAGAGAAGCGAGACTTCCTCCAAGACTATGGCCGACGAGCCATATGTCAGCAAAAGGGTATAGAAACCTTAGATCTTTCACGAGTTTCTGGGTGATTTGAAGATGTCAGTTTTTGTGGTGGTCGATCCGGATGATCGACTTACGACACCGGTGGAATAAAAGAGGCTGTCTTGTATGAGAGCTTTGGACAAGCATGTGTCGTCGCATCGTTGATGTAGGGCTGACCAGGAATAGCAGTCACAGACTGTCGAGAACATCCATGAAAAATCGACGCGGGCACAACAGCACGAGAATAGTAAATTATCGTTTAGTTTATCTTTCTTTGATGTAGGTCCCTGAAGCGTGGTTCCCTTGATTGAAAGTACGATTGTAGAATTGTCTCTAGAGGTGAAAACGTGGCCACGGAAGCCGTCTTCGTCGTTATCCCACCCAAATGGAAAGCTCTGGAAGGATTGTTAGAAAACAAGGATAAGTAGTGGGGAGACGCACTCACAGCATTGGGGTTCCAGGATGGGTCGAGGTCGTACCAGTTCTTATGGCCTGGAAGTTGGTACGCGTTGGCAGTCATGCGTGCTAGTTGTGAGAGGGTATGTCTGTCTTCTACGTCTGGTCCTGAGACTACCATCTGTTCCCATTCAATGGGCTCAGTCTCGGCATGGAGAAGTGATCGTAACCGAGCGTGCTCGTGAGCATCGAGAGATTTCGGGCGGTAGACAGTTGTTGGTCGGGTCTTTAGAGAGATTGCGGGGGGTTCGAACGGCGGTGTATATGCAGCAATGAAAGGGAGTTGATCATCGTCTGCGACAGGAAGATCGAAGTTGACCCAGTTTGGGACGACAGTTGCGGAGGTGATAGTAAGGATGTGGAGAAGAGATGTGATATAAAACAGAGGGTACATGTTACCACCTGATAACAGGACTATTGTGATAAATCATCGAGAGGGTGCTGGTGAGCACTTAAGGCAGTGACTACTCTCCTGCTCTGTCAAAGTACTGTGCAGTGTGTGCTATAGGTACACCTAGGCACACGACATATATGGGAAGCTGTCCAAGCAATCACGTGGACCGGTAATGGGATTTTTAGGGGTGGATAACTGCCGTTGCACATGTGTACTCTACAGTGCACATATTGTGTCAGTATTTACTGATATCCTACTAGTATGCAACAAAAGCATAAAGTCGTTGAGATACCGTACATCCAAGTCACGTTCTCCGCAGTGAAACGGGATGTGAATTGTTTGCTGTCGATATTTAGATAATGCCCTTCAAATGGTATCTTGCGGTGCCGCTTCGACAGGCCAGGGCAGATCTAAGGTCACAATAGCAGCCCGCTGAGCAGATCCCACGGCTGAACTAGAGTTCGAACCAAACACGTAAAGAAAGAATGATGCGGGGGTTGTTAAGCCAGTGCAAGGGCTCACAGTAGGCGGGAAAATGAAAGTGGAGCTAATCTGCGCCCTCTGCAGTACCCATCCTAACCAGCCGACTATTTTCAGGTGGGGGCCAGTTCACTTATTCAAACAGCCACGTGGATCGTAATATTGGTGTGATCTGCATCCTCCTGCTGCAGCTAGGGTTCGGCGTCGCCCTGCCTGACTGGCAATAGTGTTTTGTCAGTCGATGTTACTATATTTCATCGATCCTACAATTTTTGGGGCGAGTGTTCGATAGTAGGGTTACTCATTGTCTTGTAATTCATTCTTCTTTGACCCGCCAACAATCATAGCGCTTCCGTCCGAGATTAGAACACATGTATTATATCAGCGGGAGCTAGCCATGTGGATGCGGGAGTAAATGTTGCAATAAGGCGGAGGCAGATGGACAGGGCTCAACTGTTTGGCCATCAAGGTCTGCTGCAGATGTGTCCCCGTTGATCACAAGGGTATCCCCGATGTTTGTCAGAGCTCCGTTGCTCATAAAAGTCCCGTTGGCAAAAAATGAGTGGATTCGACTGTGAGGAGCCTGACGGCATGTGTCCGGAGGTTGAACAAGGCAGCCTACCTACTGAGTGCCTCCTAATTGACACGAGATTATGTTCAAATTTGCCGATGGTAAGAACGTGAGTATCAAAGGTCACCCTGTATGGCAGGTACGACGGTTATGCCCTTTTGTTCCAATGTCAAATTGAGTCTGCAAAGCTAAGGACTGAAAATGTCCTGGCTGCGTTGCTGCGTTTGACAGGTCAAGGGTCAGAGGAAAGGTCATGGGAAGGGTCGTATGGCCTTCCATGACAAAGGTATCTATGTCGACAAGCAGGTTGTCAACTCGTCCCTTCCCAAGGTTTCTAACCTTGATGGCAAGTTTCTAGTACGGCAGGTTGTCACAAACGCCTCCTAAGACCCCTAAATCTCCCCTTACAATTCCTTTAGCGCCCACCACACAAGTCACTCCTATAACAGAAGATGAGGACACGTTCTATGATTGTCTTTAGATAAGATAAGATTAGATTAGATAAGATAACATCACGTGACACAGTCCAGAACACTCTATGACATCATTGCTATTATTAGTCTCAGGAACATCATACGATTCCCATTCTATTTAATGATTGGCTAGTAGTTAGAACTCAGTTTCGGTCTCAGTTTCAATTAGTGTATATAGTTAGTCGATTGTAGTCAGTAGTTCTTCAGTTCAAACCTCTTGTGTATTCATCATTGAATCGACTCAAGGCGTACTTGCTCCTCTCTGTGATTATCTTGTTGTTTAAGTCCTAGTCTCTGACCATCGCGTTTATTCGCTTGTTGGGTCGTGACACAGGTTAAAAGTCCAGAAGATCCATTGCTTTTTGCGCGACACATTGCTCCTTGAGGCACGGACCCTGCACTTTTTCCCATTGATGAACACTGCAGCGACTTCATGACTTTGTCCAAACCATCAAACCACTCGATACTAGTGCCCACGAACATCATCCGGGCAGGAGCTCCTTTCTCGTTGGTTCAACGCAGGTTCGTAACTCGTACATGTTCTTCAAGGAGTCGAACCAAGAACCGGTGAAGTGAATGAGCGGAAATGTGAATTGGTTTGCTCCTGATGGGATGCAATACGGCTGGAGTGGACTTGGTGTGTCTGTCCTTGGACTTCGAGTCTGACCGTCCCATGCGGACTCCCCGGATTCATTGCCCCAGGTGAATTTCAAAAGCACCAGAATTGGAAACAAAAGTAGTGCGATGCGCGACGGGCTCACGTGCGACCTTGTTGATATGCAACCACCACCATCGGACAACCCCGACTCACTCCATACCTCCTTTTTGTCTCCAGGACATTCTCTTAAACAAGCTAGGTCTCCATCTGGCGACAGTCAGCGCAGACCCACTGCGCCTTTCTTGGAGAATACGTTTGGAGACTTTTCTCTTGACACGCTATCCCCTACTGATTTGGGCATTCGCCCTCCGGCTCTTGTGACCCTCCATGAGGTCTCCACTCTTATTGACTCCTGAAAATCTCGGGATGCAACCACCTTCAGCATTGAGGATTGGGTGACCCTCTCAGAACAACTAATCAAAGCTATCTCAGCCCCAATCCCCCAGCTCGACCTTGGGGATGACGATGAACACTCTCGTGCTTTAGTCCATATCTCGGATGCTTTCTGTCATCACATTCCAATGCATGCAGACTGGTCTGGCTATGACATGGACATGTCTCCCTCCCACGCCGAATCTTCATACCATCAGACATCCAACACTCAACCTGTAGCTCCTACTGATGCCATTATGCAGATGCTACAGAAAATGGAGTCTGAAGTTCACTCTCGACTCTCTCGCCTTGAGAACAAATTGAATAATGCATCACGCTCGGATGATTGCGCTGCCAAGACCCCCACTCAAGTTCCCCCTCACACCCTCACAGGTGCTACGTCATACGCTGCCACTGCTGCTCAAGCACCTCAGGTGGCCTCTTCGTTATCGTCGTCCACTCGCCCACCCAAGCAAATGTCCACCCGTCCACCAGAACCTGTTCACTTTGTTGTTCGCTTCCACGGCTCTCCTCCTGCCCCTGCCAATTGAGCTATCCCGAAGATCATCTCAGACAGTATTAATCGTGAACTGGCTTCTATCCCAACAGCAAAGGGTCTACAAGTCATCGGCTCTCATTGGAACAATTCGGGCAACTGCATTCTCACCTTCCCCCATCACACCACGATCTCGCTTATACAAGACCACCTTCCATCCATTCACAAGGCCATGAGCCTGACGGCTTCCCAAACCATCTCTCACGATGCACCTTGGTCTAAGATCATTCTTTCAGGTGTGTTTGCACGCACACATCAGGATGAGCCAGTTTATACTGGCGAAACCCTCAGTGAAGCCCTCCTATGCAATCCGGCCATTTCCAGACTCAACATCATGCAGAATCCTAGATGGGTACGTCCCGCTGAATTTATTGATGGCTTCAAATCGTCTATTACATTTGCCTTCGAAGACCCAGATGGGTCCAACCTTAAATCCCTCCTTAAAACCAATCTATTCATGTTTGGTGCCCCAGTCCATGCTAAGCGTTGGGTTGAGAAGCCTCGCCTGCGCCAATGCACACGCTGCTGGCGCTTAGGTCATCTCATCACCAACTGCCGATCCCCTACCAAATGTCGCATTTGTGGTGACCAGCACTCTGAGGATGCCCACCGATCCAAGTGCACCGCCTGTCGCAAAGAAAACCGCCCCGATTCGAGAACCTGTGACCATCCTGCCCGCTGTGTCAACTGCAATGGAATGCACCCTGCAGATGCACATGAATGTCCTGAACGGCGCAGATTCAACATCCCAGCCATTGCCACTGACTCCACCTTTACTCCTCCCACCCAAGGCCCTTCCATGGAGATATGATCCTACGCCCACTGAACGTTCTCCAACTAAATGTCGCTCATTCGAACGTGTGCATGCATGCCATCCTCAACACCCTTACCGATTTCGACATACTCCTCCTCCAAGAGCCATGGTATGGACGCATTGGAGTGGCCTGTTCATCCACAGACCCGCAAGGGTCTGAAATCAAAGGAACAGTTGCCAACCCAGCGTGGGAGCTATTTATCCCAGAGTCCTCAACCGATGGTCCTCCCCGCGTCGCCACCTTTGTTCGCAAGGGTATCCATTTGCTAGATGCCCGTCCACGCCCAGATATTATCGGGTCCAAAGACATTCTAGCCACAAGCGTTATTTATGGAAACCTTACATGTCTAATTATTAATGTTTATAACACTGGAGCTGGATGTGATGCCATTGCAGTCAATCGCATTTGCAATACTAATTTTGACCCACTTGTTCCCACTGCCATTGCTGGCGACTTCAATCTTCACCACCCAGAGTGGGCACTTGAACAATGTGTCAACCGTTCAACATCAACCTCCGCTACTGATTTTGTTGAGTGGATGATTAGCAATTCTTTTGCTATTGCCAATTCCCACAATATTCCCACATGGTGCGGTCGCACCAACCAAGCTAACTCAATCATTGATCTCTCCCTTTTCAATTATGCTGCTACTGATGAAGATGTTTTCCGCAGCTGGGATTGCTCGGAAGAACTCTCCTTCGACTCGGATCATAATGGCATCACCTGGACCATCCATGCCCCTGGAGAATACTCAGATGCTAACGCTCAATCTGATGCAGGCATCCGCATTGACCCTGCGAAGAAGCAAGAATGGTGTGCAGCTTTCATTGCTGCTATCAACTCCTCCCCCATGCCAGCACAATATCAATCCACGGCAGACATTGACCAGGGTACCCAGACCTTGCTTGATGCTCTCACCTCGTCCACACTTACAACCATGCCCCGACGTACTAATCGGGTCTTACAACATGCTAAATGGTGGAACAACGACTGTGACCAAGCATTTCATAGTCTCCGTCATGCGCCACCTGATGATCGAGCAAATTTATGTTCACATTTTCGGGCGGCAGTCTGTTCTGCAAAGCGTAACTGGGCAGCTGACATAATCAAGAATACACTGCAGCCGGAGGTTTGGAAGCTCTGTTGGTGGGCAACTGGTAGACCAAACCGACGCATTCCCCCAACACACACACCTAATGGACTAACAGTGGACCCAGAGGTGCAAAGCCATGTTTTCGCAACTGCCTTCTTCCCAGACACAGCACCTCAAGTTTCCATCCATCTCCCGGATGACCCCTCCTCTTCCTCCTCGTCAGTTCACCCCGCTCACTCTTGATGAAATTTCTGATGCGCTCCATGAGACTTCCAACAACACTGCGCCCAGCAAGTCCGGCATCACGTGGCGCCTCATCAAGTGGGCGTTCAATATTTGTTCAGCGCAAATCACCTCGCTGTTCAATGCATGCTTGGAGTTTGGACACCATCCCCGCTCACTAAAAACTGCAGTTGTATCTGTGATTCCCAAGCCGCGCAAAGCAGACATGTCTGACCCACGTTCATATCGGCCCATTTCGCTACTTGAATGTCTCAGCAAGCTTTTAGAAAAAGTTATAGCTCGGCGACTGATCTTTGAAGTGGGTAAATTCAATCTTGTCCCTACCAATCAGTTTGGCGGACAAGATAAGTCATCAGTCATTGATGCGTGCCTCTCCCTCACACATGACATACAAGTGGCATGGAAAAACGGCCTAGTTGCATCTGCACTGGCGATCAACATCAAAGGCTATTTCAACTACGTGAATCACGCTCGGCTCACACACACACTGCATCTACTTGGCTTCGCCCCTCAACTGGTCTCATGGCTCCGCTCCTTTCTTCACCAGCGGTCAATCATCATATGCATCAGTAAACACCTTAGTCATCCTATGCCCATTGCGGGCATTGGCATCCCCCAAGGCTCCCCATTATCGCCTGTTCTATCTATTATCTATACTTTTAATGTCCTTCCATGCCTTACCGACATCCCCAACTCTGATCTCAAGGCATATATTGATGATGTACTACTTTTGGCTGTTTCTCATTCGCTTGAAAGTAACATTGACAGGCTCACTCGTGCTTTCAACACAGTCGTCAACTGTCTCGAGGCACTAGGTTTAGACATTGACGCTGATAAAACAGAACTCATTCATTTCACCCGCTCTCGCTCCAATCCTGCCCTCGATCCCCTCATCAATATATCTCCCCCAAATGCACTTGCACGCACTGTCAGACCCTCGCCAGTTATGCGCTGGCTTAGCGTTTTCTTTGATCGCAAACTCTCATTCAAGAAGCATGTGGAGACTATGGCCACTCGCGCACTTTCTACAATCTCCGGACTCCGCATCCTTGCCAATTCCATCCGAGGTCTCAGTGTCCTCAACGCACGCCTCCTCTATAAAACAGTTGTCCTCCCTATACTCACCCTTGCCTCTCCAGTTTGGTTCACAGGTACAGTGACTTGCAAAACTGTTACAATGTTTGGTATTTTTTCAGTGTACAAATTATGGTGCCTGTATGCGTGGGAATCACACTTTATGTTGGTGAGAGATATTGGAGGGCAAACCCCTGGCTACATGTGGACACTTGGGTCACGTGATTTGGCCCAGGGGATGTGAAGATATGACTATTTTAAGACAAGGATACCATTGTAACAGTTTTGCAACTATTGATATGGATAGTAGGATCTCAGTCAAATAAAAGGATAGTTGCTGTTACTTGTTAATATAATTAGAGATATACATAAAAACATTATGTCTGAGTTTGAATTTAGTCCCATGCTTCTTTTTTCTCAACCATTACCACCATGAGATCTCTCTCTACCACTCAAAAGAATACCATCCTCTCTCAGCTTGATGCTGGTCATTCTATCTGCTCTATTGCCTCTACAACTGGTATCAGCACTGCTACTATCTCCAGACTTCATTCCAAGGAGCATTCTTCCTTACAAAAGTCCACTGGTGGTCATCCAGCCAAGCTTTCCTCTGCCAATATTCACCATGCTATCCATCTCATCTCCACTCAGAAGGCAGAAACTGCTGTTCAAGTGACCAAATCTCTTTCAAATATTATCAATCAACCTCTTCATCCAAGTACCACTGGCCACTACCTCAAAAAGCTGGAATGAAGGCTGTAGTCAAGTCCAAACACCCTCTACTGTCTGCCAAACATCGCAAAGCCCACTTAGATTTTGCCTATGCTCATAGAGATTAGACTTTGGAGGACTGGAAGTTGGTCATATAGTCTGATGAAACCAAGATTAATTGCCTAGGGTCAGATGGTCACAAATGGGCTTGGAAAAAGTCAGGAGAGAGGCTTAGTGACAGATTGGTACAAGGAACTGTCAAGTTTGGTGGAGGTTCCTTGATGATGTGGGGCTGTATGACCTGGGAAGGAGTTGGCTATGCTGCTAAGATTAATGGTAGAATGGATGGGGATCTTTACCTTCAAATTTTGAAGGATGAACTTCAGAATTCCCTGGAGTTTTATGATCTTAATCCTTCTGATGTCATCTTTCAGCAAGACAATGACCCTAAACATACCTGCAAAAAGGTCAGGGAGTGGTTAGATGACCAGGAATTTAGGACTATGGTATGGCCTGCACAATCTCCTGACCTTAATCCCTTGGAACATCTCTGGCATCACCTCAAAAGAAGGCTTGTAGAGCATGAGCATCTCCCTAAGGGAATGGAGGAGTTGTGGAGAAGGATTGAGGAGGAATGGAACAAGATACCAGCTGAGGTGTGTCAGAAATTGATTGAAAGCATGCCTAGGAGGATTGAGGCAGTAATTAAAGCCAAAGGAGGTTATACCAAGTACTGATATTTGTCAATACCTTAATTATTATCAACAGTTGCAAAACCGTTACAATGGTATCTCTGTCTTAAAATAGCCATATCTTCACATCCCCTGAGCCAAATCACGTAACTCAAGTGTGTATGTGTAGCCAGGGGTTGGCTCTCCAATATCTCTCACCAACATAAAGTGTGATTTCCATGCATACAGGCACAATAATGTGTACACTAAAAAAGTACCAAACATTGTAACAGTTTTGCAAGTCACTGTATTTGACAGAAAACCCTCATTAAACCTTTGGAGCGCGCCCAAGGTGAGGGACTCCGTTGGTTTCTCGGCGCCTTTCGCACCTCTCCCATCTCCGACATGCACCATATTGGCACAATCCTCCCAATTCATATCCTTCTGCAATGCCTCTCTACAAACGCAGCCACCCGACTACGAACTCTGCCAGTCTCTTCTCAAGTACTAATGCGCGCCCCACCCAATTGGGAAGAACATTCATCAAGTGTACCTATCCCCCTCCCAAATGTTGTCTCATCTAAGTCCAAACCAGCTACTATTATACACCACCTTACCAGTCTTACAGATCCCACTGCAGAACGCCTTTTTCCATATTATACCCCTCCATGGTCTTGCCAACACCCCTGGGGCAACCGTCTCTGTAAAACCATCCCAAACCCTCAGATGACGCAGCACGAGCGCATGGAATACATCCGCTCCTTAAAAAATCGCATTAATGGCTTTCATCAAGACTCCACCACACTCCTTATTTTCACCGATGGCTCAAGACGCCGCGCTTCGGGTCACCGCCGCACAGGTGCTGGATACACCGCCTTTCTAGAAGGTCATGAGGTCCGGACAGGGTCCTGGGGTTTAGGAAGACATGCAGGTATCTATGACGCCGAAATGTTCGCACTGGCAGGCAGTGCAGGTGCAGCAGCTCGTATCCTCACGCAATGCCCGCACATCAAACATCTTATATTTTTATCAGACAACCAAGCTGCCATCTCCTCCATCACAGACACCACTGCACACCCAGCCCAAGGTGCATCCATTCTATTCCATCGTCACATGGATAGCCTTCTTAGTACCCTGAATCCTTTTGACGTTGAACTCATCTGGATCCCAGGTCATAAAGGCATCCTTGGCAATGAACGTGCGGATAGTATAGCCAAAGCTGCTGTCAATCATCAACCCATCTTTGCGTCTACCATTTCTTGGGCTTGTGAGAAGGCCAAATCCCGCGCCCTCAAAGCATGGCATACTGAATGGGCCTCTCGCTCACACACCAATCTTGCTGCCACCGCTCTAACCAATCCCCCCTCCACTAAACTGTCACCTTTTCACCGGTTTTTTAATGGAACCCGAGCAACCCACTCACATGTTATTCAAACACTCCTCGGTCACTTTTTCTGTGGCGAGTACTATGCTCGCTTCGTCCCAACTGAACCAGTATCCTGCCTGTGTGGCGAACCTCAACAAACGCACGCTCACATACTCACAGAATGTCCTGTCTATGAGGCATACCAATACCATCTATGCGCCATCTCACCCACACTCACTCTGCCGGTCATACTTGGTACCAAATCCGGCCTTGAAGCGCTGGCAAAGTTTGTCTCTGAATCTCATGCTTTCTCTAAGGATGTCCCTGGCAGTTTTGAAGACCATGGTTGATTTCTACTGTTTCCTTTTGCCTTTTTGAACATTCTACGCACATATCAATTAGCTAAAACTTCTCTTATCATAACATTGACCCGTTCATGCATTAGTCCTACCCCGTACATCTCACATTATACCTCACTTTCATGCAGGTTCAGAGCTTGCGACCGCTATTTGTCTTAGGCACATGATGCGGTATATAAATGTATTTAAAAAAAAAAAAAAAGACGGGCTCACGTGACGTTTGAAAAATAATACAATCAAGGTTTAGATTAAGTGAACACTATAATCCTACGTCCTTGCCAGTCTATGATGAAGATAATCTATCAACATTCAAATAACTGTATGTTGTGCAGTGGTGGTAAAGTAGTAGTGAGAATGCGAAACCATTCACAAAAGATCATTGATGTCCGCTGAGCCCCCAAGAGCTGCAGTGCACCAACTTCCATCGTTATAGGCCCAAGATTGTTCTGTTTTACACTTTCCCTTTCTAATCATCTCTAGCTCGGACGGAGAGATGCCGAACTCCAAGCAGTCCACCCGCGGAAACAGGTGCCTCCCACACACGTATCGTGTTATCATCTGAACATGATGCAAACATGCGCTTATTGCGGGGGTTCCAGGCTACAGAATTCACACTTCCCAAGCCGTGACCTTCCAGTACCTCTAGAAGTGTACCCGTGTCGCGATGCCAAACATAGACCTTGCGATCTGGAAATGTTTTGTGAGTACGAACTAGTAGGACGCTATGAACGTCGTTATACCTTCACTCCCACTAATGACGAAGTTGCCATCGATGCCACCAAAGCAACTGCGGATGACATAGTGACCCTGTCGTAGTCCAGTGAACTTACGCACAAGCTTGAACTCTTCCAAGTCCCACAAATGTATTTCCTTTGATGCATGGTCAGTGATATGGTTACTTTGATACAAGAAAGAGGGTAGTCACATCTGGAGCGTGATGGATTAACGCATACCGAGAATCCTCGGAAATACTCACACTAGTAAGTTCACCCTCCATGTGAACAGATCTGTGTGCAAGGATCGATAAACAATGATGCTGAAACAGACTTGCTTGGAACATACAGCTCAACCCGTCCCGTCTTGAGATCGTAGATGATCATCCGATTATCTGGTAAACGCGGCCCCACTACATTGCTGTTGCCATCGGATACAATAGGTGGCGATTCGTCCCGGACGTTGGCACGAGCCAGCGTCCCCAACGCTGGAGGAGGGCTATATCCCATCCCAACAGCGACCAGGCGTCTCATGTCAGGAGTTACAGTAGCGTCAGTGACACGTATAGCTAAGTCATTCCATGAATCCCTTAGTTCGCCCTCCATGTCCTATTAAAGATGAGGTGAAGGCGCGATAACACAGACCTACAGTAAGCATACCCATAATATGATCTTGCGGTCAAGGCTACCTGACATGAACCCTGAGCCATCGGGTAGCCATGCCAAGGAAGACACCGTCTCAGCATGATTCTCGAGTGTCTTCATCAGAGCTCCAGTCTACAGCTCATGAGTACCGCAAGGCAAGACATAAGAATTTGAAGTTAACCTTTGCGTTCCATAGCAAAATGAGGTGATCTGCAGACGTAGATAATATAGAGTCATCCAGCGACCAAGCCAAGCAACTAATATAATATGGGTGATCGCGCAAGATGAATTCCGCTATACTATCACGAGACGATGGTTCTGTCTCGAGCTGCAGGATAAAATTAGCATGGTAGATGTTGCGAGTCAGTCCAACTAACACCAATGCGCCAAATAATTGCAGTCTTGTCTTTACTTGCGCTTGCAAGACGAGTACCATCGTGACTCCAGGCCACGTTCCACACCTCGTCTGAATGGACTTCGAGGATGGTAGTTGTCTTTCCAGGGAATGATTCCTTGTCACATATGTAGTCACTAAATAGTGAGGGTGACGATGGATCCACAGGTGAGCTGTGGTGGCGGCATCGATGTTGTGGAATCATGGTCGAGGAAGGCATATGATCTGCTAAGTAAGACGTCAATGGTTGAATAAAACACATAGCAGTACAGAAAGGTTTTCCATCTCATACCGACATTGTAGATCATCAAGAAGTTGTCGTCGTGAAATTCCCGACACTCCATCCCAAGATGCACGTCGGTGCAGGTCTTGTGGATCTGAACGCATCATCAAGCTAGACGGATGATAGTTACCACGAATGCACAGTATGAAGATATATTTGTTAAAGAGCGCCTAGATAATACGCGGAATCCCTCCCGTTCTGAGTCTTCTGACGCAGTACTGCCAGTGTAAGGAACCAGATCAATCCGCAGTACCTGCAGCGCAATGGTGGGTTTCGGCGCACAGGCCCATCTATAAAACACCCCAGTTCTCACTCAGTAAATATTAGTACTAGTGGAAAAAGTTTGATGTATTACAATGCTTACGGTCCAGTGATGCAGCTTGCCATTCCAAGATGGTGCTGCGGTCAAACTATAATCACAGCTCAATCATAAATTTTCGAACAAAATACAGCTTACACTGGATATCATTCGTATGCATTTATATTACAAACACAGCCTTGCTTGCTGCGAACTCAGCGCGGGGATAGATCTTATCTAATGTAGGCGACAATTAATGCTCCGATTGTATCGGAGGATTTAAAATTCCGGATCTGGCAGCGGCTGAAGGTGAAAGCTTCTAGGAGCAAGTTTACGAACAATGATCATCAGCATGCGCAGTCGAAATGAACTTGTAAGGTGATGTGCGTAGAAGGAAATCTTTACCTAGTTGCAACATGTTGACCAGGGCATATACTTGAAACAACGAGTCAGAACGGTTGTTTACCAAACTGGAAGACAAAGAATTTAAGATCGTTCCTAAAGCGACCCTGATCATGTATTCCGGATATACCTGTGCACGTCTTCCGAAACAAAACTCAAGACACCCTCACCGTATCAGATTCGTCTATACAAAGACACCAGGCCATCTTCGTCTCCGTCAAGCCGTACGCGTAATGTTCGAAAAACCACGTCGACCAGGTAATGACTTGATCTGGATTCTGTATCTCCCGAGTCTAGACCAGCAAACTACAACTACATCTCTGACGAGTAATACGAACTTATGTAGCATTCTTCACAATCCACTCCCTAATAAATGTACTGCTCAATTTTGTCTGCTTCAACATCTCCATATCCTCATGGTCTAGCTTTTCGCTTTCTGAAGAAATAACGTCGATGACGAATGTACGGAGGGGAGGTAATGACTCGGCGGAGCGTTTGTTGTCAACTGTATGAGTGTCAGTAAATGATTCCAGAAAACCGTCGAGGTACCCACTCGAGGCTGCGCCAGGCAGGGTCTCCATGCTGACCACCAGCGCCTGAATATTAGGATCCCAACCAGTAGGACCATACACATCCCGTAATGGGACAATTTCATATTCAAGGTCAGGGCGGAAGAGCTGCAAGAAAGAGCGTGTCTTTTCCATGCGTACGGCCATTGACTCTAAGACATTCTTATTCGATTTATTCCTCAACAGCTCGTCGTCTCGAGGATGAATTTAGTCGCGGGAGCGACAGGTTGCAAGGTATTATCATACCTGTGACACCGATAATGACCTTAGTACTAGCTATCCAGGCTGCCATACTGAGCAGGATTTTGTGTCCTGCATGCAAGTGATCAAAAGTGCCACCAAGAGCGACGACGGGGTATGATGACGGGGAAGCATCACAGTTGGGAGGGACGCATACGGAGTGTTGCAGATGCGCTTCGGTGGTTTGATCTGGAACGACAAAGACTTGGGGAAGGGTCTTAATAGAGTCAGGGAGATGGGGCACAGGGGGGTCTTGATAATTCCACCATGAGAGATGTGTAAGAAATGAGCGGATTAGATGGACGCACCGTCCTGAATTCGAAAGCACATATCCATACCATTCCCAAAATTACTTGGGAAACTCTCTGAAGGGTCTTTTAGCACTACGCTAATGTCTAGTAAGACCTTTCCCAAATCCTGAGCTGCCTTGGTTGCTTTGACATAGACATATGTCAAGACCCTTTGGACATGATCCCACTGGACGTGGTGGATGTTGATTCTCCTGTATGGAATAACTGAGAAACCAAGACAATGATCAAGGCTTCTGTAGTAGCCGCGGTTACAGAAGCGATTGCTGGGCCTAGATGATGGGGGACGCCGATGTCCTGTAGATGGGCGAACAGGACAGTACGCTTAATACCGCTCATACTAGAAATTACGCTCGCAGGATGCTACAAAGCAATGTCTTGAAGCAATGCCTTTGATGTTTCTCATTCATTGGTCAGTGATGGCGAACTTTGATGACACGATCGTGGTCACTGCTCCAGATGTGAGAAAATAATTCCTATTTTAATCCATACAGCAAGCGTGAGAAACAATTTCTATTTCCAACCCTCACATTGTACACGACGCGTTAGCAGTACACGGACAACGTTGACGTCGACGCTCTCAACATTCTACCCGAATCTCACACCTTCCTTTCTCTATATCGTGCTTCCCGTCCTCGTGAGTCGTGGTCTTCAGAGATATTCAATATTAACCAGAGTTGCTCCAAGTTGCATTTTATAGAGCCACCAATTAATAACAGTGGGCCGCTTCTGGTCACTTGTTAAATAATATTTCCATGGCTTCGTCACCACGGGTTTCACTTTCTTTCTCACCATCTTCCTCTGTCAATACTCCAAAGAAGCACCGTCCTACTCACTTACCATTACCGTCGTCAAATTTCAGCGCTGCCCCTGTACAGCGCCTTCAGGACAGCGCGCAGACTCTTCAAAGGTCTGCAAGCTTGGGTTCAAAATCATCAAGTCCGCACAATCGTTCCATATCTAATGCGGCTAGTTTCAAACCAGCTTTTTCGGCTCGTGTCACCCGAGACTACCCCTTGTCATCTCCTCCGACTGTTACCACTTTTCAAGTACCTCAAGTCCCAATTCAAGTACAACTCATGCAGGTGGCATTCTACCCTCCTCCTCATTCTTTCACCCTTCCAGACCAGTCCATTCTCGTCCCTCATCATCCATATCCCTGACCTCTAATGATATCCTTCCTAATTTCCATTCGGTTCCTCTAGATCAACATCCTTTATCTAACTTGACTGGCCGTGTCTCTCACGAATCTGATCTGAGGAGCTATGGCGATCCTGCTTCTATAAGAGACACAAATCGTCAGCTATCCAGACGGCTAAAGCAAAGTCGTGAACCTCTACTTCCCCTCAACAACAAGCAGGTCATTGCAAGTGCTAGCGCTCCCGCGCGCACTTCCATGCACCTAGATCCTTCCTACAAGATTACTAGTTCAAACCGAATGCGAAACAGCTTCGAACGCGTGTTCCGCGGCCTCAGCTTTGATAGCATACGGAGATCTAGCAGTAGCCTCGGCCATACTTTGAGTCCCCGCTTATCTTACGCGGAAGAGCACGCACCTTTCCCTTCTGTCGATAACTTATCACCCCCTCCACATCGAATAAAACCTCCTC
This sequence comes from Suillus cothurnatus, assembly GCA_016758765.1. Lineage (NCBI taxonomy): Eukaryota > Fungi > Basidiomycota > Agaricomycetes > Boletales > Suillaceae > Suillus > Suillus cothurnatus. The sequence goes on along the minus strand of JABBWL010000004.1, from coordinate 556,695 downwards.
CTTCCCCGCAGCTCATTCGCATTGATCCCAGCGACTCTCGATCATTCTCTCCCACTCCAAACCATGTCTTTATATCAGTCCCTCCTGATAATCATGCCCCACTCTCTGCGATGCCCACTGTTCCTATGCAACGCGTATACCAGCGACATCCATCAAACAATCGATTCTTCTGCAGTGGCCGGCTGCTTACAGGTGGCGATTCTCCTTGGGCTTTTATTGCGTCTCTGACACTCGTGCTTGGTCTATCTGGTGTCTGGTTTGGAACAACCTGTGTATGGTATTGGCATAATGCAAGTCCCGCTGTCGCGGCGGTGGGAGCATACATGACCTTGTTGACTATATCCTGCATGCTGACTACGGTGTGTAGTTAAAGTCATTCGCGACGTCACTGCTCACTCAATAAATTTAAAGGCCTGTCGTGATCCTGGCATCTTACCTCGTAATCTAGATCCAGAACCACCTTTCCCTCCTATGTCGCCTTCAGATGATGCTGTCAGGCAACCATTGCCTCGGGATCTCAAGGTACGCGATGACTCGTGAGTAATTGTCCTCTAGTAAGCCGATGCGTATGATGAACACGCATGGTCAGTGTGCGCATCAAATACTGCTCAACGTGCAAAACGTATCGTCCACCCCGCTCTAGTCATTGCAAAATGGTACGTGGTATTGTTATCTTCATAATGAACTGTTACACAACTTCTGGTAGTGCAATAATTGTGTCGATGGGTGTGATCATCATTGTCAGTGGGTGAACAACTGTGTTGGACGACGCAATTACACCTTTTTCTTTGCGTTCCTGGTGTCTGCTGTGAGTACCTTAAATTGCCTTCCGAGTATAAGAGTAATATTTCTTAGGTGTTGACGCTATGCATCGTAATCTGTACATCTGCCTTACACCTCTATCTTCTCACTCGTCGAGATGGTATCAAATTCATTAGTGCGTTGAGGGAAGGCGCAGGTAGTGCTGTGGCATTCTCGTTGGCTATCACTGTTGTATGGCCAGTCACAGCCCTCCTTGTCTACCACATGAGGGTGAGCTGCAAACGTTTCTTCCCATACGCAGTAGTTCGCTCACTAGTATGTTTGATACAGCTATTATTGCTGAACATTACCACTATTGAACAAGTAGGTCGCTGACATGAACAATACCTTGATTTTACTGATGGTGTGACCACAGATTAGAAACCAAGCACACAAATCTCTTGTGCCAGGTCCTGCTCCTCCCAACCCATTTTCATATGGCTCATGGCGACACAACCTCATGGAAGTGTTGTGCCGACCAGCAGGATTTTCATGGCTCGATGCTCATGCTCCTGTCACTGAAGACAAGCGGCGGATAAACCCTGGTCTTGAAGATGCTAACCCGAGGTGGGAAGAGACGGATACTAGAAGGGCCGCGGAAGAAATCATCGCGATTTGAATTTGGAAGCACTTCTGTCCCATTCTACTTTTACCATTCAAATTTTGACTTGCACTGCTCCACCTGGATGTGTGTGAGTCTCGTGCGGCGGGGCGTCATCGTATACCCTCGAGTGTGAGCATGGTGGAAAAGGATGATTTTTGACCGCACGGAGGCCCGAAAGTCCATGGGTGTGCCAGGTTTGAAACTTCCATTGTGAAATGTTGGTAGTATGAACGCGTTTCAAAATGGATTTATGGCATGTGGATTCCTGACAGCCTGAGAACATGGTCACTGTCAACATGTACGTATACTTAACTCTAACGTTAAGATGGCAGTGTCATGGGTAGACAAAATTGAGTCAGCGGAAGTGTCGTATCGTGTGGACGGCGACCGTCTCGCGCACATGGTCTTGAGTAATTTTCGTAAGGTACAAGAATAGCCAAGTAAAGAGGCCCTCGATCAAGAGTCGATGGCCAGAGACTCAAATTGTATCGGAGACTGAAAATGATGACACGGCACTCCATGCCATCACCCTCATACTCGCATCTCAAGTTGTCAACCCCTCACCCGTGTGTTTAGAAACGCATTCAAGGTGCGAAACCAACCAATTTGCAGTTGGACGTTATGTCCCACTAACGTTGGAGTTGTTCGGTTTTCAGACGTTTAGTCACCGGTTCTCTGGTCCTTTGTACGTATAACCTTCGGTTGTATGCCATTTTGGTGCAATTCAGGCTGGCAACAGGAGCAATAATTATAACCGGTTAACGAATGGAACCTGCTACGGTACGAGACACAGCAAACGACTCGCAGTCAGTGCCGCAGCAGCCGAACCCACAATCTGCAAAGCCGTCCTCCAGAAAGACACGGCAGAAGAAACAAACAAACTCTTCGGAATCTTCGCGCCCCGCGCCGAACTCATCTAACTCCCGCCGACAACCAGGCCGTCGGAGCAATAACAACGTTACTAGTACAGTCGAAAATCCTCAAACAACAACGAGTACTGGTATGGAATTATTCCTCAAACATTTTTGATCCTAATATTCACATGCTTTATTGCTCCATTAAGCCGCTCGGCCTGCTACTGATCAGCATCAACAAGAAGCTGCGCGTTTTCGAGGCATACCGCTCCCTTCTTATCCAGCTCCCCTTCATTACATGATGAATCACAATTACCACCCCATGAACCCTTCCCCTTTCACCCAACAACACCCTTCCGGGGGCTATGCCCCAACCAGCACCGTTAATGGTGCGACTGGCCCTGGTATTCCTAACCACTCATCTCAGTATTATCCTATGCACCCGACATATCCTCCCGCCCCACATGGCTATGCACCGTATTATCCTCAACAAATGATGATGTATGGTGCACCCCGCTCCGGTACGTCAGTGCCGGAACAGCCTCAGCCGCCCAGCGCGCCATCTCCCATACCAGCCTCCGCCCCTGCGACAATTGGTAAGCGGAAAAGAAAGTTGGAGCCCTCGCGCAAGGTAACTGTGGAGAAAGATTCGGATCAAGAAGGTCCGTCAGGGAGCGATGTCCCTATAAAACGAACCACTCCCACTGCTACTACGCCGACTGCGTCTGATTCGAAGAAACGTACAAAAACACAAAGGGCTTGTGATAGCTGCAGAAGTCGCAAAATAAGGTGCGGTTGGGTTTTTCTCTTGGTTTGTTGGACCCACCCACTCACTTTCTATATTTCTTCAGATGCGACGTTCTTGCGGAGTCGGAACCTCCACTGTGTCAACACTGCAAGCAATATGGGTTTGAGTGCACATTCTTCCTGCCCATAACAGAAACGCGTTTCAAAAAGAAAAAAATGGAAGAAGAGGCCGCAGAAAAAGAAAAGGAGAAGTCCACGGATACTCGACGAAATACGTCGTCTCCTCAAGTTGAATCTCGGGATCGAAGAGTTTTCGGTTCGTCTTGAATTATATATCGTAGTTTTTTGGTCTAATTTTGTTCCAGGACCGACAGCTGCTATACATCTTCTGCATTCACAACCTACAATTTCTTCCCGGATCTACGAGTCTTATGACCAACGTTATCACCACACTTGGGAAGTATCAAAAAACGGCGACGGCGTAATCTCCGTCCAAAATGTTCCAGAGGACGAGAAACAAGTCTCTCATCCAAAGCCCATCGATTTGCGACTTGAACCTGAAGTCCTCCAAAACCTTGTTAATGCTTATTTCAAAGAAATCGCTCCTCTCTTGCCTGTTGTATCGCAAGAAGAATTCTTGGCAAATCCTTCCCCTTCCCCCATTCTCTTGTACTCGATGTGCCTGGTTGCTGCTGCAAGGAGGGAGGTGCCGCAGAGTGTCTTTGACTCCATTCGATATGCGGTTAATGGCGTGATCAAGGCTGAAGATGTTTTGTCTACGGCCTCCATCGCGAACGTGCAAGCCCTGCTTATTCTTAGTATGATGGGTGATAGCCATTCTCAATTCGTTCCGAATGCTCTTTCGGCACTCTGGATTCGGTTGGGTACGGCGATACGGATGGTAGGTTTTTGTGTTGTGCTGAATTGTTTTGGTTGTGATTGAGCGTACCAGGCTCAAGACTTGGGGCTTCACCGAGCAGAGTCCGTCAAACAGAGCGTCGAGCTGCGAAGACGTTTGTGGGGTGCATGTGTCATATGTGACAGATGGTATGGAGATATCGGGACGAGTCTATCAAACACTGACTGTTTTTGAAGGACAAGCTTGACGTATGGTCACCCGTACATGATTGATGTGCAAGACTGCGATGCTAGGCTTCCTTCGTCCGGCGATCCCAATGATTTATACATGGATGAGCTCGTCAGGTTGAGCGTCATACTGGGAAGGGTGCTCAAAACCATTTACAGGTTCGTAATTATATCTTTGTTATGACTGTAGGACTCACTTGCGCGGCTGTCTGTAGCCCGTCCGGCCTGATGTTCACCACAGATGATATGCTGTATAGTTTACTGTCCGACCTCGAGTCGTGGAAGAAAAATCTCCCAGAGAACCTACAGTATTGTGGTTCTGACACACCTCAAGATGCCGGTACGTGATTGCTTACTCTTACTGGTTCTCGATGAAGGTCTAATTATAATACCCCAGGGCTCTTGCACCTATTGTACTGTTCTGTGTGCATGATTTTCTGGCGGGTCTTTATGCGCATATCCTATGCCTGCCCTGCGCATTTGAAATTTGGGTTAACCGTCGAGACATGGACTTCTTTAGTTCAACTGACCAGCGAATCCATCGACTGGCTCGATACTAACGAACGAATGTATGACGTTTGGCTATTAGTCCCTTACGCGGCAACGTCCTGCGCACTTGTCCAGGTTTGTGCTCTTGTGATTCGTATAGTTCTGCGCTAATTATGTTGTAGTATCATACATGGGCAAGGCGGCAAGATGCTGAAGCAGCTACTAAGCTTAGAAAGCTTCGGGATTGCGTTCGGAGATGGGAAGGTTCGATTTCCCCCGACCACATGTCTGCCCGACGAAAGGTAGCCCCCCAGTTTCGGATAGCATCTTTCGGCATCATTGATTGTTTTGTATTTCAGACAGCCGAGATTATTGCTCTTCTGTATGAGGCCACTCAGGGTCCACCTCTGCCTCTTGATCAACCGCCGCCTCTGAATCCCACGGGCGGCGTAAAGGGTAAACGTGCCTTGAGTGGTCTGGAGTATAAGAAGGATCCTTCGCGTCCTGGTGGAGGATTCTTTGTTGCGCATGGTGAAGCTCGCAGTGGTGATTATGAGGATGTACCTCGGGGCACGATCGTGACGTCATCTGATGATGAAGCGGAAGGTTCGTCTGTTTGTAGCGACTAGAATCCATAGACAGAGCTAAGCGATTGTTCGCTAGCAGTGGCCACCGAGAATGCGCAGCGATGCGGGTCGTCGATGGTCACTATAACCCCACTTCCGTCTGCGCGTGGTGATGGGGCTAGCTTCCCTAATATGAACCCTGCTTTGAATAGTGTCATGAGCGACACATCTAGTAGCGTGCAAGTTCTTAACGTGCTTGACGTTCCGCAGGCGTCGAATACGCTGGAGCAATTCGCGATGGCTGATGTTGGCCTCCTTGAAGGCATCCCTGGAGGTATGTTTGACTGGGGTATGTCCTCTGTTTAAATCTAAAATACGTGATGGTGTTTAAATTGGGTGTCAGGTCAATGGGACTCGTTCTTCTCTCGATTCGTAGGGGGACAACGACAAACAGGAATCAACACGTCATCGATGGTTCAGTCTCAGACTCATAGTTAACATGGACACGGCATTCCGCATGTCAATCATCATATTACGGTTCCGAAGTATGCAGAAGTTTTTTTATTGTAGACTCTTTTCTTTTTACTTTCGTTTCGCTAGTGCGTGTTTTTGTGATCTGTACAAACCTGCGAACTTTGGAATGACATACATACGCCACACTGTATCTATTATCTATTATAATAATATACACGGTTGATGCCATGGTTGAATGTGTGAAATAAATCTGAATTAACTTTGTGTAAAGGGTGCGATCGTCGATCATGACAACCTCCCCTGCAGTGGTCAAAGCTCAGTTTTTGTGTCGAAAAACACATACTTGTATATCCTACAGCTCAGCGCTCAGCGCTCAGCGTCCAATTTTCGATGGGCTCACTGGTTGGGATGAAGTGAGGAGGGCGTTGGCTACTAGCGCTGAGCGACCCTGACACGTATAGACCATTTTGGTACAGAAGAGAAGCAAGTCCCCTTGCGGCGGATCACTCCCATGATATCACTACATGGCCAGAGCAACTCTTTAACTTTCCTCTTGTAAGATCCCAGGAGGGTCTAAAAAAATAGAGAGTTGGAATGAAACCATTCTTGGTCGGAGCACCAAATATCAAGCGATAGTGAGATGTTTTCTTCCGAAACTTCCATGTCATCGTTAACAGTGCATACTACTACTACTAGACTATCATAATAACCGCTGGCCGTTTTACATCACTAGTGGTGCTCTCTTATGGCACAAATTGCCAGCGATTCTCCAAAGCAACTACCGAGAATCTCACAGTTCCTTCCTACCGTAAAATGTTCAAGTTGCTTGCAACCGGTTCCGCTCGCTGAGCTCGGTGACCACGTATGTTCACCAGAACCTCCTCCTACCTTACTGTCCCTTCAGAAACCGCCCATGTCGCCAAAATCAACAAACTCCCTTCTACCACAGAGGTTACAGAATATTCTTGTTTCTAATAAGGCCGGAGCGTTACAACAGCAACAATCCGTGACTTCCCGCACCCCGCCCCCTCATGCTCAACCACCCAGGTCTTCTCAACATGATCCTTTTCAGCGAATGCCCCCAACTTTGCATTATAATCCAGGTACTACTTGCGTCAACAGCCCAGCTAGTCCTCCAATACCACAATCTATTCTTAATGGAGGAACATCCATTAATAAGCCCCATGTTCGTTTTCCAACCCAATCTGCTCCAGAGCGTGTCACTCCTCCCGTTCGAATCGCAACTCCTCCCGTACCCACCAGGACCCCCACTCCCTCAAACACGGGAAGCGTTAGTTCCAGATCACCCCTTAGTGTGTCATCTTTTCCCAATCCTTTTGGAGATGACACACGTCAGTCGGGCGCATCTGACCCTGTAGTGGGCCGCTCAGGAGCTGCATCACCAGCCCGAAGAGATAATGTTCCCGTTATCCCGCAGGCGCCGCTCCCAACGTCTAGAACAAGAAGACCATCGAATGCCTCTTCCCACACTTATATTATTCCACCGAGCCTCACCCCACGTCCGTCATTTGATCGCTCACGTACATCTTCTACTCTCACATCTAGGCCATCGCTGGACAAGCCTCGGCCTTCTTTTGAGGCTTCTACTAGACCTTCATTTGATGCACAACGCCCTTCCTTCGACGTATCTCGACCCCACCATCCTCCCGATGCACGACCGCAGCCTGTGTCGGTCCCGCGTCCACCGCGAAGTACTTCGACACTTCCTCCATCAGGGGGTGCACCCTCTCCGTCGTCTGCCCCTCCGCCGCCGGCCACCCGCTCGCCAGTGCCAGATAGTGAACGTAATATTGACACAAAATGTGGAGGTGAGGCTGGTATGGCTGGCGTTGGACGGAGAGGATTTGCAGCTGTGGCACGAGCTGCGATGGTAGCTACATCTCATACTCACCCTGGCTCTGGTTTACAGAAGGATGCATCTCCTGTGATGGATGGTCGTCGAGCAAATGCTCCCAAGTATCTGGACCTGAACACTACCATGAACCATGTCATACGAGGTGAGCGCCTTTCTCTGACTATCTTTCTTATCATCTTTGGTGTTTATATTCCTTCGTCCCATATGTAATTATGGGCCCACCTATTCCATATCATTGTTTTTGCTGCATTGGACTGTATAATAAGCTTCTTCTACCTTTCAAAAACTTTTGCATAACTGTTGGATCCTACTTTTATTATTCGATAAATACTCATTGATTCTACCTTCGCAGCCGCAATGACACCCCCACTCTCTCCACACTCAGCATACTCTCATTCACCTGTCTCACCTCATCCTGTATCGCCGTTATCGCCTCTTCACAACACACCACCGGCCACTGTGCAGTTTCCGAAGACACTGTCAACATCTCCTCATGACAAGGCCGGAGTACAGTTCCTCTCATCATCCCCAAATCAGAAACTCGCTCCTCTTTCGTCATCGCCCGCTGACATTCACATCGTTACTCCCTCACGATCGCCCTCACCCATTTCGAATCCTTTCTCGCGACGCTTTAGCGGGGAAACCGTGAATTCATCACCGTTTGCAGCCGTTCCTGTCCGCCTACCATTTCTCGACGCGTTTGATAAGGAACCTGTGAACCACAGTTGTGATGATTCTGACGACGAGAGCGTATATACGACACATACGGCCGAACCAGGAAGGGGTCATAGAGGCGGCACGGAACCCATGTCCCCGTCGACTGATTCAGAAGCAGGGCTGGCCTATGCGGATGATTCTGACAACGACACGCCTGTGGTGATGCCACTCGATATACGCAAGTCAAATGCAGTATCTGGGGTCAACAAGGTTCAGTTTCCAAGGATCGAAGATAGGCATCAGTCTTTCACAGTTCGAAAGCCCTCATCGCGGAACGCTTCAGCTTCGTCTGTTCATACTGCATCCACCTCGCAAACCGTCGGTGCTAGTCCCAGCCGCACGCGTAGTGCTTCGGCTGCTACTCACACGACAACACGATCTGCTGGAGCGTTGGAACGTGCAATGGAAACGTTGATCGAGGAAGGTGCATCCGTCTCAGTCCTCGCTTCAGGTTCAGTCCTCGCCTCAATGGCTGGACCCTCCGGGAGTCGCGCTTCGGGAAAGCCCAATCGGTCGAATACAGTACCAGGCCCTGTATCACCGGAAAACAGACCACCGAAGCTACCAGCGCGGTCCCATACGAGCCCGCACCATCCGCATATTCATTCCGAACGCGTAGGTATAACGGGTCAAGTCGCGCGAATAGGGTCCAAGGCAAAGAAGATCCGCATTTGTGCGAGCTGTGATACGAAGGTCGATGATGGGAGGTGGATTCAGATGGACGGCGGGAATATCCTGTGTGAGCGATGCTGGAAGAACATGTACCTTCCCAAGGTATGTATCATGTGGCTGATTGCTGTTTCCATGTAACAAGTTTCATCATAGTGCCGCCGGTGTAATCTTCCCATCGAGAAGCAGGCCGTGTCGTCTTCTGACGGTCAACTGAAAGGCAAATATCACAGGGATTGTTTCAATTGTCACATCTGTCAGGTGAGTTGTGTGGTCTTTACAGCTGTGGTTAGGATTCGACTGTGTCATCTTGCAGAAACCGTTCCCAGACAAGGAATTTTACGTGTTTGATGGTAAACCACTATGCGCATACCACTACCATGAGGCGAATGACTCCCTCTGCGCCTCAGTCTCATGTGGCCAGCCAATAGAGGGTCCGTGCGCAGTGACTCATGCAGGAAAGCGATACCATCCAGACCATCTTCTATGTGAGTTTGAGAACGGCTGCGGGGAGCGGTTGGCAGAGTATTGGGAGGCAGATGGCCAGATGCTATGCGAGAAACACGTTGCATTAGTTGGGGGCAGCAGCTATGCGTCCTCGAGAGGCGATAGTCCCGACCCGCAACGCATACGTGATGAGGGGCGCGCGAGGAGGCGTATGACGCGATTCATCGACCTCGGGTCTGTAGAAGACGAGAACGTTGACATCCGGTGAACATGATGGACCTTGACATATATGCATTAACGTTATTCTTCATTTTTTCACCCCTTTTTCCAGACCATTAGCAAGTGTACACCCACATCTTCCACAAGATATGTTACCCTATATTCCCTTGCAATTGATATACCACACTTTTCTTTTTCTTGATATCATCTCAATGGGACTTTACAATACGTGGACAAGGCTTTTTGCATCTTCTTCATCTCGTTCGTTGTACCAGCGACATTAATTAGGACAGACTTGAATTGATGTTTGAGGAGCCTCCATAGTCATACATCTAGCTGCATCGATTCATGTACTCGGCAAGTTCGATCGACGCGTGATCTTAATTTATCCTCACGCTTAACCAACATCCACCGCGCTCATCCATCAGAGTTTACTCTCGACTGAGCCTCAGTCACAGTATGTCCTTTTCTTTTCTTGCTCGGTGCTGTGAAACAGTAAGAAGTCCATTCTCTTTACTTGGTTCGTGAATACTTTCTTGTCAACGTCCTGTTTTTTCTAACTACCATTGCACAAAGGTTCCGTGCGGACTGCCACAAAGCGCGCTGGAGGAACGGTTCGAAACCATGGAGGATCCCCAGGTAAGCGTCTGGGTCTCAAGAAGTTTTCAGGTGCGTTTTTCTACCTCGCATACCCGCCTCGCCAATGCTAGAGACCTATTATCCAGACCAGCACGTCATTCCCGGCAACATCATAGTACGACAACGAGGAACGCAATTCCACCCAGGGCAGAATGTACGCAACCTTCCTTCCCATTGAACTGCGATATTCATGTGGTTTTTCAGGTCAGAATGGGTCGCGACCATACTATCTATGCCACCGCCCCGGGCTTCGTACGATTCTACAAACAAAAGTGGCTAAGAGGAGACCGGAAATTTATTGGTGTAGTTCTGCATCGTGGCGAGAAGCTTCCGAGGGATGAAACCTCGCTAGGTCGCAGTCGATACTTTGGCCTCGTCGACCTGACTGCTTTCACTAAGAACCGCCCATCATCACAAACCAGTGCATGATCATGAGTGGGAGTTTGTCTCAGTCCCTGTGGTGATATCAGCTATACGACCATCCATCGTCGCATCTCCACGCCTCGTTGCATCAGCACTGTATACGAGTACGTTGGTGGGGCGGCAGTGCGCACTTTTACCTTCAAATAGCACATGATAATATTTTTAGTGCCATCTTTTATATATAGACGATATATCTCATCAATTGCTATTACTGCGTCTGTCCCATCATTCTGAGGTTTCTTTCCGACCATCATCATGTTGTCTCAACTCTCCATTGACCCCGTTAGACCTGCAGGTACGTGTCGCTCTGGTGGTTATCGGTCGCTGCGCACACAAAACTCCAGATTTCCCTACTGAGGAATCTATCCTTGCGCTTGGTCGTCAAGTGCTAGAGTCTACCGATTCATGGAAAGTAGGCAAGACTTTTTCAAAGGGCACCGTCCAAACACTTTCCCGCGCAAAGGGACCAGGGGACGGAGCCCCTTGGCACTGCAGGGTTTCCAAGCACACCAAGGAAGATGCGACGTTCGATGAGTTTTGGAGCAAGATTGGCGTTAACAAACCTGAGAACGAGAAGGAGTGAGTGTCCCGTCGTCGATCAACAACAACATTGTGAACAATCGTGTTATCAAGGTTCATCTCTGCGATCAAGAAAGTGACGCTAGTCAAGCGAATCTCGGAGACTCAGTCCATCTGGACAATGTACTACACTTTCCCTCCCCCTGTCTCTCCGCGTGTCTTCACTGTGTTGCAAACAATACACTTCCACGAGTCGGCTCCAAGAATTGGGTATGATTACTCGAACCATTTCGAGCGTCCTCTAATACAAAGAATCTAGTCTGGTGGTTTCAATTCCAGTTGATTTGTCTGGGCCAGGTGACGAAGATCTTGCCAAGCTTGAAGAGAAAGCCACAAAGGGACGATATGTCTCTATCGAACGCTTGCTCGAGTTAGATGATGGCACAGTAGAGTGGCGAATGGCGACATCCAGTACACCTGGAGGAAGTATTCCGAATTTCATCACGGAGGGTAGTATGCCAGGCCAAATATCTGCGGTGAGTATCACATTGTTTCGTGTACCGTGAATCAAGATTGATGTGACTTTACAGGATGTTCCTCACTTCTTAAAGTGGTTCCATACCATTCGCAATCAAGGAACTGCATAACTCGATAGTTGGAATTATATCGGACAGTAGATGAGTGAATGTATACGCTTGAATATTTTGCGTGCGTTGTTGTTGTGCGAGCTCAAAACAATTTCGACATCAACCATCGTTGGAAATATGCTTGCAGCTACAGGGAGCTTGATTATGAGTGAGAGGTGAGGTGTAATAGAGGTATAGGAGACAAGGAGTTCTGAGTCGATATGGTGTAATGTGACAGTGCGAGCACCGACGATGAGACATCAAGTCTCACGCTCTTCATCACGTTCGCGTTCAAGTTGTTCGATCCTACGGAGATGATTATCCCTTTGAGCTTTCACCCTATTGAGATACTCTTCGTCGGATATTCTATGACCAAACACGGCAAATATTCGGTCTGTGAGTGACCTGGGTGGCTCCGGGGCGGCGACGGGTAAGGAGGATGTAGCAACAGGTGCTGCGGGTATAGCAGGTGCAGGCTGTGTGTGCACCACGCGGGATACGTGAGTTATCCTCAGAATGTCGAACTCGTTGAATGCCCATTGGAAGAGCCCGCACATCACTGCACCAGTCGCTAGGCCAGGAACAGTTCCCGATCTTCCACCTATAATGGAATGAGGATTGTTGAGAGGCACGAGAGAGCGACTTACGTTTCCAGGTGTTGAGGATGCCACCAGCCAAGGCTCCGCTAATGCTAGAGTCAAGTACTTTACGAGAGCGAATGTCACCCCACGTTAACCGGGATACATTGGTCGGAGACCCTTCTGCGGCTTCCTTGAGTCTCTGTCTGCGTAGTTCGTACTGTTTTCCTGGCATCGACAAGACGAGTACAGGGCCAACCAGGTACTCTCGTATGCCTGGATGACTGGTTAATTATGTTGGACATCCGAAGAAATGCGCGCCATACTGAAGAATGTTGCAGATGCAATGCCGCTATTCAAAGCCGAAAACAATAGTAGAGGTCCTGGTGGTTGTGATTTGACGACACCATACAACCCTGCAGTCAGACCGCAGACAGTAGCTAAGGAAAACAATTGTCAGCTTTATTAATCTGAGAATGGCCATGGTGGAGGACGGACTCGCATGTTATGAGTACGCCTTTGGCTACCGTCTGTGGGGCCGAAGGATCCATCTTTACTTTGTATGCAACAAGTCAGTTGCAGAGCAAGAGGAATTTTCTGTAAAGTGCTTATGACCCCCCGAACGGGGGTGAGTCTGTGGGTTAAACGAGTTTGGGCTTCGCAAATGTTAACTCGTGAGGTACTTGTGTAATGTTCAAACGTACGGCTACTCAAGCATGGCGATCTCGCCGCCTGTATTCTCATATTTCACATACGGCACAAGCAGCTAGAGCACGACCTGCTCGGTCTGTTGTCATAGCTTCTTCTGCAGCTACTGCGGGCATACTCTTGTATTCGTTCAGTACTACCATTCACAATGACGCCATCATAACACCGAAGCCAGAAGATATATCCAAGTCCGTCCAGAAAGCTTCTACATCCAGCACCGGAATAACAGAAGACGACGGGAGTATATGTGCAGTCGTGTGGGGTTCCAACCAGTGAGCTGTACGATTCTACGTTCACTAGATGTTGTGCTCATGTTCAGGTACAATTTAATCAACCCAAACGAACCCGGAGTCCAACGGGTGCAGTACCCCGTAAATGCTAGTTGGCTGAAAGACGTCGCACTGCGCGACTTGGCACTTCATGAGCGACATGCTGCTTGTGTGGATGCAAGGGGAGATGTATACCAGTGGGGTGACGGATTCTTTGGCTCAAGTCCCACATCAAAATCAGAGCCACAGGAACCGAGATTGACGTTACGTGGTCATGTTAGACGGTTTACTCTCCGAGAAGGAATTGTTACTCAGTTTATGATTTGGTCAGAACATCATCCAGCTTCAGCTTACCGAATCCCGAATATATGCTCTATCGGCCTCGGGGAAAATATACGTCATCGCGGCTAATACGGAACAACAAAAAACGCTCCCTCCGAAGCCACTTTCTGCTAGTACTACGTCCTGGTGGGGGCCCGACTGGCTATGGGGAGCGCAAGGAAATGCCATCGACTTCATGGAGATTACGTCTAAGCAGAAACTCGATTGGGGTGAAAAGTCTGTATCAATCTGCCACCTGAGACTATGAGCTTATACCAACTTAGATTCATATCCATCTCGGCAGGCAGAAAACCACCTCTTGGCATTGACATCTTCTGGTCGGACGATGGTTCATCCCATGAACAAAAACGCAAACACATATGGTCAACTTGGTTTACGGAAGTTTGATATTCCTACTCCTCTAAGTTCTACCGACACTGTCTCTCCATCCCGCGTTCCCATCGAGCTCGTTCCAAAGGCAGTGGCTGACCCGTTCGCTACAGCTTCTCCTTTCTCGCGTTCCGTGACGTCGTCTGTCCCGCCTTCCACATCCACCAACATTAATGGAATAGATGACCAGCACATCAGATTTTCAGATGCCCTCTTTGAAATTCCCTCTCTCCAAGGCGTCAAGGTCTCTCAAATTGCAGCTGGAGGTCGCACCAGCTTTGTAATAACAGATTCAGGTAGGGTGCTTGGCTGGGGAGCGAATGAGTTCGGGTAAAGACACCTATTGAGACGTGAAAATATGCTAACACTTATTATTCCAGCCAGATTGGACTGGGTGGAAACATGACTCTTGACACGATTATACTGCCGACAGAGGTGGTCCTATCAAGAAATGTACCTGGTTCTGTCCGTACTAGATGCATTGATATCTCCGCAGGCAAGTGATAATACCAAGTCTTTTACTGTCTATAACTGAATTCGTTGTGCAGGTGGTGATCTGACATGTTTCGTCGCCGAACGCACAGATGGCGAATCCCTCGCCTATGTGGACCTTCTGACCTGTGGTAACGGACAATGGGGAGGACTAGGGAATAACCTGTACTCGAACGCCCAAGGAAATCCTGTCCGCGCAAAGAACGTCAGCGGTCTTCGTGAATGTTAGCCTTTTATTATCACAACTTTATATACACTAATGAGCTGCATGTAGATAACGAGGATAGCCGGACTATGTCTCCCATTCTTCCCCACGCTATCTCAGTGTCTCCTACAGGTCATGTTTTGCTGACTCTGGATACACAAGCGCATGGGGGGCCGGGTGGCTTGGGACGGGATTTGGTCGTCTGGGGAACAAATCACGACTATCAGCTTGGTACTGGTAAAAGAAGCAGTCTTCCTGTGCCTACCACCTTGGAGCATCCTGAAGGTGGTCGATTTATCCTGGGTCAACGAAAAGCTCCGGTGAGGGACCTTGCCGGTAACATGTGGAAGAAGAAAGTCGAGGTCGAGCAGTGTGCAGTCGCGGGGTACGGTAACAGTATTATATATTGGAAGATCAAGTAGTTAGTCGGGGGTGCGAGATGGATTGTAGTCTACTAGTCACCACTTTTAATTGTTATCTCACAAGTCCAATTCCAGGATCGCTCTCAAACTGGCATTCAAGTTTAGCCTCCCAACCCCATGCTCATTGCGCTCCATTCTGCGGCTGCCCATGTCATATACCTCAGCGGTGCTGCAAAAGTCATAGATAGTCTGGAAATTTTTCTATGACGACGAACAACCACCAATAACCAACGAACCCTCATGGGTGAGACTGATCCTTAATAGGGCGGTGAGTGTTTTCAATCAAACGCGTCAAGCAGACTGATCTATCTTGCCAATATCATCAGTATCTTTGCTACATATTTGGGATTTTCAATGTTCACAATGTTTTCGGGGGTTCATCACAACTTGGAAAGCATCCAGAGCGAAGTGGTAACCACAACAGAATGGAAATCTGTTTCTATTGGACTGCGCAGTTTCGAAATCTGCCGATGAAAGCGTTGCTTTTTCACAAGACACCTCGACATTCACTCATCGATTATTTCGTCGGAGGTTAAACTCATATAAATGGCCTTAGCCAAGTGGTTATCACAGCAGAATCAAAATCTGTTTCTCTCGGATTGTGCAAGTTCGAAACATGCCAGTGATAACGTTTTTTTCTATCAAAAACTACCTTGACATTCACTCATGGATGGTCTCGTCGGAGGTTCATCTTGACTGGTCTTATCCAGGAGTGGTGATCACAACAGAATCAAAATCTGTTTCTCTTGAATGGCGCGGGTTCGAAACCTTCCACAAGAGGTTGTTTTTTCCCATCAGGATACACCTTGAAGATTCACTCATGGATGGTTGACTCACTTTCCTTGGAATCTCATCTTAACTTCTTCCTGGCTAAAATGGTGTCCACAACAGAGTCTAAATACGTGTCTTGCACTGTACCAGTACCTGCCGGTGGCAACGTTGCCTTATCGGAACACGGCAGCCTATAAGATTCATCCATGGATGGTTTCCTCGGCGTTGCATCTTAACCGGTCCTAGCCAGGTGGTTTCTACAACAGAATGGAAATCTGTCCCACTTGCAATGCGCAAGTTCAAAACCTGCCGACGATGAGAGTTTTTCTATTGGAACACACTTCGATATCCAGTTATGGATGACTTCATCAGACGTTCCCCTTAATTGGTCTTAGCCAAGTGGTGAGCGCAACAGAGTCAAAATCTGTTTCACTTGGCTCATGCAGGTTCGAAACCTGCTGCCATCGAGTAGTTATTTTCTATCAGGATAGGTCATGGTCGCTCGTGGTTTCCTCGGGCAGTGAATCAACTCAACTTCGTCTTGGCCATTGTGAGTCCCCCAACAGAATCCAAATCTGTCTCTTTGACTTTGCCAGTGCAGGTTCGAAACCTCCCGACCACTTTTTTGCTATCGGAACACGGCGGCCTCGAATGTTTACTCATGGATGATTTCCTCGGAGGTCCATCTTAACTGGAGTCCCCTGCGTGGTCACACGACAGAATCAACATCTGTCGAACCTGCTGACGATGCGGGACGCGTATTCTAACTGGTTTTAGCCAAGTGGTTACCATAACAGAATCAAAATCTGTTTCTCTTGTACTGCGAAGGTTAGAAACCTTCCGGCGATAAGTTTTTTCCCTGTCGGAACACACCTTGACATTGACTCATGGATGTTTTCCTCTGCCCTCCGTTTACCTGGTCCTAGCCAAGTGGTTACAACATCAGAATCGAAATCTGTTTCCCTTGTATTGTGTAGGTTCAAAACCGGCCGAACGTCGTTTTTTTTCTATCGGAACATACCTTGACACCATTTACCACGCCTTGAATATTCACTCATGAATTCCCTCAAGGTCTATCTTATCTGCTCTGTTGGGTGGTGCGGATTCAAAACATGATTTCCCCTTGATCAGTTCTTCGGGGGTTCATCTCATTTAGGAAGCGTCCTGGCTGAAGAGGTTACCGCAACAGAATCGAAATCTGTCTCTCTTGGATTGCGAAGGTTCGAAACCTACCAACCATAAGGTTTTTCTATCTCCACACCTCTGCACGTTCAGTCATGGATGATTTCGTTGCAGCGTCATCTTAACTGGTACTAGCCAAGTGGGTTCCACAACAGAATCAAAATCTGTTAACTTTCTCTTGGACTGCGCAGGTTCCAAACCTGCCCCACGACAGTTTTTTGTTCTAAACATGCCTTCAATGAAAATCCCGCTCGTAGATGGTTCCCTCGTGTGTTCATCTCAACTTCGTCCTGGCCAAGGTGGCTCACAACAGAATCTAAATCTGTCGGGCTGTGTCAGTGCTGGTTCGAAACCTGCCGACGACAAGGTTCTTTTTCGATTGAAACGTGAAGGGCCATATCAACTAATCTTGGCCAGGTGGTTACCTCAACATAATTTAAATCTATCAAACGTCAAGGATTTTTTCCCCTAGTCGCACACACCTACAATTCACTCATGAATCATTTCGTGGCATGTTCATAACGGTCTTTGCCAAGTTGTTACCGTAACAGAATCAAAACCTGTTGCTCCTGGACTGTGTAGGTTCGAAACCTCCTGTTGTCAGGTGCTTTTTTCTGCTGGAACACACCTTGATAGTTGCTCATGTGTGGATTTCTCCGCGCCGTATTCTAACTGGTTTTAGCGAAGTGGTTGCCACAACAGAATCAAAATCTGTTTCTCTTGGACTGCGAAGGTTATAAACCTTCTGGCGATAAGTTTTGTTTCCCTGTCGGAACACACATTGATATTCGCTCCTGTCTGGATTGCTCAGAGGCGCATCCTAACTGGTCTTGGCCAAGTGGTTGCCACAACAGAATCAAAATCTGTTTCCTTTGACTGTATAGGTTCAAAACCTGCTGCATGACAGTTTTTTTCCTAGCGGAACACACCTTGACATCAACTCATGATGGTTTCCTTGGAGGCTCATCCTAACTGGTCCGATCCAAGTCGTTACCACCTCAGCATCCAAATCTGTTTCTCTCGACTGTGTAGGCTCAAAACCTGCCCCATGACGTTTTTTTCCTATCGGAACACACTTTGACAATCGACTCATGATGGTTTCCTCTAGAGTGTATCCTAACTGGTTCTAGCCAAGTCGTTGCCATATCAGAATCAAAATCTGTTTCCCTTGTATTGTGTAGGTTCAAAACCTGCCGAATCCCGTTTTTTTCTATCGGATCATACCTTGACATCGACTCATAAATGGTTTCCTCTGAAGTCCACCTAACTGGTCTTAGGCAAGCGGTCACTGCAACCATAGAGTCAAAATCTGTTACTCTCGGAGTTGGTTCGAAACCTACTGACATTGTGGATACACCCTCGGAGGTCCATCTCAAGTAGGCCTAGTCCGACTTCAGACGAAACCTCCTTTTTATGTGATAGCCTATCCATGAAAAGGCAGTCTCAGAGATGATATATCCCCAAGGTGCGTAGTAACATTCCAACCTAGATTCTTGACAGACTGACCAAAACTGTCGGGATTCACCACCAAACGAAGAATGTCAATTGGGCCGGAGGCCACAGGAATTCGCGGAAGCTAATCTGAAGGACTCTGAGTCTCTGATGGTCAGGAAAAATGATGCCCTCCCAGCCTCGTTGAAGCCTCATCGATGAACACCCCTTTGCTTTTCCAATGCGACCAAGAATGACTTGAAAGCTAAAGATGGAAGAATCAAAAGTGGCAGACTGAGCCATCATGATATCGTTTGTAGCTCCTGGTTCATGTCGATGCCGAGGCGGAACAAAACCTTATTTACTTTCGATATCGATTGCCGCGGAAAGCTCAGGATACCATGCAGGAATGGCCCACCGATGCATGCATAACGAAAAAGAGACTCGGCGAGAACTGAATATTGAATGACGGCTACACGATTACATCGGTTCGTATCTGCTGCGGAGCCTATCACTCACCGATTTCCGGCTCGCGATTACGAGTTTTCACATGCACGTCCAATGCCCATCTCTACGTACGCAATGGCACGTAAGTCAGAGGCTATACACATACGAACACCGCATCCGAGCGTAAATTGCGCGTCAATTCGATTACTACAGTGTGTAGGTCGTCCGTGTAGACCCTCATGGTTCACCCATGGACAGTTCCTCGAGGGCTCATTCGCAATGGTGCTAGCTAAGTGGATCGCAGAGTCGAAATCTGTTTCTCTTGGTCTGCGCAGGTTCGAAACCTGCCGACGATAAGGTTTCTTTTTCTATCGGAACACACATTGACATTCACTCACAGACAGTGTCCTCAGAGGCTTATTTAACAGGGTCTTACCCATGTGGTTACCACAACAGAATTCAAATCTGTTCACCATGGATTAAGCAGGTTCGAAACCTGCCGATGACAAGGTTTTTTTCTATCGGAATACATCTTGACATTCACTCATGGATAGTGTCCTCAGAGGTTTATCTGACAGGGTCTTACCCATGTGGTTACCACAACAGTGTTGAAATCTGTTTCTCTTGGGGTTGGTTCGAAACCTGCTGACAATTATTTTATGGTATATCGGACGGAATTACAATAAAAGATGGGCACTATGTTTGCTGTTTTTTTCTCTTCTCTTGGAAATAGCGCTCGAATGTCTATACGGCAATGCACTCTGCCACTCTTGGAGTATCAAGTCAGGAGAAAATGGAGTGATCATACGCATGGCGTGCAGGCGGAGCAAGCACATGGGGGTTCACTATCCGAGGGGACCAGCGTCTCCTTAATGATGCCATCCAGCTGTACCATGTTTCCCTTGCCACACTCTCGCCCACTCCCATAACTTCTTCACTCCACGAAGTTACTGCAGCCATCGCTCAGATTGGCACTGGGCGAAGAGATGATGAGAATTTGGATGCGATTGAACGTCTTCGCCGTCGCATGGAATCGGCGGATGTCAATGATCCGTTTCATTTCACCGGTTCCAGCTGCCTTAGCCTTGTCGATATAGCCAAGCATATGACAGACACACTTAACTAGAACAAGTGGTGCCGGGAGAAATAACTTATAACTTGCCAAATTTTTCAGTGACGATTCTGACGAACTAGAACTAGTGTGACAAGTCCAAGCCCGACCCCAACTCCCAATGTAAGTAAATTTTTGATATGTGTTCACCACCATAAAGCAGACGTGGTTCTTCTTCATGCTGTCTCTTGTTTGCTCTCAAGCCGGTCAAAACCAGAACATCACTGCTGGTCCATGATCCGTGATAAGGTCGAAATGGCTAAGGTGTGGATAAGTTTGGTTGAAAGTGTTCGGATGGCATGGACGGCATCCATTGGTTGTTGTAGTAGACCACGAGTAAGTATTCTGTGTGCTTCAAGACTTGAGTTGACCGCATCACAATATTTAATTTAATTTTGTTTGTTTGGTGTTACATAGTTGAACATCAAGTGGAGTGTCATTTCACATCGTGAAAAATGCAAAAGTCACTTGGCAAAAATGCTTTATTGTATATATAGATCACATAAACAAGTTTATAATTAAATTAAATAGATAGTCCATGATTGTAGCAATGAATAAAATAAGTTGAAGACAGTATGTAGATTGCAGTGGAGGAAACCAGAAGGGATCTAGTCTGTTAGATGTACTAGTATGTGCGGAACTTGAACTGTGGGTGGCAGCCTTCAACTTCTTGGGAAAAACTCCAGGTCATAGGGGACAATGAAGGAGGCTGTCGTCATTGAGATGTGGTCATAGGGGACCTCTGGCTCATTGAAGAGGATATATGTTGGTGCATAGTATGTGCAGGGCCTTCAACCTCATGGAAGATGACTCCATGTCATAGGGGACGTTGAGGGAGGCCATTAGGTGTTGGGTCACAGGGGACCTCTGACACCAGAGATGTGTTATGAATTTCTAATGATGAAACTCCATCAGTAAGAGAGGTAAGAATATAAGTGGGCTACTCACTATTTGTAGACGGGTGGAGTTCAGCTGCTGGTAGGATGTCAATACTGTAGTCATGCTAGTAGGGTGTTGTGGCTGATGTTTTGGTGACTGCAAGGGACTATTGTCGAAAATAGGAGATTCCATATTTTGAAGTATGGTGTCGATAACATTGTTGTGTAGGGAGTGTCGTAGTTGAAATTCCGAGAATCAATAACTTCAATACTTTGGAGTAGGATGCTGGTGGTGTTGCAGCACAAGTGCTAGTGAGTGGGACTGTTGTTAGTGTTATGAGTGTCTGACTTGTGCAGTAAAGTGTCAATAGTGTAATTATTGTTGAGAGTAAGCACTTCTAATTTGTGCAGTAAAGCGTCAATAGCGTGGTTATAATCGAGAGCAAGAGCATCGTCGAGAAGAGCATTGATAGCAAGGTTGTTGCCAGGAGCAAGAGCATCATGGATAGTGTGGTTGTCATTGAGAGCAAGAACGTCATCAAGAGCAAGAACATTGATAGCAAAATTGTTGTCAAGAGTAAGAGTGTCGATAGCGGGGTTTTCATTGAGAAGAGCTTCTGATTTTTGCAGTAGAGCATCAATAGTGTGGTCATGCAAAGAAAGGGCTACCATTTTTTGAATTAGGTCATCAAGAGCGTAGTCAAATCCATTGTCAGAATGTGGCCAATGAGTTTGGGGGCAAGAGGATACATCATTGAGAGAAAGAGTTGGGGAGTGAGAGGGTACATCGTCAAGAGGAAGAGTTGGGAGGTGAAAGGATACATTGTTGAGAGACAGAGTTGAATTGAAATGGGGGGGTACATTGTCGAGAGGTAAATGAGAAGGTACATTGGCGAGGGAAATATGAGAGGTTACATAGCCAAGAGAAATAGTTGAAATGTGAGAGGGTACATTATCGAGAGGCAGAGTTGAAGAGTGAGAAGCTACATCATCGAGAGAAATAGTTGAAATGTGAGAGGGTACATTATCGAGAGGTGCAGTTGGAGTGTGAGAGGGTACATTGTCAAGAGAGAGAGTTGAAATGTGAGAGGGTACATTGTTGAGAGAAAGAGTTGAAATGTGAGAGGGTACATTGTTGAGAGAAAGAGTTGAAAAGTAAGAGGGTGCATCTTCAAGAGAAAGAGCTGCCATTCTTCGGATTAGATTGTCAATAGTATGAAAGTCGTATTCAACATGCAAGACGTGTTCAGGTCCATCATCTGTAAGGCACTGCGCTGTAGCCTGACAGTCGTCCTATGAACTCAAACATTAGTTGACAGAAATTGGAAAGAAATGCACTACATCTTACCTCATAGATAGTGCTTTCATCAGCAAGCGACTTTAAGTCTGTGATGTTTGAGATGCAGTCGCTGGAGAAGACATCATTGTCTAAGTCTTCATCACAAGCTATGAGTGTCATGTCAAAATCAACTGTTGGTAAGCCTTCGTTGGGACCATCAAAAGAAGGTTCAATCACTGCATGCAATGAGGATGGCTGAACTGGTGCTCCAAAAGTGTCGGTTGTTGAGATAGCATCCATAACTTTGCTGCTAGCAAAATGTGCATTGTGCTCAGTGGCAAAAGTGTCGGTTGTTGAGATAGCATCCATAACTTTGCTGCTAGCAAAACGTGCATTGTGCTCAGTGGCATCATCGACATCCTTGTGAGCAGGGACATGTTGGAAGTCATCACTGAGGAATCATTGAGCAGCTTTGCTGGTGGCTAGGAGAAGAACAGCTGTTAAGGAGCAGACAGTGGATGTAACAAGGCTAATGGAGACCTTCTCAGATCTGAACATGACATGAACAGTGTGGTCGATAATGATTTTTTTGAAAAAAATGGCTGTAAGATAGCCTTGGAAAGCAACATGGGCGGCACAAGTCAGGGTAGGAGTAGAAATCATATTGGCAGATGAATGGAGAATCGTAAAGATAAGCTGGCGAGCATAAAATGACAATAATGGTGGGACTGACTGAGGGATATCAGTGCGACGACAAACACGAGATATTTATACTCCAGGCTTGAACCTTATTGCACCAAACTTGCACGCCGATAAACACAGCCGATCGCGACGCGTCGGTCACGTGTCTGAAAAATCAACATATATAAGTTTGGGGCACTCGACGATGAATATCAGAATATCATAAGTATCCCCTTGGCACAGCACTATAGGATTAGATTACGTACCAAAGGCAAGGTAGGCTTGATTTAAAATCAGGCTTAACTCTTCATCGAGGGGAAGCTGGATCGATTTCATGGTTCAAACGTTCAGGGGGGCGGCGCCGGCGCCACACATGGACAGTTCCTCGAGGCTTCATTTCTAGTGGTGTTAGCTAAGTGGCTGGCAGAGCCGAAACCTGTTTCTCTTGGCCCGAGCAGGTTTGAAACCTACCACCGGGGTGACAACTTTTTGTCTATCGGAATACACCTTGACATTCACCAATGAACGCTTTCCTCAGAGCATCCAGTTGGTCTGTGGTTACCACAACAGAATTAAAATCTGTTTCTAATGGATTAAGCGGGTTCGAAACTTGCCGACGATCAGTTTTTTTTTCTATCGGAGCACCTTGACATTCACTCACGGATAGTGTCCTCAGAGGTTTATCTAACCGTTCTAACAAGGGTTCTGCCCATGTGGTTGGTTACCACAACAGAATTAAAATCTGTTTCTCTTGGATCAGGCAGGTTCGAAACCTGGCCACGACAAGGTTTTTTCTCTTTTGGAACACACCTTGACATTCACTCATGGATAATGTCCTCATATGTTCATCTAACTAGTCTTAGCCATGTGGTTACCACAACAGAGTTAAAATCTGTTTCTCTTGGAGTTGGTTCGAAACCTACTGATGATATTTTTACCGTGTATGGGACGGAATTGCAATAAAGGATGTCTGTACACTATGTTTGCTGTTGCTTTTATCTCTTCTCTTGGAAATAGCGCTCTTGACAGGATAGGAGTATCAAGTTATAGAGCGATTATATGTGGAGCACGCACATGGGAGTTGACACGAATCGCTTCCGCGGGACCAAACGTTCTGTCCTTACATATTGTAGATAGATATCAATGAATTTCATGAAGAGATTGTGATGAATGTCGTTCCATCGGGGTCAGCACCACTGAACGCCCGTAGTCATCACCCGTCATATTCAATGGCCACGCCATCAAAAACCAGCGATTACACACACTGAACATTTATAGATATACCGAATCGAATTCGGTGTTTTATCTTACTTAATTTCATGGGTCTCCCTTCCCAGCATTTACCGCCTGGGCATCCCTCTGCCCCTGCCTCTGAGTGCACGAGCTGCTGCACCAGGTGGTGCTCTTGGCCCTGGATTTTGCTAAAGAGATCCCTCAGTTTTTGCAAAGAGAAAGATAAGAGCCTACGTACCGCCTCGCTTTGTGGATTTCTCACTGTCTCGTCAACACTGAGGATGAGGCATGCGGCCTCAGTTGCACTGCTTATTGCGTTCAACTTGACGAGCGGAGGCTCCCAAACGAACGCCTCCATGTTGCCGCGGACACCTTCCGGACCGTCGACGTCTACTCCGAACCATTTGTTGCCAGCGGCATGCTGCATGCGCAGTTTGTTAAGAATATCAGTAGAATCCAGACCGGCATTGTCACAGATTTGCCGAGGAATGATTTCTAGTGCTTTTGCAAAAGCAGTCAAAATCAGTTGCTGCTTCCCGGGAATGGACAACGCGTGCTTCCGAATGTGCGCGGATAAATCCATCTGATTCATAAAGTTAGAGATCATAACAGAACAATGAGCCGTGAGTTACCTCGACAGCTCCGCCTCCGGCCACCACCTCACCGTTACGGATCGCTCGCTTAACGACCATGACGGCGTCATGTAGACTGCGCTCCACTTCTTCGATGAACTGTTCTGCACCACCACGAAGAAGTAGTGTGCATGTCTGTGCTTTGGGGCACTCCTCGAAGACGTTATACCGTTCGCCACCAATCTGACGCTCTTCGAATCGACCGCAAGTACCGAGATGCTCTCGAGCTATGTCTGAGCACGTTGACTGCACGGAGCCTCCTACTGCTTGACATACTCTGCGGAGATCACCAGCAGGTACACGACCAGCGCAGAAGATGTCCCGATCGGCGAACCACTGAGTGGCCAGATCTCCAATTGGCAATTTGCTCAAGACCACTTTGGCACCAGTCTTCTCGATCGCTTCCAGCTTCCTATAAATGATCTCCCACTCTGCATCAACAATCGCCTGGTAATCCTTCACCGCCTCCACTCGAACCTCAGCATTGTCTTTCTCAGCTTTCAACTCAAGCTCCACGTTTAAGCTGAGAATGAGAGGGTCCCGGAAGGACTTTGGCTGTTGCTCAGCACCTGCATACGTGAAAGTTTTTTTGAAAGCAACGCCACGGATCAATAGAGAGTCTTGCATGCCACCCCCTGCGATCTTTTTCACTCCGATGAGTGACTCGTCCAAATCGTTTGGATCCAGGCTCTGAACAGCGTCAACGACCATGTTCGAGAAGAATGGTTTTTCCGAATGGATCAGTTTTGACGACATCGATGTCGCTGCGCATTTGAGTAGAAGAGATCGAAATTGCCTGAAGAAGTTTTAGGGACTGTTGTTTAGAAAGTCGGAGGCTTACTCAGGATCAGACTTGTCAACACTAATCTGAATTGCCTTGATGCGTTCTGCGGCCTATTGATTATCGATATCATTGTTTTCAAATGATATCGCTGAGTAACATATGCTACGTACCAGTTGTGACGCCTTCCTGAATCCTTTCATGATTATGTGCGGGCTGACACCCTCCTCGATGTATCCACGAACTTCTTTGAGGAACTGTGCAGCCAAAAGTACTACACTGGTGGTTCCATCACCAACTTCTGCATCCTGGGCACGTGCGATGTCGACGAGGGTCCTTGCAGCCGGATGAACGATGTCAAGAAGTTTCAAGATCGTTGCGCCGTCATTGGTGATCTGTGCTTCGCCACGTTCATTCACAATCAGTTTGTCCATTCCACGCGGACCAAGCGTGCTGGAGAGTGTCTCGGATATGGCAAGGCACGCGGATATGTTAGACAAAAGCTGAGGGATTTCCTTGAGACGTGTCTGTGCCCTCCCGAAGGAGCACGACAGTGGGTTGCTAAAATAAAGGATCGAACACGACGAGCAGCAGATACGGAAAGGACATACCATCGGTAGGCCACGCTGCATTTTGTGTGGTAGATCGCAAGACGATGGCAAGAATAAACTTGAAGGACGACTTAATTTGTTATGTCAGCAACCCACTGCTTTACAAGGTCGCGTAGATCCAGTTGCACGTGTTCCATCAGTTACGCGTTCCGTGGTTCACATTCCTTGCCCAAAGTATAAGTCCTGCTCTTAAGCTAATAGTCGTTGTTTCCAATTCACTCATCAGTTTTAGGAGAACGTGAACTTCTAAAAATTTACCTCGTACTACAATACCGGCCCATAATACTCTATTAACCACCAACACGCGATGGCGAGGGACCTTCAATCAAAAGATCCCCAGCTACAAGAATGCATGTGCGCGAACGATAACATCTCATGTTTCTCGTATATTGACGCCACAATCCTGAACGATTCAATGCAGTAAATTAATCCGGGAGATGACAAGCATCATTGATCCTGCGGATGACTACCTCACAATAACCGCAGCTGAAGAGCAAATGAAGATCAATTATACCCGAGGAAAGAAAGAGAACGAAGAGGCGTATGCAGATTTGAAAGGTATGGACCATACTCACGATTCGCTGGTGATCACTTTTATCCTATTTGAAAGCCTTGTCTCGCGTCTTGGAGGCTGCCAAGAAATCTTCGATGCGACCGCCCAATGTGCCCTCTTTGGAAAAGCACGCGTCCCATCTCAACGATCTTGACGGATCCAGGCTGTCCCTAGCCAAGGCTATCCGCGACGCGGAAGGTTCTCTAGCGAGTAAAGAGGCTGAGCTGGCAGCCCTGAAAGAGCAGGCGCGTTCATTAGAGGAATCAGATCCTGCGAAGGATCACCAGAATCAGCTAGATGGATCTGCGTGAGTACCATGCTGCATGACATGAGAGCAGGCGATTGACTATACTACTTCTCTAGATTACGCTTGAAGATCTACAGAGGGTTGGGGTTTGAACCTGTTCTTGACAAGGATGGGCGAGTGACTAAGATGCTTGTTCGTGAGTGTATTAAATTCTAGCTGTCCCTTGGGAGTGTGCTACAATATCTGGTTTAGGCAGCGAATCCAATGACATCCACTCCTTTCCGTCCGATGGAAGTAAATCAGATTTTGATGATGCCAGTCAGCTTTGGAGGCTGGCAATCTCATGATGATCTTAAGAAGAATAATCTTATATGTTACTACACATTTGATAATTATGCATATTTTAGTGGAAATGCACCAATGACATCAGATGCTCAGAAAGTATGTCACACAAACTTTGTTATCACTGCCCTTGCTAATAGACATAGAAGTTTTATGACGTGAATGATAACCACCTCGTTGTTAAGTTACCACTTTGTCGCCCCTTAATCGCCCTTTGACCGGATAATGCTTGGTCTGCATACACTGCTATGGAGAGGGGGCAACCGTTGTGGTTTGTGGCCACAGTGGCTAGTCGGTACATGCACAGGTCCATACTTGTGGACGGAAGGCATGGGTAGTATAAATCTGCACAACGTCGTTGAACTCCTCACTGCTAACCCGTCTACAATTCAATGGTGAGCAGTGATCTTCCCTAATGCTCTCTCCGCTGACCGGTCGTTTAGCGTAACTCTACCACACCCTCGCACATGAGCCTGCACTTTGGCATCTTTGAGGACGATTGCATCGAGTCGGATGCCACCAATAGTTTCGCCGACCCAGAGGACGAGCACACACTCACTGCTTTTGGTGAGCTCTCCCTCAGCCAAGAAGAAGTGTTTGGATTCGCTCCAAATGACATCCGTTGCCGTGATCGAATGCGGCTGAAGGAGAGACATAAGAGTGCCCAGTACAGTCCACAGGTGCGCATTGAGTTACACAGTTAGTTGTTCTCTTATTGACGACTTCACGATAGATTCCGGCCGGGAAATTCTGGGATCCATTGACGTCCTCATTAATTTCCACTCCTCTAACACCTGTCGAGCTTTTCAATAGATTTAGACACTCCACGAGACGTGCTTTTCAGCTTGCACAAGCAGAAGCTACCGAGGCAGAAGCCCAATCTCGTACAACTGACTCAGGAGAGTCAGTCTCTAATAACTCGAGTGCTTTCTACGATTGCGAACCGGGGCAGTCGGTCATCGTAAAGGATATTCCTGGACTGGCCAAGGAATGGAAGAAACTGACTCAGAGGCCTGAAATTCCGAAATGGGATGTCGATACTTGAGTCGCGTTCACCATTAATTTTGTAGTTGTATTGTATGTTGTACGATCACGAGAACATGTCGGACACAACATCTGACGTGATGGACAACATGCTGGCGGATATGCGTGCTTATACAATGTTGTATATTGTCTCGCACTCATCGCCAAGGTCATACAAAGCCTTGCGAATCTTAATCCCGTGATACATCACTCCATCGTTTGCATTGTTGCTCATATGCATCACCTCTCGAGCAGAATGTACAGAAGGAAAAGTTCATGTGCGGGATTAAGGACTTCCTCAAGCAGAATCTGTCCTCGATGTCTGGAAGGGCTAAAGACAGGGGAGTGCGTCGCACCCTGGATGCCCAAGGTGAGCTCTCTGAGGTCTTTTCCATCATGTGCAACGAAGTAAATCGACGTGATAGTACCATGTTGTGAGGACAAATGATCCGTATGCAATGCCTACAGATCATTTGTCTTCACCCAAGTGGGCATTTCACTTTGCAAACCATTTCTGGCTCGCTGACCACTCATGAGGGTCCATGAAAATCCTTTCAAGCCGCTCCGAGGACTCGATCCCATTTACAGCCAAGAAAACTAAAGCATTTAATAGTTGGTTCGGGTTCTGTCACATCATCGTGAGCACTCACCAAATAAAAACATGCGTGCTACCTGGCTTCTTGGACGCACTATCCGTGGTGGTGGTGCTGCTGCTGTGCCAGCAGATGGTACAATGTGACCAACACTGGTGCCCAACGCTGAATTTGCCGAAAAGCCCGGGTTGTTTGGACGTGATATCACTGCTGCTGCAACTGAGGAATACGCAGCTGAGAAAATGTGAATGGCATCAACTCTGCGTCGAGAGGGCAAGAAGCTAGGATACAAGCTGATACTTGGGGGCAGAAGGTGCTTATATACTTTGTATTACTCTTCAACTTCGGCAATTCTACGAGAGGTCCTACCGTCAATTTGCTACCTCATATGCTTGATATTCCGAGGGACCTAGCTCGTATCACTTCCTCGGTTCTCCGAAATGCACGGTCCACTGACACAAAGGGCAAATCTTCTGAAGGAGAGTTGCGACGTCTGTTGGAATATGTGAGAAAGCTCATTGAGAAACATTGTCACACGAAAGATTTTCAAGACCCTCATAACCGGGAACTTCCCTGCCAAAGCGTTTCCGCCTTCTGTTTTCTAAGATTGATTGTCCAAGGCATCTTGCACCCTCACCTATTTGGACTATACCCAGGTATTGAGCATTCCCATCATACCTTGCTTAAATCTGATCCACCCCAGGTCAGGTTGCCGCATGCTCTCCGGTGATCCGTTACAGACAAATCAGACAACGATGGTGCGGTATACGGCCTTGACACCTTCCGCGACTCAACGATTTTCGAGGACGAGGGGGGTGGAGGAGCGGCGGAGGATGACATTCGAGGCGTGTCCCAATTAAGGACGATAGGGTATGGTTCCGCACTGGCCAACTGGCTGACGCGGGCCAGACTCTGGTCCTCCAGGTTGAAGCATTGAGCACAAAGACCTGACAAATGCTGATTATCGCTACATTCGACTCAGTCTGAACCAAATCAGAATAACATAGTACTCACTGCGGACACTGGTTCTTTACGGCATATATCTGGTTCCACATTTTTTGGCTCCAATGTATTAATTAGTCCACATCACGTCCGATCTCTTTTGCACCTTTGCCGCTCTTCACAGGATCAACCTCGATAACAAATTTTTCGGAGCAAATGCGCCGAATGGTACATCCCATACTGGACTCAAGAAACGTTTTCCCATAAAATGCCATTGTGAACTCCATCGTCTTTGTGAAAGTGGTGTTCCCGCAGAAAATGGTATGGTGCATCAGCTGATAGGAAGTAGTCCGCAAGGGGATCCTGCGCTCAAAGTCACTCATCCACTCTAGGACATTCCTGTCGCGGAGTAACTGACAATCAAGTACAATGTCATGTCAACAGGAGTGGTGTTTGAGACGCCTTATGGTCAGAAGACTCGAGTAACTAGTATGAGGCAATATTATCTCCCTTGAACAAATTTCAGTTTGCGCTACTCTGCGAATGTACTAAACGCTCACTCGTCAACTGTAAGTTTCATTCGTATTTCCCAAACTTGAATACTGCTGCTCACTTCGCCGGCTTGTATGATCGGAAGCCATCCTTCCATCGCTTCACTTCGGCGAAAGTTTGTCGGTGCAACGCGGACCGAGCCACGTAACATGGGTTTCAGGAGCCTCTTCTCTCTCCAAACTGTGACCTCGAGGGTTTCAAAAGGGGGCAAGTCAGAAAATGTGAAATTTTCCATCCAGGTAGGAGAGCCGATCCCCTTCTTGCCCGCACATATATTTTCGTTGAGATGGATTTCGCAGAAGGCGTCCAAATCGACGGGATCTGCCTCTCGCGGATCGCCTTCACTGAGTGTAGCAGAACTAGCGTTTGCAACTAATTGGGCTTTGAAGTGATTCCTAATGTTGCGTCCTTGCAAAATTGACAGCTCTACCTGCCGCTACATGCGATAGGGCCTACCATCTCGTGAGACGAAGGTTTGGCCATATATCTCCGGTTTAGAATATGATCGTAACATGACTAGCTAAGTATTGCACGTATCGACGTCTTCAAATTGGAAATAGATGGGCTCTGTGTTAGCTGAAGAGCCCTACCGCTGTCCTCTTTGATAGCAGTCTCATCAGCAGTGCCGCAAACAGGATAAGAGATGACTTGCCCAGCAGACGTAAGCGCCATACAATTCTTTGCGAAGGAATAAGGAGGAGTCAGCGTGCCGGATGTCGAAATGATTGAGCATACTAGTATGGATGTAGATGATCTGGTACAGGACAGTCTCCTGTGGAGGCATTCAGAAGATTGTAACGCGTCTGTCTTCCTGAGACCCACGTCGACATAAACGTCAAGCGAACAACTCTCGTCCTCGTCCGTCAGCTTACATGTTGCAGGTCGCCACTGTTCGGCGCCTGCGGGAGTCCGAGCTACCGGATACCCAGCTAGACCTCTCTGGAAACACATGAATAGTCATGTGGTAGAATAGAAGTATTCTCACCTTTGAGTGACCTAGAGGTTTCCTCCGTCTTGCTGGTGTCAACTTGATGGCGCGGGATCACTGGCTGCGAGCGGTTAGATGTATCAAGTAAGACATGTACACGAAACTCACCTTCCGAAGCCCAAAACTTGCCACAGCGGGGTCATACAATTCCACGGACACCAAGAACTCTTTAGGGCAGGCGGAAGTCCCAGTAGACCGATATTTAAGACATCGGACAGGCTTCTAAGCCGCATAGCACGATTGGCTGAGTTTCGTTGGTAAGGCGATCTCTGTCGTCGGCCTTGAATCATTCAAGGCAGCCGTTGCAAATTGACTCGCTGCGCTCTACAGGATGAATGTTACCGTGCACTGCGATGTGTGTACACTCCTTGGTGTATAAGTTAATGCAGATAAGTATAGTGATGATGATAGATATTCGCGTGGATCCGAGTCGGAGCTGGTGAACGGGCAATAGTCACAGTTCTCAGGAATTCAGCTTCAAGTACTGGTAAAGGATTATTCGGAGCAAAATACACTTTAGTAGTACAAGCTTGGAGTCAAATGAAAGCCAATCAATGATATATGTAGTGCAAGCGTTGGACGATACACGTAGATTATGGTGGAATTACTGCAGCCGAACCTTACGGCACAGCAAGATGGCAACTTGAAATTGGATACGTGCGACAAGACAATTGACTCATCCATGGAGAAGCAGTACTGTAGCATTTTGTTACTCGTGCGGAGAAGAAGTCGACAAAGATGTTGCTATCTACGATACCAGTGCCGCTTATTTACAAGTGGTCACTCACGAGACGAACCAATTTGATTCACAGGACGTATACATAGAAACAAATTATTGGTTATACACAGTTGACGCTGCAGGTTTCGAACCACCCTAATCTACTGTACGAGATAGAAGGTTCCATTGCTTCCTCCCAAAAGCGAAGCTTCGAAGTAATCAAAACCACGAACACTTAATAAAATGGTCACGGTGGTTCAGGTATAACACCAAGAGGGAATCGACGATCATAGTTGTTGCCCTCGATCGCTGATAACCCATATTTTCTTCTCCTTGGACTTCTCCGCCACCTCACGTACCTTTGCCTCGATAGCATTCTTCTTCACCTTATGCGCGCGAAGCTCTTGGTAAACGCTTTCCACGATAAATGTGAGGTTTGCCGTCGCTAAAGCCGTGATCTTGCTGATAAGCAAAGGGACGTGTGCATCGGGGAATGTAGTTTTCGGCGTGGACACTGCGGTAGCCCGCTTGTTCGCTGGAGCCTGAGTAGTAGCTGATGACTCTGCAGCACCATTGTTTCCTGATGGCCGATTGGGTAGAGAGGGGACCGCGAATTTGGATTCATAATTTGCTTGCTGACTTTCTTCGGCAGTCATTGCAACAAAGGTGAAGGGGTCGATTGGATACGGTGTGTCTGTATCAGACGATCAAAAAAAAAGTTCAGAGGACTCCGTGAAGAACGTACCATTAAATAGCTGTATGCGGTATGGTTTGAAAGGATCATATTCACATTGACCTATGACTGACTCCCACAGGGGACCTTTGGTATATGGGACGAGAGGGACCACGATCTTCCGCTTCTTTTCAGGCTGCTTGCTAAGAGGCTCTGCTTTCCTCTTGGGAGGGGGAAGAGGTATGTCCAAGAGTGAAGGTGATAAGTCCCGGTCATCCGGAACATCCTCAATCTCATCATCATCCACTAGCCAGCTTTCCAGATCAGAATCACCCTCCTCGCCGTCACCCTCCTCATCGTCATCGTCGTCAACGTTGTCCGCATCTGCTGCGCCTTCATCTTCCCACTCCTCTCCAGAATCGTACCCGTAATCTCGAGCAAGCAGATCGCGAGCGAAAGGTGATCTGGGACCAACGATGCGCGAGTTCTTTGTCCAGGAACCATAGTAGCCAGGACGCGCATCCTCGTGGAAGATCAAGACTTTCGCTGGAAGCATCCTCCTGTCACAAAGAATGTTTGATAAATAGCGAACTTGAGATGTATCCCCGGCTATCTCAGCATCGTTGAGCTGGGAATATATATCTTTCGCGTTACACGCGCTGAAGGATTTGAAGGAGGATTTCGATCGGCCACAGGGCTGCGTGAGCCGAAGAGGCCGCAACGACCGTATAACATCTTGGAGACGTTCTGTATATAATATCAGTGACATGTACTGGAATACTTCGATACACACACCTTGCACATTAGCTTCGGCATGATTGAATGCGGGTGTGCGATGTACGAACACATCAACGCCGTTTCTGTCCGAGGCTTGGGCATCATCAACAACGATAGCGTCTGCAGGGCTAAAACCCGAGGTCGACTTTTTCCAAGTTGGTTTGTTAGGCTTTAAGAACCAGTTCACCGGCGCCATTTCTGCACCTTTCTTCAAGACAAAAGGCTTAAACGTCTTCTGAAAATCCGATTCGCTATTGGAAGCTCCACAGACGGGTTTTGAAGGTGACTCGCGGGGAGAGCCCTTCGCCTTGCCGAAGAAGTTAGCCATGAGAGACCGGGATTTATCCTGGGTCGCTTTTTGTTTCTTCTCTTTCTCGGCCTTGGCTGCTTTCTTCTCTTCCTTCTCTTTGGCCTGGAATTACACCATCAACTGAATAAGATTACTACATAGGAGACTAGCGTACCTTTGCGACCTTCTCTGCATCTGTAGCTTTTCGTTGTCGAACTTTTGGAGTTCCACTCCCAGACTAGCCAAGTTTGTTAGTGAGTCGGTGACATGGGCAACGGAGGAAGCATACATCGATGTTTTCGGGTTCATTGGCACTCACACTCGGATCTCGCTGGGACGAGTCCTTGAGCTCTGCTGCATCAGCCTGTTCGTTGGTTGTATCGCTTGGTGGATTGGGCTTATTTATGTCTTTAGTGGGGAGCTTGTTGATACCTTTCGGGTCAAGGATGGCATCCCGCTCATCCTGCGGTAGACTTTCAAAGATTGCGCGAAGATCTGTCTTGGACTAAAGGAGATGTCAAAGAAGAAGACTGGATTAAAGACAATGCATACCTGGACACGTTCAACTATTCTTGCCTCGGCTTTCTCCTTGGCAGACTTGGGTAGCCAATCCCGATAGTCGTCTCTGACCTCCCATCGCCAGACGCACACAATAGGAGGGAGTTTGTATCCCAATGGACCATCCAGGCCATAATTCGTCCTGACCATGAGCGACTGAATGGCATGCTCTACCACAAGAAGAGGCAAAGCAACTGATATGTTTTCGCGTGAAGACTCATCGTCCTCGTCGAAAGATGGCAGAAGTTCGGAGCGGATATGCTTCGCAAGCGGAATGACACCCTTCTCACTAGATATAACATTCAGTAACAATGTACATCGGCCATCATATTACAGGTTCACCTTTCTTGCGCAAGCTTCACTATCAGAGGTTTATGTTCGTCTGGAATAGCAGTAAGCGGGGGATCCTGCCTTTCAATTCGCTGCTCTATCATCTCGCGGAACTTGACAATTTCTACGAAGTAGATATTTCAGATCGAGCACTTTCGAAACGGTAGGAGAACAGACCTTGCATCGCTTCTGACGACTTCTCAAACGATATGGGCTTCTGCTTGAAGATGACTTTTCCATTTTTCAACTCGACAAGAGGTTTCTTTGCTGCTATACAATAAAACGACGCGTCTGGGTGAGTGCATCCGGGATAGAATATCAGTCGACTGTGCTCACCAGCAGATGTCGATGCACTGGAAGATTCTGACGGAGATTTCAACTATGAAACATATTATTTTTGGTGCAAGACATACCTTTTTTCTCTGCATCTGCCATTTGTCCAGAATGATTAGGACCACAAAGTAGTCGGAACTAAAAAAACGCGTGCTTTAGCCCAGTCGCGTCGTGGATGGACTATGACTTATGGGTGGTGTGGGAAAACTTGCCGAGACGTGTTCGTGACGTGACAGTCACGCGTTTCCGACGCGCTTCATCATTTGGTCCGCGTGCTTGAGATTTGAAGGAGAAAATCTCCAAAGAACTGTTCGAAGATGGCATTTTTTCAAGCAAAGTCGACATCAACAGCCTCGAAGCATTCTGTAGACCCAGCACATCAACCATGGGTAGAAAAATAGTCAGTGTGACCTCTTTGCTCTACGTGAAGCTTCTCTCATTATATGCAGTCGACCAAAGACCATAGATGATATCTCAGCACAAGAGCATACAGTCGCAGTACTGCGGAAAACACTGGTCTCGACGAATGTACGCAAGCCTTTCTTATGGCGTGGTTATTCCTCATGCAAAGTAGCTCCCTCACATGCTGTTCTATGGACCTCCTGGAACTGGTAAAACCTCCACCATTCTTGCGCTTGCAAGGCAACTCTTTGGGTGCGGCTGATGTTACTTTGATTTACCCAAACTCACTACTCTGCCAGACCCGATAACTTTCGAAACCGAGTCCTAGAGCTCAATGCCTCAGACGAGAGAGGTATCAGCATAGTCAGGGAGAAGATCAAATCATTCGCCCGTCAAACACCCCGAGCACAAGCAGTGGCATCGGATGGAAATGTATATCCCTGTCCCCCATATAAAATCATCATTCTCGACGAAGCAGATTCCATGACACAAGATGCGCAGGGTGCATTACGACGAATAATGGAGACCTACGCCCGGATAACTCGTTTCTGTCTTGTTTGCAATTATGTGACAAGGTGAGAGCACTCCTATTTTTCCTTGTAGTTACTGACTGCTACAAGAATAATCGAACCCCTCGCATCTCGATGTTCAAAGTTTCGTTTCACACCTCTTGATTCGACATCCACTTCATCCCGACTCTCTCACATCGCAAGTGCAGAAAACATTGACGTTAATCCTGATGTCATTTCTACTCTGATCGAGACCTCTGGTGGTGACCTCCGTCGTTCTATCACATATTTGCAATCTGCGTCTCGACTTTCTTCCTCTACCAACCCTCCAGTGCCAATCACGCCTCACGACATCCAAGAGATAGCAGGTGTTGTACCAAATGTTGTAGTGAACGATTTCGCGAGGACTCTCGGCGTTCCCGTCGTCGAGGACATGGATGTCGATGACTTGCCTGCAAACAGGAAACTAAAGGGTTTCAATGCCGTCCAGAAAAAGGTCAAGGACATTATGAGAGAAGGATACTCAGCATCACAAACACTTTCACAAGTCAGTGATCTATCAAAGCAGTTGAACTTGTCTGACATTGTTGTAGCTTCATGATATTATCATTCTGCACCCGACGCTGCCTGCACAACAAAAAGCAAAGTGCGCTCTTGCTTTCGCAGAAGCTGATAAGGCCCTGTGTGACGGTGCTGACGAAGAACTATGGGTACTCGAGGTTGGGCTTCGCATTCACAAAGCGGTTACTTAGAGTATATAATTGAGGGTACGAGCCTGAGACCCTGAGACAAGGGTTTCCTGGGAGGGATCAAATGTATTGGTTGTCCGACATTACCCTAGATACTTAACAGTACTAGTGAGATGCAGCACAGGGTTCTAAAAGGGGGTAACAATTGTACATGTGTCAGAGGACAACAGAATACTAGGAGAGAACCGCGTGGCATCTGGCCATGGCACGAAGGTCGGACTCCGTTCCGCTCTGAGAACATAAATCCCAAAATCAAGGTTCTTAGAAGGACTTCTGTTGATTCTGAATCAAATGCACATCTTAGAAAGTCGAAGTATCATGCATCATGATTGATTGTGGACCGAGAACGTTTGAGACGTAGATAGTAGAATCCCTCTCACCATACAACCTGGCGCACT
Organism: Suillus cothurnatus; assembly: GCA_016758765.1. Lineage (NCBI taxonomy): Eukaryota > Fungi > Basidiomycota > Agaricomycetes > Boletales > Suillaceae > Suillus > Suillus cothurnatus. The sequence goes on along the minus strand of JABBWL010000004.1, from coordinate 519,541 downwards.
GCTATATCCATCTAATTTCTGACGAATCAAAAAAGTACCAGAGTGGCATAGATTACAATAAGTCAAGGTCACGTGCGCGTGTTGATGGAACGCGTTGTCGGAGTAGTCTGTAGGTTCTCCACAACCGCCACATCAATCCATTGATCAGATTGATCGATGGTCCATCAAATTTGCGCCACATTGGTCGACCGGATATAAGGCAAGCATGAAGCACTCGTCTTTCTTATCCTCTTAGTTTTTTTCCACCTGACAACAACACCCAGTCAGCGTAAGAACATAGTGTCATGTCCCCTACCGGCGAGACTGGCACATCATCTACTCCGCCACGGGCCAATGCACCAGCTCATGGTGCTAGCACGATAGAATCCACCCCAAACAGCCGTGGGGCTTCCGTCATCAGCGAGAACATCGGCGTGCTCGGTGCCAAGTGCGCACATTTCTTGCTTTTATTAAGTAGCACCTAACATTCCACCAAGTGTTAAGAAATTACGCCCATGGATCCAGCGGGACATCGAACAGGTTAAGGAGTGCAAGACAGATGCTATGCTGCAAGCCCTCCTACAGCGCGCTTCTGTCGCGCCCGAGACTACACAACCTGAGCTCCTGCAAAAGTGCTTCAAAGCAGTTCTGCCGGTTTGCAATGGACAGGCCTCTACTGCACTCGTAAAGTCTTCGGACGTCCAGACAGCCCTCAACGACTAGTGAGTGCTTGTTCTAAGTTCGTTAATCAGGTGTTTTTACGCTTACAACGATTACAAGCGTACGTCCAGGAGTAGAAAACAAGTTCTACGGCCCTTTCATAAGAGCCACTAACATTGCGCTTGCGTGTCTTGAAGAAGTCAAGGTTGACGGGATGCGTGCTCCTGTCCCTGCCGTGGACATGATTTGTCAGCAGAACGATATGCCCATGTACCAAACCCACCAGACTGCAAAATCAACTCGGAAGCCTGACATTGTCATTCTTCCTTTGAAAAGTGCATGTGCACCCTTCGAGGATGAGAAGGGCAGCAAGAAGGGAAAACAGAAGGACAATGAGAAGGACAATGCGATAGACAACAAGGACAACGCGAGGGACGGCGAGAAGGACGATGAAAAACGCAAGAAGAAGCGCAAGGCTCACATGGACACGAATGCAACGGCAAAACCGAAAAATCTCCTCTGGAAAGATGTTCTAGCTTCCATCGAGTTCAAGAGGAAGACGCCAGGGAGGACGAAAGGGATTAGGCCACCACCCCCTTCGTATACAGTGACAGACTATCTCCCTACCAAGCCAGAGTATCTGCCGGTGGATCATCTTAAGGCTCAAGACCCAGCGCTAGACCCTTCGCAGATCCCGGCAACACAACCTGCGTCTGATACCACGTGTAAGTGATGGTATTTGGGATTCCGAGGTCGAACTAAATTGGCTAAATTGTAGTTCTATCTTCCGGTCTTAGTGCTGTCCAGCCTTCCCATGGCGGTTCCAGTTCCAAACGCAAGGCCACAGACACTTTGGAATCCGCCGCGAAAAATCCAAGATGGACCCCAACGACACAGATGACGATCTAGATGTGACCGTCCAGGCTGGTCTGTACGCCGCCGAAATGTTTGCGTCCAACCCTGGAGTCAATTATCTGGTGAACCTTATCATCATCGGTGGGTTCGTTCGTCTCTCGAGGTTGGTCGCGATTTTACCAAACCTTTTTCAGACGATATAATGTGGATTTGGTATTATGATCGACAAGGGATCATTCAATGCTCAGGTATCAACTTCATCCAAGATCTTCCGCGGTTCATGGTGCTGTTGTATGCCTTACAACGATTCGATCTTCACGATTGGGGCCGAAACAAGGATTTTCTCCCAGTCCAAGTCGAGGGGAAACGATGCCACGAATTCAAAATCAGGGATCAAGAACTTGGAGAGGTTGATCTCCTGCTTCACACCAGCCACGACAAAAGAGTGACGCACTACGGACTACAAGGACGGGCCACCAATGTGGTCCCTGTCACTAGCGAAGCGCTCACGAAGAAATACGGTAACTTCCAGGATGGGATGGTGGCCAAGATCTTTTGGGGAGAGGCGAGTCGCACTAGCGAGCCGGAAATTTTGGACAAGGTTGAGGAGATTGCTAAGGTGCACCCAACCGTCCAAGGGCACATTCCTAAGCTGCTTTGGCACCACACGTTCACGAATCCCACGTCCGCGATCCGAGAAGCACTCGGGGTTCCAGAACCCACCAAGGGCAGTCGCGTGCTCTATATTCTCATATTCCCCAAGCTCCACCCCATCACCGAACTTGACGACAGAGAGCTTTTCGACGTATGGCGTCAGTGTATTTTATGTACGCGTTTCATTTAATTTATGATGCTCTTCATTGACATAGCGTACAGGCCACATTACTCTTTGGAAGGAAGGAGTCTATCACCGAGATGTCAGCCCAGGGAACCTGATGTGGTACTGGAAAGACGGCAAGCGGATGGGTGTCTTAAATGACTACGATCTATCCTCGTTGGCAAATGTCCAGGGTCCCCAGGGCAACGAGCGCACAGGCACGGTACCGTTCATGGCGCGCGAGCTTCTCACCGAAGAAGGTCAACGAGGCAAAGTGAAACACCTATATCGCCATGATCTAGAGTCGTTCATGTGGGTTTTCGTTTGGATTTGCTTGCGTTACAAGCAGGGAGTTCTCCTGCCACGGAGATTGCGCCGCTTCGACGAGTGGGCGACTTTAGGCCCCATTGCATGTGGCGAAAAGAAGTTAGTTTTTCTCAATAATATGACAGCTTTCCCACCCTCGGACATAAACGAAGATGTATGGGATTTCCTTGTCGACTGTTTTGTGGTGCTTAAAAGGGATGCTGACAACCGCTACTACCTTCGCCTTAAACGACCATCGAGCTCAGGAGAATGCCAGCAGCCCGACGACGACTCAAATTTCGATGCTTTTCTATCTAAATTCACAAGTTTAGAGGGTTGGGTTGAGCTCAGCAAACCATCAAAGTAATTTCTTTACATATTGCCCTACATACGGTTTTCTACCCATCGATGCTTGTAACTTTCAGTTATATATTCACGATACTAGCAGTCCTATAGAGTCGTCCTTGAACGCTTCACTGGCAGGAACCAAGTGGCTATAACCACATGTTGCACCCAGTCCTTTGAAACGAGCTACTACAACTGCCTCTTATGCGTTGGCATTGCAGATAATACTACACATTATGGAACTCAACAAAACGTTATAGACAGTAAGCTCAGCTTCACATAAGTAAAACACATCGCCTGACCAATATATACACTAGATCTCTACGTCCGTCCATCTCACAGACCACTATACTAAGCGCTTCGTCCGCCTCCTCTGGAACGTCGACGTTTACCGACAGCACTACGCCTTCGCCCACGTTCGTGCCTACAACTTTGAGTGCTGCGCTGGAGCTAAGCGTAGGAGGAAGCGGAGTCTGGGCTTTGGTCGCTGCTGCTATGGGATTGATCTCGCTGCGAAATAACTGATTGGGAAAGTTGCTGTACGACTTTTCTGTGATTCAAACATTGTTGATGTTCGCCGACATAGGACTGTGTAACTGAGGCTCAGGAGGCACACCCACATAAAAAGTATTAGTGTTATGTAAGTAAAACAGATCTACAGTCTCGCTTTGTTACAGCGGCGCTAAAGAATTTCGATGACCGGTGAACAACTGACAGCTCCGTTAGGACCATTCTCTTCTATTAGATCTCGAGACATACAGCGCTGAGCGTCTGCATGCTGTATCTGTGATGCTCGAGGACTCCAGCTGTGGAGAAGCCTATCAACACCTACGGTATGTTTCGCATTTTTGTAGGAGCACTCATACATATACTGTGCTACTGGGCCCGTACGGTCTTCCCCCTTCCAAGGAGCCCTTCTCGGTCTTCATGATACAACTTTGAAACGACAGTCAACGATGCGTGCCTCTACAATCTACCTCGTAATTTTATGAGCGGCTGCTGCCCCTGTCTCAACTCATTCAAGCGCTTCTTACCTGACCCAGTCTTTCAGGGTGTTGTCAAGTCCATCATACAAAAGACAAGGCAGCCCTATTTAATTAACCCGTGATCCTGTCCAAAATGAATTAAATGCTGCAAGTTGCATCCTCGACCTCGTAGTGATATATATATGTATACCACATTCTCAGTTTGTCGTCCTTATGCCAGACATAATGCAGTGTGGATGCAAAGAGAAATGCATTGCAAATACAACGCCGGATTTTGGTATGCAAAATAGGAAGAACAACAGACAACATATGGAAATACTACGCCGCTCGATCTTGCATAATACGCATCAAAAACCATAATTGTTCACCGGATACCAGCAGTTGCCTTTTGAAGTGCCCGCTTGATGGCAAGCTGCGACTTCCTCAACTCATCTGCTGTCGAGTTCTCAATCTCCAGCTTTTCGAGTGCACGGGCAAGCTCAGTCTCGACCTGGGACTTGGCACCACGCTTGAGCTTCATACCAATCTCAGGCGAGGTGATAGTGCCCTCGACCTGGTGAATGTAAGCCTCCAGGTCGGACTTGGCCTCGTGACGTGAAGAGAACTCCTTGTCAACCTGCTTGTATTGCTCAGCGTCCTTAATCATCTGGTCAATCTCGGCCGACGACAGACGGCCAACGGAGTTGGTGATGCCTGAACAAGAGTGTCAGTTACAGAAAAAAATCTAAAGACAGCCACTGACTGATAGATGCCTTGCGGCCAGAAGCACGATCCTGTGCGGAGACCTTGAGAAGACCGTTGGCATCAACCTCGAAGGTGGTAACAAGCTCGGCCTGTCCACGAGGCATGGGGGGAATACCAGTCAGCTCGAATTCACCAAGCAGACGGTTATCACGGCACTGAGTGCGTTCACCCTCGTACCTAGAGGTCCAGATATCAGTGTAACGTTGGGATATAGATAAGTGTGCGCCTTACACAGGGAAGGTGACAGTCGTTTGGTTGTCCTCAACAGTCGTGAATGTCCGTGACTTGTTGGTGGGAATGGGAGTGTTACGAGGAACAACAACACCAAAAACATCACCCTGCATAGCAACACCAAGCGAGAGAGGAGCCACGTCAAGAAGAAGAAGGTCCGCAGTCTTTTCTGAGGTCTGGCCAGTGAGAACAGCAGCCTGGACAGCGGCACCGTAAGCAACAGCCTCATCGGGGTTGATTGACTTGTTCAGCTGGCGTCCACCGAAGTATTCCGATACAAGAGACTGGATCTTGGGGATACGAGTGGATCCACCAACAAGGACGATATCATCGACCTTCTCACGAGGCATTTTGGCATCCTTGAGCACCTTCTCGACGGGTTCAATGGTCGACTTGAACATAGCGGCATTGATCTCCTCGAAACGGGCACGAGTGATGTTGGCAGAGAAGTCTTCACCCTAGTTATCGATGCATCAGATAAAATCTAGTTTCCAGTTCACACGTCACATGCTAACCTGGTACAGTGAGTCAACCTCAACAGTGGTCTGGGTGACACTCGAGAGGGTGCGCTTGGCACGCTCGCAAGCACTTCTGAGTCGTCTGAGTGCACGGGGGTCCTCAGAGATATCGTGCTTCGTTTTCCTCTTGAACTCATTCTTGAAGTGCTCCAAGAGGGTGTTGTCGAAATCCTCACCACCCAAGTGAGTGTCACCTGCAGTGGCCTTAACTGCGAAGACACCACCGCTGATGTTGAGTAACGAGACATCGAAAGTTCCTCCACCAAGATCAAAGATCAAAACGTTTTTCTCCGCCTTCGATTGACGATCTAAACCATAGGCGATGGCAGCGGCGGTGGGCTCGTTAATGATACGGAGGACATCGAGGCCAGCGATGGTTCCAGCATCTTTGGTTGCCAAACGTTGCGAGTCGTTGAAGTAGGCGGGGACGCTGTTCATTCGCGTTGGAACAAGTTCAGGTGTGGTACGAAAAGAGCGACTCACGTGACGACGGCCTTGGTGACAGTCTTGCCGAGTTTTGCCTCCGAAATCTCTTTCATTTTAATGAGAACCATTGACGAGATCTCCTGGGGGCTGAAAACCTTCTCCTCGCCAAGGTAGTTAACCTTAATCAAAGGTGAACCCTCCTTCTCTACGACTTCGAAGGGCCAGTGGGTCATGTCCTGGAGTGACATATTTAGCATCTCATTTCAATTATGGGTCCTCATACCAACCTTCTTGACGTCTGGATCACTAATTTTTCACATGTTATCAAGGCTATCGAAGAATACTTCACGAGACACTCACTCATAACGACGGCCGATGAGACGCTTGGCATCAAAGACTGTGTTGCGGGGGTTCATAGCAGCCTGGTTTTTTGCGGCATCACCAATTAGACGCTCCTCCGCAGAGAATGCGACATATGAAGGAGTTGTCCGGTTGCCCTCTGCAGGACACACAGATAAATACGCGAATCCATCGTACAGCACAGAATCTTACGATCGTTGGCGATGATTTCAACTCGATCATTTTGCCATACACCCACACAGCTAAGAAAAGATGTTAATAGAATGACGACGATGGAATGTGGGTACTTACGAGTAGGTAGTACCGAGATCGATGCCAACAGCGCCGTCGAATGCGTCTTCCATTTTTTAAAGAGATAAACAAAAAGTAAAAAGAGAGATGAACCGGATGGTGGTGATGGGCAGAAGAGCAATCGAAAAAAAATCGATTGCGCAGCTGAAGTAAGCAACCTGACCAGTGGTATCAAAATTTGCACTGCCACTAGCACGACCCATTCTTTGACATGTCTACCAAGGCAGGTCTAAGACCATGGCTTTCTGCCACAATATGCATGCGTAGAAGCCAACTTTCGGTTCTACAACATAGACGAAATGTATTCACTTCCAGTGAACAATCATTTCCTCTGCAGTCACCCGATGATTGGCAGCTATTACAAGACCGCCGGATACGTTTCAAAATGCTCGGTGAGTGGTCTTTTTTCGTGCAAGAAACTAACTTTAGCTTACAATCTTGTATAGTCGACCTATTCAGCAAGCATGGCTCTAATGTGACGCGAGATAACGCCTTCCAACCCCACCACCAGTTGCACCGGCCTCTCGCTTCGTCTGAAGCAACATTATCCGCCCTCATAGCTGCTGGCGCACATTTTGGGCATGCTAAATCTTTGCTTAATCCAAATTTATGCCCTACGCGTATGGTGTTCGCGCTGGCATCACCATAATTGACCTCGACTCAACCCTCCCTCTGTTACGGAGGGCTGCGAACCTCACTCGCGCAATTGTTGCAAGGGATGGTACGGTTGTCTTCGTGGGCACTCGTCCAGATCTGCGTGCTGTTGTGCGCAAAGCTGCAGAGAGGATTGGACCACAGGCTTTCCATGTTGGCGAAAGATGGCTGCCTGGCACACTTACGAACAAACTGCAGCTGTTTGGGTCAGACGTCGCAAAAGAGCAGCGCGTCACACCCGATCTGGTCATCTTTTTAAACCCCCTGGCAAATATCCACGCCATCCGCGAATGCGCAATACAACATATTCCCACTATTGGCATTGTCGACTCGAACGTCGATCCTCGCGTGGTCATGTATGCCATTCCTGCGAATGACGAGAGCCCTCGAGCAGCAGAACTAATCGCAGGTGTTCTCAGCATAGCCGGAAGAGAAGGGAGAGTTTTGCGAGACAAAGAAGAACAGGCTAAAGAGCTACGACAATCTCGGTACATGCGAGGTACTACAAGATATGTATCTGACAGAGATTAGTTTTACCACGTGCGTTCAACGTTATTATGAATGCGACGCTTGAATCTCACTCCAGTATTCTATATCTTCCTTCAGTAAACACAACACCGTAATTTAGTAACAAGACTTACTCTCTGCATCAGCCAGTGCTCGTAGATTGCCTCCTAGTTTGTTGATGGTCTCTACATACTCCTCTTCTTCCACGCTATCAAAAACAATACCTCCACCTGCCTGTAAGTAGGCGACCCCATCCTTGAATGTCATTGTACGAATGGCAATGCATGTGTCCATTTCGTCATCGGCGAAATCGAAACGTCCGACGCCACCGGCATAAACTCCCCTCCGTTCACCCTCTAGTTCGGCGATTAATTCGATGGCTTTAATCTTAGGCGCTCCCGATACAGTTCCCGCGGGGAATATGGAACGGAAAGCATCGAACCTGTTAAGAAATGTTGGCAATTGCAAAGAACGCGATCATCAGTGAAATACCTCGTCAACCCTTCCCTCAGCATTCCCGAAACTTGGGACGTCATAGAATAACGTGACTGAACTTCTGTACTGCCATAAGATGATCGACCTTGACGGTCTCCGGCTTGCAAACCCGATTGACGTCGTTTCTGGCGAGATCAACAAGCATGATGTGTTCCGCCGGTCCTTTTCAGACGAAAAGAAGCTGTTCGCAAAGCTTGCTGTCCTCTGCAAAAAGCAGTCAAAATAGCTTACCCTGTACAGATAATAAGACCAACCTGCTGGAGTCTTTCCTCTCTTGACGGTCCCAGCAATGGCATGATTGTAGACCTTATTTTCTTCCACTTTACAAAGAGTCTCCGGACTGGCGCCGACTATCTGTAGCTCTCCACAATCCAAATAAAACATATAGGGGCTAGGATTGACCTGGCGAAGATGTCTATATGCGTTGAAAGGGTGCAAATTTGTTGGACGGGCAAGGCGTTGAGATGGAACTGCTTGGATGATATCACCGGCAACAACGTGCTCCTTGAGCTTGGTCACAAATGACTCATAGCCTTCCTTCCTATGTTGGACGTCACTTGATTTCCTAACGTAACTGGAGGCTGCGGTACTTCTGGAGTTGTGTTACTCAGAAGTACTTTTGCTAGCCGACGGATTTTGACTGAGCAGTTTGATATACAAATGGAAGGTTCGTGGTGCCAGCATCTTTCGGATGAAAGACGTGCGAAACAATCTTGATGGACTGGTATAAGTGATCGTAGACGAGGATGGTGTCGCAAAGCATAAACAAAGACTCCGGGATAGATAAAGGATCACTGAGTTCTCGAGCAGTCTTGGGCTCGAAGTACTGTATACAGTCATAGGACACGTATCCAATCGCGCCTCCGGTGAAGGTTGGAATTTCAGGAATTTTCACATATTGGTGAACGGCGAGCTCCCGTTGTAGAGCAGAAAGTGGATCTCCCTGAAACTCCTCCCTCGGACCAGTCTTGATGACCTTCAATGGGTCTAACGCGCGTCAATTGACATTGAAAGCCAGTAACATCGGGCGGGTATCATACCTGCACCGACGACACTGTATCTGGCGATGTTCTCCCCCGCAATGACCGACTCCAGCAGGAAGCTGTACTTGGAGTCTTTGGCTATCCGGAGGTACGCCATACATGGTGTTGATAAGGTCAGCAGGAAGCTGAATAATAATATTGGGACACAGTTTGCCTCGCTTCTCGCGAATAATGAGCTGTTCTACAGCGGCGAGCGATGGATACGCTGTAAATTTCTACAAGCGAATAACATCAGCGTCTAAGCCTGCTATGCAATACCAACGAACCACTACCTGAGGATCCATTTTAGTCTCGAGGGCTATAGTGACTGGGGCATCCACCGTTCAGCCTGAAGTATTAGTATGGGATTCAAGTTTGTTACTTCGGCCTAGGCCTAGTACAGATGACGGGCCGAGTCGAGTCATCGCACTGGATGACTCTGAAACTTGTTTTGATTTCATCATTCTCGCATCAAATCTGGTCTCCACTAGTCGAAGAAGAAGGCGCCTATTAGATCAATCCTGGGATCGGATATATTTGGTGGGTTTTTCACGAAACCTGATCAGCCATTTTCATCTCGGTCTTCAACTTGAAGGTCGTCGCAATATGATAACTCCACGGTTTTCCTGTACCCAAACTCGTGAGGCAGTGGCAGTATCAATTTACTGCCCATCAGTAAGAGTACGTCTGCGCAGTACTCATGTACTCAAGCCTGATCAATGATATGGACCTTGAAGTAGGCCTCTGATGTGGAGATCAATGTCGATGAGACTTTGTTGACCGTTCACATCAACCCTTATTTCCTTCGCTTAAACTTTCCTCATTCAGTCCCTCGACGACGACCAATCCTCTGCAATCTATGATCCAAGTAGTGGATACTTGACGGTTACACTGACTAAAGAGACGAAGGGACAAGAATTCCCTGACTTGGATTTACTAGCAAAGCTACTGGCTCCCCGTCATGTTGAAGTTCCAAAACAACCGACTATAGAAGTCATCGGGTCTGAGACTTCACGCAAAGCGAGCTGGAAGAACTTGTAGATTTAACGGATGCAATCTCGCTCGAACAACGGGAAATATTGGAAGGTGCGTGCGATAGACTTCATGCTTTAGCAAACATCCTCAAATAAATTCCAGCTGCTGAAAATGACTGGCAATTTCCCCAGACTATTTTAGAATCTTCTTCTCCATTACAACTATCCACGAAAAGATATTATGGGTTCCTGGATATGTATACAGGATACTTCACCCACGTTGCCCACACAGAAAATGATGTCAATGAACTCGGGAGTGAAGCTGAAAGTTGTCTGCCAGAAGAACGACGAGCTAAAGATTGCAACATGAAGAGGTGAAATGGGATGAGGAGCATTATATGTAGATCCCTGAACAAGACTTCAATTTGAACGCTCATCTGCTTCCTCCTGTAGGCGGACTACGTGGATGACGAGTACATTCAAGAACTTCTTTCCTGGGAAGATCCCGAGCTCGGAGAAGATTGAATGTATATTTACCGAGAGCGAGAATATGACGATGCTTCATTTACCGCGCAAAGAAATGTGAGCGATATTTCGGGTGTGTTTCATATTGATTACTGAGCACATTACGACAGACTTACCTACAAGCTCACAGCAACGAAACTTGTATCTAACATTGTTAACCTTGCTATTCGCATACGCGTATGACAGGCGCACGACACAGCATGACCCCACCCCTGAAAGCGCCTGGACAATTGCTCACTTGTACCTGCGTTCTCAGCGCTGGATCCCCCACCATATGTATCTTTAGAAAGCGTTCCTCTGTCTATCCCCACGTCGGGGTTCACCGATCACGACTCGCTTCAGCTTTGATGCCGTCTTATCGGCGTTCTCTTGCATTCCCTCTCTATCGCTCTTTTGCAATGGCCGATGCTTGTCGGAATGACATAGCAGCCATTTTGGCAAGGGTAGAAGGACGGTCACTCGTTGCCTATTGGAGATGAAACATGTTTGGACCATCATGAAGTATATTACGTGTATAACAAAATCTGGGTCGATGATTTCTGCGTTTGGATTCAATTATCTGCGAGGTGCGGCGTCATTTTAATTTTCCGATATAATGGCTAGTATTTATATGAACATCTTCACTTCCGCAGCGATGAGATGTTGTTAGACATCGCACAGCAATTGAAGGCTTTGGCCATTACCAAATCGATGATTGGCTGGAACATCGAGAAGTTAGAAGCTACAACCCTTCTGGACCCTACTAGTACGACAGCGACAACGAGTCCTTTGAATGACCTTATGAGGAGTTGTCTCGTGTTCAAGCTGTCACACTACTTCGTAAGCATGCTTAACATCCTCCATTGGGGTTCGTCTTCTCACTTTAGCAGCTAGGTGACAGCATAAATATGTTCGCTGGCGGGTGAAACATGAACCAAATTGGTACGACTTTCGGACCCACGATAATCGCCAATTCAAAACACGTGTGTATCCGTCGATTGTACAACCTTGCAAATAACTTTTTCTTGCGACGGGATCGATAAACACCAAAGGAGCTCGGCTCGTACATACTTATCGTAGTAAACGACGGCCAGGTTATTTAGGGTGATTCTACTACCCGAATTCGTGAATTAAGCACAAATTCTCCGAGGTAAACCTCCTAGGGAAGTATATTTATATACTTTGTCGTTGGTTAGCGCGATTTCAAGTTCGGCGGTTTTGCACACGCGCACGCAGCGTTGATACACCGCCAATCGAAAAAAGCATAGGATCTATGCCTAAAAATAGGGTTATAGAACTTTTATTGGTCCGATATCCCCACAATAAATTTCGTCGTGTATATTATATATAATTATATAATACATATTTGGTGGACTCGTAGGCCGACATAAAGGAATGATGCTAGATCACAAACAGCGATGCTTGTGGGCTATAAATCCATTGGCTGGTTTCGGGTGCACGTTACGTACTGAGACCGAGCACCGGAACTATCCTGTTTCACAAGCATAGATCATATACTGAGACCCAGGCATTGGTGATATGCTAGTTGGCCAGTGTATAAGCTATACATTTCTGGTGTATGTATGATACTGGAACATGTATAGAATGTGCTTATTGATATGCTGACTGGGTACTGCTTGAATTTTTTTTTCGCACTGATACACTATTGGGAATCACAGGGAGTACAATAAACGGGATCATGGAAAGTGCAACGAATGTATTATTCATGTACCAAATGATTACAGGCAAGCTCGAGTATTAATAAGATTAAGGATGAGGCTGGAGGGGGGAGCGGCGAAAATAAATGAAAGTATATTGAAATTACCAAATGAGTCCGGACTGAATGGTGGTTTGCCAGCGTGGGTTGGTCTTGAAATGAGCTTGAGACCTTCTTGCTACCAGGAAACTCGGCGAGATCAGCTTGGAAGATTTCGATGAACAACCTAATCATAGATCAGTCCGTTTAATGTCGCTGACTATATGAATACATACTTTTGCAATTCCTTTTCCTGCTCGGTGATGATTGGGGAGGATTCAGTGGCCATCTTGCGCATCATTGAGAGTGAGTGGTCGACGAAGTTTCCAGAACTTCATTGTAGTGTTTTACCGTATGGCATGCCTTCGACCAGTCCAAATCCGGAGTCAAGTGGGTCGTCGAGTAGAACTGCACCGTTTGCGCTGCTGCTCACGTTTAATTCATTGTCCTCTCCATTGGTGTCCGAATCATCCTGCTGCACTCCACTTTGATCCACAAGCTGTTGGTAGGTAATGTCGGGATCGTTCTGGTCCCTCCCAGCACTGGGCATGTGACTGCCATTGACTTCAGTGCCTGTGGGAACTTGGCTTGGATTGACATCAGTCCTAGGCGCATTATCAAAATCAGCGTCGAATAAATCTCTTTCAAGCTGTTCCATGTCGATATTGAGCTCGCGTGTGACTTTGTCCCGTAAATCCTGCTTGAGCGATGGAATAAGGTAGGGGGAAAATAAATCCTTGATGGAAGCAGTTTTGTAATCGCTGACACCGATGAGAAAAATCCGCAGGAGACGTCGCTGTCCTCACCAATTAATGTTGATATTACATTAAAGATAGTAGGACTTACGAGTAGTGCAATCCTGTTCAGTGAGTAGAATCAACCTCCATGCCAGACCCACTACGTGCAAGCGACCTGGTCACATCGGCAACACTCGTGCGCTTGACAATCGATGTGGTGAGCTAAATTTAATTATAATGATTGAAGTTGTGTCAAAAAGTCGAGCGAGACTTACAACAGTCTTAATGGCACTACGAATGTTTGTGAGCAGCTTCGTGACCGCCTTACCTAACTGAGCTCTAAGCTCAACATCGTCAAGAAGTTCAGGGGGGATTTTGAAGATATCCCTATTCTTGACGATGAAGTCCTGAAATATGTTAGCTGTGTCATTTAAGATAGCGAATATTAGAGCCTAACCATGATATGAGACTGTGTGTCAGTGACATACGCTGTGAGATTCGGTGACAACATGCAAGCAAACAAGCGGTTGTTAAGTCCATTCTATGATTCAAGTTCAGCAAATAACAAAAAGCAAAGTACCGTATCATTACCTCGAAGTCCTTCGATTCCAACGCATCTTTTAATTCCTGCATTCTCCTGGCCTTGTTTCCCTGACAAAGTTTGATGAGGGTGATCTTCAGGTCTACGAGCATATAGAAAATATCGCCAGACTGCATCAAGTAAGCCAACGCGACGAACAAGCCGTCCAATGAGAACTTAATACATCAATGAAAGTCATAACTTCTTCATGCGGAACCTCATTTTCTTCACAACTTTTCTTCGCATGCATTTTCAAGCGTTTTGTACGTTGAGGTGTGAGTTTGGTGGGATCCCCATGGCCGGAAGGTTCGTTGTCCCTGCGTCGACGAATACCCGTGCTGATTGGCTCATCAAGTGACGATGTCGGGCTGGAGGGAGGCTGAATTCCAAGACTAGGTATCTCTATGCCTTCGCTGCTATGAGTAGAGCGAGAACTTTGGGGCCGCAAAATGTCTACAAAGTGCACTGTTAAGTTTAACCATAACTCGTCTCTGAGGACTTACTTCCGGGTTCTCCAACAGACAAATGTCTGCTGCTGCTTAGGTCGGGTGTGATACTTCTATTCCTGACAGACCCGGTGAATGAAGTTCCCGTGTTTGACCGTGGCCTCGATGACTGGGCTCCTTGCGAAGGTAACCCTAAACTTTGGCCATCACCAGAGGGCAGACGCAGACGATATCCACGTTGAAACATTGTCACAGCACCAAAAGTCGCTCGCCGTGAGTGGCAGCTTCAAGTGCGCAAGTTTGTGCCGAGATAATACCTCCGAGCTGGGTGGTGACTGAACTGAACACGTTGTCGGCAATAGGGATTTGAACTTATTTGGTTGTCGTTCGAGTCTTGACAAAAATTTGGCGACTCTTGATGTGTTCTGGGCAGAAGTAAAAATCATGCGGCATCATAGTATTTGTATATGTAAAGTATCTGAAATGGTATATAGAAAAAATTGGACCATCCAACGATGCCACCATAGCTTGCCCTTGAACATTGGAGGAAGAACTTCGAAGACAGACACACGAATTTGTTGAAAAATCCAAAAGGCAAGGACCCACTGGAGGAAGAATTTTAAGGACAAACGCGCGAATTTGGCGAAGAATCCAAAGGGCAAGGACTCACTGAAGGAAAAACTTCAAAGACAAACATGCAAATTTGGCGGCGAAGAATCCACAAGGCAAGACCTACTGGAGGAAGAATTTCAAAGACAAGCATGCTAATCTGGCAAAGAATCCGGAAGGCAAGACCCACTGGAGGAGAAACTTCAAAGACAAACATGCAAATTTGGCGGCGAAGAATCCAAAAGGCAAGACCTACTGGAGGAAGAATTTCAAAGACAAGCATGCTAATCTGGCGAAGAATGCGGAAGGCAAGGACTCACTGGAGGAAGAACTTGAAAGACAAGCATGCGAATTCGGCGGCGAAGAATCCAAAAGGCAAGACCTACTGGAGGAAGAACTTCAAAGACAAGCATGCTAATCTGGCGAAGAATCCGGAAGGTAAGCAACCGACTGCTGGAGAAAGAACTTCAAAGACAAACATGCAAATTTGTCCAAGAAGATGAATTTCATGTAGGTAGTCTTCTGAGCTGGTCGTGATGCGATGGATCGGCTCGAGGGTTCCATACGTGCGGTGTCATCGCTGGCACAGAAGGTTGAAAGGGTACTTGCCCTGGGTAAGAGGGTTGTTGCGGATAGTCCGAATGGAGGGGCTGAGTAACAGCATATTGACCAGCGTGTGTTGGTGGGGGATGGTGGTATTGCCATGTCAATGTCGTTGGGAGCGGGTGCAACAGGTGTTGGGAGGGGGGGACTCTGGATGAAGGAATGAGAGATTGCTGCCACTGCGATGGCACCATTGTGGGCGATGCATCGATGGCGTAGGTGCCAGTGGTGATGGCACACAGGAAGATCCGCTAGCGACTGGTGCCATAAGGGGTGTTGAGAGCTGGTGACTTGAAGACGCAGCTGGCTGAATGATCGTGGGGTGTCGTGGATTTGCGCGTGGACGAGGTACCTTCTCTTTTGCTTTCTGTGTTGGCTTTGCTTTGCTGGCCGCCTTTGCTGCTGGGCGATCGAACACTGCAGGGACTCCAGCCACATCGTCGGGCGGTGCACTTACAGGTGCAGCACCTGGTGTTTCACCAGCTTTTTTCGCTGCTTTCTTCTCCCGAATTTGACGAGCTGCTGCAAGACGGACATCTGCCACATTGAGGACCCTCAGTGGTGTATCACGGAGAGACTGAGGGATAACGGATCGAATCTGAGTGTGATTGTGAATCGAATAAGCATTGAGAAGGTAAAACGGTGAGGGTTGGTGCTGAACGACAGGCCTTGTACGCGCAGTCTCGGTTCGTTCTTGATGAACATGGCGTTGACTAATATCTGTGCACTGTGCTTTAATGCAGTCGTGCTGAAGATTTACGATACAAATGATGTCCTAAAATACATCGGGCATTGTAAGGACTCTGAATTGGAGATATGTCAAAACTTACTTGGGGGCTAATGACAACGTCATGGTCCGTGAGCTCAAGAACGGGGAGGTGAAGCAAGGGATGTAAGGCAGGTCCAAAAGTAAATCTCTGAACAGCAACATGCTGCACACGCCGGCAAGAATCTGATATTAGAATCTCGCGAACACATCCGAT
This sequence comes from Suillus cothurnatus, assembly GCA_016758765.1. Taxonomy (NCBI): domain Eukaryota; kingdom Fungi; phylum Basidiomycota; class Agaricomycetes; order Boletales; family Suillaceae; genus Suillus; species Suillus cothurnatus. The sequence goes on along the minus strand of JABBWL010000004.1, from coordinate 503,153 downwards.
TTCTGAGGAAGATGTTGAGGAGTTATGAAAAATGACGTGTCCACCCAAGGATACCTTCTCGCCATTACCGACAACCAAAGAGATTCCATGACGGTATCGAATGGTGGCAGGTTGCAGGATATCGAGTGCCTTTGCACAACGCGTTGCTGTCCAAGGAACAGGCTTGTCTATGACAAACTGTCCATCTGCGGCAGCGACCTTCTTGAGTTGACCGGTTCCTTTTGAGCAACAAAGGTCAGAATCGAACGAGCATCAAAGCATCACGCTACCTGTTACAGGAGATGTTTCCGTATGAATTCCCAAAAGCCGCGCCTGCTCTGGATGCTCTTCGACGTAGCTTAACACCTTGTCACCCGCCCGAACCCACTTTTTACTCGCAGCATCAAACCAGTAGCCACCTGTAGCAATGTGCTTGACGATATCTTGTCTCGCAAAGATTCTACACGTATCCTGACTTGGTTCTTGTCGATTGCTGTGGATACATGCAAGCCGGAATATATGATTAAAAGACTCGTATCGTTCAGTGGAAAAGAGAATTGCAGGCCCAAAGCGGCGGATGTAAGCAGGAAGATGAACCAAAAAATGAAACTTTGGTTTCGAGATAAGGATACTAGGTGCGCATTGAGCTGTGACGTTGAGGAAATCTTCAATGGTTCGGGAAAGCTTAGCCTATATGAGTTAATCAGCGTCAGAACAGCATCATCAGCCTGTCGTCATACCAAGTATATCTCCGTATCATCTATTGTGGTGTGCCAAATGTGCACAACAAGCTCACCGATAATTGTCCATCCATCAAGTACCGTTCTCGGTAACAAATCTTGAATGAGAAATGGCATTACCTGAGCCAAACTCTTGAAATGTTTGCCGATGAGACTGCCCTTGTAGTGACAAATGTAATCGGCATTGAGACGTGGAGAGTCGAGTCCATCCTTCGCGATTGAATCAAGTCGTGTTTGAAAAAGATCCATAAGCTTCGCCTTCTCAAGAAGATAAACGGTCTGACCCCAAAAATACTTTACAACCCCCAATAGCACTGTATGAAGTATCTCCGTTGGCGTGTCTTGGTGAACATTGAATCCTGATGGAGATCAGCATGCAGCCAGCAACACAAATTCAATACTTACCCTTCACACCCAGCAAAGGATTGATTGCGTCATCGAGTGCGCTCCCTTGTAAGAGATCTTCAAGCTCCTTGTTCAAAATTGCCCTGACTTCGCTGTCGTGTTTCGGCTGGATGCCAGCCACCCGTTTGCGCAGTTTCTTTCCCATCTCGACAACTGCATCAAGAATGTAGGCGGTTGTAGTGTCTTTGACACCTGTTGAAGCGACAGACTTCTTGATTTTCTCGGAAGCGCCTGACTGGAGCGCAGTGACGAATTGAGCCCGAATTTCAGCTGCTGTTCCTGCGGGAGTGCGAAGTTGTCCCGGCTATAAAGGAAGAGTCAATATTGCGAAGAGCACAAGAACATCGTACGTACCACAAAAATGCTGCTGTAGCCCTCATCCGACTCCTTGTACTCCTTCGTTCCACCAACTTCACATGTCCTGCAAAAGTAGTTACAGTGTAACCCTGCATGACTGCACTCTTCAGCGTGCATGGGGTTGTCGCCACCAAGAAAGAGGCCATACGGGACGAGCATGACTTCTTCGTTATCTTTGCAGTCCCAAGCAAAGGTCCCAGATTCGGCAGCCTTCCTATGATTGCAGGTCGTATCGTACTACATCAAGTATTACTGTATCACGTACCTAATTGAGTCTTGCATAGCGCTCATCATTTCCATGGGAGCTGCGTGAGGAGAAGAAGTGACGAATCGAACGCAAAACTCTTTCTCCAGCATTTCGCGAGGCAAATTCGCATTCGACATATATATTGCGTGGTGCTTGTTCCACTGTTTAGAGATATTCCCGGACACATCATCCATAAAAATAATGAGAGGGACAGCATATACCATGCGACCTCGAGACTTGGTGCGTAACGGATTCGGTTCGAGTTTAGCGTACTTATTTGATGATGGTGTTAGTCCGCATGCAAGTTCATCGACGTCGAGTGATATCTCCCTGAATGACCTCCGAAAGCTAGTCGTCGGGATGATTTCTTGCTCGTCGCTGACAATGAACCCTTCCTATATGTTTATCAACAAGATTAGTTAAAATAAGCAAATGACGAAATTACCTCCGTTCGTTGTGCAGCACGTCCTAGTGCATGTAACACCTTCTCTGCTGTATTACTCGTTGATTCATACAATGCAAAAAAAAAAACGTTCGGGAATAAAATAGTCTCCTGAGCTATCTTGCAAGAGCTCGTTCACAAAGTATATCTCCCCATCGACTTTCGCTGCTGGGGGCGAAGGGAGCTCGAATAACATCTTCTCCCCATTGAAAACCTGGGACATTCCTCGTCCTCCATCTTCCGGGTAATCCTGCATCGCGAAACGAGTCAGAGGGTTGGCATAGTCCTTGATAGAAACGTTCAAGTCAGTATGAGAGATGCGCGCGAGCACATAAGATTCCACATACCTTTGCAACTGCTTGCCCAACATCATTGAGATAGAATATGTTCCCTGAACGAGCAGTGACCTTTTCTGTCGGATTTCCGACAAGTGTTTTCACAGTCTCCTGGAAGCGGTTCAAGGCATACAGCGAGGGAACATCAAGAGCACCGAGTTCCTTTGCCCAAGATAAAATCGCCTTTTTCTGCACCTCTGAAAATGGAAGCCTCGGAGAACTGAATAGTAGCACAGTGATGAAATGCTTAAATGAGATGTCAGCGTAAGGAATACACGAGAGCTGTCAACATACAGCTTTTGATGGCCATGGGTACATTGGATGGTCAGGCGATACTGGATTGTTGAGGTTTAAACGACCCTTGGTGTTTAACGGACCGTCATCTGATAATTTAAATAAGTCTCGTTCAAAGTGGTGAATTAGTGCACTACCTTCGAGTTCAATGCCAAAATTTGATTCTGTCTCATCATCAAAGCTAATCTCCTCGGTCATGGGAGCGAGCGGCATGGGAAACAGAGATTCCCCAGAGGTGAGAGCACACTGCAGTTCGTCGAATAGATCCCCCGTTTCCTTCAGTTCTGAGTTGTAAAAATGGCTGCCTGATATTGCATTCCAGAGTTCAGAGATGGGTACTAGTTCTGAGTCCGAATCAACCGGTACATCATGGTCCAGTGCGGGAATACTAGAATTGTCGATATCGATATCCATGGCACTTAAGGTGGCAAGTTCCACATTGTCGTTGTCGTTCTGACTGCCGGCACATGTAAAGTTATGAAGGGGGTACTGCTCTGGAGAGTCAATTTTCGAAGGCGGGAGATTGTTGACATGACGTTTGTGCACCGCCGTTGTAGAATGTTTCTGTACGTGTTTGAGATGCATCGTACGCAATGATCCATCACTGCGTGTTGGACAGACATTGCACACGACTTGAGGCGGACAACGAAACTCAAAAACTATATCATACGTCAGCCCATTACATCAATATCGAGCACGAAATATACCTTTTCCGTCGATGAGCTTCAAAAATGATGGATTCATCATACTGATGTGCTTTCGAGTGATTGCAGTGTGCCGATGAAAGACTCAACGCCTTGAAGTGCGAAGATCACGTGATCCAACCCAATTCTGTGAATCTGATAAGAGGACAAAAAAATATCGACTCAGAGTGTCCTGTGAAGCAGTCAATGATACATAGAATGAAAAGTGTTGTGGGGAGCCGCTTCTGAATATATAAATCTTAGGTGTGGCAAAGATGAGGTGGAATAGCAAAGGAAGTGCGTGATACTGCTCCTGAGGACGGAGATATGGGTAACGAAGGTAGGATAAACAGATAGAAAGTAGCAGATGATGTAGTAGGGAATATAATAAATAATCTGTTCCTGAGTACGGAGATGTGGGTGGCAAAGGTAGGAGAGGTAGATAGGAATTATTAGCAGATGATATGTAAAAGGGAATATGATGAAGAACCCACCCTTGAGCATTGAGTGTTCGCAATAGGGTAGATAGATGAAGGAGCTGGGGAACAGCAAAGTAATCGAGACTCGAGTCTGGGCGCAAGCTTTAGACTTTTCGACACCAGAGTCAACACCAGCACCACTTACACTTCATATTTGATATATTCTCTGCTCCCACAAGCAAAACACAGTGCGCGGTAAGATGAGTAACGGAGGAGCAGAATGGAGGGAATATCATATTAGGGAACCCACTCATAAGCGCTGAGATGGGGGAATGTATTGAGACTCGAGTCTGGGTGCAAGCTTTAGACTTTCCGACACCAGAGTCAACGCCGGCACCACTTACACTTCATATTTGATATATTCTCTGCTCCCACAGGCAGAACACAGTGCGCGGTAAGATGAGTAACGGAGGAGCAGAATGGAGGGAATATAATAGGGAACCCACTCATAAGCGCTGAGATGGGGGAATGTATTGAGACTCGAGTCTGGGCGCAAGCTTTAGACTTTCCGACACCAGAGTCAACACCACTTACACCTCGTATTTGACATATTCTCTGCTCCCACAGGCAGAACGCAGTGCACAGATAAGGTGCAAAAATTTGAAAGCAGTGACTCGTGAGTCCTGCCAGTGATTCAATAAGGAGATGTGGCGACAAAGGTATGATAGATCGATTTTAGTAAGTAGCAGATGATATGTAAAAGGGAATATGATGAAGAATCTGGTCCTAAGTACGGATATGTGGGAGGCGAAGGTATGATAGATTGATACTAGTAAGTAGCAGATGATATGTAAAAGGGAATGTGATGACGAATCTGGTCCTGAGTACGGATATGTGGGTGGCGAAGGTATGATAGATCGATACTAGTAAGTAGCAGATGATATGTAAAAGGGAATATGAAGAACCCACCCTTGAGTATTGAGTGTTCGCAATGGGGTAGATAGATGAAGAAGAGAAGAGCTGGGGAGCGGCAAAGTAATCGAGACTCGAGTCTGGGCGCAAGCTTTAGACTTTCCAACACCAGAGTCAACAGCAGCACCACTTACACTTCATATTTGACATATCCTCGGCTCCAACAGGCAGAACACAGTGCGCAGACAAGGTACAAAAATTTGAAAGCAGTGACTCATGAGTCCTGCCAGCGATTCAATAAGGGGTTTGCTGAAAACACGTGACTTGTATCATTCCATTTTTCCCCAAGTTCGACCTTTGATGTCAAACACAATGCAAGAGACTCCAGACGACGGAGCACTCAGCTTTTCCAATTTTTCAACTTCCATCCTCTATCCAAATTCTCTGCAAGCTGAATCCGAGGATATGTTGTTACAACCTCTCTCAGTCTCAGTATGGTTTTCCGGTGCGGTTCCTCGACACCTCGCTCACTCGAACATTGTATGTCCCCTAATATTCATTGATAAGTGCTACTTATTTCAGTCGCTATCTAGCCAATTAAAATTAGCGTGGCTCTGGATGAAGAGTACCAATTATTCACAGTACCCGTGATTGAGGTAGAGTCTTGCTACTCCAGAGAGTCTTTCCATTTCAATAATGTAAGTGTTTCACATTTTCCGTACTGTGGCTACTGACCTTGGGGCATGTGAAGTGCGTAGCTTCTAGTCAATATGAACCTTGCTCCATGTCTGGTAGTGAATCTGGTGATGCATCAATTACCTTCCTCCCCTTGCCATCGACATTCGATCACATGGATCCTGACCACTGGGTCAGACTCTCCGGCACTATACAGTCATGGCTTCTGACGTTAATGGACACAGTGACGCCTGAATGGACTTGGGGCCGGGACGCATTCTGGTATGCATTTGTCGCTGCCAATCCTGACTTCCCCAATGGCAAGTGGGCTTTCTGGGATCCGAGTATTCCTCTCGAGGGCCAGTTCATCGAGGAGTGGGTGGAGTGCGGCACCAATTTGTCCATCGAAGGTGCTGACGAAGAGCTCACTGCTCCTTTGACGGACAATGATACCCGGGACTTCATTTGGAGAGAGTTCTCCAGACACATTGCGCTTTTTTACCCTTATCCTTTGATTTCTACTACATAATTTTCCTTCATAGAATATTAGGACACGCGCTAAGATGGATGGGGAGCATATTGTATCATTGCATGTTTATGTTTTACCATACCAATATACATTGTGGCTTTATGTTCTATCCTATCCTGTGTGTGATTCAAACGCGAAGCGGGCAACTGAGTATCAGTGAGTCTTCATAACGTGCTACATTTGTTGTACCGAAGCAAGGGTGCCATCATAGATACTATATTTACCGCGTACCTCCACTATACTTTCGGTATATAGATCCTATACCTTGTTTCGTATGCTACCCATTTGTTGGCGCCGTTGCTGTGCCGATACTTCGCTCCCAGCATGCAAACAGAGCTGTTTTCCATGCTGATTCCGAGTGCGTGTCGGGCTCTGGTCAATGTTTTGAACTAGACCTCTTATGGAGATTTGATGTTAAACAATTGTCAAATAATGGTATTATTTATAAGAAATATGCCATTTATGTACAGGGAGTAGCTTTATCATACACATCCAAATTATTTTTCGTCAAATATTCAACGTGTGAAATTGACGATTGGCGGTGTAAGTGATTAGAGCCTCTTTTGAATGAGCAATAAAGTTTGCCAAGGTACTTTAGTGGTTCGAGTTGAATGGTGCACTTTTCTGTTCGCGCCCGTACCTTCGAGAAGCTTTCACTCCACCGTACTTTATAAGCTAACGATCTGCCTCGTGTCGGTGGAAGAACCTATCGAAGCCAAGCTATATCCAGTCTACAACGTCCAATCTCTTACTGATATGAGAGAAGACAGGAAGAGCAGACGTGCAAATTGCCGAAATTCGCCGCTTGGTTCTCGGCGCAAAAGCTCGCTACCACTTCAGATGATCATGATCAAAAGCCGCTTGTTCGGGGAACTGCGAGACTTGAAGGGCATGAGGCTTGCTTGACCTTGTTCTGTGTATCCAAAACTGCAACGCGCCATCTGATCCCTGTCGAGGACCATATGGTACTACAGTTTTTGTTCACATGCGGGTCCGTGAACGGCGTCTTTATTATTAACCGCCGGTGCGCATCAATTGCGTGTGGCGTCCGCATCAGTGTATGTCCATGGATCAATGTATTAAATGTAAGTATGACCTAAGTGAATACTGAAGCCTCAATCTTCTGCTGACAAAACACCTTGCGCATGAACTCTGACATCTTTCGGCAAAACATCATAACCACTTTGACCAAGGTCAACAGGCAGAGCAGCAGTATCATCCAGATGTTGTGATGCGAGCAAGGCCTGCCCTTCTTCCGCTTCGCCACTGACTGTGTCCTCTAGAACCAAAGGCGGATTAAGGAAAGAGGGAGGATTGACTAGACCATTGAAAAGGAACTAAAAGACCGCGTTGAACTATAATTATAATGAAAATGTCGGTTAAAGACGTACCGTGCCATACCTAGAATATGAAAGACTTGTGAGCATCACGTAAGAACTGTATGAAGGACTTCCTTACACTAAGAAGGAGAATCCTAGTACTTGGAGGAGCGAAATGGGGAAAAGAAGTTTCTCCCAGCCTAGTCCAAGGCTGACTAGCCAGATCGAGAGTGTTCTACAGGTGTCGGTCAAGCTCCTCGCTGTGGCACTTACATGCCTTGTGACACTCAAGCCGAAGTAATTGAACAAAGAGATACTAATCGCGATAGCAATCCCTGACCAAAGAACACTAGGCGTATTCACCAATTGGTACCAACCCCTAGGAAGGTCAAAGAAAGGCGAGCTAGAAGCGATTGACGGCATAGCCAAAATGGGTATGCACATGATGATGGAGAGGGTACCGAATAAACCCTCGTAGCCCACAGCAACCAAAGGTGCCACGGAGTAACGGGCCATAATCTTCTCTTCGACAACAAACTGTGTTGCCGTACTAGACGGCAGTTATTCTTAGTTGCAGAAGTAATGGATGATGAAATACTTACAATACCTGGGCGAAGAGAATGAAGAAGACGCCTGAATATGATGAGTATAAACTGCCCTAAATAGTAATAAGGTATCTGACCAACGAGAACTCTGGTGACTTCAGGTTCTGACTCCTCGGTACCCAATAGACGCAAGGTGGAGTGTACGGCGTCTTTGATAAGTGAACCACTGTATCCTACGAGTGAAACACCAGCCATGACTGTCAGAAGAGAGACCCATCTGTGCACGGTTGAGAACTATGGAACAGGAGAAGCAGGCAGGGACATACTGATAGAGCCATAAACGACGGTGTAAGAAGATGACACTAAGGACGCCCACAAAAAGAACGAGAGCTCCACGTGTCATCTGATAAATGGAAACGGGAGTATAGAGGAGACCGACATTCATAAGCTGTTGATATCAGGATTAGTTGATAGAATATTACAAGATAGAAGACGGACCGTTGTTCCGGTAAGATCGCAAGCAGCGGGCAACCATAAAAGAAGAATTTTCCAACCTCGTAGCTCTTCAAAAGTTTCGTCGACTTTACCGGGCTCATTCAAGTCTTCTTCTAAATCTTCCGGGAGAAATACGGGTGCAGTACGCTGACGTGCACGTAGCCACGTATAAATGACAGGAAGAAAGCCTTAAAGTTTAGAAATATCAATAAACTGATATTACTTTTATAATATATAAAAGACACTGACAAAGCATTTCGCCGACTAGCTCGGATAGTTAGCTTAGAACGTGGTACGAATATTCAAAAAGGTTTACGGACGGAACATCTGAAGTGTTTGCCATACAGGCTGCTCGTAAAGAACGTGGCTTGCAGGGTTGGGGTCACTACAATTCTCCACGCATTGCATATCCTACTCCACTGGTTAATGCTGTGTATCTTCGAACGCGAGGCGGATGAACATACCTGCCATTTGCTCCACAAAGAATTACTCGACCCCTACAAAGTATGAGATAGTACACGTTTCAAAGTAGATAACATACCGTTATTATCATACCCGCAAGGAGAATAGGAATGAAGAACGAGGAAGGCATGACTGCTTGGTCAATTGATTGGTTAGTGGTCGTCGTCCAAGCACAAGGCCAGGCCGCGCAAGTTCTAAACGAAACAGGTGTGACAAAATAGCCGGCGTGACAATTCTCTATTCGGTAATAGGACGCCGGGTACTCCGTAGATCTGGATCAAAGATCGGGAGATCGTGTCGCGATGCTCTTGCTTCTCGCTCGCTGTCATGAATATTAATTCTGGTACCAGTTATTGGCCACTTATTTATCCCAATTGCTTCTGGGCGTCTTTAAATTCTTCCTCCATCACTCTCTTTTCTTTCACTCCTTAAATTCACCATCGTAACCTCAACGCCAATATCAACATCACCATCGTCCTAATCGCCCTTCATGGTGAAGCTCACACTTCTCACTCCCAAAGGCAACAATGGTGTCCGCTTCTTTCCCTGTATTGGTTACCTCGGCTTGACGCCCCTCAAGTTTGAAGGAGGTCCGTATATTTTCCTGTGAATTCATATCATCCTCTAATCTCCGTTCATTCAGTCGTCCGAACTGAAATCGAGCAGGATGGTAAACATCTCCCTGCCAAAGATATAACAGTATTTGTTCGTTGTTATGAATTTCGCCACGGCCGCTTGGGGACTGTACAATCAAATATTTTGGTAGAGCACTCCCTCACATTATGGAGGAAACCAGACGGCCAAGATTGGGCAGAGATAGGAAATGCGGAATACCCTTTCCGACTTTCTATGCCACTTTGCACTACTGGTCCTAGCACAGCACTTTACTTTCAAGAGTATCGAATATCTTGGCGAATCGAGGCTGGTATGTGCCTTCACTCATTTAATGGCTCGTCTCTTACGTTGTTTAGTCGTCAACCACGCTCCCATTCCGGGCGTCGGTACTCGCTTGCTCAAACATTACGATCTCTATTTGATCCGCCATGACTTACCAGGAAACGTGTCTCCTCACTCTCCAGTAACCCCGCCATCAACATCTTATCTATCCTCCCTAACCACCAAGTCTAGAGGTCCTTCACTCCGTTATCGTATCATACTTCCCACTAAACCCGTAGGCCCCCTCGACATCGTTTCTCTACAAGTCACTGTCCAACCACTCGATCCATTAGTATCCGTTCGCAGTGCAACTGCCGTCGTTGAAAGAAAAATACAATTCTCCGAATTCCCAACATCACCTTCTGGTACTTTGACACCATCAGCCCCTACATTATCGTCATACTCGTACCTCCCATCAAATCCAGATTTAAATTCTCATGATCATCAATCCGTCGCAGCGAACTCCTGCGACATCACATCTGCAACGTCATCCTCCAATGATCTCCACTACCTTTCCTCAACCTCTTCCTCGATATCTGACACACGGCCTCTTCTGCCACAACAACCATCATCGGTGCCTAGTACCTCATCGGTGACTCACACAAGCGAACGAACAACGACACATATTTTTGCTCATCTTGAATCTTCCCATCGCTTCACTCGCGATTCTACTGGAACTTGGCGTCAGACTCTCACATTTTCTTGGCCCGATACCAGTCCCAGTAGCCGATGGACGGTTGGAGAAACGCTTCAGACCGGCATGGCTTCCATCAGGTTCTTTATTCGCCTAAAGGTATATTGCATATTTTCTCTTGTTGTTTGCCTAACCATGTATTTCAGTTGATCGTCTCCTCCCCTAACTCGAGCGCTGAAACGGTCGAGTTTGATGACCAAGAAATCATTGTAGTCTCGACCAACGAGACTCAGCGTCAATTGGCTCTTTCACGTTATTCCGCCGCGGGACAGTCCAAGTCTAGGTCCCCAAAACGATCAAAGCGAGAACGTCCAAATACAAATACAAATACTCAACTACCATCACCACCTCGTAGCCCTCCTGCGGTCGCCAAAGTATCAGAAAAAGCGCCCATTGCACCTAAAGGCGGCCACGAGCACGAAATGTCACATGGGCATACCCACAAGTTTGCTTCTGTACCATCGCCACAATCAGGAAGCAAGTACAAGCCGAAATCCATACGCAGACCCCACACTTCTGCCGGGCCCCGGGATACGCCACACGGGTACGATTCACGGGGATATAATCCTCTTCATAATCACAGTAATCGACACCCTGTCCCTCTGCGCCCCGAAACTGCATACAGTGGACCCACTACTAATGGACGTGATACGCGTGGTGCTTTCAACCAGAAGTGGGTAGAAGCTCCACGGCTTGGCCATTCTAGCTCAAGCGCAAGCTCGGAAGGGGCCCAATTGCCAACACCTGAAAGCGCTGCTCGCGCAGATGGTAGCTTGCTGTTCGAGAAGGTCGGACAAGTGGAGATGCGTGCGTGGGAGGAGGAACTAGCAAGAATAGAATTGGCGAGCCGCAGAAGCACTGCGGATATGATGGATTTCGTGTCTCAGCGGAGGAAGCTGAACGGCCAACAAGTCATACGGACATTTCTGCAAGCGGAAAGCTAGTACACAGATTCTCTGCATTTTACATTATTTATCGCGTGCACTGTTTTCCGCAGTCATGCTTTCCTTCTCTAGCATGGGTTCTCCGCATAGTTCTTTTTTTAAGCATCAATACTATCATCGACTTCATACTACTACTAGCACGACTCACTGTAGAACGTCCAACTCTACTATCATTGCATACTCATCAATTCCGTTGGCGCACGTCCTTGGATACTGTTCATCACAACCTCGGGTTTACAGAGGCAGTTGATCGGTTTACTTGTGTGAAGGTGTGGTGGCCCAGGTTCCGGAGTTCCAGGTCTGATGCGCCAGATACAAATAAGTAAATACTGAGCTTACACCGCGTGTTGGCTATGCCTCCGGACCTTACTTGATAACTTACCCATCTCAAGAATCACACACAATGAGTTATCCATGGTTCAGAATGACATTACTAGGAGGTGGTCGTGAGTCTTATCTCGAACTAGCAAAATACAGAAGCTGATTGTACTCGGAATCTCGGCGCAATCTGGACTGTTTTCGTTGGATGCACATGATAACACGGTACTTCGCTGCGCCAGTGATGGGTCTTGGTTACCTTTTGATGAGAGGTTCGTATTCTACTATCACCCGGGGACCTTCACCACCTGATTCGCCCTTTTTTTCATTTTCGGTTTCGGATGACTCTGTCCTGTTCCTCCTGATTGATTGAACATCATTGCCTTGTTCTTAATTTGTAGCGACCGTACCTTCACCTGAACAGACATATGCCGTGAGTTCTTTCCCCGTCTTTCGCCGTTTGGCCATGCAGCACTTTTCCAAGTCAATTTCAATTGTTCCGAGGCCATGAGCATGAGCCGCATGTGTTGTTGTTCAGTAGAACCCCCATGTCTCACCATAAGCGCAGGCGATGTCACCTGATCTGCGGCGAAAAGTCGATGCAAACCGCGCAGCCAGACTCGCCCAAGAGCAAACCATAAAACGTCAAATAGATGCACAGGTCAGTATTTTTAAACATGTGCATGATGGCCGCCTTATTCTTATTCAATTTTTGTACTGTTTTAGAACGATCCAGATGCAGGGAAACCTATTTGGGCAGACCAACAAAATCAGCGGTAGCTTTTTCTTCGGCGTCTTTGCTCGCTCTCTTCCTCTTTCTTATCGGACAATGTGTGCCATGTATTCATTCGCTGCATCATTTGTCTATTAATTTCGGTACCGCTTGTCGGCTTCCCTAGTTGTCTCTTCTCCAAATCCCGCCGTGAGACGACATGCGCATTGGACAGGGAAGATGCCGGCAAGATGCAGTACCCTGGACTCGTGACCAGTCCGTCTATGAGGCAAACATGAGTCTAATTGCACCCGCCATGGAGTCGTTTGCCGCAATAGTGAGAAACATCTCACCATCATACCTCGGGCCGCAGATACATAGATGAACCAAGATATGCGCATCACCGAGTTTAGACCATACGACAGAAAGATCTTCCACGAAGATTGACCGTTGTCAACTTCCGCGGCAATTATGCCATAGTATGAGAGCGGCGAACAGAATCAGATTCATGAAATGACAGGTCAGATAGATACAGTGGCGATGTATTCAACAGGCTGAAATGTCGAGCTCAAGAAGTATGCGAACATTAAGAATTACGAAAGATGCTCCTCCAGGATCTATAAACGATGAACGACACGATAACTAACACCCCCCTCCAGTACCACGCAATTGGCAATCATGAGTTAGCGGTCTTTGCGGCAGCCCTGGCGAAAATCGAGTCCGTGTTCAACAACGGCTGCTCCATTGACGATTCTGGTGAAGATGGAAGTGCGTCATAAAGTGACTGTCCTAGAGTATTTGGGCTGGAAGTTGAGGACGTTATGGAGGCCGCACCAGGCGTCCCTGCGGATGACTGTATGCTGTCAATATACATGGAAGCATTCTGACTTGAAAGCTCGGCTACTCCATCGGACACAGCCGATGCTGTGGAATCAACAATTCCATCACCAATCATCGGAGATGAAGTGCCCGGTCTCAGGCATTGTGGGTGGGCTGAAATCGAGATTGCCCCATCACTGCGAGTGGCGCTGGTATCAACGGGTGTCTGCGAGTGAGATGAAGAGGTTGGTTGACCTGCTACAGGGGTCATTGCCCGATTACCACCGTGATTCGCTTCGGCTAATGTCTCTCCCGACTCCAAGCTCCGGGCGGCTGAAAGGATATTGGAAGTGTTGTTCCCTACTGTGTCTGTGGCCGTCTGATCCTCACTCGACTGACCGGGAGCATCTCCATCTACACGCTCCCCTGAAGCAGCAGCAGCAGCTTCCTTCTTTCGCTTCTCTTCTTCTTTTCGCTGCTGCTCTTCATGTTCCAAAAGTGAGAGGCGCATAGCCTCCATGACCATTAACTAAAAAGGGATATCAGTTAAAATATGTCAGAGTACAAAGCTAATACCTCTTCCAAATCTTGGCCACCAAGCCCCATTTGACCCAACAGCTGGCCAATATCTGGCTGACCACCATTATTTCTATGTCGCCGACTTCTTCGACTGACACTGCCGTCAACTTCACCGGCCTCCTGACCCTCACCGGTCGGTAGGGGATGAACACGGCCACTGGTCACACCAACTGGGATGAGTCTATCTCCTACTTGACGCATGATTATTCGCCTATTTGCACGGCGCGTGACCGCAGCTCGAACAGCGGCAAGTTTAGCTTCCCAATCTGGCCGTATAGAATCTATAGCACAGGAAAACATGACGATAGGTGACATTTGAGCATGAGTCATTTACCTGTAGTGACCACTTCCGGACTATCGTGACCAAAGCTCTTACGACGTTTTTGAGCTGCACTGGGTATATTCTGCTGAAATCCTTTGGAAGTATCCGACCATACTGGCAATGACTGAATAACAATGAGCAAAGAACGAGATTACCTTATCAGTTATTATCAGAAACATGTCTGAGGAAAACAAACCGTTCCATCACTCCCGATTCCAGTACGCCATGTAGGAGGAGTATATACCACACCGAAATTCTCCTGCACGCAATATGGGCATGCTGCTGGCTCGGATACAAGATGTGTAGCCGTGGGTTCAGTCCTCTTTATCTGAACAAAACATTCCGTGCATATTGCCTGATCGCAACACCTTGAATGGTTCATGTTAGGGGGATAATACTGAGGCACAAGTTACTCAGTGGTTGCGTGACGCACGTGAGAGATAACGCACAAGGAAACATATTGGGCATTCTACAGCACCTCTGTAAATGGCAGCTTCTGGACAACGGGAGGTCTCCTTCAATGCACCAGGCCGCTTAGACTGATGAGCTGGCTTTGTGCAATCTCGCGAGTCAACTCTTGTAGGGGGAGTGTCGGAGTTGGCGCTGTCAGTGTCTGGAAGGACCCTCCTAGCCGACATGATCTGGTCATCGTCCCAGTTTTCATTGTAATCTTCTAGAGGTCGATAGAAAGGAGCAAGTCTGCGATCTACGATGAGCTGGGTGACAATGCCATGATTCCAGTCTTTGGGCCCAGTGTAGACGCCCTGAGGAGCTAGATGACCATAGTCAACGGTGTCGTCGTGATGGCCGCGTGAGGACGACGAGCTGGTGTTGCCCATGGCTTCAATTCCAAGGACGATAACGTGTTGGAAAGTTCAGAGAGACCAGCGAACTTGAGCAGCGAGACCGTCGTATGCGCGACCGTTCCTTTGCTGTTCACTGCCAGTCTGCCAATTAGGTCACCATAGTGTATTTACTTGTATTTGTGTTTGGTGGCAAGTCGACGGCCCGAAATCGCTATCTCATGAGCTGGCGCTAGCCAACCAGGCCGTATACATGTACACCGTGACTTAGTATGTAGCTGGTCGTTGGGCTTTTCATGCTTTCCTGTGGGATACAAAAGCATGATTAAAGCCTAACCAATTCATAAATCTAGAAGCTGATGGGCTGACAAGTAATATTGGAGTTACGCCTTTAATACTAGTCTAAGGGTTCCAGCCCTGCCGACTCTCATCTTGCTCCACTTGGTTTTATTTCCTGCGCCTTCATTTTATTGCAAACTTACCACATAGGGTCTGAATAACTACAGACATGTGGTATGAAAGTGCTAGTTATTTTCAAGTTGGCGACCATATTGATGCTACTGAAGCTGTGTACTGTGGGTGATGATCAGAGACGAGACTTTTCTTCTTTTGTATGATTACGCCTCGGAAGAACTAGCACATATGTTATAGCACCTGAATGCGCTTAAGCTTCAGACTCTCAGATCTGGGTGTGTCCGTAAGTCTAGGATGACTCGTATGACAGGAATAATTACGTGATCGCAACATTTGAACTTGCTCCGCAAGGTGATGTGTAGGATGGCGTGCTTGTTTATATGTATGATCACCCTTTGACTAGTACTACCGCGTAATGATGATACCGCCCACATTTTTAGAGGTTTCGAGCGCGCAACTCTCAACGTTCGTGAGTTAGTGGTTCCTCGTGGCCGATAACTTGCGCAAACAAACATGGGACACGTCAGCAAATTTCACATCGACATAGCAAAGTAAATCCTTGTGCTTAAAGGTGCTGGGTTGTGTGTCTGTACTATCTTCTCTCTTCGTCACGACGGTCATGGAACATCCTTGGACTAGTACGCCGGAACATGTCCTGGAGCACTTTGGTGTTGACAGTTCTCGCGGACTAACTGCAGCTCACGCCGCAAAGCATGCCGAAGTATATGGAAAAAACGGTTAGTTTGTCTTGTTCATGTATTTGGGTTTCGAAGTTAACATCTTGCGCAGAGCTTCCAGAAGAACCTCCGACACCACTATGGGAGCTTATTCTAGAACAGTTCAAGGACCAGCTAGTGATGATCTTACTTGCGTCGGCAGTTATATCCTTCGTTTTGGCATTGCTAGATGACTCTGAGGATACCACTTTGTTTGGAGCATTCGTTGAACCCACTGTTATATTGCTCATTCTTATCGCGAATGCAACTGTTGGGGTAATACAAGAGACAAACGCGGATAAAGCCATAGACGTAAGTTAAATTGTGTGGTCTCATGGTACACCAATATCTAACCGTGTTCGTGCAGGCTTTGAAGGAATATTCCCCAGATGAGGCTAAAGTCCTCAGGTCTGGTCAATTGGCCCACATTCATGCCTCTGAACTCGTTCCAGGTGACATCGTTTCGGTTTCAGTCGGCGACAAAATTCCAGCGGATTGTAGAATCTTGTCCATATCATCTAGTAGCTTTAGGGTGGACCAGGCCATCCTCACTGGCGAGAGTGTTAGCGTGAACAAGTCGGTTGACGTTGTCTCTGACATAGGTGCCGTGAAACAGGACATGACAAACATGCTGTTCTCTGTAAGCGCTCTCCTTGCCTTCCCGACGTTTAACAACGTGTTCATCATTGTCCAGGGTACTACAGTAGTCAATGGGAGTGCGCGAGCCGTCGTCACCTTCATTGGCCAGAAGACCGCTATTGGCCACATTCATCATTCAATCTCGCAGCAAATCAGTGAAAAGACCCCACTCAAACGTAAACTTGACGATTTCGGTGACATGTTGGCCAAAGTGATCTCTGTGATTTGTGTCCTGGTGTGGTTGGTCAATTTCCGGCACTTCTGGGACCCTGCACACCATGGTGTAATAAAGGGCGCTATCTATTATTTCAAAATCGCCGTGGCTCTTGCTGTGGCTGCTATCCCAGAAGGTCTTGCTGCCGTTATTACAGCATGCTTGGCTCTAGGAACGAAGAAGATGGCGCAGAAGAACGCGATTGTCAGGAATTTACCAAGTGTCGAGACCCTCGGTTGTACCAATGTCATTTGCTCGGATAAAACAGGCACTCTCACTACCAACCAGATGAGTGTTTCGAAGGTGACATAAGATTTACTACTGTATGAGATGTATCTCACCCAACCTTGCTACTCAAGTTCCTCATCATCAATGCGCAAAGCGGCCTTCCAGAAGACCATAATGTTGAAGGTACAACTTATTCCCCACAAGGCTCGATCACTTCTACCAAAGGAAAGGCCGCGAATCTGCAGTTTGATCCCATCAGACGTCTCGCCGAGATTAGCGCCATCTGCAATGATGCGAAGATCGTCTACAATTCTGTAAGCTCTACCACACTGCCGATCGGTGTTTTCTATCCTCATTGGTGTTCCTAGGACAAAGCCTCGTATAGTAATGTGGGGGAGCCGACTGAAGCTGCCTTGAAAGTCCTTGTAGAGAAGATTGGTTGTCCGGACAAAGAAATATCCAAGTCCCTCCCCACACTTTCGCCGTCCGCGAGGGCGAGTGTAGTGAATGAGTACTATGAGCGCTCCATCCCGAAGCTACTCACTATGGAATTTTCACGTGACCGCAAGATGATGTCTGTCCTTGTACAGCTAAATGGCAAGGGTGCCCTTTTTGTCAAAGGAGCCCCCGAGTCTGTCTTGGACCGGTGTACTTCAGTCATGGTACATGGCAAGGTCATTCCATTAACTGCAGAACTACGTAAAATACTCCTCGCCCAAACGGTTTCTTACGGGTCCATCGGTCTTCGCACTCTGGCTTTCGCCTACGCAGACGTTCAGGACGTTAATCCCGCTCACTATCAAAGTCAAAACACTAGCGATTATACTCGGTTTGAACAGAACCTGGTGTTCGTTTCTCTGGTTGGAATGCTCGATCCTCCAAGACCGGAGGTCCGTCTCGCTGTTGCGAACTGTAGAGCTGCCGGTATTCGTGTTATCTGTATCACTGGCGATAATAAGGGCACTGCAGAAACGATCTGCAGGCAGATTGGGATCTTCGGGGAGAATGAGAACTTGACTGGGAAGAGTTACACTGGCCGGGAATTAGATATGCTCAGTCCTGAGGAGAAGATCAAGGCTGTACAACGTGCTAGTCTCTTTACTCGAACAGAACCAGCGCACAAGAGCCAACTTGTTGATATTCTCCAAGGTCTCGGGCTGGTTGTAGCGATGGTTGGTCAGCGTACTCGACATCTCTGATGCTAACTAACACATCTCTTTCTAGACTGGTGATGGCGTAAACGATGCCCCTGCACTGAAAAAGGCGGACATTGGGGTCGCGATGGGAAGCGGTACTGATGTTGCCAAATTGGCTGCCGATATGGTACTCGCGGACTCCAACTTTGCAACCATAGAGCTTGCGGTAGAAGAAGGTAGACTCATTTACAACAACACTAAGCAATTCATCCGATACCTAAGTGCGCGCAATCCACTTTGTCTTAGTCGTCCCTGCTGACCATTTCTAGTCTCATCGAATATTGGCGAAGTCGTCAGGTAGGACCATATACTGTTATCGTCCCGCGTAGATACTGACAGTTTATCATAGCATATTTTTGACTGTTCTGCTCGGCATGCCAGAAGCCCTTATCCCAGTACAACTCCTGTGGGTTAACCTTGTTACAGGATAGTTTGCCTGCCACCGCTCTTGGGTTCAACCCAGCAGATCATTCTATCATGCGGGTTCCTCCAAGAAACAGCCGAGAGCCTCTTATCGGAAAATGGTTGTTCTTCCGTTACATGGTCATTGGCATTTACGTCGGATGTGCTACCGTGTTCGGATACGCATGGTGGTTCATCTTCTACTCAGAAGGACCGCAGATCACATTCCATCAACTTGTGTGTATTGCCCACACTCAATTATCCGTTCCATACTAATGAGTTCGGCAGACGCATTTCCACCAATGCTCTGCGCTCTTTCCAGAAATTGGGTGCGAGATGTTCACGAACGTCATGGCGCATCGGGCGACAACCATGAGCCTGTCGATCCTTGTTACAGTAGAGATGTTCAACGCAATGAACTCGCTATCTGAAAACGAGAGTCTACTGCGTTTACCCGTGTGGAAGAACCCGTTCCTTGTTGGGGCAATAACTCTCAGCATGGTGCTTCACTTTGCTATCTTGTATATTCCATTCTTCACGGTCAGTCTTCCACGTTAATCTCACTAAATTTGGATGTTAAATAGTTTGTTCTTAGGTTCTATTTCAAATAACACCGCTGAACTGGGCTGAATGGCAAATGGTTTTGTATCTCAGCTTCCCTGTCCTTGCCATCGACGAGGTCCTAAAATTCGTGACAGTGAGTATTGACAGTCTGTCGTTCCTTTCCCATGCCAAGCTCATTTGTTCATAGACGATGTTCATTGACCCTCTCACCCAAGTGGAGCTCAAATGATGGGATCATATGTCGGATTACGAATGTATCAGTGTAGTTAGAACGCTAGAATCTGCTAGTAGACTGAGAGATGGTTGTGCTATCTATCGCTGACAAGTACTGAGTACTGAGTGCATAGTTGAGGACATAGCCATGATAAAACATAGTATTGTTGCGACCCGTTGCAACTCGAAACGTACCCTAACGTACCCTCATGTTCTATTTTAAGGAATATGGTTCCTAGGTGGGGCCGCTGGACGTATGAAAGCCGTAAGTGAGACTGTGTGATAGTTGAGTGGTATAATATATTGGTATTACAAGCGTCGGCTCGCGTTTACTTCCTAACCATCACCTTCCGTGTTCAAAGTTTTCACAGCAACGACTAGTCACTCTTTTTCGGAATTCCTACCCGTCGAGTCTCGACCCTCACGCTCTCTACTTGTTTTCTAGGCTGACTGCATGCGCTTCTTTGCTCAGTTATCAGTTTTATTGTCGTTCGCGCTATTATGGTGCTCGGTGTCAGCCAGTAGTGCTCACCAAGTAAACCGACGCCATGGAAAACGTCTGGATGCGGACCTCGCCGTTCGCGCGCCAGGAGATGTTGATATGTATAAACGCGATTACGCCAATTCCCGTCTCACATACTATGCGGTTGGTTTGGGTGCTTGTGGTACAGTAAACCAACCCAGTGACTTTGTATGTGCTCAATTCAAATTATATAATGACCTGAGGCTAACTTTGATTACCATAGATAGTTGCACTGAATTCAGCAGTAAGAATTTCAAATTTTTGCGTTATTGTCAAGCACTGATTCAATGAAATTTTCTAGCAATTCGGCAGCGGTTCATATTGCTACCAAATGATCACGATCACTTGCAACGGGTTGACAGCGCAGGCTCAGATTACTGACGAGGTAAAGATAACTGGCATCACAATAGTTGGATCAGTCTGACGCCCAAAATAGTGTCCTGGATGCCCCTATGCTGGCCTTGATTTATCGCAAGGCCTTTTCCAGTTTTTCGCTCCACTTGGTGACGGTGTGATCTATGGTTCATGGTCCTTCGGTAGTTCCCCTGCTCCAGCACCGTCACCTACATCCACCTGGCAACCGCCCCCAGCGCCAACTACTACCTGGCAGCCACCATCGCCATCTACAACCTGGACCCCGCCTCCTCCACCTTCGACAACCCCGAGTCCCAGCCCTACACCTTCTCCATCTTCGACAAGCTCAAGTTCGTTCAGCTTCAGCTCCTCAACCTCAACCACCTTGAGTTCTTCGTCATCTTCGGCGTCGAGCAGTGCTTCGGGCACAACAAGTGCCAATTCTGTGGTGCAGACCGCTGGGTCTGTTCCTGCGTCTGAAGGAGGTTCTTCCACTCTCCAGAACCTCAACCTGGCAATGGTGTACATTGGCGAGCTTCTTGGTGCCGCTCATACGTAACATTAGCTATTTCAGATTTGCAGTCTTCTGCGGATTTCTTGACAAAAGTATGGCGTTGCTATATCTACTTTGTGGACATTTCTCGAGCTCGTTAAGATTCAAAGGACTTATTCTTCAGCCAGCAGCTGCTATACCCACATAATACCGTACATCCCATTGCCTATCCAAATTTTCGGGGGCGATTTCAGACGCTAGTCGACGGTACTGTTATTCCACTTGAATGCCAGACTGGTTTGGTATTAGTAACTTGTTGCGGGTGTTTCCGGGGTCCTAGCCTGATAGTGGTTGGTATGAAGAGATTTCATTATTTTCCGTTGTAACATAGACCACTCCCTTCTCTCGGCTTCAAGTAACAAAGCTGTAATCTTACGAGCTAGTCATTCTCTTGTGTATACGCTCTTTCGACGTCAGGTTCAACACAATCATTTCTGCCTTATAAATCGCACAATGCGGGTCACTACGATTCTCAGTCTTCTCTCTGCAGTCTTTCCTTTTAGTTTAGCTAACACTCACGGTAACCACTGGGGCAGACGTCACCAAGAAGTTGCAATTCGCGCCCGTGGCGATATCGATGTTCATAAGCGTTCCTTCGATAATGCTCGGTTCACCTTCTATGATGTCGGCTTGTGAGTTCTATCGATGGTGCCTTAATTGAAAATTGCTCATCCTTTTTTCAAAGGGGTGCTTGCGGAGACTACAGTTCTCCCTCTGATTTTGTCTGTATCGATAAGATATTTGAATGACGTCCTCTTCTCATGCCATGTGTCATTTCTAGATTGTGGCGCTAAATGTCGAGCAATACGGCAGCGGATACCCTGGCCCAATGTGCTTCTTGCCAATCACAATTTCATATGGGGGACTAACAGCCCAGGCTGTTATCATGGATGAGGTCTGTATTCGACTATATTATTCAATACTGTGACCTTATGCAAAGACGGCTAGTGTATGGGCTGCCCTTATGGTGGACTTGACTTCTCCACGGGTCTTTTCGACTACTTTGCATCCGCGTCGGAGGGTGTAATCTACGGGTCATGGTGGTTCAATAGCGATGCAGGTACTACTACTACTTCGTCTACCAGCTGGACTCCTACTACCTCCTCAACGTCTTGGACTCCTGAGCCCACCACATCGTGGACCCCAACGACGACACCGACTCCTTCCACCTCCTCGACTCCAATGACTACGTGGACGCCTACTACGTCTTCAAGCACTCCTACTCCCACTCCCACCCCCACTTTCTCTTCCGCTACAACTCCACCTCCTTGACCCCTACCACCAGTTTGACTTCGTCTGTCAATTACAACTCAGGTGTGGGCAGTGGGATTGCTATCCCCACTGGGCCCGCTGTGGCTGTGCCAGACAGCGCCGACCCCCAGAATCTCCTGGTCTTGAATCAAGCCATAATTGATATTGCGATCCTGCTAGCAGTGGAAAAGAACGGTGTTTGAGGTTGCCCCCTGGGACATTTGACATTTCATTTGGACACGTAATGGACCTAGCGTCTATCTTTATTACACTATTTTGCTGGTTTGCTTCTTTAAATTCCCCACAGCTCGTAGATTTGTTGCAGTGCTGTTTATACCCTTCTCTCGACGTTCCGTTGCATGAATATGCTGACTGTGAACTTGCTAGTCATATGTTCCCGTGGTCATATGTAAAATTCATGTTGTTGTCCTTTGAGTTGAACTCAAATCATGAAGTGCAGTGGGAGCAAGTGAATGATACCATTTGTCGTCATAAAATACAGGTCTATACAACACTGAATGGATGGGGAACTCCCCCGCAAATTAGTTGGAGAACCCGATTAGAAGGACGTTTAGTCCATGTTCCTTCACCCACTTCAGGGAGCTCCTCCGGCCGCGTCGCCGAATATCCTTCCGTAGGGCGCTCTTACTGGGCTGCATGATTTTTTGCAACTCGCCCTGGTCCTTTCCCCGCTTCGCTAAATAATCTTTGATATTAACGTGTACGGCGGCCTTCAGTAGTTTTGTTGCTGATGATATGGTGGCGGGCAGCTGTGTGGAGATACCAAATTCTGCTACAAGAGCCTGCAGAAACCGGAGCTTTGTGCTAGGATCATTCTCCTTGACAGGAGAATCCAAGTACCTGCCCACAGTGAACATGAATTATTTCAATAAGTAGGAACAAACACGCACTGTGTGATGTAGGCTACAGCATCTTCATACGAGCCATTGGGAGTCCCCTCTCCGGGGCTCGTATTCGATGAATGCGCAAGTCCGGATTACCAGCATTGGCCTGCTTGGCCTCGGGCCTTGCTGGTTTCCGGATCTGCTTCACCTTTTGGTTTGGTTTATGGACCTTGTCCGTATCTGATTGCTCCCCTTTGTTGACTGATAATAGATTGAATGCAATTGACAGGACATCCTCTGAGGGGATGTCGCCGGAAGCATCGTCTGGAGAGTCCTCTGCTGAGATACGGTGTAACAGGACGTAGTCAGCATCGCTGTCAGTAACGCTACTCTCCGATGAATATTCATCGCTGACGCCCCAGACAACTTCATCTTCAGAAGCTTCTGTAGCACAGCAGGAAATGCTGCTTATAATTTCGACGGAAGAATCGCTATGATGAGGGTCGGTCATTTTCAATCCTAGTGTAATTGAACAGGGGCTTAATGCCTAGCGTCCACACAATCAACGCACCTTACGTGCTACTGCAGCATTTTTCACTTACCTAGAGCGATTTTATTCAAGATACCTCTTGCTATTAGGTTTCGTAGGTGGAAGTTAGGTGGAAGTTACAGAAAGACGAATGGGACAAACACATCTTGGACGAAACGTCCTGAACTTGAAGCGGTATTTCTAGGCCGTCGCGGAGTTTGTAATCGGATTCTTATGAGTTGTCAACGTCACTAGCTAGTTACCAAAACCCCACATATTCTTCAAACTCAAGTTCATAACGCCATGAGCACTGATCCAATTCCTGATATTCCGAAGATACAGCGAGCTTGGAGGACTGTGAAGCGAGGCAAACCTTCTGAATCTCTTGTTTTCCAGACGGATGCGGTTGTTCCTACTCTCTCACCTGGTGAGGTGCTTGTGAAAGTTCAGGCAGCAGCACTTAATCCCGTGTGGGTGGCCTGTCAAGACATTCATTGAACTATTTATAATTTCGAAGTTTATTAGAGGATGGAAGCTCATGTCAGCTTCGCCTGACATCATTGCCAAGAGACCACTCACACCAGAACACGATCTCGCGGGCGTGGTCGTGGATGCAAATGGCACTGAGTTCTCCGTAGGAGACGAGGTTATCGGTTATATACCAGTTGGTGAGTATTACTATTCTCGTGCGCATACCATATTGACCCAGGTTTTTTGGACAGGAATGCAGATAAAGACGGGGCAGGGGGCGCTGACAGAGTACACAAAGCTTCCTGCTACTCATTTAGTCTTGAAACCATCCAATGTCTCTGCGATCGAGGCTTGCGGTCTTCCTGTAGCTGGGGAGACTGCCTTACAGGCCATAGTCGGCATTGGAAAGCTTCAAGCTGGCCAGAGCGTCTTCATCAATGGCGGTAGTTCGGCTGTTGGCATGAATGCTATTTATATTGCAAAGGCTCTTGGGGCCAAGGTTGTTACCAGTGCTTCGTCAAGAAATGAGGAATTTTGTCGTAACGCGGGGGCAGACGAAGTAAGCGCTTTTCCTTTTAGGTATTCCTTTGCTAACACCTCACCAGTTCCTCGATTATACCAAGAAACCTCTTCATGAGCAACTCGTAGAAAATCCGCCCTCACCTAAATTCGACATTATCTTTGATGCCATTGCTTTAGTTGACCCCGCTCTTTACAAGTACTCCAATGCCTACATGAAGCCAAAAAGTGTATTCATTTCGACCGGACCTTGGCCGGACCTGAAGTCGTGGGGTGGATCTGCTGGCGTCTCAAACATGCTTTCTCTGGGCTACGAAATCCTGAAGCCATCGTTCCTCTGTGGTGTTACTGCAAAGTGGACGTCAGTGCATTCTGCTACCAAATCATTACGCGTCGC
This sequence comes from Suillus cothurnatus, assembly GCA_016758765.1. Lineage (NCBI taxonomy): Eukaryota > Fungi > Basidiomycota > Agaricomycetes > Boletales > Suillaceae > Suillus > Suillus cothurnatus. Next base: position 478,160 of record JABBWL010000004.1, on the reverse strand, counting down.
TGACATCCGGTTTACAGCATGGTAAGCGTAACTCACAGTCAACAGGATCTTGCAAAACTGCGCGATTTAGTGGCAGAAGGTATCGTACTGGATTCTTCGTGTTTAGTATCTCGTGTTTACCCCATTTCAAGGCAAACTCAAAATGGTGGTAGACTCCGTGTATGAATTCGAGGACGTTCTCAGCGCATACGATCGCATTATGACATCACGAGCTACTGGCAAAGTTGTAGTCAAAGTAGATAGCAGCCTGTGACAATAATATTCCAGTACTGTACTGACCTGCTGTACCTCTTGCAAATGTGTTACTGCTGGTGATGATTCTACCTATTCGAATCGGGAGAGGTACCGAAGAAGTTGATCACCAGATAGAAAGTGATGGCATCCGGTTCCGACGAACTCGCGATGTTATTGTAGTTGAAATGTATTCGTCTTGCAACATTAGCCATTTTTACAGCCTGGGGAGGTCTGGACACGCGTACAACACGCGTCCGAACTAATAAATGTTCATTTTAATCATTAACGGATCCTAGAGCCACAGGAGCTGATTATGAAGCGATATTATGTCAGCAGATTAGATGTAGGGGAAGGACCCTGTGCCCATTGCCCATTACCCAACATCCCTTCCTTGCTGTTCGTAATCTTCTTTCTCCATCGCTTCAACGGAGGCGGAACCTGGAATCATTGACCGCCATATCGTAGCAGCTTAGATACAGCAACCATGGAGGCAAGTTCTTCGCGCTTTATCATCGTTTATTCTTGTTCAAGTTAGCATCTAGGGCTTGCTGGATTTCTCGAGGGAGTTTGATGTATCCCTGCTGGATAAAGTTGTCATGGCATTCTACACCGGCTCTGGCCAGGAAGTGAGCGGGAGAGATACTGTTCACCATTCGCGATGAACTTACATTCGTTTGTCCAGCAACAAATGGCACAACACGTGTTGACACAATTTGAAGAACATCCCGATGCGTGGACCAGGGTTCCGGATGTTTTGGAGAGATCTTCCTTTCCGCAGTCCAAGGTACTGTACCCTACGAAGGGTGGGCTCACGATGACTGATTCCGTATTCACAGTACATCGGCTTGCAAATTCTAGAAAAGCTCATTGTGACGCGATGGAAAACACTACCAGAGGGACAAAGATTAGGTAGGTTATTCTGTCAGATGCCTGACGTTGCTAACGTCGCGTGTAGGAATCCGTAATTTCGTTGTTGGCGTCACCGTCAAGGTGGCGTCTGACGAGACTACTATGCGGAAAGAGAAGACGTACATCAACAAACTGAACCTTGCCCTCGTTCAAGTGCGTGTTACACCATATGAGTATAGATGGTTTTATGGATCAAGCCTTTCAGATTCTGAAACAAGAGTGGCCACATAACTGGCCGACTTTCATTACTGAACTCGTGGAGTCTTCAAAAACCAATCTTTCCTTGTGCGAGAACAATATGGTCATATTGCGGTTGCTTTCAGAAGAAGTCTTCGATTTCTCTGCTGAGCAGATGACGCAAACCAAAATCAAGAATCTCAAGAATCAGATGTGCGGCGAATTCAGCGAGATCTTCAAGCTCTGCTCAGAAGTCTTGGAGGAGGCTCAGAAGTCGAGTCTGATCAAAGCAACTCTTGAAACATTACTGCGTTTCTTGAATTGGATACCTCTAGGATATATATTCGAGACCATGATAATTGACACACTTCTGAATCGCGTAAGATTGTCACTATTCTTCCTCGAATCAAGTTGACTGTTCTACAGTTCCTGGAGGCTCCTGACTTTAGGAATGTGACACTTAAATGTCTAGCAGAGATTGCTGGATTGAACGTGGGCCCAGAATACGACCCCAAATTTGTCATATTGTTCGCCATGGTTATGACCTCCGTTAACCGCATGATCCCTCCTTCCACCAATATTGCTGCGGCATATTCATCAGCATCGGACGCCGGTCAGGAGCTCGTTCTTAACCTCGCCCTCTTCCTCTCCAACTTCTTGTCCACCCATTTGCGCGCTGTCGAGACCGAGGCCAACCGTGATGTTCTGTTGAATGCACATCTTTATATGGTCAAGATCTCCCAAGTTGACGAGCGCGAGATTTTCAAGATCACTCTTGAATACTGGTCGAAACTCGTGGCAGAACTCTACGATGAGATCCAGGCTCTTCCTATCGGCGAGAGCGGATTACTCATGGGTTTGAGCCTCGGGAGCAGCGGCGGAAACATGCTCAACGGCATGTCTCTGAGGAAGAATATCTACAGCGATGTTTTGAGTAACTTGAGACTTGTTGTCATCGAGCGGATGGTCAAGCCTGAGGAGGTGCGGTTGACTTTTCCTCCCTTGTCTCTTTGATATAACGATGGCTTCAGGTGCTAATTGTTGAAAATGACGAGGGTGAAATCGTTCGTGAATTCATGAAGGAATCGGATACAATTGTCCTCTATAAGCAAATGCGGGAATTGCTGGTCTATCTTACGCATCTTGACGTTGTGGACACCGAAAATATACTGACCGAAAAACTTGCAAAGCAAGTCGATGGTTCAGAATGGAGTTGGCAGAACTTGAACACGCTCTGCTGGGCTATTGGAAGCATATCAGGAGCCATGAGTAAGTGCCAATTTCTGAGCCATCGGATCTGCTCTAATCCCCTCCCCCGATCTACAGATGAGGAGACCGAAAAACGCTTCCTTGTTACTGTCATCAAGGATCTATTAGGATTGTGCGAAATCAAACGAGGCAAAGACAACAAAGCTGTGGTCGCCTCAGATATCATGTACATCGTCGGCCAGTATCCGCGCTTCTTGAAGGCACATTGGAAATTCCTCAAGACAGTCGTCAATAAATTGTTCGAGTTCATGCATGAGACACATGAAGGTAAGGAGCCCATTACCGAAATACTCTTGTCACTCTGACCATGTCTGCCCGACACCTCCAGGTGTTCAAGACATGGCATGCGACACATTCATCAAGATTGCTCAGAAGTGTAGGAGGCATTTTGTCATGCAACAATCGGGAGAACAGGAGCCATTTGTCGATGAAATATTGCGGCTACTCCATCGCATCACTGTCGACCTGTCGCCTCAGCAGGTATGCTGTGTGCCATTATTTGGGTGTGCCTTCTTATTTTTTCCAACAGGTACACACCTTCTATGAGGCCGTCGGTTACATGATCTCCGCGCAGCCCAACAAACCTCAACAGGAGAAGCTCATTTCTAAGCTGATGGAACTACCGAACAATGCTGTGTGTACCATTTTTTTATCATTGAGAAGTCCTTTGCTCATGATTTCATTAAGTGGGATTCACTGATGGCTCAAGCGGCGCAGAATATGGATGTCCTAAGCAACCTTGACAATATCAAGATCTTATCTAATGTTCTCAAAACGAACGTGTCTGCTTGTACATCTATCGGCAGCTTCTACCTGCCCCAGGTGGGACGGGTCTTTTTGGACATGTTGGGTTTGTATAAGGCGGTCAGTGGCATCATCAGCGAGACGGTAGCTCGGGAAGGTTCGTGATTCAGCCCTCCCAATCCCTTCTGGCGTCGTATCTCACCCCGATCATTAGGTACCATTGCCACTAAGACACCAAAGATACGGCAGTTGCGTACAGTAAAGAAGGAGATCTTAAAATTGATGGAGACGTATATCAAGAAGGCTGAGGATCTTGAAGCCGTGAATACGAATTTCATGCCCCCACTACTGGATGCAATTCTCGGTGACTACAACCGCAATGTACCGACTGCACGAGATGCTGAGGTACTGAACGTAATGGCTACCATTACAAGTCGTCTCGGGGTAAGTGCATAGCATATCCAGTACCGTACTTGTTTGCTCACCCTGTCCTGCACTCACAGCCTTTGTTGACTCCTCAAGTTCCTGCCATTCTTGACGCAGTCTTCGAGCCTACATTGACCATGATTAACCAAGACTTCTCTGAGTTCCCAGAACATCGTGTTGGGTTCTTCAAGCTCCTTCGAGCAATTAACCTCAATTGTTTCCCTGGTATGCGTCTCTTGATTTTAGGGTCGTCACTTTGCACTAATAACTTTACAGCTCTGCTTGGCATCCCACCACCACAGTTCAAGTTGTTTATGGACAGTATCATTTGGGCAATCAAACACACGATGCGCGACATTGCTGACACCGGACTCAACTGTGAGCACGTACTTCACATACATAGAGAGGTTGCACTTACGATTTCATCTAGTGTGCCTTGAGGTGGTCAACAATTTTGCGGGCGCAGAGACTGCCGTCAGCAATGCGTTTTTCCAACAGTACTTCCTGAGTATTGTGCAAGATATATTCTTCGTACTCACGGATACGGACCACAAGAGTGGTTTCAAACTTCAAAGTCTTCTGCTTGCTCGCATGTTTCAGCTGGTTGAGACGAACCAGATCCAGGCACCCCTGTTTGATCCTGCGCAGATGGCAGATCCTACGGTCTCAAATTCCGTGTTCCTTAAGGAATATTGTGCCAATCTATTGAAGACAGCATTCCCTCATGTGCAGAAGTGCGTCCCCCTTTTCATTTTCCTGCTATCATCTCTGAATGATTTGTGCAGCTCGCAAGTTCAAGTCTTCGTCTCGGGTCTTGGGGAATTCCACGGCGATATCAACCGCTTTAAGCTCGCTCTACGTGACTTCCTCATCCAGCTTAAAGAATTCTCCTCTGGCGATAATGCCGAGCTATACTTGGAAGAAAAGGAAGCAGAAGCGCAGATGAAGGCTCAAGCAGAACGAGAGATGGCCATGCGTATTCCTGGCATGCTCAAACCTTCGCAGCTCGAGGACAAAGACGAGGATATCTCATAAAAGGTCCCAGTCCTTCTGTCATGTACTGTAGCTTCTCGCACCCGATCTCACTCTGCATGCACTATACGTCTCGCTTCACTTTTCTTAAAAGTGGACGAATCTCATTTTATCATCCTTTGTTATAGCAACTCATTCTGCTATCGAAGATTTCTTGTGTTCTCAATATCTAATGTATTAGTGTGTAGGCCAGGCAATACAAGAAAGTAGTATATATCTGTTCAGTACGGACTCTCGAACGACATGAGATAATATCTATGGCATGTCACAGACTCATAGCATAGTAGTTGTGACCAGTTGGGCGATTGGCTGGTGGACAAGTCGTCTTCTTCCTTAATCTTCCTCAGTTCGATCAGTATCGCGGGATGTGCTCGTGGTATGATTTGTGCCCGCGCACTAATTTAAGTGCTCCATCAAATCAGCCCGCACAAGGGGTTAATTTTACTCACCCCGAAGCGAATCTGCGGAAGCTCAGAAGCAACCATCGCATATGTAGATGTTCGCACTTTCGGGCCGTGCTAGCTCCTTGGAACAGAAATTCGAAGCAAGGCCACTGCAGACCATCGTAAGTCCTCGCAATATGTGACGCAGCAACCATGGATAAGCATTTCCTTGATCAGTTCTAAACCCACTGCGTACATGTCGCTGATGAGTGCGTCGAGGAAGGTAACTCCGACGAAAGCTGCCGAATTGCAAAACTGGATAAGCTGCCACGCAGACATGCTGCGTATAAGAATATACATCAAGAACGCCTGCATCACCTGGGACTTCGTCTAGATAATGCGGATAAGGAGGTCAATAATGGATAGCCTCTCGACGTGTCACAAGAGGCGCTCTACGACAGATGGGATTGGATGAAGGCGAGCACGCGAGCACAGCTGTCAGAGGATTCGACCACGGTGAAAAGCTATACGTTCACCTCCGCCGGTTCGTGGGTGAAGAAGGCAACGTTAATCTGACCAAAGCGATAAGCCGTGACCATTTGCGTCTTCACCTCTATTATGGATACCTAGAATTGATCAGTGGAAAGGCCCATGAGGCAGAGTACCGGAGATATGGCGTACTTGAAGCATCCTTGTTATCTTTGCCTTCAATCTGACCAGTCATATACTCCAGAAGTCTTTTCAGGACGAGGACGTCTACACGTTGAAAGTAGTTGATGAGTAGCGTGTTCTGCGAATTGCATTTCTGTAGTAAGTCATATCTTCGCCTAGAAGTGCCTCCGTCGTTGTCCACTAGTACACTGTCGATCGAGGAAGGGCTCGAGAAAACAATTCACACGGCCCACCGTATTTGAAAACCACGATATGAAGGGAAAGAAACTATTTCCAGAATATGGAAAGCGGAGGGATGTTGTTGAAACTGAGGGACTAGAGTTGATGCAAGCGTAGGCTGTCCCGGTGTATAGTTGGTTACTAAGATCGATTGCAATGTTTGGTCTTAGATAGTGTGTACGGTGAAGGAAGCTCCAAGCTTCATTCATTACCATCACGATGTTCAAAAAGTATATACTAGCACTCTATTCACACAGCAGCTCGCTCACAATTGCATCTCAGGTTTACGCCTTCCACAGATATTGCAGGCCAAACGCCACCCAAGTCTTCTGTACAGCGATCGATAAGGGCTGCTGTACTTCAGCAGTGGAAGATCGGACCAGAGACACTGGAAGAGATCTGGCCCAAGAAGGAGACTTTGATACATGTAAAATGGTACGTCCTTCCAAGTATTCGAATCTGCCGAGTCTGATGTCTGTGGTCTGCATGACAAGAAGCAGAGAACACATCTCAATATACTCCGTCCAAAGCGTACCCCTCTTTTTTCAGCATTTTGATGGGCCGTTCTACCCCACTCTTAGATTGCTTCATCGGTGTAAGCAAATATTCCTCGGATCCGATAGTGTGACACATATGTGAAATGCACTACCTACAGATCCTTCCATTCTACCTAAAGTTGGCGTTGACAGGGGCGCAATTCGCTTTCTACTGGCAGGCGCTCCCATGATGTGTCCAGGGTTGACTTCAGCTGGGGGTTACCTTCCGCCGCCTGAGGAAGCAATACCAAAAGGTACCGCTGTTGCTGTCCATGCTGAGGGAAAGGAGCATGCTGTTGGAATTGGCATCACCGAGCTCAGCACGGAAGATATGCGGAAATTGAACAAAGACGTGGCTGTCGAGATTGTTACATATCTGGGAGATGATTTGTGGGCTCTGCAAACTCTGTAGTTTCAATGTACCTCTTTGGGCGCACAGCACTATAAGAGATCTTAATATGCAACCTTATCTACAAGTGATAAGCATGTGCTATCTTTCTAGATTAGCAAACATCGCTTGCATCAGGGTCACGATGCTACCGCTAGCAAGTACTTGCTAATATTGGTGATTGATACAATAGTACTAGTAATCTCCGGGCTTCTGTGCAAGCCGGTACGAATGATGTAGTCTTTTTTTACATCATGCCAGTCCCCAGTGGAGCGACACTGACGGGATCAATGCTAGCGAGCCCCGGACTTGTGCCATTTGTGCGAGCCGGTGAAGGAGCTTTTCCACATCATCTAGACAGAAGCCGCATTCAGACATCGACTCGTTCCATCATTCACACCAACCTTGTTCGGCGATGGAAGATACCTCATTCGTGTATTCACAGGCCACGACTCGTGCTCGTGCTCGAAAGAATAATAGGAGAGGTAATGGCAGACGCGAATCGCCTCTGCTAATAGATCTCGTAGATCGTTGCAAAGCGGATATTGAATCCAATGGCTGGATAACGACTTGTCTAGGTTAGGTTGGGGGCAGGTTTTCATTATCTGAACATCTCACAATTTGATTGGTATCAGGTCTGGTCCAAAACGCCCTTCGGAAGACTAATATGACATGTCCTGATGTGCTTTGTCTCGGTTTGGGGAGTCCCTCATCGTCGCGTGAGGCCCGAGCGCAACTTGCTTTCCTCATCAGTTCATGCACCATCTTGGAGATAGTAAGTTACATTTTGACACGGCGCTACTACTTGTGACGCCGGTTCTTTGTACAGGCTCCATCAGACGTGTCCGTATATGATCCAGTGTTTACGGATGCAGATAAAGCACTATTCCAGAGCTTCGGAATGCGATGCTTAGCGGACACAGCAAGTCTTTTTGTTTCTGTTATGTATTATGACAGTATCCGATGAGTGCCTATTTTATTTCAGGATGGAAAGCACGAGGTAGAACGACCAACGATCCTGTATATGCCGCATTGTGACCTAAAGCTGTACGAAAACATTATTGGTGCCAATTGGTCAGAAGAGCAGCTGGCACGGATTATCTTTGTTGCAAATCGGTTCAAAGATTACACAGACAAGTACGTGTGTGGACTATCATTTGAAAGGCTGAGTTTCATGGACCCTTACCGCAGCTACCCTCAATCGAAATTAGAAGTCGAATCTCCATTTTTGATGCGTCTAGGTGGGATTGATCATCATAACAACAAATACTGGCTGATCTCACGGTCAATGGATCAGTACCGCACCTCGAGTGTCATTCTCTTCCCACGCTAGAAAGCTTCTCTTCAGCGTTCAATAACATTTCGGTCCAACACGTGAGACACCCCATTCCTCCGTCATTGGCGGCATTATCCCGCTGTTCACCATAGGATGATTAGGAGGACCCTGACAGTCCTCCCACAGCGGTAGCGTAATGTCGTGAGAAGTCGGGGTCTTGTTCCCAATCACGGAAGCGAAAACCATATTCCCAAAATAAGACGTATCATACATGAACAAAGTGACGCATATGTACACTACTTACTATAGAGCAGAAGAGCAGATTCTAGGTTAAAACGGCGAAACTAGCATTCATGGTAGACAGGATTATACGAAGTGGAGTGATCTTCATCGGGAAAAGGAAGGGGGTCGAGCGCATAACGATCAAAATAAGAGTCCGGGTGCCGAATGTACACATGAGGTTGTGATCGTCGCCTCCTCCGTTGCCCTGGAAGAGGGAGGGACGTTGGATCCACAAAGTCAAGTTCTGATGAGCGCCCTAGGGAAGGCGTAGAAAGGGCGTCGGACTCGTCGTCGGAAGTGTCTTCTATAGCTTCTGGCACCGACATATCGTCTAACTCGTCGGCATCATAGTAGGGCAATGCGTCATACGCTAGAAATGTTGGAACAGGAGACTCAATGATGGGACCAAGGTCATATGGATGAACAAGTGGTGGATGGAATGGCGGATATGGCACAGGATATGGCACAACATATGCTTGATGACTGAGTAGGTCGTCCGACGAAGACATTGGTGACGTCAAGGGGCTAAGTGGGGGATCTTCATCATCTTCAACTGCTAGGACGGTTATGCGAACGTCGTTATCCGATGCGTCCTCTCCACCTTCGACTAGGGATTCTAAAAGTGAGTCGAGCCACTCAGCTTCGGATGTACTGGCTCCAGCCCCCACAAGCTTGGAAGCGTCGGGGAACATGAACGAATCCAACTCCTCTTCTTCATCGTCGTCTTCGTTATCCCTATCATCGCTTGAGATATAAATATGTTTCGAATAGGAAGAACTGGTCGCCACACTGGGCTCATAGGGGGTGCGAGGTGGTCGAAATATGGAGTTTTTGAGAAGTACCCAACGGTGAAGGCTGCCTCCCATAGCTGAATGTAGCTTGGAACGAGCCATGGTGGAAAGGTCTACGGGTTCTGCTGACATGTGAGAGGTGGTGAATTCCAAGTCGTGTGATGGAGTGGCGTCTAACGCGTCCAAGACGAAAAGTTAGTATATCATTCCTTGCTAGTAAAACTTATATATTATAACATACCCGAGTCAAAAATTGTTTTACCAGGGTTGAAACTGGATTGACCGGTGTATACGGTAGACGATGAAGGGTTCGAACAAAATGGTGCCGTTGTTGGATTTACGGGCAAGTTTGTTAACCATACTTCAGTAGAATGGTGGGCCTACGCTCTTTAAAGGGACGCGGCAATGATGAGTCGGAAAGGGGGCTCTGTTTAAAGACGAAGAGCTTGTTATGCAGACATGGTGATGGACGAGGAGGAAATAGTGGGGACGGCAGGGGGCGAAGACGGTCTTATATAGGAATTTTCAAATAGAGAAATCGTGACAATGACTCAAAATGATACACTTCGGAAAGAAGCATTTACCCGGCTCACCGCCGGTGACTTTATAAACGTATCAAAACAAACCTCCTTTGCGATAACGCCACCACGCAAATGATAAAAAAAAAGTTATATGCACCGACTTAGCTCGCAGCTATCTACACGATATGAACGCCGTTCAGCCCCCTCAACCTTCATCCATCTGGTCATCTCTCCCTTCTTCGTCCTTGACCGTATCAATAAGTTTCTTCAGTTTGTTGACGCTCTTTGGGGATGTATCGCGTGCTATGGCGAGCCAGTGCGCCGATTTTACCTCATCACCCATCAATCGATACACTTTCGCAATTTGGAACACTACATTCGACTCCTCGGGAGATGAGTCACGAAGCTGAAGTAGATCTTCCAGCGCTTCCTGCAAGCGTGAGAGAAAAGTTAGGTAAAAAAAATTGCAAGTCAACGTCCCGATCATAGCTGGTAACCAGGTGTTCACTTACAGCGTATCTTTTCATGGAGATAAGGATTTTTGCTCGACGATAACGAACGAGCGCGTTGTCTGGTGCCACACGGACTGCCTGATCAAATAATGAGTGTGCAGCCACCTTGTCTCCCCGACGTTCGACAGCCTGAGAATCCGATAGCCACAGCAAGGGTGCATTAGAGTCAGGAAATTCATGTCAAACAAGTGACACACCATGCCCACACAACCTAGTAAAACTGCGTTACTTGGATGAATTTCAACCGCCTTGCGATAGTGATACTCAGCAAGGCGTATTTTGCTCATCCGTAAATAGCAGGTACCGAGACCGTACCTGCAGCGAAGTCAATCAATATGAGAAGCCACTTAATGTGTCACATGAACCTAACCAAGCATTGTAGTGTCGCGGATCTGCGCGGAGGGCAGTCTGGAAGAACCCGATAGCTTTGTCCAGGTCCTCATCAATAGATTCATGTCCGCTAAGGGTGTACGCGTAAGCACAGGACGGATCCATTTCAGCAGCTCGTCGAAAACACGTAAGTGCCTGAGACCGCTCCTTCTGTAAGGAAAAAAGATTGCCAACTGCTATCCACGCCTGCGGAGAGCGTGGGTTTATGTTCATAAGTTCTTGCGCGAGATATGAAAGTTGCACGTTCTGCTGAAGGTGCCATAGAAGAGTTGAGTAAACCTCCATATCACCCAACCGATAAGGTTCCAGAGCTCGAGCTGCCCTGAACGCTCGCTCTGCCTATGATAAAGATAATGTAAACGGAAAGGAGTATTGGTGATACCAATGATAATTACGTACTGACGCGTATTCGAGTCGTTCATAGTGGGCTCGGCCCACCATTGCCAATACCCACGATGATTGCTGGTGTGCAAGTGGTATCTGGTCGAGTTCCATAAGACAGGAGTAACAATCATATTTGGATAAAGCTCGAGTAGCACGTGCAAATCGCCGGAGCAAATCATAAACGTATTGGTCTGCCATCTCTGAATCGTACGCCTCTTGAGCAGCAAGTTCATGCGCCGCGGTCCAATTGCTTGGTGCAGGAGATGTCTCAGAAGGAGGTGACTGAGCATTCGAAGTCGGCGAGGTCGAGGACGCAACCTCTCCGTGCGGATTGGCATCATCCTCGCCATCCGAGTCTATTGATCGCGATCGTGAGGTAGTCAACTGTCGGCGGCGATCTCGTAGAGGTGGATGCTTCAAAAAGTAAGTCAGTGATTAATATTGGATTAAAACATAAACAGGTAAACAGGCTCGAAATTCACCCACTAACCTTGAGAGGTTTGCTAATAGTGCCACTCAAAAGCCGTGTGCTTCGCCGCGGTGCAACAGTAGCATTCCCTCTCTCATTCTTGGTAATCCCCCCACCAGCAACTGGCCTGGATGATATGACGGGCTGAGAACGACGACCCGGTGATGAGAAGATATTAGCAAATTTTAGGGCCGGGCGTGCGCGTGCCTTTTTCGAGGTTTCGTCCATAGTCAACTTGGATGGCTTGGATGCGACAGTCTCAGTGCTCTTTTGTCGAATCGTTGATCGAAGTCTCTTCTGCACGGGACCAGTCTCATCCGCCGAGGATAGTGGTCGAGCGGCGGGCTGAGACGGACCAGGTCCTGCTGGCTCGAATTTAGAATTACGGGGTGGAGGGTGAAGAAATGAGTTTTCCGTATGAAAAAACGGTTCGTTAGTAGCGCTAAAAATTATATATAAGACCATGTCAGAAATATTGCATAATGAGAGGGTCGTAGCTGCTTTACATGGAGTCGTGTGGATCTAGTGGAGGATCCATTCGGAAAGCTTGAGGGACGTTCTTGCGGCCACGAAATAGAGTGGTATTGGCAGTAATGTCAGGTGTAAAAAATCCAACTCCAGTAGCAGTCGGGCCAGAGAGGGCCTTGGCTGGTGGGGGCTCTTCTGGCGCACCCTGTTTTACTGGGGTAGGACGCATTGGGAAGATCTCGTCTACATCAGGAGCCGTGCCTAAGAATGGAAGTCAATTAAGTTAGTTGCAGAATGTGACAATAAGCTCGAGATGGTCACCAAGAGAGCACAAGCCCTCAAATGCTTCCCACAACATGGGGTTGAGTGCGAGAGCTTGTCGGAAATTACGAGTAGCCTGCTCAGGAAGATTGCCTTTCATTGCCATCGTTCCAGATCGACATCGTGTCGCAGCTTCCTCGGGAAATGCGCGTGAAGTTCGAGGACCCATAGAAGCTGCATATAAGGTCAGTGAGCGTACGACAATATGGAAGGAATGCGCACCCGTCGGGGTATAGGTGGGATCCTGCAAGCTAGCGTCAAAAGCTTCGTGTGCCAGCCTGTGCCGACCGAGAGCAGCGCAACACTTTCCCTTGATCTCCAAGCATCCGCTACATCTCGACTGTTGAACACCAGTGACTAATTGTAGCCCTGAGTGTGGCTGACCGGATCGAAGAAGTGCTGTGGCATAAAGATGACGCGCATCGTGGTTGTTCTCGTCCATGACAAGGTAAAGTTCTGCATAGAAAGCTGCAGATCTGACGAGGTCGAAATCGAGACAAGTCCATATGAGGGTCTGGAAACGCTGTCTGATTTGTGGGAGAAATGCAAGCCTGGTAGCGGCTTTCGAATCTTCCAGTGGCATTAGCACAAGCCTAAAGCATGAGAGTATAAGTCAGGGAGAAATATGATTAAATCCAGTCCCCCGCAGACTAGTGTGTCTGTCTAATAAGGCAGTAGTTGAAAATTTAGGATGGCTTTGCAAATGCAGCGCGGTGAGGAGAAGGTTAAGCAGTGCAACGCGAGACCCCACAAACAAACCGCGCGTGGAACAATCACGTGACTATCGCGTAGATGTTTATTACATGCATTTCCGATCAGTCTCAAAGACAATTGCATACTTTTCAATGTAAGTAAGCATTATTGGCGTATGAATTACATATAAGACTGTCAATGCAAGGCTGTCTCTGATTAATGGCCATGTGAGTCTGCTTCCGGCTTTGGCTCTGTTAGGATCAGTGAGACAGACTTCCGGGTGGAATGGCAATCGCTTACCCGGTACGCACTGAATAGCGTCATCGATCCGCAAAAGCGAAATGGCAGCTTCATACGCCGACTTCAAACTTCGGACTTTACTCATCGTCGGCTCCAGTACACCAGCCACAACATTGTCACGGACATCTCCGTTCACAAGATCTAGGCCATACCGAAGTAGCACTTTTTTCGGATCACCCGCAGGCGCGTTCTGCGCGGCGTGATGGTAAGCACGCAGTTTGGCGACAAGATCTGTGGAATCCTTCGCAGCGTTCACGGCAAGCTGCTTTGGGATTGAAAGCAGAGCTGCAGCGAATTCGGCGATTGCCAGCTGTTCTCGCGATCCCTAATTTGAGATCATAAAATCACTCAGGGAAATGCCGATAAGTATGGAACTCACTAAGGTTGTCGCAAAGTTTTCCAAGTAAATGCTGAGGGCAGATTCAACCGCACCACCTCCAGGAACAACAGCTCCGCTCTCCAAAGTACGCTTGATGATGGAAAGGGTGTCATGCAACGCTCTTTCCATCTCATCTAGCATGTAGTCATTCGCTCCACGCAGAACAATAGATGCAGAATTGACCACCTTGGTGCCCTTGATGAGGATCAATTCGTCATCGGAGATGCGCTCCTGGACAACTTCGTCTGCTGAACCAAGGTAGCTGGCCTCATATGTCTCCTCACCTTCCAAGTTCGCGAGACTTGAGATGAGCGTGCCACCTGTTGCCTTTGCGATGCGTCGGAGGTCCTCCTTTCTGCATCTTCTAACTGCCATCGCGCCAGCTTCAACAAACTCTTTTAGACACAAGTCGTCAATACCCTTCGTGGTCAGAACAACGTTGGCTCCTGATGCCAAAATTTTGCGAATTCGTTCCAGCGTGATTTCTGCTTCGCTGCAAAAGCGCATTTAAGTGAGGACCAACTGAATGATTACTTTGAAAACTAACCGCTTCCTGATCTCCTCTAGTTGATTTGGATCTTCGACCAGGATCTGCACACCCAGCTGCATGCGGGCTTTCTGAAGGTTGATGTCCAAACACGCAATTTTTGCATTGGTTACGCGTTTTTTCATTGCTAAATATCCTAGTTCAGCGGATAATTTACGCGAGAAAAAAGTATGTCGACCTTGACTGGCAACCGTGCAGTTTAGTGCATAACCTTGAACGTACAGGGATTCCCTAGCACTTTTTCCGTGAGCCTTGAGCACGTTGACAGCCTTGACCGGATATTTGATGTCACCACGCAGGTTAATGGTTTTTACGGCAAGCATGGCGTCCACAGCCATGGGGGCAAATAGATCATCATCACTTCAAAGGGATTTAAGGGGATGCATTGCTAAAAGTTTCAAAACAACGTACTTTCCGATGATCTTGCTAGACATGCTAGTCTTGGCAGCATTTACAAGTGCATCACGACCGAGAGAATCGACTTTGATGCTGAGTTGATCTTGCATGAACTTGACAGCCTCTTTGCAAGCAAGTCTGTAGCCTGTGATGATCGTGGTCGGATGTATTTTCGCTTTTACAAGCTCGTTCGCGCGCCGAAGAAGCTCAGATGCAATGATGACCACAGAGGTTGTTCCATCTCCAACCTCCTTGTCCTGCTTTTGAGCGAGATCGACGAAAATCTTTCCAGCTGGGTGTTCCACAGACAGAAGAGACAGGATAGTTGCACCATCATTCGAGATGGTCACTTCCTAATGAAAGTAAGAAAGCAAAGCTTGAACCCGTAGAAAAAGATGCGCACTCCAATGTTGTCAACGAGCATTTTATCGAGCCCGAGTGGACCCAAAGAGCTTTTGACGATGTTTGCGATGGCCAAGGCCGCGGTCACTGATCCAACATACCATTTGAGCTGAAGACTAGCCACCACTAACTACGTACCATTTTGATCCCGTATATCTTGTCCTGACACGCGGTCGCCACCGAGAAACGCGCCAGCTCGAGGATCGCGTTGGAACATCTTACGTCTAGATGATCTTCCAAGTCAAGGACACTTGCTGACATTTGTGTCACTGCCGCCTGCTTACGCAAGATTGCCTCCTATGGCTCACGTCGTTTGAACTTCGCACTCGTCGCTCGAGCTAGAAGTGACTCAAGTACTTGCGGCGAAAGCTCTGTGTTTTGTACAAGCACATCTTAAATATCATGGCGGGTGTTAATTTGAATGTCATTTTACCGTTTAAAAGATATAACAGTATGACTTTGGTGCATGTTGGATAGAGAACCTCATTCACACTTTTGTCAGCGATCAGCCAAACAAGTCTAGTCACTTGTGATAGACTAGCTTCCTCCACCGGTGTGAAGCCATGTAATAACGTGTCCATAACGAAAAATGTTGTCAAGGAATATGAATGGAAGATATTGAACAAAAAGTGAATCGAAAAATCGTGGTTATTTACATCCTATCACAAGTGAGCTGTTCGTCGACAATCATGTCCAGCAGGAACAGAATTGTCGTACTCGGCAGGTTGGGAAGAATGGATAAAGTTTAACATTTGATGATTGAAAGATGCCAAGGGATGATACCCAACGGATAAATACTAAGGAGGCGAAAGGA
This sequence comes from Suillus cothurnatus, assembly GCA_016758765.1. Lineage (NCBI taxonomy): Eukaryota > Fungi > Basidiomycota > Agaricomycetes > Boletales > Suillaceae > Suillus > Suillus cothurnatus. The sequence goes on along the minus strand of JABBWL010000004.1, from coordinate 462,226 downwards.
AACGGACGAGACCACAATGAACATAAATAGCTATCGATAGTCTTAGATGCGAGGCAAATAAAGAATCAAACTGAGAAGAAAGAGATGTTGAACATATATAAGAGATGCAGCGAAAATTGTCTATGGCACATAGAAACAGTTGTAGGAGAGTTGAGCAGCCACGACCGGAAGATAGGACATGACTGATGCGATAGTCAAACAAATGGAGTGTCCAATGCATCAGATGGTTGGTAGAGGGACTTTGTATAACAGTGAAAAGATGCTTGGCGGGACGTATCACGGAAGGCTTCACCGTGAGTTCGGGAATATACCTTACAAGCCTGAGCAGCATAGAGCATAACGAGCGTTGAGATCAGCGTGCGGTAACATGACGTGACAAATAGTTGTTTCTGAGGTCGTCGGAGAGAATATTTGAACGAAACGGGGAAGCGTAATGGGTTCCACGCGTTCAACAGGCGTGGGGGTAAGGAAAGATTGAGGGAGAGATCAAGCTGATCGCAAAATCGCTGAACATGCAAATGCAGACGTCGACGCGCTGAACGGTACTTTGAACATGCAGGAAAATGGAGCAGTGACGGAGAGATCGGGTTAAATTTAATACCCAGCCATACGAGTTGAGTCAAAAGTTTCAGAGCGTGTCATACCAACGCGACCCATTCTCTTCGCCTTTGACAACAGCATGGTACCTTTATTGGGAGGGGGGCAAGGGCTGTCACCGATATCGGTCTCCTCGTCGTCTGTCTGGGTGATATTACCGACCTCAGTAACAGTCGAGAGACCATTACGGCGCGTACGAGCAGCGTTTGCAGCAGCAAACAGCTGGGGAGCGCCGGCAGGCGCTGTGTTCCTCTTGGATGGCTGTTGAGTCATGCCAGTAACCTTCGAAGCTAGGTCACCGTAAGCGTATGATTTGGTGCGTCCAAATTTGCCCTTGCGAAACTGGTCCAAGTCCTCTTTACGGGACAGTGCAAAGTTGGGGTCGTCCATCGTGACGTAACCCCGAGGACGACAGCGAGAAGCACACTGTTTGTAATATTCGCAGTACCCGCCTTCCAAGATGTAAACCTCTGGATAGTGAATCTTTGGATACACGTGGTTATTCATCGCGCGGTCTTTGGCACGGAGGTGTTTGGCACTGAAGAACGTCACAAAATTAGTGCTAGGAGGAAAAATGGCGAGGCATTTGCAGCTTACAATGTTGGAGCTCTCTTCGCACTGAATTCACAGTGGAAAACCAGAATAGTCTTTTTCTGAGAGTCGCCACTAACGGATGGTTTAGGCTTCTGCACGCCGAGCAAAAATTCTTCCACGCCAGTAGTGGTGTTGATGTTGACGGCGCCGGGAATATGTCCACCATTGTACTCATAGTCAAAGCGGCAGTCGATAACGTGGAAACTCGCGATGCGGGAATTGTAGACACCGTCGAGAAGGTTATCTAACTAGATGAAAATGAAATGTTAAGCGTTGTCACCAAGATCACAGATAAAGGCAATCACAGTTTTCGGTACGACTCTCATCAAACCATCCTCGCGCACTCGGTGACATGGTAAAATTTTGCCCAATGTCTCGTTATCCCCAAATCCAGGCAATCCTGCAGCCATGAATTTCGCAGAGGGACTCTCAAACATATCGCGCTGAACCATAGCAGTCGCACCGGTCAGAGGCCTAAAATCCTCCGTTCCGTCGCGTCTACGGATAGCCTTGACCTGCTGTCGCTTGGCATATGCCTGGGCGGGAGAGGACATGTCAGGGCCGTCGAAAGAAGAACCCTCATCAGAGAAATGTTCAAGGACGGTGGACGGCACCATAGAAAAGGCGCGTCGTGAAGGAGGTAATTCGAGTGCCGACTGCTTCTCTGGCGAAGCGTCTGAGTCAAGCGCAGGGTATGCGGATTGTGGAGAAGGAACACCAGGTTGTACCAAAGCTGAGAAGACAATGCGCCGGGCTCGTTTGCTTGCGTTAGGGGGGACTCCGAGGCCCTGGAGTGCAGGTTTGGCGAAGGTAACCATGCGATCCAGCTTGTGCTGCGAAGGCGACGAAGGAGCAGGTGATGACGAAGTTTCGTGATCAACCCGCGAAATAGTCTCCGGAGATAAAGAACGACGCTTTTTTGGCTGTGGCCCTCCAGGGGTGTCTAAGTAAGATTGGGTCATAGCCCCATAAAACAGATTGTTAAACTCAGTCACAGCGGGTGCTGCAGAAAGAGGCGGAGAAGGCAACAAGTCCTGCGAAGAAACCTCGGGAGTAGGATCCACGTCCATGGCGTCATCAGCCGCTAGAGGAATAGATACACCTGACGGCTGCCCGTGCAGTCATGTAAGCAACAAGCCTGTCGGTCTAAACCAAAAGGATCACTCACTGGAGCAAACATGTTTCCATCCATTGTCTGAGAGGTCCTTAAAGGCTTAGAGGAGGCCATCCACTCCATAGGAAGCGCGGCACGCTGGGTTCGTTTGGAGTTCGCTTGGGAGCCAGTTTTTGTGCTGACGGAGTCGTTGGAAACATTGCCATTGCTCATGTCCTGACCAAAAATGCGAGCGGCACTGGTGGATGCACGGGGGCGCGTGGTAGGCTTGTTTGTCTTCTCATTCTCCTTCTGAACGGGGCGGTACGCAGGCGAGACATCCATTGGGATATCGTGATCTTGCGCGAGCGTCATTGAGTCACGTGGAGGGGAGTTGAGAGACATAGTAGAAGCGAAAGACAGCTCAAGGTCAGAAGACAGGAAATCATCAATATCATCACGTTTAGGATTGAGCATTTGGCTGCGCTTGCGAGAGAGAGCAGGTGGCGCGTGTAGGTATTGCATCGAAGCCGAAGCCGAAGAAAGGGTGGACAAGAAGGTCATGTCGCGAGAAACTGTAGTAGAAGATTGGAATTGAGCTCTTTTTGGAAGTTTGTTCGAATGATAATCTGTGAGTCGTTTCAAGAATGAATCAGACATAGTTGATGAGAGGTTGATGAGAAACAAGTCAAATAATCGAGGCAATAAATAGCGTTCGAGTGCCAGATGGTAGTTGGAGAGGTCAAGCACAAAATATTACAAGGGAAATAAGAGTGTCCAAGAAGAGAGGAAATAGTCAATGGACAACATCCACAGTCCACAAACATTTGATTATAAGAAGAAACACATACCGAGTGAAGATGTGGCCCAAAAAACGGATCGTGGCCAGTGTATTTACCGAAAGTAGTGGCTGTCGACGATGAAGTCAGCAATCTAATATGACTTTGAGTACAAAAAGAGCTGAACAAAGAAAAACATCAACAGAAAATAAGCAACATCCACTCGGCCATATAAGCTGAGCCACTGGGAGTTTCGCGTAAATGGATCTCCTCGTGGTTTGTTCATGCTGGCGCGTTGGTCATCCAAAGATGAAGCATAGCTCACCTTGAACGTAATGATAGTGTTAACGGAGGAGGCCGCGCCTAAGTAGTGCGCACAGAATAAGTGTGAGTTATCGTTGCTAAATGACTTAACCAACAACTTGGCTTCAGCCAGGTATTGCTCACAGTGCAACGAACTTGAACAGAACCGCAAACGTAAGCAAGTTTTGATGCGAACAATTGTAGGTCCAACAAATTTGGATCCTGTCCTAAAACGGTCAGCGACGCGCTCAATTAAGCGGTATAACTAGGCAAGAAGGAAGAATATCGCGTGCTGGGGGTATGAGGTGTCCTGCCTCCGTAGCTGATTCGGTCCTACGCACTATTTCGCCCCAGTGGTATGTGCTGATGAGAAGACTGGGCAAAAGAACGATTGTTTGCCCTCTCTTTGGCGTATGTTGATATTCGTCACGTGCATTTTGTCTTTTGTTTCTCGATCAGGCTCTGCAAGTACAAAGTTACGAAATTATAATTTATACATAATCATGATGCATACAGCTGTGTTCCGGTCTACGTATGTGCTTTCTGTTTCACTAGAAACGGTCTTGGACTCTGCAAATGTACTTGGTCCCAGCTGCACATAAACACATCAACGATAAGCGCTACTGGTAGCGTCCGACTGCAGTAGAAATAATCTCCCTGAGAGAGGACTCACGGTATGAACACATTTTGCATCTTCAACTATATGTCTGATGATTCAGTAGGATGGTTAAATTCAGGATACACCCAATCTACCGTATGTCGACGATAGCCTTGAAGACAATCTTTGATGAAAGTCAGCAAACTTGACAGACTATCAGAATCCAAGATTGCGCGTACGTTGCAACCATCACTGTTAAGATGCACATTCTCTCTCCCACCTACTTCCTTGACAGCCTCCGCGTATGACCTCGTAGTCTCAAACACGTTGACTTGGACTTACTCCGTTGCAATCAAGATTATAGGTCTCAGGGGAGTAGCAAGCTGAAACAAGATTGCTTTGTAACTGTCTCTCGGGACGTCTCGTGTATTGAAAGCTGGCGCAGCGGCGTTGGCGTCATACCAAATTGTGAGTGGCTTGATCTTTGGGACCTGATGTTGCCCATGCTGCTTGGTAAATATCTGTTAGAGATATATTGAGCACCTCAACGAAGGCATGTCTTTGACCTACTCGCACACCGGATTTGCTCGATTCGGTTGATAACCTACAACGCCGCAGTTGATACATCAGTTTTCCCAACGTATCTCTCTAGATGTTACGGTCTCAGATTCTAATTCCCAAGATGTATGTTATCTACACACCCACAAGTAACAGCGCGAAGCCTCCTTGCTCCAATCCACGTTGAGGAGGGCGTCACTGATGAGTATAATAACAACTTGTAAATTGGCGGCCATATATTCCATTGTCTTATGACCGATTGATCAAGACAGGATTTGACGGGAGTTTAAACTTAGTAACCATTCACCCAACACCCAGCTTGTGCTGGAACTTCGACAAGTTGCTCTTATTTGAAACGAGAGCTTTGGAATGGGTATGTGAGCATGTATGTAGGAGCAACATTAATCTATGAGTTCGAAGCGTTTCCCGTAAATTAGTCATGTGGTCGGGATTGTGTGGCCGATATGAAAGTCAGCCTTGCAATGCCCTTGTCAGGTCACACCCACAGCTCTCAGTGCTTCCTCTCATCTTTCTACATGCATGAACACAATCTAATGTTACAAATCTAAGCTGAAAATTTGACGATACGGTCACATTTATAGTCATCAATATTCAAGACTAAAGTTGTGCATTCCGTTTCATTAGAGATGGTCTTGGATTGTGTACGTTCACTTGGTTCCAGCTGCACAAAAATACATCAATGTCCTGCAGCAAAGTAAATTCAAAGAGGGCGCACGGAACAAACACAGGTTGCATCCTCCCATGTGCTTCCCAAGTAGGATCTAATTCGGGATACACGTGCTCCACAATATCCATGACGGCCTGGAAGACGATCTTTGATCCCGAGTGTTAGCAAGCCTGATAGGATGGAATTCAAGTTTGCGCATACATTGTAACCATCACTGGTTAGATGTAGCCCATCGTTCAGATATTTTTCGCATGCCTCTTCACTTCGACCAGCAGCATCGAATATCTTTGTCCAGACATCAGCGACGGGCACATTCTCTTTCTCACCTACTTCCCTGACAGCCCCAGCGTACGACCTCGTAGTTTCAAATACACGTGGACTATCAGGCTTGTCCCATTGCTTCGTATTTACTGGCGGCGGAGTAATCAAGATTATACGAGTCTCAGGGGAATAGTATGCTGAAGTTGGCGATTTCACCATTTGAATTATATGGCTTAGATTTTAAGACCTAGACGATACAGTTAGACCTCAGTCCGAGATAAGTGACTGTATATAACTGTACCTAGACGATACAGTTAGACTAAAGTACATGTTAGCATATAGGCGGGCGGGAGAACAACGACATACCCTCAGTCCGAGATAAGTGACTGAGGGAAAAGGGTGTAGCTGAACGAGTCCGTAATATATAGTACATGTTGGCATTCCAACATTTGATCTCCGCGGTTGGTGTTGGTATCAGCTCCAACACTCCTCCTCAACACTAACCGCATAACATCTCCTCCTCGCCTGGAATCGTTCAGTGGAGCCCAAGAGCGTTCCTAAGTCGCAAGAAATCTTTTTTCGGTAAGGCTTTCGTTAAGATATCGGCGGTGTTACTTTTTGATTGAACATAGTGGAGGCGCATTTGCTTCTCGTGGACGCGCTCACGGATATAGTGATATTTGATATCGATATGCTTTACCCTGGCGTGGAAAGAAGGGTCTTCGGAAAGGACGATGCTTCCGCTGTTATCGCAATTGAGATGGGTTGGGCCTTCTTGTTTGAAGTCGAGGCCGAGAAGCAGTGCTCGTAGCCAGACAGCTTCTTGGGTGGCCTCGCAAGCAGCGATGAATTCGGCTTCACTCGTCGACAGAGAGACAGTTTTCTGTTGACGAGTGCACCATGAGATTGACCCAGAGCCGAGGTTGAAACAGTAGCCGCCGACGGATCGACGTGTATCTATGCAGTTGGCGAAATCGCTATCGGTGTAGCCGACTAGGCGCGTTGGGTGTGGTCCACCGAGGACGAGTTTAAGTTCACGAGAACCTTTCAGGTAGCGGACTACGCGTTTGGCAGCCTCCCAATGAGCGTCACCGTAGTTGTCGAGAAATTTGCATAGCTGTTGAACTGCGAAGGTGATGTCTGGGCGAGTACCAATAGCAATATACATGAGTTTCCCAACGAGGGAGCGGTATGGTGTTTTAACGAGTCGTTTACGATCATCATCTGTCATAGGGGAGTGCTCCTTGCGTGAAAGGTGGAGTCCTGGTTCCATAGGGATTGAGACTGGGTATGCGTCCTGCAAGCCAAATTGAGTGATGATTTGGTCGATTAGAGCTGTTTGGGACAGGGCGATCGTGCGTTTCGTTCGGTCACGTTCAATAGCGATACCCACACAGAAGCGTGCATCACCAAGGTCAGAGATTTCCCAACGACTTCGTAACTGAGTTTTGAAATGGGCAAGTGCCTGTTTGGTGCTACCTACGTTGAAAAAATCATCGACGTGAATGGCAGTGAGAATTGTGCCGAATTGGTCCTGACGAAAATACACGCAGTGCTCGCATTCCAGCCGTTTGAAGCCCCAGGAGAGCAGGGCAGCATGCATTGTCCGGTTCCATACACGGCCGCCTTGTTTCATGCCATAGAGCCCCCGCTCTAGTCGCCAGACCCATGTTTCCTTCCCAGGCTCGGTGAAACCCTCTGGTTGCTCCATGTAGCAGACTTCATCAGGATCGAGGAGACCGTTCAAGAAAGCAGTTTTGACGTCGAGCTGTTCGATATCCCAGTCGAGGGTTGCTCCAAGGTGGGCCAGGACCCGAAACGATTCCAGGCGTGCGGTAGGTGAGGAGGTTTTAGTATAGTCTTGACCATACACGGCAGTGAAGCCCCGACATACGTATCGTGCTTTAAAGCGCGCAGGGTGTCCCTTCTCGTCACGTTTAAGCTTGAAGACAGGTCTACCTTGCATGATACGACGTCCTTGTGGCACATCTGAACGGGGGATAAGAGAATAAGTGCCAGTGCGTTTGAGGGAGTCAAACTCCTCCTGAAGTGCAGCACGCCATTGTGCGGCATGGGGGGAGGCCATGGCTTCGGCATAGGTGACCGGGTCATCGGAGAATTCGCGTTCGAAGTCTTCAGGGACCGATGCAGCAAAGGCATCGACAAGTGATGCCAGGTTGTCCTCAGATAGGTCGATGTGTGCAGTTGGAGGTGCGTCGACATCAGGCACTTCAGTCACTGATGGCTGCAGGTGACGACGTTTTGCGGGAGGGACATATGGGATACCAGTCGAGGCACAGAGGCGTTCGGATGGTTGGGTGACGCGTGTTGAACGTCGTGGGGATATGTCGGAGGGGGCAAGTGGCGTGGGGGGTAGGGGTGGAGGTGTTGCAGGCGCTATGTTATCAGTGTTGGAAGGATCAGCGGTTGCTCGGAATGGGTGGGGGATGGTCTCATGAGATTCAATAAATGATACATGAAAAGAGACAAAGACTTTGTTGGTAGGACGATGGTAGCAACGATAAGCTTTGGAGTCGGCCGAGTACCCGATCAGCACACATTCAACTGAGCGAGCATTAACCTTGGGATTGTGGCTCTGAATCAGCACGAAGGCGCGACAGCCGATTTCCCGAAGGTGGGACACATTGGGTTTGTGGCCAGACCAGCGTTCAAAAGGTGTAAGGCCCTGTTGGGACTTAACAGAAACACGGTTAGAAAGATAGCAGGCCGTAACCACGAACTCGTCCCAGCGGTTGGGAGGAAGGTTAGATGCGAGACGCATGGTACGGGCACGATTCATGAGGGTCCGATGGACACGCTCCACACGACCGTTATGGGCAGAGGTATATGGTGCCGTGAATTGGTGTTGAGTCCCGCGAGAAAGGAGCCATTCTTTCATTGCAGAAGATTTCAACTCACCGTTGTCCGAGCGGTAGATGCCAACGCGGAGCCCAGTCTCGAGTTCACGAGCACGTTCCCAGGCTTGGAGAGCGGGGAAAGCAGCACTGACCTCTGTGTTGCGCTCCTTTGCAGGTAGGGCAGGTCTTAGACCTGCCCCCCTGGGCAACAAGGGTAATATCTGTAGGTGAGCTGCGGTTCCTATCAGCGTCAATCAGTTGTTGTTCCATATCCAGGCAGACGCGGATGTCATCCGGTGTGAAAGGATTGACGGTAGTGCTGGCTGCAAGGGAGCCTGCAACTTGATCACGTACGTGGGATAGGTCGCCAGTGAGGGCGTTCAGCATGATGATCGAGAGGAAGACTTGTTGAGTTGGGATACCCATGTCGAAAATAGCACGAACTCCCTCCGTAAGACGGTAGCTGGTCTCAGCAAGGTTGGCGTCTTTTGAGTAGCGAACATTGAGAAGCTCCTGGATCTTCAAGATCTGTGCGATAGGCCCGAGTTTCTGATGGCGTGAGCGTAGTGTATTCCAGGCCCTATGAGCTGTGGTAACGCCATCAAGGACGCGCTTGTCGTCAGGAGATACACGGTTTCGCAACGCAGCAACTATGCCGGCGTTGTTGAGATCCCAGTTCCTAGCCGCTAGTGGCTCACGCATTGCATCCGGACGAGTGACCGTACCTGTGGTATAACCTTCGAGGAGGTTGAGGTGAAAGAACTCTAGCATTAGCTCGGACCATGAGGTCCAGTTATTCTTGGCTCTGTCAAGAAGTTCGATCTTATCAAGGTCGGTTTTCGAGAGGCGGCACGCAGTGATAGAGACAGCTGATGAGGCGGCAGGGGGGTAAAACATCGCCGGATGGGTCGGCACGGCCTGCGGAACAGCCTGTGGAACAACCTGCGGAACGGCCTGCGGGACACTGGATGACGCAGCAGTCACGGTAGGTGCAGCAGGCGGATTAGGCATGGTGGGCGGCGTGACTGGGGCGATGATTGGTTGTGGTACATTAAGTCCAGGTAGCGGTGCCCCGCTTCCGTCGAGGTCAGTTCTCGCACGAGTGTGGGGTGCCATGATGGTGGTAAGGGATAGAGAAGTGGGGAAGGATGTAATGACGAGAGGGACTATATATATGCGCCTGACGTGTTTGGAGGATCCTTCGAAGAAACAGCCCTAATAAGGGAAGTGTTGATGGCCCGGGCGTAGAGTATTGATTTACTAAGTAGCGCCCGCCGATGGAAAAATGTGTTCAGCACCTGCTGGAACGACAAGTAAGGTAATGTCCGAGATACGCTAAAGCGCTCGGAGAAGGTCCCGGTGGTCTAAACCGTCTAGAGGTTCTGGCTCTTTTATGCAGAGCCAGGGCTCATAACCTTTAAGACCTAGACGATACAGTTAGACCTCAGTCCGAGATAAGTGACTGTATATAACTGTACCTAGACGATACAGTTAGACTAAAGTACATGTTAGCATATAGGCGGGCGGGAGAACAACGACATACCCTCAGTCCGAGATAAGTGACTGAGGGAAAAGGGTGTAGCTGAACGAGTCCGTAATATATAGTACATGTTGGCATTCCAACATTTGATCTCCGCGGTTGGTGTTGGTATCAGCTCCAACATAGATTCGTTTTGTATCTGTCTATCGGGACGTGCTGTGGGCTGGGAGCAGGTGCAGCGTCGTTGGCGCCGTACCAAATCGTGAGTAACTTAACCTGCGGAACGTGATGTTGCTCATGCTGTTTGGCAAAGATCTACAAACATGTCCAGCACAATTTATAAAATGGCAACATTGTATTTCACCTGCTCGCAAATTGGAATTGCCCAGTCCGTTTGATAGCCCCCAAGGCCACGGTTGATAACATCGAGCTTCCGACTGTAGGCTTCTATATGTCACCGCCTCAGATTATAGTTCGTACAAGATGTTTTGATATGCACACCTGCAAGTAAGTGCGCGAAGCCTCCTGTCCCCCATCCACGTTGAGTAAGGGAGTCGCCGACGAGCATGACGACATCCTGTACATTGGCAGCCATTGGCTATCTAGAGAATCCTCGACTTTCGACCGACCGATCAGTACTTCAGTGTTCGATAGACGTTCGAAAACAGCAGACATTTACCTGAGGCTGTGTTGCTCACCCGATTGCTCTATTCAATGGTTTGAAATGAAGGGATAGTATCAGGCTGCAGAAATTGATCATGATGATCTTATAAATACATCTTTGACTTATGCTGCGGCATTCTGCGTTGTCATGTGCACGTTGGGGTTACGTTAGGTTGTGACTCAGCAAGCTTGAACTGTGACAGTATTAATGCCTTGCACATTGACAATGCACAAGTGGCACCAGCAGCTCATTTGCATCAGTGAGGACCTCTGATAATCTGAGGTCAGTTTTTTGAATGTCATATCATTTTCCATGACCAGATATTCACTAACTGCGCACTGCAGTGTTTCATCACCACCTATGTCTGAGGCACCAAATGACTCACCTGTATCCAAGAATGGCTCTTCCACCTTGAGCAAGACCTCCCCAGTAACCCCAAGCAAGTCAAGGCATGTTTAATAGAAGACAATTGTTTATAGTGAACTGTTGATTGCTATTCTCTCAGAGCTACCAAATCACCTAAATACCCTATACTACTGAGGAGCAGTTCTTCAATCCAGAGAAGTAGCTCCTCTGACTTGGAGAGTAGCCCTATCCAGAGGGTCAGCTCCCCTGTCCCAAGTAGCACCTCCCCTGTCCCAAGTAGTAACTCCCCTGTCCCATGGAGTAGCTCCCCTGATCCAAATAGTAGCTCCCCTGTCTGAAAGACTAGCTCCCTGTCCCAGAGAATAGTACCCCCATCCAAGGGAGTACCTCCCCCATTCTGCAGAGTGTACCCTTCAAGAGGAGTAACTCGCACACCTCCAGTGCTTCCCCCCTCACAACTACTGTACCCAGTGAGCCTGACCCCATGCCAGCCACCAAACACAGTCCTTTCAAATGCACACATCAATATCGCTTAGTTGACAATAATGAAGAAGATGAGGATAATGGGTGCTCTCCTACTAAAAAAACCAAGACACTATTCACATCAGTAAGTTACCCTCACTTGAATGGAGCGCTGACCTGCACCAAACTGGTTTGGTGCATGGCTGACTAATCTTCTCTCACCCTAAGCCTATAAACTAGACCACACATTAATAGTCCATTTTTTTTACTTTTGCCTCTAGGCTTGATTATTTTTGAAGATTTTTTTTATGTAACCAGTTTTACTCCAAAGGCTGTGAGGATGACTAAGAAAGAATCTCACACATGTCAGGTGACTTAGAAAATTATTTCCTGCATGAGTTGTCCTGTGGGAAAAGGCACAAAACCCCAAATATGAAGGACACATTGAAAAACCACTGCAATAAACAACTGAGAAGTGTAAATATTGAGAGAGAGTCCATAACTTATGTAATCAGCTCTAGACCTTTTGCTTTGCCTTTGTTAGGCCACAGGGAAGTCACATGATTTACCTGTGCTTGACATGACTCAGCCTGACTCCAAATGACTCAGATTAAGGTTTATGACTCCATATGACTCATGATGACTCCTAGTAACCTTATTATGCCAGTAGCAAACTATATTGTACTAGTACCACACAGCCACATGTACTTGTCTATATAAAGGACCCACTTTGAGCAGTGAGCCAGAGAACTTTTGACCCTCAATTACTAGTGTGAGGTGTGATCATAGCCAACAACAGTGAGAGACTGTAAGATTGGTGAAGGTACCCTTCAGTGAGACAGTAATAGTGTGAGCTCATTGTTCTCCACAACCAGCAAGGCCTGGTACTGCCTCTTATGTTTGATTTTCTGATTTCTTCTTTTATTTTTCTGGATTTCTTTGTCTTCAAGCATAAGACATCCCACACACTTGTGTTGTCTCTTTAGACCACCTAAGACTTAAAATAGCTTAGTGGGGGAGATATTAGGAGTTGATAAGTGTATGCTTGACCTCACACACCTGAGTAGAGAGAGTGAGCCAGGGTTTCATTGCCACAGCTTTAGCTATTGAAAGGGGACTTGGTATTGAACGCCAAGGACGTCCATTCCTGTATTTGTTTAATACTCATTGTGAGTACCTTGGCAGCAGGTTCAGTAGTACATAAAGACTCTAAGCATTGATTAGTCCTGACCATTGGTCCTACCTGTTGTGTGCTGAGGGAGTGATTGTTATAACTCTGCACAGTCTGTTGGGATAAGATTGTCTCAAGACACCCTTCATCCAGGATATGAGTATGTGTTTTTTTTCTTTTGTTTTCTTTCTTTCTTTTGTCACCATTGTGGTCATAGCCACACACATTGCTGACCTCACACAGTACCTTCTACTAACCGTAGCTTAGGTATCACTAGGGAACCACCCATGAACTACCATGTTATAAGTCATTGGTATTTGTCTGGATCGCTGACTGTGGAGATAGATTGGTTTTGTAGGTGTTCCATCTATAGATCAACTATCTAAGAAGACATTACTGGAGCCCACCGCAAGGGGTGGTATTACCATATTAGTTACCCAAGCACATCCAGACCAGTCATCTTCTCTCATCATCAACCTACATTAGCTCAACAACATTACTCCTATCCTCTTCATCAATGAGTACTCAACCACCAAACCCTACAGCAACTCCACCCATGCAACCTGTTCATGCTCCCCATATACTACCTTTGCCAGGAGGAAAGCATGCACCTGCTAAGTTCTGGGGCAAGTATAATGAAGTCAAGAAATTTATCCGTCACTTCAACAAGTTATGTCTTCAGTACCATGTCACCACTGACCAGAAGAAGTGTGAGAATGTTACCCTATACTGTTTGATGAGCATCACATGACTCATAGAGATCCTGCCAAGCTACAGGAGCCATAACTGGACTCAGCTAAAGGCTGATTTCATAAGCTTCTTTGATGCAGACTGGGATGCCAAGCAATATAAAGTTCGCAGTTTAGTGAACTTTGTTAGCAAGCATTGATCCTCATCTATGTACCTAGAAATGATCCAAAGGCTTAAAAGCCTTCAGATCAAGTCGTTGAATCTAAAATGGGAGTGAGGTGATCAGAACTCGCCGAAGGCATCAGCACAAGACATGTACTAAATAGGATATTAGATGTACCGGTGTCTTTAACCACGGGAGAAATTCTTGGAGTGTCAAAAGAATTGGCCAGGCTTCTGGCCAAGTTGATCAAACCTAAAATGAGTAATAGGAAGGGTGTAGAGCTAGGAAATGACTTACCAGTAAGGAATGGGTTTGCAGCTGAGGGATTTTGAATCGCGGAAATATCTGAGGGAAGGATGAAGGAGCTGTTGATTGAACTCCTGATCACAATTCTTGGGAATAATCTAAAAGCAGTAATAGATACCAGGAGTCAGCTAAATATAGTATCAGAGAGAATATATGGACAATTTGTCAGCTTACCGATCAACTGGAGTAAGACGCTGATACTAGAAGACACAAATGGCGGAAAAGGGGACTTAAAAGGCCTTGTGTCCCAGGTACCCATTTTTATTGGGTCTGTACTTACTATTGCGGAAATGTATGTAGGAAAACACATGCCATTTGATATTCTATTAGGAAGACCTTGGAAAATTCATAATGTAGTATCTATTTACGAGCGCCCTACAGGCACGTGGCTCAAATTTGGTAATAGCCCTACTAATGATCAGCTATCCAAAGTGTTAGTAGTACCTTCCAAAAATAGAAGAAGCCGTGAGAATGGCGCAAAAAGCTGGCAGATTACATGTGCAGAAAGTTCCAGGACTGAGAAACCCGATCAAGAAGCACTTAAAAATAGTATTACTGCTTTGGATGCAGTTGCTTTGGCACTGCCTAATAAGGCAAATCATGAGGATTGCAGATGCATACTCAAGAAAATTCAATACAGTATCATCAATCAAGTCTCAAAAATGGCAGATAATTGTGTAGATTTAATTAATAGTACTATACGTACAATCTATAGATAGTACTACTATGGGCAAATCTATAAAAGAGGAAGGAAAACAAGAGGAAATGTGTGAACCAAACCCATCAGTCACAATGGCCCCTAACCACTGAAGGTGAGGAATGATGAGTGGGTGGGGGCTAGACCTGATGTGGGCTCTACAGTGCTCCTCTGGACACAAGATATAGCTCATCCCAAGGGGATTGCTACTGAGAAAAGATTCCTCTATAAGAGAGGGGAGTTGTGGACTGGGCTTTGGTCTGGAGGCTCTTCAAGCACTCTCAAGGGAAGGGGAAGTAGTGGTGTGCAGTCTGGCTAAGGGCGTGTGAAAACGCGCTGTAAGTTGCGAAGTGCGGAAAAAAAGCGCAAAATATTGCAGAGTGCATTACTCTCTGAAAACACGAAAGTGGGGCTCTCTAACTCGAGGGTAGATGCTGAAGGAGAAATAGATGTGATTCTCGAGAATATCCTGAAGCTCTCACAGAATGCAACAATAGATAGGAAGTCAATGGATTTTTTTGATGCTAAGTCCTACTAACTAACTGTGTAAGTGATGGAAGAGAAGTAAGTAAAACCTCCAACTATGTGCTGATGTGTCAGCATGCTAAGTGAGTTCCCAGGGCTTGGAGCCGAGTAGGTAGCGCTAAACGTACAAGGGTGATGTAATATAAACACATAACAAGATAAGTGAACATAAATGGGAATGTAAAGACATATATGATGTAATGTGAGTGAAACAAAGTGAAATATGCACCAATGAACCTTGGAGGATGAGGACAGGACATGTGAACGGAATGTGATGGATCCTAGGGAGGTGTGCAGTAGTGTGTGTCAAAGTGTGAAAAACATGAGAATGCAAAATGTGAAATGTGCGAGATATGTGAGTATGCGAAATGCAAAATGTGTGGGATTGTGAAATGTGTGATAATGCAAAGTGCATGAAAATGCAAAATGCAAAATGTGTGAAATATGCGAGATGTGTGAAATATGCAAAATGCGCAAAAATCACTGCGCTGCAGCAGGTCCAGTATAAGGTCTTGCAATATGGTCTGTACATGCCCATAGAGACTTGAGTCTCTACACCACGCTGAAGGCACTAAGTGACTGCTGCTCGTGCAATCACTCTCCCGATGTGAGATCAACAATGCTGCTGGTGAGGCAGAATGTTGGGTCTTGCTGCACCTAGGCTGCTATGCCTGAGACAGATGCATTCGACCCTAAAGGGGACTGCTACTGCACACAGAACCAGATATATGAGAGACCCTTGTAGTCTGAAGGATGCGCAAAGGTGTGAGAAGAAATGCGAGACAAATGCGAAGGAATGCGAAGAAACGTGAAGGAACGCGAAGAAAACGCGAAGAAACGCGAAGAACGCGATGAGAATGTGAAGTGTGGGAAAGTCGTGCTAAGGTAAGCGAAGCGTGGGAAGGCGCGCGCTTATAGCATGCGTTGTCGTGGGAAAGCGCGGATGGAATGCAGAGAATAAGGAGTGATATAGAGGAGCGGAAAGATAACGGATCGATGGATACACAAAGCAAGTGCAATGCAAAGCGAGTGAAAAGCAAGGTCTGATTAAACTAGTCTAGTCCGATAACGATAACCATAGGTAACACAAAGTGCACCCTAATGGTGACTACTACTTCAGAGTAAAACCCGATAGTGAGGGAAGTACAGTAAAGGGGAGTAATGGGGGAGAGTAGTAGTGCGATCATCAAACTATATACTAGACAAAATCGCGTTGGATGTGGAAGGGATAGGAAGAAAACACGCTGATAGTACGTAATGACATGTAATAATGCTGCAATGCTTGTTACAACCACGAGGCAAGGAATATGACGTACCAATGAGGTGGTCGGACATGGATAGGCACTCCCAGATAATAGGCAATGAAATGCGATGATGCGCAATGAAATGCGAAAGTGCGCGATGAAACGCGAAAGTGTGCGAGAATGCGCGGGAAAGCATTGCGCCTATGGCGCTGTCTTACTAGGATATGAAAAGCAATAAAAATCACCAATTTCAATATCCTACCATGGTCAATGGTTCAGACAATTACCAATGGTCGATAACATGGTTGTTCGTGGGGAATAGGTTTGTTGAGTTCTCTAAGCAAAATACTAGTGACTAAGGTGGAGGGAAAATAAGATCAATAACTGGCTTGATGCAGTGCTTATGATCTTCTACTAAGCTAAGTCAATAACTGGCTTGATGCAGTGCTATGACTTCTCTGGATAAAATGGTGCAACAGAATATAATGACCTAAAGCTATATCCTTCTTGGATATTCCTTATCCTCAACAATGGAGATCAAACTAAGATCAGGCACTATCAAAACAACCCAATACGTGACTTCGAAACCAACCCTCTGCTGCTCAGGCACTCACGATGAGTATGACGCAGACCAGAACAGAATACACCCTCTTGATGTAGTCTTAAGTGGCCAAGTTCTTAATATTGTTGACTGACTGCAAGCCTTATTTGTCTTCCCTAATTGCTGAAAAATACTAATATTCTCCCCACAGAACTGTTTCTGTGTCTAAAAGAGAACCTGGAATGTACTGTGTAAGATGGCTCAGATGTGGCCTCAGATGCCTTGTATGATGTTGCAAATGATGTCAAAGGAATGGAGGAAATAACTTAATATTTCTCTCAAATAGTCACTCAGATATTCACTCACTGAGAACCTAGGGAATTTTCCCTATGATTCCCCTACTAATTCTTAGGTGTAAAAGATGGGTATTGTTATTGCAAAGGGGAGAAAGTGAGCCCCTTATATACTACTCTACTGGTGGCTATGCTAGAAACTATTGGTATACAAGTAAAATACCTAGAATTGTTGAATAAAGTATTATGAAGCACTTTGGCAGAGGAACCCATATTTGGCATCCTTGGGTCAAGTAGCAGTGCTTCCTGTGCAGAGCTAACCTAATTTGGAAGTCTCAGGTAAAGTGCTTGAAAGGCTGTGTGCCAAGACTTTACACTGCCTGAATGCTGTACTTATGGCTGTGTGCCAAGACTTTGCACTGCCTAGTTGCTGTGCTCTAGCCACTAGCCCTAAAATAGACATTCTTAGTGCTCTTTTGCTGAATACCTTAATTTTGAGTTTGTTCATATTTACAGACAACACATTACTCAAATGATGTTGTGTTTGTTTACAATTCTTCAAAGCAAAATTCCCTACATAGACATAACTATGTCCAGATGTAGAATTGCTAATATTTTAGATGTTGGGGTGTTACTGTAAAAGTATCTCAAAAGATGTGAAAATGTGTGAAAAAATTATGAAAGGTGTGGGAAATTGCTGACTAATGAAAATTAAAGGGTTTTGAAGCTGTTTTCTGACCAAGATAAGTATTATTGTAAAGAGATAAGTTGTAAAGTAATGTTTGTAGGCTCAGAAATTATTGAATAAAATTCTCCTTTGATTAGGAAAATTCAGGACAGTATAGTGGACTATTATTAGGAGCTTGTATAGGGTAGAAACTTAGATGAAAATATGTCTATGACCATGTACAAAGCAGAATTTGTGCATGTCAGCGCATTATACAGGAACGTGTTGCATGATATACCAATGGAAGTACAAGTCATAATGCGAATGATAAATGGACTGCTTGCGTGAATATGCCCATTACGCGCCCATAGAAATATGAGTCCCTACAACGCTATCACCTTATTTCAACCTAATCCGGAAATGCTTCAGTATGCCAGATCTACTCATGAGATGCAGTTCACACATCCCAGACATCACATTTATCAGCACACTGCAAATATCCCACATGCTCATTCCATAAATGGTAATTACGAGGCCAATTACTTAGTACTCAATAGCTCCCAGTTCAAAGACCTGCAGGAGGAAGCAAGTCATGTGGGAGAATTCTTACCAAGTGTAGTAGTTAGTGCCAAATTTGCAGAACTTGATTTGATCTCCCATTATGGGAATGTTACTATACCTGTGGTTGAGCTTCCTCTCGATGCTCGATCAATCTGATCACCCACTCCCCTTGTGTTTGCAAAATGTATATCTACCGGTCCTTTCCTTAAACAGTATGATGATGATGTTCGCTGCTTTCACACTAAAATTATCCCTCTCCCCACTATAGAATTTTCTGACTTAGTCCACATGTCAGAGGATGACATTGTCGAGCTCCCTGACGTTCTCAGGTCTGAATCTACAGTAAGTTTTTTTTTAACTAATCTTTCTACTGATACTATACATTCACAGGACGTTGTTCAGCCGAGCGTCGACCCCTGCTTGACTTATTCCCCCCTTCTGGAGACTAATGACTCTAAAGACGACTTCAACACGGCTACTGAATTCAGCAGGAATGCTAAATGACTACAGCAGGAACAGACTACTGACTACAAGGATGACCACCACTGCAAGACACCCCCAACTTCTCCACCTTCCTCTCCTCCCACTGACCTTCATAACCCTCCCCACATTCTTGTCAAAGCGTCTCCAAGTCCACCACCCTCTACACCCACTGATGAGAAGAAAGAGCTTACATGTGGGCGGTCAGTATATGACCCTGTCTTCGTGCAGCTGCTGCCACCTGCTACTAACAACTATGTTACCAGGAGTACCCACCTCATTGAGGAATGGGTCGAGCTGCTGGATGCTGACAAGGCAGAAGATGTGTCGGGCATCTCAGACTGTGTCATATCCTATAGTTGGATTTATGGACTAATCCTTAGATTAGATTCCTAGACCTCATCCATAACCATTTCCAGTCTTATCCACTATCACACTTGTCCAACTACTGCTCATCTGTCCAATCCGATATATGGATCCAATATGATAAGCTTTTTTATTCATTACCTTTCCATATAGCATTAACACAGCCTATTCCTTTATTCGGTATTCTCTACCTTTCGGATGACCGGTTCTATACTTACCCGATATCTTCACTACATGTCTATTACCGGTACTCGGCTGTTTACTTATCCGTTATGCTTACTGATCTGTTATCCTTGACTGTGCTAATGTACATAGCCTTGGACACTGCCTCTGATTATTCCGTTAGCTACCTACAATATATAAACTCTTGTACATCTCGATAGATCCTCAGTTCAAATTTTACAGTCTTGCAGCATTCTTGTCCTCGCACATTAGTGTTGTAAGGACCCCTCCTCTATCCTTTGGGCCTAGGGATCAATTCCCTAGGCCAGAGCTCCACTCTTCCACATTTCCGGACATTGTCCATTTCTGGATTCTATCTTAAGCCTAATGGATTGTATCCTTAGGTCAAAGTCGTATCTTTCTGATACTTGCACTCCTTCCGATCCTTATCCAACTCTGTCTCTACCTAAGGGTAGTCTGTATCCATCCATGTCCGCTCCAGAACCCCTATCCAGAACTCTGGACCACTTTTCCTGCCTCAGACTGTGTCCATTGCAGTATTTTTACCCTATGTCTTTACTAAGGATTGATACACGCAGTTATTCCACTTTCTATCAAGTAGACAGAACTCCATCTGAGTTTCCGATACTCGTCTGGAAGTTTTCTGCACTCATCCAGAAGTCCTTCAGACACTCCACCAGAGTTGTCTGCCTCCGAAGTCCTACAGACTTTGTTAGGACCTTATTGGACTTTATCTGAAATTAAGGGCACCATACTCAGGTGAGGGGCACAGTGTACGAGCTGAGGCCAAAGCCCTTCTGAGTTAGTCATTCTCACCCCTCCGAGAGATTGTATGCACCAGCGTGCCATGGTCTTTAACAGACTGCGAGAGTGATGCCACCTCCTCAGTAGATTCTGCTGACCAGCTGCCCACCAATACTGCCTCCCTTTCCCCATCCATGAAATGTCTCACTCAGCTTGCCCATGATCTCACTGACCCACTCACACACTGTGTTATGTGGCAGCTCATGCCTGTGCTCGTTTTCAATCATGCTCAAGACGTGTTAGAAGAGCAGGATGAAGGGAAAGACCTTACCTGTAGGAATATGCCCATCACCTTTGGGCTCACCATTGACAAGCTCCAGTATGACCCGCTCCCATTATCTTGTTACTTAAGGGTCTTATGTACGATGCACATATAATGACAACACAATTATACAGGATAAGACTTCTTGCCAGTCCTTAAGTTCATGGTCTACGACTTTTCTACTTTGTGGTAGATAATGTGTGAGTTCTTGGGAGGGTTTACTTAATTGTCCCTTTCTTGTTTATCTCTCTGTAGATATGCTTTGAAGTCTTTGACAGATGAGTTAGGTATATTTCACCCTAAGATAGATTCCTTCAATAGATAGTAGTTGGTTGGTCATGTGTCTCCCTTCCTTTGAGAGAGAAGTTTCTTAGATATGTATCACTTGGTTAGCAGGATAGATTGTTATATAGTCAACCCCTGTAAGGTGGTATATAACTCAGAGTTAGATATGTTCACTTAAGCTTATTTCTAGGCACTTAATTTGCCTGCACTTTAACTCTTAGATACTCTCACTCATTTTGAGAGATGACAATTGTAAAGTGGGAAGTTATTATTCATGTGTGAAAAATGGGCTTCTTTTATACCTTTTGGGAGGCCATATTACTAAGCATGATCCATCACAAGGATTTGTAAGAATGTGCTTACAAATCAGGCTCTTAGATGTGTTGAGTCAGCCTAATTACTACATAGATACTAAATAAAGTGTAGTCTTACAAAGCATGAATAAAAAGTGGCATGAGTCATCACATGGATTGGTAAGAATGTGCTTACAAACCAAGTCCTTAGGTGTGGTGAGTCATCCTTGTTAGTAAGTGGATTATAAATACAACTGTAAGTCTTACAAAGCATGACAAATCATGATCAAATCATGATGAGTCAACTTAAATTCCTTACAAACCAAAGTATTTCCCAGTCACATGACAGGCTTACAAATAATCCTGGTGGCTTCTGAGAAAATCTGGTGACCAAATAAAATACAAATAAACACAAAGAAATAGAATCTTAGGAAAGAAAATAAGATACAGGGGAAAATAGGGGTGATGAATGAAGAAAAAGAAACTAGCTAGAAAATATAGGAAAAATGGTAGA
The DNA here is from genome assembly GCA_016758765.1 of Suillus cothurnatus. Taxonomy (NCBI): domain Eukaryota; kingdom Fungi; phylum Basidiomycota; class Agaricomycetes; order Boletales; family Suillaceae; genus Suillus; species Suillus cothurnatus. Next base: position 440,880 of record JABBWL010000004.1, on the reverse strand, counting down.
GTAACTTGGTAATAGGAAAGTGTATAGTGCCTGAGAGCTTTCCTTATCACTCCTTATCACTCCTCTTAAGTATCTGTCATGGTATGGATCATATACCATGCATGACAGCGTGTGTTTTCCCTATCCCTTCTGCATCCAATGAGATTTTACTTAGTATAAAGCCTGATGGTAGTGCTATTACTCCCCATTACTCCCCTTTACTGTACTTCCCTAGTGCTTGGGTTTTACTTTAGAGTAGTAGTCACCATTAGGGCACATGCCCTGTGGTTATTGCATCTTGGCTTAGATTAGATTATCTAATCAAGCCTTGTGTTTTGTCTGCTCCAACTTTGCTCTTGCTTTACATTGCACTTGCTTTTGCTCAAGCCATTTTACACTCATTTACAAATCCCTACACCACTCCTTGCCATCCACCACCTCCACACTTTCACACATCCACATGCACTATAGGCGCACACCTTCCCACGCTTTGCTTACCTTAGTGTACGCTTCCTGCACTCCACTTACTACGCATTCTCATCATGTGCTTTGTGCCTCTCCATATCCTTGCACACACCCCCTGTCTACTTGGGTTCTCTCTGTTTCTGGTTCTGTGTGTGGTAGCAGTCCCCTTTAGGGTTGAACACATCTGTCTCAGGCATAGCGGCCTAGGTGCAGCGAGACCTGACATTCTCCCTCACCAGCAGTGTTGTTGATCTCACATCTAGAGATTGATTACATGCACTGCAGTCAGTCTTTGTGCCTTCACTGTTGTGGATGGATCATCTCTGTGGGCACAGGAAACAATGAATACTATCCCCTGTATGCATCAATTGGCAATGTACATAACAATGTATGGCATGCCCACTGTGATGCCCTCATTATCATTGGTTTCCTTGCTATACCGAAAAGTATGTGTCAAAACATTCATTGTTATTGTTTTATCTAATCTATGCCATAGCAAATAGGAAAGACACTAAAGAAGATATATTTTGGAACTTCTGTCACCAACTATTTCACCACTCATTATCTACCATTCTCTCCAGTCTGAAACCCAGGATGACCAAATATGATGTCCTGTGCTGCAGGGATGGTCACTTTTGACATGTCATTTATGGTCTAGGACCATACATAGCAGACTATAAGGAGCAGCTGGTATTGTCTTGTAGCATTAAAAATTGGTGTCCAAAGTGAGCATTTCAATTCCTCATCAGTATCAATGCTTACTGGCATAGTAGATGTCTTGCACTTCAATTAGATCTTGATGGCAGCAGTATCTACTGCTCTCGTGAACACACCAATTTAATGATAAGTGAACTACCTGCAGACACATTGTGGTTTGAATATGGCATCAATAGCCATGTCACTGTGAGTCAAACCACTATAGGATATTTAAATACAAACTAATTTGTTCTGTGTAGCCCTTCACAAATGACTTTCCCCAAGCTGATATCCATCACTTATTATCATTTGATCTCCTCCACCAACTCATCAAAGGTGCCTTCAAGGACTATTTTGTGGATTGGGTAGTGAAGTACCTCAGGATAACACACAGTACCAAATGAGGAGATGAAATTATGGCTGATATAGACTGCAGGTATGTTGTCTCACTCATCAACTTGATGGCACTCTCTTACAATACCAGAATTGCTGCTGTAGCATCATTCCCTGGTCTACAGAGATTTCATGAAGGCTGCAACTTCAGACAGTGGACAGGAAATGATTTGAAAGCATTGATGAAGGTTTTCATTCCGGCTATCAAAGGCCACATACCTCAAGATATGGTGCATGCATTTCACACACTTTTAGAATTCTGTTTTCTTGTATAGCGCAACATCATCACTGAAGACACCATGAATCAAATTCAAGATGCACTTACTTGGTTTCACCACTACTGCCAGATATTCAAAACCCTGGGCACAATTCCTCACTTCTCGCTCCCTCACCAGCACTCAATGACCCATTATGTGGACATGATCTGGCTCTTTGCTGCTCTAAATGGATTGTGCTCTTTGATTATGGAATCAAAACATATCAAAGCAGTGAAGGATCCCTGGCAATGGTCCAGCAAGAATAATGCTCTTGGCCAGATGCTTTTGTGCAATCAGCGCCTTGACAAGCTTGCCACCTCTTGAGTGGACTTTGCGATGTGAGGGATGCTCAATGGCTCTGTATTATCAAGAACTGTAGCTGCTCTTCATAAGTCCCTCATATTCACATTTGCCTCCTCGCATAGCTAATGGACAGTTGCGGCCATCAAGAACCTCCAGATGCCTCTGTTGTCAGACCACAAGCTGAAGATGACAAAGATGACAGTGAAATTGTTGAGGGCTCAACAGTGCTTGCATTTGTACAACTCATAAAGACCCCTCATGAGTGATATTGATGCAAAAATGGTTTCAATTTTAATGATCTTACACAGAATGAAAACGGGCATGGACAGTAGCAGAATTAGCAGAGGAAGTCAACATACCCCACCTACAATGCCTCATCTGATACTTCCTGTTCACTCAGCTGTTCCATGATGATCCTTATGATCCTGAAGATATTCCTGCTGCTGAGTGCCCTCGACATGAAGGCAAGCTCCAGGTCTTTAATTCTGCTGCCACAACATTTCATGCCCCAAGTGATCCAAGCGGTGTTGGTGGCATGCAATGTGAGCAGATCCATGCTTGTCCACTCTGGCAAAATGTCTATGCCTGCAATGATTGTATATTCATCAACACTAATCTGGAACTTGAAGGGATGTGAGGGCTCAATATTGTGAGGGTCAAGTGTTTCTTTTCATTCAAATTTAGGTGGGAAGTATATCCCTATGTTCTCATCCAGTGGTTCAACAAGATCAGTGACTGTGCTGATGAAGACACTGGCATGTGGATCATTCAACCAAGTGTCCTTGAGGATGGCTCCCCAAACCTCAGTGTCATTCATATTGACACAGTTTATTGTACAGTGCACCTTATACCTGTCTATGGTCCTGACTTCATACCTCATACCCTCAAGTTCTATCATTCTTATGACATTTTCCATTCATTCTATGTCAACAAATATGCCAATCACCATGCCTTCAAAATTGTGTTGTAATTTCACTCAACAAGGTTGACCATTTGATTGCTGAGCTAGTAAGTGTTTTTGTTGACAAAAACCGATTGATTGTTCGATCGCTGGCCCAGTTGTTGACAAACCAGTTGATGGTTTGGTGACTGACCCAGTAAGTCCTACCTTGTCTACTGCTCTGGATCTTGCTCATCACTCCCAGACATCTCCATGGAATTCATTCTCTGCAAGACGTTTGCTACAGCAGGCAGATGTGTTGACAAACCACTTGATGGTCTGGTGACTGACTTGGTAAGTTTTACCTTGTCTGCTGCTCTGGATTTTGCTCATCACTCCCAGACATCTCCACAAAATTCATTCTCTGCAAGATGTTTGCTATGGCAGGGGGATGTGTTGACAAACCAATTGATGGTTTGGGCTCTGGACCTTGCTCACCACTCCCAGTCATATCCAGGGAATTTATTCTCTGCAAGATGTTTGCTACAGCAGGCAGATGTGTTGACAAACCAATTGATGGTTTGGTCACTGACCTAGTAAGTGCTACCTCATCTACTGCTCTGGATCTCACTCATCACTCCCAGACATCTCCATGGAATTTATTCTCTGCAAGAGGTGTGCTATGGCAGATGGACACTTATCTTTATTCAGGCTGTTGGCCACATTTAGTGCTCATGTCAGCATCAATGCCTGGGATGACAAGGGCAGGGTGGACTACTATGCTACACACATTGCACTCCAGAGTAGGTCATAAAGCAGTCCATTTACATTAACAGTCAGTGCAAATGCTACTTAAAGGTGGTCATGATAATTTGGAGTGCATTCCACATCTCCCAAATGCCAAACTTCTGCCAAAACAACATCATCATCAACTTCAAGATTGGTAAGCACTCACAGCTCATCCATTGCAAGATTTCCACTCACCATAATCTGCAGTCATGCTGCACTCAAACAACATGTTCTGTTTCAATTCTTGTGCCCCAACCACCTCTTCACTCTCTCCCACCACCCCAACTGAGCCTCCAAGTCCCCCTCTCATTCCAGATCCACATTTGCCTCGGCCATCGCACGAGCAGCTGCTTCTGTCCAGCAGCTCATTCATTCCTGCCTGCAATGTGAGTCCCTTGATCTTGATTGGGAGGCCACCATTGATCTGTTGTTACAGCATCTATTAATGGACAAGCAACGAGCTGAAAGATGCACCAGATTGCATTTGAGATGTTGGTTTAGATGACAAGATTAGAGTTTTACATAGATCTTAGTGGTAGTAGTATATCAGTAATGTTATGTTGCTTGCAATCAACTTGCAGTGCTTTTTTTGGCTTGATCTTGCTTGTCATTCACTGCGGAAACGAGAAAATAAACGGATCCGCATAGAGTACGAACATAGCCTGTAAATATACACAAAGCATAGTATGCCAATTGAGGCAAAGCACACCAATTCAGATACGGAAAGGTTCAGTTTTGACATGCAAAACTGAGTATGAAACAATGAGATTTCCAGATGCGGGTTTGTTGCCTGCGTGTTAAGCAGACCTCAGTTTTAATATTGATTTGAATGATTTGCACATGGGATTATGGTTGGGTTTCAGAGTGAAAGCAGATCGGATTATGATATACATACAGACAAGAAGTATGTACCATATGGTGCTGATCTAGGGATCCTCCACATCCTGCAGGTTGTCCTACCTCCTTGTTGCTCTCCCTCCACGATGTGCGCACCTACTCAGAAACATCCGAGTGGTGCCCCTGCCATGTCGAACCATCTACAAATGAGCCCAGAGCATGTGCAACAAGATATGACAGGTGCCTACCCCATGCAGGGCCAAATCCGTGGCACATCACAACCCAGTCATCCCACCAGCTTCGGTCGCAATGGGCTGCATGTCGATGTATTTGGGCCCACCAGTCACCCAGGTATTCTGCGCCGAGAGCAATCTATGGCAGTAAGTATATCAGTCAAGGCAAAGCTAAATCATAATGAGCTACTCACTTCTGGATGACAGCCTGATCCCACATTCTCGTCCTTTCAAGAACACCTTAATGACGGGACTCCAGACTACCAAAAGCACATGCGCTCACCAGATGTTGAGACCTCTCCATTGTACCCATACATGGCCCCTCCGCAAACACCATCTGGAATGAATATGCACCTCACATCTGCGCAAAATTTCCATCATTTAAATCAACCATCACATGGGGGAACTCCTTACCTTGGACACACTTAGAATCTCTGTGAAAAGCCCTTGGTTAGCAATTAGTAGTCATAGTAGAGAACAAAAATACATACGGCCTTGTTAGCTTCATACCATTTAGTAAATTCTATTGGTGTCTGTGGCTCAGGTTCTGACTCTGGTTCTGTTTCGCTATCGTCGGGCGCAGGCATAATGCTAACAGGAAGGTCAGTACTAGTCTGGGGTGTGGGATTGGTACAAATGACTTACCACTTGGCTGGATCATCAAGTAGTTGCCCAGTACTACCAACTAGCGCTTGAGCTGCATCTTCTGCAGCTGGTTCTGACTCCGGCTCTGTTTCGCTATCATCGATTATGCGAGCTCCCGCCTCGACAGCTTGCTCGAGAAATGATTTTCGCTGCTAGATATATATTTAATAGCATAAATCTATAGAACGACAAAAGAACTTACAATTGCCTGGTCTTCCAACCAATCAGTAAGTACTCCCGGTTTCATCATTGGTGTTTTGCTGGCATCAGTGCAGCATGCTGTGCCAGAGGGCAGCTCCGAGTTGAGAGGCTCTCGCATGGATACATCGATAGCCTACATATAGTACTAGTAGTTAGTATTGATTTGGTTTGACTAAATGACACTTACCATAGGACCAGGCTTTCTGCATTCGAAAGTGAACTTGAACAATCTCACCCATGCAGGCAGCTTGAGCTTGATGGTGTTGCGGTCTGCCATGGCGTAGTAAGTACTTACTGGGTAACGAGGACTTAGACAAATTTTCGAAGGTTTACCTCGCTGCAAGTCTACTGTAAACCGATGTCGAGATGTTGGATTTGCAGAGCTGAATAGCCGCAGAATAGCAGGTCTTTGCAAAGTATATGCATCGGTCGGGAAAATTGATAAGGTAAAGTCGGAAAATGGTCTGCTTACATTTGTTGCCTTCCCAGGATATCTCGAAATTTGCAGCACATCGGTTTTGGGTGGGGTTTACTAGTTGACGCGGGTTTGGGTACGTTTATACAAATTATCTATCTCGGAATTGGGTAGGACTATTTTCTCATTTCTGCAGTGATTCTTGCACTGCTTGTTTCCAATTGAAAACCACATGCTTCCTTAATTCAACTTATCAAATAAAAAGCCAAGTGAATATATTTAGCTAAGTCAAAATTAAGTGTGGCAACCAGTGGTGTGACAAACACATTAGCACTGGGCAGATATAAGTGCTTATGGCCACCTTCCCCTTGATATTCACAATGGAGCTAACAGATTGAATAAATTCCCATGACTGCCATCGCTTGTCGTGCGCTTATGCAGAATTCTGTCCAATGTCGGTATTGCACTCCCCCATGTCCTATCTATGCCCGCTTATCTTCACTGGTGCATCAATTCCCATTGATTATCGTTGCTAAAGGCTATTGGCGCAGGTCTTATTACATGTATCCTCATGTTGCACAGCGCCAGTCCTCCATTTTACCTACAGATATGACGCACCGTGCTTACATCACTACAAGTTTTGCCTATGCATTCCGTATATTCACACACTACAATATAAGGACCAGCAGTAGATAATTCTTACTTACTTCCCTTTCCTGTGGGCAACTGTCATATAGCGGAGTCACCTAGTATTTTTCATAGTTTGCGCAATCATCAAAATCCTTTGCTCTTCTGTGTCCATGCGCGCTATTTGAGTTCCTGCAGTCACGCACTACTACTCAGGCCCTCACTCTCACAAGGTCGTGCTTATAACTCGATAAGCCACGCACCTCATCACATCCTGCACCAGTGCATTACTTGGCAATACCTACACCCACTATAGTTGCATCTCGCACCAGCGCATTGCTTGCCAATACCCACTATAGTCACATCTTGTGCCAGCACATTGCTTGTCAATACCCACTCCTTCCTATAGTTGCGTCTCGCGCCAGTGCATTGCTTGCCAATACCCACTATAGTCGCATCTCATGCCAGCGCATTGCTTGCCAATACCTGCTCCTCCCTATAGTCGTATCTTGCGCCAGTGCATTGCTTGCCAATACCTGCTCCACTCTATTGCCACATCTTGCACCAGCGGATTGCCTGCCATATCCTTGCCCACAGCTGTTCTCAAGTTGCCCGTTAGCATGCTACTTAACGACAGGTCATCACCCCGTCGTGCTCCTTTGCACTCTTAGTTAGCATAGCGCTTTATCAGTTTCAGTCTTACTCAGTGTGCTATTGCTGTCGGGTTGACATAAGGTCGCTATAGGTCACTAAGTCCTTAAGTTTCAGCTTCCCTTGCATATAAGGATAAGTGGAACTAGTCTATTCAGTCTAGCTAAATTTATTCTTTCACAGCAGGAAAGCTAATTAAGGAATTAGTGAATTTACTGATACAGAATTTCATCTTATCATAACTCTGGAACTTGAAGTAGGAGTGTCATTGTGAATAGTAGCAGAGGTAGGGGTGTGGTGTGGGGTATGGGGTGGATCACATCAGCAAAACCCTAAGTTTAGGTCCCCCCTTTTACAGTGTTGTATGGTGCTGTGTGGTGCTGTGTAGCACTATACAGCACTGTACAAGGGGGGACCTTAACTTAGGGTTTTGCTGATGCAACTCTCCCTCATCCTCTTGTACTGCAATTTACAGATCCTCTCCCTCTAGTACCCTAGGGAGGTCTCTCAGTGAACATTGGTAAGTCACACAGAATCTTGGTATGTGCTTTGATTTCTTGTGAGTGTCATAAATGTGGTGGACATTCTAAAGGCATCTTGCACACATAACATCCAAGTTAGATGTCAGACTCCAATTGAGTCTGCTGAGCATTCCATAGAGTTCTGAAAGAATTAACCAAGATTTTCACAGCCTTACTTTGAACGCCATTTATAAATAATATCTTTCCATTGGACACTCATTTCAGTGGCTTCACCCTCTTGAGGCAAAACCATGTGCGGAATTTGAAAACTTGTCATGTCACACCCTGTGACACCTCCCTCTCATCTCGCTACATGCATGAATATGATCTAATATGTTACAAATCTAATGATACATTCACATCCATAGTCGTTCAATATTCAAGACTAAAGTTGCGCTTTCCGTTTCATCAGAGATGGTCTTGGATTCTGTACGTTCACTTGGTCCCAGCTGCACAAAATACCTTAATGTCCTGCAGCAAAAGTAAATTCAAAGAGGACGCACGGAGCAAACACAGGTTGCATCCTCGCATGTGCTTCCCAAGTAGGATCTAATTCGGGATACACGTGCTCCACAATGTCCATGATAGCCTGGAAGACGATCTTTGATCTCGAAAGTCAGCAAGCCTGACAGGTTAGAATTCAAGTTTGCGCATACATTGTAACCATCACTGGTTAGATGGAGCCCATCGCTCAGGTATTTTTCGCATGCCTCTTCACTTCGGCCAGCGGCATCGAATATCTTTGTCCAGACATCAGCGACGGGCACATTCTCTTTCTCACCTACTTCCCTGACAGCCCCAGCGTACGACCTCGTAGTCTCAAATGCGCGTGAAGTGCTATCCCATTGCTTCGTATTTACTGGCGGCGGGGTGATCAAGATTATACGAGTCTCAGGGGAATAGTATGCTGAAGTCGGCGATTTCACCATTTGGATTATATGGCTTAAATTCGTTTTGTATCTGTCTATCGGAACGTGCTGAGGGCTTGGAGCAAGTGCAGCGTCGTTGGCGCCGTACCAAATCGTGAGTAACTTGACCTGCGGAACGTGATGTTGCTCATGCTGTTTGGCAAAGATCTACAAATACGTCCAGCACAATTTATAAAATGGTAACATTGTATTTCACCTGTTCGCAAATTGGAATTGCCCAGTCCGTTTGATAACCTCCGAGGCCACGGTTGATAACATCGAGCTTCCGACTGTAGGCTTCTACATGTCCGACAGCCTCAGATTATGGTTCATATAAAATATTGGTGATATGCGTACCTGAAAGTAACTGTGCAAGGCCTCCTTGTTCCCATCCAAGTTGAGTGAGGGAGTCACCGACGAGCATGACGACATCTTGTATATTGGCGGCCATATCTGTGAAGATTTATCCTCGTCTTTCGATCAACCGATCAGTGTTTGATAGATGTCCGAAGACAGTAGACGTTGCTCACCTGATTGCTCTATTCGATAGTTTGAAATGAAGGGATATCCGAGCTAGGCTGTAGAAACAGATCATATAAATACATCTTTGACTTATGCTACGGGATTCCGCGTTGGGGGTCATGTGGTCGGGGTTACGTTGTGACTTGTGAAAGCCTATTGATCCTTGTCCTTCGATTCTTGAATCACCCTGGTCAGTGCAACTGGCCGGAATCGCAGGTATGACCCAACCTATATTGCTTCGAGTCTCAAATTTTAAAGCCTACGTGTGGGATGTTGATGGTAGGTCATTGTCGTAATTTGATGTTGACGCCTCTAATCTTGCACGAGCAGATATCAACATCCTACGATCACATCATCACATATGTGGCATCCTCACTGGAACTCTTCCACACCTGTCTTCGCAGAATATATTCTTGGGATTACCTCTTCAGCTGATGCCGGAGGAGGCTGTCCTCCTTGTCGAAAATGGTCAGTCGTCTTCCATCCTATGCACCCCATTCACCAGCGGCGATCATGTGTCCAGGAATTGCTGTGTTAGTGGACGATCCCAGCGCCCATCACGCTCCGTCTCAATCAGCCCTAAAAGTATGGAAAGATGCGCGCCTCAACAATGTAAGGCAACAAATAGCCTAACTGAAGAGAAAGGGTCCATCGAAGCTTCTAACCCTGACCGCGCCATGTCTGAAAATGCCAAGCGCAAGCGCAAAGAACGAGAAGAGCGGCGCGCACGTTCCAAGGCCAACATCACTTCCAGCGTCCCTGCAGAACATAGCCCATCTCCTCACCCCACATCTGAAAATCCGTCACAGACTGTCATCGGAGAAACCCCAGACAACGATATCGTAATGCCCTCTGGATCTTACACCGTCAACATTCCTGCGTCGTCATCCAAGTTGGAATGGTACGCGCCACACTCCAACGCGTCCTTGACTATCGCACGCGAAACTGGTATATGGCTCTATCCCTCGACCCTACAAGAGCGTGCACGCTGCGGCGTCTTCCGCGACTTGTGGGAGAAAGGATACTACATGGGAGGGGGGATTAAATTTGGTGGCTGAATACCTAGTATACCCCGGTATGTTTTCCTTTCTATTCGAAGATCCTCCCGCTCCGCCACCCACGCCTGTTCTCGAAAGCGTGTTAATCAGCAATATATCTTAAATATGTGCTAATCTGCGCTATTCGTCTCATCAGGTGACCCCCTCCGTTATCATTCACACTTTATCGCATCGGTCATCGAGGCTCCGGATGCCGCTCTCCGCCCAATGGAAATTGTCGCACATGGCCGTCTGGGCACCGGGACAAAGAAGGCGCATTTGTTGTGTGAATGGAATGATGAAACACGAGTTGTATCATATTTATCTGTCGAATGGGCAGGATTTGGATGAAACCTGAATAACAATAGAAGCAACTCTGCCTCATGTTAAAACTTCAGAACCACGTCGTTTTTGCCCAGTTAATTTCATCATTATTGCCAAAGGGTATAGATTCTATAGAAACATAGGATTGTGAAAGTTGCGTACGATGTTAGCTAATGGCATATGACTTAAAGTTGCTTGTGAGACCATGACCATGACGCCATCAAAAGCCGTCAGTCCTTCTTTCGCCTCCCAGCAATAGGCGCCTTTCCATTATTCAGTAGTCTGTCTCCAAGACCCCTTGCTTGAATAACGGGGGAAGGCCCTCTCGCTGTACGACTGATGTTCTTTAATTCAACACCTGTCCCTTCTTCTGCTTGTTCGGTAGTGTAGCTTGTTGTTCTCCGGTGTCGAACACCGGCGCTACCGCCGACACTTAGCACTCTGACGATGAGGTCATTGAGCCAAATGACAATTGTAAAGACTGGCATCCTAATAGGAACTAGTGGCGAGGGAAACCGCACGGTGTTCATAGACTCCGTGGAGGGTGCAGGATTGTAAGGATCTTGCGGAACAGGTTGTGCATGCATGGCCATGATGATGAACTGGACATCGTTTTAGATCAGCAGCAGAACTATAGGAAGGAAGGAATCCATATTATGAAACATACGGCAGGGAACATGAGTGCGAAAAATGCAGCATTCGCCAGTCCACTTCCGCAAGTGCAGATCACAGCAGATGGAAACCCAAATGCGAAGTAGTATGCCCATCGCTCTTCTAGATGACGCACTCTTTGGGCCAAGGACGAATTACGCGCCACCCAGACAAACCTGATGATACCCGTATTTTAGTGAGAGCAGCCATCTCTGGGCCATGGTAACTTACTCAAAGCAATAATATCTGAAGGAAAGTTAGAAGTGCCTCTTATCAATCAGCAGCTGATACACTGACGCATTAACCCAGCACATAAATGCAAAACTGATCCACGATCCGGCAAATGGTATTGATCCCAATGCCAACGACACGATGACAGAAGTAAGAATCATGACAGTACGGTATGCAGACGTCGCGAGCATAGTCAGCATGCCGTTATAGGTAACTGGCTGCTGGTGTGCTGCACGGTTCCCGTGCTGGAGGATAAAAGACCGTTTCGCAATAAGATTGCACCAGGAACTCTGGATGGAAAAAGTTGGTAAAATGGTTGTGGCATTTTTGGCTGAAATAAGCGCTTAATATCAGGTTATGGACTTACATTAAGATAGTAAGATACTCCGACGACAGGGAACAGCCAAAGTACGCGATAGAACCATCCGACATTACGGTGAAGCCAATTTGGGTGGTTATGCACGAGAGGTTGTAGAAGCAAATCGAATGCGTAGATGGAGGTCAAGGATAACGAATTGAGTAGTAACGACTTGAGAATATTTGAACGAATTTCACGGTCGCTGTAAGGTTTCCAAGGAATTGTGTGTAGGATGGATAAATACAGAGACAGTAAGTGGACGGAAGGTACCTTGTAGCAGTCTTCACAACGACGTCCCACCGAAAGGCTTCAAGGATACCCCTGGATGCCCATGTCAATTGCAGCTGGATCGTTTCTTGCAAAGAGAGAAATGTAGGATAAGCTGAGCGAGATAGTTGATGCTGGTGCGAGTAAGAATACGGTGATTGTATACTACTTGACTGTCTGGACATGTCCCTCCTCGAAGTCGCGCTGTGACTAGTGACTGTTTCAAGTTGTTGCAGTTGCAGGTGCCACCTACGAATGTGAAACAACCGATTTGGTAACAACCGGAGTCTTTACTGTAATACTTGGTGGGTCCATACACATTACCGGATCAAATGCAAGTGCTCTCTTCCACCCTAGATCTTTGCCACGACCCCAAGGTATCGGATCTTAGCGTGCTGTGGAACGTCACAATAGGTTTGAATCAAGAGAGAATCAGTCCAACAGGCCCCAACATACACGAAATTTGATGATTTGCTAGTCGAGAGGCGGGTAGGTAGTAGGACCCAATAAATTACAATACAAATCAAATACGAGAAATAAGAAAGGTGCAATCAGAGACGCGAGGAAAAGTGCATGGAGTAGGTAAAATAGCCATAGACTGGGTTCTATACCTCAGTGTACCGTGAGATCAGGAGAACGAGCATATCATCGATGGCAGCTGGGGAATCACCTATTTCTTGGCGACCTAGATGAACAAGTTAAGCCACAACGATCACAGTGCATTGAAGTTATCTGCATACCTTCTTCTTGCTCGTTGTTGAGGTCGTTGCTTTCGCTGCGGGTTTCTTTGCAGTGGTCTTCTTGGTGGCGGCAGCCTTCGCTTTAGCGGGTGCGCTCGTTCCAGTCACAGCCTAGAAACATTGAAAGTGAGCGGCTCGCGAAATGCACAAAATACCAGCAATCCAACCTTCTTCGCGGTACTACGTTTCGACGCTGAGGTTGTCTTCTTAACAGGGGCAGGTTTCTTGCCTGCTGTCGTCTTTTTTGCAGGAACTGCCTTTGCCTTAGTAGAAGCTGCAGATTTCGTTGCTGAAGACTTGGCGGCAGTGTGGGAGGCAGGTTTCTTAGCGGCAGCGGCCTTGACAACTGGAACGGTCTTCGCTTTCACAGCTGGCTTCTTGGCCGTACTGGACTTTGCCGTTGTAGCCTTCGTAGTGGCAGTCTTGGCGGGACGTGCCTTAGTGGCTGCCTTAACCGCCTTGGGTGCAGCCTTCGCAGGCTTGTTCTACTCTCACTATGTCAATCACCATATCACGTGTTCAAGTCAGTAGGTGCACGGACCTCCTTGGAGGCTGAGGTGTCAGTGGTCCTTGAAGCCTTGGGAGGCAATTTCACCCGACCAGAAGGTCCTATGCAGTAGTCATCAGCACGGGATTGTGAAAGACCTACGCAATAATTTTCCTACCCTTGGGGAGGACAAAAGTCCCCTTGTCGGCGCCAGTGGCGATGGCTTTGCTTAAATGACTCAGTTGAGCATTGTCCATGACGAGGTTGTATTTTTCCTCGACGAATCTACGAGATTATAAAGATCCCTCGGTCTAGTAGGAATATCCAAACTCACTTCTTGATCTGGGGACGGGAGACGCCAGCGCGAGCGTCGTCAGGATTGGCCGTAATGCACTCCTATTTAGTAATGTATCATGTTAGAAAAGTTATTCCATGCCTTCTAACATGTTACACGATGCGAAAATGCATGATATGAGGTCCCTAAATTCATAGGGAGACTAAAAATGAATGTCACCCGCGGTTGCGTATCCTCCCCCTGGGGCCTGCCTTTTATAGTACCCCCTGGGTGCGGATGCCTCACCCTTTCTGTGATGCTCGAAATCGGACAAAGGAGAGGTATAGAAAGGTATTGAGAACGCCAGAATATTGACTGACTAACCTTGATCATATCTACCCAAGATGGGTGGGTGGGAGAGGCCCTACTCTTCTTAGCAGCCGATTTCGTTGCACTGGATTTCTTTGCAGACATATTGCGAGCGATTGCAGTAAGTGCAGTAAGTGTTGTCCTTGCCGTTTGTGCTAATTGCGATGCTCAGAAGCGACTTGAATAACCGGCGGAAACAAATGGATTGGAGATGGTAGTGGTTTGAGAGAGGGATGTGTTAAAACTCCGAGGGCGCGTTGAGCAGTCAACAAACTCAATTCGCGCGAGTCACGTGAGTCGATATTTGAGATAGGTTTATCGACCCTATTTACACTGCATAGAGGGCCCTGCTAAGTCGCTAATTTGTCTGATAAGTGAAGTTGTGTACGGTAGGGGATGAGCCCTGAAAAAAGCGGAGAATGCAACACACAAGCGTGCAATACATATTGATCTTTGAAAATGGCAGTTATACTCAAGGGACTGCACATATATTCACTACGTACGCGGTTGAGCACGCGCATTCAGCTGCTGCTTCCTACAGGACCTCAATTTTTCATTTATTGGTCGGTTGGACAATTTATGGGGCAGGCAGGAAGAAGACATGTTTTCCTCATATGAGCCTAAACGCGACGCGTCCAAAAAAGGAGCGCGTCTTACGCCCTAGTTGCTGCTCGGTCCCCTTTTGGAATGTGTATTTGTTGATCGACGTCGGAATCTCCCGGTAGGTTGCCTTACATAAAAGTATCCTCGAGTAGGCTTCCAACCAACCAATGTCTATTACACCAGCCCTCAGAGCAGGCGCACGCTCAGCGTACCGTGACTTGCTGAGAGCTTCAGCTTCTACTTTCCATGGTCGGTCATCTTGTATTTTCTTTTGGACTATCTCACCCTGATTCGTAGGTGACGAGCCCATACAAAGAGGTTTGTACACACTCAATGGCAATCACTCCCATACTCAAAAATTCAATTCAGCATTCCGACACAGCATGCGGACAGAAGCATTGTATTTAGATAACTCTGCGCAGCATGACTTGAAACTGGTCGAAGAGAAAATTCAACTCGCCCGCGACCTTGCGACCATGCTACGCAGAAATGTTGTGCAAGCTCGCCGAACACAAACCCAAGATGGGGATGATGTTTGGAGTATGTGATCTACGATTGGACTTATCTGAAGTCACTAAATTGTGTTTTAGACCTCCGGTTTACGAAAGATACTGAACTTGGCGAAAACGAGAGTATTAAGAATCCGCCTCCCATGCCTTCCAGCAGACAAGCACGAAGATTAGAGAAGGGCGGTCAAAGGTTCATTTTATCGTCAAAATGTGTGCAGTGGGTCACTAAGCTAACCTATAGTATAGAACTTGCTGCTCAGCATAGCGCTAATATACCGCGTAATTTTTCCGCTCTCAAGAGGGCTCACAAAGATCGGGAGATTCCAGAGTTGCGTGAGGAGGATATCGAGGAATCATTCGTTAGAGGTAGGTGAAAGATCAAACGCGAACTGTTTTCAATCAATTAGGATATTCGCTGACCCATGACCAAGGCAGTGGTCCTGGCGGACAGTCTATCAATAAGACCCAGAATAATGTTCAACTTCTCCATAAACCCACTGGTTTTCGTGTAGCATGTCAGGAAACTCGATCACTCCAAACAAATCGTATGCTCGCTAGGCGGTGGCTCCTGCAAAAGGCGTGTGTCTCTGAACATCTTGTCACGCCTACTTGGATAGGCTAACCAGTTTTAATTATTCCTATCGAACACCGGCAACTTCGATTGAACTCATTTAGCTAGACAAACTTCACAACCCTGGTCTATCAAAGGATGAACTACAACGCGCGAGGCAACAGGAAAGAGAACGTCAACGACGAAAGAAATCGAAGAAGAAGGCGAGCGCACGAGCGCAAGAAAAGGACTACCTGGAAACACAGGAAAAGTGATGAACCTAGGGTCAGGGCGCGCCATATATGTGTGATGAGATGACTTCTGCTAGATCCGTCTAAGCCCTCATTGAGTCCCTGGTACTAGGAAGTTGGAACTGGAGTTATTAATTTAGTTGCTGCACAGAATATTAATATTGTCACATCCACCAATTAACAGATGGCGGCGCCGCGGAATAGTCCGGTGTGGTGAAGTTGTGCAGCTTTTAACACAGCCCTAGGCCTGAGCCTTCTCACTGAGTATACTTCCCACCATATTACGCATTTTACCTACACGTATCACTGCGCAAGGCTATAGTTGGCCAGGAAGACTATCTTGTGTCTGGAACTCGCTAGTGTCGGGACCTTGGGAATCCAATTTCTATCGATATGTCATCTTCTGCTCAAGGGCTTTACTCACTGGCCACACTCATCAAGCGGTGTGCATCATTAATATGTAGAAGTTCTATGGGAACTGACATCAATGTACGATTAGGCTTGAAGCAATCACATCGCGTCTCGAGGACGTAGAAGATTCCAGGAGTGCAGGACATCTCAAACGACAAAGTACCAGCACTGTTACTAGCGCAGCAGTTGTCGAAACTCCATTGGCTTCAACGCCGCCGCCGCCACCCGTACCTGCGATTGAGGTGCAAGCAGCAGTGCCACGAGCAGTAACCGCGTACGATGAGATTGTTATAGAAGGGAGGCTTAAGCCCTTTCTGGAGATCAATAAAGCCATCGCGCCACCTCCATTAAATGAGCAGGTCATATACTTCCGCCACTTTTCGTTGTGTTTCATGTTGAAGATGTGCATTTCTCAGGTTGATCTATTTGCCAAAGTACTTGCTACCCTGCGGTCTGTACTTCACCAGGCCGCAGCATGCAGAAAGCCGGATCAGAAGGCGTTTGCCGAAATCCTTTCGCCACTCCAAGCAGGTATTGAATCCGTAACTCGCGCTAAAGAAGCTGCGAGAAAGGAGCGGGACTGGTTCAATCACTTCACTGTCATCGCAGATGGGACTGCTTCCGTTGGATGGGTCACTGTGGTATGATCTTCAGGCGTCAAATTACCTGTTGAATGACGACGGCCTGCAGGAACCCAAACCGGGACCATATGTGAATGAGATAAAGGAAAGTACCGCGTACTATGCAAACAGGATACTCAAAGATTTCAAAGAAAAGTACGACCGACATCTTATTAGAATGATCTAATTTGACGTCTATTCTAGGGACCCAAGGCATGCGGAGTGGGTTCGAGCATTCAATGGAGTTCTTGATGGAATGAAGCGCTATATCATGGAATTCCACACCACTGGTCTTGTTTGGAATTCCAACGTGAGTAACAATTTGCCATTGAATTACAAACCATCATAGATCACTTCCTGTAGGGCATCCTTGTCTCAGAGTACAAATCATCCCGTTCACAGCCAGTCAGTGGGCCGTTGCCGCCCCCACCGCCGCCCCCACCACCACCTCAGGCTGGATCACCATCCTCCCAAGCAGCACCTGCTGGTGGGGTTGCTGCTGTGTTTGCGGACTTGAACCGCGGTGCGGACGTAACAAAGGGGCTACGAAAAGTCGACAAAAGCGAGATGACACACAAGAATCCTGCCCTGCGAGCTGGAAGTGTCGTCCCTGCAAGTGGCGGGACGGGTGAGTTATCTTGAATTACTTACATCATTTTTTCCTCATTATGCGGATAGCTGCTAAGAAACCTGTTAAACCAACCAAACCCCAGGCTCTGATGGGCAAGAAGCCTTCCAGATTTGCACTGGAGGGTAATAAATGGATCATTGTAGGTATCTCGTTTTAAATGAGGTGACTCATCTGATGGTCATGCAGGAATATCAAGAAAATGAACCCGCTCTGGAGGTCGCCAATGTGGATATTACACAAGTGATCAACCTCTTTGCTTGCAAGAACACGACTGTGATTATCAAGGGGAAAGTCAACGCTGTCACCTTGGGTCAGTGTTTGCTAGTTTGGTCTAACAGTATTTTGACTCACAAGTCTGATAGTTAATTGCACGAAAACCTCCGTGCTAGTCGAATCTGTGGTTTCTTCCGTCTCCATCACGAAGTCTCCATCGTTTGCCCTGCAAATTACAGGGGTGGCACCTACTATCCAGATTGACTCGACAGACTCAGGGCAAATTTACCTCTCGAAGCAGTGTCTTGGTGTTGAGATTACTACAGCAAAATGCAGCGCGATCAATGTCAGCTTACCAGTCGAAGGGGAGGAAGATGGTGTCTTCGAAGAGCAGGCCATGCCCGAAATGCTGAAGACAGTGGTACAGAATGGCAAATTGGTCACAACGATTGTGGAACACGCTGGCTAACCGTTAGACAAATTACCCATATCTCTACCTAGTTATGTGCAATTGCAATTAATTTCGGGACTAAGTATACGAGTACAGATGCCGTCACCTGCCATGACGTTAGCCTAGCACTGCCCTGTGTGTTTAAATCCATACGTCTAGAATTGGTACAACCATCCACTACCAAACGACCCGACCTCGCACATCATGGACACCGTGGGCTGGCATACTCAACGCAGAGCTCATAAGGCGAGTGATATTTCATGCTTTAGGCTGCTCTGGAAGTGAATTACACAAAAATCTGGTGTTACACAGGAAGCGCGTCATTTTTCTGAAGTTCAGAGAGGACCAGACGGGAGATATCTACCCGTAGAAGAGATAGATCCACTTCCTGATGGGAGCGCGCGCGCTCAGGCTGGTAGCTTCGGTACACCACACTCGTCATCCCAGATTCCTGGTACACTGCCTCCTGTTCTCCCAGAATATTTTACCGATAATCCTGCCCAAAATGTATCCGTTTCTGCTAGCTATTCTATTGAGCGGTTGGCGTCTGGTAGCTCCGGCCTTTCCTTGGCCCAATTGCCTGCAGTGGAACGCTCTAGAGCACAGAGGCTTGCCAGAATGGAACCCCACCTTCAGTTTATGGTCGGGCCCCTTTTGCGATACGATACAGTTGACGAAAATGGTCTTTGGCGAGGCGCAGCTCTCATCGTCAGTAAGTTTCCACTCACGCTTGTGGCTGGTCAATCAAGCGTTTTAACCACAACCTTTTTAGCTGCAGATTCAGGATCATCATACGAGCCATTTCCAGTCTTAACTTATCAGTGGGACCCTGAGGAGATTGCCCGACCTTCTCCAAGCACACAGGGATCTCACCTGAGTTATGAACTTGGACCACATCCCGCAGACCCTCACGCTACTGCAATGGCTGGACCATCAGCGCAATTACCTGACACAAACGAAGCATATTTCGGTGACTACAAGGAGAAAGGAAACACGAGGGATGATCAGACCCAGCATGTGACTGGTCAGGAAATTTACGTCTATTCGGGGAATGGTGGGTGAGTGCAACCGACCCTTACAGTAAGGGATCTTTGACCGCTGAGACATATGTATAGCACCTTTACGTTTTGGCGTTTCCCAATCCAGATACAACTTGGTGTCAATGAAATCTGCATGAAGTATCGTATCAATGGTGGCATACAATTGTCCTTCTTCGTGCCTGCTCGTCATCAGAACATGCGGTGGGCAGCCCACTCGGTAAGGTTAACACAACCTATTTGCTGTATATCTTCTCACCTCTTCTTAGTGTAATGGTTTCAGCGCTGGTGTGAATCCGGACGACTTCAGAGGACCAGGGTTCAAAAGTGGTTATGACCCTATGTGGATTGATCTCTTACGGAAGCATGTTGAACGACCGTTTCATGTCCTTGTGGGAGGAGGCGATCAGTTATACTGCGACTCGTACGCGTCTATGCACTTCTGTCGTCCTGAATAGTCACGCTTCTTTGATAGGTTGACTCAAGAGCCCGAAATACAAGAATGGATTTTGGCAAAGCCTTCCATCAAGAAAAATTTCCCTTTAACTGGTGAAATTGTCTCATGCATTGACCGTTTTTTCTTCAATCACTACTGCAGCTCCTTCAGGATGGGGGCGTTCGCGAGGGCGAACAGCTCTATGTGCGTAGGCCAGATAATCATAAGTATGCCATGTTGCTCACGACTAACTTCCCCCTCCTTTAAGTCCAATGTTGAATATCTGTGGTAAGATATGGAAATTGAATTTCATTGATAACACATTCATGTGGCATCTGCAGATGATCACGGTAAGCCACTGATGTAAGTATGCAACGGTAACTTTTTGACCAATTAACGCACATTTGTAGATTTGGTGGGCGCGATTACGTTCTATTCCCTTGTCATTGACTAATTTCACGCATTCAAAGATCGATGGGTTCGGGAGTTGTGCGTAACTTACAGCTTGTTGATCAATCCTTAATCATGACCTTGTTGCCTAACAGATCCTGAAGAGCTTCAACAGTCTCCCGTGTTCAAGCAGTGAGTGGCTATCATACATCGAGAAAATCACTTGCTCACAACATCTTTAGTATCGGAGTGCGGGGCTACTTTTTCTATTTGCTTTTTCAATGCTTCATCAATCGTGTGTTACCAATAGTAATATCTCTCCCATAGACTAACCTCATCGTTGTAGCTCTTCATGACAACTTGGACGATAGAACGGGGAAGCACATGTTCAAGTCACTTATCTTGGGGGCTCAAGGCCCCTATGTTGGTTTACCGTCACATTCATTTTTGTCTTACCTGGGACCCGATGTGCATATTCTCATGCTGGACTGTCGGTAAGTGGTTACTACACCACACTGTCTGGAAGTGTATATGTTAATGCATGATCACTACAAGTGCGGAGAGAAAAAGGAGCCAGGTCTGCAGCGAGTTCGAGTACCAAAAGGCTTTTGAACGAATCAGGTATCTACCTCCGGACGTAAAACATCTCGTTGTGCAACTTGGTGCGGCCCTCAATGAGATCACAGCATCTTTTTTTTCATATTGATCCGCAGCCATCCCTATTGCGTATCCGCGAATGGTTTTCCTTGAAACTGCACTGGAATCCAAGTTGAATCTTTTGATTGCCCTTGGACGCAGCGGGGCCGCGGGATTCAGTAATTTTGTGAACAAATTCAACGCGGACGCTGAGTTGCTGGATGATTTGGTATGTCACTCTCTCACATCGCGCTGTTAATTTAGCTGATGGTCTGGGCAGAGTGACCACTGGACCGCGAAGTGTCACAAGGTTCGAAAACAATGACATGCGTTAGCTTCAACTGAACAAAGATATACCTTCCAGAAAGAGCGTAACTGGCTTATTCAACAGATGCAAGGAATAGCAAGGATGAAAAGTTTGCGTATTTCATTTCTTTCTGGCGACGTGCACTGCGCAGCCGTAGGAGTTCTTAAAACGCTGGTCCGCGGCAATGGAGGAAAGAATAACCGGACGATAGATGTTCCGCCTGAAACCGATTATAGATACATGATCAACGTGGTGACAAGTATGTTCCTCCTGCTCCCTCTTAAACTCCGAGATTCAATCCCGTTTCAGGTGCAATCGTCAACACACCGTAAGTGATGCTGTCGTCTGCTGTGCGTGATGAAGCATGTTGAGCCAATTGAAGGCCTCCGAATGGTGTAATCACTATGGTATCTACTTTGGCGACCAAGACTCATAAAACGCTGCATCATGCAGAAACTGACGAAGTTATGGTATGTCCCGAATCCTAGAAATGATTTGCAGCGATTTCACGCGGTAATTCTTGTAGCTCCCTATTTTTACGAAGGAACCAAATGGCAACAATCGCCTCCAGAACAAATATATAATGGGGCGACGGAACTGGTGTGCGGTCTCGTGCGATCCTGAGACACAAGAGTTGGAATTCGATATCCGTGTTGAGTTGGAGAAAGGGCTCGGCGTCAGCTTTGGGTAAGCGCACAATTTGTTCTGGTGTGTCGGAAAGATTCATAATCGTGGCACCCCAGATACCCAGTCCGAAGTCCTCCCCCCAAGTGGTTTCCTGGAACGTGACACTTGGTATTTCAAGATGAGATCTTTTCACTGTCCTTTTTATGACCTTATCTGTTTTCATTATTTCTTGCTATTGGACTGTATCACTAACGTAAACGCCTTGAAGATTGTCTCATTCGTCTACTCTGACGTACAAGATCATCACTATTTGAATCTATCTCCTAGTCTTATTCGAACTGTCTCCATAGCCCTGTTTTTTTCAGTAAAGTCGCGATATAATACGCACGATATCTCCCCGGTGCCTGCGACTACGACAGAGACTCACCGAGTGATGCTGAAGAATCCAAATTTCTGACGTGGCAGACAGCAGACAGAATCATTGACAACCTACTGCATCGGATGTGCATGCCTGCCGATTCCCGAGTCTGACATGTCAAGACCGGCGACAATTCTTAATTTATCCACACAAGCCATTGATGCATGAAAGTCTGAAACACAGCTCAAGGGCTCAGCGCTCGACGTTGGCCGACGCATGCGCCCGCCGCTAATGGTATGTGATGATTCAATCATGGGAACCCCTCCACCACATCCGAACCTTTCAAATACCCGTCTCGGGCTCCTCCACCAAACACCGGGTTCGATTCATGATGCTCAGGAAAGTATTGGTGTTGACTTGACGCCAGTCGCGGGTCCGTCTTCTGCGACACTCTGCGACACTCCAGTAGCACGCCTCCGTGCCTTACTCGCACATCCATCAAGTTCACTCAGTAGAAGATATCCTCTCACAAGACCGGGTAGAAATAATTCCGGCATGAACGAAATGCATGTTGCCCCCGTTCTCGACCATGCAAGGGAGCAATATAAGGGCAAACTTAAAAGCCTCGGTGACGATGAACCCAGTATGTCAATTCCCTTTACTACTCCATGACAGTCTCTGGCATCTCATAACAATACACATCAAAGTATCTCCACTATCCTCCCTATTACGAGAAAGTGGCTCAATTCAAATCAGAAGTTTCGTCTCAACTTCAGCTGCCTCGTTCCATTCTGTTCCAGACTCCCTGTTAAAGTCCTCTGGGTCTGAGGGTGAACAGCAGACAATGCCACCCCCTGTCACTCATGGAACGCCACCGCTTACCAGTTCTGCCTCTCAGGATGGTAGTCCTGAGGTAGAAACACACGAAGCAAATGTCATTCCCATGAGAGTCGATGAGGCTAGTTTCGCTCATCTGAACTACACCGCGATGACGACTCCGGAACCTCCCGGAGCGTGGACCATTACGCCTGACCCACCACTCAAGCACGCTCCGAGGGCGACATCCCCACTTCTAGTCTCCGCCTCTGAATTGACTCCGATTACATCATCATTATCATCATCATGGACGCCTCCGAGTCTGTCTCGAGCTAACTCTGGACCCGAACGGCGTTCGAAGCCTGAGACCCCGGCAGGCAATGACCTCTTCACGCCAAAACATCCTCAGGCTCTGTTATGCACTAAACCTCTTCATGTGCGCACCTCGGCGCCCCGGGGCGCATGGATGTCGACCACGACTCAGAATTGGTCTAACAAGCAATTCAAATTTGGTTCTATCAGGACGAAAAAGAACATTCTCAAAGTGCGCTTTGATGTGGCGGAATCAGAGGCGTCAACTACTGAAGTTGAACACCAAGTATCACCTATAACTGACATGCCCACGTCTACACCCGACTCTCTGTTCAATAGTCATGCATCACGGTCGGGGAACGTCACCCAAACAAGAATTAATGGTTTCTCTCAAGATGATGTTGTGGATAATCCGGTGTTAGCTAGGCCTGTCACTTCTAGACGCCCCATGACGCCCACTTCTCATGCCAACGCACCATCATCACGCCCACAGAGAAAAGCCTTCATCGTGAAGGTTGTTGATGCATTCGGTCGAGAAAGGATTGACGAACTTCCTATACCGATTGCGAACGGGCGTGCGGATGTGAGAGACACGATTTGTGCTTCGCCATCATCTAAATCTTTTACTCCTCGTGTCTCGAGCAAGAATGAAACCCGCATTATCGATGGAACGGGAGAAGTTCAGGAAGATGTCTCTGAATGCTCATCAGTCCTACATGATAATCCACCTATTTGTCGCACTGCAGCCCTAGTTCAAATACGGAAAAAGCTCCGAGAATGGGTTAGTGGGCTGAGTGATGAAGATAGGTAATATTGTAAGCGTAAGGCTTCGCAAAAAAGGCTGATTGATAGGAACTGTAGACCTCCTGATAATCTCGCATTGAACCCGAGCTACTCCAAAGAAGTCGAAGAACGTTCAAGGGCAGCGCGGCGTTCTCGTTCTCGGAATCAATTAACTCGGACCCTTCGTATCGAATCGATGAAAGAGTGTAAGCGTAACTTAATGCAGAAATATACCAAGGAAGTCGAAGACCGAAGCGGGCTTTTGGTAAGACAAACTTTGGGTGCATTTGATATGATCGTATCTTATTAATATTATTCTCGCAACTAGCCGACCATCACTGGTGAAGATGGTTCTTTCCGTCGTGATCTGGTTTGGGTGGGAGTTCTGTTACAGATCGTTTTCGTCCTTACGATGTGGCGGTGCGCTTCTCCATTTCACGTATGGAAGTTGCCTCACTGATCTGATGCTGTTGTCTACATAGGTTTGCACATATCCAAGCTCGCCATCTCTTTTGTGCTGTCTATTATGATCCCCTATACTATCCAAACTTGAACCCCCGTGCTTGGGAGAGGTGGGCCGAACGCCCTAACGCAGAGACATGGCCACCTACATGATCGTGTCGTCAATACCACTTAAACTTACCTCACGATGCTTGCGGCCCCCGGGGTACTTTCCCATCTGAACATCAGAGTGGGTTGCATTTGCGTCATGCAACACAATCTATTTGTGGAAAAAGGGTCGAATCGAAATCTGCTGGTGCGTGGCATTGCTCTCCACCGCTGGTTTATTGGGATCTAATTTCTGAACGACTTCAAGTCAGCCACTGCGTCCCCAGAGTCTCTATCACCTTTGATTTCATCCTAACCGCAGCTGGACAGCTGAAAATTTCATATACGCCAACATACCAAGGCACCTCGCCCTCCCGCGCGGCTGAGTGACAACCCTTTCAGACCAATTCAAAATATACTGCGCTCTCGGGAGTCAAGGCCACTGCTTCTGCGTGTTTCACGTTTCTTATCATTCTTTATCTGCATATCTAATGATACATGCGCGGTAATATACATTTATGTATTATAGTAGATCTTCTAGGTCAATATCCATGACAGAAGAACTATTATTTTGCGTCCGTGATTTGCGGTAAGGGCTTGCGGCTTCCCTAAACACTTCGTCGTCGTCGTCATCGTCATCATGATGATCGACGTCCGCCGCGAATCCATCGTGTTGTTCTTCTTCCTCAATAACTTCCGAGTTGTACCCACTCTCCGCTTCTGGGACGTGGTTGAAATCGACACTTGACGCAGCTGTTGGTGCAGGGGAATGTATCTGATCCATTCCACGCTCCGTTGATTGCGATGTAGACGCGATAAAAACAGACGACCCGAGACGGTCACCATTGGGAGCTACAGGTTCCGTTGTGGAGCCATGGGCACTCACAACCGAAGATCCTCGTAGCTCTGCAATTTTCTTTGCCTTCTTCCGAGCTTCAGTCTGCTGTCTACTTTTTTCCCTCATGTGCTTTCTTCTGTGCCTCAGATTTCTCGATCTCTGCTCTTTTGGCCGCGTCCAATGCAGCCTCTTCTTCTTCCCGATCGTCTAGATCCCACTGCTCCTTCATAAACTCCGGGTATCGTTCACAAATGGGACGCCAAGTCTGAGCTTGATTTACATTATGATCAGTGTCCTTGAGCACACTGTCTATGTCAGGGGGAGGCGGGAAATCAAAATTTGGGCCTGGGTTTAAGCGCACGCGGGCATAGTTGAATAAGGAAATGAATGGGTAATACCCCAACGTTCCGTCATCAAAAGGGTTTTCTTTATGTTCCTGAGGAGCCCCTTCACGCGCTCGTTTTTTGTCTTTTTCCTTCTTCCTCGACGCAGGCGTCGTACGCAAAGGCAGGTAATCAAATAGGTCTTCGAACGCAATGCCTTGACATTCGCCGTTGACGAAGAACGCGATGCGAGAGCCTGGTAAAGTTGGTAGAGGGCGGAGGACGGGAGCTTCTGGCACCTGTCCAGGACGTGCACCTCGCTCTGGGAGGTTTTTTGTTGACGCAGCCTTCTTGTTTGAAGAGGCAGATGGGAGTGATGTTCGTATTACTTGATTTATTGGAGAAGTCCATAAGAGCGATCATCTCTTTGCTCTGAGGATACTCGAGACTTTCGAAATATTCCTGGCCTTGAACTCGATAGGGATGCGTTCGCGTCGAACATGTGCGGGGTCATGAGTGTCTCGGGGATCGGGTTTGCATCGAGGTGGAAGGGATATATACATGCCAATAACATCCCCACTATGGAAGGAGCGACCATAAGGGCGAGGGCGTGATAAATAGACCTTATCACCATTTTCGTCACGATAGCCGTACGAATATCCATCTAAGCCAACTGGACCATTCAAAGGTGCTTCTCGTCGCGCCCAGCCAAGTCGGACATGACTTCCCTGACGCATTTTGATATCTGGGGCATGAGTAGAGCGATCTCCTCCGCCATCCTCGACGCGAACCTCCATATACCACTTGCCCTCACGGATGGGTGCATTACATCGCGCACTCCTGAAACCTCTTTCACCAATTAAACCCAGGCCATCAGGAGTGACCTTGACAAAGGAGCTGCGATCCTCCCAGCTAACTCTATAGCTTGTGGGTAGACTTTCGATTGTTCGACATGGGAGAACAGATCCAGGAGGCGAAACGCCTGCTGGGACGTATCTGAAGGCCATACGGTTCATAACAAGTTGTTCTGTACTATGATACATTACGGAAGTGTCCGTGAAGGTAGGGCACCGCGATATTGTAAGACGAGGACGAGAGAAAAGGTCGTTTCGAGTAGGTAGAGCAACATTGGCTGCTGTGCTTGGATTGTTTGGGTCGTTGAGTGCAGGAGATGCTTCAGGATTAGATGCGACCTTGCGTTTCTTTGAAGAAACCAATAAAGGTGTAGATGGCCTTGAACCGTCTGGTCCGTCTACTACACTTGAGTCTGCATCAACTACCATTGCTTGCGTAGGTGAACAAAGTACGACCAAGTGTTGCTCAGAGATTCACCTGTCTGGATTTGGTCGAGTTTGTCGCTATTTCCGTTTTGGTCAAGCCACTGTTATTCTACCTCTCAGTCAGTTCCCTTGCTAGTCCACAACTTGAAAGACCCAGGATGACTGCTCTTAGGTATGAATCACCTAGCCATCCATTGATTCAGGATCTCAATCGTTTACAGACGAATTCAAAAGGTGCTCTTCTTCTTTTTCGTAAGGATGTCATGAACTTGACCTTCCGACACCCCTGGATGATGTCTAGGAGCTCCAAGATATCACAAACAGGCCCCTTGACGTATGTAACTCGTTGTATAGCAGATGTAACTTTATCTGACTAGCGGTCTTTAGGGAATAACAGCCGAGCCAGAAGCGGATAACTTGCTCGTTTGGAAGTGTTCAGTAAAGGGTTCTGTAAGTATCACTAGTAGCACTTAATCTCCTCCTCTTTCATTCACATTACTGCGCACCAAGCCAGATAGCCCATATAAAAATGGAACATTTCACTTCAAGATCGAGCTCCCGATGAATTTTCCATTCAAGGCGCCGAGCGTGAGTTATCAACCTTTATCTTCGCTGCATATCCATCCGTCCATTTGAGTCGAACCCCGAAACGTTCCACTATATGCCCATCAATTCAATTGAGTTTATATCTTTCATAGCTCTTGCTTCGTTTTCGTGTCATTTACGTGAGGGTTCATCCACGGCATAACTAGGTCACGTTCTTAACTAAGATTTACCATCCCGGCATCAACGAAGAGGGCCATATTTGCGTCCCTATTCTTCGCGATGAGGTGAGGCCAACGTTCACTTCGCCCGCAGGGATAACATGCTAAGCTCTTTCATCCATTCGCCCCATCAAGTGGAAGCCATCAGTGACGCTATCAACAGGTAAAGCTTACCTCGGAAATATCGTTTGTAATTGGTTTGGGCTCATAGATTTTTGCTTTATCTGTAGTGCTGGTAGTTATTCAAGAGAAAGTGAATAATCCAAGCCCGGATGATCCATTTGAGCCTGAAATCGCCGCAGTGAGCTTTTGGATCTTGTCCATGATTGATGTAGACCCCTAATTGGGTTCACTTCCAGTTGTTGAAGAACGATAAAGCAAAGTTCTTAGCTACGGCAAAGGAGTACACGAAGAAGTAAGTGGTGTCTTACCCTGTTTCATAAATGACTTCTCTCCATATAATATGAGGTACTAATAATCGTTTATTGGCGTCAGATACGCAATGTAGGCTCCGGCGTTAGCAAATCGCTTACCGCGGCAGTTCTGAGTTATCCTAATGTATGGGGACTCGGCAGAAGATAAAGGGGTTGTCATAAATGAATTTCGGTATCTCGCGGGTGTCACTGACCTGAAGCCCGTGTGTGTATTATTTACATACTTTAAGCCAGTTTGCGGCTTCACCTCATGTGGGTTGGGCGAAGGGAGTTAGATCTGTGTTCACGAGGCCTGGAACGAAGCACGCTGGCCAGCAGATATCGGTCCAGAATTTAGAATCTTGAAAAGAGGGCTTGGCATGCAGGGTGTCGCGGCTTTCATTGGCATTAATGTGGACATTCAATCATCGATGATTTATTCTATTGAAAGGCTAGACAAACTTCTTCGGAGGCGGGATGATTCGCTAGTAAGATAATTACAGCGTAGTGCACCGCTTACAATTTTGTGGCAACTTTTCCTTGGATTTTCACTGGACCTTCCAGGGACTCTCATGAGTCTCCGAGTCAGAGCGCTCAGCTCGCTGAAGGCTCGAATGAGCGAAAGCATATAACTCAGACTCCTTCTTTGTTCCGCTCACCGTTATCTTGCTTTACGTGTGGATTTTAGGTCCATTAGGATCTTTTGACGGGTCCTATTCAAAGCAGTTTGAAAGAAGATTATTTTTCGTAAAGACACCAACTCGTGTTCACCACGTTGCACATTCATTTCCCAGAAAAGTCTGGAGATTCAATAATCCAAGCGCCCTGCCTCGTGTACTAAACGAGGGTTCCTGCCAGCAAAAACCATGCAACGTTTCCGGTAAGCCTGCTGCTCCTCTTCCCTTTCACTTACAAGTCTAATTCGCGTATCATATATCTCGTCACCTCACCGCTGCGTTTAAACGGCTTCTTCGCTTTAACTTTTATTGTTGACGTGCCTTAGCAAAAGGTCCGACCCTAGCAGGAGCCGCCAAGACTGGTTCACACCGACATCTGAGCACAAGCAATTACCAGCACTCCCGCCTACTAGTGACTTTCGGACATCACTCATACTACCAGAGTGCGTTACAGACTTGTTTTGTCAGCCTTATAGCTCTCTCACAATACAGATACCCAGTCTTACTCGCCGTTTCACGCTTCTCCGTTCCCCCTCCGGCGATCCTCTCACACTTGACGATCTTAGGTCCAAGTTTGCGGAGCAGAGAGTCCGTGGTGTGCCAAATCAGATATCAGAGGAGGAAGAGGACATGATCCTTGAGACGCTAGGACGGATGCGTACCAAAAATGCTGCGCCCAGTAGCAAACTTGAGGGCGGTTCTGGCGCTAATGCCACCGACCTGGGAATGGAATCCGACTACACTCATGAGCGTACCTCCCATATATCCACCACGACCTCTTCGACCACATACCCAGCTTCATCCATTACTTCATCCCCGTCGCCGAGTTCGCGTTCAACAAAGAGGTACAGCAACAATCTTTTTGCATCTGGACGGTTCCGCGAGTACAGCTATCTCCGCTCTGTGTCGCAAAGAAGCGGCAGCAGCCGTGGCGCAGCCTCCATAACACCATCAGACTCCGATCATAGTCTCAGAGAGAAACCCTCGTCAAACTACTCCGAGAGTTTGAGACCTGCAACGCCCGAAGGCAGCGGTCCTGTATCTTCAGTACCTTCCAGCCCCAACGACAAGACTCCCTTGGCTCGTTCCACGTCATTAATTTCCTCTGTCGAAGATTTCCCTTCGCAGGCCCTCGCGGACAACAAAAGTAGCAAACATCCATCAAGTAACAGTTCTGTCAGCGTTCAGCGCGTTGAACTTGCTCTGGAGTGTGTTATTCGCGACTTTGAAGAGGAGGCCGAGGATGAGATACTCATGCCTAGAACAGCACATCCTGCTCCACGGTCGAGTGACGTAGAGCAGTCTAGTGCTTCGTCTCCAGCTAGTGATTCGACATCAGGAGCTTCGGTGGGGAAATTGATTTCTTCGTGCATTACATACTGAACCATGATGTCAGACTCAATCACCCAATGACTACGAAGGCGGAACTGCAATATCATCAGATAAACAGTTGAATGTCGACAACGAGAGGCAACGCTTTTCCCCAACCCCATTGGGTCGTGCGGGTACCATCTCGCCCACTCCTCGTCTTCCAGGTTACATCCCTGGAATGCCCCGTCCTATGACGCCCCGTGATCCTTCATTTGACTCTGATGATGCGCGGGCGCATTCCGCAACCCCACGTGCAATGTCACCTACACTTCCAAACGCGAACGGAGCGTCACTCATCACCACCACCTTCACTTCAAGCTTGCTCCGACGAGGTTCAGACGCATCGCGTAGCACCCCACGACCCATCTCGCCGTCCGTGGCTCCACCAGCCAGCTCGTTTTTGTCACGTAGTGCTGGTGGTCAATACTCGTCGGACAGTCAACGCGAGAGCGCGAGTGGTACCGATCAAGAAGCCTCTGTGTCATCCGCCTTTAGGAGGAAACCTGTGTCTCCATTGACGGGCTCCGCCTTCCGACCTATGGTCGTATCTTCTCGACCGGGTACTCCATCGAACATAACTTGGAATGTTAACCCACCCTCTAGCCCACCTTCTAACTCCAACCGTACTCACAACAGGCGGGGTAGTTCTTCTAGTCACAGTCACAGTAGAAATGGCAGTCTGAGCACGGATACCGATCTTCAATCTAATGCGGATAAGTCCAAAGCTCCAAATCGGTCAGTTCGAGTGCCTGTGCCTCCTGAGAGTCCCGTTTACCCTCAGGCTCCCAATGCTGGAGCGTGGAATCGTTCGACTAGTCCTGCTCCTGCAGACCATCGTTCCCCGTCCAGCCTTTCAGGTGTCGTCAACTATGGGTCTTCACTTTCATTTTCGAGCCGCAGTATGCGCTCCCCCACTCCTACTCAGTCTCGGTCCACTACCGCCTCTCCCGCATTCTCTCCAAACGACTCTCCTGGTTTCCCTAATCATGCCACCGTCCGTTCATCAAGACAACATCACAAGTCATCCTCGCATTTCTCTCTTGGACTTTCTCAGCCTGTTGCTTTTTCAACATTTGCCAATTCCTCTCAGTCTTCATTGGAGTCCACTGGATCCAGCTATCATTCATGGTCTGTTGAGCAGAAGAAAGATGTAACTGTCGACCTCTTTAGTGATGTAGAACAACAATCCAGGTGGCATGATCTGGACAAATCGAACTCCGCCACTCCAGGTAGCTTGCAGGATGATGAAGATTTTGAGGACATCATACGGCGGTATGCAGGTCTGACCAAATCTGATTTCGTGGTCATTCAAGACAAGCTGGTGAGCGCTGCGCGCGCAAAGGAGAATAATACAGAGCCTAGAGAGCGGTCCAACTCGTTGCGGAGACGGAGGCCATCGACCTCTCAGTCGAACTACTCCCAGAACGGCCGTGATAACCGGGTTCGTCCTTTTCTCTTACTCCAATTTTACTTATGACTCACGACCAGCCACAGGTTGCAAGCCCACCGCCGAACCAACCAGCCGCTTCCCAGGCGTCCGCCACTGGACGGCGCTCCCCAGCGCCTGATCAAGCTGCCAAGGCTCATGCATTGCTTGACTCTGTTGTAGAGAGCATACCCCGCGCATCTACGATTGGCGTTGTGACCGATAACAAGATGGAATTGGAGGATCCCTCAGAGATCAAGGCGTCACCTACTACCACGCGTCGCAACAGGGATTTAGCTCGCGCCCTTGGCTTTGGAGACGAGCATGGAACTACGAATTCACCGCAGGACAACAGTCCACCTGTAGAAGACGTGCCGCAGTCCAATAACCCCTCGCAGATCCAGGTACCACCGGCAACAATTCCTCAGCCAGTCGCGTCGCTTGCTCAGGATGATGTTCAGCTGTCGTCCAATGCGTTACCGTATAACCTCCCATTGCGTTCGGCTTCGGTACGAAGCCCTCAACCATCAATGGATCACACCGAACTCGTAAATGAAGTTCGGCGGAAAGCAGAAGCGGCTACTGCTGCTTTGATGAAGACGTCTTCTGGCCAGAAATTTACTGACGCCAATGCCTCAAGCATATCTGTGACACGGAAGAAAATCACCCCCAGCCAAATATCTGCACCTCATTTAGTGTCAGCACCTACCAGTGTAGAAACTGTCCCTCTTCCACAACAGCCAAAGACTCCTACTTCTACTCCTCTCACCCATCAGCCCTCTCTGAACATCACCCAGAGGATGAGGCGTCTCCGTGATACTCTGAGAGTCAAGCAGACAGTTCCGAGCGGCGAAGAAGTTACTCCCTTCCCTCTCGGCCTCCAGCCTAGCACTGCACTGCCCCCTTCGGCTTCTCTGAATCGCAGGCCGACATTACCTCTTACCAAGGGTTATCCCTATGGAAGCTCGACAGATTTGGGCAAGGCTAAGTCACCGACATCAATATCCAGTCCCCCGGCCTCAGCTACCCCTGGCCTGAGAGGCTTCATGTCTCGCTTCCGAAAGCGTACAGCGGATGCTCAAGCTGAAAATAGCAATGGGCTTTCGCGAGCTTCTCCAACCACTCCTTCTCCGACAACTTCGTCACATCATGGTCAAGGCTTAGTTGGTTCTCCTGTAAATACCATTTCACCGGCATCGGCACCTGTCCCTGCTTCTGCTTCCGTGCCTATAGTAAGTGGCGTTCGGCCAAGTGATGGACTGCCAGCGATGAGCAATGATTCTGCTGCCGTCAAACAGTTGTTTGAGGCAGCTACCAATCTTGGTCTTGATCAAGCCGCGTTAAACGACCTGTTAGCACGGTCCGCCTCAGTTTCATCACGTACAGCGGGTTGGTCTCTGTCAAGGAGTACGTCAAACGCCGCGGCAGGCTCATCCATAGCACGAGGTGACCCCTCAGCCATGCGATCTCGATCACCTCTCCCAGAACCACAATTCAGCGATGATGGTGGCATCAGCAGCGGAGGAGATGATAGGACTGTGAGAAAACTCTCCCTTCGCAAAACGGGGGAATCTAGTCACAACCATCAAGGCATTCCTGAGAATCCCACTATTGTTAGGAGAACGCTTATCTTTCCCTCGGACTTTCGTGCATCTAAAACCGACTTGAGCCAGATGGCGCGTAAGCCTTCGGGTAAGCGTCATCGTCGGCCGGGCAGCGCCACGTCTGCACAGTCTGGTCGTTCAGTGCATGACCGCGCACCTACCCCACCGCCACCGAAGTCGAACGGAGGAAAGCGATTCTCGACTGATCGGTCACCTCCTTTACCCACATCAATTGCTGCTCAAGCTGAGGCCCTTTTACATCCCTCAACGTCAGGTGCACCTGTCGAGAAGCCGAACTCTGCGTATGATTCTCTGTGGGTAATTATTTTGCCTATTTCTCCGTGTCTAATTTTTACCATCAGATACGATATGTATGCTGGTGAGAGCAAAAATACAAATGCACCCACTGACGACGCGGTGGACATTGGGAGCTCTCATGAAGAAGGTCATCTTGACGGTGCTGCCCTTGAACTGATTGAGATGGCAAATGGCGAAACAATCTGGTTTGTACTGCTCTCTGGGATTATTAAGCCTACCTCACCCACTGGATAATTGACTTTTTTTAGGTCAATAGTGAACGGCTTGCGTGACGACGACCTTGAATCAGTTTATGCCAGCAGAACCAGTCTTACATCCGAATATTCTATGCGCGATAACACTGAAGGCCTGCAAGTATTTGTCAAGGAACACGGCAGATCGACGTCAAAGGGCAGTGGTTCGTCGTTCCTTTCTCGTAAAAAGCCGTCACAGAGCAAGAACCGACCTGAAACCAAGGTGAATGGTTTTCCATCATCATCAAACGTCATTAACGCTGTAGCAGGTTTTTTATAGGTCAGTTCTTGCGCTCAGTACGCAGAAGTTCGGTACTAATTGCCTGACTCCAAGCTCCTCCACTCATATCGGTCGTTTGATCGAGTCACTTTCCCAGGGAATGGACGCTGGTTCATTCAATTTTGGTAACCTACCCCCTGACCGCTCTACCCCATTATCATTCCACTCTGACACCGATATGCATTGGACGGTTGAAGAAAAACTGGAACACATGCTGGGATCGATGAGAAATCCTTGATTGCTGGAGTTAATAATCATTTATGCTATCTTTTCTCGTTAGCTTGGTCCTGCTTGCATGGAGAATTTGTCTTTACGATGGGCGTTGTGATATCGATATTCGTACAGAGGCAGTAATACATGCATACATATCCCTTGTTCTTCCGACCAACACCTCACCCATCTAGCCACCTATTGAGATTCAGAGTGACCAAGGCTTCGAGCAATAGAAGGTCATGACTAAAGCTATATTGTAGTATTCCATGCGAAGGACCAATAGGCGTGGCTTGGGAGAGCTTCTGGAACCTGGCAATTCTTGTATTGGGTCCGGAGTACAGCTTTTGGAGATTCAACATGTAGCGGATGGTATTTGAAAATATTAGGGTGGACTTGCCTCGTACGACCTGGGGTCAGTGTGACACTTTCGCCATTCATAATGGTGGCCATCCGCAGAAGGAAACCTACGAGCGCTGAACGACGACTTGATATTAAGGTAACATTAAGACAGTACTAATACCGACTTACGATGTACTAGACCCTTGCTGGACCAAGTGCGTCATTGGGATTTCACGATCGCCGATTGTTGCAACGCCGAGGCCACCGTTCAGCCAATGCAACGCTGCGACGGGATGACGATTGCTAGATATCTGTAATAGAAGTTCGCAAGTTAGGCATCGCTCGCCAAAGCCTGGAAGACGACACTAACAGTGGTGCGTGCTGAGGAAGGCGACAAGTACTGTGTCTCGAACTCGAAGAATACTGGCTTGGTGTCCTCGCCGATGACGATGCAGCCATTGCGAGGATCATCCCTTCCAGTGAAGTAAATCTCGAATGAGTGGGCCATTAGAGTGCAGATTGGTTGTTGTTTTTTTTCATAGTGATGGATTGCAGGCTTTATATGCCCGGGGGCATGTCGAGCGAGCCTCAGGTTAACGCAACTCGTGATACTCAGTCACGGAAATTGGATATTATCATATGATTTCGATCATGGTGCACTTCGAGGAGGAAGAAGACACGTATAGATAGAGCGATGCAAGGCGATGCAACGTTCATCTAAAAGCCGCGAAAAGTTCCGGTATTGATTCAGCGAATCAGCGTCATCACTTTCGGGATTGAGGTGGACAATTCGTGATTCATCATCTTTGATTCATCCGGAATGTCAAACAGCGTTCTGGTACTTCTCGGAACCTGTTGTTTTTTTACTAAATAGGGCGACCACTTACAATGAGCCGGGATCTGACGCGCTGTGCGTGGATACGTTCACGCAGAACGCGGGATAATTTGTGTACTTGGCACAAAGGGTTTATGGGGAGAGGTGAAGGCAGGTTTCGTGATGGTGATTCCGTGTCACGAGGTTGATTACGCTATTAGATAAGACTGAAGCTAAAATCTGGGCCAAGTTCATTCAATCGATACTCATCGAAAAAGTGTTGAAAGCTGTAAAAGGTAAGTCATTATTCACAAGTTCCGGAGCGTTCTGCGCAGCTAAAAGGCTAATATTAACCACGCTGCCAAGAGAATTGCCTATCAGGTATACACGATCGACATCGACAGCCTATTTGTAGGTTTTTCACTGGAAAGTAACGCTGAGCATTGTAGCACGAGTAGTAATCTGGCGATAATCAACGAGGAGCAAAAAATAGGTCAACTAGAATTGTAGGAGTAAAAGTTACGTAATACGACTTTTTTCGAACATGATTCGGTTTCATGAATTGACCTTCCATAGGGGCCGCTTTCGAATCTTTCGAGTGACGTGAACAGCGCTTCCACCAGGATGCCCTCCGCCGAATGCTAAAACAACCGTTTCTTCTGCTCCGTGCCCTCGTGCGATTCCCTTCTTCCTCACCTCTATAACATCCTTAGCAAATTTAAAACGGGTTTGATCAGATCCTGTGAATATGAAGATAAATGTTCGGTACAATGTTGATAGCCGATAGCAGCATTTACCAATTTCAAACGCGCGTGATTCAACCGCCGATTTAAACATGTCGAAGGGCACAAGGGAAAATACACGCAACAGGGTGTCACGACCACTGTGGCCTTGTGATGGGTCGGATTCGGATGAATTAATTTCCAGGGCATTTGGGAGTGTCACCACGAGGAAGTGAAAAACATCATCTCGCAACCTTTGGGCAAAGTGACCAAAGACAGACGTAAGCGATAGTTCAGGGGTGAGAGATCCATCTGGCGATGAAGGGATCGTGTCAATGAACTCGAGCCATTCATTGATTGTCTCCACATTGATCGACTGTCTGCATGCATCATAAGCGTAACCGCATAACTCATCCATGCCTCCAAGTAGACAACCGGCTGCAAGTACCCCTCGTGCATTGTCGGGCCGGATGAGACTTAGCGAAACTGATGAATATAGATATCCTAGCGCTGAAAATGTCCCCGGAAATGAACATCAGGTAAAGACGTGACCAAGGGCACGATTGTACATACCTATGGCAAAGCCCTGCGGGGGTAATAATAATTTTGTCAGCTCTTGCAGTCTCCAGATGAGAAATTCCGCCCAGCACGGGCTCCGAGGACGGTGGTTGTACACGATAAGAAAGTAATATTTGAGTCAAATGTGACCTTCATATCTCTCCCCCGCGCACGGTGGCCGGAAATGAATAGAGTAATAAGTAAAATGGCACACGTACTTCTTGAGTAACCTCTGGCTCATGTTCAAGCTGTACATATATCACACGCTGAGCGCCAGACTGGGGTGAGGTTGACATAAGATGCGCTAGCAACGGCGATCTTGAAAGAACGATGGCGTGAAGGCGGTAGGTATTTTGATGCACATGCTATATGTAAAATATGTATTAGGTACAATAATCTGATGCGGTAAAAATTGGCCTACGAGTATGGTGTCGGCATAATTCTATAAGGATGATAATTAGGTTTCGTCTCCTAAAAGAATCCTGTACATACGCCAGTCTGAAATCCCGCATGATAGAGGTGATGTACAATCTCCTCGTTGTGCACTTGGTACGGAGGACTGCGTAGGTTGCGTGATTTCACAATTACCACACGTTCGAGTGGTGGATCCAAATGTCAGAAAGTCGCACGCAAGGAATAGACATCAAATCAGCAAACTCACTGCGAGAAACCATTTTGAGCTACCACAGCAAAATTTGTCGGCTCACGGTGACTGTCATTGAATGAGCATTCTGACTGTCCGGTAGGAGGTGTGACCCCGTTACTCGCAAAGCCATTGACTACTATGGACGTCGATGATGTTGCACTCATCGCAATGAAGAAAATGAAAGAGAACAATAAGTGAGTAAAGGTTACTAGCGTGTGCAATGACACGAGAACGTCGGTATTGAGGAACTAAGTCACGCTATACGTCACATGTCACACCAATACACTATGAGTCTATGATTACACTTGGGAGCAACCAGCTAACGAACGCCTCTCGATCCATCACTGTCCCGTATCCCTTATATGTGGATTCCATCGAAACAAAATGTGTCATGAGGTTGTTGGTGAAACCTTGAGCAGCAGCTAGGGGTCCGCAAATCACAGGGTAAGGAGGCGGTGGAGAAATATACTTAAGAGTCGATGAGTCGGCCACGGGAGATAACTGATATTCAGAGGTTCATTATTACAGGTCGCACGCAAATCAGAGGTTATTATTCCCCACCATATGAGATCTGTCCGATGCAAAAGAGTGCAAGTATTGTTCTCCAGATACAACCCTGAAAAGACTGATGTATATTAGATATTAGATGCCGAGCAAGACAGGGGCAAACATGTAAGCTTACCATCGATATTGTGGTGGTATGTCTGAATCTGGTGGGAAAGTCTTCTCAACATACTCTTGACAAGATCCGAAATTAAATTATCCATAAGGCCCAAGCATTTTATATCTGCATACCTTCCCAACGACTAGGCATCTCTAAGATAGAATCGAAATCGTAGATCCAAGTTTCCTCTTCGATACTCGGCGTCGTATTGAGCAACCGACAATGAGGCCCCGATTGGCTGTGTAGAACTAAAACAACATGATAGTCCCAAATTACTGCTGTGTTTGCAGCAGGCGCCTTGAGTTGACTCCAAAGCGCAACCTACATTCTCTGTCGCATAAGTTCGTATATTCTGCTTGACACGATTTACCGTCTTGGTCACATTCGATATGATGACAGCAAAAATGTCCCATGTAGCTTTCACGTCCGCTTGTTCCAGAAACCGACGCACAAGGAGATATATGTTTTCCTCGCAATAGCACGAGGTGTATGGACTGTCGAGAGGTTTAGGAAACATTGGTAGAGTTTGAACTCCGACTAGCACAAACTCTCTCGGTTGGAACTTGGCTCTCGGTCCCGTATCCTCGTGCTAGCTGGAACGGCTGTTATCATCCTTGGGAATACCGACCGAGGTGACCCCAATTTATGACTGATCTTATTCGTCCTCCAGGCCTGGCCAAATCGATATTGTTTTTAGTTTTCACGCTCTGCTTTGACAAATTGAACTTTCAGCGACATGTAAGAAAGCCTATCATAGGCTTTGGTGCTGGACACATAGTACGCACTGCCTTCTATTATTTTTCCTTTCCCGTTCCTACTGTTATCTTTACTCCCAACTGCCTTTATTACCACCACCCTCGTTTCTCTCTTTGTACTTTCATTTCGACGACGCTTCCGCCACGCCTTACACGTTTCCGCCACCCTTAGATGCCGTTCGCTGGCCGTCTTATTCACTCACACCTGTATATATAGCATATCGTAGATCATCATCAAATTTATCATCAAAGCTTACAAGATTCGAACGTTCTTGTACGAAAAGTTAATCGTTTCTCTTTCATTATGTCTTTGTACAACTCTCTTCTCCGTCGACCACTGAGAGAGTCTTACAAACACTAGCTCCATGTCATAGTAATGGCCTGTGCTCGATAAGAGATGGGAAATACCCAGGGGGCAATGCAGGATATTATTGTTGATGAATAATGGGGTACACGAGGGCGCACGGATCCAAGACCTGCGTTATCGTTGTCAGCATGATACCATGTTCAAAACGAAAAGCATTCATGTGCACGAGGCAATCCTTTCGACTTACAAAATGCGAAGTTGTATCCCACCGCCGAATAACTTTTAGTCACGAGCGCGGTCACAGGGGAAGTGCTATCATACAGCCTTTGCATGCTCAGCGGTCGTGCAAATCCATTGGGTCGGGCATTCATCTTGTCCCGATCAGATCATGATCGATCAATAAGCTTTTGATCGAGTTTCTCGATAGTGAGCCGGAGTGCCTTAAAGTGCCTTAGTCTCACTGTAAATTAAGATTCTCCCAGCGTCCAATCAAACAGACTGGTTACCTCCAACACTGCGATTTACCTAGTTTGAAGGGAGTTAGTATGTAAAGCGCAATGGGCCTTCAATTCCTATTGTCAGCTACGAAAATACCTCACCTCACCCTTGTGTATGAGATTGTCGTTGGCATTTATTTCTGCCGAGCAAGGGTCTAGGAACGTTCTTGCGAATGAATGATCATCATCTAAAACTCGTGTCGGTCAATAATTTTGGCGCACACGCAGTAGAATGATTCTGTAAATTGTAAGCGGTATCAACGGATAAGCATCAAAATTTCACACAACACGGAAATTCATTATCATCTGTTTGGAGGTCTCTTGTAGGGCAGTGAGAATATTTAGCGCTCAAACTGCACAAGTGATCTGCCTACAGACCTAGCTTAGCGATGATAGGCGGTACAAATCGGCATGCCAATGAAAGTTCAGACATTCTCGCGAAGATGAGATCGATATTTTGAGAAGAACTCAAGACAGGCATCCGGACACGTCACGGAGCCAGGCAAAGTGGCCAAGGCGGTGGCCACTAAATCGAACAGGATAGTTTTGCGCACGAACAGGACGGACGATCCGCGGTCGAAATGGACTATACCTGGAGAAATTATGATCAATTAGGAGATGGATATTTATTTCCATTATCTATAGACTATTGGTAAGCAGACAAGCAGCACTCCCTAACTGTCTGCGGATATCGTGGAAATCGACGTCGTGAGCTATAAAATTATCTATAATCAGTATCGCATTGAGTGTATTGATTGGGAGGCAATTGCAGAAGGAACGCCTCTCAGAATAGAAATACTAAACTCACAGTCCTCAACCTCTCCCCATCTTTGAATTTGACTCGAAACTTCGACTTGTGCAGCCACAGCTGCGTCTTCAACAGTGAGATGCCTCTTTACAAGGGCAAGCGCGATCAAAAAAGACTTCGTCACATATGTCGCACGTTCCATGGCTAGAGTGGTCACTGTGATCCTTTTGGCCTCAATGACAGCTTCATGACACTCACCAGCCAATTCCCAGGGATTCATCTCAGTCAAGATGACGTTGAGCTTAGCTCGCGTTTCTGCCGGTTGTGAATGAAATAAAATCGAGGTAAAGACTTGTATGTCGATGTCGAACGTAGATTTAGCCCATTCAATCAATGGATCCCAGTACTTGTGTTGGAGTTCTACCAACGGAGATGGGTCATCGTGATGAAAACTATAGACCTGTGATCAGATTAGTTGGTCTTGTGGAGATAAATACATACCAGATTGTATCAGTGTCCAGGTAATTGAGAAGAGATTCTCGCACTTCTGAGCATGTCTTTTTATCATGAAAGGCATCGATAGCCCGTGAGGCTATAGAAGTCTGAGCTAGTCAATGGCAGGAGTTGGATCATCATCGAGCAATCATACCATGGGAAGAGCATGAGGTTTCAACAAAGTTTCCTGGTTTTCCCATTCATTCGCAATGAGTGTTGCAACTAAACGCTTGTTCCTGGGTAACAACAGAGTATTGCCAGATGGTGTTTTCAACGCTCGCATGTCAAGCGTCACAGTGAGTCCATCATCTCTCTTTGAAATTCCTACTGTCTCCCAAAAACGCTTCAGAGTAGCCTCGGCACCTAAAAATACATGAATGGGTAATAACAACAGCCAGTCTTGCAATACTCACGATTTGTCTCCGACACTACCGTACCATCGGGAGGTAACGAAGCAGTAGCGAATGACCTAGAGAAAGAGTGTACGGTCGAGTTACACGAGAACTTTACACGAGCCGTTGACCGTGAAAGTAGTCTGCAGTACATGGACGAAGCAAAAGGTGGCCAACAAGAAAATACCAAATTCGACTTGAAGCAAACCTGTCAACGTCGAGAAGTCATGTAAATTACAAACACGTGACGTAATACTAACACTAGTCCATCCGAGTCGTCGTGGCGCAACTGTTCTTCAACGCGACCAGAATGAGGGAAGGACAGTCTACCAGTAGACAAACCCAACCCCGGATATCTTCATTTTTTGTTCAGAACTCCGTGACGAAGAAGCGTGCACTCGTTTCCTCGCACTCCCCCATAGACTTAACTATAGATGATTCTGACGGTGACGTCGAAAAGCAGCCCCCTATAAAGAAACTGAAGTCGAAACATCCTGAGTCCCCTACAAGTCAATGGCGTTTTAACGTCTCATCAAGAGGGGAGGATTCTGGCACTACGAGCGTACCAGGTCATAAATCGCGCTCACGAGTAGACTTGGAACGTATTCTACTAGGAACAGGCCCACAGTCGGGACATGCTGAAGACAGAGAGAACCCGAGCATGGACGATGATAGCTCTCAAGATGGAAATGACTCAGACCCTGCGTTTACTGAACTCCGAGCAATGTTCTCCCTCATACCCACCAAAGGCAGCAAGAAATCCCGTGCGAAGCCTATGGTTAGGAAGGCGAAAGCGGCTGCAGAGGTCGGTCCTAGTGGTGAGACTTATACACCCTACGAGTCTCAGGTATGCAGTGTTGAATGACTCGGACCTTCTTGCTCACTTATTCATTTCATTAATATAGGCTTTATCATTCATAAAAGACAATCCTGAGACGATCCTAATGATTGAGAAGGGTTACAAGTTTTATTTTCACGAGGAGAGTGCAAAAGTAAGTGGATTTAGAAGACGTGGGATCTTCGGGCGTTGCTAAACACAGGCACCACAGATTGCTAGCGGAGAGCTAGGAATCACTGCTTACATGAAGCGGAACCTTCTCACTGCCTCTATTCCCGTTCATAGGAAAGAAGTGCATATGAAGAAGTAAGTCTCAACCTTGATTATTGCCTGGAACTCATATGATCCTGAGTCAGGCTCCTCTCCAAAGGTCACAAAGTTGGTATTATCGAGCAAACAGAAACAGCCGCCCTCAAGAAAGCGAGCGAGAACAAGAACACACTTTTTGAGCGCAAACTTACTCAGTTATATACAGCGACAACGTAAGAATAAACTTTATCACATATAGAATCGATCAACTTACTTTGGTATAGTTATGTTGATGAGGTCGGTTCTGTCGACGACCTCGATAAATACTCTGCACCACCACTTTTGTGTCTTGTCGAGAGTCATAAACCCGACTCTGCTGAAGGTGAAATCAGCATTGGTATAATTGCGATTACGCCAAGTACGGTGACGTTATCTGGGACGAATTTCATGGTATGGACAATCGAGTAACCACCTGGAACTATTGACAAAAAATACGTTCAGATACTGTCATGCGTGTCGAGCTCGAGGTAGGTCTAACATGATTATAATTCAAACACTGTCGTATCGTTATCTAGACGAGACTTGTCCACACACGGCCTGCAGAATTACTAGTTCCCAGAGAGGGTCTTACCAAAATGACTCAAAAAGTTTTGACGCATTTTGCGAAGTAATTGTTGTCTTTTTTCTCGGATGGAGAGTTTGTGCTGACGACATTTGTACGATCTCCAGCGCTTCTCATGACCAACGAATAAGGACGGAAATTTTCAACTCTACACTGAACCGCTCCGAAGCTTTTGATTTTATCACGAATTTTTATACAACCAAAGCTTCTGTTAGCACCGAAGAGTTCAGTCCAGGTCAGATATAATGTTGCAGCTACGTCTTGTGGATGCTCATGAGGTTGTTGCAGACAAGCTTCTGGCTCTTGTCGCCGGCCTCCCGCAACTAGTTGTCATATCTTTAGCCCACTCCATCAAATACCTCTCAACATTCAGCATTGCAGACTCGCTTTTAGGCGTGAAGTTCTTCACAAAGTTCACCGAGAGGAGTCATATGCTTCTCAACGGCAATACCATGACTAACCTGTTCGTACGCACCGGTGTTATCCCATAACAATGTCCCTGACATGTACACCCGCAGTGAAATTTACCAGAACCAAACTGATTTCACTACGCGTGGTACATTGATGTCGATTTTGGATCACACATCCACAAAATTTGGGGCGCGGCTCTTAAAGAATTGGATTGGTAAGCCGTTGACAAACAAGCTGTAAGTGCTTCCCGGGACATCGCAATTGCGACGTTTACAGTTATTTGACCAGGATCCTGAACCAGAGAATAGATGCTGTGGAGGAAATCAAGTTCAGCAAGTCACCACAACTAGTGGAGCTTTGCCGTGTCTTGA
This sequence comes from Suillus cothurnatus, assembly GCA_016758765.1. Classification (NCBI taxonomy): domain Eukaryota; kingdom Fungi; phylum Basidiomycota; class Agaricomycetes; order Boletales; family Suillaceae; genus Suillus; species Suillus cothurnatus. Next base: position 397,162 of record JABBWL010000004.1, on the reverse strand, counting down.
AAAGACTCCCTGATCTTGCCAAGGGTCTGTGCCGCATCCAATACGGGAAGGTAGGAAATTTATATTTCAGGCATATCTATCATAATCGTGATTCAGTGCACATGTCAAGAACTTACATCACTTCTTTCGGCTTTCGGAACCGTTGCCAATGCATTCCCTGACCATTTAGAGGAGTTTCATTCAAAGCTCTTGAATGATATCTTTTCTTCCCTCCCGAAATTGAAAGCGCCAATAAAAGTTTTATTGGGTGCAATTGACATCAAGAAGGCCAACAGTGGCAGGAAAGATGAGTTGTGGGTAAATCCAGAGCAATATCCTGCCTTGGATGAGTACAAGTTGGTCTGTATGTCCCTTACCCTTTCTCTCATGCTGCTGATCCCTAGATTTGAAGCTGATCGAAACTGTAAAGTCAGAACTTGATGAGGAGTTGAAGTCGAGTAACAAGTTTCATCTACAAGTAAGAACGCTGCCTAACTTGCATGTTTAGTTCGTAAACTCCTCCGAAAACCGTCCCTCGCGTGGACAACTATCGCGGGCATTGAGGTGCACTAAACATAACTGCAATAGGCATTGTGCTGAATATTCACTACAGTACTTGGTTGAAATCAAGAAATCAGAAGATCGAACGGTGCCCACTAATTGGGTGGTGATGTCTGCGTAAGTGTCTTGGTGGGTAAGACGTTCCACACTTATGACCAACAGAACAAAGTACCTGAGGCGTTATCACACCCCTGAGACCAAGAGGTTCATCGATGAATTATCTCGGTATAAAGAAGCTCTCAATGCTGAAGCTAACAGGGTTTTTGCATCATTCCTCAGTTCCATTGCTTCAGACCACTACTCAGTAATGCGAGATGTGGTCAATAAGTTAGGTACAGCAGATTGCCTACTAAGTCTGGCACATGTGGCCCATCAAGAAGGGTACGTTCGACCAGAGTTCATCGAAGAGGATTCCCTGGAAATAGTGGACGGACGACATCCTATGATTGAAGCATTGCGAACGGATCCCTTCGTTCCGAACACGTTATGTATTGGAGGTGATTATCCTAGGAGCAACGTCATTACAGGACCCAACATGGGTGGAAAAAGTTCTGTTGTGCGCATGGTTGCTCTCATCGCGATTATGGCCCAAATTGGATCCTACGTACCTGCCAAAGCTGTTAGGCTTGGCCTGTTAGATGGGATTTTTAGCAGGATGGGGGGTGCGTCGACTATTTTCTGGGTTTCACTGTCGCTGATTTCGATGCTCGTGAAGCGTCCGATGAACTCGCTCGCGGACGGTCAACTTTCATGGTAGAGATGGCACAGACGAGCGACATACTACAAAAGGCAACTCACAAAAGTCTAGTAATTCTTGACGAGTTAGGAAGGGGTACATCCACTGCTGATGGGGTGGGTTCACAATTTTGATTCCGCCAGATTTTCGATGACAGCATTCATGCAGATGGCCATTGCGAACGCTGTTCTTCATCATTTAGTGGAACACGTGAAGTGCAAGACATTGTTCATCACACATTATCCGCTAGTAGCCACAGAACTGGAAAGAAAATTTCCCGAGGAAGTGCAAAATGTGCACATGAGCTATACAACGGAAATGCGAATAAATGGAACTCGGGATGTGATATTTTTGTATCAACTCACCCCTGGCATTGCTTTGGAGTCGTTTGGAGTCGAGTGTGGTCGCCTTGCAGGTCTTCCGGACCATATTCTTCGTGTTGCATCAGAGCGCTCTGAGCTTTGCAGGACTGTCACTGAACAGCGCATACGACGCTCCAGGTCGGTGCATGCTTGTCGTCCACCTCCTTCCAGCTTAGCACTTTTACAGGACACGCAAACTCACAGGCGCCATCACTCGCGCGCTTTCAACACATGATGCAATGAGACTGGAAGAACTCCGAACTACAATACAGCAGTTTACGACTGACTAGTGGGGGCATTCTTCTTTTTCTTCCGCTTAGTATCGGATGGAACACTTTCAGCTTCTACTTCCTCAGCCTTCCTTTTTGATGCTATCAATTTGTGTTGTCTGCCGTGTTGGGCTTGTAAGGCCGATCTCACTCGAGAGCACAGCTTGTGAATAGCTATTGACGAACCGAACCGCTTCGAAGCGACAAGCCGTCCATGCAGGGTACGCCAAGCCCCTGAGTCCCACGTGTTTTGATTGCTGCTATCGACCTTGCTTGCCTGACGAATACCAAGCATTACTAGTTTGAAAAGGTCTTTGATTTGTGCGGCCGAGAGAGAGACTTCGTCGTCGCATGCTGAATCGATAAAATGGAGAACACTTGTGTTAAGTTTCAGTATGAAAGACAAGACATCTTGTGAGTCACCCTGATAAATATAGCAGGCTCATCAGTCATTTTGAATGTGACAATAAAGGAAGGCTCTCACCGCAAAGGTTGATAGAGTGAGAATTGTGTTGAGTAACTGGAAAGCCTGGCATTTCCTATAAGCATTGATGGCTTTTGGAGACGTATCCAGCACGTCATCACGGAGGAGCCACCCTAATGCCGGATAACGAGTGATAAAATCTTTGAAAAATGTAATGTTCAGCGAGGAAGCCTTGCGGGTCATGAAGTCTGCTATTGACTCCCTGTACAACCGAAGAACAGATTTCTCGCAGCCAGCGTTCGTTAATACCCGGCAAATGAAAAGACTGCAGTGACTGAGAGTCGCGAGCGCATCCGATGAGTGCGCCTTACGAGCTCTAATATGCAGCTCGTCCAGTATAGTCTCTGCATATTCTTGGTCCACTTCCTGGAGTGGGTCTTTAAGCTTTGCGAGCCTGTTGTTGAGGATGCCACGAGCTTTGTCAGATAGCTGGCGCTCGTCATTGCCGCTCTTAGTAGCGAGTTCAATCAACGGCAACACTAGACGTAGGTTATGAGGACTCTGGGGCATCTTCTTCGTAAAAATGTCGACCAGGTCCAAGACTCTATTCTTGAAGTGAGTAGCTTCTCGCTGTGCATTGACATCTGTGGGAGTCTAAGTTTATGCGGTCGTCGATGATGATGATGATTTGCCATACTTTTACTTTGTTTGCTGTCACCAGATCTAGAGCGGAAGACTTCTGCGAGGTGTTCATCAATGGCCATCATTTGCTCGTCGTCTACCATTTCTTCCTCAGACTCCTCATCGGTATCCCCAATGGTAGCCTCGGCGCCATTTGCTTTCAGTGCGTCCTCAATTTTCATCCGCAGTTCGAGAGCAGCTTCGCTACTGTCATCCATATCGGACTCGTTGTCTTCGTCGGAAGATTCAATATCCTCATCGTCGTCTTCACTTGTTGTACTCTCTGTCTCGTCTTCTTCATCAGCGATCAGATCGGCTGGGTTGCGGCGCTCCAATTGCTGTACAAAAAAAAGGTCAGCTGATGTACAACTGATAAGCAAGCAATGATTACTGACAGCAACGATAAGATCTATTGTAGTTTCTGTGGCTGCGCTAGCGATACACAAGAAGATCTTGTTGGCCATCGCACGAAGGTAAGACGTGGACTTTTCAAGGAAACCAATGAGCACATCAACCAGCATGTCTATGGGTTTGGGAGAATCAGAGTCTGGTTGTGGAAGGGTGTGCGATTTTCTGCGATTTTCAGACTTGTCGGTAGAAAACATGGTTGCGGCAGCAGCAATACAAGTCTGAATCACGACAACGATCAGATTAGTGCTACACGATGTGGAAGAAACACTCACCTCAAGTATCCCCGCATCAGGCTCATCATCGTCTAAGGTGGCACAGCGACGATGAAGCAGAGAGGCTGACAGGAGAAGCTCTACTCCTTGAGCTGCCTCTCTCATCTCACCATCAACCTGTTTCGAAGCAATAAATATAATAAAACGTAAGTTGCGAGCAACGAACCTGCCTAAGATGATCTATTGTCTTATGAGCTTGTTGAAGTAACACTTGCTCCTCCTGACTTGGCTCCGATAGAGGCGTGACGTGCTTGCTATCCTTGTCCAGATGATTGATCACCGTAAAAACTTTCGATATCCAGGATTCGTCGTCAACTGTCCCATCCTTTGGCACCTTGTCACCTGATCACATTGAGTCAGAATCATCAAGTAACTGCCAATCTCATCTCAGACCTTTCTGCGATACGGTAGATGGTGTCAAATCAGCAAGGCAACCAAGAAGTTTACCGCGACAAATCCGCCGGAAATTCTCAGAAACAATACTAGGGGGGGTGACATGGAGCTGCGATGGTGTCAACCCTGGTTGTTTCATAGGTCAGAAAATCAATACATACCGCAGCAAGGAGCCCCTTGGTAGACTTTCTCTTGACCAAGTATAACCCTTGCACAGCAAACCAATTGAGAATGACTTGAATCCAGTCTTCACGTTTGGGGATAGCACCGTTGCGAACTGAGGGCCGTGAACTGGTCTGCGATCCACATTTTCTTCGCTTCTTCTATAACAGCGTCACTATACTTTTGTCATGAGAAGCCTGAGAAGACTGCGAAATTGCACGTACTTATTAGACTCATCCATTTGTTCGAGTAAACTCTGGATGTACTTCATAATACCATCACTGTCCATTCTCGACAATATCGATTCTACGGTCTTTGTTTTGGTCAGTTTATCAAACTGTTGGCTTCCATGAATCCCAGTTAGCTGCAGGATCAATGTATAACCAAGTTCTGGATTCTGCTGGACGAAGTCTTGGATGTCTTTGACCTAATGTAGAATCAGGAATGTGCGAATGAGTAAAAAGACGAGAACTAGCGTACCACGTCCAGGGAAATTTTGTGAAGGTGACGGTCTTTGTGAGAAAGATGATTGATCCAAGACCGCATGAAATTTTTGGTGAAAAGCATAGGGAGATCGGTACCGTCCACACGGCGTAAAGCTTTTTTGAAGACAAGGAACCCCCAGAACTTCCGTTCAGGAGAAGATGAGGCCCCGAACAATGTCTCTGCATAGGGCATTGATTGAAATTCAAGAAACCGTGATGAAAAACATACCGTCAACTACTACTCGGAAGAACTCCTGGAATAATGCATTCCGGCGACGTCCTGGCTCGCTCTCAGGGAGAAAGCTGTCAAAAATGATATTCCATACGTAATGCAATTGAGCTTTCCATGTCCCCGTATTACTCTGTTGCCACTCATCATCGCCTGGAGTTTCCTAAGCAGACAAGAAAAATTAATAAATTCTTCTTACGTTAGACATGTAATTTCAAACCTTCAATATACGCCCAAGGGACGAAAAGTTAGCGGGAGTCAAAATGGCCGAATCTTTGAATGTTGGCGCTAGAGTGCTTTTCCAGTCATGCTTGGGCATTACAGGCTGTAATTTTAACGTTATGGCGACCATTTCTGGTGTCCAAATGTCTTTTTCACGCTCGTACACGACTTCGAGCGAGGAAGCTAGAGCTTCCTCTTTCCAAGAAAGGGAAGACTTTATAACAGCATCAATGGCCTGCCCGATGGTCCACCAAGCACATTCTCGTAGCCAAGACTTCTTCTCAGCGAGATCAAGAAGATGGTTGACAAGTTCCTTGTAACTCTCAAGGCTCGACGGATTTGTGGCAGACGAAGGAGATGTCGATAGCGGGGTCTGCCGTACAAGGAGGCCAGAGTGAATGACGGTGGCAAGTCCAAAGAGGCGAGCAAATAAGACATCACGTTCTTCTTGACCAGTCATAGACCCTTGAATCTTCGATCCATCAACGATCATTGAAATGATTTGAGCAGATGTGACAGTATCCAGCCGAGATAATAACTAATAGATGTGAAGTTGCAATATAGTTCTTGAAGGTGGAGATTCATACCTCGGTGAGCGCAACGCTGAAGCCGAGCCGACTACTTTCCCGAGGACTCGCAAGTCCTCGTACAAGCCGCCGTATAGAGTACGCGACATCATGCGCATTCAAGATATCCAGGCCATCCGTTAGACCAACGTTTTCCTCATCATCCTCGGAGCCTGGCGAAACTTCAGGCTTGGGAGTGTGTTGTCCTTGAAACTTCTCAAGGGAATTAACAAGCTTGACTGTTGCACTGATACGTTCTTTTTTCGATGCTGATGATAAATTCCAGAATAGGGAAAGAGTAGTGGCCATCGTCGTACAGGGATTCCATTCCAAAATTTCCAAAACCAAAAACTGAAGTGACAGATTAGGTTGTTGTGACATGTTTAAATCCAACGACTTCGGCAAACAAAGCAAAACATCATGATTCTCAAGTCACGATACACCCTCGTGTACCTAGATGTTGATCAAGACCAAGACAACATGAATGGTAGTGTGAGCTGCACAAGTTAGTTTTCACCTGTAAAGTATTATAGTTCTAAAATTAAGTAAGGTTACTACTCCAATATCTAGTCGAAATGCATCCAGTGCCCCTTTTCGCCCATTCTGCACTTTAGGCAGTCCGCACGTGGCCCCATTGTAAAGCGCTGCTTTCTCCCCGAAGTTGACTTTGGTCCTGGGGATTGACTGATCGGGGGTAGCGGTGGAATTGGCATTTCAGATGATGTAGTCTGGAAAAAGTCATGGCTTTGTGTCGATCCTGACTGTGATTCCTGCTGGTTTGATGATCCGTCCGATGATATACCAGACTGCACGTATACCGAAGAAAGGTGTTGCTCGTGTGCCATGGTTATGCTTGGTGTTAATGGCTGCCCATCTGCTGGTCCCACGATGATTTGAGATAGGTGCTGAGGAGGACTGATGCACGCCTGTGGTGCGTTTGATTGAGTGGTTGTAGGGTGTGTCCGTGATGGCTGTAGTAGCCGCGGTAGCGAAAAGACAAGTACTGAGGAGCAAGACTTTGAAGGTTCATCTGGGTCGAGTGCCTGGGATGTAATTAGCAATCGGATAATCGAAGAAACACGTTCACGAGCCATACGAAGTTCAAACGTCGCTTACCATGTTCTCATCCTGTACATCGCCAGTCACACTTGGCGAAGGAACAGGATCGACACTATTCGGGCGTCCAATAGAGAGGTCGCTAGCTTGCCTCACCCAATCATCTGGGCTTGGTTGATGATGATTGCTCGAACTTTGGTTGACACTGGAAGATGCTCGTCGGCTCAGATACGCATCCTGTAAAGCAACTGATGAACGTTTCTGTTCATACAGCAAACCACTTGTGAGCTATTCTATCTCGTGAGCGGTTGCGGTTACCCACCGGCTGGCGTTCTTGGCTTGGGGACCCAGGAGAGCGGGGCCTCTTTAGTGAATAGTTGAAAGAGCGTGTCATTATTGTGGATGGTGAGTGAGTGTCGACTTCCATCATCTTCGAGCTATTAATCAAGGGGCTGCGGCCAACAAAATGTTCGTGAATAAGAAAGACAACAATGAGATCCGTTTTTATAGAACCAGCATTTGTCAAAAAACAAAGCAGAACTAAGCACACTGATGTGGCCACAACTCGGAGTTACTACTATAAATTCCGAACGTTGTGGTTACAGTCACTAATAGTACTGTCTTGTACTTTGTTCAACAGATAAGAGTTGACAGTTTGCGGCAAGGACTACAGGTACAGTACAGGGTAACAGTTTAGGAGATATACATAGCATCTACTAGCTACAATAGCTAGGATCTAGAAACAACTACAAAATGAGTCCTCGCAATTTCGTAAGCTAACCATTTGATTCCAATGAGTGTCCTCAACCTTGCATGTTCAACCCGCCACGAGGAAGTCTAGGCTCGCCCTCGACATAAAGTTCCCCGGTCTCCTCTCTTAACATGTCGTTAAGCCAAGCGCCATGAGGCTGAATCTTCACACCGCGATTGTACATTACGGCGAGGTACAACCAAGCAGCGGCGTTTCCGACAGTGCCAACTTCGTCAGAGACGTGTGTACGGGCGTACTCGCTCATCTCCGAGTACAACTTCTCGTCGGTATACAAGTTGAAGAGGTATTTCGCAACTTCATTGTTATCGCCAACCTCTGTGAGGTAGCCCGACTTGCCATGCACGATTTGAAGAGGAATACCACCAGTGCGGGAAGCCACGACAGGTATACCGGCATGCAGGGCTTCGGAAACTTTGACCTCAAAGCCCTCACGAAGGGAAAGCTGAAGGGCGATCTTGGCGTTAGCCATCAGAGCATCGAGAACTATGCAGGATGAAAATTAGTCCCTAGGCAGTTTCGAACACATGACGATCACGCACGTTGGTCACTCGGAGGCAACCTCATCACAATGATGTCTGACTGGTACACCTTGTAGTCAGGCGAGTTGACGAGGTTCATGACTTGGTCGTAGATGATGCTAGCATCAGGGTCATCGACAGCACCGTGGCCGCAAATCAATAGCTGGGGCACCTCCGCTTCGGTAACCCTCCCGGACTCCTTAAGCATGACGCGGAGGCGAGCATAAGAGTCGATGACATTTGGAATACCCTTCGATGGATCGAAGCGGGCAATTTGGACAACGTAGTCCCGCTGAGGCCATTTGAGCTCGGCCATCTTCTCCTTCACACAAAGGTTCCGGAATTCGCCCATGTAAAACTGGCTATCCCATGGGTGGAGGTCCTTGTTCAACCCGTCCAGCCTTGCCAAAAAAACACATCAATGGATGAGGCAATAAATTTCAACTTGACTCACCAGTCAGTGGCAGCACCGAGTAATGCGAGCTTCTCGACAGGGACATCGCTAGGGACGAACTTGCTGACTGGATGACTGATGAAGAGATCTGCCAGTTGAATGTTGTTCCAGAGGTATTTCCAGACTTCTTCCTGAGGAGATCCCTTCACATGGACAAGATCACTGCGGATCTCGATGTGCGAACGATAGACAATGGGAAGCTCGGGTCTGACTTTTTTAATGAGCGGAATAAGACCAGGCATCTGAGGGTCGTCTGAATGGTACAGCGATGAGCGATCGATACCTGGGAATGAGGACTAAGGGCTCACCGATGAAAGCAATGTCAACGCCGCCAGGGGCCAGGGGACCGCCCTCCGCAGTCCATCTAAGTCCGTTTTTCAGGATCCATGCATCAAATTGATCTTTCGCCGCCTGGGTGAGGCGAAGGTCTGGAGCAGCAACACCTTGCAGGATGTTGTGGTTGTTTTTCGTGGTCCGGAATACGCTTGGCGATGGGTTCGGCACGTACCTAGCAATCGTCACTGAACATCAGTATCCAGGTACTACAGACATCGAATCATGGGGTGCGGAGATTGTTACGTACCATGCAACGTCAACATCCAGGGCAGTAAGGAACCTGATGAGAGCATGTCGCATCTGTCACGGGCGTGAGTAAAATTATACCGGGACCCGTGAACACTACGCACCAACGCTACTCCACCTACAAGCGCCAAGGGGAACCACGCGATTATGATACGATATATGTCAATCGACAAGCTACTCACCTCCCTGAGGTGTAGAAGAGAAGAAACCGATCTTGACCTTTTTCTCTCGCAATTCGTCCGCGAGTTTGTTGACGGCATTCCAAGTACCTGGTCCAACTGTTTTCCTGTAAACGTCAAGATCATCTATCAGATGGATCTTGCCGGCCGCATCGACAGTGACTTGATTACGGGGACCGATGGTGAGGCGAGGGTTATTGTTGGGGCCGAAATACATGATACATTTTCGGGCAGCAGAATCAGCTTGCTCATCAAGAGTACGGGGAATCGGAAGTTTCGTAGCGACACCTGCTTGGAGGAGGTTGTTGTGACCCAAAAGTGGAGATGGATCAACAAAGACTGTGGGCGTTTCAGCACCGGAGGGAACATATGAACCGGTGGTTGAGGAAATGCGATGCTTGACGTTTGGGCGCGTCAGTGAATCAGTGTGGAATGGTTTGATATTGAAGACGATTGGAACAATATCCGTCTCAAGCCACAGATGAGTGCAGAGATTGGGACACTGGACGAATTTGTAAGGATCAATAGCAAACGAGATAGAATGGATACTCGCCTCTTTCAAAAGACCGAGGGTGACACCGGCGCCAAGGAACTTGCACAAGTGCTCCTGAGAGAACTTTTTGACTGTCTGAAGAACGTGGTTCGCAATATCAGACGCGGATTTGGTGGGATCGCTGGGGGTGTAGGGCACGATGGCTGATGCGAAATCGGTGTTGTAGACGGAATCATGAATGGAAATTGCGATCTCAAAGCTTTGTCCGCCATTCACAACAGCACCAGCAATACCCGCCCACATAGGCTTATAATACACGATCAAGATCAACATGATGCACTGAGAGGGAATAATCGATCAAACTTACAGTGAGGGAGGAGTAGGACTGGAAGGCAGGTGTTCCCGCGGCGCCTGCGCTGGAAAGCCTACGCTTGACATGACTGGAGCCTTTGGATTCGAAGTCACTTGCAGGAGGGGACATGGTAACCTAAGTTGAAACTAAGAGAAAGGGCAGCGCGCTATTTAAGTGAAACGGGAATCAGATTGGCGCTGGTAGTGGGGAAGGGACTAATCTCGGTTGAGGAGTTTGTGCACCAGAAGCATAAGACACTCACACTGTATAGGCAGAGACCCTGATCACATCCAAGAACAATGCGACCTAAACTAGATCTATTTGAGGGAGAAATAGGAGTTAAGCGGTCGAACCTTACGAACATGTCCTACCAAACGTATCTTACAGTGGAGTTGAAGTTGAGATCTAATCAAAGAACCAATTGATAATTACAATAAGTACAGAGTTTTCGGGGTCTTAACAAACTTGGCAAATGTGGCCCATTGCACGTACGGTTGTAGTTTACATACATGCATGACCTGCCCCGACTGTGGGGGTACTTTTATCTGGGACGACGACGTCTGCTCGTCCATCTGCACAAAATGTGGTACCTTATCTAATTCTGATCAGTATGTCCTTGCTTCTCATACAGAGTCCCATGACTCTTCCGTGCGTCAGTTTCAACCTTCATGGCTTCCCTCTGCGGCTCCTCTCAAAAATATTCACAAGCAAGGATGGAATCTTGCTGGGCAGCACAAAGAAGCGCGTGACAGAGGGAATGCTGTGAGTTTACTTCTTCTTTTCTTGGAAGCTTTTTACTCACTCCCGCACTCCGTGTCAGATCGCCATGAGCATTTTCATCACTTCCGTCATGACCAAGTTGAAAAATCCCGGTCTATCCCCACGTGCGGAGGCCATCTTCACACAAGCTATGACAAAAGGCAAATACAGGTGGGGACGCAAGGCGAAGCTAGCTGCTGGTGCATCCATGGCTATTGCACTGCGTGAGGCACACAAGTCTGATTCTCTCCGCGACATTGCCTTTTTCCTTGATGACTCACCGCTGTCCCTGTCGCGTGCATTCGTAGCCGTGGTATCTCTTCTGGATTTTGACCTAAGTTCGTCAGACCCAGTTGTCCATCTTCCCATCCTCCTGTCTCATCTTCAGTCCTTATTACATCCTGAGTCTTCCACTTCTCATCTACCTCCAGATCTCGTTACCATCCTCACACCATTGTCGTCTCACGCGGTATTGCGTACTGCTACGTCCCTGTCGGGTATCATCAGCCGAGAGGCTTGCAATATACCCGTACTACAGTCTCCCACCCCTCCTATCGCATGTGCGATGCTCATTCTCGCACTTGAAGCGGAAACACGCAGCCCCCTGCCACACCTAAGTGAGCTGGCTAACGCGCTCGCGTCGCGCTTTGGCTTTGCGCGTGGTGTAGTTACATCGCGTTACAAAGCATCCTATGATTTAATCGAGGAATGGATTCGAGAAGTCCCTTGGCTCGATCAGTTCGTACACAAGGGAAAAGGTCATGGTGCTTCTGCTCGGTCGAAAGTTCCGAAGCGCTCTATTGTTGCGAAGGGAATTATAGATGTCATTCAATTTCAAGAGGAGATATGGACGAAGAAAATGTCCGCTCTTGGAAAGGCTAGTGTCGTAATTGAGGCGGACCCAGCAGACGAAGACGGCAAGAACGATGAGGAGGCATTTTTCTCGGAGACATCTCCAATCAGTGAGCCTCCTGCACTTCGTCATCACCAGCCCCGCAAGAAACGAAAGATAAAGGATCATAGCGTCGAGGATGCATATCATTTTCTGCTCAATCCTTTATCCGCGAAATCTTATACTTTGTTGAGTCCTATGGTATTCGAGGACTCAGGCGCTTCGACAACGCGTTCTGATACTTCCTCACTTATCTTAACACCGCCAACTGTTCCGTTTACGACTCATCTCCTGAGTACTCCGTCGTACGATTCGAAGCATTCTCCTTCTCGTCTCCAGCTGCTGGCTCTTAGCCGAGGTGGCGGGTCTGCGGAGCACGTTCGTGACGACGAGCTATTTGTGGAGGGTGAACTAGAAGAGCTTATTCGAAATAGTGAGGAACAAGAGGCCTTGAAGCCACTATTCAGACTGCAGTGGCAAGAAGAAGATGATACAGTCGCACACCACACAGATCATGGACCACAAACCGTCAGAATGGAGGTGAGTCGGGGTTCGGGACGCGTCGATATGGCAGCTCTGGCACGTATTCTAGATGGGGAGGATGTCGTTGATGACGAGGAGTGTGAACTCGAAAGCGGATTGTTGGCGCTGGCGACGCCAAGACACAATCAATCAGATGCTGCCGAGGAGGTAAGCGCTTGGCGGCCCCTCTCGCCCGGGAATGCTTTTTCGAAGCATTGCACCAGCGTGGATAGGTACGAAGAGGAGTACTGATATGTATGAGGGTTGGACCCGAGGCACCCCCGTAGTCGGTCCAGATGTTCTTATTTTTTCATGTTACAGCACTTCTACTGTCATGTAAGTGTCCATGTGAATATCTCTCGCCTAGAATGGTCATCGAACTAGTCTTTTGTTTGAAAGCTGGACCACAAGGTAACATTTCATTTGGTTCGTATCTAGCCTGCGCGATATGGCAAATATCGCGCCGCCTAAGGTTGCGTGTAGGTTTACTGCAATTTGGATAACCGGGCCCGATAACCAGTCGTTGGCGGTAGCACAGGGATTCAAGGATCAATTTGAAAAGAGCTGAATTGTGATAGGTAATTGATCTAACTATAACCTGAAAATAATTTGGAATATATCGTCCTCGTGACCTGTCAAAGTAAGAGGCGTTATCCATAACCAGCTATGTGTAATTAATGAACATAAAATAAGTGGAATTATGCAGTGGTTTAACGCCGCTAAAAATATCATGAATTCTCCACTTGTAGGGCAGGATCGAACCCCTTTGGAAAGACCTGTCGGACATTAATATTAATCCGAGTTGTTCGCATGTATGATTCATATGATGTCCAACTAGAGATTCCTTCGCCATCCAATTTTAGGGAGAAGTGATCAGGCAGAGTGTCCTCCAAGATACGGGGAACGCCTGGCAGATTTGGATCAGATCTCATGTCAAAAGACGATGAGCTCGGACAAACCGTGATAGGCCCGCCTACAAGCAGGTCCTGACATTATCACAACATCACCCGAGCGAAGAAGAATCGCCGTTGGCTCCACATCTCTAGTGAGACCACCGATGAGGAAGATAGCGGCGTTGCCCAACCTGTCGCGAAATCGCCACATCAACATCATTGATCAATGAAGATAAGCCTCGATAACTGACGATATCGAAACTAGAGGTGACGTAGCACAAACTTCCGAGCGATCTACGTGTGCCATGAGAGTGTCCTGCAGGAATTTGAAGATACTCCTTGACTATTTCGGGCATATATCATACCTTGATTTGATAGTAATTAACAATGCCAGCATCAGGTTCTACATGTGCCGCAGTTAGTCAGGGGAAGTTGAGAACTCGAGAATTCATACCATATGTCTCACGCCAACTTCTCCAATGTTCATCGCCCCATCCTTCCTCGTCCGATTGACCAAATACTTCTTTCCAGTCAACACTGGAGACAGCCCGCTTGCATAAGACTCCGATTTCATTGTCGACACGACCCTTGCCCTTGGTGAAGTCATACTGCTTACTACCCCAATGATACGACCATCCGATATTTGCCCAGCGCAACTTTGGAATGAGTGCAGTGGGTGAGGCTGGCGAAACAGTCGGGGATGGCGCGGGCGGAGGCTTCGGTGAATGTAACATCGACTGAAAATTGGCGGGATCAGCTGGTGTATTAGAGACCAACTGCCTTGGTCCAGAGTTTCTGTATTTTGTGTCTGACAGCTCTGGACATGCTCGGGTTCTGACCAAAGATGCATCTGGACTAAGATGTGCATTCCATAATCCTTCGTCGGGCAGGATATAATGAGCATCAAGGTTTGTTTCATTGGGATACCGTGCATGATCACGAAGAGCCCATTGTACTAGTCGTCGCTGATCCTGCGGGGAAACAAACGATGGAAGTATAACAAGACCTAGTTGAAGGGTTATTGATTTCACCTGCATGGCATTTCCTCTTGCGTACCTGGGACGCGGGGAACCGTAAATGCTTTACCAGAAGACGTCGATTCAATCGTATCAAGAAGTTTGATCTCAACCCCATTGCAATAGAAACTTCGACCACTGGCTAGTGTCTCAGCATCACAAGTGACTGATGTTAAGTCCAATACGTGGCTAAGATCGGGAGGGGGAAAACGTGCTTTATATCTTTTCTCCGCTGCTCGGAATGGTGTCCATTCTGCATCTAAGTCTTTAGTTCTATTCTTTGTCGTCTTCAAGTACTGTCGCCTGGCCTTCTTATAAGCTGCACTGGAGGGGTCATAGATGTCCATGATCAAGATTTAGATTCCTACTACAAACAAGAACAAAGAATGCTTCCTGAAGCCTTTTTCAATTTGCCGAACGACCTACCTTGGTATCATTCCGCGAATTTTATGGTCGACCAGTAATCTAGCTAGAACTCTTCAACTTTGCTCTTAACGTCCATGTCGGTATGGCTACCGCGCTCTCAGCAAGCTGCGTTTGTGCGGTCTTATAGCCGTCAACTCGTCGAAGCACGAACCACTCGTCACATTTCTCTGGGCCCACGCACCCGCCTTGTGTCGCCGCACTCCACTGCTTATGCTCTTATCTTGCACCGCGCCCAGAGCACATCGACTTCTTCGTCTGCTCCCACAAGCCGTGATGCTACGAGTAAAATTGTCACTAATGACTCCTCCGCTCTTGAACCAAAGGCCGCGCCCCCTGCACCTAAGGATCCTACCTCTGACGCACCGTTCATGACTCGGGCTTGGAAAAAAGTAAAACACGAAGCGGCGCACTATTGGCATGGCTCGAAGCTGCTTGTTTCAGAAGTCAGGATCTCTGCCAGACTACAGTGGAAGATTCTTCATGGAGAGAGCTTGACCCGAAGAGAACGGCGACAGGCGAGCATATCATCTCTAACACTGCTGACGGCTTAGTTCATGGTAATTGTTATATAGCTAAGGCGTACGACCCAGGACTTGCTTCGACTCGTTCCCTTTGCTGTTTTCATCATTGTGCCATTCATGGAACTCCTACTTCCTGTCGCTTTGAAGTTATTCCCAAATATGCTTCCCTCGACTTTTGAAGACAAATTTGCTGCTGTAAGGGATTGTAGCGTGTATTCTCCTTTCACTTAGCTGATGTACGAGTAGGAAGAAAAACAACGGAAGCTTCTTCGAGTGAGACTTGAAATGGCAAAATTCCTCCAGGAAACGTTGCGAGAGTCAGGCTTGAAGGCAAACGCCCACATAGTAGGCTCGGATGCCTTCGAAGAGTTTTTCAGGAGGGTTCGTTCCACTGGAGAGTCACCATCTGCAACGGATATCATCAATGTTGCTAAACTCTTTGACGATGACCTTACTCTTGATAACCTGTCTCGTCCGCAACTCGTTTCAATGTGTCGGTACATGGGCGTCAATGCATTTGGCACGGACAATTTCCTTCGGGGTGCTATTCGCTCCCGTCTCATGAACCTTCGTCGAGATGACCAAGTCATTTACTCTGAAGGTGTCGATGAGTTGTCGACCTCGGAGTTACAAGCTGCATGCCAATCGCGTGGTATCCGTACCACTGGCGTTTCTCCTGCACGGCTTCGGGACGAGTTAACTACATGGATTCAGCTGCATCTTCATAATCGTGTTTCTGGTGTATTGTTGATTCTCGGACGAGCCTTTCACTTTGATCGCAAGCCTGGTGAAGATGAAGATGGCAAAACAGCTGTAATCAAGAGCCTTGAAAGTGTCCTCAGCGGATTGCCAGATAACTTGGTTTGTGCTCTATTTTCATTTCCCTCTACATCATTGACACCGGCCGCCTTCAGCTTAATGAAGCTGAACTTGAGGTTGACTCGGACAGTGCTAGCTACAAACAGAAGCTCGAAGTTCTACAACAACAAGAGGAGCTCATTGAAGATGAAGAGGAGCAAGAGCAAAAGGAAGAAGATGCGCGCCGTGCCAAGCGTGAGGCTGATGAGTCAGAAGCACGCACCGCACAGTCTCTTCTGCCAGACACTGAGGTGACTTTGACCTGCTATCCTAGCTTTTATGTTTTAACTTACTTGGTACAGCTTCATCCGGAACGGTTCGAAGAAGAGAACGCTCGCATGACCACCGAACAACTGAAGGAACTAGGCGAAGCGTTGTCGATTTTGTCGGCACAGTCTAGCGTCCTAAAAGAACGCGATGAGCTTCGCGCCCTCATGGAAGAGAATCTTCAGGCAGAAGAGGTAGTGCTTTGGATTTTGTTGCAATTTCCATGCTAATTATTCCACTCAGGACCCTAAGTCACCTTCAGGGGCGCTGACAAAACGCATCCGGACAATGCTCACAAAAGTCGACACTCAGTTGCAAGAATACGATTCACGTGTTGGTAATTCCTTGCAGATGTTCTCCGCAGATGCACAAGGACGCATACCTGTGAAGGACCTAGAGAAGGCACTTGCTGTGATCAAGCACAAGCCCGACGACATAGTCGGACAAGCAGTGATCCAGAAGCTGGACGTCGACAAAGATGGGTTTGTGGAGCTGGAGCACGTACTTGGTCTGGTGAAGGAAGAGGGTCTTGGTGAGCAACCTGGTAATCTAATGGGGACGTGATCTGATCATGAGGCTAGGTATCGAGATCGATGATGAGGCCCAAACATTAATAGGTCAGGGCAAAGAAATCAAGGACTCGAGACCGAGGAAGGAGGACATTGTCCAGGAGTAAGGCTTATTTAGACATTTTATACATAGACTAGAGCACAACTCTATTATTCCTACGTACCATAAGAACTTCGTACTGAGGCTTCGGCCAGCAAAGGTGACTAGATCGTGTGGATTGCTCTGGAATCTCCAAACTGTCGTCATCATTCAAGTCTTTGCGGTCATCGTGTTTATATGATACAAAACTAATGACTCGTGTAAATAGTACTCGTGCAATGCGAAATGGAAACATGGTTGCCATACGAAGAGGTGGCGACCCAGGAACCAAGATATGCGAATTGTGATGATCGTGAAGGGTATTAGATGGTGCCATGACTATCCAACAGTGGACTGAGACTCGAGCACGCACGAGTGCTAGAGGTATGTATGGATAATTGGGAAGTAGCCCTGCATGGAAATAATGGGCGAAAGGGTAGCTTTCATCATGCGGTTGCTGCGAGGGGGGTTGTTGACTTCGTCTCCTCTCCAACGTCACCGTCAATTTTTTCAGAGAGGTAGCCTTCCTCATCATCACCATCGGCTAGTTCAGCCCACCACCGACCAGCCTGAAGTATCAGGACACCTGTCAGCGCTACGCTGCAAACGAGGTGGTTTGACGCAAGGTCGAGAGTAGGTGTTCTTAGTAAACGTGGAAAAGCGTCCATCATATGGTGGGGCGGAATTGCCGTGAATTTATCCATGAGATCTGGGATGAATTTTCTTTAGTATTGCGACCCATTTTTTTGTGATTCGACTGACTGGGAATGACGGAGTACGCATACATGATGACAGCCACGCCGTAGAGGACTAGAGAGTACATAATGAACGTTTGATGGAGAACTTGAGAAGAATACATACAGATGCTCCCTCCGTCAAACATCAAGTTGCCCGCTTCCAAATCATTGAAACTCCAAAAGATGGTCGTTCCGCCAAGTATAATGATGCCAAAGAGTACATAGAAAATTTGTACAGGACCTTTGGTCAGTATCGAGTAGTAAAGAGCTGCGGTCCACAAATTCTCGTCGGTTACCGGTGACTTCCACAGGGTCAGAGAGTCTGCGATCCAATGTGTGAAGAGTGAACCTGACAGTGAGTGTTAATATGACACGTCAACGTCGAAGAAGTCGTAACAAAACAAACTGACCGAGTAAGAAGGAGGTTACGCAAACGACAACACCGGCTCGTACACCCATCACTACGCGTTTGTCCAACAGGCTTCAATTCGACAACTGGTCGTGTTAGACTTTGTCAAAGGACCGTTTGACTGTGGGCACCAGTAAACTTTGATCTGGACAGAAGGGTGCCATATTTGGTAAGTATGTGGAGGACCTGTGTCGGAAGCAATTGAACTGAAGTTTGTTTCCGGAACACTCGTACTAGCAATATCGACTTTCAAGCACATGCTCCGGCGCTCAAGCGCTCAAGTACTATTCACCGGGTTGGGCTAATTCTCTTCTCATCCGGACGCATCTTGGATCAGTTATGAAAATATGTAGCTTGAATATTAATGTGAGTAGTCTCACCACCACGAGCCTCGCAGTCCGCCCGCGCCTTTGCGAAATGGTCTCCGCTGCCGCATATGTTCCTATAAACTACAGATGTGACGAGCAAGAAAATCTTGATTTCCCGAGACTACATGGTCCTGTTGAAATTGCTGCAACAGTCTTACTAACTTTCGATCTTTCAGGAAGCTAGATATATAGTATATCCCACCGATACCGTAACTGCTCCTGCATGCCATAGGGTAACAGATAGACTTATCTTGTAACCCTACTTGTTATCATCTCTAGGAGTCAGCGATTCGTCCATTACTAAAATTTCCAGTCCGATCTCTCCACAAGAGCTTCTGCCGCATTGGCATTAACTAGTAACTGCTTCTCTCTCGATAATAGATAAGACGTGGCGCTGATACACTTAATAGTGCGGACCGGTAGGATTCTTATTCGAAGACTCCACCTACCAGTCCAGGGTTGATTGCGCAGGAATAAATGATGTCATTGAGCCTCGGTGAATTGGTATTCCCTATCATATTGCTTGGTCACTCTGCTGATACTTATTATGTACTAGTATCTAATTGATTAATGATGCAGACATTGATTTGATCCACTCAGCCTCGCGGAAAGTGCAGGCTATGAGTTTAGCCAACATGAAGATTATTTCTGGAGTAGATTGGATCGGCTGTGGGAGACAGTGGAGTGTTGATTAGAGGCGTTTATCAGGCCATACTCCCAGATGTTCTCAAAATTATTATCAACCGGGCCTCCTTCGCCTTGTACTGTTGCGGACATGTTGAAAGCACCCGTCCTACCATCAAGCAAGCTTCTGCCACTATCACCGATATTTGCATGTTTTCATCCTGCTGCAGGTGACATGGTCGGGTCGGACCAATTCACGCTCTAGTCCCCGCCGCTCCACAAACTCAAAAACCATTAGATGACATCATCGTCTCTGAATCAATGATGTATTCACTGGCACCGGAAACTGGGGAGGGACGCATCTGCAAGGACTAGGACAGGAAAGACGCCGAGTGCAAGTTTTCTGTTTATGAAGATGCAGGCACCTTGTACTACTCGAATTAGCTGAATGTATGACAGATATAATTCGCATCTGGGAGGTATGTGATAAAATTCCTTCGTTAATTTCATGGACTAACAGTTGTTGTGCTGACAGAAAGACCCATTCCTGCTTCTATTTCGCGTCGCTATGGATGTCCTTTCTGCTCAGGCTTCATTTGTGCCTTGAGTACCAGCGCCCAGCAAAGAGACCTGCACTCCATGGCTCAGTGATCTATCTCTGACCACGCTCGAAGCACTACAAATTCTGAAATTTGTCTACAAGTAAGACCGCCTCGATTTTACAGCGGACCTGGTGGTTAACGAGCAGGATTACACGATATGTGGATCTGTGACTCTAAGAGCAGTTGACAAACTACCAATGACTGGGCTGCTGGGAATCTTCGAGAGCTCGATCAGTTACTCATTGCAAGGAATATTAATTGTAATTAGTTTGTTGTGGATTTCCTCTGTTCATTGTGTAGCTACTTGCAAATAATTGTCGTTGGTGGTACATACATCAGAGAACTCTGGCTGGATCCGAACTCATTACAAGTCACGATTTGTTTCTAGTAAGTACAACTCGTAAGTGCCGAGCTGTGTCGAATTCCCACAAGAAAGTTTCCACTTTGATTCGACTCGACTCGCCTCGCGGCAACACTAACTAAGCTCATTTTCAGGGCGATTCGCAATTGCAAGTTTGAACCGTAGCACTTGAGCTACATGCCGAAATGTCTTGACCTCTCTAGACTACCCAAAGCTCCAGGTCTTCGTTCGATCAACGTGCGTCCTCTCTTTTCCACGTCACATTCTCTTATTAATCTTCCTTAAAGCGTCGCAATGTAACACCAGGCTCCCCTCTTCCATTACTTTTCCCTGGTACTGCATCGTACAATCCCGCCTGCGCCATTGACCCAACGCACCCCGCCACCAGGTGGAAAGCCCACGCGTTTCCCCAATTCTCTTGTCCTGCATTCATGCTACGCGCTGTACCCAAGGGTGCGCTTCTGCGCCCTGATTTTGAACTGTCCCGAGTGGAGCGTTCTGCCATGGTGCCGCGGGGGGAACGGAAGGACGGTTCCAAGAGACTAGATATGAGCATATACTTCATGATTTCGAAAAAGAAAACGAACAAAAGGGCAGTGGTGCGCAACAGGATCGCGATGCGCATCAGGACTGCTTTTGAGCTCATTGTTACCCGAGGCGCTGATGCTGAGCTAAAAGACAACGTCGAAGGGAGACAAGTGGGCAAGGAGTGTGCGCCTGAAGAATCCTCGAACATTGTTAGGAAACCCAAGAAAAAAGTAAATCCTACGGGTCGCGAGTTAAAACTTGCTAGTTTGGCATCGTCGATTACCCCGTCTAATTTGAGACTGGTATCGAATCCTGTACCCACCAAGCACCTCATTCTCCAAGGTATGTCTTGAGAATAATGTTCCTTTGGTTCATCTCTTCTCACATGGATAAAGACTGGACATATGTTATGTCGCCTTCTCTCCTGAGCTACCGCATGCCCCTCCCCGATCTTATCCAGCATCTCCGTACTGGCCTCGAGAGCATTCGAGCGCAGTCGATGAAGCTCGATATACGATGGGCATTAGACATGAAACCAACGATCCAATTACCTTTTACTCACATCACAAGCGAAAAACTTGAGATGGACTGGCGGCACATGACAACTGACGTAGACGATATTCCCGTGTTATTTGACCTCGATAAGCCAGAACCTGGCCTCATCGAGGCGGGAAAGTCCATAAATTCTCAGAAACGGCCTATCAAGCTATTTTTCCCGACATCTCCGTCGTCTGGAGAGTCGTCTTCTCCCTTAGTTGGAGATGACCAGCCTGTCACTTCTCCCAGATCCGTTGATACGCCCATTCGGCAGGCATTGACAGCAAATAGGCCAAATCGTCGGTCCTCCGGCTCCGTTCCTGATTCTTCAAAAACTACACTACCTGCTCCGTCCACATTTAGAATGGAAGCAATGGAACGTCTTGCAGCTATGAAGAACCGGCCTCTGGCTATACCAGGTCGTAAAGTAGAGCGAAGACTTCCTTAGAATGGAGTAACGCAGAAATTTCGGATATCGACAAGATGGATCACCCAGACTGATACTGCCGCATGTACACCATATGAAACGCAGTCAGCTTACTACGAATAACACAACAGTGCAGAACAGATTCGAGTGACCCTTTCCTTTCCACAAAAAAACATCCCCTGCCCCAGGGTGTTACCCGACATACACACATCATCGTCCACACCTCACAATTCGTACTATAAGATCCCCTTCGCAGGTTTTACACCATCAACAACATATTAAATGCCTCTAGTGCGTCACGTCAAAGTCGAACACCGGCACAACCTGCAATCCACACGACCACTCGTTCTGACACCGAGCCCTTGATTGCTATTATCCCCTCTGACTTAATCCCTACTATAATACGGTCTTTCGCTTTTCAGAACAATGGCTGTTTGACGAAGAACGTTTTGTAGAGCCCGAAATTACTAGATCTGTGGGTTTGCGCGTTACTTCACTACATAGATGCACACCTCCGAGTTTGTTCAGACTTTCTGGACTGGTCGCCACTGGAAATTTGACGACTGGCTAGATGAGTTTGATATGGACAGTGCATTGGGTATATTCGAATACTGTATTTTTGCATTCCGGGACCCCATCAACTTCCAAATAAACAAAACTGCTGGAAAGATGTGTAACTCGTACATCGTTTGTTTCACAACATACACTCGTTCTCATCGCATTCATTGGTTTTTAGGTTCTTCAATCGCTTCAGGGAAACGAGCGACCCTGGCTGTCCCGAGCTAAGGAATATGACAGGGTAAACTTCGAATACTGCAGTGTGGGTATTGGCACAGGAATAGCAACTAAAAGTTAATCTGTCCCAGCCAGGAGAATTCAGACATTTTTATGAGAAATATGACGGGAGCATGAACCAGTTGGCGGCAACTTCTGCGACAGTACTATTCGTATGCGCGTGGCACTCATCTAGAGCCTTGCTTCCTCTGCGACCTACTCGACGAACACTGCTACAGTCCGAACATAACAGTAGTAGTCCAAGTAACCCCTATCGTTGCATATTGTTGCCCCCAATAACGTAAGCGATGTCAGTGACCCGGGAGCAGTTCAAGTTTCACTAACTTGGTCTTGTTGTTCTTCATCGCCCTCCTCCGCGTCTTCTAATGTTTCATTGACTGTGAACGCTGACCTTGATACTCGTACTAGGGAATGAAATTTAATAGCATTCTTAATGCCTTTGACGACGTCTCGGAGCGGAACTCTCTCCAGAAGGGTCTATGGGTCCCTACTTCCCCATTCATGAGGCCTTCAGGCCTGAACACCGAGCCACTCATTCCCACATCGAGAAGGCAACCGTGAATTACCTTACAAGGAAAAAAATTGAAAAGTGTTGCGACGCAATCGAACCCTCTTCCAACTTTTTTACCTTCCCCGCTAACCGAGTGGCTCGTCCCTTATGCTCAGACCATCGCGCACGATTGCTTCGCTTTTTTTGCCTTAAAAGGCAGAAATGCACGCCGCAGAAAAGCAATCGTACTCGATGTCCATAGCACGCTTGGTGCTTTAAAAGAAGCGCGCAAGATGGGTAGATTTGCCACAACTCACTCGCTATTCATTCACTTCAAAGATTTAATTCCACTCCATAGATCACTCATAACCCCTTCTATCCTATCAAACACTATCACAAGATGCCTGCTGCAGGACGTAACATGGTACGCTTCCAGCCTGCCTCACATCTCACGCCTTGTACTTATGACACTTTACCAATAGACACCTGTTGACTGCCCTGTCTGCCAGAAGACTATAAGCCGCAAGGCAGATCTTCCTAGACACATGCGCACGCACGATGAACACAAGGAGGCTCTGTACGTGCTCGTACCTTTTTACTATCCCAGATGGTTCCTGACTTGTTTGCTATCTTGATCAGTATGCACGCATGTCCATTCCCTAACTGCGATTACAAGACCCTTCAGAAGTCCAATCTGCAGACGCACATGAGGACACACACTCGTGAACGCTCGAAGACGTGCCCTCACTCTGGGTGCGCTTTTGCCACCACCGATCCAGGTAGCTTGACGCGTCATCGCAAGCAACTTCACGGTTACGAACCCAAAGCGCGTCGTAACTCCGGTGGCAAAGCTGCCCGACGGTCCGCCGCGGCACCTTACCCCTCTACTCTGTTTATGAAGCCAGAGATAGAAATTCCTGCATCGCTGGATCTCAATGACCTAACAATTTCCGAGCCCGCAGGCCTCGTTCCCTGCGATGCACTCTCACCTGCTGAGTCCAGCAACTCCGGTATCCCCCAATTCTCGGGCGAGCTCGATGAACTTCCCTGGGAGCGACTCTTCCCCGATCTCCCTGCCGAGAGCTTTGCCTCCGTCTACGAACAACCCTCTCAGCTTCCCATCCCCACTTCCAACTACCTTCGACCCCCAACTGTCCCCGTCGATCTCTCCACTCTCCACATGCCGCAGTTCGACCTGGAGCTATTCTCTGATGTTAGCTATCCCGTTCCCGATGTCGACTTTCAGTTCCAGCCCGTCTCTGGAAACGACTTAAACAACTCCCTACCAGCTGAGCTGGACGAGTTCTTACTGAAATATGGCTCAGGCTACTTTGAAGGCCGCTGTGGGTACCAAGACAATGCGACATATTCGATGGCCCAGCCTTCGTTTACGAACGAATACAACCTCTACTGAAATCTTCACTATGATCTTTAATCACGTTCTCACGACATTCATGAATTATCATCAGCATATCAGCATCATAGTTTCATCTGGGACTCGGAATTATCATTATTGCTCATCTATACCACACCACTAGTACTTACATTTTCTATACATATCTTCATATCTGCACTTCTAGCATTGTTTATATTGTTAAACGAATCTCATGGCTATGGATTGATCACTTCGTTCCCCGGCTGGCGAGACGTGCGCGCGCAGTCAGTTCGGCTCGATATTGCAGATTTAATATAATCGAAACTCCGACACAGTTCTACTGAAGATTACTGAGCACAGCGACATGAGTAGTTCGTCAGAATATTACGAGCATGCAAACTCTTCAGTGTATTCGTCGTACGGTTGCAGGCTCAGCTGGTCCATCGCGTATTGGAATCATTTCCAGGAGCATTACTGGGGCAACACCTCCTTCCACGCCATGGTTTATTGATACTGAAGGTCCAGTCCAATCAATAACCAGGCATACTCCTCCTCACCTTGCTCCAAAAACCCATGAGCTTCCCGAAAACCTCTCCGTCGGGATAAGGCAACTATTTTTGCACCTCAGTAAATCCCCTTTATTAGAGCCGTCGACTTTGAGTGTCGAACGACCTGTCGCTGCTCTTCCTGGTCCTCCATTACCTCAAACATTACCCAAGGGCCGCCGGAAACGCGGGCGCACATACTCTGGTGAAGGTCTTGTTGAAGAACCTGGAAGCATATGGGAGTGGGTAGTCACTGCTCAAGTTTGTACCTTACTGGCGTCCTCTCTGTCTTTTTTGCTAACCGCTGTTTCGCAAGGTGAAAGAAGGCACCGAAAACCGGGGGTCGATAGAAGCTGTCGTACGTCAAGTGCGAAAGACTGTGTGTCTGCTCAGCCCTTTTTAACCTCGCAGTAACTGAAAATTGTTGTCCAGCTGTTATCTATGGACCCACCGCTGCCCCTTCCACCCAATTCTAAGCGGAGAATGCTCAATGGGTGGGCTATGATTGATGCAGGAAAATTTGCAGTCCATATATTGAGCCGTGATGCGCAGCGGAAATATTTTGAACGATCAGCTGCTGAGTGGTAATCTAGCGATACGCTAACCATTGTCCAATCTACCCTTCTAATGTTACAGAATTTCAATACATGTCGCATCGACTTAGTTGATTGACCGCTTTTCCACTGCATCACTAGGCCCTTCCTCTCAATCTAGTGTTCCCTGCCCTTCCTACATTTTTTCAGCGTATACATAGGTACCATGACCAAACAGAGAATAAATAAAAACAAATTCTCTCACTCCCAGCACACTACTCTCAATCATATCGTGCACCTCCTGCGCTACACACTACTGCTGGTTGACACATGGACGCGCTCCTGAAAAGCAATTGAAGTCATAGCGGTTGCTGTATCAGAGCTGGCCACGAGCTTAGCATGATATTCTCGAACGCCAAGGACCAGGCGTGGTCCCAGCACAACCATCTGCACGACCCGGAAAATCTGAGCGAGACCAAGATAAATCTGAGTGTCCGGGGAAAACAGATCCTATAGAAATGATGAATCATGGTCGCATGTAAAGGTCCGTGATAGATTAGCATACCTCTGAGAGTGTTGGAAAGAATAAACCAATATGGTAGCAAGAGACCACAAAAAAGCTAGCACATGCAAAGTTTCAGCGGAACAAAAGAACTACATTTACGTTATGAGCTCACCTTGCAAAGTAGCTAACGTGGGTTTGCACTAATACCGCGAAACAGTCCCTAATCATACCTCTTGTTGAGTGTCGTCGTAGTTCACGGAAGTGCCTCACAGCAATCCAGACTGCGAGACACAGTGCAAGGACCTCCCATACAGTCCCAAGTATCCAGGTCATGAACCCCAGAAATACGGAATCTCCCGCGTAGCCAACCATGCACTGATAGGTGCCAGAGAAAACGGATTCCTCTGGTATTTGTCAATAGGCCTGGTGCGCTTAAACATTTCATACATAATTAAGGCTTACCCCCTGATACTTGCATCGTCATCAATGCAAACATCACTGCGTTGGTGATTGTGATGGCCAGAAAGATAACAACTAGAAATATCAGCACCTTTCTGGATTGCTGATACATGGCATGTAATCGAGCGATCATGATGGCTTACATGATGCTTCAATTAAGTCGATATCACAGAGGTGTATAGCTCACCACTCAGTATTACCTCTACAACGTCACCCATCCAATTAAATGCGTTGTACACCATGACGCCTGACAAACCCAGCAACATTAGCTATCGGCTTCGGAGGATCGCAGGCTTGAAACAAACTGACAACTGTAGGAGTCGTTATATTGAATCAACGAGTTGGTCGAGAATCTCACTCACCCCTGCATGGTAATTCAGTGTTTGGACGGGAATGGGAAGTATCAGTGTGGAATGCTCACTGTATCTGTCATTGGAATTGTTGGAACATTCCCTGTATGCCGCCCATCACCAAAAAGAAACAGAGTCTATGCGAGAAGACACACCCCATATGGCCATCCTGATCGTGAGAGATGAGTAATGAGCGCAACATCAATGACTTCAACCTACAAACGTACACAGCATATCCTATTCCAGCATAGCGCACCTACACACTTCGAAGTCAGCAAAAATTTGAACTTGTTCAGCTTAAATATTGAAAGACAAGGTACATACACTGAGATAGAGAAAGGTCATCAAGGACCAGCGTTGCCTCTACCGTGAACAAGTTGTATTTTCAAGTCGTTCTTTTGAGTGGGTGTCCGCTCACCCAGATCAATTCGACCTACAACACAATTCTAAGCAAGTTGGCTGCACCAGTAATGGATCGACCTACATACCTCTTCTCCGAATGTAAGTCCTAGAAATATCATAATGTCAGTGGTCTTTTCGTACTTCATCCTGCTCACCCCAATCGTATATTACCCCGACAAAGGCTGCAACTGCGGAACCACAGCCAAGGTTAAGCGAGTCATCGAGGTCGTCATGCAGCTAACTCTTCACGAACCTAGAAAATAGCTGCCAATAAGATTCGCATTGATAAGTGGCCACCAACTGGGATCATTCGAGACTAGCACCATACTATTAGAGAATGAGAGTGAGTAAGTAGAGGAACTTAGTGGACGTATAACGATTGCATTCGTGTATATATACTACTATCCAGCGTTTGCATCGCCAAAGTGAGATGTGATCGAAATAAAGTGTTTCAGACCCTAGCCGCATCTAAAAGATTCAACCTGCCCGAAGCGAGTTCAAAAGTTTGTTCTGAACAACTTACGTTTGGTATAGCTCAGGGCACACGTTCGTAACTGCCGTTAACGGTTTGGCTTATCCAAGTAGAACACACCATCTTTGGACACTTACAGCTCTTTGGATAAAGGATGCACCTGTAACTCCCACGTAACCCTTGTAATTAGAGGTGGATGTTGGTTGCCTGGGCCTCTAAGTACAGCGATGGATAATCGTTGGGTATTTAGCGTGGGTACTTAACAGTAGTCGGTACTAATACGAGCACAGGAGACCGTAAGACTCGTAGACTGGCTGGAAACCAGAAGTCAACCATGGTATGCATGCAATAGTGGAAGGCTGTCACAATGGACAGTCAACACTAAGGACGGTCAGACAACGGAAAATGTGGATGAGCGTATAAATTCAGCGGTACGGTAAGAGGTAAGTAAGGTGTGCGTCATGAGCGGTGTGATCTATAAAGTAAGGTGCGACGGTGTGGGAGAGTGGTCATGCTCGCGTGGAACCTCGCGTGGTGCCCACATGGTTTCGCTTATTTCGCTTAACCTCAATTTGGAAATCTCGCGTGGATTTGTCACGTGTTTTCGAGCGCCGATTCAATGTCCTCAACGGACAAACGCAGTGCAACGATTTGCGCGCGCGTGACCTGTAGTCACATTCCTACAGCGCGCCAGCGCTCATTTGACGTGACCAGACTCGACGGGCCGAACCTCACGCCTCTCAACAATTGTCCTGTGCCCTTACTACCATCCATGGCCTCTGACCATCTCCAGCATGCAACCACCACCTCTCCCTGCCTCATGGAGGTCCCAGCACCTGACAAAGGCCTCCCTGAGCCAGATACTGGCACTGCCGCATTTTTAGCCATGTCACATGACATGCAGCTGCCTTTGGTCACCAAGTAAGTTTTCCTTCTATATCTCTGTCTGGCTGGGGATTTATAGCTGCCACAAGTCAACAGGCCTCTTTTCATCACTTGCCCCCTGTGGACTGGAATGCACGCCTTCTGCAAGGTTATCAGGCAAGTCATGCTGCACGTCTACAGCAACGCAGTGGCCTCTTGCCCCATGCTCTGGCAGTAACCTCGCCTTCTGTGCCCTTTGGTCCCTCCCACTCTTTATCTCCTACTGTCGACTGGACAGCAGATCTTCATCGTCGCTGTTCTCAA
Organism: Suillus cothurnatus; assembly: GCA_016758765.1. Taxonomy (NCBI): domain Eukaryota; kingdom Fungi; phylum Basidiomycota; class Agaricomycetes; order Boletales; family Suillaceae; genus Suillus; species Suillus cothurnatus. The sequence goes on along the minus strand of JABBWL010000004.1, from coordinate 368,495 downwards.
AGTTTCTCTTCCCGTCTCCAACATCGTCGACAATCGCATGACCCATATATCAAGAGGGCATCTATCCAAGAGCGCTTCCATGAATTGAGTCAGCGTTCTGAGGACTTGAAGCAGCAAGACGCACACCTGAAGAAGGATCTACAGTACCTGGTGGAGGAGTGTCAACACAATGGGAGGCTTGCTGATAAGAGGTTAGACAAGGTAGATGCTTTTATTGATAGCCACTTGCAGGAGAAGAAGGAACTCCAAGAGCGTCTCAAGGTTGTGCATGCTTGGAGGAAACATATTAGAGGGTTGAGGAGGAAGAGTTCAGGCAGAGAACAGTATGATGAATATTCACAGAAACTCAAGGATGGCCCACCACCTGGCTGGGAGCCCTGAGTTTATATTTTTATCTAGACTAGAGTGTTAAATACTACATCTGAATAGACTATGTTTGGCAGCAACTTAGACAGTAAAATGGGAGACGGGAGACGGGAGACGGGAGACGGGAGACGGGAGACGGGAGGAGACGGGAGACGGGAGGAGACGGGAGATGGGAGGAGACGGGAGACGGGAGGAGACGGGAGACGGGAGGAGACGGGAGACGGGAGGAGACGGGAGACGGGAGGAGACGGGAGACGGGAGGAGACGGGAGACGGGAGGAGACGGGAAAGACAGGGGAAAGAAGGGGATGGGGTCATGCAAATAGTCAAATAGTAAAACTAAATTGATTTTTATTGTCTACTTTTTGAGGTGTGATAGATTATACATGCTAGCAAAAAACTAGCTCAGCAATATATCAAGATAATACTGAGGTCCCTGGATGATATGAGAGGACTTATGTAGCTAAGGTTGTGCAGAGATGTCATATGGTATTTGTTGTTGATCAGCCAACAGATTGTGCTTTTAAATGTGTGAAGTTCCTGCTCAAAAATGTATTATTATGATTACTTATTTATTTCAAAATCTACTATGGTTATTACTAAGTCAAGGTGCTGCAGGCACCTCCCAAAGGAGTGCTTTGCGCTCCTTTGCCTTACTGTGCTGAAGGCACAGTGACTATGATTATTAGGATGAAGCCCAGGCCAGGAAGCCAAAAAGGAGCGCGAAGCGCTCCTTTTGCTTCCTGTGCCGAAGGCACAACGGGTGTTGGACTAGTGAAGTGAATGAAGATGGGATGAACCGATGGATGTGCTATGGAAAGCTTGTTGGATGCACGGTTGTGGAATGTAGTTGAAGGACGAGCAGGCGCTCGCTGTCCAGTGCTTGCAGGAGGACACGAGGCTGCTGTGCGGCTTGGGGGAATTACGTACTAGAGTTGAATAAATTCCAGGACCCTATAGGAGACAGCTTGTACTACATCTACATATTGTAAAAACGGAGCGTTTTATCTTGCTGAACCAATTCGCGTCGACGCCATCCCACTTCGATGAGGCTCCACTTTGGCTCAGGCGTGTGCTCCACTTGGGCGCTTGATCGGTCGAAGTGCACAATCTTTGAGATCATTGCTAATCGAAATCCTTCAGTTAACCATGTCGTTTGCATGACAGGGCAAGTTAAGTAAATAGCTGGTGTGTCTAAGCACTATGTATTTCCTTTTTCGTCGTCGCGGATGCACGCCACACACGGCTACCGCGTCGTACTACGTCATGCAACTCAGCTTTAGTTGCTTTCTCATCTCGGTAGTACAGCGCCATTTCTACACCGTGACAGTTTTATTTCTTATCATGCCGCCGGTGGCACTCCTGAAAGTCTGTCTAGCTATTCATCGAAATGTGAGTATCCCTCGCCCCAGTATTACCGAGACGCTGTCACAGGTTGATGCTTATATGCTCAGCTGCGGACCCACTGCGCAATTTCGTAGCTCTATGTTGGATCCCTGAATATTGAATATTGCATACCCCGGTGCTCCTTCCTCGAGCACTCTGCCTTGAACCTGTATCCTTCACACTGTGTATATATTGTTCTAACCTCTTCTTATGTTGATTTCGAAAATTGCACTCTGCCGCGGCTGACACACTCGTGCGTGCCGCTTTCATAACATACTGCATACCAAAGTCCTCGTAAGTTGATGTTGGTACTGACGGAAGGATGACGTGGTGAGGCTACATAATTCCAAGTAGCTGCCACGTTCTACCAGCCACCACCGTGCCAGCTGTCGGATGGTGATCTGGTTAAACTCCAGGCTTGGCGCATAGGTGAATATAAACTGAACATGGCAGATCTCGAATCTTCAAAAACAACTGCCCCACTTACAGTAAGTAATCACTCGAAGACTCGCAAGGCCAACTTGAACATCGTGTTCATTTCATATTTAGCTCCTCCTGGACGTGCCACTATCAATACCTTCGCGTATATCACACAACCAAATTTGGAGGATGGGTGGTTTGCTAGCTCTGACGGACATCACTGACGCATATACTAGATACCATGAAGATTCAGTTCGCCTACCTCGCCATCCTTTCCACTGCCGCTGGGGCGAAGGCACAGCAGGCCTATGATGATTGTGACTGGGACCTGGCGTGCGTTCCGCCCAACTACGACTGTGGGCCAGGTTATGCACCCTACCCGATAACTCCAATAGACTGCTACCTTTACTGCATCACCTCCTACTTGGAGTAGCTATCGGGTTTGCACAGATGATGTGTTTTATCTACCTATCAAGGCTAGTCTACATATATACTTAACGAAACAAACAGGGAACAACAACTGATGGCTGGCCACGTGTGGTAAGCATATGCTTCCAAACAGCAGGATACTTAAGTATCAGCATCATATTCATCAGAGCAGGTTCAAATATTTTAATCAACCAAACATTGACCAACTACACCGATCCCATAGCTAAGCAATTGGAACATCCAAATCATGTTGGGAGAAAGCATCTTCTGAAAAATATCTTGCCCGCACAGCCCTCCCTCCAAAGTACCTGCCATCCAACTCCCTCACGGTCTTCCATGCACCAGAGGGGCCCGCAAACAATACGAATATGCGGACAGATTCCTCTGGGTCCGCCGGTGGAGGTTGAGTCAAATGTACAATAACTCGCTCGACGGTTCCATTCTTCGAACACTCCTCACCTGAAGGAATTCAGTCAAAGTCTGACAAATGAAATGTCCAAGACTGACCAATTTCATCTCTCAGATCGCCATCATCCACATCTTCCGGTCCAACCATATTGGTTAGTACTACCACACGACTGGATTCCCCAAACCTTGAACGGTCTTCACGACCCTTCGCATCCTCGTTGTCATTGATGATCCGACCCATCTTTGAGCCCATAGCTGATTTGACTTTGCCTTGGCCCTGCGTTTGACTTTGACCCTTCTTGCCTTTGCCTTGGGCAGCAACTTGCTCGACTGTAAGAGCGTTTATAATGCCACTCCCATCGGCACCCAGACCTTGACCTTCCTTGTGACCCCACTTAGCCATCAAACGAGCTGCAAAACCCTGCGGATCAGGACTGATATATGATTGTCAGACATATTCAATGGCAAATGTATTCGAGCATACCGTGTTTGAGAATCTTCTTGCGGTGGTGGGCCAGGTAGATTTAATCCCGGTCCCGACCCACCTGCAGTCGCAGCAAGCGCACTAAGGCGTGCTGCGATACTTGCAGCGGCCTTGACCTTGTCTTCGAGCGCAACTGGTATTTGAGATGGGGGAGGTGGCGGCGGCGGAATATTCGTCGGGGGTGCAAAGGGATTGTATGCCAGCGGAGGGGGAGAACGCGTTGGAGGCACGGGGATCACCGGTTGCGGCGGCTGTGTTACGGGAGCAGGTGGTCGGCTTGATAGCTCAAAAGGCGAAGCTGTAGGACGGAGCTTCGATGACATTGCTAGCCGACGTAGATACGCCTCTTCTCCTGTTTCGTCACGGTTCTGGGAAATAGACGGCGAAATATTCGATGACAGTCCAGGGATGCATTCCTCATCATCGGCGCCGCCTGGTGACGGTTGACGGAGAGGGGAAGCAGATGCAGAGAACGCGGGCGGGCGGTTGCCTCCCGAGGCCATGGCAAGACGGCGCTGATAGGCCTCCTCGCCCGATAAGTTATGATCGACAGGCACAGGAGTCGGTGACGGTACTCGAACAGCAGTACCTGCAGACATTGCAAGTCGCCGCTGAAAGGCCTCTTCCCCTGACATATTGCGATCGACATGAACTGCGGGAGTATCGGAGGCACCAAGCCCACGGGGACGCTCGTCATCCGCACGAGACCACTTATCGAAAGACCCGTTGTCAAATCTCCCTGAAACCCAAAGTTTAACCTTGCCATATATCCAGAGTTAGTTTGCGCACCACTCTTTTTTGGGCGTTCATCTTCACTACCGCTGCCTGTGTGATCACTCCCTCTATCGAGAGCCTCGCGAGCACGCTTCCTTTCAGCCGCACGTTCAGATGCCCGCTCAACGCGGTCACGTTGCTTCCATATTTTATATTCGTTGTAGTCATTTGGTTTGAGAGTGTCGTAAGGCTCCAACGGATCCCATATCGCCACAACCGGGGCATTCTTATTCTGCATACCAAGAATCAACGAAGACATCAAATTGGGTAAAGAAATACATACCTTTCTCCCCTTCCTTCCGCCGCCCCCACCGCCTACCTTGCGCTTGTGCTGAGCCTTGAAGCCATTGATATCTTCGTCAAGTATCATGGATGGAGGTTTGACTTTCTTGCCCCAGCCTTCCTTTTTGCGCCATGTGGAGTCCTTCTGCGCGGTGTTGTCCTTGACTTCTTCTTGTTGATCCGTAGTTACCAGTTCCGGCGGAGCGAAGACAACGGCTGTTGCGGAGAGACCCGAGGCTGGCGTGGCAGCGGAGATTGTAGCTGTTGCAGGAGTGGGTAGGGCCTTGGCACCCATGGGAAGGCGAGTGAAAGAGAGCTTGGGTTTTGCTGGTGCACGACGGACGGGGGCGAACGCAAGCGCAGCAGACCACCCTGTGCGAGTTCGGAGGAGTAGCATGATGATTGCAACGGTCAATATTTTGCTTCTAGACTCGATGTGCAGAGGAGGAGGAGATACCGGCTGAAAGCTTTCCTACAGACCCAGACTCTGTTCCTCCAATACTTCCATCCTCTGCCTTGGTTCCATCATTGCTTGTATTACTTGGTGCTGGTGCTGAAGTAGCCTCTGGAGCTGCGGGAGTTTCGACTTTATCTACTTTGATTGCAGGTGCTGGTGTTGCAGGCGAAGCAGATGTAGATGATGAAGAAAGGCTGAAGGTTGCGCCAGTAGAGAATTGGATGCCACCGTACAGGCCACCTGCTCTGCTGGACATGGTGGTCAGACAACAACCATGGGAACATCATGAGAACTTGATATATAGATATTTTTGCTATTTTTGTCAAAATACATGAATTTATTTTTTTGTGCATACATCGGACAGCAATTTTGATTGACCCGTTAAGGTGTAGCCTATCTAGTATCATCAGACAATCCCACTTAGTATGTCCGCTTGAATGGTGGGACTGCCTTGCATTCATTTTCATCGAGAGTCTCGCCAATGACACCGCGGTACTTGAGAGTGACATTGGGCGAGTTGATATCAGGCTGTACTGTAAGGGTGTGCTTCATCCAGTGGTCATCGTCACGCTACAAATAGTTTAGATGAATCCATAAGGTGCAATACAAACACCAACCTCAGGGTAGTCCTCGCGAGCATGAGCACCTCGGGACTCCTTGCGAGCAGCAGCGGCCGAGATAGTTTGAACTGCACACTGTAGGAGGTTGCGTAGTTCAAGAGTCTCGACGAGATCACTAAGATGTCCGCATAAGTGAGGAATCAGCATCATTTAAACACAAAGTCGTACGAGTTCCAGATCATGCTCCTATCCTTGATGCCAACATCGTCAAACGATTTGTATATCTGATGTATTTTCTGAACACCTTCGTCGAGAGTTTGTTGTGTGCTGCGAGGATTGTTAGTATCCCTTTTTCGCCCGGATGAAGTTGGTGGAGCGCACCGGAAGACAGCGGCATCGGTTTGCATGGCTTTTTGCATCTCCAACCTTATATCGGCAGTAGGTTTGGGGCCATCTGCATTTCTGATCCGGTCCAAGAACTCCACGCTCTCAAGGCCGGACTCCTCAGGGATAGCCTTGTGAGCCTTTCCGGGAGTCAAGGTCTCCGCGATATGATGGGCACACGCGCGACCAAAGACAACGAGATCCAGGAGGGAGTTTGCACCAAGACGGTTCGCGCCGTGAACGGACACGCACGCAGCCTCACCAGCTGCATACAGGCCAGGGACAATCTTGTCCTTGCCATTCTGACCACAGCCTATGAGCAGAGTGCGACGAGTGGAACTAGCGCAAGCTTACCTCGTCAACAGTCAGTACCTCACCAGTGTACCTGGTGGGAATACCACCCACTATCGGAAGGTGAGCTACAGTCTAGAAGACAGTAGGTAGAGATACTGACTGTTGTAATGGACAGTAGGAAGCACTGGGATAGGCTCCTTAGTGACATCGACTCCAGAGAAAATAGCAGCAGTCTCGGAGATACCAGGCAACCTCTCGTGGAGAACTTCAGGGGGCAAATGGCTGAGCTGAAGGTATAAGTGGTCCTTATCAGGCCCAACACCACGGCCTTCACGGATCTCGATTGTCATTGAACGAGATACGACATCGCGGGAAGCAAGATCCTTGGCCGTGGGTGCGTAACGCTCCATGAAACGCTCACCCTGAGAGTTCAGAAGGTAGCCTCCCTCACCACGAGAACCTAACGCACAGTCAGTCACAATACAGATACCTTACAAAAAGATAGTCACCCTCAGTGATAAGGCAGCCGGCGCCATAGATACCGGTTGGGTGGAACTGAACAAATTCCAGATCCTGCAGAGGAAGGCCAGCACGAGCAACCATTGCATTACCATCACCCGAACACGTGTGCGCACTCGTGCAGCTGAAATAGGCACGACCGTAACCACCGGTTGCGAGGACCGTCTTATGGGCCCTGAAACGGTGCAGTGTACCGTCCTCCATATTGAGCGCAATGACTCCAACACACTCGCCATCCTGCATAATCAGGTCCAGAGCAAAGTATTCGATGAAGAAATTCGTGTTGTGTCGTAGCGACTGGCCGTAAAGGGTATGGAGGAGAGCGTGACCAGTACGATCGGCAGCCGCAGCACACCGATATGCTTGGCCGCCTTTGCCATATTTCAAAGACTGACCACCAAAGGCACGTTGGTAAATCTTTCCATCCTTGGTACGGGAGAATGGAACACCATAATGTTCAAGCTAGAAAAAGTAATAAGCCAAAGAAACAAGTATGCAAGATCTAAGCCAACCTCGTAGACAGATCTGGGAGCTTCACGACACATATAATGAATTGCATCCTGGTCACCAAGCCAATCGGAGCCTTTAACCTGTGGAAATTCAACTTAACTAAACGACCCGGGGATGTAACATGGCAAAGGACACGAACCGTATCGTACATGTGCCATCGCCAGTCGTCTTCTGTCATGTTCTACAGGTAGCTCATCAGTGAAAAGAGAAAAAAACTCCCCAAGGTAACTTACACCGAGAGCAGCATTAATTCCGCCCTTGAAAATGTGATGAGTGCGTCAGATACTGCTGAACATGACGCAACATACCTGTGCTGCAACAGTGTGACTTCGGGTTGGGAATAATTTGGTTATACAAGCCGTGTTAAAGCCAGCTTCTGCAAGACCGAAAGCAGCGCGAAGGCCTGCACCACCAGCACCGCTAAATGGTCGCATACTCAGCTTTGATAATTCTTTATTGGTCCGGAGCGCTACTCACACAACAATAGCATCGTACTCGTGCTCGATGAGAGGGTATTTGCCTGAAGACCAGGACTTCAGAACTGTCAGAATAGCAGAAAAAACGACATGGGAGCTGGGAGATATACCTTGACCTCCTCTGCCTTGACTGGATTAGACGCGACGACTCTCCTGACGGGGAGGGAAGTGGAAAAAGCGCGCTGAGGACGAAGAAGAGCCCGAGAGGGCACCGCCTTAGACACCGACTTTCTGAACATAGCTGCTGTCGTCGTCGACGGCGAAGAAGAAAAATAAACGAGAGACTCCGATGAGCTACGGGAAAGTTGTTGACACCCGGAGGCCTTGCAATGGGAAATCACGCGCCGAGTGGCCTTCCCACCGTTGGTCGTCCAATCAAATTCCGTACAACCCCCGCAATGACCTTCCACTAGTACATGCCATAATCTAAATATATTAATCCATGCACAGATATCTATTAGCACGGTCGTCGTATGCCATCTCTTGTAACCACCACAAGCAAAACAATCTACTTGAGAACTCCCAGCGGATCATGCTGCCGCACTTCACTTCGGACCTTCGGACTTTGATCGCTCTTGACGGCCGCGGGCGGGATCCCGGCCGCATCAGGTGTGCGTTGGAAGGGATTATTAGATGAGAGGCGAAGGGGTGTCCGCTGCATCGTAATCGGTTTCACGGGGAACGCCCCAGTCGATGACTGAGAGCGATTATGAGTCGACAATGCCATAGGAATCGCTCTTGAGGCTATCGAAGGAGAATGTAATGGAGCAAATGTCGTTGGCCGAAGAGACACAGGAGTTCCGGACGTGAAATTTCGAACTTCCCGCTGTGATAGTGGTGTTGGGTGGTGCTCGTTTGTAGGGTTTGTCATTGAACGTTGTCTTGGTTGGGAGACGGACGCCTCCCTAGACTCTTGCTTGCTCTGACCTTCTAAACGCTTATTGTATTCTTCTGCCCCCCACAGACGGCGTTCATCAATCTCCTTAACCTCCCCACCTAGAATGTTCCTCACATAAGCTAGTGACTCGAGAGCCTCCTTTTTCTGCACCGAAACTCTCGCAGCATCCTCATCCTTGGCTTCTGATGATTCCTTGGACTGCAAAACGCTCAGTATCCAAGTAATCGATTCTCCAAGGCGTTTATTCTGTGCTCTCAGCTCTGTCGCAGCACGTTCCGTTTCCATGCGACTTTCGTTCTCCGAAACGTGCCTGTCATCTGTTATCTGTTCGTCGAGCAAGGGATATGCTGCATACGGCGCTGATGCTGATGGCGTGCGAACCAGAGACGCGGCCAATTCAGGGAGGTTGCGCTAAGATGCCACAATCAGGAGAAGGATACGTTCCATATTGTCTATGCTTACCCTTAGTTCGGATACCGCATTCATTACAGTCTTGTTGATACCAAGGCTCTCCCCGCGATCCATGAGCCCCCGAGCAATCAGTTCTGGCAACCCCAGTTGGAACGAGGGCGATTGACGCATATGCTCTCCTTGTCCAGAGGAAGATCCATGGAAATCTGATGAGGAGATCGGAGGACGTGCCCTCCGCCTCATTTGGACGGGTGGATCCGGTACTTCCAAGGGAATATTGAGAAGGTTTCGATTTTCAGTCATCACAATCGCACCCGCAGAGGGTGTACTAGACATTTGCAGCGACAATGCTTGACGAAGTAATAGGATTGCGTGATGTGGGGCTCCATCTTCTGCCTGAGAAGGAGGGTACCGCAATAGGTATGTTAGTTGCATGCTATAGTCCGATGGAATTACTACAGACCATCATTATTTGAATATAACTCGAGAGGATATCGAGAACTCACGTTTGGTTCGTATCCGTATAAGCATAGCCACGCATATCCACTGAGCGAGCTCAGAAATTGGGGTTGGGCTCGCGAACATCCCGTCCCATAGAATCATCGCGTCGTCCATGGAAAGTTCACGCGTGAACAACAGGCGAAGCCATCGTCTGACAATGTGATCGATCACATTAGTCTGAGAGGACACAGAAAACATAAAACCACACACAAGCCATAGATTTGCGGCTCGATACCCGAATTCTGCAACACCCCGTGAAGAATGGGATCGACGGATTTCAGAAGATTGTTTTGAATATGGTTGCAGGCCACGGTAATCGGTGACATGTATGGCTTAAAATTGACTTGACCACGGGTAGAGGACGTTTCTACAGATGACGATTCGCGCCACTCGTACCACTTGGAGATATCATTCATGATGGCACAAAAAAGTGCCCATGAATCAGCTGCAATCCATGTCCGCGAGCAAATCTCCCGAAAGACAGATTCATCCGACGGTGATGTAACGTCATCAGCAGTGGAGTCATAATCTATAGCCAAAGATATTTATTCTTCAGCTTTGAAAACAGTCATATGAGCGGACCAAGCAGACGAGACGTAGACTGCGGACGCATGGAAGATATAACAGCGGTTGGATCACATACCTACAGCATAGTACACGGGTGCAAGTAGCTCATGCATGCCTTGCCGGTATTCAATATCGGGATGCATGACAGCGTATAGGAACAGGATATTGGTGAGCTGCTGCTGCACATCATCGTCGCGAAAGTAGCCTATATCAGGGAAACTGCAGGACGAAGATATACCACAAACTGTAAATCTTTGGGAAGGGAACTCACGTCCGTTCAACATCTTGTAGGATAGTCTTTCTGAGATCTACAGCTGCAAACCATTCCCTCCAGGGGTTCTTCAACGCACACGATTAATACGATGATTGAGTACATGCGAAAGCGCTGCATACCTCGTCATGTAAACTGAGAGGGTTGTTTGTCTCCAAATCCGTCGGCGGCTTGGCGTTCCTCCTCAGAATGGTAAGTCCTGGCACGACAAAAGTCTCATCATAAGATCCATCTGGAGCACGCATCTTCTCCAGCAGCAGCTCGGAGTACTGCTTTCGATGAGCACGTAAAGCCTCCAGCGGCGGTACTGGTATATCGTGAGGTGGAGGCTCTAGTGGCACATTCTTCAAGAGGAACAGCTAAAGGGAGTTAATATGAGCACACTGTCTGATTCACTGTGTTCGTCTTGCCTTCCATGCTAGACTTCTCCCTGGTACACCAATACCGCCATCTGAAGACTGGAGAAGGCGGCCTGCTGCGATCGCATCTCTTAGCTTGGAGAGACTCAACCCGTGATGAAAGAGCTCGTCGTAGACATTCCTAAGAACTAATTTTTGTGCTGACTTTTCCTGATGTTTCAATATAACGAACCTTGTCATGTGTTGAGGGGGTCTTGTCCTTGAGCGTGGTTGTGCCATAGCGAACGCTCAGCGTTCCAGATGCAGGAGCTTACTTTACGCACGCCAAAGTAAAGTGATGACATACTGAGAAAGGATACAATATTAATACATGATCTATACTTATCTGACTCAAGAAACGTTCGCACCACAAATGCAGCTGCAGATGAAAGAGAAATTCATTCTAGGAAATGCGATAATGTAACATACAAGTTGTAGTAGGGACATTATTTGTTCATGACACACTCGTACCGTGCAATGCGATGAAGATATGACGTAAAATGCGCAACAAAAACACTAGACAAACAAGAGAACAGGCGGCTGCTTTAGTCGACCTCCTCCACTGAAGGACCGTCCTCGCCAGCTCCTGGGAAACCGCCTGGTGCACCACCAGGGAAACCACCAGGAGCACCACCAGGGAAACCGCCAGGAGCACCACCTGCAGCACCGTACAGCTTCTGCATGATAGGGTTGGCGATGCTCTCCAACTCCTTCTGCTTCCCTTCGTACTCCTCCTTCGATGCTTCCTGTGACGCATCTAGCCATGAGATAGTCTCGTTGACGGAGCTCTCTAGCTTCGACTTGTCAGCGGGGTCGAACTTGTCAGCAAGCTTCTCGTCGGTGATGGAATTGCGGAGGTTGTATGCATATGACTCAAGGCTGTTCTTGGACTGGATGCGAGCAGCGGCAGCCTCATCCTCAGCTGTAAAACAACAAAGTCAATTTATGGATGCAAACAACGTAGAAAAGTAAACATACCCTTGTATTTCTCAGCCTCATTAACCATGCGCTCGATCTCTCTGCAGACAGACGACCTTTGTCGTTAGTGATCGTGATGCGATTTGACTTGCCGGTAGGTTTTGTCAGATGCGGAGACGTTCAGAATACCGTTGGCGTCAATGTCGAAGGTGACCTCAATTTGAGGAACACCACGAGGTGCGGGAGGAATGCCAGATAGCTCGAACTTCCCGAGCAGGTTGTTGTCCTTTGTGCGTGCACGTTCACCTTCATACACCTGAATCAAGACACCAGGCTGGTTGTCTGAGTATGTCGAGAAGGTCTCCGACTTCTTGGTGGGGACGGTGGTGTTACGCTTGATGAGGGCAGTCATGACACCACCGGCAGTCTCAATACCGAGCGATAGAGGAGCGACATCGAGAAGTAGGAGGTCCTGGGTCTTCTCAGAGGTGTCGCCGGAAAGAATAGCAGCCTGAACAGCAGCACCGTATGCAACGGCCTCATCAGGGTTTATGCTCTTGTTGGGCTCCTTGCCGTTGAAGAAATCAGAGACGAGCTTAACAATACGAGGGATACGCGTGGAACCGCCGACAAGAACGATTTCATGGACGTTCGCCTTGTCAATCTTCGAGTCCCGGAGGACCTTCTCGACGGGCTCGAGCGTGCTGCGGAACAGGTCCGCGCACAGCTCCTCGAAACGGGCACGAGTGAGGGAAGTGTAGAAGTCAATACCCTCGAAGAGGGAGTCAATCTCGATGGAAGTCTGGGTCGCCGACGACAGCGTGCGCTTGGCACGCTCGCAAGCAGTCCGTAGACGACGGAGCGCACGGGGGTTAGAGGAGAGATCTATTACGTCATTAGCACTGGAATAGACAAATAAGAAAATTAGTTACCCTTCTTGTGTTTGCGCTTGAATTCCTGCGCAAAGTGGTTGACAAGACGGTTGTCGAAGTCCTCACCACCCAAGTGAGTGTCACCGGCGGTGGCCTTCACCTCGAAAATACCCTCCTCGATGGTCAAGAGGGACACATCGAAGGTTCCTCCTCCGAGATCGAAAATAAGGACGTTGCGCTCACCAACGACTTTCTTGTCGAGACCGTAAGCGATAGCAGCAGCAGTGGGCTCATTGATGATACGAAGAACGTTCATTCCGGAGATGGTACCAGCGTCTTTCGTAGCCTGTCTCTGAGAGTCGTTGAAGTACGCAGGGACAGTAACGACAGCGTCGGAGACGGTGTAGCCCAAGTAGGACTCAGCGGTCTCCTTCATCTTGAGGAGAACCATCGACGAGATTTCTTCAGGAGAAAACTCCTTTTGTTCCCCCTTGTACTCCACTCGAATGTAGGGTTTACCACCCTTGTTGAAAACAGTGAAGGGGAAGTGCTTGATGTCCGATTGGACCTCAGCATCGTCAAATTTACGACCGATGAGACGCTTGGCGTCGAAAACACTACCGAGACGCGTTAGTACCAGAAAGGAAAAAAGACAAACGGTCAAAACTTACGTGTTATGAGGGTTCATAGCGACCTGGTTCTTGGCAGCGTCACCAATCAACCGTTCGTTGTCTGAAAAGGAGACATAGGAGGGGGTAGTACGGTTACCCTGGTCGTTGGCGATGATCTCAACACGATCATTTTGCCAAACACCGACACAACTAGATGATGATGATTTCATGAGCATGATGATCCAAGATAGTCCCTAAACCAAACTTACGAGTAAGTGGTGCCCAAGTCGATACCAATAGCTTTGGCTGGCATTTTAAGAGATTAAGATTCTTGAGAGGATTAAGAATGTGTTTAAAGAAAATCTGTGCTCTGCGAGCTCACCTATACAGGACTGAGGAAAAAGATAACAGTGAGGAAAAACGAGCGCAAGTTGACATCTTTTATATCAAAGATGTTCTTCGTCATTCCAGGACGTTCCTTCAGCATTCTAGAGGGTTCTTTCCTGACGTAGATCGATTACATAACCACAGTATAATCCTTTGGTAATGAGGGTTCACTAGCACTGCCCCACCTGCTATTTTCAGAACCCTTGAGACAAATGACATTGGTATGTTGTTGGTCACGATAATGTCCAAAATACTTCTATAAAGGATATGTATCGTATGGTAGTGGTAAAACGAAAATTCAGAAGCATATAACGAGATGCTGTAAACGCTCCAGGCTTGCTCAAATGACACACTGTGTACGAAGTAAGATGGCTCCGATGTAGGTCGAGAAATATAACACAGGCAGGTAGCGCAGAATTGAATTGAAAATGTCGTCAGTCATGTGGGTCTGATAGTATCTTGTCAATTCACAGTCATGATCATATACGCGGTAGGCAGTTATGCTCCATTTGTATGATGCCCCCCGATTCCAAGAGTATCGTCCAAGCTTCGATGGGCTTGTAGGTCGCGAATGACAGACGGATCCACTGAACACGAGGTATAAGCTTAAACTGCGGTTTGATAATATGAAAAGGCACGTACCAGGAAGAACGCTCTTTCGTCGTACATGAGGACTCTGAGAAGCAGGTGAAAGATCACCTCCGATATGGGGAAACTCACGCTGAAACCACGTGGTAAACAGGTGCACCAAGATTGTAGACGCCACTCACATCTAGCCCAGGGTCAGCCATGGGCACTCGTTCGATACCCGATTCGTCAAGGTCACCCGGAACATCACCATCGAGTGACACTGCATTCAGCTCCATTGATAAGTCCAGAATATCCGAATCATCGCTAGGCGATGGAGGTGGCGGGGGTAAACGTTCGACTTCTTGAAATCCTGGAGGCAACTTCCCGCCAGCATTTTGTATTGCCTTCTCGCGGATCTTCTGCCATTGGTCATATCGCTCAACAGCATGTTGTTGCTGCCTGTCATCTTATGTTCATCTTAAACCAACGTAGAATGTTAGTGAACTTACTCGATCTTCCGTTGCTTATAGTGTTGCATCGTATCGTCAAACAACTCTGGGTTGATCTCCATAAATAACTTCAGTGCATTATACACCATCCCATGAATAGTCCTAACGAGACTTGAGTATTAGTTGATTGTTAGAAACGGCAGACGTACCGGTTCCAGTGACTCTTGGAATTTGTATACAACGCGGGAAAGACGATTGGGAGGAGAACAGCTAGATTATCGCTCATGAGATTGACTACGTATTCGTTGTTCCAGTATAGCAAGGCTCGCTCAGCGACCTGGAAGTGCTGGCTGTTGATGCATCGCGCAAGTTGCTGGAACAGTGGAACCTGTATTTTCTGGAACTCCAAAGGATCGGTGACATCAAGTACTTCCTCGACTTCGTTCAGGAACATGACCTCTTTTGGGGAGTTGACCTTGGGCCAGTATTTCAGTAGTCCGAGCATAACCTCCTCTGCCAGGGCTGGATCCTTCTCCAGAAACTGCACGACACAGTACGCAAGCTGCGGGTGGTAAAGCGAAAGACTCTTGACTTTATGTAGGGGGAGGAGCACCCGGGTTAAGAATGTCTTGTGCTCATCCTTTAGAGGTAGGGCAAAGCCGTTGATGATCGAGCCCAAGATTTCAAGGAGCTCTGCGATGCCATTATGTCTCTCAGATTCGTAAATGAAATGATAAAAGACGTTGTTTATCGACCGACGGATAAAGGCCCGAAGGTTGAGGAATTTACCGTAAATGCGGTGCAGGGTAGTCTTCAGAAAGTCACGTTCCCGAGGGTCTTCAGAGTCAAAGAGCTCGAGGAGATTTAGCACGAAGGGTTGATCAATGTATCGTTTGGCGAGATTGGTGTTGAAATCTGGGCTCTCGACGAAGCGGAGGAAAAATTCGTACACGATCTGAAGATGAGGCCAGGCGAGTTCCAAGACAGGCTCGTCTTCCTCAGGGTCAAAAGCATCACCGGTGGGGTTGACAGGCGGGGGTATCGATCGGAAGAGGTTGACAGCAAACTGATTTGAGAGGTTAGTGGAAGACGGATGTTGGGTGATGAGAAACTAACCATGTTGACAACCTCGGGGTATATGTTTTCAGTGATGACGTTCCTCTGAGTTGTGATATACTCGAGCATTTCATGCAAGGTCTGTGCCTTTATTTGTTTACCTTTAAGCTCTGCACTCGCATCATTGAAGTCAAATAACACGCGGCACTGATTGAGCTTCTTGACGAATAAGATAGAACGCTCGGTGAGGGGAGTATCTAGATAAATTAGTCAATTAATAACGCGACACGGGTATAGACGGAATGCATGATTACCTGAGAAAGGAGGTAATTTTTCAATGTCAACCTTTTCGGTGACAACGAAACGACTGCTGCGCTGCTTGCGTGGAGGCTTTCCGACGATAGGGATTGTATCGCGTGGACCAGAGCGTAGACGATTGAGGGTGTTGGCGCGTGGAGGAGTGGAATTACCATCTAAACCAATTGTGCTGCGCTCTGGAGAACTATATGGACCTGAGCGAGGTGCTAGGTCAGGCGTTGGGTCTGAGCTAACGACGACGATTGGAGGAATGGGGGTTGGGTTCACTGTGGAAGGGTACCTGCGATCTGGTGGAGCAGGAGCAATTGAGGTTGAAGAGACGGAGCGAGCAGAGGAAGATTGTGCTTGTGAAGTGAGAGAGTGATTACTAGAATTGTTAACTGATGCGCCTGGCAGACCAGTTGTAACAGGCTGAGGAAGTGGCTTTCCAGTGTTTGGTGGGGGTGGTGGAGGAACGACTGCTGAAAGAGATATAGATTTTTGATCTTTAGACTTTGACGAGGAAGAATCTTGAGAACTCTTCCTGTTGAGCTGTGCATGAAAAGGTAAGATAGATACCGGGTAGTGATGAATAGATAAACTAACGAAAGATTTCTTGAGCCCCTTCATAATGATAGCAGAACAAAAGTCTGCGATACACTATATCGTTTGCACTTGACCAGGATTAAAGCTAAAGTTGTTGCTGTTGCGTATATTGGAACTGACTGCCACTGACAGGATCGATGAAGGAAACCTCTGTGACTCAACATCACATTTCCGTCACAAGTCACAAGTTTTTAAACATATGCCTATACGACAATAAAACCGTCCACAATCCACAATTACCAAGAGCGAGCGAGTCTTTCATTATATAAAATCCAGCAAACTAGTACCATGTTAAATTCTGAAAAATAAAATAGAGCGAATTAATTACTGAAGGGGCGGTATTCCTTTTCTGGAAGTCACGGGGTAGGAGACATCATAGTAACGACCAACAGCTTTGCTTTGCTCCTTCATTCCTTTTCATCATCATGGCTGGTACGTTTCAATTACTCTTAACTTGATATCGCTGATTTTAAGTGGTTTAGCTATTTACGCCGTATATACCTCTCCTACACATCCGCCTATTCCAAACCATCTTCCTACTCTCATAGTAACTCCTCATGGCAAGCTTCCACATCTCACATTTCAATTGCTCATTAATTAATAAAATAACAGGTCAACCATCTAACATTCTCTACTCTTACCTTCACACAAACTTTGTATGTCATAATTTCTTATATTAAATCCCTTCTAATATCCCCTTATTAGAATTCAGAGAATTACCTTTTGACTCCTTCTCCCCAAGGTGACCTCTGTGTCGCAAAGCTTTTCCCCCCACGCCAGAATCCTGGTAAATCTACTGCATCCGACCCTGGTCATTCAAACCCTCCCGCCTGCTCGCTCCGTTCGATGCGAAGCTTCCCGTAATCTAAAGTGGTCAATTGCAAACACGGGCGTCATATCACCCATCTACAAGCTCTCACTACCATCCCCTGACTCCCCCGATCTACCCCTCTTCCAAATATCCAAACCAAATCCTAATGCTGCTTTCTGGAGCATGTTCTACTTTGCTTATGCCGGTCATAATATACCCCCAAAGCGCATCGAATTTGGAAAGGTACAGAAGAACCCCCCAGGTCCAAATGGTGGCGGAACTAGAATTAGTATCACTGGAAAATCACCTGAGGAAAAAGCAGTCTGGCAGACCTTGGGAGAAGGAAACGAAGACTGTGTCGAATGGGTCGTTCTCTGCGCGGTACTGAACCTTCTCGAGTATGTTATTCATAATTTTATCATTTGTCTATCCCATACTGACGTGAAACAGTGACGAGATCATGAAGGCCGCCGAGAAGAACCCACCTCCACTTGCCGCGCCCGGTCCCATGCCCAACAGTCCCCCTGGACCTGGCGGTCGACCAGCGCCTGTTGCGCTTCACGACCCCGGTCCAACATCCGCACATCCTCCCCAAAGTCAACCACGTCCTGGTCCATCACAGCAGCAGCATCCACCTCGTGGTCCGATTCCTCCTCATACCCAAGGAGGGCCAGGACCCGCCCCGGGCGGTCGTCCTCCACAAGGGTTCCCCCCTCCAAGAGGATTCGCACCTGGACAAGGACCCCCTCCAGGTTCCATGCCCCCTCCAGGCTCTATGCCCCCTGGTCCTGCTCAAGGCGGTTATCCTCAAGGGTTTACTCCTGGACGTCATCCCCAACCTCAGCAGCACCGCATGCCGGGCCCCCCTAATGGCCCTCCATCTGCTATGCTCCCTGGCCGTGCGCCACCACCACAACAGCCATACCCACAACAAATACCCCCTCCTCAACAACAGCAGCCAACGTCAAGACGTTTCTGACACTCTGGTATACCTCGATAGTTCATCCAGAGACAGTATACTTTACCCCTTTTACCCTCTCCTTGTCTTTTTTTTTTTTTTGGTATTTGATACCTTCATAGGTGTCATGAGCTCGCTGACTCTGGACTAGTCTCTCTTTCGTCTTTTGGTGATCGATCTAGTTTGACCTTGATGATAGTTACTCTCCTTTGAATCTTCGCGGTGTACGATACCATGCGTTGCGTTTTTATTGTCTTTCCATATTTTGCGGGATATAAATGTGGTTCCAATAAAAATAATGCCAGATGCCCACACAAAATCAGGGAAACTACCCAGGAGAGATCTCAGCGTGTCTGGTAATGTCTATCTAAGTCTTGATAAGCTTCTGAAGGGCGTCCATTGAATACGCTGAATAAAAACACCGATCAGCCCTATCACTTGCTCCATTGGTATCAGATACGCACATTTAGGCCTCTCGAGAGGCAGTCCCAGAGCTATATTCACCTCATCATCAGAACCATTACACTATCAGAAACTATCATCGATACTGACCTCGTGCCCACACCAATTGGGTCAGAGCTCCCAAAGCTAGATTGCGACACATGAGCGATACGAGAAAATTAGTGGGCGGTAGCATACCTCTGGAAACACCGAAGATAACGGTGTAGTACTTGAACTCAGTCAGACCATAATGGTACAACACGCAGCCTTTCATAAAGATTCTCAGGACCCGAAAGTATGCTATGCATGGAAAGACTTGCCTGAAGTTGCATCAACATTCGGATAAGGGTTTTTCGTCTTAAGAACAACGTCAGCAGGATTGCTCCACTTGCACACGAGCATACAAACCTTTCCATGCTCCTTGAGAACATCAGGGGCAATCTCGGCCGTCTAAGCGGATAGATAGATAAGCATAATTTAGGAGATGACGGTAGTATTAATCCTGACCTGTTGCACGAGCTGGATTATGGGACTTGCTTGCAGTTCTGGGCGAGTCTTGCAGAATTCTTGGAGAGCAACGAATCGAGGATCAGGGTTACGCAGGACCCCGTGCCCATATCTAAATATCAGGTTTAGGTATACCCGTCAGACTAAGCGTACAAGGTACGCACCCGGGGACGACTTGGCCGCTCTTCAACGTTTTCCAGAGGTAGTCCTTGATGTTCTCATGAGTTATGTTGTCACCAATCTCCTTCTGCATGGCCATCTGCCATCTCAGTACTTCCTGGTTCGCTAAACTGAATATGTATGATGACGTTGAAACTACACATGCAATAACTACAAGCATACCCATGAAGAGGTCCAGCAAGTGCAAAGAGAGCGGCAGAGTAGGAGATATAAGGGTCAGAGAGCGTTGATCCGACGAGGTCTAATCGTTTTCGTCAAAAATGGATGCATCGATGGTGAGGGATACTCACGAGCAGTATGAGCTGAAGCATTACCACCTTCATGGTCACCGTGTAATGCGATATACAAACGGAGATACTCCGTCAAGTGCTCGTTTTGACCAAACCCGAGCATGTTGGAATAGTTACCTGTACGCTCACTAAGCATGCTTTATATATTATACTAGCCAGATACTAACCAACAAGATCCAAGTTCTTGTCGACAGATTCCAAAGGCCTCTCAGGGTGGTAAACATTGCGGTAAATACGGGCGGCTAGAGCAGGGAGTTTCGCGATGAGGTTTAAGCAGTCTTCCAGAGTATATGTCCAATACTCCGGCTTCTTAATTCCACGCTCATACGCTGCCTGGAACTCGGAGTCGTGGTTCAAAGCTGCGACACCCATACCCAACTGAGTCATGGGGTGGAGGGTCGTTGGCAGGCTGAACAACGAACTTGAATAAACAAACAATGGACACAGTAGCAGTGACATACGAGTCTATAAGCTGCGTGACGAAAGACGGAAGTTCTCCCTTCTCTGCGAGCTCGGCGGACAGTTGACGGCTTTGCTCCGGAGTAGGAACTTTGCCAGTCAGAAGAAGCCAGAGCATGCTCTCAGCTGTCATCTCCTTGCCACCAGGTGCTGGGGGGAGCACCTTTTGGCAATCGGGGATAGTCAATCCGTGAAAGCGGATACCCTGAATAACGCTTTAGCATCTTGTCACCTGTAGTTCGGGGGTTCTTGCGAACCTCGTTCGGGTCCAGGACTGAGGCTTCCCAAAGCATGGCTTTGAGACCACGCATACCACCAATGATGTTCTCCACCTAAGCGACGCGTCAGTAAGCTTTAATGGTCGCGAGACGTTGTTCAGACCGACCTTGACTTCTCCCACTACAGCTTGACTGTGCTCGGCTTTCTATTACAGGACAAACACTAATATTATGCTATCATATTTGGAAGAGAGGTGACTAACCAGTTTCTTAAGTTGTTCTTGCTTTGCTGGGATCACTTCTTGAAGTGTCTCTTTGAGAGACTTTATAGCTTTATCTGAGCAAACACGTCATCGAATAAGGCAGCACTATCAAGTACCTTGGTGGAAGCTAGACGCCTGAAGCCATGAGTAGAGATATTTCTCGCGACAGACTTTGCCAGAAAAGAAGAACGACCGATCATAGTGAAAGTAGTGAGTTGGCTGGAAGTAAGAAACAGAGGATGTGTCTTATAAGTGCTCGGATCAAGCGCAGGTACATAAGACGTCCCATGTGAAGTTCGGTACTTAAGAAACCGAGGCGAGCAGGAATTGCCGAATCTGACAGCTCCGCCGGCATGGATACAAATACGGACAAAGCTGCCGCGTGGCAGCACAGCTTTAATGTCATTGTCACGGTCAATCTTGTAAGCCCACGTCTCCAGCTGCCATCATGGCTTCAGTCCTAGTCCCCGTTCTATACGTTGGAATAGTCATTTCAAGTTTATTACTCTTCAGCCATTTCTACAGAAAACGCAGTGCAGGTGAGAATCACCAGCAGTTTCACCATCGTGCATACTGACGTGTAACTCATAACGTGTAAAAGGCAAGCTATACGAGCCATATTTTTCTTCACATCCAGAACGCGATGTCTACGTTTCTTTACTGCAGAAGACAGACCCTCCAGCCCATGAAGCCCTTCTTAAAGCCGCTCTTGTTCGCCGTGCAATGACAGACGTCTCTCGCGTGGTTAGAATCCGTGAAGACAAACCTGCTCTACAAAATCTTCTACAAAAAGGCTCAATCGGCGATGACCTCTGGAACAGTCTCTTGCAAGCAGAGAAAGAGCTGGAAGCTGAAATCATGGAGGTCGTCGCAGAAGCTAATACCTTTGTCGAGGGATGGGGAAGCATAATATTCCAGTCAGCTGGTGAGATGATCGCGAATGAGAAGATGCGTTCCGTCTACGAGGAGACTCCAGCATCTAGAGAAGTAAAAGGTGCTTTGCTTCACGTGTCATATCTGAACAACTTTCTAAACTTCTTCCCTTCAGAACAAAAGTATGGAAAAGTAGGAGCCAAGATCGACCTCCCTCTACCTCAGCCAGTCCTCATGCCTGGACCACCGCCACCTGGTCACCCTGCTCATGCCGCTGCGCTCGCGGCAGCTGCAGCTGGAGGTGCCCCAAGTTCTGCCCCCGGGACTCCTGTGAAGCCTCCGAATAATCTTATGCCACCCCGCGCTACCAGTACAAAGGCGGAGAGCGTGGCGTCAAGCGATGGCGAGAGCCACGATACCCCATCTTCAAAAACCGTAAGTACCACCTCCCAATCACTCTCAAACAACTCAAACCATATCACCTACAGTCCAAGAAGAAGGGCAAGAAACGGAAGTAGTCTTCAGCACACGTTCATACATACCTTGTCCATTTCATGCATTACACACGTATCTTGCTGAAACTTGATTGTCGATACTGCGTAAAATTGAGACAAAAAAGTACAATGTGCTTAAGATAAAGGACGCCACGCAGAACACAATCCGAGTCCAAACCGTACATAACACTTCACATCAACCTCTGATGACAATGGCCTTCTCTCCCGCTGTTCTTGCCTTGCCCGATCTGTCTATATGATCCAGTCCAAGGACATCTTCTGGTGCGAATTTGTGGTCGTATATGGTGTCCTCTGTGCCGTTGTCAGAAAACAAGATCTTTCGCAATAAAGTAAAGCGTTCACCATCTTCGATATATGACGGCTGCTTGAAGGTAGCCACTTGAATGAGGGCAAACCGATACTTGGCAAAGTCCTTGTCAGATGCACCTATTCGTGCCTGCAGACGCTTCTTTGTGTCCGCGAATTTTTCACCCTTAAATCACTCGTCAAAATAAAGCCAAGGAAGAACGACAAATATACTCACAGCTTTTACGACGAATCGGAAGGGTACACCATGTGTTCTTGCAACTTCCCTATTGAAGTGGAAGACATTGATGGTCTTGCTAGTTTCGTCCGCTTCAAGTTCGTCACGAGGTATTTCCTGTCTCGTGTTTTAATCGCTGATAGAAAGAGACCAACCAGTAGTAGCGTGCATACCTCCGCATAAAGCTCAACAGGTTCAGGAATGTTCCCAATCATTTCCGAGCCCGTAAACTCCTTCTGGGACTTCCCATCTTTCGACACCTCAAAGACACGAATCTTAGCAGTCCCTCCAGGGCTCAGCGTCACTTGCTTCGCCAGGTGATCAGCAAGATCATGGACTGAGCTAGTCTTCGGCAACAGGAACGGGTATGAAGCCTCTTCTTTATTATGGATCCCCGTCCATATAATCTTGAGGCTTCGCTTTGTCTCCAGCTCAACGATGCTTACATCCAACTTCTCGTAAAGAATGATGGTCGTCGTTGGATTGATATAACTCGGTACCATGATTTCCTGGATGCTCTGGTTTAAAGATCGCTTGAGGACTGATTTGGGTGATCCATTCGTTGCGTGAGTCGTTGTAAATCGGAGCTTGATTGGATCATGTCTTAAGAACTCGCCGGCCTTCGTCGACATCTGGGCAAGTCATCAGCTACTCAAGCCACTAACACGCAGGGAAGATTACCAACCATGTCATAATTATGCTTCTTACTGAGGATTAGACTAAACTCTGGGTGATCGTGGTCTGGATCCTCGAACTTGGGTCGGAAGATGATCATGACGCGGTTCTGGAGGAAGTCGTAAAAGTGTATCGGATTGGAGTACATACCCTGGGCATCGAGGTCGTGGATCCTGAACAAGGATTGATCATACATCCTCGAGAGTAAGGATTGAATACTCACTCTTTCTCAGAGTGATCGACCTGGAAACAAATAACATCACCATCCTGAATCTCACTCTGAGCAAAAGTGAGCTTCTGCTTCATCAGCTCGATCATGCCAGGCTTGATTTCCTACAACCAATCAAGAGTGAACACTTTTCCCGAACGGCAATTCAGCTAGCGCACCTCAAACAACTTCAAAGGAGTACCAGGTGCCCACCGCATCCGCTCATTAATCAGAGGGTGCAGATCCTGGACTTTGCTGTTCCTCGACACATACACCTTACCAATGCCGAACAGGGTCTGCTTCGCCATGTCAAAGTGCTTGAGGAAAATCATGATGGATCCCGCTGGTGGCTCAGGCTGCGAAAAACGCGTCAACTAACTTCCCACAATACAGGACAACGACATACCTTGCTTGGATCAGGTATTATATCAAGATACAAACGAAGATCATTCTGCCTTGCTGCCATGTTATTGCGAATCACCTCAACAGCTACAGCAAGCATTAGGGATCAATAGCTGCGAAAGGACGAGAGCCTACTGAGCGTTGGTTCATTCTCAGGAATATGAGTGTCAGGGCGAACAGTCTTGTTTTGACGGTTGACCAAAACCCAAAGGCGTATTTTGTTCTCCGGAAGATTAAAGTGGCTCGCTACACGCGACTTGAAAGTACTGTATGTTTCTTGCTTCAAAACACGGAAGCTCGGTAGATCCGACGGTGGCCAGTTCTTTTCATCAAAGGTAGCAAGATCAAAGCCTTCGTGATGAGCAAATGTATCATCAGTGATGACCTAAGCTGACATGAGCAGGAGGATAGGTGCATGACATGAGACCATCACGAACCTTGGCCGTGAGGAAAAGATGCTGCTCCTCGCGTTCCCGCTTCTTAGCTTCGATCTGCAGTCTCTCGTCCTCAAGTCGACGCTCTATGATGATAGTCAATAACACGCGTTTTTAGTTAAAAAATATCTCACTGAGATGTGCTGGGGTGTCCTCGTCCTTCCAAGTCGAAAGGATTTCATCAGTGGCCGATTCACGGATGTAGACCAACATATACGCATTAGTGAATCTTTTCATGGCTCGTACTTGATTGCGTTGCAGTGGAGGAGTGATGCCATTCAGAGGTTCGCCACCATAGTTTTCCTCCAATACTTCGCGATCAGTGACTGGAGTGACCTTATCATCATCAAATTTCAGCCATCTAGTCTCTCGATCGGGTTTGATGAGTGCGAAGTAATGTCCGCCATATCGATCCCCTGAATGTACTAACACGCCATGCAACTTGTAGTTCCATGACTGCGAACGATCGGCGTCCTCATCCAGGAACTCCGCGAGGTCGATTTCAAATGGGAATTCGTGACGATCATTGATCTACAGGAGATTAATCAAACAGAATCATGGTGAGACTTGTGCCACGAACCTTCGCCATTGCGTCACGTTGGATATCATACTCGAAACGCTTCAGTTGTAGATGGAGCACAGGAGGGAAAGATTGGAAGAGTATTCCCTTCTTCGCGTCTTGGAGACCAAACCCTTCGGCTTGATATTTGTTCTCCCCCTCCATCATCTCAACAGCGACATAGTCCTTGAATGACTCATACAAGTTCTTCATTCCCTTGACGTTGAGAGAGATATCTGGATTGAACAACGCGTTAGGTAGTGCTAGATGGGACAAAATCCATCTTACCGTTGAAGTCCTCAAATACAGATGATTCAAATTCGACATTCACGCATTTGATGTAACTCTTCATCTTTCCAACGAAGAGCTTGGAGATTGCACCTTCGGCTTTCGTGCCCTAGACGGGATGAGACACTACAGGGAATGTGATCCGAATTCTGATACCTTCATCTTGGTCTCCAACTTGTCTTGGAGCACGCGGTTAAATTCTTGAACGTCATGTTGTTGATCAGAGTCAAATGACTTCCACCCAAACGATTTCGTCAATTCCGTAGTTCCTGGAGGATTACGTTTTGGGAAGGATCACGGGGTGAATTGACGTGATACATACCAACAGGCTGATCTGATGTCTGAAGATGATAGAACACCCGTTGCAAAGCGAGGGGTACGCTTTCAGTAGGGTGCTCGTCTTCAGTCGGTATTTGGTACACAGCCTAAACGTCACGTTAGCTGAATGACAGATGTCAAAGCCAAACTCACCTTTCGGAAGTAACGCGTGCAGAAAAGAGATTGAAGAAGAGAATTCATGTAACACGTCGCGCCTTGGTTCTTCAAGCCAACGTAGCCAGTCTCCTTCTTGGAGTCATAGCTGAACAGAATCGATAAGAGCGCCTGAGATCGGCAGGATGAGTACGTACTTGACAAAATTGTGCCATAAGACGCCGGTAGGATCCTCGAGTACACGAACGTAGACGGTAACATCGGCCGACTCATCCTCGATAGTTGGACGCGAATGGCCTTCTTGAATATTGAAGAGTTTGCGCAGCTCGCTGAAGCGAGTGAAACCCCAGTCGCATTCCTCGGCGATAAAGCGATGGTGAGCATCTATGAAGTAGTGGTATTTTGGAGCAAGTGAAATGAAATGAGAGAACTTACGGCTAACTGTAAAGATAGTGGGGTCATGGGGATTGGAAATAACGAGTGCAAACTGGGCACAGGCGTGCCAACCCTCTGGGGACTTCTTTGGATCAGCGTAATCAAGGTAGACGGAGACAGTGTCATTAGGGGGTGCATTAGAATTTCCAAAGGGAAATAATAGTATGCGCCTGTTAAGAAATGTGAGGGTGAAGGGAAGAGCGCCCTGTGATAGACTGACCATTTGTGACCGCCGCATTCAAAGTCAGGACTTGTGAGCCTCTTTTCTAATTTCTTCCAATTGTTTATCCGCCAAGTATAGACCTGAAAATCTTTGACATCATGCCCTAGGTCTGGCATGTGTTTGGATGCAAAAGCTTCGTCTATATATGATGATATGAAGGAGTGAGTGGATGATGCAGAAGAAATAGAGCTTACGATCGCGAACGGAGACGACTTCATCAATGATCTCCATGGAGGGACCGCCGTTGACTTTTTCGTCCAGATGATCCATGGTATCACTCTTGTGTGGCTGAAATGTGAGTTTGGCGTTTCGAGGTTATGATATGACATACCATGAAAGTCTGCAAATGAGCAGTTCAGAGGATGAATTCAGGACTGTAGCGTATTAAAATATAAGCTGATGCTAACGCGAAGAGAGTATTATCCGTGACAATAATGCTCCAAGTGACGCTAGTGAGTGAAGTGACGAAGGTCGGTGGGAATCGGTCATAGACCGCATCGCTCTCGTAAGCAACCCCCCACAGCATGTATAAAAATTCGACCCCTCTAATTATGAACTTTGAAACTTGTTTCTTTTTTATGATATCGACGACGCTCTCGATGGATTTTTTTATGTTTTCTCTGGGTGATCTCACACGATCCTTAAATTGTCTCGACAGGGTTGACCTTACTAGTGTCACCACCAGCCTTTCCGCTGTTTCACTGTCGGTAATGAGTCAAAATCGTGTAAAAGCGAGTCGGACGGACTTTTGGACTCTTCCCAGTTTCGTTTTGAGACTGGGAAGTCATTCTCCAAAACTCTCTGACGATGCCATGATCACTTTTGTATCGATGATATTTAATTGATATCGTCGCTCATGGTCAATGGCAGACATTAGCTTGTATTATATATATGCAATGAAATCTTATTCGGCCGCCCTTACCCTTGACCCTTATCATAAGAGAGCCATGCGTATATGGTGCTTGAGTAGTACCAAGTCGGAATGAACTGACTATAGTAACTTTCATCAAGTTTGGTTCCCACAAGTTGTCGTTCGAGCCTCCTCAAGCTTAACGTAAGTTACTACTAAGCAAGGAAGTTTCATACTACCGGACGTCCAATTGCCTCATGTTAACAGGTCGGCACCACCTGTCACTTCTCTCTTTCTTATTCTTCTACTCGTTCCATTTTCATAAACTGGATCCTCTGCTTAAGCTTCCTTCTGGCTTTTTACTGAATGGCCACTCGAAGACGAGAAGACCGTCTTCACGACGATCGTTACAAACTTTGGGTTCCAGAGAATCCTGCTGACCGTGACTATGAACAACGCCGTCATCGTGAATCTAAGTCTCGTGCTCATCCCCAGTATTCTTCCGCTGCACCTTCACCTTCATACCAACCCGGGCCATCATCAGCCAGTAGAACACGTTCTTCTTCTGCCCAGTACCCATCTACAGGTTATCACTCGGCCACGCCCCACCAGACCCTAGCACCCCTCCAGCAATCTAACACCAAGGGTTATCCTCTATCGGCTTCTTCACGCCGGGAACCCATTGACTCCAGATCTCATCGACGACCTGCCCCAACTCCAAAATCATCATATGAACAAGTCTCCGGCGCCGAAGACGTTGGAAGATCCTCTAGGCAAACTTATTCTTCGCGTCCTGTCCAACCACAGACTACCGCCAACTCAACAACACATTCCACTAATTGGCCTTTATCTTCTCAAGATATCTATTCTAAACGATCGAAAGATCGTGACCAGGAACGTGATAGACATCGAGAAATGGAGAAAGAACGTGACAGAGAAAGGGCTAGTGCTGAACTCGATAGGCACCGTGAAAGACACAGATCTGAACAGCATCGAGAGAAGGAAAAGGCCGACAGGCAGAAGGAACATACCAGGCACAGACGCGAGAAAAGGATCGAGTCAGATTCTGAAGGCCTCATGTATTCAGACAAAGCTTCCATCTCTGGCAGGGAAGCGTATCAGCCTTCCATTCGTGAGTCTGTCACCGGTCACAGGCGACATCGTACAGAAGACGGAGTCTCATCGGTATGTCGAACTGATTATATATGGGGACATGATGTTGATACTGCCCCAAAGGCTCGCCGACCCCATGCTGACCTTTCACATAACCAAACTTCTGCTGTGCACATGCAGTCTACGGGTCCCCAGCAAGAGCCTGTGACTCAGAGTAATACAACAGGCGTAGGAAGCAATCCACCTCCCGCGCCTCGCGTAATGCCTGTTTACCTTCCCCATAAACCTTCCAAATCACATCACGAGCGACATACGTCCTCGGCTGCGCATGGAGCTCAATCAGGCAGTGACACTGAACGAGCTTCTTTAAAGGCAAGACACCTAAATAATCTTGCTTAACTCCCTTTGACCCTTTTTTCCAGCACCGCATGGAGAGAAATCACTCGGGAGGGCCCGTGCAGAGAGGCGATGGGCATCAAACTAGTGCCGTAAGGGAGAGACAGGGTCCAGACGCTCCCCTGGGTCCGCGTGAGGACGCCAAGTCCAAATCAGAGGTGCGTTGGATAGCCTTGACGACTGAATGATGGAGCTGATTGTGATAATCGTCAGGTCAAGTATACCTCGACGCAGGGTACATATTATGACTCGCGGCAGCCCCTAAAGCCTACGTCAATTGACTACTGTGGACATACCCCTTATTACGCCAGGTTTCAACTCGTCACCTTTGCCACACGAATCACGAGGACATGTGGGTACCATACCTGTTCTAGTCGCAGGAGAGGGCCCTGCCGATCGCCAGGCTCACGATGTACTTTACAAGTCACAATCCCCTTTACATAAAGATGAACTGCACGGTGCAGGATATCCTCATACATCCCTCGTTTCCGCGGCGAAGACATCTCATGGTAGATCACAATCCTCTGAAGTCCCCCGTAGCCGGCCGGAGCAGCCTCCGCTGGACCGATCTCGTACAGATCCTGCAGCAATTGACCTCTCGCATGACCGTCATCACCGGCCAGAAGACCTTACACCTCCCCGATATCTTCAGATCAGTACGCCAGTGGAACAGCAACACTCTCAACCGCGTTCATACAAGACATCATTCTCCAATCCTCCAGCTGTCTCTGGCCCAAGATCTCAACGTTCATCTTCGTTCGCAGATCACCAGAATGAGTCGACTAGACCGACGCCCTCGTCGGGTCCGGTAGCTTCCAGCCAACCTCCTGTAACCTCATCACCTACTCATAAGACGAACTCGAGTCCACCTAAGATTGGGTCGGGCTACGGATCTCTCCCTTCTGCACATCCAACCCCTATGAGCTCACAAACTCACCTCGCATCTGGAACCCATGACAATAACCCGACAGTAACTCAACGATCACCATCCACACATCCTACCCATTCAACATCGATCAATACCTCACAGACGATGCTGATGGCATCACAACCTTCTCATCCATCACGAACTTCACTCGATCGTCCAGAACACCACGTCGTCGCTCCTCGCCTGACGACCGCTCAGATTTCCAATGGGAGTACAGTCAAGTCATCCTGGGTCGTGCAAACAGCCCAACCGATGAAGAATGATTATGCAGCTAGGGAGGAGAAGCATTCAGGTCGTAACGGCTCTCACCATCAGGTCGATCCGTCCGCGGTAGCTCATCCACAGCTGCGTGAAGTCCTTTCTCAAGATAACCACTATACAACACCCCCTGCAATCCGTTCAGCTCCAACTCCAAATTCCTCGCTGCGGTCGTCACCTTATGGCACGCCAAAGGAGGTGTATGCTTCCGGGACACCTCGGCGCTCTCCAGATAATTCACCTCGCATGCCGAAGGTCAGAGAGGTACGCAGATTGAAGCTATCTTTGCAGGTTTCACTCACACGCAGAACAGGCAGCCACGCCGGAGCAGTCGAAACACCATCTCTTCCCTGCACCTCCGCAGATTGCCGTAATTGGAGCTACGCCATTATCTGAGAACCAGGAGTTGCCTCATAAGCCCTCGCACAACTCTGGTTTCCTAGCGCCGTCTTACTCAGCGCCTTCGCGAGTGTCGAGGACTACGTCTGGAAGTCGGGACCATCCTGCACAGGTGCAGGTGCAGCCACAGACAGCTCACAATCATGCTGTTGGTTCCACTGCATCGTTCCAGCAGGCTTCGGGATCACAACCTGTGGTGCAGCAAACTCCGTCACCGTCATCGTATGGTAGTCTTCCAGCGCCATCCTTCCCGGCGCCCTTAAGGGTCTCGAGGACGACGTCAAGCAGCCGCGACCATCCACAGACGCCAACGGTTCATACTCATACTGTTGACTCTGTCGCGTCGCACCGGCAAACCCCTGCGCGTCCATTGCAGTCTTTGACACCCCAGACTCCAGCGTCACCATACGGCAGTCTTCCTGTACCATCGTACCCAGCGCCTTCGCAGATCTCAAGGACGACGTCCGGTACTCGTGAACACTCTCCACAAGCACAGCCACAGACGGTTCATGCCCATCCTGTTACTCCTACTGCACCACAACAGCAGACCCCTGGGCGTCCATCGCAGTCTGCAGTGTTGCCTTCACAGGTCTCGAAGATGACGTCTAGCAGCCGTGAACATCCCCCGCAGCAGACGGTTCATAGTGTTGGTTCTATAGCATCGCACCAGCAGACTCCTGAGTCTACGCCCCAATCTGTAGTGTTGCCTTCGCAGGTCTCGAGGACAACGTCTAACAGCCGTGAGCATCCTCCGCATGGGCAGGGCTCTGTAGCGGCACACCAGCAGACTCCAGGGTTTCCATTACAATCTGTGGCGCCGCATGCTCCAGCGTCACCGCACGGCAGCCTTCCTGCACCATCGTACCCACTACCTCCGCAGATCTCGACGACGACAACCGGTAGTCGTGACCATTTACCGGACGCGCAGCCTCAGACGGTCCATCCTGTTGGTTCTACAGCGTCGCACCAGCAGACTTCTGGGTTTCCATCCCAGTTTGCGATGTCGCATGCTCCACCTCCCTCGTCATACGGTCAACTTGCTTCTGATGGACAGTTTTCGCCTCCACCTCTACCGGTTCCGCCACCAAGAATACCAGGAATTGGCATCCCAGAGGATATTTTCCCTGTCAAGCTGACACCCAGTGGTCCCGCTGGAATCAACCACACGCCCACGAGCTCTGCCGTTCCATTGCAGCAGCCCGCTCTAGCTCCAGTTGCCACTCATGCCTCGGCTATGGTACCCTCTGCTCCCTCTGCTCAGCCTTCATTGCCCAATGGACATGCGGATTCCTACAAGAGCAAACCTTGGACGGGTGAGGGAATGAATGCTGCGCCTGCGACCGCAAGTTCCCCATACCAAAAGGCCGCTGCTTTTGCACCCGCTATCTCTCGCGAAGCTTCTCTAGCTACACCGGCACTACCATCTGCGGGTACGGGTCCTGCTAGTGGAGTTAATCAGGGCACATCAGATTCACAGCACCCTCCGCCAAGCCAGGGAGTGCCTGTGAGCGGACATCCACCGACCAATCCGGCTCCTCGGTTGACACGGCCCAAAGTCACCATCGAGGAAGTTCCTGAGTCTCCACAGTTCGGGAATAAGTGGACTGCGAGTCCTTCGCAGACGCAGACGCATGTTCCGGCCCAGTCTGAGGTTCCTGTAGCTTTTGCAAGTGTTCCTACTGCCAAAGTGCAGTCTTCGGATTCGAATGCTCATGAGAAGGCACCGAAGCCAAAGGATTCGTTTGTTCCTAGTGTGCAGCCTACTCCGAATGTGCAACCTACCGTCGCTGTGAAGCCTAACCCCAGTGTGAAACCTAGCCCCAGTGTACAACCTAATCCAAGTGTGCAGCCTACCTCCACTGTGAAACCTAGCCCCAGTGTACAGCCTACTCCAAGCGTGCAGCCTACACCCACTGTGAAGCCTAGTCTCAGTGTGCAGCCTACTCCCACCGCCGTAGCGTCAACTCCATCCCATGTTCCTCCTGCACCATCAACTCAACAGCACGCATACACTTCTGCGTCTTCTCGTGCTCCGTTCTCCGCTCCGCCAATGCAGACTACCTTTACTCCATTGCACCAAGATCCTGTTCATCGGACGACATCGTCTGGTGGACAACCTCGAGGGTACCAGCGGTCGACTGATGCACAACCAAGTGCGAAAGCACCGTCTACATATACAAGCGCATCTGCTATTGCAGCACAAGGTGCTCGACATGTTTCTCAGTTACCGAATGTTGCTCAGAGTGTTTCTATAGATGCTGCATCCAAAGGGAGATCATACGCTGCGGTCCCTACTACGACCGTGACTGCACCTCACCCTCAGAATTTGCCAACTGCAGAGACACACACAAAATCACATCCATCTCGACCTCTTATCAGCGCATCAGGTGCCGCAGCGCAAACCACTCGACCAGTTGCTCCGCTGTCGAATACTACTCAGAGTGTTCCTATTGATGCTGCATCCAAAGGTAGCAGACAGTATGCGGCAGTTGCTGCGTCTGCTGTCGCATCTCACCCTCATAATGCAGAGGCCCACGCGAAACCTTATTCCTCTCGTCCTGTTGTAACTCCTGTGACTATTCCTCAAGGTATCAACGTCCGTGCGGCTGCTAGCACACCATCTGCAAAAACCCAAGTGCAGGACCCTCCTAATACCAGTGATTCTACTCGTTATCGTGGTTTGCTTTCTTCTGCTTCTCGCTATGCTTCAGCCATGAACCCATTATACCCTCCATCTCATCGCCACGCCACCCCAGCGAGCGCCAACCAGCAACCCAAACCCTCGCATTCGACGCATCCTATACCCCATAATCGAACTGTATCATTACCCACTCCGCAACCTGTTTCTACATCTAATGCCAACCCACGTCCTCCTTCTCCTCGTAAATTTTCTCAGCCTTTAGCAAACTCCAGCGCTACGTCAACACAGCCTTTCCCCAGTTCATCGCAAGGAAACGTTTCGTCTCGCCCCTCTAAGACAGCCGAACCTGCGTGGGCTGCCCGTGTTGCAGTCTCAGGACATCCATCTACACCTGCTCCGTCACGAGCTCACCTGCCACCAACAACTATGAATCGTACATTCTCCCATGAGTCCGAGATGCTGATGACACCTTCCTCTATTGCGCCCTCAATGCCTAAGACACCCCAAACCCCACAGACCAATTTCGCCTCTCCACATCAAGTAACTGCGCCCCCGATGAGGCAGAGGCAGGTGTCAACGGAATCTAAGGAGTCGAAGAAGAAGGGTGGTTTCCTTGGAGGGTTGTTCAGGACCATGTCAGGGTCTGGCTCTTCTAAACCTCTCGAGAGTCCCGTTGCTCGATCTCCAAAACTATCTATGGAGCAGCACAAATCTCCGGCGATTGTAGCACCACCCATGCAGCACTCTAAGTCGACTTCTTTGCCTAAGGAATTAAAGGATAAGGCAGTGGCTTCTGCACCTCTTGCTCAGACTACGACTCTTCCGCCCTCATCAGCGTCGGTTCAACCAAAGATACCAAAAGACAGAGCCAGGAAGCACCCTGAGATTACCACCTCATCTGCACATCCTCATCGCGACCGCAAGCAGCATTCGTCCAATGTGTTCTCTCCATTCAGTTTCCTGACTAGCAAGAGAAATCGCACCATGTCTGGAGCATCTCTCGACGTATGTGATGGAAACACTGCAGTAAGTATAATTTTCATGTTCTCGGATGTCGGGTCTCATCATGGTTCACACAGACGAACACTGTGATTGGGTCCCCAGCTCACTCTACTGTCAGTCAAGTTCATCTTCCGCCTATGATGCCACCACCTTCGCGCGATCCTATGGTGGCAACTAGCCAGTGGAGGGATAGAGAAGAGGCGGAGCAGAAGAGGAGGAAGAAAAGTCGTCCTCGACCAGGAGTAACCTTTGACGTTGAGGAAGACCCACCAGAGCCTGGGGCTATGGGAAAGCAGAAAGGCGCGCGGCTGGTTCGGCGCAAAACTGGCCGTTCTACGACTCCCGGACCTCGCTAATGCATGATATATGGCTATCGATCTATGTTTGAAGTATCTTAGTATTGTCTTCGTATTATGCTATATAGTTTATGGTCCTATAACAGCTATTTAGGTGTAGGTAGACGCGAATTATGTATAGTGAGAACGACACAGTGTGTAGGATCGATGAACACTTGATATTCCCCCGTTTGAAACAAATTCTCAAGCTGAGACTTGAGAGAGACTTGAGAATGGGGCGAGCGAGTCACGACGTATGCTTCACTAAGATAATTGAAGTACGCGTCATTCACATAGGCCCCCTTATACACATACGAGGTCCGTCATTTGGGTTCGGGTCACATAACACTCGATCCTCAGTCACACTTTTTGTTGACCATAGTAATGGGAGTTTTCAGTGACATTGCATTGTGACGCGTTTGTGACACCTCGTGTCTCGACGCGTTCCTACTAGACTACCCCCTTATCGTTTTCGCGCAATGTACAACAATTCTGAAAGAAGGAAATTTGACCCAGCGAAATTTGACTCGTCGAAATCAGTAAACTCTTCTGAATGGCCTTTTCGTCTCAACTTGTATGTATGTTTTTTGCCTACTTTCAGGAGGTGTCCTCAATACATTTTAAGCTACGACAAGTCTCCATGGTATGAAGTCTCTTTAGAGGATTTTGAAAGACATGCCTTGGATCGCCTTCGCGTTCTTGCAGAGATAGAGTCGTCTTTTGCGCGTAACAGATCTTGGGAGGAGTTAAAGAGTGTGACTACGCGGCAGTGCAAGGACCACCTTCCTCTCAACAGCAGCAGTGCCTCAACTGTAGATACGCAAACTGAAAGGAGGAACGACCACCTGGGTCACTTCGTACTCAGACTTGCTTTTTGCCGATCGTGCGTCACATTCTCCTCATCGACCTCTCATCTGGTAACCAATTTGTAGGGAGGACTTGAGAAGGAGGTTCGTGAAGGCAGAGACCGCTCTCTTCCGAGTAAGATATGAGAGTGATGATACAAAAGAGCGAGAGCTCTTTCTTCAATCACGGGACTTTAAGTGGACTGAAGTAAGTGCATGATAACACTCATTCCTCCCACTAACAATACTGCTAGGTCTCCTCCGAGGAGAAGCTACAGTATGCCAGTGAACTAAAGGGGCTGGGAATACAGCAGCCAGAGGAAGGAATTCCGACGACAGATAGGCTTTACAAGGTGCGTCAATCAGTCCACCCTTCCTGCTTTTTATTTATTCTCTACAGGTCAGATGGACTCAAGTGCCGGATCTCGTCAACAAGCGACGTGTACTGCTGAAAGACGGCTGGGCATATGTTCCTAGTAAGGAACAGCTCAGCATTGTTCTGCGAGCATTTGAGGCGAACCTTGAAAATGCGCTTGATGTCAGTTAGCATCTTGCCAATCCCCAGAAAATTTCTGAATTCCTGACAGTCAACCGCTCGATCAATAATGCGCATGGATGGTGATACTCGCCTGACTGAAATACTCAATCATATGTCTCGAGGATTTGTCGCAGGGGTGGCTTCAGAATACTCTGGTCCAACCACAGGTGACGAAATCAGAGCAGATATGGTGGATGACCTCGCTAAACGACACTTCCCCTTGTGCATGCGGAACCTACACGAATGCCTCATGCGGGACCGACACTTGAAACATTTTGGTCGGCTGCAATACGGCCTATTTCTCAAAGTCGGACATTTATTGCTCATTAACTGGAAGCTTCGTTGACCGTAACTTATCAGGTTCTTGGTTTGTCGATAGACGAAGCAATTGCATTTTGGAGGAAGTCTTTCAGTAATCTTACGGACGACAAGTTCAACAAAGAGTATAAGTACAATATCAGACATTCATTTGGACTGGAAGGGAAGCGTGCCAACTATCCAGCGAAGAGGTATGAACTTGTAACATTCCAGCTCCGGTGTTCTGATGGTTAATTCTATACAGTTGTCAGCAGATTCTGTTAACAGACAAACCCGGACCTTCCGATTGTCATGGATGTCCATATCGCCACTTTGCGCCAGACAACTTGCAAACGAGTTTATTAGCAACTTATTCATCACAAGGACTGACATCGACGGA
Organism: Suillus cothurnatus; assembly: GCA_016758765.1. NCBI lineage: Eukaryota > Fungi > Basidiomycota > Agaricomycetes > Boletales > Suillaceae > Suillus > Suillus cothurnatus. Next base: position 332,239 of record JABBWL010000004.1, on the reverse strand, counting down.
TCTAGCGGAGGTCATGCGTACTGTGAAAGAAGGACACTATCATGTCGCATGTACCCGAGTTTTTGAGATCACTCATGCAGCAGCAGGAGTCAAGAAAGGTGATGGGATCGGAGAAGGGGAAAGTGTCACGCATCCTAACCAGTATGCTGCAAAGAGCATAGAAATTGAGAAAGCACAGCAAGGGGACGCAATGGCCGTAGAGTAGATCAATGTCTGCAGACAGATTGATATATCATTGTTGTATTTATATTTATATGCGGTGTTTGGTGTCCTCAAGCTATAATGGAAGGACCCCGAAGCTAGCCTGATCGTCCTGGATGACTCTTGCGGGTCGTCTGCCCATCCACCACCTTACATAAAGCCAGCATGGCCCGAAGCAAATCCAGTCCGGTGAATGACAACAACAAGCACGACAGTTCTCTCCAACAATACAATGATGCTGATGGCCATTTCTCCCTAGTCAGGTGCGGACTCTCGTGTTCTCCCTAATTTCTTGACTTGCTAAGAATTTTATTTTCAGAAACTTCCGTCTGGCTGATCTTGTTACCATTATGAACGGTGTCTGCGGCTCTTTCTCAATATTTTCATCTGCGCAATACCTATTGACGAACGATGATGATTACTTGTTGTGGGCACTTGCTCTCCCACTGGCCGGATTGATGTTTGACTTCATGGACGGTAAAGTTGCGAGATGGAGAAAATCATCCAGTATGCTGGGCCAAGAACTCGACAGTCTCGCAGATCTGGTATGCAATCACTCTCAATAAGCGCCCCTCATTCGCCTAATTTATCCATACGGTAGGTGTCATTTGGTGTTGCACCAGCTGTGGTTGCTTTTGCTGTGGGCCTTCGGACATACCTTGACACCGTATGTTTGACTGGTTTCATATGTTGTGGTCTCGCTCGTCTCGCCCGCTTTAACGCAACTGTTGCGATGATACCTAAGGATGCAGCAGGCAAGTCCAGGTACTTCGAGGGCCTTCCAATCCCTTCGTCTCTTGGACTCGTTGCAATTTTGTCATACTGGGTTCGACGAGGTTGGGTTGAGGGCAAGCAAGGGATACCAGGAGGTCTCATTACGTTGTGGGGAACACCAGGTGGCCGTGGGGATATTCACCCTGTCAGTGTTATTTTCGGTTTATGGGCAGCCGCGATGGTCAGCAAAACCCTTCGAGTCCCAAAGTTGTGATGTAGGGTGGTAATTTTTTACTACTCTTCTTTGAACATATTATCATAGGGCACGGACGCTACACCTACATGCATATGACTACTTGGTCGACTCTGATAGTACATGACTTGCAAACGAATTTTATCATGCCGTATATATGACTAATTGAGTTTCCGGAAGCCACCGACGCGACGCGATCTAATTGACGCGTGTTTTACGTGTCTTATATCTTGACCACGATGGTATCAGCAAATGACGTTCAGCGTCTCTTTCTTCAAGGTGTATTTTCACGCAGCATTCTTTCCTTCAAACATGCTCAGGTTCTTTGGGAAAAATGTATCGATGCTGTTAAAGGTACGTACACAGCTTTCACCTCCTTTCGCCAATGTAGACGTTCTGCAGCTGCAAACCCGGCATTGAACGTTCGATTTTCCGACAAAAGAGAGGACTGGGATCTCTTCGTGATCAGTATCAATAATTCTCTCAATTGTCTGGATCTCGAGTTTCGGCATCTGACAGATGAACAGACTGGCCGAGAGATGTACGCTATGGTCGGTCACACTACACACTAGTGGTCTTAACTAACCTCACAATATGACAGGTAAACAGCAAGGATGATGAAATTGCACAGATGGCTACAGATTATACACCCGTTGAAATCGCCTACTTCAAGGCAATCGTGAGTTATACGAAATTCCTTGTGTCATGTTAACCATCATGTACCTTGACAGGTAGAGCAAATCATGCTCGCCCCGCATGAGGCGTACTCTGTATCCTCATTACTCGCCCTACGCGAAGTCAACTCTCTCAAGACAAACATGACGAAAGCACAAGCCGAAATCGTGCTCGGCAGTTTTGTCGCCAAGGGGTGGTTGCTAAAGAGCAGGCGAGATACCTTCAAATCTCTCACATGCAAGAATACTGACCAATCCCTAGACGTGGTCGCTATTCCCTCTCGACACGCACGTTGCTGGAACTACTTCCATATCTCAAAAGTTCATATCCTGAAGAGTGTCTTGAATGTGTTATATGTTACGATGTGAGCCCTTAGACTACTTTACTTCTCCTCAGTTTCTGACTCAAGTACATCAGATCGTTACCCGTGGTGTCGCCTGCAGCACGCCGAATTGCAAGGCACGTTTGCACTACCACTGTTGTAGGAAGTATCGCAGCCGGAACGCCAAGTGTCCAGCTTGTTCGCAAGATTGGCCACAAGACCCTAAGAATATGACCCCTGTTGGCGAGGAAGCCATCAAGGACGGTCAAGATGAGGGACGCCGTATACGGAGGAGAGGTACGGAGGATCCAAGTGACGAGGAAGACGAAGAAGAGATGGAAGTAGAGTCCTCACAACCATCACAAACTCAGACTCAGTCGCAGCGAAAAAGTAAGGGCAGGGGCAAGGGCAAGGGCAAGGGCAAGCAGAAAAAGGCACCTGTAGATATGGATGTGGACGAGGATGAAGACGAAGAAGACGAAGAAGAAGCCCCACAACAGACACAAGGGAACGGGCGCCGTCGCACGACGCGTACTCGGTGATTTCACCAGTATTATTTATTGTATTCTACCCTAGCCTAGCCTACTATTGCTCTATTGATGATTGGCTTGAGTGTGGTGCACAGTTGGCCGTCACCCGCCCGTCTTCTTGTGTTGGTACGGTCTTGTTGATGAAACCGAACCTGCCCTTTCCCCAAACTTGGTGTCGCTTCTTGTCTTTTCGGCCCTCGCCAAACTCCTCGTTCCATTTCCGGAGGTCTGCTAGGCTACCTAGAGACTCGGATGAGGAAGGCGTGATTTCCTTGAGTGCTTTGGTGAAATGGCGAGCATAGATAACACGAACATGGGGCGATGGTTCGACCGCCGGTTCTTCGAGTGACGGTTCTTGGGCGTCTGCTTGAGTTTCTGTCCGAGTTTCTGTTCCAGATATCTGCGAGGCAGAAGCAGTGTCCAGTGAAGCCACCTCAGGAGGTGTGATGAGCTCGCTAGCTGATGAGATTTTGAGGACATCAGGCTTCCACGGAACCTGAACATTCTCCTTGACGGCATCCAGGGCAGCAGAGACACAAAGATCTAAAGGAAGGACGTCAGATTTGAGACACAAAATTCATCACGGCTGATCTCACGTTTGAGGTCTGATCCAGAGAAGCTCTCCGTCTTCATTGCCAGCGCCCTAAGATCGATTTCAGGCGCCAGCATCTCATCCCGAAGCAAAATTTTGAGTATCTCTGGATAAAAATCAATTGTGTCAGATGAAACGAATCAGATCAGACCAAAAGATCGCAACTTGCCTTCGCGCTCCTTCTCCCCAGGCAGATCGACCAACAGCCGCCTCGGTACCCTCCTTAACACCGCGTCATCTAAATCAAACGGCCTGTTCGTCGCACCAATCACAATCACCCTATCCTCTCTCGATGATTTCAACCCGTCCATCTCCTGCATGAACTCAGTGATGACCCCACGATGCGCAAATGCTCCGCCGCTCTCGCGTCCAGACACCCGTGCCCCAAAGAGTGCGTCCATCTCGTCTAGGAAGACAACACAAGGCGAGAGACGGCGAGCTAGCGAAAAAACGGCTTTGACGAGCTTTTCGCCTTCACCGACATACTGAAGCAAGGGCTTAGTGACTTACAAGAGATACAACGAGGAGAAGCGTACCATGTCCATGACGTCGGAGGGCGATATGATTAGCATCCGACAGCCAGCTTCTTTTGCAAGTGCACGGACAACCAACGTTTTGCCTGTGCCTGGGGGCCCAAAAAGAAGACATCCGGTCATACCATGTTCCTTCAGAATACCTTGTTGGAATGCTGCTGGATGGAGTAGAGGCAGAGAGACGATTGTGCGGACAGCGTCGACGGTATGTTCTGGAAGGTGAACTTGGCTGAAAGTTGTTGATAACGATACTGGATCATCATGATGAATAAACAGCATAGGTGTGCATACTGAAGCCACTCACCAGGGTCCACAATGCAAGATAACAGCCTCTGTTCATGTTGTTCTAAGTCTGGGTCCTGCCTGACACGCTCCACAACCTCATCCACTTTCTCTCCTTCTGTTTCCTCACCCTCTGCATCCTCGTGCTCTTCTTCTGCATCCTTCTGCTTCACTTTCACCACAGAGTCACGCATGAACGACTTGCGCAGATTATGCGCTGAGCGCTGAGCCGCCCAGGCATGGTGCACAGTGGTCCACAGCACAGGCGTTGGCTCAAGCGCCAGCTTCTTCTGTTGAGGAAGTACAGAAGACACGACGCTCCCCACCGCCCGGTCTGCGATCTGCCGCACGCTCGTCCACGGCTCGAACTGATTGCTCCAGTCATCCCACATGTCCTCCTTGCTTCCTTCCTGGCGTTCACCTTCGCCTTTCACCTCTACTGCCTCCGCGCGTTCAAGGACACCTCCAACCGCGCCAACACCCATACGCATCGCGAGTTCATTGATTTCCCGTCGACGGCTCATGCGGCATAGGCGTTCCTCCGCCTGCAGACGCATCCCAGGCACGAGCACTGACGCGCGGAAGAAAGGCATCGTGACCTCGCTCTCCAGTGCGCTACTCCCGTTCGCCATGCCGCGCTGTGCAATCATAGACTCAAGCATCGGCGGCATGGACGATCCTCCAATGACGACAACACCCCGAGGCCCACGTTCCCCCTCGGGCTCTTCAGGTCGAGTGGAGAGCCCAGGGAGATCCTGGAGTAGAGCGGCGTCCCCGTCTTTCTCCCAACGGCGTAGCCGGTCCTTGAGGCGTTTCTCCCGGGCACGCTCGGCAGCGTCGTCTTCGCCCCAGTCAGCAACACCTGAGCGGGGAGATGTAGAAGCTGTGGCGTGCTGTGACCTTCGGCGTCCTGCTACATTCACGAGGCCATGTTGGCTTGGACCAGAATAGGACGCGGACATGGACACAGACGCATGTGTGGGCGCGATGGGCGGGGTGATACCAAAGATCATGGTCATTGGGTTGTACACCGGGGACGACGGGCGGGCAAGAGGGCCAATGCGGCGCTGGCGGACGGCAGAAAGTAGGTGGGGGTACCAAGTCGCAGAGGCGGACGCGAGGACAGGAAAGTCGCGAACGTAGATGATACGTGGACGACGGGTGGTGCTGGTACCAGCCGTGTTAGTATCGTTTGGAGAAGGCAGATTAATGAGGTCATCGAAGAACGTTTTAATACGGCTTGGGGCGGGATTGCTCCGAGAGGCGGTAAGTACGGAGGTGCGTCCACGTGTTGAAGTGGGTGCGAGAAGGTGAAGGGTCATTTGAGAAGGAATAGCAATTGGAGACATCATGTCCATGTCGTCATCGTCTTCGAATGAAACGCGAAGGGGAGAAGATTGGGAATTCGAGGCAGGCGGGGGCTGGAAATGGAGGGGATTGCGGGGGAGTTGGAGGGCATTTGCAGCTGATGGAGTGCAATGTTAAAAACACAGGTGTTCGTTGTAGGATATATGCGCACCTTTGCCAAAATGGCCACACTTCACCGGCAGCAAGCTGGACTGCATCGATGACGAGGACTTCAGCACCTGTCCTGTGTGCAAGCTCTTTCACAGTGGCATCGATTATATATTCACCACCCTCTATTGGACAATAAAGGGCAAGGGTGGGCTCTAATAGAGGACCTGAAGATGAATAGGCCGCTCTATGCTGGGTCTGCGGATGCAGGGTAATATGTAGATTAGTCAGTGCTTCGTCAAAAAGCTCTGGAGCCGGTAGATTATTGTTGCTCAAGAAATCAGTCTCTGCTGGACCATCATCTGGAAGCCAAAGGATGTTCAAGTCCTGAGGAAGTTGTATGCTGTCCTCAGGCGGAGTAGATGGTGAGCTCGAAGCAATGGGAGATATCCGCGTCCGTTTTGTTGGTTTTTCAGGTTCCTCTGGAGGTGCAGGACCAGCAGCAGATGGTTCTGATGTATCTGAACTTGTGCTGACTGGTAGAGTAGATGAAGCAAGACGTTTGTACACACGCTGTGCTGGCGGTGTTCCGTCTTTTCGTGAAATACGTTCCAGCCGGATAGCAGGATGGATACTCTTGCGCGTCGACGTTACTTTGAACAGTGAGCGTGACCTTTGAATGAAAGCACTAGGTGTTCGCATGCTGGTGCGATGTCAACCTGTTCAGACAATAAACAAAGCTTCCCTTCTTGGGAGCTTGCGCTGTCACAAAGATTTTGTTCTATTATATTAGTCCTTAGAATACTACTTCTTCTCATCATCGCAAGCTGGCGGCCGTCATTTGTTGAGTCCAACAACGACCTTACAACGTGTCCTGCCAAGTAACTCTCATCGAGTCCGTTTCTCACGTAACAGGAACCTCACTGCGGCCGTGCACCTTTCCACATCAACCACTCAGGCGTATCTGTAGCTTTATCACAAAATATGGGTCGCGACAGACTAGCTGCTCTCAGAGTATTCCGTTTTCTGGTATCCATGCTAAAAAAAAATACTAACGGACACATTTTTAGGCACAACGGCAGAATGCTGCACCAGACCCAGGACAGGGGGACTATGAGATGCAAGCACGCCCTTCACCTTCTGCAAACGGCACTGGCAATGGTACAGGAACAGACCCTTTGTCCGCTTTTTATGCAGAGGTGCGTCTATTTATTCTCGTATTTCTCTCTGGTGCCAACCCGCATTTCAATCTAGGCCACCGCCATCCAAGATTCTATCCAAGAATTTGATGATAATGTCACTCGCATCGCTGAATTCCATTCGCGCTCCCTAAACGCCCTTGATGATGCAGCAACACAAGCAAACGCAGCTCAACTCGAACGCCTCACAGACGAGACCAGGCAACTCAGCAACAATCTCGCTAGCCGTATCCGTGCCCTCGAGAAACCCAGTGGTGCAGGCCCTGATGCTCAAATTCGCAAGAATAGAGTATGTCACACTCCCCTTATTGCAACAAATCCGTTGACGTGGTTATCAGATTGATGTCGTTCGAACAAAATTTATGGCCACCTTGCAACGGTACCAGGATGTCGAGCGCCAGTATCGTCAGCAGTACCGTCAGCGTGTGGAGCGACAGTTCAAAATAGGTAGGTTCATTTCCCATTCTTTCACTCGCATTTTAATTAAAATATCCAGTGAAACCTGATGCTACACCTGAAGAAGTTGCTGCCGTGGTGAATGATGATCAAGGCGGAGGAAGCCAAATCTTTGCGCAAGCAGTGAGCTTTCATTCGCTTAGAAGAGGAATGTGTTGTTCACCTCTGCTGCGCAGCTCACTTCGTCAAACCGATATGGGGACTCGCGGGCTGCATACCGAGAAGTCCAGGAACGACACCAAGACATTCGTCGGATTGAACAGACCCTCGGAGAGTTAGCTCAGTTATTCAATGACGTAGGTGCAACACTTGCTTGTATGATACATTTGCTGATACACTCTTCTTTATTCAGATGGCCACCCTTCTAGGTGAACAAGAGGAGAAAATTGACGCTATCGAGACAGCAGCAGCGGGTGTCGCACATGACACCGAGGGAGGGTGAGAAGCTGTTACGATTACCTATGCGCACGGTCACTAACTTCCTTGCAGACAAAAGCACACAGAGGTTGCAGTAAAACATGCCCGCTCCGCCCGACGAAAACGCTGGATCTGCTTCTGGCTCACCATCATTATCATCCTCGCTGCTGTTGGCATCGGTGTGGGTGTGTACTTCAGCCAGCATCCCATAAAGTCGAGTTCGTCTGGTTGAAGGAGCAGGATCATAGTGATTAATGAGGCTGGACATGACTGAGTCGTATATACCCCTTACTTTTCTTTTTGCGATGGTCTACGCTGCCTCCCATAACTTGCTTTAGTGATATTAGTTAACTAAGTTGTTTAATACGGACTGGTACTTTGGTTTTACCGCGATGCGCAGCCGGTGCAGGATGACGAGGGTAATATTACGTCACATACATTTGGCGTTAGTTCAGAACCGTGCAAATTTAGCAGAACCTGCGTTTCACAAACGTCCTCCTTCATTGACTCCTTCAACACTCCCCACCGCAGCGCACGCCTGCAATGACGAAAAACGGTTCCGCAAATACATCCCGCAAGATGCGTCGGCGTGGTTCAATCGACGTCGTTGATGCAAAGGTTGCAGTTGACCTCGCCACAGCTCAGACATATTCTGAAAATGTCTTCCTTTTCATACCTAACCTCATTGGTGCGATCGTTCAGTTGCATTCATTGTATTATGTGCTGATTCGGATGCTTGGGTCACAAAGGGTACACGCGCATCATCCTTGCTGGGCTTTCGCTTCACTTTATGAGCTATCACCCCAAATACTGCACTCTTGCATATGTGATATCATGTTTATTGGACGCTGTGGATGGGCAGGTCGCACGAGCTCTAGGACAGACATCGAAATTTGGCGCAGTGTTGGACATGGTCACAGATCGGTATGTCATCTCTTCCCGTCATTCAACTCCTCCTTTAACTCATATTATGCACTTCCAGGTGTACAACATCGTGCTTGCTATGCTATCTATCGTCTGCATACCCGAATTTCGCAATGGTGTTCCAGTTCCTTATCGCACTTGATTTTGCCAGCCATTACATGCACATGTACAGGTGCGTCTGAGCCCCTGTTCTTGCCTGTCCAGTCCTCACTGAATATCATCCAGCTCACTCGTAACTGGTTCACGGAGTCACAAGCTTGTGACGAGTGAGGTCAGTCGTATCCTATGGTACTACTATAACGATTCCGTGCGTTTTCTTCCGTTCGCACGCTACCGCAGTCCAAATTGACCGTGTGCGTAAAACAGCGGACTCTGTTCTTCATGTGTGCAGGCAACGAGCTCTTCTTCGTCTCTCTCTACCTCATGAAATGGGTGGACACGCCTATCGGGCTCGGTGTCTACTCCCAATGGCTCACGGATCTTACCTGGCCTGAGCTCGTCGCGATCCCCAGCGCATTCGTCTGTGCAGGGAAGAACATTATCAATCTCGTCCAGCTTTGGAAGGCGTCGAAAATTCTCGTAGGGGTGGACCTTGCAGAGCGTGCGCATGCGCGTGAGGTGCAGGCTAAGAAAGAGTGAAATAGGTTCGTGGACGGACAAATATCATACATACTACATATGCTGCTTCGTGCATAATGCCAATGGGACGGTGTAATCGCATTCCTTGTTTTTGATATATGTAAATATTTACAGCGCAAACGCAAACTACACCAAGAATAACGCGGGTGTGGAGGTGTTTATCATTCAAGCGTTTGGTTGAAAGGTTTTAGATGGTTGGTTGGAGTGAATCTGATTTTCAAGTGGATGCCCTAGATGGTAAATATTGACTTAGGCTGGGTGGTCTGGAGAGTGTCCAATGACATGCAACAGAGCCATCAAGCCCAAACCAAGTAATATGTTATCTTGTTATCTTTAGTCCTCGATTTGTTGTGTATGAAGTCCTGGCCGACCTGAACTGTCCTTTATGGGCTTCTAGTTTGTAGATCATGAGGTGCATCGCTTTTATTGTCTGGCTGCAAGAGGCCTCAGGTGATAAGCAATCATGCTTGACGCAATTAGACACGCCACACTAACACGCGAGTCATGACAAGGTTGACAGAGCTGCCAGGAGGTCTCTAGCAGCCCATCTACGGATATCGGAGGTAATTCCTTCTGTATAATCTTGCGATTGAATGCCCTAGAAATAGCGATCTTGGACCACCTTGAGATGGAACTGAGTGCTGACACACTTTTAATTCAGCAATTTGTGACAGTTTAGATAGAAACTGTGTTTCGAGTACGCGGTAGGGAGCGCGAGACTGAAATGATAAGGAGATGGAAAGCGTTGAAGCCCGCATACATTTTCCTCGACGGGAGACTAATATTGAATATGATCTGCAAAGCCTAACGATATCACCATAAGGTAATGCGCGAGCGTGGACTCAAACCTTGAGCTTGCCATGTAGCCTAAGTCCCAATGGTCTCCGAAGGAGAGAGGTTGAAAACAACCTTGCTGAGCTGTAACAAAATCGTCCCTGTGCATTAGAAATACCTTCCAAACTGGAAGAACAGATGGATATAGTTACGCTATGAGTCAAGTCATGACTGTCATGTAAGTGATCTATAGCGCAGATATCCGCGGATATAGATTTTCTTACTCTGTGAGTGTACGACGAAGGATTAACAAACCTACTCGATGTTCCCGAGTAACCTATTTTAATTTGAAGCGTAACGTTGAATCTTGATGGTATCGATGACGGGGGCAATTCTGATTAGTATAAAATCGTTAATCAGCGCTCAGCACTCAGTCTCGTCAGCCTAGTATACTAAGCTGACGAAGCAAAGGGTGCTACCGTGATTCGACAGTCCCAGTCGGTACGTACATTCTGATGCCGTTCGCATGATGGACGCTTTGCGGTGAACCGCAGTAGATGAAGATTCGAGGCAGCGTCCCTCATCTCCGTCTTCCTTGCAGTCTTAGTATATGCAAAAGACCTGCGGTAGGTCGATGAACTGCAAGCCATGATTTAAAAAAATGAATTCAGGCCCCATACATTTTGAGAACAAGTTACACGAGAAAGGTGAACACAAGATGACTCAGACCGAAACGGGTATGAAATCGGGCCCGGACAGAATAAATTTATTAAACCAGTATAATCTCGGTCTGTCGCCGGAATATTCTCGTGTCATTGAAATCAATGTTCTGACAAATGTTCTCGCTACGCCTCTCACAAAGTATGCAACCGCTCGATAATCAAATCGTCTGCCGTAGAGACTGCGTAACATCTCGGCCAACTCATCTTTCAAATCGTGTACTTCCTCAGGCTAGGCAGCTATAAAGCTTACTCTGATCTATCGTAGTAGATCCAGAATCCACCCTTTATTCAGAATGTCTATTCGAGCCACTACCTCTCTCGGCGGTACTGCATCTAACATCACCGTCGGTAAAGTAGCTGTATGTATGTTGGTCTTCATCCCAATTTTTTACTGACCTTCCCCCTCCCAGCATGGATTGATGATGATGACGTACTTTTCTTTTCTTTGGACATTGTTGGATCAAATTCACATCGATCATGTAGATGGACGCCCACCCCGGTCCCAGACGAACAGTGTTTTGAAGCCATCAAGGCTGGCGTGGATGCCCTTCCTCCTGGCACAAAGATGTTCCTCAATGCAGGTAGGTAAAAATCCCTGACATAAGACATGTGCTAACTTCAGCGACAGGGGAATTCTACGGGCACAATTTAGCGACCACGAACCTCGAGATGATCGCCCGGTTCTTCGAAAAGTACCCCGACTACGTAGACAAGACCTTCTTGTCCGTCAAGGTTCGGTCTATCCCCGCTTCTGCTTCCTCGTGATTGACTATTTGTTTTTCAGGGTGGAGTAAAGATTGGCACAGTGCCGGTGCCCGACAGCTCGTAAGTTTAGTTGCACATCATTATAACGAGATGCTATGTTGCCCGTAAGGCCTGCCAACTTGAGACGAAGTGTCGAGCTCATTAATGAGAAACTTCGCGGCACAAAGCGCCTTGATTTATTCGAGAGTGCACGTGTAGATCCTAATGTCCCTTTGGAAGAATCGATCAAGGCCCTTGTTGAACTCAAGAACGAGGGTAAATTAGACCATATTGGCATGTCCGAATGCAGCGCTGACAGTCTGCGGCGCGGTCACGCTGTACGTGGATAATATGACGGTCTTGGCAAGACATTCGCTCAGTGTGTTCCAGGTACATCCTATTACTGCTGTCGAGATTGAGGTCAGCCCATGGGAGTACGGAGAGGAGGCCAGGAAAGGTACGTCATCATAATAATTTTCGGTCGGAGTGACTCATCTTTTTGTCAGTTATTGCCACTGCAGAAGAGCTAGGTATTGCTGTTATCGCGTACTCGTACGTGTCATGCTAGTACATGTCCTGTTCTGACCTGATATACAAGCCTCAAATCATCTTTAGCCCGCTTGGCCGTGGGTTTTTGACCGGTCAAATCAAGAGGCCTGAGATATTCCGGGTAATAGCACCGATTTGCGACATCTATCTGTCATACTAACCAAATCTGACAGAGGGAGATTTCCGCCGCTCATTGCCTCGTTTCCAGGAGGATGTAAGTTCCTCAGCATGTGCCTGATCATTCCTCATCATAGCTGTATAGAACTTCAAACACAACTTTGCCATTGTCGATGCGTTGACCTGCAATTGCAGGGAGCAAGAACGTAACCTCTGCTCAACTTAGCATCGCTTGGGTTGCATCGTTGGGAAAGCATGTCATCCCTTTGCCAGGTTCCTCGTGAGTCCCTGTCCAGACATGTGATTGTTATGGATCTTGACATTGTTGCAGGCATGTCAAGCGCACTCGAGAGAATTGTGCTGGAGGAGATATTGAGTTGTCTACTGAGGACATCGTAGAAATTAACAGTGTTATCAGCGCTGCCGAAGTCAGGGGTGGCAGGTATAGCCAGGGCCATGAAAAATACCTCTGGGGTTAGATAGTTTCTTGATTCTTCTTGGCCAGTCATACCACTTAAACTGTACTTTTTTTGCATTTGGACCGTTTTACTTCATACAAATCATTCTGTTTCTTGAACGGTAATGTACCTCAGGTCCATATGCTTCAGCTCCTGGAAAGAGGAAACCGCGTGTATAAAATTTAGGACCTATCAGTGTGTATGAAGACTTGTCGTCAGCACTATAACCGGCGATCATAAGATGGGCCTGGATTCATTGGTCATTACATAGTTGGAACATTCGAACTCCACGGGCAACTAGGCTGCTCTCCCTTAGACTTGCACAAGTAGATTGTTAACCTCTATCAACATCATGCCTCGCCCTGAAGCGTTGTTTTTACATGGAGTCGCTGTGGGTGTGATGACATATGGCTTTACTAGCCTTAGAACGCTACCCATGGATGGCTGGATCCGAGCACAGAAGGGAGGGCACTTTCAATTTCTGACTATACAAGGGTGAGTGCTGCTTACCCTGAACCTCCTCCGAGAGAGGCTGACTCAAGTTCGTGGCAAGGCTAGCTGTCGCTTGGTTTACCATGGTCCTAAGCCTTGGCTGTGATGCGCTACCTTCATTTGCCGGTAAGAGCGACAGTCAAGTAGCTCTCTTCACGTGGATTTATGACGCATTCTCCAGCCCTTCGCGCAGCCAAGCGTGCTTCCCTTATGATAGCTCTTCCTGTAATTCCTTTTGCCTCTCTGACGGTGTCGTCCATTGATGAATCCATCCCAGCTCACATTTGTAATATCTGCAGTGTACTGGTCACTCCTGCTGTTTTTCCCATCATTGATTCTACAGCGCCAGCTTCCGGGACTATCTGAGCCCTCTTCTTCGTCGACCCTCCCTGAACTGGCACGGATTCCTTTCAACATAGATTTCTCTCTCCATCTCGCTCCTGTCATCACCCTCCTTGCAGACTTTATTTTCTTCGAGAAGAAATATACCAAAAAGCAAGTTCAAATTGGCTCACCACTCGTTGTCCTCGCCTGCGGGACATGGTATGCTTCCTGGGTAGAATATTGCGCTAGTTATAACCATACATGTGAGTTTTTGCATTTTCCTTTGATTGCATGTTACTGAAACACCTCGATGTCTAGTCCCATACCCTTTCCTGACGGAGAACCCATTTAACATCCGCGTTGGCATCTATACATTCGTGTCCTTCCTTGCTTGGAGCTGTTTCCGCCTCATGAACGCGCTCCATCCTTAGAGGGTTATACCATCCTTATACCTTCGTGTAGAGCTGAGGTGTTAACAATAGAACGTCAATGTTCTGCATAATAGGCGGAGCTCAATTCGGTGGATGGTTGATGACATTCGAAATAGTGCACATCATGACATTGTTATAAGCAGTATAAACCGTTGGTGGATCCAATGGGAAGTTAATCCGTCTTTCCCCTCGTTTTAGAGCCAATATATTTCGGAAATATGATATTGCCTCGGGCACTGCATACAGAGGCATTACAACGTAAGGTGTTCGCTCCCACCTACGATACGCCAACAGGAATCGTATTCTTTATCGCTGATGTATATTTGATAATTGAATATCGAGAGTGGAGTGATGTGGGACCTTCAGATGGCACTAGTGCGCAGCTCTTTGGCTAAGGTGAGCTGTGGCTTAGGATTGCTGAAACATTGATGCCTCACCACAATGCTCTTGTTCTGTTCACCCCCGCAGCGCCAGTTGAACTATGAGCATGCTCCATAAGCACCTGAACGACACTCTTTTCTTTGCGCAGACCCAAAAGAAATTTGTTGAGCGCAGTGATGTTTGGTTTTCCCAACCACTGTCACACCCCGTAGTAGGACCTTCGTTCGTTTCCATGAAAATCTCTGCACAATCAATGATCATATGCCGCGAATTTCCAGGAGCTAGTCTCGGAGGGCCCAGTGTTCCCGGAGATTATAACAAGAAACACCATCAGGATCAGGAAGGGCGAGGTATTCGCTTCCTTGGATGTTGATTGGAATTTGTTGTCAACTACAGCGCCTCCACTGAGAGCGTTGCCACTCTATTAATTATTGCGCCAAAATTTTGGAATGTCGACCAACTTGATGTCAATGTTGTCTACCAAATGATGGTACGTCCGGCAACTCCAGTAACAATGTTTGACTGATGCGTGGCTGATGTGAGGCTGGACAATCTGAGAACAGTGTAGTATATGCGTGCATTTGATACCCCACGCGCTCGATGAAGAGGGTCGAGAGTAATGCTGAACAACACATTAAAGCTGCAAATATGTGAAGTGATCGTGCCGACATCAATCCTCGTTCCGACAATCCCCTGGATATTGTCGTCCGACGTCCAACACTGGACACCATAGAAGGTGGCCGAAGTAGCTGAAGCCTCCTAATAGTAAAAGTCTTGCATGAACTTGGCTCTCGTCTTGATGCCAATCGCTGGGGTAGATCATAATTGTTGGGATCACGGTACTAAGTCTTAAGAGCAAAAGATTCTGATGAGGTATTATTTAATCTTAAATCATATAATGAGTCGGCTGAGCATGATGGGAACTGGCAACAGATCTATATTATCTAAGCATCAATTTTTTGAATTATCCGAGTCTTATCTGATCGAGTCATAGTCTAGAGCTGCCAAAATGTATGTAAGTCAGATAGAGATTAACGTGTTTTATCATTGTCCTCTCCAAAATGTGTGGTATACTTGCAGTCCATGGCATCGAAAAGCCAGCAGCCGAGCGCACTCGATTTTTGGCTCTCTCAAAACGTCTTCGTCATCGTGGACCTGACTGGTCCGGGTGTTTTGTCGGAAAGGAAAGTATACTTCTTCACGAACGCCTTGCTATTGTTGGTGTTGGTGCGTGACTTATCATCTATTCTATTATTTATTTTGACCTATCGTGGATTAAGACACCGGTGCTCAACCCCTCGTCAGCGAGGACGGTCAAGTCATACTCGCTGTCAACGGTGAAATCTATAATCATCTAGAACTTCGTGCGACCCTCGGCTCGACTGCCAAGTTTAAGACACACTCGGATTGCGAGGTCATTATTCCTCTGGTACGTTATTCTGTGCATCCGCTTGTAGCAATTACTGACGGTCTGCAGTACAAAAAACATGACAAGGATCTTTGCAGCATGCTTGACGGCATGTTTTCATTCGTGCTTTTGGATGAATCTGTGACTCCTACTAGGGTAATTGCCTCCCGTGACCCTATCGGGATCACAACATTATACCAAGGATGGAGCTCGAAGCACCCTGGTGCAACGTATTTTTCCTCAGAGTTAAAAGCTCTCGTCGATGAATGCGATACGATCATTTCGTTCCCCCCTGGTCATGTCTACGACAGCCGTGACAAGTCCACGACACTTTATTTCCAGCCATCCTGGTGGAATGGAGATGCAGAAACGAACCCTGTGCTCCCGACCACTCCTGTAGATTACACCCTTCTCCGGGAAACCCTGGAAGCTGCAGTACGCAAGCGGCTTATGTCTGAGGTGCCTTATGGTGTTCTCCTCAGTGGTGGACTGGACAGTAGCTTGATCGCTTCTATAGCTGCAAGGGAGACAGAAAAAGTTGCTCGAGCTCAGTACGAAGCTCGGCAGCGCAAGCTCGCTGAGTCTGCCAGTGGCTCTCCAACACCAAGGATGGACGATCTGACACAGCAGGGTAGGCGTACTGAAGTTCGCTCCTTATTTTCGTACTGAAAAATCACAACAGCTATGTTGGCTTCTTGGCCACAATTGCATTCATTCTCAATCGGACTGGAGAACTCGCCTGATCTGCTTGCTGCCAGGAAAGCGGCACACTTCTTGGGAACCGTGCACCACGAATATGTTTTCACAATCCAGGAGGGCCTGGACGCCATCCCAGACGTCATTTATCATCTTGAGACCTATGATGTGACAACCGTTCGTGCAAGCACACCGATGTACCTCCTTAGCCGGAAAATCAAGGCGATGGGGGTAAAGATGGTTCTCAGCGGGGAGGGTAGCGATGAAATTCTTGGCGGTAAGATGCCTTGAATTCTCCGCTGCGAGCTTGATTAACGTGTTGTTCAGGTTATCTGTATTTCCATGCTGCTCCAGATAGTAACTCTTTCCATCAGGAATGCGTTCGGCGCGTCAAAAATCTTCACACTGCTGACTGCCTGCGCGCCAACAAGTTAGTTTTGAGGATCCCACTTTTCCTAGGATCACTGACGGATCCGCGCATAGGTCGACAATGGCCTGGGGCTTGGAAGCCCGGGTACCCTTCCTCGACAAGGCCTTTTTGGAAGTCGCCATGAATATCGACGCGAAGGAAAAGATGTTTAGGAAGGACTTAAACCAAGCGGTTGACGAAGATGGTTGTCCGAAGATGGAGAAGGTCAGCCGGCCTATTGAGTATTTCCGGACATTCATGCCTCATCATTTTCGCACAGTACATTCTTCGGAAAGCATTTGACTGTGCGCCAGAGGGGACGGTCTGTCGATCCCGATAATTTTCACACTTGCCCTGCTCACCCTCAAACTTTAGGCTTATCTCCCAAAGTCTATCCTATGGCGCCAAAAGGAGCAATTCTCAGACGGCGTTGGATATTCTTGGATAGACGGGTTAGTCCACACTTTCTCCCATCGGCAATGAGACACGCGGACTGATGGACCTCGATCAAAGCATCAAGGATAACGCCGCCGCCTTTGTTTCTGATAAAGATTTCGCTAAGCGCGCAGAGCGCTGGCCAGTCGATACCCCAGATACAAAAGAAGCATATTACATTCGAGAAATATTCGACGGTGAGCGATATCTGGAAATAAACCTCTTCGAAGTACATGTCCTTATGTTCGTCAGGTCTTTTCCCCTCTGAGGCCGCAGCGAAGACTGCAGTACGGTAAGTTTCGGTAACTCCCTTTTTGGGGGTGTTTTCTGATTTCTATTGATCCAGCTGGATACCACGAGGCGACTGGGGATGTTCCTCGGACCCAAGCGGGCGTAGCGTCAGCATTCACAACGCGGCATATGAAACAGACTAAATCGATCAAAATGGTGTCATACAATCAATCGATAGCGAAGAAGCACGAAAGCGTGCGCGATTAAAACTGTATATAGGGTGATGACTGCATCGTAGTAGCTCTAGACCCTGAGAGCATAGGGGAGCATATCTTAAGTACTTTAGATGAAATCAGGGATGATTGGATGACTGTCAATTGTTCGATGTTTGTGTTCCAAATAGAGAGTGTGATAAAATTGAAGGAGTATGAGGGAAGAACAACGAGAGTGATAAGGAGTCATCAAATAATTTGGAACCGACTGACAGCAGAGCAAGAGAGGAGAGACGCAAGAGCAGGGTGAATGATGAATGAATGTGTGTCGGCTGCGCGATGAGGCTAAGGAAGTAATAAAGTAAGAGAGTGCAATATGCGATGATGAACGCCATGAATGATTGTAGTGAAGGTGGGATGGACGAGGAAAGCTAGCAGAAATCTAGGCCTGGTTAACGAGGGTCAGGCTATGTGACCAATGATGGATCCTGGGCCACTATTTGGCGGTACAAGCCCACCCCCGAGTCTTCAGATCCAACAGGCGAGGCTTGCGGTTTGGTAGTGGTGGAAGTTGCGCGGGCTGCACTCGTTTGCGAGGTCTGACGTGACCGCTTCATGCCAGGGGCATGCAGATTGCCGCGTGTGCTCATGTCCCAAGCGGGTCGCGTGACGGTAGCCTTCATAGAATGACTATCTTCTGAAGCATTCACACGTGTGCGCGTGCTGGGTGTTGTTTGTGTTCGCCGGCTCATGGGCCGTGTAGAATGAGAGGCATGGTCGCCCGAAGCTAGACGAGTCCCAAACTTAGCGTTTGCAGAGGACTCCCTGCTATAGGAGGACGTGCCGCCAGGAGATACACGACGTGTTGAACCAACGACGCCGTGTTGCCTTGGCTTGAGGACAGGTTTCTGGAGGGTGATCTTGTCTGCACCCCAGTATGAGAAGCTCATTTTGCTCTTCTTGTCCGAGTCGTCTGACTCTCCCTCACCATCTTCATCATCGTCAGGGAGGGGGACGATCTTAGGTTGCGCAGCAGACCGTGCTTCTGCTTTGGAGCGTACAACACTGCAAACCGCTGAGCAGGTATCAGTGATAGGAACACAGAACACATACTCTTCCATAGAGACGACCCCTTCCTTGGGCTGGACGACATCTCCAATCGCCCAAGTCTCGATCTATGCCAGAGTGAGAACAAGTCAAACAGTGTCATCAGTGCTTTACCTTCAGAAACTTGTACATGTTCCTCGGTTTCGTATGCGAATTTCTCCGTCCTGTCGAGGCATACTTTGACTTCCCTTGCATCTCCGGCAGCGAAGTCGCCCTCGAGTTCGACCCTGAAACCAAAGGTAACGACGTCGTCCCCGTGCGCTGACACCGCAGGACAACATCATTAAATACCACAAGCCAGAGGTCTTTCTTGCCACCCATGCCTGAGCCCGTGCCAAGCACATCACTCAGCCGGCGGAATGATGTCTTGCCCTTTACGCCCTTGGTATTGACGACTGGTGGCGGGCTCGACCCTGGGCCTTTTGACGGACCTGAGCCATGGAGAGACCCAAAAATCTGCCGTTCCTCCAGCAACAATCTTGACGGCTTCGGGATCGCAAGCTGCTTCACCTTGTCAAGCCCCTCAATGCGAGCAAAGACATCGCGCGTCTTGTCACGGTCCTCTTTCTGGATCTTCTCGTCCTCAATGCTGCGCACGATTGTCTCAACCTCTGCAACCATCTGCAAAGTACTCTCATACTCGAACGTGCTCGGATCTGTGTGGAAGAGTAGGTTTTGGAAAAGTAGAGGGTATTTGAGAAGGCGCTGGAAGGGCTTCGAGAGGGTGATAGCAAGCCCAGTTTCGCCTTTATCGGCCGCCAACTCTTCCAGCCGCTGCAGCGACTTGCAAACCTTGAGCCATTCAGCGGCATCTTGGTTCTTGGGTTTCTTGGCAGCACTTGCGGTGCTCAAAGCGTTATCCACCTGCTCAAGCGCACGCTCAAGATGCAATACATATGTCGCATAGCCTTGAAAGATATGCGACTATAGTAGCATGAGCATATTGTATCAAAGAGGAACTCTACTACTCACACTAGAGACAAATACATCCGCGAGAGACCGGACAAGAGGGTATTGCTCCTCATACCGCTTCAACAGGCCTTCACTGAGCTTAACGTGTCCATCAAGAACACCGCTTTCGATAACTTCAAGGCAAATACGCAGATCCTCGGGTAGCAGGTGTGGAGGGACTGCACTCTGAAGGGGACTACTGGCCTGCGAAGTCGAGCGCTTGAACTTGCGCAGTACCCGAGTGCCTTGTGGAGGAGTGGTCTTGGCACTGTCTTTGCGCTCTCGCTCCCTATCCTTGTCTCCCAGTGATTGAGATGAAGCAGCAGCGAGCTTACGCTGGGGTGCAGGAAGGGATGCGTGCGAACGTGAAGGGAAGGGGACGATATCCTTAATTGCTCTGCCACCACTACCTCCCCCATGATAAGGAGAGCGAGGGTGGTTCGGATTAGCGCGATTGGTTTGCAGCCCCTCGCCTAATGTGTCCTCAGCATCCTCATCACTTTCATCATCGATTTGAGGTGTCGTGGTAGCGAGGCTACGACCATCTGCAGGTTTTGGAGCTGCATCTGCAGGCTTGGAGGCTCCATCAACACGAAAGCCAAGAGGGCTCATGAAGCGTGCAGCGATGGGTAAAACGTCGATCGATTCCTGCGGTGACTCAACCCTGCCATAGTCATCGTACTCATTGAATGGAGTCGGTGTAGGGCTGACAGGAGGTGGCGTGGCATAAGGGTGGAGAAGGGGCTCGATGAAGGATTCTTTCATTTTTGTGAGGTCATTTACGTATCTGTAACGAATGCAACGATTACATCAGGATCAGTGGATCAGTGTGTGGGGAGGCGCAGCGCACCGCTCTTCAGAAGCCACGATTTCCCAGAGGACTTCCTGGCGAGTGCGTTCACGGGGACCAAGGTTACTGACGAGGTCTTCCTCTGCAGCCTCACTCCACGAGGTAACTGCGAGAATGCGGCTGCTGGCATTGGACATTTGAGAATAGGGCGTGGTAGAGCGCATTGAGCCTGGGTAAGGGGAGACTGCTGTGCGTGTACTCGTGGCTTTTGCAGTATTGGTTGATAGAGTAGGAGCTACGGTGGTAGACGTGGATGGAGGAGAAATGGTGTTAGTGGTAGTGGACTTTGCAGCGAGGTCTGTGCGTGATGTTGAGGCGGCTGTGGAGATGGAGCCACGCGTGTCTTTGCCATGTGTTGCCTGAAAACGCGACACGGTGGTTTTGAGCGGGGCGCCCGAAGGCGTCTGAACGATTTGAGAGGGGCCGGGCACCGATGTATCCGGAAGTTGGGTATTAAGAGGCGAGGGTGTCGGAGGGGGTGAAAGGAAGGCTACCTTTTTCTGTACATCGTTTGATGTGGTACTACCATTTGCCTTGCGACGATTTGCAGGGTCCGGGTCGTGTGTAGGCGGGGAAATGGTAAGGCCGACGCCACTATCATCGTCAAGGGGCTCCTCGATTGGGGGTAAAGGGCGAGCGCAGATGTCAGGAAGTGGTTTATGCGATGAAATTGAAGTAGGAGTTCCTGCACTGGTATTGACTGTGCCTGCACTATGGGAGCGTTGGATTTGAATCAAGCCGGGAGATGTAACATGTCTACTGCTAGCGTCGGTTGCTGCTCTACTAACAGGCTCAATAGAGAGCCTCTCATGGGTAGGAGGCCAGGGTGGGAGCGGTGGAAGCTGGACTAGCTCACGTTTTTCTCGGCTGGGGGGTGAGTGGGAGTTGGTAGAGGAGTTGTCGCTGCGGTCCTTGGTCAAAACGGAGACATTGTCACGATCTTTTTCTTTCTCCTTTTCCTTGTCCTTGTCTCTGTCCCTGTCCTTTGATGATAGGCCTCTGTTGAACCTGTTCAGAAATGCTTTCATGGCCGTGGGGCCAGAATGAAAGAATGATAGTGACAAGAGCAGAACAAGTTGTGGAGTAGTGAAAGTGAAAGGTGATTACAAGCAGTGACCGACCAGACAGCAGAACCGACGTTGTTAATGCTGTACAGAGATGTGGTTGGTAGGATCACGGCCGTAGTCCCTCATGTCAGACTCATGTACTAATTATCCTTTCATGGCCAACCCTTTACATACATGCGAAACTCAAACTCACGCGGATACATTTAGACCACCTCGTGTTCATCGTCAAGTCTCTCGGAGCTCACTCCTGTCTTTTTCGGATCCAAGGCGTCTCCTTGCTATGACGTGGTAGAACTCGTTGTAACTATCACCAAGGTATATACATCTCCTTTCACTCCACGAGTTCAATATCGCTCGCCCTCGGAACACCGTAGCTTCTCGTGGTCGGCAGTTTTGCTGATGGTCTGTGTTTCTGCCTCACCATAGATGACAGCAAGAATACTGAATTTATCATGCTTTCACATTCCTAGATACGGTCGTGAGCCGCCTATGGCGAAACTCACTATTGGAATCAACTCGGAAAAGGTCGTGGCGCCACCTCGGAGCCGAATCAGCAACTCACTTGATTGTGCTTGCACCCAACTTGTACCTCCCAAATTCAGTGCGGAAGTCCGTTTTCCCCTCTATCGTACGCCCGAGTGACAAAACTCTCAAGAAACGACATGAGGCGTACATCCTGCGAGAGTTTGGGGCACGTTTCCTGTCAAGCGATGACGAAATACATCCCCGACTAGCGCACCGAGTAGATACCAGTACCAGTACCTGCGCGTACGTGTCTGATTACAAAGGAGTTCTCTGTGTGCTCACATGTTCCACAGCTCCAGGTGGTTGAACTCGGGATATGTTCTTTCTCATGCAGTGGTTTCCTGGATATCCTCCATTGCCGTAAACTTGGCCCTTGAAGTCTGACAAAATGAAGGCACCAGGAGAGACTTGAGGTCGGCCGAGCTCCGTCTGCACTATCTCGTATCCATATATTTCTCTTCCTATTGGAAGACTTTCCGCAGCGTTTAGTACGCTGTTCTAGTTCTTCATGCCGACGTGCCGCTGTGAAATATCAGTCTTTTGCAAGTCCGCACGTCAAACCGACCCAGCTCCAGATTCAAAAGGATTCAAATCGTGTTCTAGATCGCTTTCAAACAGCGCGACAATATCGCAAACCTGTGACATGACCGGCACTGCAAAGATTGCATTCACTGCGGAAGTGAGAAATCGATTAGATCATATTCTGAGGGGGACAGGGTAAGTAAGCAGACACAAAACGCAAGAAGTTGCTAATCCGACGTGTTTGTTGTAAATTTTGAAACAGCCTTTGTTTACTTAATTAGACACCTTTCAGACTTTGTCACCATGTCTTTTCTGACATCTGATATCATTGTAAAATGTTATAGCAGTAGAAATTGCAGGAATCCCGTAGCGACAGTATGAAAAATGGGATAATGATAGTGTGAAGACGGGAATACAATGACGTGAATGACATCGCGATGAATACGAGGGACCTTGGGTGAAGAGAACAAACGGGAAGATTGGAATAGAGAGACTCGGTGATCTAGTAGTCGCAAACTGCTTTACCCCCGGAATCCAGGACGTCCAAAAATCATTGGCAACCTGTCACGAACGAACGGTTACAAGCGAAAGTCATGCACCAATAGAGTAGCCTCGGTTTCATATTTCTAGTTCATCAACAAGTCAGTGCATGGGGACCGGCGTCTCATTTCACGCTGATCCGATGCTAGGTTCCTGTTAAAAATAGTGTCCTACAAGTTCCGTCATCTCGAGTCGTTGCAATATATGTGCGTGAAAATGATGTTATATGACATACCGCAGCCTCACTAGGTCCCAATACAGCAGGATCCCTGTAATACAGACTGAACATGACAATTATCTCCTGTGATGGGGACTCTGGGGAGGAAGAAGGGTGGGGGAACAGAAATTTGGCCCCGACAATTTATGTAGCTTTCAAGTTGGGGTGCTGCACAACCTTCGTATCTTACATTGACATGATGGACTTTGAGAGACAAAGGTTGCGCTCAGTGATGCAAAGCTCATGTTTACGACGCGCAGTTTGCACTTTGCGATACAGAATTTGTGCTGTTCGATACTTCGAAGGCGTGATACAATGCGAAATTTGTGAAGGTTATGTCGAAGAGCACTTGAGCAAACCTGGTGACCATATTGATTTGAGTATGTTTATATTTACATATCCTGATCTGGCTGGGAGAACAAGTCACTTTGCCGGAGTGGTTAACGGGATCGCCTGCTATACAGCTAAGCGGTTGGGCTTTGCCCGCGAGTGTTCGAATCGCTCAGGTGACGCTTTTTGCGATTAATTTGAAATAATATTTTCTTTTACCCTTTTTCACCAAAAATCATCCCTGTTTCCAATATGATTATGGCCAGACAAATTTCATTCTGGCTATTTGTTATGCTTTCCCGAAAACACATGAGAAACATGTGCCCCATGGCTGAGTTGGTTACAGCGTCCGACTGTTACGAATTGTTTCATCGGAAGGTCGTGAGTTCGAGCCTCACTGGGGCAGTTACCTTTTGCCTTTTGCTCAGCGCCATACTCAGAACATCGACTGAGACTCTCCGCGTTTTGGATCATCTTCCATTCATGCAGAGTCTTATCTTCAAGTACGTCCGCTTGCTCTTATTCGATGAGCAATATTTTTGGATTACTGCATCTCTTGTTATTCTCGGAGATGCTATCCTCACTCAACTCATAATGCGGTTCGTTCCCTGTTAGCGCGTTTCACTAGCTCGCACAACACCATGACCGACATATCAGGCAGATACAGAGATCGACTGGGAAACGTACATGGTCCACATTGACCTTTACCTGAAGGGAGAACGCAACTATGCCAATATCACAGGTCCCACAGGTCCTTTAGTGTAAGCCAACTTGACGTGAACAGAAGTAGAGCATGCTTACCTCGACGAAACTAGCTATCCAGCTGGACATGTTCATATCCATCGCCTTCTTCATCTCATCACAGATGCTGGTCGCAACATTGTGCAAGCCCAACAGATTTACGGCGGCCTATACGTACTATCCATCGCCCTCGTATGCGTGATATATAAGAAAGCAAAGGTTCCAAATTGGACGCTTCTACTACTGCCACTCAGCAAAAGGCTGCATTCTATCTTCGTTCTCCGCCTATTCAACGACTGCTGGTCATTAGTCTTTGTGCAAGCAGCGATTCTTGCATTTCAGAGCGCTTGGGATGATGTGGGCATCTTGTTATTCAGGTGAGCACTATACTTCCTTCACCAATATTGAACGCCCATAACTCCTTACAAGCCTCGCTCTCTCCGTAAAAATGTCAGCAATACTGTATCTGCCAGGTCTACTAGTCATTCTCTTCAAACGACACGGCCTTTTTGCGACCATCCGACACATGCTCGTCTTGGCATGCACTCAGACTCTACTTGCGCGCTCTTTCCTAATTGCAAATGCAAAGTCCTACCTGCGGAATGCATTCGATTTGTCTCGCGTTTTCCTGTACAAGTGGACTGTGAACTGGCGCTTGGTTGATGAACGTACATTTTTGAGTCCCGCATGGGCGAAAGGCTTACTTCTGGGTCACGTTACGGTGTTGATTGCCTTTGGATTATTCCGATGGTGTCGTGGCGACGGTGGCGTAGCTAAGGTTTTGCAGAGAGGCCTCCGGCGACCCAGTCAGCCTGCTGGTTTGGCACCTGTAGATCCCGATTGTGAGTCATTCTGGGAGTTTGTCTATTTCTGTTTGCTGACCTGTACACCAGACGTTGCTACTGTGCTTATGACGTCCAATCTCATTGGCATCATCTTTGCACGATCGTTGCATTACCAATTCTACTCGTGGTATTCACAGCAATTGCCTCTTCTTACTCAAAGAACGAGGTTTCCTTTTATCGTGCAGTGAGTCTCCTCGTGCAGGAACGTGTATCTTTGTGTTCTAATGTGTGCAAAGAATGGCACTCATAGGCGCCATTGAATATGCCTGGAATGTTTACCCATCAACGCCACTTTCATCTGGCCTTCTCCTTGCAGCAAATCTTGTGATGCTACTTGGGATCTGGTTCGGGTACCCAGAAGGGAAGGCGTTTTCAAAACGTTCAAACCTCAGTCAAGTCTCCAAACAATTATCTCAAAAGTAATAGTGGTTGGTACATTCATTCGTATTCGCCTCCCATACCTACTATATATGTACTTCTGCCACCTCTAGGCAGAATCAAAACCTTTTCAGCTTCATGGACCTGACAAGTATCAGCGCTTGGTACTGTAGATCCCATTGAGGCTTGCGTTGATATTGGTAGCGGCCGAACGTCAACCTTGGGTAAGGTCATTTCCCCGTGATGCAGAGCTATCAACGTCAGCGGAACAGTGAATGAACCACCGTCCTAGACATCATTTAAATCAAACAGTGATAATGAACTGACACCGGTGGACTCACAGTTGCAATGAAATCTCCACGCTTTCGTCCACACAAAAGCCAATCCTTGACACGCTCTTCCACATCGTATCGCATCGTGTAGCAGCGCTGTTTGCCCTCTTTCTCAGCCCAATGAAAAGAGGTCTTGAAGATGAGGGTTGCGTTGATTGGTTGGCCTGCGTAGATTTGCGGTAGTTGCTCTGACTGAACGTCACTGGGAAGTGAAGAGGGTTGAATAGTGATTTGTGCTGCAGTCACAATCTGTTACAACATGCCAGATTAATTCGGGTGTGTATCAGGGACAACTGGGAAACACCCACATTCATCCTTGGCACATCAACTGGTATCTTGATCTCTCTCCAAGGGCAGGGTGATGCTGTCTCTGGGCGACATTGCGCCAATGCCTAAAGGTTACGCGCGATGACCAAAAGCAACAGAACCAGAAATCGATGAACCAACCTCCCGAATAGGTCCCTGGAAATCCCCGCCATCTTCCAACGAACGAGGTAAGATGATTTCACCAGTAGCCCTGTATGCTTCTACCCATTCAGCGTTACTCTCCAGTTGCGCGACCAGTTTGTCGATGAGCATGCGTCGTAGAGAGCCATATTGGGGCTTCTCGACCGGCATTCTCGACAGAACAACTTCTACCGTTTGTCGAACTAATGCCTCCACCTCTAGATATCATATAGCTGCAGTCAAGGTAATACTGGATAGAGAGGATCCTCACCATCACGTAGTATACGGTATTTGATGACAAGGTTTAGTGGATCAAGAACTAGGTTTCTCTCAGTACTCGACAGGTAAATTGGCTAGCAACGCACCAGGTCCATTCGAAGACTCTATGGAGAACAAGAAGTTCACGGGATGTTCTGGCGTAACGGTCTACGTGGAGTTGATTATTCTCAGCAATCAGCGAAACTATAGATTCCTACCACAACGGGACGGGTGGGACGACAGCCTGAAATCTTCACCCCATCAAGACTTCGCGCACCCTGCAGCTCCGTCGATGATATTCGAACATGCTGATGGGAAGTTGCCGAGATAGTAAATTTGGAAAACAGTCTAAAAAGACTTCAGCACAGATTGCAAGGTAGAGTAATGATCGAACCTTTGGCCGCGGAAAAAGTCCTCTACGTTCACTGCTATGGGTAGTGAGACCGTGACAACTCTTGAGGTTTGCAAGGTGCGGATCACACCCATCGAGGATTGCGTGTTATATGTTACATTTAGCCAGATTTTCTTCACTTCAGCAGTGAATAAGACTAGTCTTTTTTTTTGAAAGACGCCTACCATTGTATGATATCTCGAAGCATCGGAGTGTGGTAACGAAATTACAACGTCCGTGTCCACGGGAGCACCCAGAAGGACGATAGCATTGTCAGAGACCTCGAGAGTCCCCGTATCTTGTCCTGGTTCAAAACCATATCAAAATATATTGAAAACACTGACCTTCAGTCTCTAAGCGTGCCGCTGAATAGTTGAATTGTACTCCAGAAGGCGGAGTTGGCTTAATAGTTGCTCTCGAGATGTCATTCCGGCCAGTGGAAATCACAAGTAAGAGGTGTGATGTCGTTCCAAGCTCGACTTGAATCTACAAGTTAGGATTAGTGTGGTCAAGAAGACTGCGCCACTTACTTTGCTGAGGTTGACGTATCTGTACATCCAAAGCGCGCAAACTGCGTGGCACGCGCACCAATGAAATCTGATTCTTCTTGGGAGGAGTGGCCACAGTACCCGTATGTTGCCATTGAAAGTGGACACGCGACATTACTACCTCACTGCTCTCGAAAGTATATAGACCCCACGAAGATGACTATGATATGCAGTTTAGTTTACGGGAGACCGTTGAGATGGTCAGACGCACTGGGCAAGATAGGGTTATGGTCGATTGGCCAGGAGGAAGTTTATCCACCTTCGCGATAAACCTCAGACGTTCAGAATCTCGACCACGCAATGTTATGCTAATTTCATCAACAAAGACATCCTTTAAAAAAAGATTAGATCTGGAAACGATGTCTAAACACACGAACACGCACACATGGTAGGTGGTTTGAAACGGTGGCATCGACCAAGGCTAAGTCTTCATCGTCACTACAGGTAGCATCGCCAGATACTTGAACTGCCATGATAGGATGGTCTGTGTGAATGAGATCTACAATTTACCAATTATTGATAATTCCAGATTGTCAGTGCATTTGGCAAGTACACACCTGAATCCAAACTCGCCGCAGCAGTGTGAAGTGCTCTGATAAGCTGCGTAACAGATTTCTCCTCATCCACTTCCGATGTCAGCTCTTTGCTCATGTCATTTGTGCATGTCCTGAGATATGCAAGTAAGATATGTATCCACTCTCGGTCTTGAGGATTTTCCAACTCCGCATGTATGTCGAGTGCACGAGAGAGCACGAAGGATTCTAGCGATACCCACATATGAGGTGCATAATGAGCTGGCAATGATGTGAAAATCGCCAGAGCACTCGCTAGGCGTCCTCGATGGCTGTCCTGTAATGAGAAGGCGGATCATATGTTGAATGCTATGCTTACATGTCAAGAGCGGCAAGGAAGCCATGCAGCTTTAGCGCGAATTTGCGGCGGCCAGCCTTCACGTACATGTCGATGGCACGATTTGAAGTTGCACAATACAAGTCATAAAAAGCCTCCTTGTCCCCAATAGCTAGCACGACCTCGTGATTGCTTATCCGCTGCGTCGATGAGCGTTTACTGATTTGTTCTGGATGCAAGGCAGTTTCTTCCATACATGTGGTTGCAAAGAGTGGTTTTCTGGGCAAATGTCCTACTTTGACGCCAATGATGTCAAGCTGCAAAGAGGATCAGGGTATGGCGAGATTCTCAACAATAATATCTGACCTGAGTCTTGGCTAATTCAAGAAGTTCACCTTTACTCGCACTGAATCGTGCGAGCTGAATGCTATCCAGTTCTGTCGTAGCAGCCCACATATCACATTGATCGACAACGCTGAGAGCAGAAGAGAATATCCATGACTCAATGAAGTATTCTGGTAACTTGGCCTACAGAGGGCATGAGTTTCTACGATACAGAATAGTATGATGCGACCCCTGACCTCTACCTCTCGCAATCGTCTACCAAACGTGCCCAAAAAGTTGGTGACCTTCTGGCAGATCTCGGACGGGCGACGCATCTTATTTAGCAAAGCGCACTGGCGAGCAAGCAAGTATATCCGGAAATCAAATACCGAGATGGAGTTGGCGAGGATGAGGTCACGATAATGTTTCTTCGTAATCGAGAGTAGAGGCACCGAGTCGTCCTTGTCCACAGGTTGGATGAGACTACCAAACCATGACATGTTCTTCTCTCTCAGAACTTGGATGAAAGATACTTCTAGCTCGTTATACTGGTGTAGGGCATCTTCGAAGAGCTTCACTCCTTCAAAGGAGCTTGCAAGACTTTCCTAAGAGTCCAAAAATCTCAGCTAAAATACGTTCAAAAATGACATGTATGAGACATGCCTTTAATATGAAAAACGTGCAGAAATTCCAACCAGGCATTTGCCTCTGACTTTCAGAGCGTCTGACCTCTTCCTCACGTTGAGAAACGGATGAATCTAGAGCATACAGCAAACCGTCCTTGATCTTGTTCACGAGATCAGCCCATATGACGGGACTAAGATCTCCCGCTGTCCATGACAACTGTACGCATCTTATACATGTAAGCGTGAAGAGCGACACGATAGGCGGATAGTCGTACCGGTCTCGCTTGTCGATATTGAAATCTGCCTTTATTTTATCAAGGACAGAGCTCTTCATGTTGAAGAACTTGCGGTCTGTGGTCTTGATATCAGAACGAACGACATGCACAATGATCCATTCTTGATTCTTCCGCTGAGATATGGCAGAATGCCAGTCTTTGATCTGCTTCTTCACAATTGCTTTGTACGAGTCGTTGTCCTGAATACTTCGTCAGGTTACCGCTGCTACTTGTTCACCATGTTTACCTCGCACGTTACAACGTAAAGGTTGAGTAGTGGCTTTTCTAATAGAGTGACTGGTACTTGTGACGTGTGTTCATCGCGAAGAGAATCCAAAGGAACAAGAGTAAGCTCAAGTTCCTGAATGGTTTTGAGGTTTGGTCGGGAGGCTGACTTCCAGTGAATGCTCCGAAGCGGTAGCTGAGATTGCAAGGCTGCTAGCACTTGCCTCCAACTTTCTGAAGCCAGAAACGATACTGGTGCAGAGTACGTCACTAGGACATTCTGATTAGACATTTGAATATGCCAGATAGGTGGTATCCTCGACGCAACGAAGAAAGTAGCACTACAGCTGGTAATACATTGACGTTTGGGATGGAATTCTACTCATCGACGTTCAGTCAACGTGAGAAAAATATTTTAGCAAAACCTTTGCTCTGGACTACTGCATTGTCGACAACCACGGCTGGATAGCATGCCTTCACCAGAAGAAGCAAGCACGTCTAACACACCACCAGAAACTTTCAAAGAACTGGGCCTCATAGATCCTTTACTGGAAGCCCTAGATAAGATTAACTTCACAAAACCTACTGAGATTCAGCAAGAAGCACTTCCTCATGCATTAGAGGGTCGAGATATTATCGGCGTGGCTGAAACTGGTTCAGGAAAAACTGCAGCGTTCGCTCTTCCCATTTTACAAAAACTTTGGGATGAGCCAAAAGGATTATTTGCGTGCATTCTTGCACCGACCCGCGAACTTGCGTACCAGATAGCGCAGCAGTTCGAGAGTCTAGGTTCCGCCATGGGGGTACGGTCCTTAGTTCTTGTCGGAGGAATGGATAGGATGCAACAGGCTGTCGGCCTTGCCAAGCGGCCTCATATCATAGTGGCAACCCCCGGTCGTTTGAATGATCATCTTCAGAACACAAAGGGGTTCAGCCTAAGAAGCTTAAAATTCTTGGTGCGTTTTTCCCGGCCCTTGTACCTCAAGTCCTTACAGTCGCGCAGGTTATGGATGAAGCAGACCGCCTTCTCGACATGGATTTCGGTCCTGAAATAGACCAAATTCTCAAAGTCATACCCAAGGAGCGCACAACATATCTGTTCTCCGCTACCATGACCACCAAAGTTGCGAAGCTACAACGAGCCAGTCTAATAAACCCTATCCGGGTTGAAGTTTCTTCGAAGTATGGGCAAATCTTCAGTATCCTGAGTTGTACTGAGAGCATCAATGTAGATACCAGACCGTGTCCACCTTGCTGCAATATTATCTACTCGTCCCCTTGGTTCATAAAGATGTGCATCTCATATATCTCGCCAATCATCTTGCATCGAATTCCATCATAATCTTTACCCGAACAGTGCATGATGCCCAACGGTGGGTGGTGCATTGCAATCATTCTGTCGTCCTCAACTTATTTTTCCATTACTCTATTCCAGATTGTCAATCATGTTGCGATCGCTTGGCTTTCCTGCCGTTCCATTGCACGGTCAGCTGAGCCAAAGCCAACGCTTAGGCGCTCTAGGCAAGTTCAAGAGCGGAGACCGCAAGTTGCTCGTGGCAACTGACGTAGCTAGCCGGTTTGTTCCTTATTTCTTTTTTATCTCTGCGCATGAATTGATATCGCTCTGTTTACAGTGGTCTTGATCTACCTTCCGTTGACATTGTCATCAACTTTGATATCCCAACTCATTCCAAGGACTATATCCACCGCGTTGGACGTACTGCGCGAGCAGGTCGGTCTGGAAAATCGATTACAATGGTGACACAATACGATGTGGAGCTCGTCCAACGAATAGAAAAGGTCATAGACAAGAAAATGGAACTTTGGCCAACAGACAAGGAAGAAGTTATGTTACTGAAAGAACGTGTGGACGAGGCTGCTCGGTTGGCCATCAATGAGCTCAAAGAAGAAGCCAAAGCAGGCGGGAAAAAACGTAGACGTGAGGATGGCGTTGGAAGGGACGAAAGAGACCGTGATGATGATGTCGTGGAGGCGGGTGTCCCAAGAAAGAGACATTCAAAAAAGAGGCGATAGATCTTCTTGTGTTCGATACCTGCGAGAAAGCTTCATCGTCTTGATTTTGACCCTTTTTTTGGTTGTTGCATCTCACCCCACCTCCACGTCTAGTGCTTACATCCGTTCACACAAACTCAATGTGACGCTTGGTTTACACCACATGAAGATTCAGTACCACCAGGTGTTTGTCGATGTGCGCATGACGGTTAATTCAGAGTATTCCCTCACGAAACTGCCACCCTCGCTCCATTCGGGGCTACAGTAGCTGCACTCAATCTACTCGTGACAAGCAATCAAAGTTGGAAGTGCTGGGCAGCAGTACACGCTCAGAAGCTGCAGAACAAACTATCTATGATCGCATCTATCTCGACGTACATGGTACGGTCGTGTCGTGCCTTCGGACCTAGACAAGGTTCCACAGAAACAACAAACTCGTCCAGTCATGCTATCATCGCTCCAGTCTACAACGGTATCTCCGTCGCATTCGTCGTCAGTTTGTTGTCTCCTTTACCTGCTCACATTCTATAGTTTTCATCGGCCATGGCCTTCACATGCTCCTCACAGAATTTCGGCTAGATGCCAGAAAACAATATCTTCAAGGGATGTGCAAGGAGATTTTTTCCTACATCAAGGAATGGGTTGCCAACTCTGAGGACAACGTTCCGGTATTGTGTCTATCTGGTCCTGCGGGCAAGGGAAAATCGGCCATCACCTACACCATTGCTAAGTGGTTCGAAGACGTGAAAGGGCTTTGTTCGTGTTACTATTCTGACCGCCAGCGAGAAGCAGTTCGTCGCTATGAAAAGATCTTTTCCATGATCGCACGCGACCTGGCTGACAGTGATTCGGAGATGAGGCGGGGATTGGCAGATGTAGTTCAGGCCGCGAGTTCGCTCAAGAAGACAGCGGATATCCTCCACCAGTGGTAGAAATTTCTTATCGAACCACTCGAGAAGTCATCTGGGTGAACTAGGGAACCCATTGTGATTGTGATCGATGCACTGGATGAGAGCGGTGGAGTAGAGACACAAAATATCTTATTCTATGTAGCTGGCAAACATCAAAACCACGAAATCACAGATCTACATTCGCAGTCGGCTCCATCTCTTCTTGCCACTGAAACAGTCGTTACTAGTATGCAGTCGCACTCGCTCACAACCCACCAATAGACAACGCACACTCTCACTTCACAATCCAAATGCCCGTCTACAAAGAAAGTCTCGATACAGTCCTGGGACCTTTGCTCGTCACATACTATCGGGCTGACAATGTGAGTCATGGTCATGTTTTGTTCCAACCCTGCTACTTGATTTATCAAACTTGGGTATGTTGTCACAACGACTGGCAAGCAGGACAACATTTTTCATCTATCCCATCTTAACACATGTGCTGCGCATTTTTCAATTCACTTCTAGTCCTTTAGGGATCCATACTCGAATTTTTATACCTTTAGCCCCAATGAACCCGAGCCTTTCAGCTGGGGACACTGGGCTTGTCAAACACATCTGTTTCTTGGCGGACACTCTCGAGCCCAAGTGTTGAGGATCTCATGCTTCTCCTATTTCACACGAACATGAGATCTGAGCGGAGGATGTACTTAGTGCCATTGCGGACCAGTGAACCCTCGTGAAGTAGGCATTCATTTCCGTGGCTGATCGGTCAGCGTTAGTCTGTGGCCAAGAAACAAGGCCAGGAGTCACTAACCGATGGAGGAGAACAGTTCCACGCGTTAGAGGTGCTACAATGGTTTCACGTGCTTTCCCACGCTCATCCTTGTAGAATAGTGTCTTGCACACACTGATCAGCCTTGAAATTAGCAAACATAGTCACGGATTGGTACCTCACCGCCTTCAACTCCATCTTCAATTCCAGTTAGGTAAACAAGTACTGTCCATTCAGATTTTGCTTCCGTCTCTGGGTCACGGACAGAATCGTCATAATGGGGGCCAAAGTACTGGGAT
Organism: Suillus cothurnatus; assembly: GCA_016758765.1. Lineage (NCBI taxonomy): Eukaryota > Fungi > Basidiomycota > Agaricomycetes > Boletales > Suillaceae > Suillus > Suillus cothurnatus. The sequence goes on along the minus strand of JABBWL010000004.1, from coordinate 298,339 downwards.
GGCATGTATTTGTACATGCGAATATTTGAGTTGCAAGAGTGAGGTGAGCGCTTTTCACCAATGGAATGGCGACGCCTGACTGAAGTCGGAGGAGGGAAAGATGGGAGATGTGGCAACAGAAGAGAATGTAACTTCTGAGCAAATAAAACAGAGGTTACAGACAAACGAACTAGAGTTAAGAGTGCGGGTGAGGATCGATTCCTGTGTGCAAATGATTGATATAGATACTTACAGTTGACCCTCTCAGCTTCCCCCTTCTTCTTGGGAGGTGTTAACTCCAACGGAGTATTGTCGATAAACCTCACAAAGCGTTTACATTCTTCAACAGAGAGAAAATCCTGTCTGTCAATTCAGGATGTGTGATTGTAATCATACAGAAATGAAACGAACTTCTATAAGGATGATCTGGTCTTCCAGTAGAACGCGGCATTCGAGAGCTTCTTTCTGCGAGATGTCTGGAAATGTAAGAGCTGGCGACACTGCAAACTTATGTGATAGTTGGACAATATCCTTTGATGCTTTCGATTTCTTTGGCATGTCAGGTGCCTGGAGAACCTCTTCAAGAATGGAGGATTTAAGAAGATGGGTGCACCAGCCAAATTGGATGAGGCGGTGTCGACAAGACATGCCCCATGGCTGAGTTGGTTACAGCGTCCGACTGTTATTCACTGGCATCGGAAGGTCGTGAGTTCGAGCCTCACTGGGGCAGTTCTTTTTCCTACCTTCTCAGTTTTATTTGTTCGGATTTGTCACATAGCCATATTTTTGAATTTGCTTACACTCTTCAACGAACTCGATGAATGCAACAGACTAGATCTTTACCCGACTGTCATCCTGAGCTATCTGTCACAGAATGGCCTAGTTTTCGGGAGTATCGCGTTGAGAACTGGCGACTTGCTCGGAATGGAAGCGGGAATGTTGTTCGTGGTGCAACATCATGGGGGTGGATTGACCTTTGTCTGCCCGTGGTCATCTCATTCATATGGCCAAGAGTTAGTATCCCACTGGAAGTCGTCCAGTTTAAAAGCTGAAAGCTAACAGTCTCTAAATTTTGTAGTTTCGCGGCAGCACCGTGTTGTGTGCATTCGTTGTTCTGGTGGTTGGGTTCACCATGTACTGCCGCTGCTCGCAAGTCCTTCATGGTATATTCCAAAAAGTTGTATCTGTACATTTCTCATTTTCCGAACAGAATCTGTGCTAGTATTTCCAGCCTACGGTATTCAGCTAGAGACGCATCGGGGATACCCTTTGCTAAAGCCACTTTTCGTGTCTAGGCGGTTTATTCACGCATCCCTTTTAGAAGACTTCGTCATAAATGAAGGATTGAGAAGATGGAACGTTCGCTACTATCTGGCTGCTGTGCACGGATCCAGCACGGACAAGATTGCTTTGGATGTCGCATTTGAGGTCAGCGATATGCTTACTACTTTTCCTTCCCTAGTCTGATTGTACCTTGTTTCAGAATATCTTGCCACACTTTCCTGTACTCCTTGAAGTCTATCAAGGAGTGCAAGAACTCATGTTCTATAACCACTCAGACAATAGGCATACCCGCATATAATATACCATCTATTTTTCAATCAAAAACGATTCTTTCGCTGCGTTTCTTTCCCTTGCGCAGTGTTCTGAGTCAATTTCCCATAGTTTATCGCCTTAGCTAGTACGCTACCAGCAGGAACAGTTACGAGGACATCTACTCCCTACTCCCTTCTTCACTCTCATATGCGCTCAGAATATCATCATAGCCCTCGTCGTCCCCTTCTTCTGCAGCACTATCTCTAGTTTCCCGCACCTCATGGAAGGAAGATCTACTAAGCCGGACAACCGATTCCCCCGAAATTTTCCGCGAACGCCCCACTGTTTCTCCGGACGTCTTCCGCCTAGGACGTGGAGAATGCGATGAAAAATTCGGGAATACTGACGGGGTGGAACCAAATTCAGGAGCATGAGGTGTCATGGCTATCTCTTGTTCTTCGGGCCACTCTGGAGGGGCAAGCGAGTTTGGACTCACGTTCTTGTGCTCAGCCACAGAAGTAGGCCGGTGGTTGGTTTCCCGAGTTCGCAAGCTGAGTGGTTTTGGAAGATGACGCTTTGAGCGCACATGGGGGTTCCTGGAGGGTGTCCAGTCCTGCGAGTCAGAATTGTCCGTATCTTGTACAGGTGGTGGCGTTTTTTTTCGTAGTAAAACCTTGCTTGGTGTGGGCGGCCTCAGAGGTATACTATCTTCACTAAAGGAGCTCTGCCGACTTTCACCAGTCACCCGTACCTTCCCTGCTTCGACATGAACTACGGTAATAGGCGTCGGAGGAATAGGCGGAGATGACACCGTTGTGGGTGATCGCCAGCCCCTGTCAGACGTGCTGTCTTCAGCGACGGACCTAGTATAGGTTCTACTTGATGGATCGCGCGTCGTTGCATCAGACATGCTTAAAGGAGAAGTTGCTGAAGGACCTCGCAGCACGCGGGACGCGGGTGCCATGGGCGATATTGACTTGCGGTTTAGTGCCACCCTCCGACTGTTGCCATCTGATTCGATGTCAGATCTGGAGCCTATGCTTGGTCTCGAATGTGGTCCGCTGAGGGCATCAGAAGGCGACAGCGATGAAACCGAAGACACCGAGTCAGTGCGCAGTCCGTGTCTTTTGCTGCGTGTGACATCCATCCAATCGCCATGCCGTCTGACCGGCATCCCGCCATCTGAGTGCGCGGCTAACGGAGGTTTCGCGGTGATTAAAGAGCTTGAATTGAGTAGAAGAGGACGTGGCGGACCCTTGGGAGGTTGTTGTGGGGCTGATGTACGTGAGGTTGCGGAGCGCGAATTTAAAGCAGCCAAGGATGCCAGAGAGGCCTGCGCCTTATGTATGAAGTTATCGTCCTGCTGAGGCTGGACTTCTGGGCTCGGAGGGGCGGTGTAAGTTCCTCTGCGCGGCAGTGGCAAAAAGCTGTCTCGTGGCGATCGAAAGAATGCTGGACGAGGGGGTTCTTCAAAAGTAGCTTCTCGACTGCTACCAGGAAACGAGCTCCCTCTACTCCCATCTCTAGAATGGCTAGCACCATCTCTCAGCGGTGACCACCTGTCCGGAACTGATGGTAACTCGGATTTTGCGATCACTGGTGATGGTGCATCTCCATTCGATGTCAAGCTATTGCGTCGACTGCCCCATGCATTCATCGCTCGTGCGCGCCAATTTGTGCTTACTTTCGCGAAAGCCGCAACGGTGTCAGAGTCTTTGAGTTTTCCAGCATAACCCCAAATACTTGCAGGCGGTGAGCTTAGAGATGGGTTTGAGGTAATTTGCTCTGGGAGGCTCTGAGGGGAATGAGGAAGCGGTGGTGACTGTGGTTGTAGCGGGGAAGTTGATTGTAGCGGGGAAATTGGTGATGGTGGAGATGGCGAATCATCCATAGAGCTTTGGTTGGTAATCCCTCTCCAAACCGTATTGGCAAGACGTGAAGTCAGAGTTGGAGCAGCCGGGGTTTCTGTCTCGTTGCCGTCTTCGTGGGAGCCCTCTTCATCAGAACTAGAGTCTTCCTCTTCTTCCTCTTCCCCGCTATCAGTATTAGCGACTTGATTTGTAAACCCCTTCCACATGGTGGCTTTGATCCGAGCACCGAGGGTAACATTATCCGACTTCAAAAGTCTATTTTCCTCAATGCGCCTTTGGGCCAAGTCGTGTGCAGTTTGCAAGACTCGGTCGATACCACCAGCTGCATCAATCGGATAGGATTGCAAAAGAGCAATGCCCTCGAGGAAAGCATCACTGAGCTCCCATGGTCGAAGCGGAGAAGAAGGACGAATGGTAGCATGCTCTTCAGCCCACAGTCCTGGAGACTTACCTCCAGGCTTCGCAAGTCTGGAAGGATTCAATATAATTGTCAGTGTATATGAATGATTGACCAACCTAAAAAGCGGTGCACGCGCACGGATCAGGAGACTTGTGCAGATATCAATGAGGGCGTCAAGTTTATGGTTCTCATCTCGAGTTCTCATTGGGTACGAGAAAAGCACATCCCATACAGGCAGGAGGGAAGTGAGAGGAAGTGTTTGTGACAAGAGAGGTGCAAGCCAGCGACTGCGAGCCTGCGTTAGCCATAAGATGTCAGACAAGAACGCATCTTACTAGGAGTAATGTGGAAGCATAGGATCCAAGCCTTTGGCGTTCTGTTAAATTTAGAGTCGGGAGGAGTCCATAATTCGGTAAGAGCACATACCAAACTCGCAGCAAGTTCTCCGTCGGCTTGTGCCAATCGATCGCTGAACTTCTTCATCCAAACTTTACCACCATCCTGATCTGCCAGTTCAGAAAACTCCCCGACGAGAGCTTCGAACAACCAGAATGTATCCGCTTCAGCGTGGGCTAAATCTTCCTGTTCCACCTCCCTGATGAGAACAGCGTACAAGGGAACAAGTAAGGAAGGAATGTCTGGAGATTGGTTTGCTGGATTGATACATGAATGCAGATATAACAGACGCAGGAGGGCTGAGATGTGCTGTGGATGCGCGCTGGAGCCACCAAACGGTCCAGCATGTAATAATGTGGTGGGTGCCCCTGGTCTACGGGATGCAATGGAATCCGAGCTCGGCAATTGTGACAGCTCAAGTGTGCCAGCGTCAGGCTCTAGGCGAATCTCAGGAATACCTGCAGGTTTCGATGCGGACATTTGGCTGCGGAGGACCTGTAGTCGTGCATCAAGAAGATGAGCGCATCCAATTCTCTCGGTCTCATCAGCATTTTCATCTAATGGAGATAGAGTTAGATAGTTTGGACCACTGTCAAGCGTGTCGAAGAGTCCATGGGGAAGACGAAATAGAGATTCGGATATTTTCATTAGCGCCGTATCTATGTTGCTCAGCGGCTTCGTGGGTGCTGGCAGGTCATAAAGTGGTGATAACAAACGGCGAACAAGATCCTAGTCGATGTATCAGTGCGCGTTCCGAAACATGAACGGCACGTACATAGTAGCTGTCTCGTTGTTTGCGATTTTCTTTTTGCCATGTTGACTTCAAGACCGGAACTGTTCCCAGTAAAAGCCTACATTGCAAGTTAGGTAAGTCAGAGGTTGCTCAGACTTTCACGTACTTCCATATCCTAGGTCTAAGCCATGGAGGTTCATCGGGTAAACCTGGCGATTTGCATTGGATATTACTCAATGGCAATTTGTAGCTTCTTACCTTGCGAACATAGCCTCCGCAGACGAGGCAAGTCAACAATAGGTGAACCTTGCGGATCCAAAATTTCAGAGATCATATTCAAGCTAACTCGGACGTTGAGTTCGCCTCAGAAAGAACTAGACAACACGCACATATCCTGCCGAGGAGGTTCCGCAGCCCAGTTTACATGATACACCTTTGATACATTTGTCAGGCAGTCATTCATCTTGGACGCAGAGGGGGTTGGGGAGTGTAGTAATTGGATGACCTAATAAGGTGTCAGTAAACAGGTACAGTAACCAAAGAGACACTTGCACGTAAAGGAATATGTTTTTCAAGGCTATTTGGCGAACCAGAAAAATTATGATGCATGCGCTGAACTAACATATCCCGAACGACATTGAGTTCTGTTTCAATGATTCCGTGAGTACAATCGATCACGAGACAACCTTGTTTTACGCTCACCCTTGATATTCACACTGGGAGCTGCAGCTATGATGGAGGCTGCAGCCTCTGTAAGGACGGGACTTGGTGAACGCCTAATGCACGGTCGCTGCGATCAGCTATAGCCCAATTTAATGAAAGGCTTGGAAACACACCCTTCGTCCAACTCGCCAAGATGCTCAATGACCGTGCTGACGTACATTTCCACCACCTCCAATAAGTCGCCCTTCGCATCATCTTGTATGAGATTCTGTGCTTTGGCGCGTGCAAGGGCAGTATTGTTCTGTTGCAATAGTGTTGCAATGTCGCGTCGGGTGATTTGCCCTTGAGAATCTATTCTCTCCTGAAGTTGACCAAGACGTTGTGATGTCGACCGTAGTAAGACCTACAGGGAATATAAACTTATCGTGGGTGTGTGGCAAGGACAAAGACGACGCATACCTTAGTTGCAGTTGGGTCCCAGTTCGTCATGTTCGTCGCCGGTCACTCAAGAGCGTATGGTCGAGTGAAGCTATAGGTCTGTGGTCATGAAGGATTGAGTAATACTAGCCTAGCCTGGTACTCTCGGTGTAAAACGTCGGTGACAATATTTGGTTAATCGCACTTTGACTGCCATTACAGTTGGATCCTTAAATAGATCCTGTTAGCTTAGGTCGATAGGGCTTTGCCGAGTTTATATGTAGTATTAAATATTGATCGATTATGTAGTACGTTGAATCTAAGTGAATTACAATGATAGTTACATACACCAGGGTGGTAGGGGTTTTGACAATCGTCCTGACTTGCGAGCATTACTTTCATTATATACAGAGTCAGGGAATGACGGCACGAGAGAGACGTGTCGCTGAGGAGACTGCGAATTCCGTTTATCGAGTGCTCCTGGTTGCAAGACAACCAAATGAGGATCACGAGAGGCACGACGTGGCATAGTAGTGATCGTGAGTGGAGATGCAATATTTGCCTCCGGACGTGAGAAAAATAGAGAGTCTGATGACAAAGTGCGACTCGGAAGGGCTGACATTGAAGCCCGAATGTCGATAACAGGAAGATGGGGCGAAGGTATCGCCATTTCTGGGTCTACCACAAGAGGTGAACCTGTACCCGTAAAGGCTTTTTCGCGTGACTCAACCACCACGGGTATCCTCGACTGGCGGTAAATCATGGCAGCAAAGTAGCTGGCATATAGAATAACTGTTCAAACTGTGAGCAGTTGTGTCCATAAAAAAAGTTAGCTTGCGACTGACGTATGACAGGAACTACCCAACAGCCCATGAGCATATATAAGTTGATCAACTTGCAGACACCTTGCTGGTCGGCTGCTGAAGTCAAATTAGAATGGTGCATAGAGTTCGAGGCATCTATATCAGACGTACTTTGATCTGAGCATTGTAAATGAGGATTCCAGTAAGTGAACGCGACAGCAGATCCTGGAAACAAGCTGTGAAGGGGTGTCACACAGGCGCTTACAGGTGCCTCACCTATTTGTCCTATTGCAAGAAACAATATTCGAGCGGCATCCAACCACACTCGGAACTTAAGTAGTAATCTGCAATACAGTATTTGTCAAGCATACCAGTGTGGCAAATGTCAAAATGACCCACAGGAAAGGTAAAATCAAGATCGTTGTTACGTTGGTCAAGAGAAAGATGGCGGTTAACGACCCTGATCAACATGAGCCTCATCTCAGCAGACATTCAGCGCGATGATTGTAATCGAACAGCTTACGACTGCAGTGGTCAGATATGTTCCAGCGGGCGTAAACTTGGACTGAAAGAAGTACAGTCCACAGAAAGCTAATGAGAATGATGCAGCCTAATCAAACTAATGATCAGACATTTACGGAGTGACCGATTGAAGTTACACGCACTGAAAGTTACAGCCCGAACCTTGAAAAATACAGGAAAAGATTCCATGATAGATCAATACAATGATTGTTGTCGTAGGCTACTGTCCGTTCGTTCGATAAAATAATGCAGAATATGAGATAGTAGTGAATGTGAAGTACAGAGAACACCTCCAGAGGTGGCTCGAGGGAGAGACGTTGGAAAGCACGGAAGCAGGGGGTTACTTACACGCATCGCAGAATATAAGAAATACTGAACAAAAAGCTGTGGACTTCCGAAGCGTGTGGACGCAAGGAAGTTCATTCTTCTTTTGTTTGTCACATGCATCTTGTTCCCTATTTGTTCATACATAACGTTAGTACGTACTAGCAAGCGATGGCACGATATCTAACCTCACAATTGAAGAGAACTTGAGATCTATAACGCTCTCAGCTAGCTTAGTAGGTTGATGATGAATGAAACCAAGGTCATCATGATGAAGGCTGATATAATATTCACCTGTTAGAATGAGCGATACGGGATTTCCCAAGAGGGCTTTCAACCATGACTGCAGCCTAAACTATTAATATTACGCACTCAATTGCAGTACTATTACTGACACTAGCTTGTTCTCTAAGCTCTCGTCCAAACAGCCCATTTCATGCAACGGAACACCGTCTAGTACATTCTATAACATGTCTCTCTCTGTACAGTCTCAGTCTCAACGCACTCATTTGCGTCGAGCTCGGCTTGCCCTCGCTTGCGTGTCCATTGCCGCCAATGCGTCTGTTATACCCTCGCGTTTCCAACCTTCAGAGCTGATTTGTGTCATTAATTTAATGTAGGCTCTGTGGTGGTGGTGTTTTCACCTTTTCTCTCATGTCACCTGCTTTGGTCGATCACTTGAAGTTGACTCAACCTCAACTGACGACCATAGCCTTGGCGTAGGCCTATCTTCCAGCACACAAAAATGATGGCTGATCAGCTTTCCAGCGGCATGATGGGCCAATATCCCTTTGCAGCCATGATAGGCAAAGTCGTCGACAAATACGGTCCTTGGGCCTGTTCCATCATTGCTAGTTGTCTGTTCTTCGCAGGTTTTGGATTATTTGCGAAGGAAATTATCAACACACCAGATGATATAACTGTACCTTCAGCATCTACGTTCCATCATCTTACCATCTACTTCTTTATCGCGGGACTTGGAACTGCCTTCTCGTTGGTTGCTCACTTCCTCGGGGTTTTTGACACTTATCGTTGTCTAGATATTTCTCTTCCTTATTTGCCGCCTGTAAGAATTTCCCAGATTTCATCGGCATAGCATCTGGAACGAGCATCACCTTGTTCGGCTTGTCGCCGATGTTCATATCAATATTGGCTTCCAGGTTCTTCTCCCATCCCGACGAAGGCCTTGATGTCACACACTTCTTACAGTTCCTGGCCATTTTTTGCGGTGCCGTTCATTTATTCGGTGCCTTCACGCTCCATATTATACCTCTCCCCGAAAATCCTCCCAGTGTTGTCTTGGAGGATCCAGAAGGGTCGGTCCACGTCGATGAGCAAACAGCTCTTCTCCGTGGAAAGCGCAGTCGTACTGCTGAAATCGAGACTGGCGTCGTTGTTGCTTCCCCCATCAAGGGTGGTTCGGTGGTTGACCTTGCCAAAGACCATTATTTCTGGGCTCTGGTGTTCGTCTTGTTCGTGATATTAGGTTCTGTGAGTTCTCTCACATCACTAGATTGATATGATGTTCTAACTTGGCAAGAGCGAAATGGTGATATCCAACATTGGCACAATAGTCCTTTCTCTTGCATCGCAAGCTTCAAGTACAACCGTAGCTCCATCTACTGATATGGCAACTGCAACGCAAGTCCGCTTTCTCTCTGTTGCCAACACGCTCTCTCGTCTGGTCGTCGGACCTTTGGCAGACTTCGTGTCTCCCACAGCCACTGCATCTGGTGTCCAAAGTATCCTCCGCAAGCGCCATGTCAGCCGTGTGGCATTTCTCTTCTTCTCGATACTAATTCTCACATTGACCTATCTGTGGATGGTACTCGGCGTAAGGTCCCAAGTGGACTTGTGGGTTCTTAGGTCAGTGACAGCACCTTGGACCTGATCAACACTCACCAGGTCATTAGTATCGGCGCTGGGGTCGCTTACGGTTCAACTTTCACAATTCTGTACGTTCCGTTAGTTTCTTTTTTCCAGTATGTTCTTGTTGACACTGCTTGGTTTGTTCTGTAGACCGAGTCTGGTGTCGTCTATGTGGGGTATAGAAAACCTCGGACGCAACTTTGGAGTTCTAACCTACGCTCCTTTCCTTGGTACTCCTGCATTTTCATACTTCTATGCCTTTAATGCCGCCAGCCACTCGGATGATGGCGTTGTTTGTAAAGGCATCCAGTGCTGGAATACGACGTTTTCATGGTATACTGCGATTGCCATTGTTGCGTGCGGTGTCACTGGATACCTCTGGCGCAGTTGGAGAGATCAAGTGTAGTCTACATCGGTGCATGTATTGGCAATGTACATTATGCAGGTCTGCGCAGTATTTTGCATTTGTCTGGTATCTAAGCTGTCCAGTGCAAATTGTTAAAATATTGTGAGGATTATATCGAGTTGTAGAATTGTGCTTTGCGTACAGTCCTAATCCTATACAATCTTGGACCACTGATTTGTTGTTCCGGAGCCACTGCCCTGGGACTTCAGCTTTATGGCTGGCCCTCCCTGAGATCAGGTCCCCGTGTGTGAACCTGTGGATCGCATTCATAGTACGGCCCCCGGTGCTGAGGCTGCGCTTAGGTCTAGATTTCATGCACTGTCTTTCAAAATGTCTTGATACCTATGCGTAAACTATAATAATAGAAACCAGTGTCCAAATGACTGATAGAGAAGATAGATGGTAAAGAGCGTGAGCAACCAGTTAGGTGACAGGTTATTAAGTAAGGTGGTGAAATAAGCATGAGATGGTAGGCACGGAGGAGTCACAAACGAATGCTTTACTTGCCACTATTGTTCTTGACGACTATGGCAACGACGATGGCAATAATTGCGATGATGAGAAGTGAAAGGAAGAAGCAGATCCATCGCTTTTTGCGTGCTGAGCGAGCAGAGCTGACAGCTTTTCCCGTGTGGGTGAGGCTGCAGAAATGTTTAGAAACAGTACAACTATTCCAAGGAAAACACTTACCCGGTTTCCATGTCTTTTTCGACGCTTTCTGCTGTTGCTTGGATCGTGTTGATAGTTTCATCTTGTTGTTCCACCAACATGCTCATCTGAAAATTTCGAGAGATTAGTAACCAACTTGGCTGGGAATGCTAGGACGCACATCGTTGAAAAGCTGAGCAAGTTCTGCAATGGTTTGCTCAATACGCTTGATATCCTGGTGCCGCTCCTGTACTTCCCGGTATGCTGCTCTTGATTCGCCGTATCGGGTGGAGTTCATCAACTAGTACACAGATGAGATTCGGTTTGAAGGAATAAATGAAGATCGCCTACAGCTTGGCTGAATATTTGCCCCCCGTTCTCGTCGTTGACGACTGCCCGAACTTCTTCAGGCGTAGCATCCGGCTTAACTGGGGTTGTTGATTATGAGTGACGGACAAGGAATAATAAATTCATCCCACCAATTTTGAACTGTCTCTCCATTCGCTGCTTGTACTTCTGGCGATACTGTTGTTCAACAGTCTGATAGGATTGGATTGCGTCAACGAACTTCGACTTGACGAGAGCCGTCTAGGAGCCAGTTTAGTCACTCCTCTGCCACTATAAAAAGCGGCGTACTTGTTGCTTGCGGATCTGGCCGTCACGCCCGCTGCCTCCCTGTCTCTCCAAGTCCTTTACACGGCGCTTGAGTGTTGCACTTAAAGCACTGGTATCCTCCACGAGCTCTTGTAACTGAGAGGCGTTGCGCTGCGCAGCAGCATCATCTGTGTTGTTCAGCGAACGAGAATGTAACTCGTCAATGCGAGAAACGTTGGCGTTGAAAGTCTTGATAGTGTCTTGAATGGATGAAATCTAGCCGCAGCACATTAGTTGGGTGATGTGGCTCTGACGAGAAGTGCCCACCTCCGCATAAAAATCTGACATACTATCGCCTCCTGAAGTCAGGTTTGCTGAGCTATCCCGTACGTCAGCCATTTCGTACGCATGGTCGTCTTGCCTGGCATATGGATTTTGTCTTTGGTAGCCAGAATTACTGTAATCCCGTAAAGTCAGAAGAACCCGTATGAATTTGAATGACAAGCAAACTCACCCGCCCTGTTGCTGAGCCTGTGGAGCGGAATACATTATTAACTACGCATTCTTGGTGTGAAAAAAGCAGAAACGCACTCTCATTGCCGCCAGCCTATCCATGTTATGTCGTCAAGGTGGGTTGAAAGAAGGTAGACGTGCTTTGGAAAGATAAAGATGAGGTGAATTTCAAGTTGCTTAATATATATATAATTGCGTAGATGAGCACGTTAAACTTCGGTATCCTGATGTCAGATGAGTGTTCGCTGGAGTATTAAGATGAGTTGAAGAAGCCAGTGGTAAGTACAGCCACAAATCACAGCATATGCCGCGTATATATATAGCCGCAAGATTCAATTATAGTCCCAGACACAGGTTCAACGTTCAACAGTTGTCGTCTCAGGGCCATAGGGCTCTCATGTACACTATTTATTGTTTGAAGTCACAGCGATTGGCATCGGTGACCAAACAGATCTCATAGTTGTATCAATATTTATTTTGGGCCAAGCGCTGCTCGCAAGACCGCGATCTGCCTGTCTAGCGTCTTGCGGCTTGGTCCACCAATAGATGTCCTTCTCTCAACGCTGGCTTCGAAGTCGAAAACTTCAACCACATCGTCAGAGAACTTTTCGTGTAGGCCCTTGTAGTCCTCAACCGACAATCCATTCAACTGGCATTTTCTAGCCTCGGCCAAAGCAACGGCACGACCAGAAACGTGATGTGTCTCACGGAAGGGCACCTATTCAGTCGTCAATACGCAATGACTGTGAGTCAACAAGAATACGAACCCCTTTCCGGACGAGATAATCAGCAAGATCGGTAGCGAGGACATCCATAGTTAGTGCTTGCTGCATCTGTTCGCCATGAACCTGTTTGACCACCATGTCATTGAGTGCCATAGAGACATAATGAAATCAAACAGACCTCCATAGTCGCTATGACACCCTCTGCGATCTTGAGCGATGCAGAAATGTTGTCAACAGTGTCGAATAGTGGTTCTTTGTCTTCCTGAAGATCTTTATTGTATGTCGACGGTAAACCCTTCAGCGTCATCATGAATCCTGCCATCTACAGATTGCGCTCGTGAAAATTAATAGTACCACAATACCACATGACGTACAGAGCCAAAGATGCGCCCGGATTTTCCTCGCAATAATTCAAGGGAGTCTGGGTTCTTCTTCTGGGGCATCATGCTCGAGCCGGTGCTAAAAGCAAGGTATGAATACATCTCAAACTGCCGTACGTACAAAACCATACCTGTATGCATCGCTGAGAGTGACAAAGCCAAACTCGGCAGTGGAATATATGATCAGATCCTCAGCCAGACGGCTCATGTGAGTCATGGTAAGGCTTGACCACATCAAAAATTCGACAATGAAATCACGATCACCGACCCCCCACATGCTGTTTTCGGCAAGAGAAGTGAATCCCAATTCTTTGGCAAGAAATTCGCGATCGATTGAGAATGGATTGCCAGCTAGGGCACCGCTTCCCAGCGGCAGAACGGATATACGGGGGATGAGTTGTTGGAGTCGCTCAAGATCGTTGCGGAACGAAAAAGCGTGCGACAACAGAAAGTGTGACCATCGAATGGGTTGTCCTCGCTGCCTCACCGTGAGCGACCATCTTGTATGAGAAGCATGCACCTACTTGGAGATGGGTATATCCAGGGAGGAGAATATCTCTCTCTTTGTCTGCACGCTCTACCATGATGCGCACTAGACCTTTAAGACTGGATTCGATATCATCTACTTCACCAAGAAGCCATATGCGCATGTCAGTCGCCACTTGATCATTGCGAGACCGTCCAGTATGAAGTTTTCCACCCAGTGAGCCAATCAGCTCGCTTAGTCTACGTTCGTTTGCAGTGTGGATGTCCTCGTCATCAGCGGCAGGTTGAAACTGTGACGATAAATATTAAATAAAACGCCGGATCGAATGCCTCGTAAATGAGGTATGTACTTGACCAGTTGCCCATTCTCGACCGACAGCATCTAAGCCTTGGGTCATTTTGACTTCTTCTTCCTCAGTAAGAAGACCGACGCGTCGGAGAGCTTTTGCATATGCGATGGATCCACGAATATCGGCAGCATGCATCCTCTGATCATACTTGAGGGACTGATTAAACGCATGCATCCTTCGAGACCGTCAGAATATCAGTGATTCATCGTGAGTCATATGCGTACAGAGGATCCGTTTTGCCTGTAAACCTCCCACCCCATAGTTTTTGTTTTGTGGGTTGATCGGTCATCGTGTGTCGACAGCGAGGGCCCTCACCTCTAGACCGATCTCTATGAAGTCAATTAAGCTTCGCAGCGTTACGCCACCGACTCATGGGTGCAATGTCGAAAGAATATGACACATCGGATATGGTGTAACGGTTAACATTGCTGTCTTTCACACAGCGGCCCCGGGTTCGACTCCCGGTATCCGAATAAGTTTTTGTAACCGGCAGTTCGACCCCGCAGCTTTCCTTTAGTGCTGCAGTGTGCTTGCTAGACTCGCAAAAAAAAAAAAAAAGCGTTCCAGCCCCATGACCAGTCAGTAGTTTGAAACTCCGTCACGGCACATGTCAGCATGTCCCATTTCTCCGGAGGGTGACTTGGAAGTGTCTCACTCAATTCTGATTGTCATTGTCATGAGTTGTATTCGAGAAAGAATTATGCCCATGTTGAAAATTCTGTGTTTGAATAGCTTGAAATACGATTTTTGTGAAAGTACCGACTTCTGTGGGGTGGTGTGCCAATTGCAGTGCGATTTCGTGATGGAGCCCGTGATTCCCGAGTGTTTTACATACTAACTTAGTATGGCTTGCCACGGTTTGTTGAAACTGTCTGATGCGGCCGGGTACTAGAATTCTTAGGTTCCTTTACTCTCTTGTTACCACCGGTGGCTCTCAGAAAGCTCCTTTCGTTCGTTTGTCATGACCCGGATCGTTAGAGTAAAGTCGCCGATTCGGACTCCCGCAGGACATCTGTTGCCCCTCCATGCCACGTGCTGGCGGCTATTTTGGGAGGCTGAGCAGTTACATGGCTGACGCGTCGTCGAAGCTGTGCGCCTTATAAGATCGACACACACCTCCACCTCCCCTTCCCCTCCTGCCACCACCATCGTTGCATATTCGAGCATCCCTCCCTCCACCCTTCACAGTATGTTTCCCCTTTGTTGATCTGATCTTGAGCTCATAGTCGATCGTTTACAGGTTTTCATTCACTTGCTACTACCATGCCTGCCAAGAAGCGTTGTCAATTCCAGTCTGAGACACCTTGCAATTCTGCAGCTCTTCGCATAGTTGGCCAGTGCCCACATTGCAGGGCGGACTTCTGTGGCGCAGTGAGTAGATTGCCTATTACGTCGTGTGTGATTAACTCATTGCAACCTTTTCAGCATCGCTTGCCTGAACATCATAATTGCAACAACCTGGAAGATTGCCGGCAGCAAGCCTTTGAGCGCAACAAGGCGAAGCTAGAGAGCGAACGCACTGTAGCTTCCAAGATGGCTACTGCATGATTGTGCCCCTCTCATTATGGCGCTCCTCATTAACCTTTTTCTTTTGCTGGCCTTTGCATTATAAGCACGTCCCACATCTCGCTATTTTATATTACTTGGTCTTCCATCTATTGCGTCTCATCCATCCATCCCTTCCCACACTGTGACACTAGTGATACCTCAGTCACCTCTCCGCCAGCTATAGGACGCTCGATCTGTTGTGGGTTGTACTGTTTGTAACTTGGTTTGTAATAGAATTTTCACACACACGTATACTTTGACAACGAGAGATGTATGTTTGCATCACTCGGCTGTGCGAGGTTTATGTTGGACTTCTTTCTTTAGGTATCTTTTGGATTTTATCTTTCTTTACATATGTATTTGCCGGGTTTCTGATCATCATCCGCCTTTTTCACATGTCCCCAGCAAGCAACGGAGTGGTCGTTTCAAAGGATTTGAGCTGGCAGTTCGTGCACTGGGAGAGTAGCTGCCCTGTAGTGGCATCGATAACGATAAGTTCAGTGGCGTTCCGATGACACGTCTCTGACCGCATTCGAAAAGTAGAGCTCAAAACCAAAACACTATCAACCCTTTAGACTTTGACCCATCCGCATCATGAAAAGACATAGCGACATATCACGATATGATCTAGATCTAAAACAATATTTTGGTTACCACGACCTGATTTGGCAGTCCATCGATCTTCGCCAGATGCAACCCTACCCATTCAAACTCACTGTGGCCTCAGTGAGGGCGAGTCGCAGTATCTGTTACTCCTGTCGCAGAACGCGGCCCATCACTAAGTCCTCGGCTAACCAACATGGTCAGGAGCACATCAGCAGGCAAGTGGCGCCCGTCACGATTACGTTACTGCACACGGCATTCAAACCCTTTCATACTCCAGAACCATTACAGATAATTCCCCACTTCGTCCGAGAGGTGAATATTAGTTTATTCTGTCATTGTCGGACTGAGTGTAGCGTATTAATATGCATGTGTGACAACAACTAACTTGTCATCAAAGGTGCGTCATCTTTACCTCTATGTCTTATTGTGAACTCAATCACCGCGCCTAGGCCGCTCAGATGTGTAAATGATCTTACCCTAACCTCGATCATAAATATCTCTTATCGCGGGTTTACCGGGGACTTCGCCGCCGGGGCAAGGCCTGGCGCAGCTCGTTCATGAATGATCTCAAATGACGCTGGTACTATTGCGAAAGGGCGCGACGTTAACGTACAGACCATCTCCGGACCTGATACGTATGACGCTTGTTCCTGAGCAATTATTAGGATAGCCACAAGTATGTTTAATGAAAATGGTCGCAACGAAAGTTCACAGCTGACTAACAGACCATTTTTAAAAGTGTTGTACCCGACCTCTAGATCACCCCTTACTATTACCCGGCCACCACGACCGTGCAATTTGATGCCGTACGAAGGGCAGCGCTGCGCTCGGTGTTCTACCTACACGCTTGTGCCCATAGTTGACCTCAATCGTGACTCATGCAAGCGGCGACCTCGACGACGACGCGTGGGGAAGGACTCCTATGCCCATGTTCGTGTGTCAGGTCAGTGGGTTATTAAACTACTACAGCACAACAAATTGAGTAACGTTGGAGCTTCGCCAGAGTACGCGAGTGCACTACAGGACCCACTTCACACTTGGCAATCCAATTTCCTCATGGTTTGCACTATTTGCATCGGGGTATGACATGTCATTGGGCATGCTAAGGTGAGTTTGAGGTTTTGATCTGGCAGTAAGACTCATATTATCAACTAAAATTACACGTTTGGGTGCATGTGTTGAACTTGAGGACCGGGCTAATGAACTTTATGATTATAATGAAAAATGATGCATGTGGATTATCATCGGTATTCGGAGAGCGTGAGGAAGGAAAGGAATCGAATATGGGGGAACACGCAAGAGTGACGTCACTACAGTATACGTGCCTTTTGTACCCGATGACATCACAAGGAAATTTACAGGTTTGCTGTTCCGATTCTCCGGACTTGCCTAAACTTGATCCCATTTTCCGCGGTGTCAGTTCGATTTGTGCAATCTTGTCTTCAACTCAGTCTCCCCGTCCCGGTTCTTTCGGGTTCTCTCTACCTTTCTTGTCTTGTCCCGGTACCCGCCTGAGCTTAGCTACTCCTTCAATACTTCAGGCTACTACTGCTGCTTATTTTGAAAAATTCACCGTGAATTTAACTATTCACTACGGTGCAATCTCTCATCTGCAGGCAGTTCTTCAGTAATGCGTCTGTATTATTCTGTAATGAACTTGTGTGCTAAACTAACCAAGATTGACTTGCTGCATTGTGGCCTTGCGTCATTTCTTAATTCGCTCTTTTGCTGGGCAGCCCGTTGTCCTCGTGTCCCCCTCACTTCACTCCCCGCGGTCCTTCCTCGAGGGGTCTTATAGAAAGGCCTCTTCCAAAGTCCGTCCCCATCATTTTTCTATTTCTTCAATGTATCTTACGCCAACATGGGTAATGTAGTGTCTCTTGTCGATATTCATCACAGCAACCCCGCCTCAGAGGAACCCGTACCAGTGGAACCTATTTCGGAGGCCCATCAACGTCCCTCGGCTCCTGCAAGGACAACCATTCCTCCTTCTCATATACATCTAACTTATCCACAGGTGCTGGGCGCCTTCGCACTACCACTTATTATTTCCCCTTCTCCGGGTGAGAATCCTTTTGATTCACCTCCGCTATCGCCCACGCTTTCCTTCCATACCGCTCCTTCCACACCTGTCACCTCTCCGCAAGGCGAAGATCCACCACCAGATCCTCCGCCTGTTCCTATCTTTGGCAACTCCAGGCCGCCATCACCACCGCTCATCAATATTCCATCAATAGCATCTGTTGAATTCGATACAATACCACCACTCGAGGCCCTTTCATCACCTGACTTTGCACTAGATTTCACCCTCGATGACGAGGGTTTAAGTACCCTTGAAAAGATATACCTTTTTTCTCGTAGTAGATCAGCGCATCACAGGTAGGCTTTGAGTAGTATTAGCTTTTAAACACAGCTGAGAACAAAGTATCGCGTACAGGGTATTTATTTCACATGCTCTACCAGCATTCCTAGCGCAGGTATCGCCTATAGAGGCTGTCGAGTATGTCCTACCGCTGCTCCCGAGTTTGTCTGTTGATGAAGGTGTGTTCGTCGCGCAGTTCCGGGGTTCTCCGACTTTAATGATATTTCTAGACGAGGCAGTGAAAGAGGCTCTATCAGCGGAGCTTGTTTCTATCATGTGGTGGTTTTTCACGGTCGGTTTACCTCATGATCAATTTCGACCCTGTGACATTGAAATTCATCGTATATGCAGCATTGTCACTTGGTTGAAGAGCCGAGTGGCCCGTCTAATGCCGATTATTCTCAGCCTCAATCTGACGATCAGGTCACATTAATCTCAGTCCAGGCGTTCACTCCTATTCTAGCAATCCTCCTCCTGAGCTCAAACGGGGTTGTCAGCGGCTCCGCGAGATCTGCAGTTGTTGAATTACTGGCAAGAATACATAGGGCTGATGATCTGGAAGACCAGCACGCTGATGACCTATCGTACGGATTATTTGGGAGACATGAAAGGATGCTGTTCGAAGAAGAGGTCATCCAGCAACTTGTCATAGGTATGGGTCGCCTTGAACCGGGCGAAGATGAAACAGATCCGGATGAAGTATGGTATACACCCGCGTTAGAGGTCCCTCAGCCAGATCCTTTACCAAGCAACAGTCCTGTCAATCCGTATTTTCCAAGCACACAAACACCCTTGTCTCCAGCAACGCACACCCCTGCGACGGCGTCGATTCCACCCCCCGTTCCTAACCTTCCTAGTCCACCAGTTGGTGTACCCCCGCCCTATCCTGAAGCTGGAGTCATTGGAGTAGACACATCACCTATTGCTGTATTATCTCTTCAGCTGGAGGATACTGATCAACACAGTCCAATGCAGACCACTGAGGGACCCTGGGAACGCGACTCGACGTCTACTACGACTCACGCTGAATCTGCAACTTCTGATCTTGAGTTGGAAGACGCACAAGACATGGATCCCGGCGAACAAGCTGCTGTTGGACGACTATCAAGCATGAGTCTCATCGCTGCCGTAGTTGCTGGGGGTACGTATGATACCAACTTTCATCATATAACCCTGTCAACAATTCTTTTCCTGCAGGCACACCGAGGGTCGATACTCAACGCGCTTTCGTGAGAGAAGTTGAACGAGTTGGAAGAGATCCTATTCACTGGGTCAGAAGAGAGGCGTCATTTGCGTTGGGTGCTCTTGCAAAAGTCGTCCCCGATGAGCTCATCATTGGCTCGCTTGTGAGTACGCTGCACTCAAACCCACCAGGTTCTTATCGCTAGTTCTCGTAGCTTCCGTTGTTTGAATGTCTACGTGTCGATCCTGCATGGCACGTGAGGCACTCCTCCCTTTTTGCTTTGCCTGCACTTTTGTCACGTTTGCCGTCAGGCTTGCGCCGGTCAATCGCTGTCTCTACCATCATAACTCTGTCGCGAGACGAATCCGCTCCAGTCCGCACTGGGGTCCTGGAGTCTCTAGGGGAAGTTGTATACACATTCCATGAGGATGACTGTGGACCACCCGATGAACTTCTACGTCTGTTCCTTGGCGTCGACCATAACTCTCCACCACGAGAACGTTATGCACACCCTACTCGACGATCGCCATTACAGGTACTGCCCGGTGCGTATCGATGATTCATCAACCATGTGTGATGATTGACGGATTCTTTTCAATGCAGCGAATGCCCCAATCTTGATGGCTGATGATGACCCGGCTCGTCCGCTTGCATGTGCATTTAACTTTCCTGCGGTAGCATTTACACTTGGCCGAGCGCGATGGGGAGAGCTACGAGGGTTATACCTAACACTCGCGCAAGACCGCTCACCTAAAATTCGGCGGACATTAGCTGCTAGTCTGGGTGAATTAGCCAAGATTATCGGACCAGAGAATGCTCAACGAGATATGATGAGCCTGTGGTGGGATGCAATGCGATCTGAGGATGATCACGAGATTAAATTCAAAGCAATTGAGGCTGTCCCTCTCTTTGTTGAGGCTTTGGGCGAGGGAAAGGCGAGGGAGGAGGTGATCTCCGGTCTACTCAATATATGGGATGAAGGCTGGTTGCGCAATTGGAGAGCGCGTGAAGGCGTCATCAAGATTATCGCAGACCTCGCTGGTGGACCTGAACGACCTGACAGCATACGTGCATTGTTAAAAAAAGCGCTTGAAGACGAGTTTGGTGCTGTGAGGGAGACTGCTATCTCTGTGGTGCGTGGAGGCTTGACAAACAATGGTTCTGATTAACAAGGACTTCGTCCTGCTCTGAAGATTTGTCGAATAGCGCCGCAAGACGTCTGGAGACCTACTCTCAACCTGATCAACGAAGATATACTTTCGCTAGCTAACTCTTCAATTTTTCGAAGACGGATGACGTAGGTGTAACCTCTACTTCATTCAGCCTTTTACATTGTTCTACAGGTTTGTTGCATGTCAGCAGGCTTTAGCATCCTCAGCAGGTGGGCTATCAATCTTAGTGGATGATGCAAGATGGCACACTCTCGAGCGGTTAAGCAATGATAGTATAGTAGGCGTTCGCATTGGCGTTGCTCGTTTATGTGGTTCGATACTTGGTATGTTGCCGACCCTACGCCTTGCATCGCATTGCTTACTCTGCACTAGAAAACGCTTTGCGCAACACATCCGTAGTGCCCCGGCGAATCTTTGACATGATAGATCATCTACAGCAGGACTCTTCTGCAGAAGTCCGATCTTATATTCCTAGTATGGTCGACCTTCAGCAAGGCCGGACAATGTTCCCCTCCCACTCGGATAGTTTCTTGACCTTTTCCCGCCCGCCCCCCTTGTCCTCATAGAAGCAAAATCAATCAGCCCGTCTTCCCAATGGCCGCTGGTCGAATATTCGACTGGATTTATCTGTCGCTCTTGACACGGTGTATAATAACTTTCTTCTGGACTTCTATCTAACTTCATTCACCTTGTCATTACTCAATCACCCATCTGTATTATAAAGCTCATATGTCATAAAAGTCAAAAGCATTTTCGTAGATCATGCATGATAAGTATATATATTTATAGGAAGCGTATTTGTGAATGTTTGAACAGCGGTGCCGGACTTTGTATATCGGGTGCATAATCATGGGACCTAAGTTAACGCAAGACGGCCATTCCTGCACAAAGCTGGATCTTTGTGGCTAAGCTCCCCTCCTTTGCTCAATTCATCTCCTGCCGTAGGATCTAATCTCTCAGGTCCCTTTAATCCGCTTATGTACTACTAAAATCCTATCGATATCGAAAATGAAGTCTACTATGCTTTTCGCTCGTTATATTCTGTTCGGTATGCCTTGTTTTCTCACCTTTGGACGTTTTGTCACATCCTTCGTCCAATAGGTCTTTTCGTCGTCTGTAATGCCATTATATGCACTGTTGCTGTATGGAATCACAGCCTCGTCCAAGCTACGGGAGGCCAGACTGGTATGTAGTGATTCATTTGGGTCATAACATTGCTCTAAGTTCCGTCCTTAGTGCAAGTCGATGTCTATCTCATATTCCTAGGCGCCTTTAGCCTTGCTTTTATCTTTCCAATGCAAGTGTCCTGTGTTTGTCGTTCCCAGATACTAACATCTTCTCTAGTATTTTCGCCGACATACTATGTACAGATCCATTCTCTTCCCGAGTGTGGATCGAATGCGCATGGGTAGCACTCATCTGGCTGATGCAATTGGGTGCGTTTCTCCGTGCTTGTCGGACTAATATGTCTCACACTTACTTCAGCTGGTGCGGCCGCCGTTACCGCAATTGCACCGCGTATTCAATGCTCCGCCCAAGGTTGAATCTATCTTCTTTTTTACCGAGCAATGTGCTAATTACGCATCTAGCCACCAAAGTGAACTGGCAATTACTGTTTGTCGACCAATATTCTTGTAGCTTTTACTTGGATTTGTACTGTTATATGTATGTTCCAGACTTCTTCATCTAGCCCTGTTGATTAGCTCACTGTACTAGTGCTTCTTTATCTGTCTCTTCTAGTCATAACAGCGATTACGACACAGTGGATCGACCCAGGCGTATGGCATCACAATGTTCGTTATCTCCGCATTGAGACCACTCGCCAATGCCTGCCTAGTGCCCAGAACTCGCCGACAACTCCTCGGTTTGTCAAAGGACGCGGAACATCGGTAGCCTTATAAACCCCGCTCACCTCGCCCAGTTGCTCCGACTCCGAGCTATGGATATCGTGCTGGACTTGACCCTGAGTACGAGATCGAACACTATCGCCCTCATGAGCCACAACATATGCCCGTAGATTCCACCTTGTCCTTGCCTCATGCGCTACCTGCTCCCTCTGTATCATATCCTTCCCCCGCTCTCGTCTACTCGCAAAGAATTCGTGGTTTGGTTCCTCCAGTGATGGATCTTCCACCACCACCTTCTCGACTTAATACATCCATTACTTATTCGAAGTCGGTTCAATCATCAATATCGACGCAGGAGGCGGGAGCATCGCCCCCATCTCCACCCCCATCTTCGTCGCCATTTGACTGGCCGCGAGCAAATGCTATGGAACAACCATTTAGGACAAGGAGGAAACCACCACCCAGCGCTTCGAACCGGGTCCAATCATCCATACCGGCGCAGGAGGCGCGAACATCACCCCCTCCATCGCCCCCATCTTCATCATCATTTGATTGGCCACGAGCAAATGTCATGGAGCAACCAATTAGGACGAAGAGAAAACCACCACCCAGCGCTTTCGAATTTCCAAGACGAAGCGCTCAAGTTCCGTCGGAACTCCCTTCTGATGCTGCCCTTGATTTGTTGACACATCCCCGCACTAGACGGCCTTCCGGTCCTCGCGTGCGGCCACCATCAGCTGACGAGACACAGCACCCTGCTACTTATTTGGCTCGCCCTACACATTGATGATGATGAGACGGGAGTAAAACTTTGAAGTCGACTTGGGAAGTAGAATACTAGTATGCCTATACGATGCTAGAACTCGATATATCACTTCGGTTTTGTCAGCTGTCTGCCAAGAGAGGAAATTAACTTTAGTATACATCGCTTTCGGTCCCGTCCGCCATCATCACAAGTTTATAACACCAATAAATTGTTAGTTGAATCATGGAGAATCCTCACGCCGAACGACAAGCAGTTTTGTTGGAGCGTATTCTTAAGAACGCTGTGAGTCTATCTATATCAGATACTAATTGACCATGCTCATCGCTACTAACAGTCAGCATGCACGGAGATGATCCTCGAGCTGAACCACTGTGTGGAGGTGCGTATTGTCACGATTTCAAATGCCCAGTATCATCAAGAGTCAATTGCACCTGCAGGAAATACTTCGTGCCAATGCCTCTGTGAAGATTGCAGCAGATTTGGCGACAAAATACCGCAAAAATGTCCAGTATAATTTAGCAGCGACAACTTTACATTCAGAGGCTCCATAATCATCCAAGTTCCATTATGTCAAGGTCCATCCACACTCATCGCTCCATTAGTAAAGTATCTTCGATTCCCGTTAAGCAGTGTCCAGGAATACGATATCATCGATTTAGTGATCGCGCTGCACACCTGAAGCTTCGAGATGGTTTGCGCTCACACTTAACTTCCTTATACCAATCACTCAATTGCGCCTTTTTTCGCAATTACCCGCAGTTGCTAATAAGCCTACTGGAGACGCCATTTGGTACTACAGCCGGCATTTCCGTGCACTTCGTCCATGGGACTTGTGTTGCTGTAATTTCCTTATTTAGACAATGCACATTTGTCTTCTTATTGTTACATGCACTCTTATTGTTCTTTACAATGTGAAGCTTGTCCCTCGCTTGCCACGTTGACAATGGTCGATATTTAATGGGATCATCTGCGGCTTGATCCCCTTTGTCTCTGGTGGACCGAACAGTACTTGCTCCTAGAGGGGTGCAACACAGTTCTATTAATCCCCGCTCGGCTTCGTTTTCACCTTTCACAGTTGTTCGACAGTGCACGACTTTCCCTACCATCACTCTTTCTTTCACGACCAACAACACCGTTGAAGCCGGCGACATGCAGAATTCCTTCATCATCATTCGAGCTATATTTTTCAGTAAGTACACGATGTCAGTAAATGCGATCCAGCCAACTAACATCGACACAGCCCTCATCCTTTATTTCAATTTGCTGGCAATTATATTTGCAGGGTGGAATATCATGTCCTCTACTTCTTCTGGGATGCCAGGTGTGTTTCTTAGTGTGGCAGTGATAACATTGATTGACATGTTTGCAGTGCCCGGTGCAGCGGCATTCCTTGTTGTGAACGCTGCCTTCATATTCGCTCTTACAATGTTGTAAGTATCGTGATGTTAACGCTACATAACCCCCTGACGTTTTTGATCAGAGCATATTCGGCGGATGTTATATGCCCCAAATCGAGGCCTTCCCATGTTAGATTTGAGTGTGGCTGGACTGTACTGATGGGCGTCCTTCAGTTAGGTAAACTATCGCTGGCTGTAACATCGTAAATCTATGCCTCTGACCACACCATCATTTATTACGAATTTCAAGCTGCCAGCATTTATGTCACAATCACTAGTCCCCCGGCAATATGTCATTCTCATTGTAAGCGTGATTGATCGGTGGTTTGTTGCGCAGCTAACTTCCCATGTTCTTTTAGCCACGTGGACTATCTGCGCTTCTGCAGCACTGCTCATGCCGATCAGCTGGTTGGCTACGTTCATCAGTATGTCATCATCAATCGTGGCTCATGGCTGGCACTGATGACGTGACAGTGCTCGTGTATTGTATTACGCTATGTGTAATGGCAGCAACCCATGTCTATTTCCTGCCAACCCTTTGGAAAATGCCTGTGACCGCGGTTCCTTGGTTCAACCTCACCGATTCGATGCCCATCTCTTTTGCCTCACGTCCATTGTCGGAAATCTCATCATCCACCTGGGCTGAAAGCGGCAGCTCTTGCAGCATTTCCAAATACATTGCAGATACTTGGGAAAGGCTTCATAGAGTCGAGAGACGTGTCGTCGAGCCCTCAAAGCCTATTCTGTTTTCCCGCAATTGTCCGTCCATCGATTCTACTCGACCAGCGTGGGCGAAGCAGCTTGAGCTTCAGACTCGGCGTGGTGTGGACCAACCTTTTTTGACACAACGCATATCGCCGTCCAGCAACCCTCCAAAGGTACCCCTGCCACCTCCAAAAGCCCGTGCTAGAGAGGTGTCGAGTCCAAATGACCTCAACTATGCTGAGACTTTCATGAATTTGCAGCTGAATAAAAATAAATCCTACTCAACTTTGACGCCACGGACGCCGACCATCTTTCCGAAGAGGATTGCAGATCCTGATCTGCCCATCCCACAACCACGATTATCTCAGTGGATACCCGCGGACGCGGCCAATGTTGTTGTTTGATCCTTACGCTGAACTCTGACATTACCCCATAGAACTGGTTTTTGATTACTATCCTTGCACTTAAATCTTGCTCAACTTTCTTATCCCATCATATCCCATTGTATCTCTTAGCACACCTAGCCTCATTTGGACTTGGGTATCACCACGATTGCTGTATTAAATATATCCACCGTCGTAATACAGTTGTAGAATTTTGAATACTTAGATCTGGACTTTCCAAGAATAGGCGACACTGTAAAAGAGTGCAAGTCGTGTGTTCACGAAATCGGATCCAGCTCAAAACTCGGTTCCCTCGGATCCGCCTGTCTCTAGCCAGGTCACCCTGCCACGCAGCTTGCGGTTCTCCTCACGAGCCTTTGCAAGTGCGATTGTAGTGCCCTCGAGCTGCCTCTTTGTCTCTTCGAGTTCCTGTGCTGTTTCTTCTTCTATTTCGGCAGCTCCCACAGCAATGCCTGTTGGAAAGCTCATGAGACGAAACGAGAGAAATAAGTTTAATTAAGAATTACCTCCAACAAGCTTTACTAATCGCCACAGACGGAACATAATCAGTAGTCCAGCCAATTCACGTTGGCGGCCCTTGAGGAAAACTTCGAGTACGAAAGTCGTGATGATGATCACAGTATCAAACAGATGAAAAACTGCATGTGGAACACCTGAGAATGGGGTATAGAAGCGGACTCCAAAAGCCCATAGGGTAACTGGTATTTCAAGAAGAAAGAGCGTGGTTATGGCAAGAGATATAGTGGCCAGGACTTCGAGCCACGCAGGGCCTTCATCTAGCGGGGCGCATCCTTCGGACAAAACGGTGTATCCTAAGTCGGCGAGGACACAGCTAGCATCAATCACAATCTAGAGCAGTGCTGCATGTCAACAAGAAGTGGAAATATGTGACACCGGTTGCTCACCAATGCAATAACGAATGTGTGAAAGCGTTGGGACTCTAAAACGCACGAAACGTTCTCGCGCCAGACAGCGAGAGTCTCTTTAGGCCGCTCAGTGGGCTCGCTGTCCTCACCATAGGGAAATGAGAGGAGAGGCTGTTGTTCTCCTGGACCAGGACATGATGGTTGGAGCTTGCTGTCTGTATTTGTGCCTCCTGATCAGCTAAGCGTTTTTCTATTTTGCCTCTTATGGAAGTTTGTCCCTACATGTAGCACTGCTTTCTTCCTTTTTAGGACTGGGACACGCCCTACCACGGCGTATGCCAGTTGCCATTCGCTTCTAAGTGTTTACTCAAAAAGACACGTTTCATTCACAGGAAATTTCTATTTGAGCGAGTGCTGATGGCGAGGCAGTGTCTCTATTGGCCGGACCGCTGAAAACTCGAGGCTGGCACTGCATGCTAGCACCTGGGTGATTAAATTTATCATGCCCTTCCCAGGGACACTGTGAGTCGTAACAGTGCTTGCTGCGCTATTAAATAACATGCTATGTTAGCCGTTGACTAAGAAAATAAGGCTGGTCCCATCTCTGTGTCCGTCTGGTACTGACTGCGGCGAATTTGTTTCATCGTGGCCACGTTCTCGCATTTCTTTTCTTTCCTATATTACATTCAAGTTCTTCAACCTTCGATTTCGCTGACTGCGTGACGTCAGTCCCCCCTTTTAATGGCTCCCAACGCTTTGTGGAACAGATTTCGGAAATTTCGTCTCATTGTTCTCGGTGAGTTTCATGTGTATGATATGGCTGATACCGGCTGACTCCCTTTGAAGCTTTTGCCTCGATTCTTTCCTTGGTATGGTCCATCATCATTGCCGTATACATGGCCAATAATTGGTCAGGCTACAATTCCGGCGAGCGTAAGTGGCATCACCACGTTTCGCAATGACCTGTACTGAAACCGCCGTCGCAGGCGGATTTCTCTTCGGTCTCATTGCTCTTGATTTCATTGATTCGATATTGTTGTATCTCATGTGGGCATTATCACCTCACTCCTATCCGCAGTATTCTTACTGTGCCCAGGATTGTCGTGCAATATCAATTTTGGCCAGGACGCTACGCGAACCATAGTACTTTTGGGTCTTAACGTCGGTTCGTGTTGACCGTACTGTGCGTGCAGCAATGGAACTCACGTCGCTTTTTCTAGCCGGTGCCGTAGTTTTCCTGTTTCTCAGCCCAAAATTTCCCTGCAGCGCTTTTGGTTAGTTCTGTTGACCGTGTGAGTGATTCGTAAGCTGACTGAACCAAGGCTCCACTGCACAATGTCATGATATGACAATGACAGTCCTTATAGGATCTTTGGTTATTTCCGGACTGAGTAGGTCCTCGTTTATCCCATCCTTTTGCACATAATGATGAATGATGACAGTTCTTCTGTATGCCATCTGCCTGCCTTTCGTACCATTTATCCCTCGTACACCCAGCCCAGCTCAAGCTGACGATCTGGAGAATCGGGCTGATGTTGCAGAGGTCACGGACGATCTGCGCTTATCTCATGTGTCATCCGCGTCTCAGGGGTGGCTCTTGAAAAACCAGGAAGGGATGTCTCCTGAGGTCTTTGCACCGGAGCTTCCGTTTCCCCAATACATCCCTGCTGCTCACGAGGTTCCTGACAATACTTTGTCATCGTCCGCGTTGCAAATGCCACATGAAGCAACGGGTGATGATCACATCGAATTTGAAACACCAAGGGTTACTTCAGTCTACTCTCACGCATCTCGGTCTAGCGTTGCGAGAACCGTTCGTGCTCCAGATGATATCGACAGAAGCCTGAATTCATCTAGCTCATCATCCCCGCGACAATACCCACGTTACTTGGATTCCCTTCAGCCGTCTGATTTGCCCAACCGCTTCGTTGGCGAGACTTTGAATACCAATCGTGATTCAGTGGCCAGCAGCTTCTATGGATCGACTTATGAATTCCCCACGGTTTCCGTACCACTTACTGGGGCTCCTCATCGAACCCTGAGTGCGATGACGGGAAGTTCGACGTCAGCATATTCCCAAAACACTCTACCTGCTCGTGCCAACACTACATCCCCCTCCAATGCAACCATTCGGCAAAGCAGTCTACTTACATCACCGTCGATTTCGCGCTCCCCCCCTCACCTATCCATGTCGGCCAGTGTCCACGATCATGCGGAGCATCAGGCTGCAGGAGGTGATTACGACACTCCTAGCAATGGCTTTTTGTCCCCCCCACTGACTGCCCTTCCCACACCACGACTTTCCACAGGATCAAATGAACCCACATTTGAACTTCAGCTTTCCGATACCCCCAGAAGTGATTCTAAAGACCAATTATTAGATTTTCCTCGGGACATAGTGCAAGATTCTATTCCACATCCCCCAATAGTGCGACCCAGCTTGCAACATCTTCGCACTGATTCTACAACTTCTAATGTCGATCTGGATGAGTGGAGGAGACTCGTGCTTAACGCTGCTGGACGAAAACAATGATGATCTTGGACTTGTACTTTCCGTAATATAAGATAGCATTGGCATATGATGGCCTCTCTATATGACCTAGACATCGTGTTTAGCGTTGTCTGGACTTGCATCAGTGAACCGGTGAAGGTTTTAGAAGGGAATACATCACTATATATAGTACATAATCACAAGAACTAACACAATTCTGCTATCGAGCATCACATTGTTATATTTGGTCTTATAGAGGGAAGGTCATTTCTTCATTCTCCTACGATGATTGATGATTAGGAAAAGCTCCTGATATCACTCAAACTCAAACATAGAGGAATTTTCGTCCTGCTTCAGCTATTAACACCACCTTCTTGAAATGGCTGATTTTCGTCAACTGTATGACAATCTTTCATGTAAGAGTGAAAGCTCATATCTTCCAGGCAACAAGAATTTGTTCACTGAGCGAGCGAGCCTGAAATTCGAGTCCTGCTGCCGTTATTAACGTCATTATTTTTAAATCACTAATAATTACATACTATATATCAGTTGGGAATGCGTTCGAAGATTCTGTACCATTTCGCAGCAGCGCAACATGTGTTCACCAAATGGGAAATGATCAACTTATATGATACTTCGAGTGTTGAGACAATCTGATTTGGTAGAATAATAGCTAGCAGTGGTATACTAATTGTGTCTGTGTCCCAAGAAGTTGTAGGCGTGCACGGACACTATGTACTTGTTGCATAGTACTTGAGCAGAAAACATCGCGGCAAAGAGTCATGTCTCACCTCGGTTCCCCGCTTACCATTGGACGATCTCCAAATGCTTATATCGCAGGCCAATACGTTCTGTGCTATAATTAACACGAGACCATACAATACAAAGAATCTCGTAGTCGCTCTGCATGTCCTGGATCCAGCTTACCAAACATATGCAGGCGGATTCGCGATCTGGTACTCGAATTGTGATGTTCGCGCGTAGACTATACAGTGTACGGGTCCCCGACGTCGCGCTGTGCGCCTTTGATGCAGTTTATCAAAAATGCGCAAGCGGGCCCTCAATCCGGCGCCTGAGTCGTGGTGTTCGCGTGGAGACTATGAAATGTGTAATATCAGCGTGAAGTCCGTAAAATATACAGAGTCTCGTAGTCGCCCTGCATGTCCTGGATCCAGCTTACCAAACATATGCAGGCGGATTCGCGATCTGGTACTCGAATTGTGATGTTCGCGCGTAGACTATACAGTGTACGGGTCCCCGACGTCGCGCTGTGCGCCTTTGATGCAGTTTATCAAAAATGCGCAGGCGGGCCCTCAATCCGGCGCCTGAGTCGTGGTGTTCGCGTGGAGACTATGAAATATGTAATATCAGCGTGAAGTCCGTACAATATACAGAGTCTCGTAGTCGCCCTGCATGTCCTGGATCCAGCTTACCAAACATATGCAGGCGGATTCGCGATCTGGTACTCGAATTGTGATGTTCGCGTGTAGACTATACAGTGTACGGGTCCCCGACGTCGCGCTGTGCGCCTTTGATGCAGTTTATCAAAATGCGCAGGCGGGCCCTCAATCCGGCGCCTGAGTCGTGGTGTTCGCGTGGAGACTATGAAATATGTAATATCAGCGTGAAGTCCGTACAATATACAGAGTCTCGTAGTCGCCCTGCATGTCCTGGATCCAGCTTACCAAACATATGCAGGCGGATTCGCGATCTGGTACTCGAATTGTGATGTTCGCGCGTAGACTATACAGTGTACGGGTCCCCGACGTCGCGCTGTGCGCCTTTGATGCAGTTTATCAAAAATGCGCAGGCGGGCCCTCAATCCGGCGCCTGAGTCGTGGTGTTCGCGTGGAGACTATGAAATATGTAATATCAGCGTGAAGTCCGTACAATATACAGAGTCTCGTAGTCGCCCTGCATGTCCTGGATCCAGCTTACCAAACATACGCAGGCGGATTCACGATCTAGTACTCCAATTGTGATGTTCGCGCGTAGACTATACAATAAACAGATCCTCGTAGTCGCGCTGCATGTCCAAGATCTGGCTTATTGACAACATATAGGCGGGTTTGTGATCTGGTACTTGAATTGTTACATTAGCGCGAATACTTGAAAATGCAGACATAGCCAAAGTTGCGCTGTATTTCCTGGATGCAGCATCGAACACAAGCACGCGAATCTGCAAACTGGAGCTTAGATTGTTATCATAAATACTATAAAAATGTAGAGATCCTCGTGGTCGTGCTGCTGGTCTTGAATTCAGCCAATCGAACATAACACAAAATGCAACCATCGTCATATTAGATGCGGAATAAAGTATATAGATAACACTACAATTGTAAGGGAGCTAGGAGTCGCAGAGCTTAGGGTGAGTCAAATGCAGCGTCATTGCGCTGTGCCCGTTGCCTCGCGAGAGCATTGACGGACATGTTGGCCTTTGCTGTATTGCTAAGATTATCGCGGTGACTCCTTCCGAATACCTTCCTGGATGACAGAGGTTAGGTGAAGTTTACCAAAACAACAAGAACATTACATAACACACCTAGTCCACCACTCAAGGAGCTTATCGACCCGGCGGTGCGCTTCTCGACCGGGGGCCTTTTCGAAGAAGTTGACGATGGTCCGCCAAAATTGTATGTAGTCAAAATCCCCATCAATGGACCGCCATGAGTTGACAGAAGAGAGCGCGAATCGAACCTGCCAATTTGGTCAGCATTTCTATCATTAACTTCGCCAAACGACTTACTTGGCACGCGATGTAAGCGATAGAACGAGGAGTGACTTTTTTCATTTGATGATCTGTGCTACGTGCTTCTTGACTTTGACGCCAGCGAAAGATTTCTTAGCAAGTCTGTTGTTTCGGATGACATCCGCCCCATCACCATCACCCTCGATGTCCTTGGCTGAGGATGGCGATGTGAATACAGCCTTGTAAACCCTGCAAAAACTTGTGAGATCACCATCGAGCTGCTCGGGTGCGACAAACTTGAAGAAGGATTTTGCCTTTAAAAAGCCCCTCCTCCAGATCGTCCGGATTGGTTTGGTATTTGTCATACAGGAAAGCCGGAAAGGACATATCGGTCACAATATAGCCTTCCGAGCGATCTCGAATACCTGCCTTTACACTGCTGAACAATGAGTGTCTTTTCACAGTATTCTGAACACGCACACGTACACTGGGTTGTTCCAATCAAATTCGGCCGGGCAGAGCAGCCTGCCACATGCGTCGTTGATAAAACCACGGGAATGTTTGTCGTCAGGGTCGACTCGGTGATCTGGGTTGAATTCGCGATTTACCCATTCAGCAATGAGTGCCTTGAGTTTCGAGGTATCGTCACCTCGGGCGCTATCAGCCCCCTGCCGAAGCTAAAGAAAGGTTATAAACACGACAAAGCCCAGCATTGACATATAGAAATCCAACCATTTTCGTCATGTGCGCATATTCATCATACTCCATTTCCACGCCTTTTTTATGAAACCACGGCAAGGTATGGGTGAGGGCGATGTACCCCCACTTGGAGTCGATCTTGGCTATATAATGAAGCGCATGATTAGCACTCGCAAACTAGCTTGAAGGGCGAAATATTTACTCGACATTACTTTCTTCATCATCATTTAAAGTCGCATCTTCGGTCATTTTCGGCGACGAGGTCGTCAACATTGTCGAACAAAGCGATGACGCGCCTAATCGCCCTTCCTTCAGCTAAATAATAGTTCGACTGCCTGGCGAATGGCGAGTAAAGCCAGCTTCGTATCAATGAAGCGGTGACTATACCTTTCTTTAGAGGCACGCCCCGCCTCGAGAGTCTCCAACTTCTCCTCCAGTTGCGCAATTCTGCGTCTCTGTCGAGCCTGCAGAGATGCTGCTGCTGCTGTAGACTCGTGGCTGGGTTCGTCCAGCTGGCCTTTCCGTTTGTGCTATGCTGCCTTCGTCCTCTTGGTGCTCGATGTCCGCCATAGAGATGATGGGAAGAGAAGAAGGATTAGAGTAGGGTCTCTTGAAGAAGGGAAGCGCGAGGTTGTGGATAGAGCGACGCACCGACCCATCTTATATACCGTCCAGGAGTCCAAGTTGCCCGTACTAGCCCAAAAAGCATACGCCTATTTAGGACATCACTAAATATTGACGTTAGATGAGAATACCTTTTTAGGGTATTGACGTTAGCATGGGAGAAACGGTGGAAGGAGGGAATAACTTCCGCGTCGCAGATATATTGAGTTACCTGAACAGGATGTCTATAGCCGAAACCTTAGCAGCAACATAAGGGTTGTGAACGGTCATCAACTTGGAGGGGATGAATCTTCCAAGCAGACGCAAGGGCAGCTCTACGTAAAGCAGCCATCGAGTTCCACGCCGATACGACATACGTTCCTCCCAATGTGAGGACTGAGGTCGTTTACGAGTGACGTCTATTAGAACACGCCCATGGTGGTCATCAGACCGAGTCAGCTTCGTTTGGGCGCGGTGACCCGCGCCTTTCCTGGATCATTTCTTGACGTGGCGCGTGTTCCCAGAAATGTTCGATCATCGCCAAAGCTGCATTATCTTGGAACAACCATAAGTATGTATTGATAGAGTTGCTGACAAGAACACGTACAAACTCGATGCATGCAGCATGAACTTCAAGTTGCTTCTAAACCTTTAAGTAGAATTAGTCCAAGATCGACGCTTTGAAAGAACGAACATACTGAGCCTTCCGGGCACTCCCCACAGCCGCTTCATTCTCGCCGAGGTAAATGAGAGTCGTGGCAAGACGTGACCAGTTTGAGATACTGGTGAACAATAATTTGGCGGCCTGGTAAAGCTCATACTCGAAGCACTTCTGTCCGACCTGCAAGATGTCAGCAACATTGATCATGGTCAAGAAGTCCTCCGTGCCATGGAGACGGTCAGCCTTAGCATAAGTTCTGTGTCAATCTTGGGTTCGCGAAGTGTCTTACGAGCCATTTGGAGGAAGCGAACAAGATCATCATGTTTTGCAGCGTGACTCGAAATTTCAATGGCCCCAGCGAAGTTGGAGGGGCACTCGTCCTCAGCCTTGATATATGAGTCTGAGAAAAACATGAATGACAATACACACGACAAGTTACAAATAACTCACCAACGACGTCCTTGATGCGAAGACCATCGAGCTGAGCCTTGGCAAGTCTGCTCCACACTTGCCATTGCAAGCTGATCGTATTTCTTGTAGATCGTCAGTGCCTGTTCATACAATCCATGATCGGTCGCAATCTTTGCTATTTTCTCCGGCTTCGTGGTTTTGGAGCTTGTTGATGAAGCCAACGACCTTCCCCTTGTCTGCGCAAATTGAGGGTCAGGAGAAGAAGGTTCTCGAGATTGCGATTGTCACTGAACGGAGAGGGCTCGATGACTACTTTCTCGCGAAGCTCGATCACCTCAATGGGGAGATCAACCAAGAGGAATGCCTTGACAGTTACTGAGACATCATCAAGATCCGTGCACTCTGGGAGTGCAGTCGCGACGATCTAGTCAATGTAGGGTGAGTCTCTAAGAATGCGTGATCAAATTTGTTCAATTCAATCTCACCTGATCAATGAGAGCCCTGCGGTGAATATTGTCATGGAAAAGAACCTGTGCCCGAAGCTCAGGCTGACGACGTTTCACGAGGTACCGAGCTTGCTGCCTGCTTGAAAATCGAGTTGTCGTTGATAACATCAATAAGCTCGTCATCACAGAAGCCCTTTGCATAGGTGATGTAGGCAAGGTAAAGATCCCTGGCCTCGCAGAACTTTCCGACAACCAGTGGCTCATACAACTATAGAACAAGTGAGCACACCGGTTAAGCTCATTCGCCAGATGGCATGATTCACGTTGTTTTTCTTCAGGAACGTTTCCGGTTTGTTGTTGCTGTCGATGAAAATCTTGGCCAAGGCATTGAAGACCGCTGGGTCCTGGCTGACAGATGCACGCGAACCTCCAGCCAGGCAGAATGAGTTTCAAACGGTTGGGTTGCTCAACTTCATTCACAAGCATCAATGGGGAAATTCCCAGTGACGGGGGCAAGTAAACCCTTGATGGTGGTCTCCGAGCAAACCCCCAACAACCTGAGACATTCGGACCGAGTTAACGCGCTGCACATACACCTCAATGAACTTTGTGAGTTTGTTTTGGTACAGGTACAGAACCAGGTCGTGCACGAAGTCGAAGCGGTCATAGACGATGATAAGGGGAAGTTGATCCGGGAGCTTCGCCCCTTTCAGGAAGTTCTTGTAGTGGTTGCTCTCTCTGTAGATTCGCTCTACCTCACAAATTTGACCCGTGCGAGTAGTAGCCTAGATGTACTTGAAGTGCACTTCGGGATCCTCACTGATATTAACGATGGAGCTAGGGTAGTATAGTAGAGGCCTGCATTATAGTTAGCGCTCGTTGACCACTCACTCTAGTCACATGCGATGGAAGTCACCTTCAAATGTCTTGAAATATTCAAACATCTCGATGAGCTTCACAGAACCCAAGATGTCAGAGTGCTTGGTAGCGATCTGGATTACAACCTGCAACTTCTGCCGGATGTTAACGCGCAGCATATCCTGCATGCATGACATGGACTGCGATTGAAGTAATTCACCAGCCAATTCGGAAATGTCAGGCCCCCACCCTCTGTTGAAATCGATAAATCGAGAACTCACCTCCGGTTGTAGACCGCTGGTATGAAAAATAGCGTGCTTGATGTCCGCTAGGCCTTCATGGTGCACCGATGCTTTCCCGCAGGTAAATGAGACACGATCAGCATTCACGGTCAAACATCACTCACTCGTTGGAGTAAGCCTGCCTTCTCGCAAAGATTGGCAATTCGTGGTCTATCATAGTTGGTAAACATCTCATTGCCGAGGATGGTATCTGCAACTTGAGGAGTATGGACGAGATTCATCCCGAGCAAGCGAGTTTACAGATGGCCTCGCTCAGCTTTATTATCCTTCAATGCATCGAGAAGGAACGAGGTTGCGGGCTGAATCACATTTTGTGACATCAAGATGTCGACGACCTAGAAAAATGACAAATAAAAAGCCGATCATCACATAGATGGGAAGTCGCCTTACCCTCCATTCTCGTCATTGACTGACTTGCGAATTCAGCCCCCTTCTCTGGATTTATCCTCGTGATATGCTGTAAAAGAGAACTATAATCTGGGATATAACCAACTTTCTTCGAATATGGGGCGATCTTCTCGATTTTTCCAGTTTCCGCGAAGTAAGCGATGACCTTATTGGGAACGTTCGCTCGTAGGTAGACACCCAGCGCCAGTGTCATGTCATGTACGCATAATGTCCACCAGTTCCTCGCTGTATGTGAGTTCCAAAGGAAACTTGAGCAAGAGCAAAACACGTAGAAGAATAACCTCACCTTGTTCTCCTTGAGCCGCTTCTCAAGTAGCCGTTTCCTTCCCTGTCGCAACACCGGGCGCGCGAGTTCGAGGGACTCAAAGTGCCCTTCCCTAATAAAATATCGAAGTATTGCAAAATCGATGACAAGCCACCAGGAGGCGCTGGAGCTTGTTTAAAGGACTCGATCTTGCGCAGTCCAAAGTATATCCTCCTATGTGGCAACATACATTGAAATAGGAATGGTCGATAATTTGAGACCTACCAGTAATCTCGGAGAGTTCGCAGCAACTTTTGCGGCCTTGCTGTACTATCCACTAGAGAATAATTGCTGGTACCTGCAAGTTGATGAAAAGTTATCAGCGCCAGGGAAGTTTACATGACGAAATTTGTGTTACCAGAGATGTATCTCATATACACACATGCGTCGCTATCCACGTTCTTCGCTGAGTGAGTGATGAAAAGAGTACCTTAACAAATAGTTCGGATGATGCATGATTGTCATGGTGTCCTGCACAACCGATGAGCGCTGGTCCGAGTCAGCACTAAGCAAACGCCGTGGCCCCAATAAAGTTAGACGCTTACATAAGCTAGGAACCCCTAAACACTAGTCACCTCTGTGTCCGCATAATTTCTATCGACACAGCACATTGGAATCGCTGACTTCTAGAACAGAGTGCAACTTGTGTAATTTAAACTATTCAGAGGCCACACATAAACCACTTAATCAAAAATTTCCCAAGAATCTTGAAGAGTTCAGAGTCAAGGCTTAGTACTTAGCTCGTGCCTTTTCATTCAACGTCGACGGTCTACTAGTACTATAGCAGTTTATATCCTGATACGCGTATCACGCGTAACAACCCACTCAGATTTATTGTTCAGTATGCTATTGAGTCTACTCGACATCGATCGGACCGATGAAAAGCCATTTCTCCAGTTGAAGGACTCGATCTTGCCGCGGCAGTAAGTCAGTGACTGTGCCCTGGAATACTGCGTGACCACATACATTAATGATCGACATTTCAGACCTGCCCTTGAATAATTCGCAGCAACTTTTGCGACCTTGCTGTACTGTCCAGTGGAGAATAATTGCTGGTACCTACATGATGACAAGGAATCAACGCCAGGGAGACTTGCATGACGAAAATTGAGTCACCATAGACGTAATTTATGTGCATACATGCATCACTATCTACGTCCTTCGCGAGTGAGGAAGATTTCGAATGTCGGTCATTCCTTATATCACAGTGAGCAGAAGATGATAGGTCTCGATATACAGTATAAACGCATCAACTGCACGAGCCAAAGTCAAATTCGATGTAAGCAATCACTTGTACTGAGCTAGCCTAGTCTTAATACATTTCTTGTAATCCTCCCATCGCTCCCGCAGTCTTGGGCACTTCTTGATCGTCCCTTCAATGTAATCCATCAGTTCGTTGTACAGCCCTTTAAAAGTTGAAGTTGCGCCTGAAAATTCAACATCGGCAGATATTCTATACTTAACCTTCTCCAAGGCACAACGAACTGCAACAGCAGCAACGCAAGCAAGACTATCGAGTTCTTCCACGTATTGGGAGAGAGCAAGCTCCCGAATAGTGTTCAACATGACGTTGAGCACGACTTCGTTTTCAAGGAAGTACCGCTCGTTGTCTTTATCCAATCTCATGACAAACTCGGGAGGAAAGGTTTGATCGTCGAGGAGGTGCGTGATTAGTGTTTCCTGGTGTGCAAATTCGGAAGCATCTGACCATATTGAAAGACGTAGGCAGAATCCATCGACGACTAAATTGTCCGCGTGCTTTCTGCACGTTTGCATGATGCTTTTGCACGGCTCGGATAAGACCATGTACAACATCCCCGAGTTGTGTGACGCCCATTCGGCTCCCTGCTCTACTGACGCATAAACGGAAAGTCAATCAAGAAACAGACGATACTTACTTTCACCCATCCTTTTTTGGGCTGCCTCCTTCAACTTCTTGGTAGCCAGCGTTGCTCTATCCCCCTCCTCTGTCAATGCAGTGACATTGAGTGCGTGTTTCATTATCGCTCTCTTTGCAGACCTGACAATGCGTTGGTGGATTTTATTTTTATCGTCGAATAGAAGGTGAGGTCGCGCCGCACGCTTGAGCCCACCCTGGCATTTTGTTAGCGAATAAGCAACAAAAGCCTGATTGTTTACCTTCCCCTTCCTTCCTCGCCGGTCGCTCGGCCCTCGATAATAGCGAAACGTCGAGTCGTCTTCAGGGTTTTCTGTACCCG
The DNA here is from genome assembly GCA_016758765.1 of Suillus cothurnatus. Lineage (NCBI taxonomy): Eukaryota > Fungi > Basidiomycota > Agaricomycetes > Boletales > Suillaceae > Suillus > Suillus cothurnatus. Next base: position 259,777 of record JABBWL010000004.1, on the reverse strand, counting down.
CAACGGGCTCTCGAAGAGACTCGTCTCTATTATCTAGTGGTAGAAACGCATCCGCGACAGACTCTCGAAAACGCTCGTCTTCAGCACCAGCTGGTAATAACGCATCCCCGTCCTTAGAAAGGACCGGTTGCGCGAATTCAGGGAGGAAGGCGCTAAGACCCGATAAAGGATAGCGTGGTTGTACCGATACAATGTGAGAACGCATGGGACTGATGTTCGTGCTATCATCGCGCGTCTCGGGCACTTGGTCATCTAGAGGGTGAATAAACGCGGGAGCCTCCAGTTCGAACGGATCGTGTACGGTATTGAAGGGGGGATGCAGAGCATCGAATGTGAGTTTCTCATGGTTCGGAGGGTGGGTTGGCGATGGTGGCATACCGAAACTAGGCATCTGCAGGCTTGTGGGCAAGGAACTGTGATTTATATTTTCGTAGAACTGGTAGTTGGCAGGCAATTGGTCATAGCCAAGGAGATGCGGCGGGACCTGCACTTGAGGATAACTAGGGATGTGCCACGGCAATGTCATTGGCATTACTGCCACGGCTGCGTATGGATTGGTGGAGGGATCATAGGAATTATCGTCGCGGTAGATCGGATTATTGGTGGGGGGAAGCAGATGAGTTTGATACGAGGCAGAGCCAGAGGCTTGAGCCTGTCCATCGTGCTGGTGACCGTAGTACCCAGGCTGTAATACCGAAGGCTGCAATAGTACAGAGTCAATGCATGCGTTTTCCGAATTATTGTGATGATTGGGGTAGATCTCCGAATCACCAGCCAACGGTTGGCTAGTGTTGGTAAAAGTCTGCATGAGAAAATGGTTGGAAACGAGTCCTGTGAGCTAAATTTGAGCGATCCGAAAGGTCAGACTTACCGCGACTAGTAGCAATACAATTCGACTACAATAGGAAAGCCGTCGTTTTACGACACGAGCGAACTCATTTTGCAAAGCAACGAGTACTAGTAATGAGGCACATGCTTTAAATCCGATAGGGTGATCGTGAGCAGAATGAAACATTCAATCTTTACTGTAGGGGATGATGATGTTCGGAAGCATACCTTAATGTTACCGTCAATATCATTCTCCATGCAAGGTAGGCTGACGTAATGTTACCGCTAATTCACGTTCCCCAAATAAGGCAATCAACTATGCTTCTGATAGGAGCGATGCGGTACGAACCGGTAATCATAGATCAAGGTTCAACGGAAAGCCTCAGACGTACAAACTGCTGCGGACGCCACGTTCCAAATTTTCTCAGCCTGCGGAAATGAGACTCATCGAGGCCGCATTTCGGGGAGTGCATTACATCGATATCGATCACTGATAGTAAAATATCGATCTTTGTACTTTAGGGGAGCCTGAGTGGCCGGGTTCAAATCAGGGAAACGTAGTTTGCTACGGAGCGCTCTGTAGTACTCTGTAGCACAATCAAACCCGCTGATCTGAGGCCAGGACTGAGTGAGCATAAACGATCCGATACTATCGATACAAGGATGGTTTGAAATTTTCGTATATCAAGTGAATGCTATCGAGTGTAACTCGGATCTGCCTTCCAAATCTGACGAACTCGTGTCCATTCAAGTTGCGTAGAGGTTCTGGAATCGTTATTTTATGTGGCATCTGACCATTCTAGTTATCACGAGCGTTGTATCCCTACTATTATTACAAGAGTAGCTGCCTCTAGTTGTTTGTAGTTTCGGCATTCTTGACTTGTGTCTGTTCGAGGGTCTGATTACCTTCGTGCCGTATCTGAATGCCTACACTTACTACTATCGGTCAGTATATACTATGATATCGGCGTCGCGGGCGTAGATGCAGTGGCACATCATACTAATTGCGTACCAACCCCCTGAAATGCAAAGATTACAAGCAAAGACTTACCAACACCGAGTATGAGTAACTACTGGAACGAAGGTGGGCAGCAGAAGCTCTCTGAACTTGAGCTTGCTTCATGCCAGTGGCTGCGTGTATCCCGTCGTCGGTGCTCCAAGGTCACCCGGGCCAATGTGGGTGAAATGGCAATGAGCTGATCCTCAGAGTCATTTGCCTGAGCGAGGAGCGCAACTCCGAGAGGCTCGTTTGTGGATTCTCTCTCCGTCCGTGCTGAGTTGTCGATGCATCGAGTTATCGCGCGCCATCATCATCATCATCCTCATCACCAGTATAGTGTTCCCTCACCAGAGTGTCGGCAAGACATTTGGCTGCTCGTATTTCACTCTTTGCAACAGAAACAGTACAAGCCTCCTTAACTTTGAGTCATTGATAAAAAATACATCGTCTGCTACGAAGAAAATGGGTCACGAACTTGCTACTAGGGCACAGGCACTATGGATCCTAGCAATAAGTACATACTGTACTAACTCGGGTGTGCAAGTGTCTTGATCAATATATCTGGGCAGTACATCATTGCAATGATGACATTACTCTATGAAATCAAACACTGACTAGTTATCATTGGTACTGGGACTACTTCCAATACAACTTGATGGATTGTCCAAGCCCCCAGCGGACGACCTGACCGGTGGCCCCTGCAAGATATGATCTCTTAGAAGATCTAGTTGAGTATCAGTTTCTCGAAGAGATGTCTTGTTGTGTTGGCGGACTGTGTCGAGATATTGAGTATCTTCTGCAACACGAGACAACGACTGCTTGGTTACAAGTGCGTTCAATAACGCTTGAGCGTCGTGCTCTGCTCTATGAAACTCCATTTCTGTTTCAGCATATAGAGACAAAAGGAGAGTCCGCAGCCTGTTCATTTCCTCAAGTTCCCAGTATGTCGTAAATAGGCGCATACATTGGCGTTCGCGAACTGCTTCCTTGTAATGAACAACATAGCGACAGGATTTAGGGCTAAGCCCATCCATGTGCCTTAAAAGTACATCATATGTCTAGAAATTTGAGGCATATAATGAAAGTCATGTACATTTTGAGATCAGAGGGCCTACCTTGCTGTCTGGAGCTTCTGATCGATTGTTACGGTCAGGTCTGCCCAGTAGGTTATCAAAAGTATGCATATTTTGAAAACAGGGTGGCTGGGGGTAAGGATGAAAAGATTGATGGTGGCTGCCGCTGGGATGCTTCGTACGACTTGGAGTCCACAATTCAGCCTTTGAAGGTGTGTTAAGGTGGTAATATGCGCCGCCTGAACACTTGGAATCAGGGGTCAAAGGAAAGCTGTCCTCAGGATCCAAGTCTGTCTCTGAGACCATGCTCATCGTTATCACCGGTATATAAGTATATTTAAATCATATTATAAATTATCATACCTCTGGACGACAACAGGGAGTTCGGAGGAGGACTGAGCTTGGGAGCGTAACAAGGGCGTTGAGGAGGTGTGGACAGTGGTCCTGGTGTGATACATGAAGTTTCGCAAAAGTTCATTTTTTAACATTGAGGGTGGATGCTAGGCCCTAGGGATTCCGTCAGTAAGCGATAAATAACCATTTGGACTTTCATTTTCGCTGCTTTTTTGGGAACTTCCATCTTGACACAAACTTTGATCAAGTCAGACGGGAACTATACCATGAGCAGGAAGTGGCAGTATTGGATACAGAGTGATTACCATATTTGGTTTTGGTGGGGATTGAAAACTTACCATGAGGGTCTGGCCCGTGTGAATGGTAACACATGGAAGCAACCCTGAGAGAGGAAACATATTGTCATAAACCGCTACTAGTATGATATGACACAGGGCGTTCTGTCGAGGTGCAGAATTCGGGTACCCTCATGCTGTGCCTTATGATGAGCTCGTTCTATTTCAGGATCCTGAATTAAGTAGTAGTAGTAGGCACTTGGTGCACTCCTCTCGCGAAAGGCAATCCAATGCTGACCTTCTTCAATGCTACTAGTAGTACTGGTAAGTAATCAGCTGGCTACCATCACACCGATAGATTTGAGTTGCATTCAGATTGTATCAGATCGTCCTGGAGTACCAATGAGGCTCGGATGGCCCTGATTAGCTGGCTGTGTCACAGTGACCATCTCTGAGGCTGTACCTGATGATGTACTGTACTAGTCTGTGGCCCACACGATAGCGTTCGCCCCCTTCACCTAGTAAGTATTCAAGCTATCATTAACATCTAGGCTCGGAAGTACTCACATAATTGTGCCCCCAATGCACAACACCCAACTATAGCCGTCCAAGTCCTGGACTGGCTCAGGCAGACTACAGTAGCATCTGGTATGGTACATGCTCAGGCTGTACTGTAGTCTGGCCCACACGATAGCATTCACCCCCATCACCTAAGTATTCAAGCTATTGTTAATGTCTAGGCTCGGGAGTACTGGTACTCACATGCAATCGTGCCCCCAACATACAACACCCGGCTATAGCTGTCCTGGACTTGCTCTGAAGTGAATAATAGGTGTTCGAGTCAAGTCATGACTCAGATACCGGACCAAGTTATCACATACGGGTGTGTCACAATTACTACTAGAGTCTCACTGTGGACTTCAGCACAAGTAGACTAGATCTTCAGGAAACTGTCAATATGGTCCATTCTTCCAGGTTGGTTCCACTCTTGTTACCGTGACATGACTGTCTGACAAAGTTGCTCAGATGATATATCTGAGTGATTGCAGGACAGCACATTCTGGAAGGGGTTTGGTGTCCCAGGGCCGGCCCCTAGCCCACATGTGAGGGTGATCTATTACAATCATCGCATTTGTGATTACCAATTTTGGAATCTGCGGGCTTCAAAATCAAATCAAATGTGGGTCGCTGCCTGTTATGTAATGTGATCTGAAATGAATTCCGTGCAGCTCACTCATTGTAATGCTAAGGATGTGGTCATTAAGATTGTTATTAACTCGTACGTGGAAAAGTTTCTCAGCGAACGAACAATTGCTAGTGCATATGCCGTCACTAGCAACACAATTATAAGAACTCACCAGGGCCAGCTTTGACTTTTCGAATTAACACCAGCCTTCCTGATGGCAGCTATGTCTCACTATGCCCCTTTTGCAACTACTCAACTCTCCTGGATCGAAGACATGATTGCGCATGTCCAAGCTGATCGCGTGTCTGAATTTTCTACATCTGGCAGCGGTGACGACACATCGGTTTTCTGGGAGCCAGATTTATCATCTTTCGCAGACCCTTTCGCAACCTACTCACCAACAGATAGTACCATCTCCCCTCCCCCTTCGTCCTTGGAAAACTTTCCAACCCTTCCATCATCTCCTATTGGTAGTCCCAGCGCTCAACTTCTTATGCGACTTGGTGATACTGACGTGTTGCATGAAATCAAAATTTCTATATCAGCCACTGATTCCACCAATGAGAAGAAGAGGTCTTGCACATCTTGCACCCGTCATCGTGGTGCTATACTTGAGCAGTCGCAGAATTTCAATCCGAGCAATGATAACATAGTGGACGCTCGCATTGGGCAACCTGACAAACAGAAAGAAAACAAAAGTACGGTCAGTATCTGCAGCCTCGTTTGACCTTGTTGTACTAACAAGAGGTCAGCAAGCCAAAGCCAGTCGCATCGGCAGTGGGGTTATACAAGCTTGAGCTTTTCACCCTACCAGTGCTCGTCAGACTTACAAGAGGAAGATCGAAGATATTGGCAGCAATACCAACCGGAAGAACTTTGATATATCTCTGAATCCTGCTCCAGTCGAGACTCGGAAGCATATTTGCTGGGAGAAGACAGGTACAGACTGGCAGACGGTCTTCGACATAATCAAGTATGGTGAACAACAGAGCAGGCAGAGTCAAATGGAGGGCACGAAGGCTAACATATGAGAGCTGACGTGTGATGTGAAGATATCAAGGATGTGGAAGAATTCATTTATTGAGGTTTGGATGGCGAGGAAGAATTGAACAGCATCGTGGTTTTTGTAGATGGCATGAGGTGATGGGAAGCCACTCCTTCATGAAGGGGATATGGCTAGAAAAAACCCGGTAGCATAATACACGATGTTAGCGGGAATAATAGTAGGAGTGAATGGAAACAACAATACAATATTCATGAGAGCTGTGAAATATTGAGCATTAATGTATGTGGTCACACAGTATTCCAGGGCACAGTCACTGACTTACTGCCACGGCAAGATCGAGTCCTTCAACTGGAGAAACGGCTTTTCATCGGTCCAATCAATGTCGAGTAGACTAAATAGCATACTGAACAATAAATCTGAGTGGGTTGTTACGCGCGATACGCGTATCAGGATATAAACTGCTATAGTACTAGTAGACCGTCGACGTTGAATGAAAAGGCACGAGCCAAGTACTAAGCCTTGACTCTGAACTCTTCAAGATTCTTGGGAAATTTTTGATTAAGTGGTTTATGTGTGGCCTTTGAATAGTTTAAATTACACAAGTTGCACTCTGTTCTAGAAGTCAGCGATTCCAATGTGCTGTGTCGATAGAAATTATGTGGACACAGAGGTGACTAGTGTTTAGGGGTTCCTAGCTTATGTAAGCGTCTAACTTTATTGGGGCCACAGTGTTTGCTTAGTGCTGACTTGGACCAGCGCTCATCAGTTGTGCAGGACACCATGACAATCATGCATCATCCGAACTATTTGTTAAGGTACTCTTTTCATCACTCACTCAGCGAAGAACGTGGATAGCGACGCATGTGTGTATATGAGATACATCTCTGGTAACACAAATTTCATCATGTAAACTTCCCTGGCGCTGATAACTTTTCATCAACTTGCAGGTACCAGCAATCATTCTCTAGTGGATAGTACAGCAAGGCCACAAAAGTTGCTGTGAACTCTCCAAGATTACTGGTAGGTCTCAAATTATCGACCATTCCTATTTCAATGTATGTTGCCACATAGGAGGATATACTTTGGACTGCACAAGATCGAGTCCTTTAAACAAGCTCCAGCGCCTCCTGGTGGCTTGTCATCGATTTTGCAATACTTCGATATTTTATTAGGGAAGGGCACTTTGAGTCCCTCGAACTCGCGCGCCCTGGTGTTGCGACAGGGAAGGAAATGGCTACTTGAGAAGTGGCTCAAGGAGAACAAGGTGAGGTTATTCTTCTACGTGTTTTGCTCTTGCTCAAGTTTCCTTTGGAACTCACATACAGCGAGGAACTGGTGGACATTATGCGTACATGACATGACACTGGCACTGGGTGTCTACCTACGAGCGAACATTCCCAATAAGGTCATCACTTGCTTTGCGGGAACTGGAAAAATTGAGAAGATCGCCCCATATTCAAAGAAAGTTGGTTATACCCCAGATTATAGTTCTCTTTTACAGCATATCACGAGGATAAATCCAGAGAAGGGGGCTGAATTCGCAAGTCAGTCAATGACAAGAATGGAGGGTAAGGCGACTTCCTATCTATGTGATGATCGCTTTTTATTTGTCATTTTTCTAGGTTGTCGACATCTTGATGTCACAAAATGTGATTCAGCCCGCAACCTTGTTCCTTCTTGATGCATTGAAGGATAATAAAGCTGAGCGAGGCCATCTGTAAACTCGCTTGCTCGGGATGAATCTCGTCCATACTCCTCAAGTTGCAGATACCATCCTCGGCAATGAGATGTTTACCAACTATGATAGACCACAAATTGCCAATCTTTGCGAGAAGGCAGGCTTACTCCAATGAGTGAGTGATGTTTGACTTGTGAATGTTGATCGTGTCTCATTTACCTGTGGGAAAGCATTGGTGCACCATGAAGGCCTAGCGGACATCAAGCACGCTATTTTTCATACCAGCGGTCTACAACCGGAGGTGAGTTCTCGATTTATCGATTTCAACAGAGGGTGGGGGCCTGACATTTCCGAATTGGCTGGTGAATTACTTCAATTGCAGTCCATGTCATGCATGCAGGATATGCTGTGCGTTAACATCCGGCAGAAGTTGCAGGTTGTAATCCAGATCACTACCAAGCACTCTGACATCTTGGGTTCTGTGAAGCTCATCGAGATGTTTGAATATTTCAAGACATTTGAAGGTGACTTCCATCGCATGTGACTAGAGTGAGTGGTCAACGAGCGCTAACTATAATGCAGGCCTCTACTATACTACCCTAGCTCCATCGTTAATATCAGTGAGGATCCCAAAGTGCACTTCAAGTACATCTAGGCTACTACTCACATGGGTCAAATTTGTGAGGTAGAGCGAATCTACAGAGAGAGCAACCACTACAAGAACTTCCTGAAAGGGGCGAAGCTCCCGGATCAACTTCCCCTTATCATCGTCTATGACCGCTTCGACTTCATGCATGACCTGGTTCTGTACCTGTACCAAAACAAACTCACAAAGTTCATTGAGGTGTATGTGCAGCGCATTAACTCGGTCCGAATGTCTCAGGTTGTTGGGGGTTTGCTCGGAGACCACCATCAAGGGTTTACTTGCCCCCGTCACTGGGAATTTCCCCATTGATGCTTGTGAATGAAGTTGAGCAACCCAACCATTTGAAACTCATTCTGCCTTGGCTGGAGGTTCGCATGCATCTGTCAGCCAGGACCCAGCGGTCTTCAATGCCTTGGCCAAGATTTTCATCGACAGCAACAACAAACCGGAAACATTCCTGAAGAAAAACAACATGAATCATGCCATCTGGCGAATGAGCTTAACCGGTGTGCTCACTTGTTCTATAGTTGTATGAGCCACTGGTTGTTGGAAAGTTCTGCGAGGCCAGGGATCTTTACCTTGCCTACATCACCTATGCAAAGGGCTTCTGTGATGACAAGCTTATTGATATTATCAATGACAACTCGATTTTCAAGCAGGCAGCAAGCTCGGTACCCTCGTGAAATGTCGTCAGCCTGAGCTTTGGGTACAGGTTCTTTTCCATGACAATATTCACCGCAGGGCTCTCATTGATCAGGTGAGATTGAATTGAACAAATTTGATCACGCATTCTTAGAGACTCACCCTACATTGACTAGATCGTCGTGACTGCACTCCCAGAGTGCACGGATCTTGATGATGTCTCAGTAACTGTCAAGGCATTCCTCTTGGTTGATCTCCCCATTGAGGTGATCGAGCTTCGCGAGAAAGTAGTCATTGAGCCCTCTCCATTCAGTGACAATCGCAATCTTGAGAACCTTCTTCTCCTGACCCTCAATTTGCGCAGACAAGGGGAAGGTCGTTGGCTTCATCAACAAGCTCCAAAACTACGAAGCCGGAGAAATAGCAAAGATTGCGACCGATCATGGATTGTATGAACAGGCACTGACGATCTACAAGAAATACAATCAGCTTGCAATGGCAAGTGTGGAGCAGACTTGCCAAGGCTCAGCTCGATGGTCTTCGCATCAAGGACGTCGTTGGTGAGTTATTTGTAACTTGTCATGTGTATTGTCATTCATGTTTTTCTCAGACTCATATATCAAGGCTGAGGATGAGTGCCCCTCCAACTTCGCTGGGGCCATTGAAATTTCAAGTCACACTGCAAAACATGATGATCTTGTTCGCTTCCTCCAAATGGCTCATAAGACACTTCGTGAACCCAAGATTGACACAGAACTTATGCTAAGGCTGACCATCTCCATGGCACGGAGGACTTCTTGACCATGATCAATGTTGCTGACATCTTGCAGGTCGGACAGAAGTGCTTTGAGTATGAGCTTTACCAGGCTGCCAAATTATTGTTCACCAGTATCTCAAACTGGTCACATCTTGCCACGACTCTCATTTACCTCGGCAAGAATGAAGCAGCTGTGGGGAGTGCCCAGAAGGCTCAGTATGTTCATTCTTTCAAAGCGTCGATCTTGGACTAATTCTACTTAAAGGTTTAGAAGCAACTTGAAGTTCATGCTGCATGCATTGAGTTTGTACGTGTTCTTGTCAGCAACTCTATCAATACATACTTATGGTTGTTCCAAGATAATGCAGCTTTGGCAATGATCAAACATTTCTGGGAACACGCGCCACGTCAAGAAATGATCCAGGAAAGGTGCGGGCCACTGCGCCCAAACGAAGCTGACTCAGTCTGATGACCACCATGGGTGTGTTCTAATAGACGTCACCCGTAAACAACCTCAGTCCTCACATTGGGAGGAACGTATGTTGTATCGGCGTGGAACTCAATGGCTGCTTTATGTAGAGCTGCCCTTGCATGTGAGGCATGGCGGCCGATGTTCAGGGACATACAGAGGAAGAGCTTGCCAAGGATAATGTGTGAGGTGTCCATTACGACGCTCTAGACAATGCTGAGAATGGCTACCAGGACACATCAAAAGCATCACTAGCATGTTGGTATGATCAAGGACATTTAGCCAACAAAGATTACACCTTTCTGTGTTATTGCTCAACTGGTGATGCCGAATAATGAACTCACACTCAATTATGTAAGCACAACCTCCGGATCAATTGTGTGTCAGTCTTCTGCCGTCTGCTACAGTGCTACTTAGACCTTAAAGTGTGGCGCAATGCGCTGTTCCAAAATCATTCGGACAGGATTTTTTTTCTTTCTTCTGATGGTAGCCTGCAATGCTCCAGGCTGTTCCTGGGAGAAGGCAACGGACAATTGCGGACTCACAAGACATCGCTCATCCTGTCACTTCTACAGGAGGACCAGTACCCTCGCAAACCAGAGGAGACAAGATCGTGCAAAGGATGCTGTCTTTTCGAATTTGGGTCCAAGGCTTTGTGGAACAGTGAGTAGCTTTAGGTTTGCTTTGGAATATAGTATTTAATTAGTGTCAATGTCAGGGAATCTCTGCCGTCCGACATGTGAGAGACCATCCTAGTCTCAAACCAATTACCCCTTGTAAACTTCTGAGTTCAATGTCTATGGCTCACGAGTTATGTAGTACTTCGAGGGTTGCAGAATTGCAACGCCACCTCGACGCGGATCACCAACAGAACAACGATCTTGATGTTGAAATGAATGGAAATTCGGGGAACATGGGGGACTATACCCCTTCAGGTTTGTGTCTCGTTCCAAGTTCTGACATGTTCTCAATTGCTCAATTTTTAAGAAGAACCCGCACTTTCAAGGGGACGAATTCTGAGACCTCTTGATGATATTAACCCTTCGCACGATGATCTCAACCATTCCGACAATACTACGACCAGTATCGCATCAGCTCAAGTGGCTTCACTACCTGCCTGATCCAAAATTCAACGTGTTCTTTTTATGCTAAGAGACACCCTACAGACATCCTTCAACTCATTAGGACTCTGTCGACTATACCCTCATCGACCTTCTTTCGAGCCAGATCGGTTCATTCCGTCCTCGTTACTCACCAAAACATCTCCAACAGCTGTCCAAGGACCTGATCCTGCACTGAGCGTCTTTGCACCGCCCTACCCATTTCCTAACATGACGATCTATTGTCTCATGTCCTGGATGAATTTCGGTAGTCATTTAATATCTGAAACTAAAGTTTCGCACCTCGTCAGAGATGTAATCCTGGCAGAAGATTTTGACCATGAGCATCTGGAGAACTTTTCAGTGAGGCGGAGCTTACGAGAACTGGACCAGGATGAGAAGGGAAGAAAGGTTATTTTTCCAGATGACTGGATTGAGACCAGCATCACTATTAACATTCCAGTGAAGTTGAAGGAGGATGACCCTCAGCGTTATACTATTCATGGTTTCCACTATTGCCCTCTTGTTGAAGTCGTACACGCGGCATTTGCAGATGTGCAAGCAAGGGTGTTCCATCTCTTGCCTTTCCAACAGTTGTGGAAAGATCCTTTGGACGGACACCAAGAACGAGTTTTTGATGAGCTCTACACCTCTGACGCATGGCTGGAAGCTCAGGACAGTCTTCAGAGGCTTCCGAAAGAGCCTGGGTGCTCACTGGAACGTGTCATCACAGGTCTCGTGTTATTTTCCGATGCCACTCATTTGGCAAACTTTGGGACTGCGAAAGCTTGGCCATTATATATGTATTTCGGAAATCTGATGAAATATGCACGATCATTACCCCAATTGGGAGCATGTCACCTGGTTGGGTTTTTACCTTCGGTAAGTCCTCTTGAATATTACATTTTCGTCTACCGCTGTTGATGATGTTAGCTTCCCGACAGCGTGAAGGATATTATATATAGCCTATCGGGTATATCGAAAACCGGCATGGCGTCCCTGCATACTCACTGCTGCAGGGAGTTATTTCATTCCTGCTGGGAAATCTTATTGGATGACGACTTCCTTTCTGCATATCGCCATGGTATTGTTCTGAAGTGTGCTGACGGAATAGCGCGGAGGGTTTTTCCTCGAATTTTCACTTACTCCGCCGACTATCCTGAAAAGTACATTCTTCTGTGAATTTGCTAATAAATTTGATTCATTCATCGTTTTACAGGGTTTTAATCGCTACTATTAAGGATATGGGCTTGTGTCCATGCCCTCAGTGTCTCACACCGAAAAAAATGTTTAGTTCTCTCGAGCTCGTAAAGGATATGAAAAGCCATCTAACCAACCTTCGAGTGTATGCTATGTCGAAGGTTATCCAGGCCTGTGATTTTATCTACAGATGCAGAAACACCGTAGATGGGGCAAAGATAGAACATACCCTCGGAGAAGGGTCATGGGTACCTATTCTCGTGAGCAAAACTGTTTTTCTATTCTTTTGTGGTCAATTCCTATATTCAATTGCAGAATCAATTTGTCGCGAAGCTTGGACCTTTCGGTCTCGATCCATTCCGGATGCTCGTTGTAGACTTCATGCATGAGTGTGAGTTAGGTACCTGGAAGGGAGTATTCACGCACCTTATTAGGTTGCTTTATGCCCTTCCTGGGGGTAATGAACTTGTCACGAGACTCGACAGCAGGTACGAGGAGTTTGTAAGGAGAGCTGTTGTCTACTAACAGGTCGTTTCGATCAACTCTCGATTTTGCTCCAGGTTTCGACAAGTGCCGCCTTTCGGTAATGGCGTCATTTGCAGATTTTCAGATAATACATCTGAGATGAAAAGATTAGCAGCGCATGATTTTGAAGACATTTTACAGGTTTGTTTTTGGGGTATTTGTTTCTGAATTCGATCTGCTAACAGCTCTCGTCATTAGTGTGCCATTCCCGTCTTTGAGGGATTGTTTCCCACCGATCATGATGCAGTTGTGCAATCGCTGTTGTATCAATTTGCGCAGTGGCATGCACTTGCCAAGCTCAGGCTTCACTCGGAATCTATGATCAAATTTCTTGAGGAAACCTTCAAGCAGCTGTCGAAAAAGTTATGGAAATTTCGAAACTTTACCTGCACCACCTTCAACACTCTGGAATTGCCCAAAGAGAAAGTGGCTCACCAATGAAGGGCTGCTAAACACTCTGAAACGAACGGTAACCCTCTAGAATCTAGTGGAGCGAGGATCAAGACGTTCAATCTAGGCACTTATAAGTTTCATGCAATGGGAGATTATGCGACAACGATCAAACTCTTCAGGACCACTGATTCTTTCACTACCCAGATTGTACGTGCCATCTGCGTTCATAGTTTGTACTTGAAACTAAGTTTGGTCAGGGAGAACTTGCTCACAGAGCACTCAAGGCATTTTATCCGCTGATGAGCAAGATAGATACTCCGGGGCAGCTAGCTAAGCATGAGCGTAGGCGTCGTGTACTACGCCATGTAGCAGAAGTAGGCATTTCGTCCTCTGGCAGTCAATCACAAGTCGACTCCCCATTACCAATGCTCCTCAAACAACATCATTATATCGCGACTAATCAAAACAACCCAATAAAGCTTTTTACATTCCTCCGAGAACACAACGGTGATCTGGCTGTTAAGGTAGAAATTGCCTTCCATTTTATACATACCAATAGTATAATCTACTCACATCAATCGTCAGAATTTTTTACCAAGACTTAAGGACCACATCCTCTATCGACTATGAGAGCTAGACGTTAGCTATTGTGACCACACCTTCACAGATATGGAACGCAACTCTGTCATTATCCCCGATAACACAATTGACTTGGTGCAGACTATGCAAGTGCACTACACAACCTATGACTTGAGGCGCGAATATGACACCATCAACCCCAGAACTCATGGGGATATTATGGTGCTCTCAGGTGAGGTAACACCCAGCCACCCATACTGGTATGCCCGTGTGTTAGGAGTGTTTCATATGGAGGTTTGGCTTAACGTTGCGGGTCGACCCGTGAAGCGGTATCTCGAAGTGCTCTGGGTTAGGTGGTTAGCAACCTTGCGGAACTACAAAGCTAGCATAAAACATGCTCGTCTCCCAAAGATTGCGTTTGTGGAGGAATCTGACCCAGACGCGTTCAGGTTCCTTGACCCAGGACAGGTAATCCGAGGAGCTCATTTGATTCCTGCCTTTTCTTCTGGATGCGGTGTAGGTTCACTTCACTATGGGAAATCACTGGCGCGTCCTGGGGGGGGAGTTGGATGACTGGGAAGAGCACTATGTCGGCATGTAAGTGCAAACATCTATTTTTGTGATGCATTAACCTCAACCTTTGCCAGATTCGTTGATAGAGATATGTTCCTGCACTATACTCATCTTGGTGTGGGACATTCAGCAATGCTGCGGAAAATTACAAGGGACTGCTCCGAGTCGGTGGTACAGATCAATGCCATGGACATTGCAAATAGTAGTAATGATGAGGATGTGGACGATGAAGTAGCTGGCGATGATGAGGGTTATGATGAATGCAACCATGAGGACAGTGATCAAGAATACGATGATGACTTGGAGTTGAGCAATGGGGAGTTGCACGATGGTGCTGGGGATAACGACGGTGAAGGATATGAGGATGCCGATTTCAATGACGAGTTTGAGGATGTAGATGTCTCTTTCTGACAGTCCCGATGTAACGAATAATGCCTCTCATCGTGTGATATGGCACTTTTCACTAGGGAATACATGGCACGAACTTGCAGCACCACTCTGGGTGCTATCTGCAGCTATCCCTATATGATGCGCGCGCTTTCCCACGCTTCACGATGCGCGCACTTTCCCGCACTTGAAGCGCCCTATAGCGCCAGCCATCCAGACGCATCCATCCACTGTCCACCAAGCTCTCTAAGTGCATATATTCCTATTTCCCTTATTTGCATATTGTTCCACTTTTATTTTTATCATGGACCCTTACTTTACATACCTTACTCGGTAGCGCATCGGCTCCGCATGACAGCGCTTAGGTGCCATATATAAGCGCCAGCAGTACTTACTATTGGGGAACTTTTCGGTTGACAGAACTTTGCACCCACTATTTACCTAGCAGAATATAGTTGAAATCCATTCGTTTTACACTCTCTCATTTGCGCATATACGCGCGCACTTTCCCGCGCTTCGCGCAGCACACGCGCGCGTTCCCGCGCCTTCATGCCTTGCGCGCACCTGCGCTTTCTCGCGCCCTGCATTGGCCGACCAGTAGTGCCTTCAGCGCATACAACTAGATCCTTGCTGCACTCGCTTCTCCTTTAGGGTCGAACGCACTTGTCATCTCAGGTATAGCAGACTAGGCAACGCGCGACCTACAACAATTATAGATACAGTCAGAAGCTTTGTTCGCGCCTCGCTGTGTTGTAGTTTCTACAACTGGAGCCCACCACGAGGGGGCCATCCACATCAGCTACCAGTTCACTCCCAACTCTTGTACGACTATCGCGCATTACAGGGATTACCAGGAAGATATAGTATTTCATGCTAGCGCTTGTGCCAACTCACATGATAGCCTTTCGCTTTCTAGCGCACCATGCCCCTGTTACTTACCACCCACGTGCTCCAGCCGCATCTAGGCGCCTTTCCTTCACATTCTCGCGCACGCCTTTCCCACGCCTAGCGCTTAACGTGCGCCTTTCTCGCGCTTGTATAGACATGGAATGGACTGCTCCAGCATCGCGCTTTACCCCTGGACCTACATCAAACATGACCTCCATAACGCGATTACTCCTGCATGCTCCCTGGCAATTCATGCTTTGCGCATCTTCACATGGCGCGTTCCCACGCTTCGCGCGTCACCATAGCGCGCGTTCTTGCGCTATTACAGCCGCCTTCGACCAAGTGCACTCAGTAGCCAAGTACTGCTTGAATGATCATCACTATCGCCACCTCGATCGCATATCATGATTTCCATGTCAGAGTCTTCTCAGCGCCTTCCCGCATATTGCGACGCATTCCCGCGCACGCGCGCGCTTAGTACGCCTTTCTCGCGCTTTTCAGCATACTCCAGCACTTGTGCACTCACACGTTTTCGTGCGCTCATGCATTTTGTGTCTGATCGCATTCAACCGCATATCAGAGTCTTCTCGATGCCTTCCTGCATAACACGATAGATTCCCGCACATGTGCGCTTAGCACGCCTTTCTCGCGCATATCAGCATATTCCCGCGCTCGCGCATTTGCGCGTTTTCATGCGCTCACGCATTTTGTGCCTGATCACACCCAAACTGCATATCATGGTTCGCATATCAGAGTCTTCTCAGTGCCTTCCCACATAATGCAACGCATTCCCGCACACGCGCGCTTAGCACACCTTTCTCGCGCACATCAGCATGTTCCCGCGCTCGCGCATTTGCGCATTTTCATGCACTCATGTGTTTTCGCGCACTCACGCACTTTTGCGCTTGATCGCACTCAATTGCATTACTGCCAGAACGCGCACACATCGTACCCATGCCGCCAACTTCGCTCGAGGTTCTCACCAGATGCGCTCTGAGTGGGGACACTCAGTATCTAAGTCCCTGGGAGATGTAAGGAATCATAATTCTGTGGGCGTGAAAAGGCCATATTTACACGAGCTGTCATTTGATCATTCGCACTATGGAGTTGCATGACACTTCCCTGTATAGCGCGCCAAAGGCGCACGCTTTCCCGCGCTTACGCGCTTCCCGCGCCTACGCCTTCTCGCGCCTGCGCTTAGCGCGCGTTCCCGCGCTCTATTGCCTATCATCCAGGAGGACCAATCCATGTCCGAGCACCCCTCTAGTACGTCATACTACATGCTGCACGAGTGTAACAAGGACTGCAGTGCTATTACATGTCATTACATACTATCGCGCATGTTCTCCCTATCCCTTCCGCGTCTGATGAGATCTTACTTAGTATAAAGCCTGATGGTAGTGCTACTATTCATTACTTCCCTTTACTGTATTTCCCTAGTGTTTGGGTTTTACTTTAGAGTAGTAGTCACCATTAGGGCGCACGCCCTGTGGTTATCGCATTTTGGCTTAGATTAGATCGCCTAATCAAGCCTTGCTTCTTGTCTGCTTCGCCTTTGCTCTCGCTTTACATCGCGCTCGCTTTCACTCACGTCATTTCACGCTCATTACGAATCCCTACACCGCTCCTTGCCTTCCGCATCACTTGCGCGCCTTCACGCGCCCACGCGCGCCTTCCCACGCTTCGCTTACCTTAGCGCGCGTTTCCCGCGCTCCGCTTACTGTGCATTTCTCATCGCGCGCTTCGCGCCTTTCTATATCCTTGTGCGCATCCCCTGTCTACTTGAGTTCTCTTTATCCCTGGTTCTGTGTGTGGTAGCAGTCCCCTTTAGGGTCGAACGCGTCTGTCTCAGACATAGCAGCCTAGGCGCAGCGAGACCCGACATACTGCCTCACCAGCAGTGTTGTTGATCTCACATCTAGAGATTGATTGCGCACGCCGCAGTCAGACTTAGTTCCTTCACCGAATGCCCGCACTATTTAAATTCCATTGCTACATACTGTTTACCGTATCTCAGGACTTAATTCCAGGGGCCTTAGTACTACAAAAATTCTTGTTTGTGTTTATTTTCACAATACCAATCAATGTGACCTGTACTACCGTGACTCCACCCTTGGATGGATATTGAAGGTTCACCATCATTTCACCAGCGCAGGCATTCAAGGTAATCATAGGGCCAGATTGTGCCAGATGTCTTCCTATCTCTTCGAGCTGGCATAGTTTTGTATGTCAAGTGCATTGCCAATGCAGACGATCTGGAGGACGGCCTCATCAAGGGCAAAATTCTTCTTCAGGTGTGTCACAAATGAAGTAGCCTGATAATGACCTCACCAATCTCTGTTATCATCCAGAACGTGCACCTTCATGGTGGTTTGTTGAAGGTGACTTGTACTACCATGTACAATCCATGTGTCAAGTAAGTCGAGGTAATGATTGAATCAATGGTTCACACTTACTGTACAACCACCAGGCCAAGCTTGCACACAGGGCCCTCAAGTGTTCTATCCGCTCTTGTTCGATGACAGATGGACTGTCCGAAGCTGAACCTCGAGATTTGATACTCCTGATATCAATTTCGCCGTTGATCTATACTGAAGCATCGTGCAGACTGCACCACAGGTTCACACCTATCTGAATCCTAGCTATTACACATCTGCTCCCCATCTACAAGATCTGCCACACATTATTATGCAGCATCTACAGCAGTGCCATCTTACTGTCCCTCAACGAGAATTACCACAGGGCTTCTGGTATTCAGATAGACCTTTGAACTAAATTGCAGGCATGATTCCAGTCAGTGAATTTACATGCCTCATGCTCTCTGAAAACCTAATTGGCAAGGTTGTACCTGGCTTGTGAGTAGTTGCGACTGGAATTAATATTCTACTTTCAATTCGGCCAAGAATGTAAGTGTCATTTTAATTTCCTTCTGTCACAAATGAAAATTATTGCAGAAATATGCTGGCCGAACTCTGCCTTACTCGCATCAAAATGTCTTCACAAAGTGGCGGTGCCTCAAAGTCTTTTGATTGTGTCATCACTAGTACTACTGTAGGTTGTTTCTAACCACCAATTTTTGCACTTGCTCAAGAAGTTCTTTCTCTGCATTCAAATTCATCACACATGTACAATGAACATGAGAGTCATGTAACAATGCATCACTTAGCACCTTCCAGCTAATACTAGCATACCTCAAAATTGGCTCCCTGAAGGCTCCCTCCACCAACTTCGTGCACCTTTTAATTGCATACTCGATCCTCATGCCAATCAGAGTGCAATTTACTCCTGAGAGTAAATTAGGACATTCCTCGTGTATTCTCCATTGCATAACCATGGTACCTAGTATTTGAGTCGTCCAAGGTCGACGATCAACTTAGGGTGTTGTAAGTCACATTCAATTTCAATTTAAGCTTATTTTACAATGGTTCTTGACACCAGTACGTGGCCACTCTTCTTCATTGAAGTCCCTGCTAACGAGTTGCTCAGGGCACATCAAATAGCATAAGTAAATAGGACTCAAGGAAGGTCAAATGTTCAAAATTTCAGACTATAATTAACGAAAATTGCTTACATACAGCACATGATCTTATAATCACCTTGGAGCGGTGTCCACACGTTACTTCTGATGTGCCAGGGCGGAAACTTGAAGCCCACTGCCCCGTTGCGCCTGACAGAGGTCAATTACTGCATTTCCACAATTGACCAGCGTGCTATTCTGTCATGGCTGCATCTTCATATCTTGGCACTCGCTTGCAAAATTGACATAATGTGCAGCAACCTATAGAATTGCCTTGACGTTTGAAGCACTCCCATTGACATACAGTTTAAAGATGTGCCTGAAAATACAGCATGTGCAGCTAACATCTAGCATCAATTTCACCAGCTCTCTTTACTGTCCATATTGTCAAGTTCTGTCGACACGTCTGTACGGACAGTGTGATTAAAACCCTTCGTCAGCATCATGGCCGAGTCGAGTACACCGGCAAAACGGAGAGGTGGAAAACAAGGAGTGATGTTGAACTCACTAGTGGTCTGCGCACCCCGCCAGATGAAGGAGATGGATCCGCCACTATATGGTGCACGATATTGCCAGAATGCACTTTGGGAGGGTGAGTATCTGTATTTTGATACCTATTAACTTACTCGACTAGAAACAGGCGGCAATAAAGCTCTGCCTCCTGAGTGGTGTTAACATGAGGCCTTCAATGTCAGAATATACTATCAAGATCACACACTTGCGATGGCTTCATGGAAATGACTTTTACCAGGAGTGCGACTGGGTAAGCAAAGAATGTGCCACTAGCAATGAGGAAGTCATGGTGAAACATAGATATTCCTGTAACAACTCGTTCCTGGATGCGCATGACAAATCTCACCACCACTTGGTCAGTTGTACTTCATCAATCACAATACCAGGATAACTGGAAGAAACCAGCACCTGAACGCCCGCCAGGGAATGTCATCGAGGGTCATTTCAAACTCATTTGGAGCCTTACCTGCTTGGGCACCAGTTGCAATATACTAATTGCGTCACGTGAGGGTTCAATTTGTCAGTGGACAATAGATGGAGATCCAGTGGGGAGGCCTTGGATTACTGACGGAAGAGCTGTAGGTTCAATGGCAATATCTCCAGATGAATTATTGGTTGTGAGCTGAAGCGTAGATGGCAGGCTACAGCTGTGGAACACCAGGAAGGGCAATATGGTCGGTGACTCGTGGAAGGGGTATGATGATGCAGTGTGGTGCGTCGATTGGTCTCCCAATACCTGGAGATAACAAGTGGATCACAAAATGGCACCATACGACGCTGGAACCTGGATACTTACCACCGCCCATAGAGACTGGGCGTGGGGTGGATTGCGCTGTTAGATACTCTCCACAAGAAAAAAAATTCACGAGTGGTGGGAGGATAAGGTAGTTGGTCAGAGAATGTGGAGTTTCACATGGAGATCGAGGGACATGAGTATCAGTCAAGTTGTTGTGTCGGTCCAAGGATGGTGCCCACGTTTTCTCTGCGTTGTATGATGGTATGCATATCGATGGGAAAGAGCTCATTGTTGTTCAGGGTCATGCCAATGCTGTCAATTTCCTGTCTTTCCCTTGCTGAAAGCCATCTTTTTAGCGCAGCAGCTGACCTGCACCCTGGACTTGTGCATCCTGGATTGAGATGGGGTGACAGATGCAAAGTAACACTGGATCTAGCATGAAAGAAGAATGGACCTTGAATGCTGCGACATAAGAGCGCAGTCCAAAGACGAATACTGTCTAAGGAAACGGATGCTCAGGATGGCTATCTGAGTGTTATGTGTGGACCCGCTGTAAGGAATAATGCCTCTCATCATGTGATATGGCGCTTTTCACTAGGGAATACATGGCACGAACTTGCAGCACCACTCTGGGTGCTATCTGCAGCTATTCCTATATGAGGCGCAGCTTTCCTGCGCAATGCGCGCCATGCGCGCACACTTCCCGCGCTTGAAGCGCCCTATAGCGCCAGCCATCCAGAAGCATCCATCCACTGTCCACCAAGCTCTCTAAGTGCATATATTCCTATTTCCTTTATTTGCATATCGTTCCACTTTTATTTTTATTATGGACCCTTACTTTACATACCTTACTCGGTAGCACTTCGGCTCCACATGACAGCGCTTAGGCGCCATATATAAGCGCCAGTAGTACTTACTATTGGACTTTTTTTTCAGTTGACAGAACTGGCACCCACTATTTACCTAGCAGATTATAGTTGAAATCCATTTGTTTTACACTCTCTCATTTGCGCATATATGTGCGCACTTTCCCGCGCCTTCATGCCTTGCATGCACCTGCGCTTTCTCGCGCTTCGTATTGGCCGACCAGTAGCGCCTTCAGTGCATACAACTAGATCCCTGCTGCACTTGCTTCCCCTTTAGGGTCGAACGCACTTGTCATCTCAGGTATAGCAGACTAGGCAACGCGCGACCTACAACAATTATAGATACAGTCAGGAGCTTCGTTCACGCCTTGCTGTGTTGTAGTTTCTACACCGCTGTGAAAGAATAAATTTAGCTAGACTGAATAGACTAGTTCCACTTATCCTTAATTGCAAGGGAAGCTGAAACTTAAGGACTTAGTGACCTATAACGACCTTATGTCAACCCAACAGCAATAGCGCACTGAGTAAGTCTGTAACTAAGTAGCGCGTTGGCGGGCGATTTTGAGAACTGCGGCGGGCAAGGATATGGTAGATAACCCGCTGGTATAAGGCGCGGCGATATGAGCGGAGTGAGTATTGGCAGGCAACGCGTTGGCGCTAAACGCAACTACAGGGAGGAGCGGATATTGGCAAGCAATGGGCTGGCGCTAGACGCAACTCAGGGAGGAGCGGGTATTGGCAAGCAATGAGCTGGCGCTGGACGCGACTATAGGGAGGAGCGGATATTGGCAAGCAATGAACTGGCGCTGGACGTAATATAGGGAGGAGCGGGTATTGGCAAGCAATGAGCTGGCGCTAGACGCAACTTCAGGGAGGAGCGGGTTTTTGGCAAGCAATGAGCTGGTGCTGGACGCAATACAGGGAGGAGCGGGTATTGGCAAGCAATGCGCTGGCGCTGGATGCGACGGGTTATAAGCGCGACCTTGCAAGAGTGAGGGCCTGAGTAGTAGCGCACGACTGCGGGAACTTAATAGCGCGCGCAGACACAGAAGGACAATAGGATTTGAAGATTGCGCGACTATGGAAACTACTAGGTGACTCCGCTATACGACAGTTGCCCGCGGGAAGAGGAAGTAAGTAAGAACTATCTACTGCTGGTCCTTATATCGTAGTGCGTGAATATACGGAAGGCGTAGGCGAAACCTGTAGCGATGTAAGCGCGGCGCGTCGTATCTGTAGGTAAAGCGGAGGATTGACGTTGCGCGACACGGGGATACATGTAATACGGCCTGTGCCAGTAGCTTTAGCGATGATAATCAATGGGAATTTACACACCAGTGGAGGTAAGCAGGCATAGACAGGACATGGGGGAGTGCGATACCGACATCGGACCGGATTCTACGTAGGTGTGCGACAAGCGAGGCCAGTTATGGGAATTTATTCAATATCCGCCCAGCGCTAATGTGTTTGTCACACCGCGCCCACAGGAAAGGCTCAAGGACTAATCAACCAAGTTGAGACAAGTTGGACGCCTTAGGAGATGGCCAGTTTCAAGATGCTAAGGAGCGATAGCCCAGTACTAATCACTCGGTTCACATAACCAATCAGCCAGTTGGAGACCCAGTCTTGCACGACAACGACTCAGAAGTCTGGGCTGTTGCCATGTCCCCTAATGGAAAATATATTGTCAGTGGTGCCTTGATGAAAAGAACTACTAACGATGATCATGTGAGTGTGTTTGTTCATTATCACTTGTCTTTTCTAAGTGGGTTTCGGTTGTCGTTGGGAATATGGATGAGAGCAATACATGTAAGGTTAAAGGCAAGTCGTCTGCGCTTCCTTTTTGCGCTGTATCTCACTTCTCTACTAGGGACATCCAGTTTGATTGATGGATTCTGTGCAATCAGTTGTGAACACCCTACTTGAGTCTCATTTGCTTATTTGTCTTGTATTACATAATTGGTGCGGCGGCTACTCCTGCAGGATCTGAATACTCTTGGAACTTCAGCAACAAGCAAGTCGCAGGGACGCACTAACAATTATCATTAAGAATACCTGCTCACCGGCCATCTACTCAAGACTTCATCTGGTTCGACTTTGTAGAAAGACAAGAAGCTCTCATTAGCTAATTCTAGAATGCCTCCTCCACACTATGACTTCCTCATCAAGGTAAGCACACAGCATACTTCAGACTTCGCACGCATAACTTGCTTGTAGTTGCTCTTGATTGGCGACTCAGGTGCGTTACGTGGTTCTAGTTTGTTCCAATTTTAAGTTGTCACTCAGGTGTTGGGAAGTCCTGTCTTTTACTCCGCTTCTGTGATGATGAGTGGATGCCATTGTTCATCACCACAATCGGTATTGACTTCAAGATCTGCACAATCGAGCTAGATGGAAAGCGCACTAAGCTTCAAATTGTGCATATTGCCATCCCAATACAAACATGAGCGCTTTACCAAGCTGACCCATATCGTACAGTGGGACACTGCTGGCTAGGAACGGTTCAGAGCTATAACAACTGTGTGCTACCGTGGAGCAATGGGCATTCTTCTTGTGTATGACGTCACAGATGAACGATCGTACGACAGTATGTGCTATTAGCATCTCCACCACTATTGTCACACCCTGATCCATATCATCTCTAGGTATCCGCACTTGGCATACTAACGTCGAACAATATGCTTCAGAGGGTGTCAACATGATACTCATCGGTAATAAGTCAGATCGGACAGACAAGCGAACTGTACCAGAAGTCCAGGGACGTGCACTTGCCGAAGAACTTGGCATGAAGTTTATGGAGATGTCTGCAAAGGCAAATGAAGGTGTAGAGGAGGCCTTCTTCACCATTGCAAGGTTTGTTGCACTGCATTATATTTGCAGACTTGACTCCAAGTCCCAACTGTACAGAGACTGCAAGACTCGGCTCATCAACTTGCAAGCAGGCTCAGGTGTCTCATCGGGAGGTGCTTCCAATGCAGATGGGTCTGTGAAAGTCAGCCAACCTGCGACTTCAGCATCAATTGGTTGCTGCTCATGAGCATCTAGGTGGAACCGCAGTGTAATCTGAGCTTCTCTTGTTCATTTTTTTGCGAACTATTTCATGTTACCATACCTCAGTATTCCCCTTCCATGTAGTAATGCTATCCTACCTCATGACGCGGTGCCGTTGACTGAATATCCTCACTAGTAATTGAAGCAGGCATTGCTTTGACTCCTCGTGCACAGTCCAATAGACACTGATCTCCAGTGAACAGGTTGATGTAGTAAATTAAAGGAGATAGTAGATACAAATATAAAATGAAGAACGCTGATGTACGTTGATCCAAACCCTCCAAGGATAAGATCAAATTTACCTTGCTCTACTGCAACCATGACGTTCCTGCATCTCCTGCATGCAGCCGTCGAGTATTTTTCAGGGCCCTGTAGATATTTCCTGCATTGCCAGCTCAAAATCTACTGCGTCAGAGTCCGGGCTGATATGATCACTTCGGAGTTCGAAAGACTCTAAACAGTGCCTTCCATCTTACTTCCTTCCGCCATGATCAACACTACATATATATTTGAACGCAACCACAATCATGACAAAAATCATTTTGTAAGTATTCGATCGGTCTTGGAGTGCAGTAAGCGCAGACTAAATTGATTAAGATTTAGCAGCTGGCTTGTTCTGTGCCACCAGTAATGTTAGGACGAACGATGATATTTCAAAGCTGCGAGTTTTATTATAAGAATAACTAAAGTCTCGCCTGGTCGATGCTTCCTTTGTCGCTCACGATTGTTAGGAACATAAATTTCAGGACTAGGACCAAGTGACAGGTGAGTTTGACTTGTACATCTAACTCTCCTTAAATTCCAAATCATCCCAACCAGGGTCTCCGCCAAGATGGCATTCAGTATGGCACGCCCGTCCTCTCTTCAACTCCCTACTTCTGCACCCGTGGATGCCCATCTTAGCACAGCTCTCACATCGCTCTCAGTTGCATACATGACAACATGTCCATGCCACCTGACAAATGTCGAATATATATAGTCGACTCTGCTGTCCTTGCACTTAAAGGCACAATGGCATGAATCTGTTTTGCCTTCTGGACATGTAGTCCTCACTCTCTTCGAAGCGACATCATCAAAGAAATAAATCTTCAATCTCGTGGCAATACTCACATGCTGTATCCTCTTCATGAATCATATGTGCTTTCTTTCGCATCAACCTTCTTCTCTGATTGAAAAATTCACCTAGAATTTCCTTTAACTCTTCTGGGCAGATATACAGTCATTGCACATATAATTGGTCCTTCTTCGAAGGTGAGAAACGTCACTCTCACCCTCACCCTCAAAGCAAGCAAATACCCTTTCCCGGTCTCGCTCACCCTCGGCAGCACCTCCCCTCCACTACCTCTCCATCATTCATCTCCTATATACTTCGTGCAATCGCCCTCCGTTCTGGTCTCGAAGGCGAGTCCCAAGTTGGCTTGTTGTGTGCACCCCTAGTCCTGAGCAGCGTCTGTGGGAAAAACGGGGCCGCCTGTGACTATCTCCGTCCCGCATTCACATAGACCTGCTCTGGCTGCAGTTTCTGGTTTAGAGACGCACAGACCTCCGGTGGTATCAGGCCCTGAAACATATACCCATCCATCGCCTGCATTTTGTGTGCGAGGCATGTTGCTGATATTCGCGATGAAGCCGCTTTCTGGTTGGCGTAGCGGGGGCTTGAGGACTGGGAGTTATTCAAATCTTTTGGAGATGATAAGTGTTAGTGGGCCATATGCAGTATCTGGGGATGGGGGTGTATCTGTCTCTGTTGGAACTGGTGGTGAGAGTAGAGGTGGGGGAGGAGGTAAAAGAGCCCATCCCCACTCACGATCACTCAGGAATCTGGTATCGCCACTTCAACTGCTCGAATATTCACAAGGGTTGGCCTCACATATGTGAAGACATTCATGTCCCTGCGCTGCGTTCAATTTTGGTGGAAGTGGAGCCTTTCAGCGGTGTGCATTCCCTGTCACATAACCCTTGTACACCTCCGAGGTGTTGAGATGACGGAGAGCGCGATTTTGGGGTGGGTCAATCTGAGCGGTGGTGGTAGGGCGCATTGACATGGGGAGGAATTGGAAGAGGTTGATGGGGTCGAAGCGAGTGTTGGAGGGACTCGAGAAGGGAATGCAGGTGGTATTTTAGATGGTGAAAATGTAGTACTCGCAAATGCGGCAATTATCGTTTCAGGGATACGTTCCCCCACTGTCAAGTTTAGTGACTTGTCTGTCTTTTTTGATATCCCTGGGCCACAGAACATGACCAGTAGCCAACTTCCTTGATCAGTTCTGTGTCAACTTTGCCAAAGAGTGCTTGCAAACTTTTTAATTTGAGAAGAAGTGACAAGAACAAGCAACGCTATTGATATGAGTACCCCACGGACTCTTGCTGTCTGGTATTGCACAAGCATCACAAATTCTTCATGAACCCCGCACTATTCTACTTTGGATGACTAGCGCTAATCCCTTGGATTGCCTTGTAATCCAAGGCATCAACAAAGCAAGATGAGATTATTCAACAAGCGAGACATGATTACCCTAATATTCCTTGGTGCCCTTGAAGATGTAATACGTCCCTTATAGGCTGGGAAGGCACAAAATTCCAACATAGTCACAACCTCCAAGGCTATAACTGATTTGACAACCAGGGCTAAAGCTACTTTTTATGATAAAGCCATGGATAGCTTTGTAATTTAACATTTAGATCACGACAAATGAACATGTTTAACTTTGAGAACATAATCGCCCTACAATCCCTTGTTCACCATGATGGCGCAAAGTCTCCGGATATTCACAAGCGCGGAAGATAATATATGTTTTGGGTTCAACGCTAAAGCCGCTTTGCAGGATAAGGTAAAATATAGCCTTGTAATTCAAACCTAAAATAAGGGAAAATGAAAATGCTTGACAATGGGAACCTCATCACACTACCATCACTTGCTGGTCGTCAAGTTACTATGTTGTGCCCTTGCCATGAATGCCTGAGGGTACTCAAAATTTGTAGACATACATGCCTATGTATCAACTCATTAAATTTATCAGAGCATAAATGGCCTTATTTTGCAGAAGCAAATTTATATATTTCTATAGTTATTATGGCTACAATATCTCGGACTCATGAATTCACTGATGATGAACTTGTATTGTACAATCGCACATAACAATGAATATTGACCGTGAGTCAAGCCGTATACATTTTACAAGAATCATTTAATCCAAAGATGTACAACAGTAGTCTAAAGTAAAATGAACATAACAGCGTATATAATAATGAATATCGACTGTGAGTGAAGACTGAGACGGAAGTAAACCTTTGGCTGCCGATCCGCTGTAGATCAAGCGGTGTCGCCCACAGAAAAGCGGGGGTTGTGAAAATTGCGGTGAAGAGCGTCGTTTTTTATGGACTTTGATACAAAGCCATCACAAGCAGCGACGCATTCAACGCCAGAAAAGTACGGGCAAGGTGGAAAGTCAAGCTGTCCAGCGATCTCGTAGGATAGGAGGGATGAGTGTATAGCACTGCTCGTCCCCACGATGATGGGCTGCAGGATTACAGAGCTAATGAAGGTTGAAACTGTGGGCATAGCCATCTCGTTGAAGGTAGGTTCTCCAATTCCGCAAGCTCGATAAGAGGGCGTACAATAGAGTTATAGCCTTGTAGGTGAGCTTTTATCATTCCTAAGAGCTTCGGAAGAACACCATACCTCACTTATACTCACGGTAGAGGTCAAGACCTCCAGCACCGCTCAACAATGGTCAATCTAGCTTTCGCGCTGGTCCGCTAGCGAATACCATCCCGGCCGGGGTTTCCACGATATCTTTCTACATCATGTCAATCTGACAGACTGACCCCCAGCATGAGCATCTGCCTGCCGACTACACCCATACCGGAACCTCCTGCAGTATTTCGCTGACTCCACCTCGTACTGTAAAGCCTACGAAAGGACCTCGAAAACTCACTGAACTTGTTGACGATGTGAAATCTAAAATAGCGAACAGTTGAGGTTGACTTCCGAACTTACTTCTTGTGGACGTAGTACAGCCGTACTTAACCCCGTTGGACATGGGAAAGTGCTCGTATTGATCCACAGTTTAGATTTTGATCCAAACTTTAAAATTGGAGTGTCGTCTCGCACCTCGCCGCAATCTAGACATACTTTCTAAATTGTAGACCAATTGTATGTTGAGGTGCCAAAAGGCATGTAAGTGACACAGTCGCGGAGTTGAGTGGAGTTAGTTTGAAAGGCTCGTTGAGGTAAGATCTTTTTTCAACACCATTTGAATCTGGATTCTGGGAAAGGGGTAGGCGTGCGTCACTTTGAAGCTGAAGATGCGGACTTTGACGTTTGACAGCGGTACGTCGGCACGAGGACTTTAGAACATGGATTTAGATTTAGAACGACGTTCTAAACAGTGCGGCCGATGACCTTAGTGCTAGTGACTAGTGACTTCCCGTCGACAAAAATGATGCAAGGAAGGTTGTAATCCAACAACCATCTACACCTTAACGGTAATAAACTCACACGCCTTTTCGGACCAACTGTGTCCGCTGAAGCCTGACTGCATTTCACGGATCCGGATTCCCTCGTATACTTTCGCATATTTCTGTAGGCACTGGTTCTAACGCTTGTGATGAGCGGGATTTCTGAGCTGACACTAGCGCTCACGGGCCATAACAGCGGTGCTTCCTTATGTTCCAACATCAACATTCGACGGACAACTGGTGCCTAATGTGAAAGTCCCCTCAATAAATATTTGTTCTCCAATCCCTTCTGTATTTGAACCACCTCGTTGGGCGGCAACCATGGGTGGAGGGCAGGGGGCAAACAGAATACGTAGAGTGTTGTTGCCCGACGAGGCTTGTTGGCCTAACATCAAGCGTCTAGATAGGACTTGATATTTCAGCTTCTTTGTAAATCAGAAACAACGAGAACATTGATATTGTCGCATCATGATCAATTTAGTGCTAGCTCTTAGATCTTGTTCCTTAGAACGTTAGGTTACTCCTAGGCCTGTAACTTGAAGGAACCTTGTTTATTTATGCCCCGAGAAGCTTCTACTTCCCGCATCCGATATGACATCTGATACATATTTTTTAACATTTTACTTTACACTTAACCTTATAAGTCACTTCAGAAATCATCCCGCCAACATCATGATATAGTACATGGCATCTTTTCATTTGACTTAATCACTCATTCTATGCCAGCGCAGCCTAATTGAACAGATCATGTGCAATTCGCAAACAGCATAGATTATCGTACACTCAATGATCTACATAGGTATGTTAAATAATCAAGTCCAAACACCCCATGGAGTTACAGTGCCCCCTCCTCGCATAGAAAATATCTGACCGCAGGGTATCCTTTGTCGACTTCAAGTTTAGTCATATGCTGAAGAGGAGTTATCCCACTGCTGTCCCGCGCATTGACATCACACCCAGCTTGTACGAGGCATTTTGTAAGTGCTAGGAAAACATCTTCATCCACGCCATTGCGGCTCGAGAGCATCCGTGAGATCAGGGTATGCAGGGGGTCCGTGTTCAACATGTATCTTTGAAGAAGGTGTTGCCACTCATGAGTCTGGGTGCCGAGTGCAGCGATGATATCGTCGACATCACATATCGGATCACGTCGAAGAAGATATTCAACAACGAGGAAGAGTTGGCGTTGAATAGCAATACGGAGGGGTGTATCTCCCGATGAATCTGTGATATTGACTGAAAAGCCCTCATCGATTAAAATAAGCAGTATCTCCCCGCAGTCTCGCTCGCAGAAAGGACCATGCATCCCGTTGCTTGAAAAACAGAAGTGGTGAACGCTAACAGGACCTGTAAATACGTTGCGGATCAAAGCATGGAGTGGGGTGTTGCTCTGAAGCAGTGTTGCAATGACCTCTGTATTGTGTTCTTCTAGGCCATTCCCACAGAAGAAATCCAGCCGGCCACAACCCAATTTTCCGAGGAGGTAATTGACTGCAGATGGGATTTGCTTTTGGATAGCGATATTAAGCGGTGTTTGTCCCGCTGAGTCTCGACTATTAGCTTCATGTCCAGCTTTGATGAGGGTCTGCATGGTCAGGAATCGGCAATCTGCCTGCGATGCGTGCAGTTGTTTGACCCACTGCTCCTGTCCAGAGTTATCAGGTACATCGCTATTGAGGGCAGCGTGCACCGGATAATTCATTTGGATAGGGCTACCCAATTGAAGGAAGTACTGCGTGACACATGGGAGTGACTGGGTGATGGCGAGATCTATGAGGGGGGAATATCCAGCCAAGTCAATGGCATCTTGTTCGGATTCTGCATTAACGAGGACTCTGGCGATTTCTAGACAATTTCTATCATGTAACAACTGAGATGATGAACGATGGCCCAATAAGAGCATGAGCAGCTGACTGGATACATCTGCATGTGCAACGTGCTGGAGAAGGTTTCGAATAATATCGGGGCTCATATCGCTATCTTTGATGGCAATGGCAATAGAATCTATGTGTAGCGAGGCACCTTTTAGAAGGAGGTATTCAGCCACCGAGGGCATTTCGTGAATTATAGCAAGGCAAAGTGGCGTATACCCAGCTGAGTCGCGTCTGTCAGGTTCACATCCTGCATCGATGAGGATGCGGGCTACCGCAAGATAGTCACCTCTTTGCGGGCAACGAAGCAACGTGTGAAGTGGATTGGCACCACAGCGTAATGCATTCACATCTGCGCCATAAACGACGAGAGCAGAAGTGATGTCGGGGTTCAAGTTGACCCCAGAATTGTGAGTAGGATGAACTGCATCATGAATGGAATCTGCTGGAATACGAGCCCCCCTTTTGATAAGATACTCGACTAAAGGAAGCGACTGACGTCTGATGGCAAGGTGAAGGGGGGTATTCCCTTTTTGATCTGTGGCGTCCAAGCTGCATCCTGCTTCGACGAGGACTAACACTGTCTCAAGACAATCACCTCCCCAATTCCAATGAGTGAGAAGAGTGTGGAGAGGGCTGGCGCCTAGATACATGTCATTAATGTGTGCGCCATGACGGACGAGTGTCGAAACGATATCCACGTCAATTTGGGAGGATTGAAGTGCAATATGGATAGCATCCATAGGAATACGGGCACCTCTTCCAATTAGACACTGCATGAAAGACAATGATTGCTGTTTAATGGCAAGATGAAGGGGGGTATTTCCGGCATTGTCGGCGGCTTCTAGTGGGCACCCCGCATCAATCAGGGCTCCTGCTATTGTAAGGCAGTCGCGTTGTGTATCCAGACATTCAGTTAGAGCATGGAGTAAATTGCCACCATCATGCCCGACATCTACCCCACACTGGACAAGTACAGAAGCCATGGCAGCGTCGATCTGGCCCTTCTTGGAGTCATCAGCATCAGCGCCCGCAGCACCGATCCAGCCATTCTCGGAGCTGTCAGCATCAGCGTCCGCAGCACCGATCCAGCCATTCTCGGAGTTGTCAGCATCAGCGTCCGCAGCACCGATCCAGCCCTTCTCGGAGTCTTCAGCATCGGAGTCCACAGCATCGATCCAGCCCTTCTTGGAGTCTTCATCATCGGCGTCCACAGCACCAATCCAACCCTTCTCAGAGTCTTCATCATCGGCGTCCGCAGCACCAATCCAGCCCTTCTCGAGGTACTCATAAACAGTGTCTGCATGAACACGAGCACCTCTCCCTACCAAGTAGTTCACTAAGGTGACCGACCCTTGTATGATGGCCAGGTGGATCGGCATATGACCTGCTTCATCCGCAGCTTCCAACGAAGCTCCCGCTTCAACGAGTATACGCGCTGTCTTGAACCATTCTTCTTTCCAGTGACGATGACGAAGAAGAGAATGAAGGGGACTGCGTCTATTGCGAAGCGTATTCACATCAACGCCATGCTGAATTAGGGTAGAGATAATGGCATGATCGACCAAATCATTCTCAAGGTAATCGTGGATTGCATACACCGATATGCAGGCGCCTCTTCCAGTGAGATCTTTCACCAATGGCAACGATCCACATAGAATGGCCAGGCGCAGAGGTGTGTATCCTTCTCCATTTTCAGCATCAATTGAGCACCCTGCTTCGATAAGCGATTGTGCTGTCCTGAGCCAGTCATCTCTCCAATTCTCATGAGCCAGCAGGGCATGGAGGGTATCAGCTCCATTGCGCATCGCATTCACATCCGCTCCATGTTGGATAAGGGTATGGATGACTGAACGGTCAACCCAATAAGCCTCCAAGTGGTCATGGATTGCGTCCAGAGGGATATGAGCACCACTTGCAACAAGATACGTCAATAAGTTGGACGACCCGTGTCTGATGGCCAGGCGCAGTGGTGTATACCCTTCATCATTTCAATATCAATTGGGCATCCTGCTTTGATCAGTAGCTGTGCTCGCCCGAGCCAGTTGTCGGTCCATTCTTCATAGCCAAAGAGAATATGGAGGGGATTAGATCCGCTGCTTTGCACGTTCACATCCACACCATGCCGTAAGAGCGTAGACATAAGGGCGAAGTCAAAGCTCTCATTCTCAAGGTGTCTGCAAACGGCATCTGCCGAGGCGATAGCACCCTTCTGGAGGAGGTAATCTGCAACTGCATGGAATGATTTCATGATGGCTATGTCAAGAGGTGTCCATCCCTCTTGGTCCTGAGTATCGAATTTGCACCCTGCATCGACAAGGACACGTGAAGCCTCCAAGTACACTTCCTGACTCTGGTTAACTTTATGAAGGAGAGTGTGGAGAGGATTGAGCTTAGAATATACGTGTGTCGCATGAACACTCGCCCCATACTGAATGAGTAATGAAATGATGTTGGCATCGACATCCTGCCGTTCCTCGAGTGCAGTATGAATTGCGTCAGCTGGGAAACGAGCACCTCTACGAAGGAAGCATTCGACGAGTTCCTGTGGACTGTGCCGGATGGCAAACATTACAGGGCTTGTAGTCATTGAGCCAATTGTAATGGGTAAGTTGATATCTCTTCCGAGATCCAATATGACATTGGCGAGCTGTGTATGTCCCTCCAAAATTGCGAATTGTAGCGTATTATTCCAATGCTCCCGGTACTTTTGTAGATGCCGTTGAACCATCCAGTCAGGTCCGAAACGGATCAGAATGTCACAGATGCTCTTGGGATCGGCAAGCCAAATCTGCCAGGGATTGGCAAGAGCTACTGGGTCGTTCCAAGGATGCCGAATGCATACCCGTCCCGGGAGATCCTCCAGACAAGAAAATACAGAGTCTTCCTCATTGACAATAAAGGTTATATGCGCCCCGAGCCCAAGATCAAGGGCATAACGCAGCATAGGACGGGCGTGGCTGGAATTGAGGACATCATCGCTGACCAAATATTGTGCGCAACACTGGACAATTTGTCGGTGGGCATCTTCGAGTAAATGGCGATACTTCTGTGTATTTTCGCCTGCCATCAAATATTCCTGGAACAACGTGCGTGAGAAACCATTTTATCGGGGAAGGAATATACATTACCCGCACACTGTAATGTGACAAAGTCACGATATGGGTTCTCTCGTCGAAGCTCACCAGAAAGCTACATATCTCCAAGAGATCGGTGGGGGAGATGACGCTGAGCCTCTGGTTGAGCGTTGTACTTCCGACCTCTATACTCAAAGCCTCAACAAGTTGACTTAGGTTGAGTGGCTCCAGAGAAGCAACCAGCCACATCAATGTCCGCTCTACGATAGAGCTACGATCGGGCCCAGCCTCTTCGATTGCCTGCAAAATTCGGTCATATGTCTCGTAAAGACCTTTCGGGAGACTCTTGAGCGAGTCTGATATCCCCTTAACGGATCGGCAAGCACTGATAGCATCCAGCTGGCACTCTACCCAACGGAACCTGACGAGCAGAGTATTAGTCATAAATATAAACATAGGCGTGTTCACTGACATCCCGTCAGCCTGCTGTAAAAGCGATTTTCGTATTTCATCTTTCAGATCCGGGGCGAGAGATGCAAGTCTCGAACGAGCCTCCAGTTCTCTGTCGATATGGAGTTCCATATCATTATCGATCAAGCGGGCACAGTCGCTTAACGACAATGATGGTAAGCCGGATAGGGCACTGGAAATGGCTGGCTCCGTCCTACTGGTGATAAGAAGTCGTAATTCACCCTCGTTCACTGTGCGAACCAGCCGTGTGAGGAATGTCCCGATGTGCTTGCATTCATCAAGGGCATCGATTATCGCGACAGGCCGTCGAAGGAATTTCAAAGAGCGGCAGATGAGATCACATAAGATAGCAACGTCAACAGGAGCTTCAGCCCCTTCTGATTTCCTACGAAAGAGGTCGGCAAATTCTGAGCTCCAATCGACGGGCGTTTGTCTTAGTAACTGAACAAGAAGGGAACGTAGAACGATGGATCCGTCTGTGGTTCTTTCATGACGGAAGTCACAGTAGAAATAAACCGGTTTCTCGCCACAAGCCACGAGCTCGTTGATGATTGCAGAACTGTGCATGTCAGCATTCGTGTGCTGGTACCAAGATGACAGCTCACACAATAACGGTTTTCCCTGCTCCGGCTAAGGTACAATGAGTCAGAAGATCATAACTAAAGCTCGTAAAAGCACTAACGCTTGCCATTGATCCATAGGAATTTACCACGTTGCGCTGTTGGCGGTGTCTTCCAGTGACAGAAAGCTTTCATTCCGAACACCCAGGTGCACGTGTTCTCATCCCGTTGAGCGGAAACCTCTTCATGCTTGATCGTGCAGTTGAACCCACCCAACCACTGTAGCAAATCCTTCCGTTCTTGATCTGAATGATTGGGCTTATGAACAGTGGGAAGTGATTGGCTGGTAGCTGGATAGACATACCCCGTGCTTGCATAGCCAGCCTCTCCATCTTCTCTTGTTCGTGCCTTTTCATGACCATTTCCTGTGTGGACGTGATGTGGGCGATGCTGTTATCAAACCTATTCTAATCATCAATTGGAATCAGCACACATTGAGATTCAGTCAGATATACGCACAGTGATTGCCAATCTTGCAGCTGTGACTTCCTCTCTGACCATTAACGCGTCATTTCCAATCTGTCGCTTAACTTCACTGGTTCCCCTGCTAATTTCCTGCTTGATATGTTCTGTCTCATCCTTTATATCCAGCTGGATCTCCTTTGTTGTAGCCGTTAGCTCTGTTACATGTGACCTAGAATAATTTTTGACATCAATTGTATCAGGGTCCAGAATACGAATACAAAGCGCTTACAAGAGACCACTAGAGATCGTCAGCGAAAGGGTGCTTTTGCAACGCTCCAATGATTCAACAGCCTTCATTATATCGGCTTGCTGAATGGCCACGCTAGCCTTGAACCGAACCATTTCTGACGCTTGTTCTCCGGTATCCGCTCACGAAGACCTTGCAAGACTTTCTCGCACTCTTTTAATGCGCTGTCCAAAGGGGATAAGTCGTCTGCTCGTTTGGACAATGCAGCATTCGATTGCTGAAGGAGGAAATATATGTGGTTGAGAGTTTTGTTGAGGGACAAGAGTTCGTTACAAAGGCTCATACGTGCGGCTTCTGCCCCTGCAACGGATGAAGCATAACTATTGACTGCAAAGATGACTTGCAGAGATAGTTGAACTATGGAGGTAACACCGCCGACACTCGCAATGTCGCCCACGATGTTCCATGTTGCCATGGCTAAGGGTAGTTAAAGGGAATGGGGGCGAAGCGCTTGCATGAATAATCCTTGAAGAAAGGCGCCCTCCGGGGTTCCTCGGTTCCTGGCAGGGCCGCTGTAAATTGAGTCTGCGCCTACCAAGCTGATCAGAGGTATACAACCCCATAATAAGAACCCGAGGATAACGTACGAAGGGAATGTTGCAAATGACAAGACCTGTTCAACATACGGCGTGTCTATGATTCCAAACGACTCATTCTGATGCAAAAAAACGAGGTCCCAGTGTGACGATGACGACTGTCGCGATGACATACTGAATCTCTGGTCAAAGACCCGTAGCTGGTGGAGAAGGAACAACCGTGATTGGCAAACTTCGTGTAAGCATATTTTAAGGTTACTAAGTAGGAAGAGTACTCTTCCGATGAGTCTGATTCGTGTAACAACTGGTACGTGCGCATGAATACCTATGTGAGAGTCCACAGAATTATACATGAAGGTTCCGAATATAAATGAAAACCAAAGTATTACACGATCCACCCAAACTACACACAACTGCAATTGAAATCTGTACAAACTCAGGCTTCCATGACACGGAAACACCTAAACTTGTAACGAAGACGATGAATCAGGATTCAGCAAAACCCTCTACCAAAACAAAAAAAAGAGGATGACGTACCTTGACAACCCCACTCTTTAGATCCTCCAACCTGTAACTCACATTCTCCACAGTCTGCGTAGCCTTCGGTGTCAGCATGCCGTTCGCCCTCCGCCTCCATCTTCGTAGTAAACTCACCTGCTGACCGACATGCTGGTTCGCTTGCCATACGCGAACCTTGCTCTTTTTACTCTCCACCTCACTCACCACACCTATAAGGGGACCGTTCTCCCCTGCGCCAACAGTTTGGCTATACGTGTGAAGCCCTTGTAGCCCTTGAGCTTTGCGTCCCAAAAGGCGATCACATCGCCAGGCAGGATATCAGCAATGCGGCGCTGCACAGAGCCAGCATTTGCACGTAGATCAAGTACCCCCAATCCTCACCCTCCCCTGAGACGTGCTGCGCATCGGGAACTTGTGCAAAAACAGCTTTGACAAATCCCGCGTACGAACCGTCGCCAACAAGCGAGCGTTTAGATTTTTCAAACAGCCCTGTCGCAGACTCCACCACCTGCACTCCAATTTTTCCCCAGAGTGCCATGAGGTCGTCTGCACTGAGCTGCTGGTCAACGGGACGAGCAGTCTGCCCTGAGGTACGGCGAGAGTCAGATTTGCGCGTTGGTACTGAAGTGGATCCATGGAATGTCGAGTCTTCTGAGAATCTGGATGAAGCTAAGTCTGATTCATCGCCAAATTCAGATGCAGCCTGGGGTATTGATGGGAGCTCCCACTGAGCAGTGCTAGCCATCTGTTCAGGAGGGTCGATGGCGGATGGAGGCGGTGGAGGAGGGGGTGGGAACGAGCGAGGGGCACGACTTGAGCGGCGAGGTGAAGCCGCAAGGGGTTCTTCTTCGGCCTCTGGGTCAGGCTCCACCATCACATATTCTGATTGGGTACCAGAATCTGACGAGGCTCTTTCCAAGGATGGGGCTGTACGTATTCGCTGCTTCTGTACGGGTGTCTCAGTCGCATTTGAGTAATCAACCGAGGACTTCCCAGAGGACGATGTCGTCGCAACGCTAGAGCGACGGTTAAGCAAGGGTAACAGGAATGGATGGAATTGGAGGTCTTCCAACTGGAGGGGGCGGTCGCGGAGGAGGGGTTGGAAGTACCTCTGAAGACCTTAGCGTGGAAGACGACCGTCGGGGCGGAGGCAAGGGGCGGGCCTTCTCCTCAATTGGCTCTCGGACATCCGCATCTGAATAATACACCTCCTCGACCTCGCTCTCCTCCATTTCAACACGCACGTCATCTTCTGATCTGGCCTGGCGGTATTCCTGTTCCGAATCAACCTCAACAGGTGGTAGAGGCCGACGTGCGGGATGAGCGGGTGCGGTACAGGAAGCGCTGCGTCTTCATTCTCGCTGTCATCCTGCTTTGGTGCAAGTCGTCGAGCAGTGGCAGGTGCTACGCCCGCCACCAGGAGGCACCATCCCGAATCGCATGCCACCCAAGCCTGCAAGTTTTGCTGCGATCCGTTGCTTCCTCGCAACCTCATCCTCTGCTGTCTCATCTCTTTCCTCAGGTTCCTGAGCATCAAATTCAGTTTCATCAGGAGGGATAGATGTCGGGGGAGGTGCACGAGGAAAAGTAGGTCGAGTAAGCGGCGTGGGGACTTGGTGGTGCACCAAACCGGATTCCGCCTAAACGCGCCATGCGCTCTGCGATGGTTCGTCTGCGCACGGAATCCTCATCCTCTTCTTCAGGCTCCTGAGCTCGCTGAGGCTGAGAGGGTGTCTCACTATCTGACAACTCTGCCAAAGGATATTCCCATCAGAACTTGTCACGATACTAGCCTGACAATAACACACCTTGCTCAGTATCCTCCTCGTTTGTTGTCACAGGCACAACCAATGGAAGTGCGGTAATTATCGGTGGAGAAGTCGGTCTGCGCAACGGAGGGCGAGGAGAGGTCGGCACAGGCGGTGGTGTAGGCGGAGCCTCCAATTCTACAGACCGGACACTTGCACTCGTACGCCGAGCGATGCGAGGGGGTGGGGAAGTTGGCTCCTCCATATCCACAGACCTGACACTTGCACTCGTACGCCGAGCGACACGAGGGGATGGGGGGAGGGATTCCACAATATCCAAAGACTTGACACTCGCACTTGTTCGCCGACTAACGCGAGGGGGTGGTGCAGGCGGCTCCTCGGCAGCTTTCACTGCCAAACCATGAATTCAGCTTCACATACATACAATGATCACGTACCACTCTTCACAGGGGAGGCACAGGCCGCGGTGCAGGCGACTCAGGCCTTTCCTCGTCAGCCTGGAGCGCGTACAGCGGTCTGGGGGGTGGCGGTGGGGATGAGGGTGAAATCGAAGGCTTTGATGATAAGTTGACAGGTGGAGGTGGGGACTGGACGCGTGATACGGGCAGGGGCCATCTCGTCGTCGCCCTGGTGCTGGTCTGGAGTTAGTTCCGGTAAAAGGATATCGGACGTGTTATATGATGGTGTTGAATCAACGGCATCTGTCAATACGGCCTCCTTGTTCCGGGCGCTTGTGCCTGGTTGATTCACATCGCCCTGGCCGAGCTCGTATTCTTGCGAGATGGAACTTGGCGGTGGTAGAGGAGTATTAAAAGTGTGTGGGTGTGATGCAGGCTCCCAAGCCTCGGATTCATTCAAAAGCCGATTTGAACCATCAAATCGTTCTTCCTCATCTTTCTCATCGTGATATAGCACGCGGCGAGTTGCCCCCAAGTGAGGCTGGGATCCATCGTCGAACTCGGCTGGTACGAAAAAAGCAACCAAAGATTGATTAATACACTACAACATGGATACAGGTGGTAAATTAGAATTCACCAGCACCAGAAGCGGGCTCGTCTACTTCTCTTGCTTCTTTGGCTTGTTCTAGTTCCTCAGCAGGGGGAGAGGGGGTTGCTTCACCGACGTCGAGAGGTTCTTCGAGCTGAGTGGTGATTGAGTCACCTTTAACAGTAGGTGAAGGTATGGAATCGCGACGGGGTACGGGCGGAGGTCGGGTCAGTGGGTTAAACGCGCCCATCTGGGCAAGCTTAGCAGTCACACGTTGCCTACGTGATTCTTCTTCTTCTCTTCGTCTTCTTCTTCCTTCTGCTCGCGCTCTTCATGTTCCTGCTCTTCGTACTCCTGCTCCTCTTCCTCCTGATCTTGTTGCTCAGGCACAGGCTCGTCGGCATCGACACGATGATCTTCATCCTCGAGTTTGTCTGCGGAGTCTGCTTCAGCTGTGTTAAGCTCGATACTCACGCCCACTTCGCCGATGGAGAGAATCTGCTCCGCGGATGAGGCTTGGACTTGTTCTGGACTTTCGACTGATTCTTGTGATGTCACTGTCAAGACAGACTCTGGTTCAAGTTCGGTTTCTGGTTCAGTAGTAGGCTCGATGGCAGGCTCTTCTGTGGGTTCAACGTCTGGGGCATCCTGAGAAACTTCTGGCGCCGCATCCAGCACAGGGACCTCTGGGAGCTGGGTCACAGGAGGAGATTTGTACGCCTTCTTACGCGGGGGGGCTGCGCGACGTGGACCGGCGGGTACTGGCATTGAGCGGGTAGTTGCATTGGATGGGGAATCAGTGAGGGAGAGCGAGGAAGATTCGGAGTCTTTGTGTGTAGGGGCAGGGAAATAATCTGTAGAATTTCATTAATACTTGCTTGAGGGCAGAAATCATGACAATAACCTGGATCAGTCTGCGCCTCATCCTTGAGATCAGCTGGAGGTGAGGTCACTGGAATACGCGTTATTTCACACAATGAACTAGAGATGGAATGGCATACCCTCTGAGTCCGGCAGGGCCACTTCCTCATCCTGCTTAGGCTGAGGTGGAGGGGTCGCTGGTTTCTTGGGAGCTGGCTTAGCAGCAAATAGAGGCGGACCCATGCCAACACGTGCACCACCAAGACGAGCCATGCGAGCAGCGATCGCAGCACGGCGCTGCCTTTCTTCCTCCTCCGGATCTTGTTCAATCTCAGCGGCATCCTGCTGGGGCCTCGTGCCCGCCTTCTAGGTCGGTGTGATCAGGATCACCCGTAGCAGGGGGAGAAGACCCTTGAGGATCAATCACCCCATCTTGGGAAACAACCTCATCTGCAGGAGGTGATAATGGCGGCGGTGGTTTCCACCTTGGTTTGTCTGCAGGTTTGGGAGGATCGGGGGCGGGGTGCCGCCGCCAAACGCACCCTTGCCCTGGAGAGCAGCCATGCGCTCCTTAAGACTTCCACCTTTGCCGATGCTCTCCATCGCATCTGATGCAGACATCCCCGCAGTCTTGCGCTCAGATTCTGGCGACTGAGGTGGTGAAGGTACCTTTGGTTTCCATGATTGGAGGGTCGAGGGCTTTGGGCGTGGGGCAGGCCCAGGGGCAGACGCTGCACTCTTGTTAGCATTCTCAAACGCGGCGATCCTGTCGCGCAGCGAGCCTGGCTTGGGCTTTGGCGGGTTTCACTCATGGTTGGTTGGTAGATAGAGATGGTAGCAGCAGACTACGACAGCGCAGCATGTTTGGCCGCGTTCACTTACACGAGGCAATCAATGACCTATGTTTCTCACGCTCTGCTAGGTGACAATTGTATTTACGACATAGACAATCCGTGTTAACATTGAAGTCCATAGAAGCGAAAGGAATGAGACAACAGGAAACAGCCTGCGAGCATATACATAATAAAGTAGTCGGGGTAATGGAACACCCCTAAAAAAAGAGGAACGGCTTTCTTCTTTTTTCAAGGTCTGATTAAGACCTATGATTGCGTTATCGAAGGTTCTTTAGTGACCGTCCGGGCCTGTTTCCAGAGTCTGTGATTCCCCAGCGTTGATGTTAATTCCATTTCCTGCTGAGCGAATTGGATTTAGGCTACAAAATAAACCACATCAAGGAACCCATCGAGTAAGAGAGAATAAACTTGTGATACCCGATAGTGAATACCGAGAGTCTCACTCTTATTCATCACCCATGAGGTCGTAGGTAGC
Organism: Suillus cothurnatus; assembly: GCA_016758765.1. NCBI lineage: Eukaryota > Fungi > Basidiomycota > Agaricomycetes > Boletales > Suillaceae > Suillus > Suillus cothurnatus. The sequence continues at coordinate 218,322 of JABBWL010000004.1, read as the reverse complement.
TTCTGCTTTTTCTGGAACCAGCTGAGGTAAAAGAAGAGTGCATAGAGGGAAATCAATAACTTCTGGAGCCTCTGGTTTTGATCGATGCCTCCCCTTCCTGTCAAACGACGGCCAAATGTTGTTGAAAAATCTCCTGACGTCATGAAATGCATGAAAGGAGAAGACGAAGTGGATTCTATGTCAACGCGTAGCATTGCAGAGGAAATACCTCTAGAGGAGCTTTGTTGAGGTGCCTATGCACCTTATAGTTGCGCAAGTCAGTAACATCTGACTAAGTGTGTCTAAGCATGTATTGAATTCCTGACTATGGAACCACGTACATCAAAAAAGCGGTTCATAGGCTATAGCCTTGGTTTAGGATGAGTATAGACATTAAAAATGGGGTTTAACCAAGCCCCTCTGTTGTCCCGAGGACCGGCCTGATGTGGGTGTAGGTGAGCTTGCGTGCGTAATGATAAATAGTCGAGTCACCTTATTTTCCCAGCCAAAAGATCACTGAGAACGTGACATAACGCATCCCATCCGAGTGCTTGTACCGTGCAACTTTTGTCACTGTGTGCAGCTATCACAAGCAAACAGCGTGGTCTCCAGGTGCAGATGCGAGAAGAGTGCCTTTTGGGTTTAATATGATATGGCCGGTCCAGGGGTTACCAGCCTGTTTCTAGGTAGAGGTCTCCCAACAACGAATGATAGCAGGATTGCCGGAACTACCTGCTGAGAGGAGACGGACACATCGGGAGTCCAGGTGAGCGACATGTTTCATACGCCTTTGAAATCGGCGTGGCCCGGAATTGAGTAAAACAGTCTCTTCACTCCAAGTCCCATATTTGGATGACTTCTCTAAGAGTGATGCCAGGTTGACCAGAGGGAGAAAACCGGACGTCAAGGAGGTATAGGCGACACCAGATAAAACCACCTTTCCTCAGCCAGGAGTTGGTATCCCATAATATTACTGTGAGGTCCCACGATCCACTGGCCAGGATTTCGCCATCAGGGGAAACGTCCAATCCACGCACGACGTTGGTATGAGCGTCCAAGGGACCAGCGACAGCCTTGCCACTTTCGGCATCGCGCACCCAAGGTTTCCAATACTCCATATGGATGTCATCAGCGCTTGGGAACAGTCCCTCAGTGGTAACTACGCGTTTTCCGTTTTGCAAGATTACAAGTGAGCCGATGTTCTTCTCCACCTGCTTCATCATTTCCGCACCGTCCTTAAGCCTCCATATGCAGATTATCCTATCCCAAAACCCAGTGGCAATGGATCTGACGACCTTCAAATGTATTGAAAGGTTCTCGACATGACCTAAGCACTTGCTTGTAGCCTTTCGCACTGGGTTTTTGATCTCGCTCTGTAGAAATGGCTGCATTGTTCGGCATGCCTAGCGTAAAACGGTTACATAAGCTTCAGACAACAAAAAATATGACCTACTTGTCGCTAACTGACGGCTTGTGGTCAAGTTGATCGCCTGTACGCATGAGACTTAATACATAAAAGTGACCTCGTGACCTACTTTTTGGCATCCAACGCTATGTAACTGCACATCACCGGGCAAATGGCATAACTCGACGATCAGGGAAAGGCCAGAATAAATAAAGCAATGTCGATCAGGAAAATATCATTGCACCGTGCACGGTCTCCCCAAGCTGGTTCAGAACTGGGAAACATTGACACGGTGACGCAGAACGAAGAGAACGTGAAAGTAGATGGTTGCGGAGATGGTGATTTAGATAATGCTATTGATTGCGTATGAAGCTGTGGATTACGTGGGGGCCTGATATTCCAATGAGCCTCTGGATTATACGACTCGGAAATGTGTTAAATATGGACATTCGAATTTCGATCTTGAAGTTTCTGAGACTTACTTATGTATACAGTAGCAGTCATTTTAATCCATCTATTCAGTTCATTCCGGGTTGTGAAAGAAGACAAAAATTAAAGTGATGTACATAGCGTTTGAACTTGAGCTACAGGAAGGGCTGTGCAGTTTTGTTTGGCAAATCCCTTGGATGCAAGAACCATTATAATGCCGCCGGCTTACAACACTGGTCAAATGCCTTAAAAGGCACCTTTTATGTAAGCTCTGTTTACACTACGGTTTCGTCACATTTGATTTCTGCTATGTACCCAGGCCTTGTTCGCAGTGACTCAGTACATCATTGTCTCCCCCTGCGGCTGCACGTCAAAATTATTACCTTAATGTTGGCACCACTACGATATTCAATTGCAAAAATTCGTTCGTGCGCCGGATGCCGACGATATCTCCGTGAGGTTTACTCACTCCAGGCTGGATGGATTGTCCGGGTTCAAGATCCGCCTCAAGAACTAGCGAGAACTTTCACAGAATAGGTGGCACGAACTCAACGTCACCTACATGGGACATAGCTTGGACTGCAAGTCATGTTATACTTCCTATCCCAGAATCACCACTGAGAGCCTTCATCGTGTTATAGTCCAACTCGTATGTAACTTTCCTCAATGATAAGAAACGTTGTTTGTACGTCAAGCTTAAGCCTCGTTTCCACTGTGTTACAAAGCCTTATTCATGTCATACTAATAATCCCTGTATCAAAGCCCATCCACGCCTGCGTCGGTAGCATGTCAAGCTCAGTCTCATGGTTCGACCTCATTCCCACACAAATATTATAGTCTCTTCACACGAATACTTCCCTGTTGCGCTGGTAAGCTCGTGCCCGACTAATTGGGTACTGGGCTGACGTGTTTTCTCTATACAGGTCAGCATTTCTGCAGAGCTCCTCGATGGTCCTCATGAGACAAGAACCTTGACTATCAATCGTTCTTCCACTTCCTCATGGACGGGCGCCAAGAAAAATATCAGACGATAGATCCAATATAGATGCGTACGTCTATCTTGTTTGAACAACGCTACTTGTCAATTGTTGACGGTGTGCGCAGTCTTGATCATGAGGGAGTGAGTATCGGTGAGGTGTCTGCCACACAGGGCACGTTCCTGAAAGATCTAGAATTATTCGATCCTAGAATCAGCAGTAAGACGGTAAGATGATAACGATTTGGAACCGGCCCTGTTGGACTCTGGAATTGATTATCAAGGAAAGAATATTGACACTTGCACGGCAAGTGTAGCCCGGATGATTTACGGCGAAGTTGGTGATACCTATCTTATGTCTCGCCGGTTCACTCCTAGTTTCTCAGAATGAAACTGGGACTGGCCGTTCATTGTCATTTTCTCCTACAATGATTACCAATCGTGTCTCATCGGTGATACCTTCCATCCCCACCGATACTGTGAAACTCTAGTCTTTCGGATTTTCATTCTGGCCATGCACAGTGGGGTGTAAAGCGGCGCTTGTGGGCTGTTGGCAATTGAATCATAGGCAAGATTTCTTCGTAGTGTTTCTAAAAATCAAATGTTGAAACAGCTTAAACTAGATTTGTGTGTTGGCTAGCGTACAGTCCAGCTGGGATCTGCACCAGATAATAAATGCAAATTTTTCGATGCCTCTGCCACTCGATACTTAATGGTTGTCCAAGGAGTCGGCCAGGACCAATGACCATTGTCGTTTTCAAACTCCGTCACATTGTTCGGATCCTGCCAGTCTATAATAGCATGACTCCTATCGTGCGTGCATCCAACTCCAAACTACATGGACTGGTTCAAACAACACCGTCAACAACATGCTCGTCGGCAGCCCAAGGTTCCACCAGGTGCTCCTCCTGAATGGGCACCCGCAATAGAACAATCAAGCACATACGGTCTTCTGAATGAAGCCTCCGATGAAAGTTACGAAAAAGCCCTGGAGTTCTGTGAGAGACATCCTGTTGAATCATCAACAATTCTACCCTCTCGTACCATCGCGGACATCGACAGCAATGGGTGCTCTGAATGGCAAATCCAAGCTCGCGACTCTTCCCCTGGCGTCGTAGTCCATAATTCAGACAGGAAGGGCGGACTCTCGCAGATATGCTCTAGAGTGGGTTGTCCAGATACATGTCTCCTCAGCAATCTGCCAATTATCGCTGGTCAATATCACTTTCCCAATGATGGTGGAGTGTACTTCGAGATCACGGTAAACAAAATGACAGACCCATCCAAAGGTGGCGTAATCACGATTGGTATGTATATTTTCGCCCCTTCCGCCTCACCTCATTTTTGTCCGTCAGGAACTGCTTGCAGACCGTACCCATCGTGGAGGCTCCCAGGCTGGAATCGATTGAGCGCAGGCCTTCACCTCGACGATTTCCACAAATTCTTTGAAGACCCAGAGGGCGGGCGTCCCTGCTTCCCACTGAACTCTCCGCCCATTACGTCTGTCATTGGCTACACAATCGGTTGTGGATATTATTTCTCCACAGGTACAATGTTCTTCACAATCGACGGTCAACGCCTGCCAGATGCGTTTACCGGTATATACTTGCAGAACCGTAGCGGGATTGATGTGTATGCTGCTGTGGGTGTATCTGGGGAGTGTGACGTCTCGGTAAATTTTGGTAGTACGTCTTTCAAGTGGCTTGAAGGAAATGAGTGGAGATGGAGGGTGGATAGACAAGTGAGGAAGCTTGGCGATGATGTCGGAGAGCAGGAAGAACTGCCGGCGTACAGTGCACGCTAGTACATTTCTCTGATTATCAGCCCGGTACTTACTAGTACCTGGACAGATGGATGAAACAGACTGCTATTAGACGTAATCAGTTACAGTTGTGATGAAACTCTACGTTGGTTGTGGCCCGGGTGGCGGCTGGTTAGAACTTGAAGCTTCAGTTTGAAATGAAATAATTTCCAACCTGCCGCAGTCTTGGCACAGCATGATATAAGTGCTCTTCTACTCCAAGTCTCTAGATCTTTCATCCCTCTTTTGATTATCTTTATCAGCGAGCAAGTCTCTGCTACCATCTATTCAGTGCGGTTAACTTACGACGAGCCTTTGCGATCTTCTTACACGGCTGCAGTCTTGCGTCTTACTCGCGTAATCAGTCTCAAATATATAAGCAGCCCGACAGTCAAAAATGGCTTCTGTCACCTACCGCGTATCCGGTCTTTGGGCGGACAGGATGACCTATTTCGAGGATACGGAACAGGGTATGGACGACGTCGAGGTGGATTTGGATGCTGAGTATGATAAACGAACGCCGTTGGACAAAACCATTGATAGGATTGGGATGGGTGCGTCTTGTTCTCGCGTCTTTCATATGGTACTAATGTCCAACAGGGAGTTATCAATGGACGCTGCTGTCATTATGTGGATTCGGTGAGTACCATCATGGTGCTACAATCCCTCGCTATTCGACAATATTCTTGTCAATAATAACTGACTATGATATGTTCCATCAGGTTGGATGGCAGATAATGTGAGTGGCTCACGGAAACATTCTCTACATCTCTGACATGTCGCCCAGATGTGGATTCAAACCGTTGCCATAATTCTCCCTAGAGTACAACAGCATTTTTCAGGTAAATTCCCTTCTTGCCCATAGTGGGCCATCATATAACCCTCGCCCAGTTCCTGACAACTACATCGGGGCTCTTTCATCGTCCATGTTCGCCGGCATGATGTTTGGTGCTGTGGGCTGGGGAACCTGCTCCGACCTCATGGGGCGCAGTGCTGCATTCAATGCAACACTCTTTTTCACTGCTTTATTCGGTATCCTCTCGTCGTTTGCGTGGTCGTTTTGGTCATTATGTATCCTGCTATTCTTCCTTGGTAGCGCAGTTGGTGTACGTTAATCTCCGGTCTTATGAACTTCTTTTTCTTATTGGGCGTCTTTTTAATTTAGGGATCAATGCCCACTGACGGCACCCTTCTTCTTGAGCATATGCCTAACGGAAAGCAATATCTCGTCACGGCCCTTTCCGTCTTTTTCTCCCTCGGCTCTGTTGTGTCTGCAGGCGTTGCATTAATAGTCATTCCTTCACGCTCATGCCCCCCTAACGAGCCCTGCGATGTCGTTACACAGAACACAGGCTGGCAATTCATGCTCGTATCCCTTGGTATCATTGTATGTTAACTCTTCGAATGATTTGTAATTGTCTCCGATCTTGATCATTACAGACACTTTCGATGTTCCTGGCACGTATGGTCTTCTTCCGATTGCACGAGTCTCCGCGGTACCTTGTACACGCTGGCCGTCACCAAGAAGCCCTAGAAAGTCTCCAGCTCATTTCTAGGTTCAATGGCTCTGAGCTACCAATAGAGATAGAGGATGTCGATGATAGGCCTCCATCCATCTCCGAAGCACACGCAGCTGCAGGGGAGCGTATACCATTCCTCCCTAATTCCAGCTCCCAAGATCCTCGCACAAATAGTGAGACGTCGTTCGATGCAAGTATGGATGGCAGCACTTCGAACGATCAGAATGGGGCAAAAGTCTACCAGTCGATGGACGAAGCCACTCATGATGCATTAGATGGACATTCGTTCATAACTCCCGTTGGTGAGGTGCCTCCACACGGACAAAGCCTTGCGCGTGGGCATAACTCTCGCCCTCCCTCTCGAGACTTGGAGTCTGATTCCAAAGACCTTTTCTCCATCCCCGAAGCGCGCCCGCGGCCTCGCCAAAGAACTATACACCCTCGAACGTCATCCGTAGTTTCTTTTGAGATGAAACAGCGTGTTGGGAGTGTGTTACCTCGATGGGTGCGTCGGCCACTGCTTGCATGGCTAGACCGTGTCGGTATGGTCTTGGCCCCTGAGTGGTTCCGGACAACGGTACTCATGTGGGGCGTGTGGTTCTTTATGTCATTAGGTGGGTTTTCTATTTATCATGTGGAACATCGGTATCTCATGTGGAGTACCTAGCGTACACGATGTTTAATGTCTACCTCCCCAAGCTGCTCGAATTTGGGTCAAGTGATGATACCTCGACCAAGTCTCTAGAAGATAGCTTGCGGGATGTTTTAATATTTACTATGGGAGGATGTCCTGGTGCCATTGTATGTCTTCCATTATTTTATTTACATAATGTGAAGTTGACGTCGGACGCAGCTTGGAGCCTATATGGTTGAAAGTCCTCTTGGCCGACGGGGCTCGCTGGCTGCGACCACGTTCGTCACGGCGTTCTTCTGTATCGTATTCGCGCTCGTCAGAAGCGCGTTTTTGGTGCGTGCGAGTTCGGTGGGAATCAGTCTTAGTGCAACGGTAGGTGACTCCACGAAATACGACTGTTCCTCGTTCTTACTGAGCTGATATAGACTATGTATGCTGTACTATATGGGTATGTCTCGGTAGTTTCCCGATTATGAGCGCATGGTACTGATGCTTTCTAGCTGGACACCGGAAATATTCGGGACTAAGGTTCGGGGAACAGCATGTGGCATTGCATCCGCGCTATCACGAATGTGCGTATCGTGGTTTTATTATAACGAGAGCATATCCTAACCTATATGCATCGATCTCAGAGGCGGGATGATTGCCCCTCTGCTTGGCGGTGCACTTCTTGTCTTCAACCGCGGGCTCCCGGTGTGGATGAGCGTCGTCGTATATGGCATCACTGGCGTCTTTGTGCTGCTCTTGCATGAGTCCGCCGGGAATATCAATGGGGGTGCAGCACGGTCATTCCTGCACTGATGAAAATCTTGTTGTCCTGCAAGAAGTCTACGACATCGTTAGATTCTGCTTCCGATCGATGGTCGTTGTGTTGTGACATATTGTACGATGATCGCTCATACTGTATTTGCATCTTTTTAAATTAGATAATCAGTGGAAGAAGTGCCTTGACATGCGTTCGGTGTCAAGTGGTATCAGGGCTACTCCATGCCTCAGGTTTCTGGAGTTGTCATCTGCATTTGACACTGGGCAACAGATCACGCGCGGCGTTCATGTAATGTTGTATATTGCATTGCACAGCAACGTACCTTGATTGCAAGCTATCAGTTGAGCGATAAGCAAGTAGGTCATTTCATCCTTCTATGGGCCTTCTCTAACTTTTGCTAGGCATGCAGAGAAAAGCAGCTGCCTTTGTTGCCGGATGGACGACTCGGAATAAAAGACTCCGGGAAAAAGTGTCTGGGTCACATCAAGGTCCTGTGAGGTCACCGGGATGACATCATCTCCATTTTCAGGAGGGAAAAGAACAGCGACTGGGTCTTACGATAAGACAAGCCCGCTCACCTGGACTCGCGATGGAACCTACCTCCCCCTGGCAGGTGGCGCAGTCATCCGTTTGTGGGTTATATCCACCCGGAAACAGGTTGGTCATCCCTGGACTAATCATGATAACGACACATAGATCGGGCATATCGCTTTAAACCCAGCTGGCACCCTTCTCGCATCGGCATTTGATGGCCACACTGCGCACTTTTGGCAGCTCCTCACAGGCATAGAAGTCGTCCGATTTGAGCACTCAAGTTCCTGTGTTCTCGGTGGATAGACTTTTTATGGCAAGAACAAGGCGATGTCGCAATAGGAGATACCGGAGTATGTGCTCGCTTCAGCTGGGGTAATCGCCTGGCATGGCAACAGAAGAGCGAGGTACTTGACGGCTATTGTATTCCTCCGCACGCCTAGAGTCCATGTGTTTTCATTTCAGACTGGTCCTTCACGGGGAAAACAAAAGGTGTGTGTGTTGGAGCCCCGCGTTAAGTATGTATCTTCAACCTCGATCAGAATATACAACTTGGTGTATGTGGCGAATCCGCCAGTTTAGCTCGTGAAGTGGAAGGCTGGTGTGTTGGTTGGCCGCCTACAACGTGAGTGTGTATACTCCGGGACCCCGGACATCTGGGACCCTGGTCTCTGCCTCGTGTCAACCTCTGCCTGCCTTGCTCTGACCCTTCCACTACGCCTCACGCTAACATATCTTCGTGTAATCCTTGCATTGTTCTTCCCACTGCAGTAGTTGTATGATCACCAGTTCATGCTTTCTCGGTTTCTGTTAGTTGAAGATTCCTGGCCAGCGCTGTCAATAAGCAAAATTTCAAAATCGGACCAGGGTTGTCACTTGTTACGGAAATATCACAACAGTAGTATACAGGGCAACATCGCATTTGACAGGTAATGTTGAAGTGGACGTACTAACTGGTGAACCATTATGTACCACCTGAATGCAGATCACCAAAAGAGTATCATATTGTACGGATTTCTTCAGTTTAGGTATGAGTCTACTTCTTACATGCTCAAGCACTCAGGTTTGGAGGTACGGAAGCGCAGGTGCCACAGTTGCACTGACAATCAAAGATTAAGTACGCTAAAATTGTTCAAATTTATGTTGCCCAGGCGGGGAAGGACGATTTTACAATTGGCACACGGGTCCTCGAGCAAGGTTATGCGCAGCTCTGTGTTTGGGACTTCGAACTTGTTCGCCACCTCATCACCGAGAGCCTCGAATGGTTTGACAGCAACACCTCTGGCATCTGCCAGCATCACTTTATTCCCGAGCCTTCATAAAGCACATCAGTCACAATAAAGGGGTGTCTGCTAAATAGGACCACTTACGACTTGATGAACAATGCCGGAAACGTTTCTGCGCAATGCCCGATGAGCTGTCCACCATCACCTACATAACTCTTCTGCCTTTCATCTTCTCTGGCCAAATCATCCTTCAGAAGCCTGTCAAATCTCTTTGTTCTTGCTGCGTCTTTACGTGGTTTCTTGGGCTTATCGAGATTACTTCCAATGCAAACTCGTTTGGTGCTTCCTTGAGAGAACCAAGTGATCTGCACCATCTGCGGCTCCTTCTTGCTGTTGGCACTCAACGTCCGACACCACTGGCAGTAAAGAATCACCAAAGGATAGTAGTAATTAGCTGCCGTGGCGTCCTTGGGAATCTGTCCGGTTACAGAAAAGATCCAGCCGACGAGGTCAAAAAGGGTTTCAAGTTCAAAGTCCGTGCCTTGGTAGCTGACCACCAGTGAATCTCCGTCCGGAAAGACACTCTTCCTCTCCCTGGATCGGGCGTGAGTGCAGAGGGGGATGAACCTGTCGCACTTACTGTAGTTTTTTGATTCTCTCAACAACCTTGGAAAAGCTCTCGTGTGTCGGGAGATCATTTATGACCTCATAATAATCCAACCTGGCATTAATGTCATCGAACAATTCTACTATCTGTAAAAATATTGGGTCAAAAGTTCCGCTATATAGCGGGAAAACCATACTTTTTTGGCATCCAACTTGAAAGCGTCCTTCATCTCTTTGTGGAACGCTTGATGAATTGACATCCTGGCAAATCTGGTGAGTGAAACAAGGTGTCAACTGGCGAACTGATGAGGGTATTAAAAATCCATCTGGACCTCTTCGGCTCCCCAAAGCTCCCGCAACCAAGGCAAGTGCATTACCTCACTTACAGCAGCGGTCAAGACCTCCATAGTAAGGTATGTTTTGCTCGTATATATAAGTACCTTGCCTTCAACAGGTTTGCTAACGCCCGCTTACCCCAACCTCATAGTCTCCCTCTGCCTATAACACCTGGCCTCCAACCGGAACCCTCCCACAGCTGCAGGAAGCCTGGCGCTACCTCCACTTTACCCCCATGCAAGAATGTGATCTCTGAAGGTTCTCCCACCAGTTCCTACCTTCGCCCAGTCAGCAGGAAAATGACCGAGGCTTATTTTACTTAACTGTTCGACTTGCCGTTTACGAATACGAGAAGTTGTCCCGTAGTAGTTCCAGAGGGAATACTCATTTTTTACCTGGAAAGCGAGTTCCTGAGTGTGACTAAGGATGGCAATGGTACTTATGTTTTGGAATATCTGGCGATGATTATGATGCCGATGAGATATGAGCAGTAAAATCCTCTATATCTGTAGGCCTGGAAGATGCGGTTCGGGCCGGAAACGTCGATATGGATAACTTTGTACATAATGGCGTGATGACGTTGTCGGCGGCATAATGTAGGATGAATTGAGTGGAGAGAGGACCGGATTTGGCGGAGAAGGACAGTGGTGGGCCCACGAGGCCATGGCTACTAAAAGCCTGCCTTCAATCACTGGAGATGAACAGAGGCGGCTATAGAGGCGGGTGATGAATAACCCAAGATATAGGTTGACGGTGCTATTCACTTTCACATTGGTGAGCACCACTGCACCAGAATGTGTTCGTGCCGCCGCTGTTCCTTGAGTAAGTCAGGGAAATTTGCAGTTGACGAGGTTTTCCAGGTCCTGTATCGTGATCAACGTTTTTACAACACGTACCTCTTTTTGGGGGAGCCGAAGTACTTCGGAAGGGCAATGGCGCAATGAGTCATCACTCTAGTAAAGGCCACCCCAGTCAGACTAGAATCCTCACCATTTTCACCAAAATTTCACTGTAATGAGCCCCACTGTATGTTTCTCCCTGCTTACATGTTATGCTATGTTGACTTCTGCTTGTCAGGTTGTTACAGATCTTCCTGAGGTAGCACGATAAGTAGACAGCTCGCCAAAATGCTTATTGCCCACCGCAGGATGCCCACTCATCCAAGAGTCCCTCTGTCCCAAAAGGATGGACAGCTAAATTCCCAAATCCCAAGACTGTACAAACTATGCTCCATGATTCCACTGGCTTGCCAGCGACACTGGAGCTCGCCGAAGACCAGGGCTCGCGCTACATTTTTTTATCGGACAAGAACTACTACATCTGGAATACAGCGAGCGAGCAAGGATGGCATATTCTCAATGTAAAGAATCGCGTGGAATTATACACCAACGTTGCGAAGGGCAAAGGAGGGCTGAAACTTGAAGAACTGCCGGATTATGGAAGTGATCTCGAAGAATGAACGTTTGTGACTCAGAATCTGTTGTATATTACATGCTTGACCCTTTCTCTAATGTTCTAAAGCATCCTCCCTCCTAGGATTTTCTTCCTTGTGTACTGTCGAAGGCACCATACAATTGATTTGTTCATCCAGCCCAATGGCCTCCTGATTTTGTCATATCTACCTCGTTATTGCTGCCATCATTCTCACAGTACTAGTGTTATGCAGGTTTGTCATGACGCTGCACAATCCCTGATCTTTATGCCTGCCAATAAGGCAGTATACTATGTGCATCGACAAATTTCGTGTGCAGCTTGCTCAATCATTTCTATGCGGTTATTCAAAAAGGTCTTCATCTCTTGGTACTACGACATTTTTCAATTGCATTCGGCCGTATTCAAATAAGAGAAGCAAAAGGAGCCTAGACCGAAAACGAAAACTCGCGAATTTTTGATATTCCTCTCGGACAAACAACATGTATATTCTCTGCAATTCTATCAAGATCTGACTTTCTTCGTCGGGGTGTGAACGACGGAACACGTCCACATGGACTCTTCTTTTGTCTCTCCTGGTTTGAGAAAAAAATCGCCGTACCTACTCTCCAGGTAAACTGAGCTTGTTCGTTCGTTATGATCCACCAGCACGTCGCAGTGGTAAAATACACACCATCAGTGACAAGCGGATGGTAAGTTCGTAACTTGAACCAGCGCTCAGATCATCTGAATCTTCGGCCCCTGATGGCCCCAAGCTACATACAACGAGTAAAAACAAGGTAAACCACAAGATACAACTATTTGACAAGTTCAAGACCGTACGGCACATAAAACACCCCTGTTGTATTGTAAGGTGAACAGAGTACTTGCGCATCATCTTTGGCAACTCCACCAGCGATCGATCACTGCACGCCACATTCTAATGCTGCTTTCCATCCCTCCATGCTAGTGCGCTCTTCGGCAGAAGGGACGTTTGCGTCTGTCATCTTCTGTTTGCCTAGTCTGCACCCGTCATTAATTATGTCGGGCTGCCTCCTCACACACAATGTGTAATGACATCGGAATTGCGTCGAGGGGAGTTTGTGTCGTGACGACGCTCGTAAAGACTAAGGGAGATCCAAATGTTTGGTCTGGATCAATTGCTTCCTTCCAGCGCATGCGGTATGCCAAAGTGACGATCACCAGGAGGTTGCAGATGACGAGACTGAGGGCGGCCTAACGTCTGTCAGATGTTGCAGAGGAATGCAAGTATGTGCACGCATACCTTGACGTGCACGATTATGAGCGTCGTTTCCGAGGCGGAATGGAAGAGCATTATGGAGTGGGGGATTGCAACAACGGTGATAAGAAGTGATGCGCCAAATGTGGACAAGATCAATATTTTACTATTGCGTGAGAGCATTGTATTTTTCCAGAACTGCAGTGGCGCAACAATGAGGGAAACATCCGCAATGACGTCTGCTGCAGGAACCCAAAGACTTGAGGACCATAACAGGCATAGAAAGTAGAAAGAGGCACTGACTAATCACTTGCAAGAGCGCTACCGACTTGGTCATCTGACACACGAAGACGCACGTGATGTTCTTCTCCACCACAACTGCGACCCACATGCACACAAAGGATACTGTAATGAGATAGGTGATCCATTTCTGGTACCTGTAACCTGAAGAATTGGCGACTCGGATGATAGAGAAAATGATGCTCATGCGCGCAGCCCTGGACTAGTGAGTTAGAAATATAACTGAGTGACTCAGACCTACGATACGCACCACACAACAGATGTGGAAGCTACAGAGAAGGTCCAGCTTGGGACTGACATAAAAGTAGTAAGGTAAATCTTGGAGCGCAAAATCAAATACTCACAATTTGTCGAGGGATGGATCCAGATGCATAGCATGCAAATAACTGGGGGGTACAGTGGTTGGTTACGGAATCATGCAGTATGCAACGAAATTTCTACCGTCTGAGATAAGTGCAAATGCTGCCCATGCATCTTCCCACCACAAGTGACGAGTCCAACCTCTGTAAACAAGCCTAAAGATGGTACAGAGTATGGCAATCACATGAGCCTGAGATACCGACCCTACGACTTTCCAAAGGATGATAAACAAAAACAATATAACATACTGGCTACATAGCTTCCACTCACCTGCTAGTTGGGAAAAGTATAATGTCATTATCAGATAACGAGGGAGGATGATCTGTGCATGCAGATGTTGAAGATTAGCTATATACGTGACGCAGAAAGACCCTTTGTGTCTCCTATATAACTCATATGAAAACATGCAGGGCTATGCAGACTAGCCGACTGACAGCATCATACAAATGTATGGTATCTGTTGGGACGTCATGAGTCATCACATGCCTCTCGCACGTAAGTAAATGTACAGCAGAACGTACTCACAGATGGCCGTAGACATCAGTGTGGATCGTTGCAAATGAAGGTAAGATCAACAAAAGTCGAGAGCCTGGGATACTCGGACGTCGTTGAACCTAATCTGACTACCGGCATAAGCATATATGACCATGTTCAAACCTTACTTGACGATGCGCTCGTATCCCCTCCTGCGTGTGCAATTTGAAAGGGTCGAGTGACATTAGCTCCACTGAGTGTACTTGCGACGAATAGAATTCTGTCACGGTAACTGCTGACCGAGGCACCTGTGTCACCATTACCGTTATCTGTTATCGCTTGGCCGCGTCAGTCCTCGAAGTATTTGCGTAAACTTTGAATTTGCCGTGTAAATTTTGGCCGTGAAATATAAGACTTGGGATTCCAGTGCTATTCATGTTAGCTAGTCTGCAATGAGGGATGGACGCAGTTGAGGAGGACGGTACAGCGGCAGTAGACTAAACTTACTACAAGAGCCTCTACTGGAACCTCGTCAGAAACCTCCATGGGAGCCTCAGCTAAATATCCTCCCAGGGACAGGAGCCTGTTGTGGGTTTAAGGGAGATCGTCTTTCAGCCCATTCATAACATGGAAACCGGGTCTGAAAGAGCGTGGGAAGCTCTTTGAAGTAATAGTGCCAAGGGTTGGTCGGTTGGTCGGTCCAAATTACGTATTGTTCCGGTCCCGAAAAGATGAGAGCGACGCCTGAGGCAACCAGGGCGTGCTCCTGATCATGACACGACTGATCTGATCATTTCAATCTTCACTGCACAGATCCATCCGCAGGTAAATCTCCAGATTTTGGAACAAGCAAATGGTGACCAGGAGGCTCGTTTCATGTTCCATGGACGATCACACCGCCCCTAGTACTGTCAGTGACTATAGCTTCCTTGTCCTGTGAGTTCTGCAAGAAATTAGCTACCTGAGCTTAATACATGACGACAAACGATGACAAACTCAGGATTGATGAGGATGATGTGGTCATTACTACGGTGCGTTTGACAGGCCGGGGGACGATTAGAAGTCGTTTGACATCAATTTCACACAGATAAATTCTACCGCGTTTGATAGGTCCCCTTTCTTTTACCCTAACGTGGAGAGTCCTGCTCACGAGCAGACGTCTAAAATGCTCAGTAGTCGTAAATTGGAAGCTGTCACTAATCGGTGCATCGTTATGGGTATAGCATTTTGTAATTCATACTAGACAGACAAAAACTCCCATCGTCGAGATAATCTATCTGCAGATACTCCGCGGACCACAACAGTGAGTGCAATGCGCATACTAACCTTTGTATCATGATTCACCACTTACTAGTTACAGTCATCGGCCGAGCACGACGATTCGGTATTCAATATCCTCTGACCTATGTCAAAACAGTCTATATCTAGGGATCCTGCGTTGCAAGGAATCGATGAGGTACTAGACTTTGACTATACCTTTTAGTGTAATGTTACCAACTGATATCTTCGGCTCCTGCAGCAAGCCCACAAGCTTTATACGAAAGCCCTGCAAGGAAATCCCTCAGATCTGGACTTTGCCATCGCACACTACCGTGGAACGCTGGGCGTACTCTCGAATCTGTCATCTGATGATTATAGTCAATTATTGGGCGATCTCGCAAATGCCCTAGTCGTGCGCTTTCAGCGACAGGGCAGTCGTTCAGATCTTGCTTGTGCCATAGAATGTCATCTTGAAGGATTGGCTCTTCGCCCAACTGGACATCCAATGCGAGTGATCACCCTTGTGGACTTTGCCACAGCTCTTCTTATTCGTTTCAAAGAAGACGGTACGCTCAATGACATCCACCTTGCCATTGATCACTTCGCTGCTGCACTATCTTTATGTCCCTTCGAGCACCCAGCCAGGTGTGCACTCATCATGAAATACGCCAGTGGTCTCCTTTTGCGCTTCGAGTATTGCGGAGATGCTGAGGATGTAGGGTGTGCAATCGAGCAATATAAGACGGTCATCAACTTATCATCTCCTCACGAACGCCCGGCTCCCCTTATTAAGCTCGCCAACGCTCTTCAGTCTCGCTTCCAGCGGTATCACCAGTTAGACGACCTCGAATTGTCTATTCAGCATTCTGGAGCCGCGCTTCATCTTCTTCCGACCAATCACCCTGGCCGACCACAAACTCTCCATACACTTGCGGGTGGCCTTTTCGAGCGTTTTCGTCAGACAGGAGACGTGCTTGATCTTGAGACAGCCAGAAGGTACTATCAGGCTGTACTCGACTTGTGCTCTCAGGAACACCCCTATCATGCCCATGCACTTAACAATCTCGCTGATGTTTTGCTCGCACGTTTCAAACATCTGGGTGATTCATTTGACCTCGATGTCGCCATTGGCCACTATCGTAATGCTTGCATCCACTCGGAAGGACAGCCCGATCAGGGGTTGCATCTTGATCATCTAGGAAATGCACAGCTACTCCAATTTCGACAATATGGAGACATGGCTGATTTGCACCGTGCAATTGAGAACCATAATATAGCTCTCGAGCTACATCCCGTCGGTCACCACCGTCGACCAGTCACAATGGCAGCACTGGCGAGCTGCCTTGATGCTCGTTTCGAACAACAAGGAGAATTAGCAGATTTCAAAACAGCCCTCAATTGTTACAATGACGCATTGACATTATTTTCCCAAGACCACCCTCGACGGCCTGTCGTACTGAATAATATTGCTTCTGCCTTGGAGATATACTTCAGGCAGTATAAAGATCTCAACGAACTCAACCGCTGCATCACTTATTATCGGGAAGCTCTCGAGCTGTATCCCGCAACCCACGTTGACCGGCCAGTTACCTTGACAGGCCTGGCTTGTGCGTTGTTAAGCAGGTTTGAGCTCCTCGGCGATGAATTTGATCTTGACCAGGCCTCACTTCACTGCACCGTAGCACTGGATGCTCGCCCATTGGGACATCCAGCAAGGCCAATTTCTTTGCTGACTATGGCAAGAATTTGTCGGTCTCGGTTCTTACCTTGGGACGACCCAAAAACGCTCGATAGCGCCTTCGGATACCTTCGCACAGCAAAAGATGCTTGTAAACCAGGGCATTCACTACTTCTCAACATCCACGCAGAGTTATCCATAATATATTTTCTCCGTTATCTCGTATTTCAACATTCTACGGATTTTAAGGAAGCTCTTGGCTATCATGAGCTGAGCATGGCTTTTGGTTCTGGAGGGATATGGGCTGCGTTCCGTGCATCACTGTATTGGGTGCAGAACGCCGAGATGTTTAGGCATGCGTCTTCTGTTGATGCATACCGAACGGCTTTACGTCTTCTAGACCGTTGCGTTATGGTTGCGAGGGCTCCAGAGCTCCGACAGGAGTTAACAAAACAGCATGCCGAACTGATGCTAGATGCATTCTCTGCAGCAATCCGTCACATACAACCTGATCTGGCTGTTGAGATGCTAGAACAGGGACGCCTGCTGCTCTGGACCCAGGTGGCTCTCCATCGAAGCATTCTAGATGATCTCAGGAGCTGCGGCGAGCAGGGAGTTCGTCTTGCAGACAGCTTTGAGCAGCTTAATCACCGACTAGACCACGGGTGGAGTTGGCAGAGTGATCGAGAAAGCCAACACAACTACAGAGATCTACAGAAGCAAAGGGATGCGGTGATCGCGCAAATCAGGCGCCTGGATGGCTTCAGCCATTTCCTCATGCATCCTTCATTTGCCGACATTCAGAAGGCGGCTATTGATGGACCAGTGATTGTGGTTAACGCTAGCCACTATTTGTGTAATGCCGTCATCATATTTACCACTGGACAACCGGCTCTTGTTCCCCTTCCAAAGGTCACCCTGGCAGATGTTGCTCGGTTAGCAGCTCTTTTTCACGATATCATACGATATTCTGGTGATCCCGACCCAGGTCGCGACAGGGAGAGACGGTTAATTGATTTGCTCACGGAGTTGTGGGACCTGGTGGTCAGTCCAGTGGTTGACCGTCTTCTGCCACATACGCCAAAGGGTTCACGAATCTGGTGGTGCCCGACTGGCAAGTTTACAGCCCTGCCACTGCATGCTGCAGGCCTGTACCAGGGTGTAGAGCCGAACCTCTCGCAGTTATACATATCTTCCTATACCCCGACTTTGTCGTCTCTCATCAAAAGCAGAAGGACCAAAAGTAGCACCACATCGCGCCGGCCATCATTCACTCCTTTCTTGACCAATTTTCTTAAAGGTCGAAAAAGCAAATCTTCGAGGCCTTCCACTCCAGTTCTTGCATCATCTACATTAGCCGCTATTTGCAATAATGAGAGGACGGAGGACATCGACATGCTCCGCAGAGTGCTTCCCCTGACCTGCATCATGACCTGCATCACGGGCACCAACGCAACATACGAACATGTCATTCGTGCCATTCGTGAACAGCCATGGATTCACTTTACCTCCAGAGCAGAACTCAACTTCGACTTCCCGTTCCAGTCGCATTTCCCCTTGTATGACAAGCCGATGTCCCTGTTAGAGATAGCACAGACCCTGGCGGAAGTGGAGCGGCCGCCAGAGTTCGCGTTTTTATCTGTGAGCCACGGATCTGGTGGGACGGGAGGACATGAGGCCATGCACTTTCCCCATGCACTTCATATGGCAGGGTTTCAAAGCGTGGTTGGCACCGTATGGGCTGTGGATGAAGAGGTCACGCGGCGGATAGCGTCGGCATTCTACCATTCTGTCGTTGAGGAGTCGAGGGGTGCGATGAATTGTGCTAACACAGCAAAGGCTTTGAGCCAAGCCTTAAAGATGGTCGAAGAAGGTATACCATTAGAGCAAAGGATTGCATTCGTCCATGTTGGTGTTTAAATAAAAATTATCAAATGGTGTGCTCTACTCAGTTGCGGTAGTAGACTCCTGTGGCGTAGGAGACCTGCGTGGACTATAAAGGCAGTGACATTAGACATCACACCGATTCCATAACCACCGATAGAACGCTGTCCATCATCTCTATGTCAGGATCATCGGAACTTCCTGTAGCACCCTTGCCGCTCACATCGAAACACCGTGATGAGCTCGATCAGGTCATACTTGAACGAATTAGCGAATTCTTGGACGAGATTCCTGATCCGATTCACATTGGGATTATAATGGCGTTGAAAGATTGGATGTGTATATCAATCATCACGGACACCATCCGTGAAACAATCGATGTTCTCGAGCGCGAGAACCTGAAGAATGTTCTTCGAACCGATATTAACATGATGAACCAACAAAAATTACAGCAGCACCCTCAATTACGGGACATGGTCCGCGAAGCATGCCTGACGCGCTCAAATTTCACCCACATTGCTGACTTAAGTGAGTGTTTGTGCGCTCGATAGTCCCTGTCGAATGTGCTGACAGAATGCAGAAATATTTCAGATATCCGAATCGGGCAACGGCCCCATGCCCCCTGCTCAAGGTTGGCAGAGGCCTTTATCCTGTGGCATATTTCTAAACTATCCACATCCTAGACGATGATCAGCCAGCTTTCCTTTACGAATTATTTGTCAGACCTTACATTGGGAAGGCGGCGGACACTTTTTACGAGTACCTGAAAAGTAACAATGAAAAGTTCAGAGGTCGTGGCCTCGAGAGGCCTTACTACGCCAAGGTCTGTTCGATTGTCCAAAGTGCTGGCACCGGAAAATCGAGACTAATTACTGAGGTTGGGCCTATAACATGTATTACCGCATCAGGTGGCTAAAAGCATCGAATTAGCTCCAGAACAAAGGCGTTCTTGTGCTGTACATGAACATTCGTGAACCAAGCGATTCCGGCTTCCCTAAGCGAGACCTAGTGCCTGCGCATATCCTAACGGAAGACATGGACTGCTCTCAAGTTGAATATACTGCTCGTTGTTGCGCACTCTTTGCAGCTATATTTCATACCCTCAAGCAAGATCTGAGCGCCAAGGCCTCTTCTGACAGTCCTCGTACCACAATCAAGTTTTGGAATGATCAGATGTGTAACATGCGCTCACCATCTCGTACAAAGTTCTTTGAGAGAGTTCAAACCCGATATCAGATGGTGAGCACGGTCATGACGGACAGACTAAGGCTGAAGTTTTAACCAGATTCTTGACGAGATCAAGGCGCCGAAGAGCCGAGAGAACGTCGGTGCTAATCGTGACGCGTCAATAGTCGAAGGGACTACTATGAAACTCGGGAGTATGTCTCCGACAGGTAAATGTTCTGTTCCGCGCATAGTGGCTAACCTAGCTCACGCCGAGCATGAACAGATGCAAAGATCAAGACGCTGAAATTGGACGTCACATCATTGGTCGTTGCCGCATACACCGACATGCTGAACACGCCACATGTATTTCCCCAGGACGACGCTCCAAAACTCGTCATAGCGTTCGACGAAGCCCACCCTTTGAGCAACATGAGTAGCAAGGGTTTTCGTCCATCCCATATTCTTTGTAGGACAATTAACGCCTACTGTCACGACAATGACGCATCAGTCTGGGTCGTTTTTGCATCTACGACTTCACCACAAGTGGCCGATTTTTCGGCTCCTCAGGTGATCCGTAAGTACATTTTCTGCATCGCCTGGTTCCAACTCTTTTCACACGATCTTACAGATAATTCCCTGCGCGTAGCGATAGGTGGTCAACTTTTATACCAACCTTATACATATCTTGGTTGGGACCAGAATGCGGACTCTCTGTCTGGTATATCGGCTAATGATGTTGGAAAGTTCCGTCATATCATTGGATTCGGTCGCCCACTGTTTGTTCTTGTGTCTTTATCCTCGTGTTCAGTTTCATTGACCACCATGAATAGGTGGAAATCACTCATGGGCAAACAATCTGTCACGGGGATTATGAAGCTGGCTGCTCATAAGCTCTGCAAATCCAAAATGTTTAATCCTCAAGACATAAACGAGGCTCTTGCCGTATTGTCTCAGAGATTCAGTCTCGACATTTGCTTCGGTCACCCTAATACTGTCTCTTATCTCGAAAAAGGAGTAGCTAGTCACCTGCGCATATGCTTCTCCATGACTGAAGATAGGTCGTGGGCATTCACCGGTTATCCATCGGAGCCCCTTTTGTCTTGTGTTGCGGCAATTCTACTCCATGGGACGTCCAGTAGTATGGCGGACGCTTTGAATGTCTTGAAGGCAAAGGTTGATGGTGGGATGGTCGAAACAGGACAATGCGGAGAGCTGGCCAGCAGACTTTTACTGCTTCTTGCCAAGGACATGTACGTTCGCAGCAATCTCTCCACAGGCACAATCTCGGATCTACACTATAACGGAAGCGAGGATGCAGAATTGATCCACTGCCAGAAAGTCTCCGTCGTCAATTTTCTGGAATACCTATTTGGCGATGAGTTCTGGCTGAAGGCAGGTGAAAAAGCCAAGGCAGCTTTTCAGCATGCCTATATCAATTTCTCGCATTGGGTGTCCATGGAAAACTTTATCTCACCAAAAGATTCCAAGCTACCCAACGTTGACTCGTCGAGGTAAGCTTCTACTCAATGTCAAGCAATATTGTCTCTTAGATACTGTTGCACAGCGACAGATGTGACTCCAAAGAGTGGACTTTGCGACACTGGCATCGTACAAGCGCGGTGCAATGCTGCCATCTGCAGCCACTCGTCGACAAGATGATCCCCATCTATTTTGATGATTCCGCCCTTGGCTCCAATGATGTCGACCGCGTGTCGCAGATATTTATCTCAGATAAAGCGGGGAAGACTTCCAATGAGCGAGACTTAGGGTTCATCACGCGCAAACATGGTTCCATACAGTGTTTATCGGAGCTCCCCTGCATCGCTCTCCTTCTCGACCTCAAAATGGACTCGAAGCTTAGCGTGACATTTCCTAAGAAGAAGCCAAAACATTCTAAAACCGACCGATGTCTGCGGATCTACGCTTCTGGAATAACCGACACTACATTTCCCTTCCTACGTGATCACTTCAATGTTGCGGAACTTCTGCGTGGGCTAGTCTCGCGACAGGAAGAATCGCCATCGCAGACCACTTTTAAAGATCTAGATGCACTCGTGAAATTCGGGAGTACTGCTACGTTACGCCACTCGCGGTGGGAGGCACAAGATTGATTCACAACTCGAAGTGAAAGCCGATCTCGAGGGAAGAAGAATTCTGCACTACCACTACTGCGTCCGCGGTAATTGTTAGTCGTATGGGAAGCTTACGATGTCAAATACATTCATGTCATTCGTTAATTGAGCGTGGGCTAATAGTACTAGTCATCGGGAAACCCATGAATGCCTCCGGTGGGGGTTTTGACATTATGTCGCCAGTTGCTGTCGAAGTGATTCCGGACACACAGCGCCCGCGCGCCGCGTCAAATGTAAATATACTGAGTGCTGAGCGCTGATCAGCCAGGATTATTTGAAATTATCCACCATGAATCAGAAATGTCGATGTAATAAAATGTCTTACTACTGCAAACTAAACGTTCTGTGATTAATACTGTACATGAGCCTGTTAGAGCAGCTTGTTGCATGAAGATGCTGTAGTGACAAGTGAAAGACATGATGTAATCTTATCATGTTGATCAATTAGGTTAACACTAAACGCGTTGTACCTCAAAAATCGCGTACATACCTCCTACATCCTTCCGCCAAATCCGCGCCCAGACCATGTTCCAATTGCTCAGTCTGACCGCACCGCACTCAAAGCCAACATTCTTCCACTTCTTTCTGCCAGTCCTAGCCGCTCCATGACCTTCCCGATCACTGGTCATCTCTTTTAGATGACGTGAAAAGGCTCTTGGGAAGTGGAGATGCGAGAGAGGTAGGAGCTGGTGTTGTAGCCGCACTCGAGTGCGTTAGAGTGTTCAGGTACGTGTTTTATTGTGTTATCTTCTGTATCGCTCTAATCGACGCGTAGATTCCGCCAAAAAGCCGACGTTCTACCAAACATCATTGCCACCCTTTTCCCTACCCTCGTCACTATTGCTGATGGCATGCTCAATACCTCCCCATCTCAACCTGCGTCTCAGGAGATCCCAGCCATGCTGCATCTTATTCTTAAGACGTACAAAACTGCAATTATTGTCAACCTTTCCCCACACCAGCAGAGCCCAGAATCACTCGTTCCCTGGGGAAGACTCTTGTTCCGCGTTGTAGGGGTGGCTGTCCCCATAGAAGGTGTTCCAACTGACGAGGAAGATCGGGAGAAATGTGAATGGTGGAAGGCCAAGAAGTGGGCGTATGGAATTCTCAGTCGGCTGTTCCATCGGTGTGTCTTCTTTATATGTTGTATGTGTTTCTGATAGCACGGGTAGCTTTGGAAATCCCTCTCAGCTCCCGTCGCCAATGCAGAGCGAGTATGGTGTATTTGCAGGGCAGCACCTTGTCGCAGTCCCTTGTCGCAGTCGTCGCGGTCACCCTGTTGAGACATTGTGACCGCGACGACCGCGACTTATCAGTGCCTAGCCAATATTCAATCAATGAAACTGATTTTCAATGCTATCGATGGCTGTATCGTTCCACATCATTCAGCGTCTCCCTCATCCTCAAATATTATGAACTAGTACTAATGAAACAATGTTAATTTTGTGAATCTATGCCTTCCAATACTCCATGTGTGAGGCTAACAAGAAGGACAACAGGGCTTGATCCACAAGACCCATAACTACTACTATCCTACGAGTAATCCTGTGCCCTCAACATGTACCTATGGAGACTCCCAATCATCAGCGCTAGCAACCACGGCTGCCAGTGTGTCTCTAAATGCACCTAGTGCATCGCCCACTCCTGCTGCACTAATACTGTCCATGCACAACTCTTTGCTCGCTGCAGGGAGTATCGCGACATCTTACCATTCATCCCCATCCTCATACATCGTCATCAATTTCAATGTACCGTCAAGCTCACTTCCCCCTTCAGCTCATGATCTGGTCAGGCTCAGTGATGCACATGCCAATCGATTCGAGACTGTGCCAGTCCCTCGCACGAACCCAGTCCCTCACATGAACCCAGTCCCTTACACAAACCCAGTCCCCCACACAAACCCAGTCCCTCACATGAACCCAGTCCCTCCCTGACTTTCGCAACGTCCAAGCTAACGGTCAGCTTAGCGCGGGCCGGATTTCAGTGATAGCGACAATGTCGAGCAACATACGTCAGGACCTCAAAAGCGACAGGTTACAAAATCCCATGGAGGACCAAGAAAGCGAAGAAAGGTGGCACTGACTATATCTTGAGATGATGCCCACGACTGCCGCCTGCGGAGTCACTCGTTTAGAAGAGAGAGAAATAGCATTATGTGCGGAGGAATATAAGGTTACAATGCAATATGAAAGTTTGTTTAGCGACAAGGAAGATAGTCGTTGAAACGATATATGGGAGACCTGACATGCAGACCAGGGGTTGTGTGGATCTTGATGATGCCACCTGACCGTGACTTTGGGAGCGTGTATGAATCGGCGTACGTTTTGCGAGCAATGGGAGGTCCCAATGACTAGTAGTAGTGTAGTGTTGACACACATTCAACGTTTGGGAGCACCACAGCAGTGGTCGCGGCAGCTGCCGCAGCAGTCGCACTGGCAGTGGCGCAGTATTTTCACGTGATGCCCCCGGTGGAGCCAATACTTTTGCAAAGAGGAATCATTTACTGGTGTATAACTCGACCAGTATTTCTGCCATGTCAGCGAACGCCGAAAATCCTGAGGATGGGAGCGAAGTGGCACTCGACGATCTCGAAGACGATTATATTGATGAAGATGCGGTTCCAACACAAAAAGTCGAAGTAAACAACGTCGTATGTGTCCATCCATTGATTGAGCGGCATACGAAGCTCATGGCTTTTCATCACAGGTTGCTCTTCGTCGCATAAGAGAGGCAATTCGGCTCGACCCATCATTACCATGGACAGACACCCTCGTTATATCGTGTCCTCAAGTAATAGAGGTTGATGTAGATGACGACCTCAATCGCGAGCTTGCGTTGTCAGTGCATTTTCTATTCCGCTTCGTTGATAAAAGCTCATTTTGCATCTAGCTATAAACAAGCACTACACGCTGCTAATACTGCCCGCACGCTTGCTGCCTCTCATTCTCTACCTTTCACGCGTCCCTCGGATTACTTTGCAGAAATGGTCAAGTCCGACGCGCACATGGAGCGTCTTCGTTCACGGTTACTCGATGAACGTGCCGGGATCAAGAAGTCAGAAGAGAAAAGAAGAGAGAGGGAGGGGAAGAGGTTTGGCAAACAGGTGCAGATGGAGAAACTCAAGGAAAGAGAGCGTAGTAAAAAGGACATGGAAGAGCGACTTAAAGGGCTCAAACGAAGTACGTCTTGGTTTCTGCCGAAAC
Source organism: Suillus cothurnatus (assembly GCA_016758765.1). NCBI lineage: Eukaryota > Fungi > Basidiomycota > Agaricomycetes > Boletales > Suillaceae > Suillus > Suillus cothurnatus. The sequence goes on along the minus strand of JABBWL010000004.1, from coordinate 193,005 downwards.
ACTCAACTCACTGATGTCCTCGTAGAACGTAAAGGTGCCCTTGAGAATGCTGAAGCTGATGCTGCAGATGGCGATGCATTCGATATCGCGGTCGAAGACGCCATTGCTGACAGGCCTGCTAAGCATGCCAAAGGCCCTGGTGGGAAGAAGATGGCGCGTAATGCACGCGACCAAAAATTCGGCTTTGGTGGTCAAGGCCGGAGATCAAAACAAAACACCAAAGCCTCCACGGACAATTTCGACTCCGCACCAGGAAAAAGAGCAGGACATGGACCGAAGGCTGGACGGGGGGGTGCAGGAGGTAGTAAAAGGCCAGGAAAAAGTAAACGTGTCGCCTTTAGGAGTCGTAAATAATACAGTGTATCTGTATCTAGCTTTTCGGCTGGTATGTACCTTTTCCCTAAGCATCTTTCTCGTCATATTCCAATATGAATGAACACAATCCTTTGTTCCAGTGGAACAATGTTTTTATCCACTCTCTTTGCAGCTGTATTCAGAGCCAATGCTGCATGCTCAGAATCTAATCCCTCTGGTGATATTTCGAGGAGGGCTTCGTAAAACGCCGAGACCATATTGACCACGACACCGTCATCCACAGCCCACATAGTTCCAACAACTCCCCTAAAGCCAGCAAATTGCATTGCAGCAGCAAGATGCACAACTTCGTCTGGGGCTGTACGATCCCCAACGGCAGTGTGGCACGCCGACAAGAATGCAAATTCTGAACACTGTACGGATTCGGATGGTGCGCGAATGATGTCTAAGAGCGTCAGAGGTCCGTCGCTCATGGCAAAGCATGACTTGAGAGGGCCAGTCACATCTTGCTTCCCGTGGCAGGCAAGGTGAACCCAAGGGCTTGAATGAATAGCGCGGAGGGACTGTGAGCGTGTTGCGCTTTCGCCAATCATCCGTATCATCGGAACGGCGGGCGCTAGGATGCTTTCAAGCGAATCGAGTTCTTCATCAACGGTCCCAAGCTTTGCAAAACCACCAGCAGGTGCTGCCTGTCCTATTGCCAAAACCTGTGGCAGGGTCTTGTCGTTGAGAATGTGACGTGGTTTTTGGCACCGCAGGAGGGCAGAAAGAGTCGGTGTGTACGATGAAACATAGTGATTGAGCAGACCTTTCTCGCCTCTCCAGAACGGGCCTGCCGCGTGGAGCGGGATGCCATTGAACCGACCAATGGGACACCACCATATCCTCGAACCTTTAGGAAGGTGAAGAGAGGACTCTAGTTTTTTGACTACAGGAAGGACGACAGCGTCCCATATTTGACGAAGTAACTCATGAAACTGTCTTTCTGTAGAGCGTCCTCTGCCGCGAATCGAGGGATTGGTAGCAAAGTCCCTGAACTGGGAGGACAATCGAAGGATATCAGATGCGTTGATGTCAGTCAGGGGGATGTGGATTGGGTCGTGCTTGTGACGGACGACTACTGCATCACAGGAGTATTGGCTGGCATTGGTGATGATCACTGGCCCGTTCTTTGCAGCTTCTCTAAGCTTAGAAAAGCTCGGTGGGAGAAGAAAGTCACCGAACCCGTCTACGAGCCGAATCTGATCTACCACGCCGTTCCATTCCCGAAGGAGACATCGGTAGTGCTGTAAGCCCTCTTCAGTCATAGCACCACACGCTGCGTCTTCGAGAAGGGGGCTCAGCCTTAGAAACTCAGAGGCTAGTTGACAGCCATGTTCACCGGCGCTTTGCAAGTCGTCCAGCGGCGTCCGGAAACGCGCGAGGTATGTCCATAGAAGGCCTCGTCCGTGTTCCAACATCTCCACGGCAAGTGCGACCAGCCCACATCGGAGAGCACACGATGCAGCGTCTGCAGCCAACGAGGCTGCGTATTTACGCAATATGCGATGTCGTGATTCTATAGAAGGCGTTGTCGTGATGTGGCGGTCGAACATGCTCAAAGCAATCTGGTAGGCGTCCAGTGCTGACGAGTGCTTGTATGTCTCCGCTTTCTTAATCCATCGTAACGCGGCGTCGAACTTTGGCAGCGAGCCCCCGGATATATGAGTTGACGCAATTCTAAAGTACCGAAATGCTTCCTCCATGTGATCTGTGGATTGCGGTGCCTTGGAGTAGGCATGAAGGTGGATACTGGAATACCCCTCCCAGATATTGAGAAGGGACGGGTGGCCAGGAGCACACATACTGCGTGCCTCCTCAAGATGCTGGAATGCAGCTTGAAGCATGGCAGGATCACCTTCAAGCCCATATTTGAGACCCTTTGCGTTCGCTAGCACTACGTGAGAGGACAATCTGTATTCATTACCTCTTTCACGTAGTTCTAATGCAGAAGCACCCAGCTCCAATGCCCGGTCCAGGTCCTTAGCGTCATTGCGGTACACGAAACGTGTCGTAAGAGATGAAGCGAGATTGTGAAGCAACAACGGCCGACGATACCCTTCTGGGCTGAACTGGAGCGCTTCAGAGTAGTACTCGATGCATAGGTCGAGATGATGTGGGTTTTCCCATTCGTTAAACAGTTTGCAAGCGACGTTGGCAATGTTGTTTAACAAATCAGCACGTTCTGGATGTGATGGAGGTCGCAGGCGGAGGGCTTCGTTGTAGCGGTCTGCAGCTGCATCAAGGTCATTAGGATCCCCTTGGAACGCAAACCGAAGCTGGAGGGCGTTCCCAAGCGAACATAATGTGTCAGAGCGATGGGCATGAGACGGCGGCAAGACATGTAGTGCTTCATAGTGATATTCGATGGCTGTTTCTAAGTCAACTATGTCACCGGTGCATTCAAAACGTTTGCGGAGGGTAGTCGCAAGGTTATCGAGCAATATGGAGCGATCTGAATGGTTTCTGGGGCAAATTTCGAGCGCTGCACGGAAGTGACTCAAGGAGATTTCAAGGTCTGCTAGAGACGCTTCGAGTTCGTAACGAGTCATGATTGCACTCGCGAAATTACTGAGGGCATGGAGACGCCCTTTGTGGCCCGCTGGACATAGTTCAATAACAGAACCATATGACTTGATGGCTTGCTCCAAGTCATCAGTGCTCCCGAACTTTTTGAAGCGAAAAATTAAACCGTTCGCAAGGTTATTGAGTAGGACGGAACGGTTTTGATCTTCAGAGGCTATTTTACCGAGAGCTTCCGTAGAGTAGGTAATGGATGACGTGAGATCTGGACTATCACCTTCCTGTCGGTAGCGAAAGAAATGCGCGAGGGATAGATTCCCAAGCACAGAAGTGGGAGCGTTGGATGTATCGAAGTTGACTATAGATTCGTATAGGTGAATAGCTTGGCTAAGGTCTCTGACATTCCCCTGGTGGGAAAAGCGAGTGACCAGTGCATCAGCGAGGGCAATCAGCCATGCTTCATGTGTAGGATCGGTTTGATCGGAGATGCATGCGTATTGCTCAATTGCGAGATCAAGGTCTGATTGATTCAAGTGGAGTCCAAAGCGCTTCATGAGAATTTGAGCATGCTTGGCGTGCATGATGGGAATAGCAGGACTGTCCGACGTTTGAAGGTCGATGGCCACACGGTGACAATCGATGGCAACGTCCAAGTCGGCAGTATCACCAATGAGATCGAAACGCCGAGACAGTGCAATACCCAGCTTCAAAAGTTGGTCGCTTCTGCTGCAATGGGAATCAAGGACGTCTTCAGTGAGGGCTTCATTGTAATGACCAATAGCTAGCTGGAGAGCTTGCAGATCACCCTGGTCTCCAAACAGGGTATACAGCTCGTCTCCAATGGTGGTATGATCTCGAACAGGCTGACGAGGCCTTGTTATCAGTTTCAGGCGGTTTAGATCTGATACATCCACTCACATCATCTTCGGTGTTTACCATGGTCACATCAGCGAGGCTAACGTTAATGATTCAGCGGCTGTATCATAGGGCCTAGCCGGATTGAGCTCAGGGCACTTAACTTAGACTTAAAATTAATAGTTAGTTTGTTAGTTCTGAACTTCTGTAGGATTAGACAGAGGTACTCGCATCTCTCTGCATAATATGAGCCTGACTATGATTTAGAACAGATGTGCATCCACCTCGCCGTCTGTGACTATTCACTAGCACTTGTAATCAGCTTGGCCAGAGTTTTTGTGGCAACGATCTATATACAGCTCAGTTGGGAATGTACCCGGCGAAGTGAGTTCGGACTTCGGTATCGAGACATAAGTATGTCCCTGAAATTCCCACGACTGTTTCCTTGGACCATCAGACATCTGCTTTGTCGTCAGTGCGCAAGGCGTCGAGCTCGTCTTATCACTAATTTCTACTCGCTGTTCTTCACAGCGAGGACGCTGTCAAGTTTTTTTCTTCTCTTTGTGGTTGATGATTAGCCTCTCAGGCTGTGATGACGCCGCGCCCACTCATTTCTTCTTCGAGGCGTCCTTTGTCCGCCATCTTCCTGGGATCGCTACCCCCCAAGGAGCAGATCATTCCTGACTTTCCTGATCCTCCAGAAAGCCCAGTTGCAGCGTCAAGTTCATCTGGCCTTCCTTCACCACCCGCAACCAATTCAACGGGAAGCGGTTCAACAGGTGATAACAAGAGTGCAACTGCGGGCAGTCTACGCCAGCGACCTGCCTCGTATGCCAGCAGCGTAAACATGTCCCATCGTAATTATGACACACCCAGCACACCCGCAAAATCTTCCAGAAATATTGACGACGATGACGACGACGAAAACGATTATTCAAATGAAGAAGACGACACCGCTCGCCTTGACCGCAGTCATGCATTAAAGAGTCCAAACGAGAACCTCGTGGCCTTGCAACGAGTTAAAAGCCTTGCTGAGCGCAACCGCATGGTACGTGCTCCTTTGGTTCCTTGACGCTCATTCTAATTGGAGCTTGCCCTTGGTAACTTGCACGTGTCGTGTGTTATTGTTGATTGCAACAACTTTAACCTCACTTTTCGTCCTGGCGACTTTCCACGTTGTATACTTGCTATCTAACATTGGCTACCTTTGATTATTCTTAACACAGGCTTTGAACAAACTTTCTTCCTTTTCCCATCTAAGCACTCCGTCTCGTGCAAATTCTCGTGCATCACGATCCCCGCATCCTCCCATTCATGCATCCTCATCCTCATCCTCCTCTTCCGCAGCCTCCCGGATTTCCTCACATTCCCACTCGCATTCTGCCCCTATGACAAGACAGTATGACAGAGCACTTTCTGGCTCTGAAACAGAACGCGAAAGTCAGCGTGCTCGAACTCCCTCATACTCTAGTTCACATTCCAATTCTCGCTCGTATGGCTCTTCATCTCCAGAACGTTCATCAACGCCTCCTCTAAGTACTGGTACAAGAGAGCGCCGCACATCTGCTCCTGCCTCACCTCTTAGGTCTCGACATTCTTCTCCTGCCCCCTCGCACACTCCTCGGAAGCGAGTATCTATTGCCAGCGCACTATCCGTGTCTAGAGATGACGCATCTTACGATGTGACGAGTGCTGCGCTAGCTGCTGTAGCGTCTTCACGACGGAGTCCAACAGGTACAGGTAGCGTTAACCGACGTTCGCGGCAACCGCTTCCAAGGGAATTCAGAGATGGTGATCGAGTCCGTACTTTGGATGGCAGGGTAATACAATTCATTGTGGTTTCCTTGACACCCGCTGACAGGCAGACTTCACAGACTTCTATTGAGCCTATGACACCACATCACAACTCGCATCAGGATAGCAATGCCAACACCTCTCACAGAACCTCTTCAGTATGCAAATCCCAATCCTCAATACTCACCACGCGGTGCTCGTACCAACCGTTCATCAACCGTTCGCGAACTAACACGCCGTCACCAGACGCGTTGGCTATCGGATGATGTCCCCAGCCTACCAGATTCTGGTCGCAAACAAGCACAACGCGGCGGCAGCGCCGAAAGCACCTTGGGTGCTGGAGGGCGTCTGGTTGGTGAAGGCCTACGTGCTGCTGGCATAGGTATGCGGAATGGGACTCAGGCCAGCGATGACGTTTTTGTGCACAACAATGATTCGCATGTGTCTTTACGTCGCGCACGGACGGCTGGCTCTAACACCCGCCAAACCGTCGAGTGGGAAGACGAAGATAGAGCAACGGACGACAGGAGTCGGGCAAGCGGTTCGAGTAGCGCGCGACTCAGTGAAGGTACAGGTCCCTCCACAAGGCCACATCTGTTGTCAGATCCGAGCAGAGCATCATCTGCACTTTTGGTTGAACGAGATTCGCGAGGGGGGCGCACAGCTTCCTCAAGACCAGCAACCTCGATGGCAGAGTTCTATCATGGGGAGGATGGAAGTGCTGGAAGGGGCGCGGCATCTTTGCTCCGCTCCAGACGGCAATACTCGGGCATCGAGCGACAACCTTCGGGAGCATCACCTGGTATCCGTCCGCTTCCTCCTCAACAAGCCCCAGCAGCATCAACACCACCAGACAGATCACGTAACGGCACACTCACTCGACGTCATACCACAATGACATCTCTTGGGAATGGATCTGTTTCTAGTGTCCATAATCACCAACAGACTGCGGAGCATACCAAGCTCATGCTAGAGTCTTTGACGATGTTCGAGAATATTTTGTCCCGTCTGCCAAATCAGTCTGCGTCTGTGCCAGATCTCTTCCGCAGCGCAGAAACCATCGTTCTTGCTTCCGAGAAGTTGAATGCGTTGTTGAGATCGGGTACAAATCGAGCGCTGGAACAGCAGATTGACGCCGAAATGGATGATGAGAGATCGGGCGAGATACCCACGGGTGAAATCTGGAGGAGGGTGGGAGGGGAATATCGCGAGAGCCTGCGTGTGAGCGACGAAGTCGTCCGAACGATCACAGGTTTTTTACTTGGAGTCGGCAAAATTGTGAAGGAGGCATCCGCCGGTGCTTTGAATGATCCTGGACCACAGCACTCGAGAAGCGGTGGTGATGACGTCTCCCGCCGAACGCCCGAATTAGATAGGAGCAGTAATAGAAGTCGACAGGATGGAAGGAGGAGTGTGGAGTCAAGACGGAGTTGGGAGCCTTCTGCTCCCACTGCTGACTTGTCTAGAAGGTTAACGGGCCATGGTGAAGGAGTTGTCGCACGTCCGCCTTCGTCCAGGGATCGTGATCCAGATCAGGATCGACCTTCTTCGTCACGCAATTCTCTTCCTCTGCCTCCGCTGCCGCTGTCTGCCACGCGTAGGCTTTTCACACCGCGAGAACAGCGTGATCATCAAATGACGTCAAACGCACTCGCTTCTCATAATATCTCATCCGATATTGTTGATCTCTCACTGGAGTATGAGCCTTCACCAACACCTGCCGCTCGGGGTGTGCCTGCGGGCCACCAAAAACCACTTCCATCTCTTGCCATTCCTCCTCCTCTTCCCACCTTGCCTTCTGAATCGCTTGTAGGCAGGTCGACGAGCAGTTTGCTGGACAAAAGCAACCATCGTAAACCATCTACCACATCTACCGCTACTATCCGAGGGCTTCCTGTGCCATTCGCCAATCCGACAACCGCTGTAACTACCCACACGGTATCCAACTCCCCTGAAAACTCGACTTTCCCTCTATCCCGCGTGGATTCCCAAGACTCTGTTCGTTCATCTGTAACCTTCTCGCGTCCTTCTGAAGTATCACTATCTGCGCTACAACAACAGCACATACGAGACGAGGCACGTAGGAAGGCCATTACATCCTCTTCTAGCACTGAAGAAGACAGAGACGTTCCTCCGGCGCCTTCACCTGCTCAAGTTCGTTCTCCACTTTCGGGCTCAGAGACGGAGCGAGATACTCGCCGACGGACGTTTGGTGTACGAGCAGCTCGTATGTCATTGGACAGCATTCGTGACGAAAGGGAAGGTGACAGTGGGGGTCCTCAGTCACGCACCGTCACTATACCTTCGCAAAGGCGGGAGAGGCGACGGACTGTGACTGAGGTATTTGCATAGCGATCGTAGGGTCGTTGTGTGTGTTTCCCTGCCTCTTTTCCAAAGTAAGTCCAATTGACAAGGTTGGTAACTACGTACTGATGATTGCGAAAGAATTCTGAGTTGTAATTTGCCTTTTTCTTTTCTTTTCCGCCATTTGTGCATTATATCCCGGCACTCATATCGACTACATGGACTCCTTCGACGAGCATTGCCCGATTCCCCCTCCTCTCATTAACTTTATTCTTGGTCCCATAGCTTTGCCCTGGCCGGCTATCTGATTGATTTTTTGTCAGCTGTCTCTCCTCTCTTCTCGCTGTTTGTTTATCTTGTCTTGTTATACAATGTCTTCCGCCGCACGCAAGTTTTTATGCCCTTGGGTACGAGTATACCATGCACGAATATGATAGGTCCTCCGTCGAAACACTACTGGTATTCTTGAAGATTATCGTAGAGCTTTCTAATTTTATCCTGATTGGCCAAATGCATATTGTGAATTGGCAGAGTTATTTCGAACGTTACACTTGTGCTATTATACTTCCAATGCGCTTCGTTCACTTGGTGGGTTGGGAAACGATGGCATGTTTGAATCAGGTTTGGAATATTTCAAAGTCTGCTGCATGGCGTTGAGGGCATCTGGGAATCGACTTGTTATTTCCCACACTGCTGTCAGTCGCTGCACCCCATGATGATAAGTACCGTACTTCAAACCCATACCCAACACCATACTCTGGTACTAAGTACATCGCTTGCAGCCTTGCACCCCTCCAGCCTCCAATATTCTCCGCTCTCCAACCCACTTACAACAACCAATTGCACCTTCTCTTTATCCAACCCCTCCCTGGTTCCTGCAGATATCCGGTCTCTCGACTCCGCACTTATTCAGACCAATACCGCGATAAAAGTAAAACCGCCATCAACGATACTCTTACTCATTTCGTGGTGCTGAAGTCCTGGCGGCAGTATCACCCATTTATCAAAGTTTTTGCTTGGTTAGTCAGTATCATGTGTATAGTATACATTGGTTCAAATAAAAATTTCATCATCAGTGTCGGGTATACATTCGACGGATCGCTAAGTTACCACCGTACTCGATACATGGCATACAGCTATGGTCAATGAATACGTGATCCCCGAACGATCCGGCGGACTCAAGAATTCCGACCGACTCTCATACTTTTGACCAGGTTTTGCTCCGCATGGATTTCGATTAGCGCTCAGTGACGCCGAGCAGTCCCAAGTGGAAGTCTTGTCTAGCACTGATCATTATATTCCAAACCCCAGCCAATCACGAAGCTCAGCGGAAAGAGCGTCTTCGCCCCTATCTGCTCGTCATAGGTGCTGACTGCATGCATGTCTAGGTGCCATCTGTCACCACTAGTAATTTCACTGGTAGGCCCCGAGCAGTCAATTGAATGGCGTCCTCGTTTGAATTAAAAGAATAAGAAGAAAGTTCGAACCCTTGTACCCGTACGGTGTTAAAGTTGTATTTGCTTCGAGGATCGCGAGTTCTCACAACAAAGAAGTCGCTCGGATAGAGGCTGGGAGATATAGAATTTGGGGCGCTTCGCGAAAGACAAATACATCCATCAGCGTTGTGGCAAATTTGCATTCGACGAGGGCGTCGGACTTCGTGTGAAGGTCGCCTTCACTCCATACAGTGTGTTGCACAAAAACGTTCAGTCTTGCACATGTTTGTATGTATTTGGTGCGTGGCTTATACTCAACCTCTACGTAACCCTAACCACAACAGCCACTATCACGTTGTCACGTAAAGTTCTATCAAGCAGACGTTAAGCTTCGTCAGGTAGCGATACTGTATGTACTCTGTTTGTCCCTCTTTGAGCTGATGGTCTTGATTCTTAGGTCTTGTGGTATCCCAATTGGAGTGTAAGTTCGGCCTTATTGGCAGGGTCGACCACTCATTGCATGAATTCCCTGTCTTCCTGCGGGTTTTTCGCTGCACTCATGCCAGCCATTTGATAGACATGAATGAACTTTGTCTTTACAAGGTATAGTACGACTAGCTGATAAGGCAAATCTAATCAATTTGCGTCAAATGGTACAAGCTCAGAATCTTATTGTCTCGCCATCCGCGTATAATGTGAGTATAATTGCAATTCTTGCGAAAAAAATTTGACCCATCTCGGTGGAGTTTCAAATTTAGGTATTTCGTTGACTGCACCCAGAGAGTTGAGTTATGCCATTAGTCTGGAAACGTCAGACAATAATCCTCTCCCGTAGCTGTTTCATGAGGTGTGCATAGAGTGACAGGTCACAAACATATATTTGAGAGGTTTTTGGTGAGCACAAATATATACAAGGACTAAATATTTTTATGCAATCAAAAGTATTAATACATCTGATGCCCGTGTAACATCAAGATCGCAACAGAGGATCCAACTGTATCTTGTTCTTCAACAGTTAGTGAACTTCTGTGATAGGCCGAAGTCTGCGGAACGAACATGTATTATTATCTGCTCCTCAGTGGCTCAGCTATGTATGGTAGGCCGTTGGGGCTATTCCACGTTCAGGCGCCCCTCGGCCGCCCTCCCGAAAATATATTTGCCGTCCTTCTCCACAGATACCAGACAAAAGCGCTCTGAATCCACCAGTCTTAGGAATGTTTATGGTTCAAGACCTAATGCTTTAACTCCACATACCATGCTACTAATTACAGCTACGCACGAGTTATATTGAATATCCTCAAATACCAAATCACATTCCACATTCGCAAGCAAACGTGCATGTTCCCCTATTCCAAGTTTCCGGGGCATGGAACTCACCCCTGCGATTGATTCGGGGCGGAGAAGAATGAACGTGTCGATCAGAACGGCAGAAATGATAGATGGATGTTCCCACTTGTCCTGGATCTAGCCGGCTTTCAGGGATCGGTGGACACCAGTTCTGGTTGTGCGGCTGATTCTCTATCCACCGCCTCACCTAGTAAGGCTTGTATTCCTACAGATCTGGTGACAAAGACCCCATCGAGTTCCTTCGAGTTGTTGTATCAAGAACATCGGTTTTAACGCGATGGCCGACTTTCGGTGTTTTGACTGCTTTACTGAGCAAGCGTTTTTCAACTGGTCCAGGCTGGAAGATCATGTTAATGCTTATCACTGACACAGAAAGTTGACTGACAATTTGACTGCTTCATTACGTTTTTGCGACTGGTTGGTCCAGGCTGGAAGACAGACATTGCTTATCGCCACCTTCGAAGCCGATCGACGGTTTGACCGATTCACTGGCGGAGAGCGCGTTTTTGCGGCTGGTTGAAAGACCCGGTCAATGCTTATCGTGGACCATCAGGTTTGATTGCTTTTGGGTGGACAGCGCATATTTGTAACTGGCTGGACGACGAGGTCGATACTTATCATCACTGCCACTTCAGCTTACGAGCTCCAGGGGCCCCAATTGATTCACATGACGTCAATGACTTTCCTGCTTCCAAGAGAGACACAACAAGATTAGTGCTCCACAAGAGAAACTCCACAGTTCATGAATAAACGAATGACACGAAACCGAGTAATTGGATACGACCAGATCCTTCTTGTGAACAGATAAAGTTCCATGTGGAGTTGTAACAGGATCCGATTGCAACTTCGAGATAAAGCGAGTTACTTGCCGAGAGGAGCGAAGCTGACTACATGTAGGCGAGTCTGACGCAAGCAGAGATACATATTCGACAAATCACTGCCCCCCTGAGCGCGCGCTATTAGATAGGCAATGTTTATGCCGTTAGGCACGAAGAAAGAGGTTGTGAATTTTTTTGAACGAGGGTCCTGAGGGGTTCTGCGAGTCCTGCCACGGGGGCCAATCCAACTATATGGTTTGAAATGATATGTGAGAACACTTCGTTGCATCAGGTTCTCGCGAACAATGAGATATATCGTGGCGAACGTGGTGATGCTGTAGCACAAGGTCGAAATCTTCTGAAATGGATCTCCAGAGTTCGTTGACCGAATCGGTTTACACCAGACTAAGTAGGGCCGATGTCACCACCATGATTGGAGCGACCTTATCTGTTCGCTAGCCACCCATGATCATTATCTGGAGGCGCCGCTGAGCGCGTCGATGAGGAGTGATAAGGGATGTGTCCACGTTATGTTTCCTAATGCAGAGACAGATGCCAGCACGGTCAACACGGAAATAAATGTGACGAAGATAGATAGCCTTCGCGAAAATGCACTGCTTTCAGGCCACAAACAGTGATCGTGCGGAAACTAGTGCAATTACGCGGCTTAGACTCCTCCCATGAAGCCCCATGATGTGAAATGATAGGTAAGTCGAATTGATAAAGGAGATATGATCATTGTGTTCCAGTAGCGGAAACTGAGGAAACCTACCGTAACGATAACTACCGATGGGTGACCCTTATGGTTTCACGTTTAGAATTGACGTGTCTGTTTCAGAGACTTGTCGTAGTGGAGCACTGTGTCAGGACTCACGTAGCAGCCTGATGAGATCAATATATGATATGATATGAATGCGACGAGAAAGAAATAATTACGGGTCCTGGCTTGCCCGGAGGGCCGTGACCTAATTTGGAAATAAAGGCACCGGCAAAGAGGCCAAATTTTTGCATGTATACCGGTTGTGCCGACCGGGGCGCAACGTTTGGTCTTTATCGATCATGCACGTCACCCTAATTAGGCAACTCTTCAAGTTCAGAACCGCTGTCGTCCCTTGTCGTCCTACCCAAGCCGTCCGGTATTCGGTAACTGTCATTGAACATATCATTTAGCAGGACAGTACTACCGTGATGAAACGGGCACCACCTCTTAGTATGGTGTGAAATTATCAACCTTCTCTGTCAAGGCAACTCCACTCCAGCTTCTTGCATTTTTTTTTATCCCTTGACGTCACTTACAAAACAAGGAGCGCGAAAGTATATAAGATGGGGGCAGCAGTCGACCAAAAGTCAGTTCATTAGTTCCTTCAGCCCATCTACTCCAGCCTTTCATACCTCGTCTCGATATACCTTGATACCTCATAGACTCATAACCACCACGAAATAATGTCATCTCCAAACGTTCACACATTCTATGCCGACGCTGTCCTGTTCGACATGGTGTGTATTTTCTTTCCTTGGGATTCCAAATCTAACTCTGCCAGTGCATTACAGGACGGTACCCTCACCGACTCTATTGCAGCTGTCGAAGCAGCTTGGGGTAAAGTCGCCAAAGACATTGGTCAAGACCCCGCTTACGTTATTGCTGCAACCCACGGCAAGCGCGCCGTTGACAATCTCGCGCAATTTAAGCCCCATATCAAAGCACATGAGATGGACGATGAGGTACAAAATTTCGAGAACACCATTCTCTTCTTCGCCGATGCCTACAACATGCACGGACCCGGCTCCCAGCTTAGCTCCCCTACGAGCTCGCCGTTCATAAATTCCCCTCTTAGCTCCGGTTACGCGACTCCCGATCTTTCAATTTCCCCAAGCAGTTCTGCGCCTTCTTCTCGTGCATCATCATTCGTATCACCTCGCCGACCATCATTTGCCAGCAAGCTCAATAGCATGCTGACTATGTCGGTTGTACCCGAAGCTTCCATCTACGGTCAGGGTCCCCAATTCGAGGACTCTATCATGGAGGAAGATCAACAGGACGTGATCATGTTCGAGGCGAATCAGAAAAAACACGTCCTCGAGGCTTGGCAACAGGAAGCAGCAAGTGTTGATCGCTCAGTGCGGATTTTGCCCGGTGTCAAGAGAATGATAAGTTCCATTCCTGAAGGTCGTTACGCCGTCGCAACCTCGGGTGCAAAAACATATGGTATGTAGATTTCTATTTGCGCTCAAGCAATAATACTTATCATTCGTTACAGCATATGGTTGCATGACTCGTGTTGGCATTACCCCGCCCAAGATAACTATTACCGCAGACGACAAGCGTCTCAAGGCTGGCAAGCCTGCCCCGGACCCATTCCTCCTTGCTGCCAGCGAACTCGGCTTTTCTGCGAAAAACTGTGTCGTGTTTGAGGACTCCCCTAGTGGGATCCGTGCAGGTGTGGCTAGCGGTGCCACTGTAATTGCTGTATGTACCAGCCACGAGAGGAGGCAGATCGAGAATGCTGGCGCCCACTTTTTGGTGGAAAATATGGAGAAGGTGAAATGCGAGCCGTGTGCGGATGGCAGACTCAAGTTCACCGTGCAGCTATGATTATTCCTTATTGTATACCTATCTTGACCTTCCTTCACTGGAAAGGTCGCGCTATCATCTTCCCTTTTTATTTCCATCTGTACGACATGATTCCTACTCAGATCTGCACTCCACTTCGGGATACTTGTATACGTACAGAGTACTTGAATACTCTTGTATTTTCGAATAGAATTCTCAATCTAGCGACGCCGCGCGGACTGCAGTTGTTCGACGACAACATCGTATCACAGACGCGAAGGACTGATCGTGAATGGTACTGGATGATAGCGATTTCAATTTCGATCTCGCAGTTTTGACTATTGCAAGGTACAGTCCTCGGTGAATAAGGTGCCTTCCGTCGAAGGCACTACGTGGGGAGATGCGATCTGAACTTGTAGATTGCACCATGCACAACTCAATATTATACCGACTGGAAATATCTATTCCAAACCGCAAGTACTACCTATAAGTAGCCTTGTTCATCAGCACCACTTGGAGATCTCAGATCTCAGTCTCGATTGATAGAGAAGACCCTCACGAAATCAGATCGCAAGATATTGTTTGACAAAAACCGATATAGTCGGCATATATGACGAAACGCCACACAATTTGAGATATTCCAACTTGAGCGTACCAAAGCACAGGTATAATGCATTGGGTATGATACTTCCCGTCTTGTTCCATTCCTCTATAACAGCGAGCTTTGTCCGTTGTCCGTTGAATCGTCGACGGCGCCCCTAACTCTCCTTCCCAGCGACCTCATCCAAAAACGCATTTGAAAGCTTCACGCACTGCTCATAGACCTCCGTGAACCCATCCTGCACACACGCCATTTCTGAGACCAATGCCCACTTAAACGAGACCGACTCACCAGTCCCCCATAATACGGGTCCTGAATCGGCTTGTTATCTGGCAAGTAAGAGCCCCAAAGCCTCACCGTCGCTTTCGATCCTTTACTATGACCGACATGTCGCTCCAGCGCGCGCAGGTTAGAGCCATCAGCTGCGAGTATATAGTCGAAGGAGGTGAAATCCGAAGCGCGGACTTGCCGCGCAGAGTGGGATATGGGGACGCCTTTCTGCAGGTGGCATAGTACTCCAACATATTAAGATGCTGGGTGAGGAAAGGAGCATACCATGCCGCATACTTCGATAGTCCTACGGTCCACAATCATTAGTACTAGTCCGGCGGGGGCCATATAAGAGTACGAATGCCTACTCACCGTTCGTCAGGATCATCCCCGATGTGTGCCGCAGCCGTGCCAGCGCTGTCGATGTGGATATCGGTGATACCGCGCTTGAGGGCTTCGTTGCGGAGCACGGCTTCTCCCATGGGAGAGCGGCAGATGTTGCCGAGGCAGACGATGAGGACTGAGATTGTCATCTGTTAGCTTGTGGTGATTGAAGAGTCTTATCAGTTTGTTATGAGTAAGAGGCGCTGCGCAGTCTTCCTTCTATGGTGTGATGTCTAAGAATAATATTTAGGCGCTCAAGCGCTCTCACGGACTTGATAGGAGCCTGGAGAACTAAGTTACGCCGCAAACAAAGAGTACGCATGTAGTTAGCAGTAGAAGAACAACTATACTTGTCTTTCGAAGAAAGGCACTCGTAAATTAACCAGGGCCAGTGCACTGATCATCTCACCACAGGCACGTTTGTATTCTTGTGCGTTCCTAATTGATGAATAACTGGTGAACGTGATCAATTCCGAGTCGGCAACCCATCAAATTCAATATTACATGTTAATCTACTAATCTCCATGTGTCCCAGAAAAAGAACAAATAAGACATACTATGTACAACATTTGCGACTGGATTTGTAGCACAATCACTCCCAAGGAAAACATGGACAACAAAGGGCACTGGATGGTCGGAGGTGAGAACAGTAGAGAGGTTAGTCTTCAATGGGATGCTGGCACTGCATCCAGAATGGACCTGAACGGATATTAGCTACTGATGAATGGACCTGAGGATAATCTAACACACCAATAGGATCCTGTGGGTCATGCAAAGTCGTAGACCAAGCTCCAAGAACTCCACATTGAGAACGGACGTTGCCCATAACAATCGCTTCGCCCCTGTTTTGAAGTATTTGGTTACCAAATGATGAACAATGTGAGCACAAGGACCACATACCACCACACTGGTTGATCTCCATTGCCAGCAACCTGTACCCAATCCCGGCGTCAGCAAGAACAAGTCGACCTGACTGGTGAAACTTACAAAGTGCCACCGTATCTGGTCGTCAGGCGTGAGTTTGACGTATCCGACGATGGAGAAATTGCCGTCCATTTCTCCTACGTAGTTGATTTTTGGCCGTGTCGGATGATCTGGGTCTTGCTCGACATTGATCACACGGAAAAATATGTCTATTGCACTGAACGTCTCCTCTAACTCTCCTTCTTCAAATATGGTGTGATCAAGTGGCTCGTCCTCTGGGATCTGTAAATTTTCTGTCAGATGGGACAATAATTAAAGGTAACAAGGGCAGTAGAACATACATTGGGATCATTGTAAACTGGACGGGAGCAATGTGCCACGTCAGAGACAATTGAAGAACAAGAATACCGACGGCTCACTTAGTAACTCCCGGTGGTCCATGAAACAATAAGAGATGCGCCATAAGCCTTCGACCCCAGCCCAATCAGTCTCGCGGTTCAGATTCAGGCTGGGCGGTATGACAGCCTGACAGAAAGTCAAGCTCAGGGAGCAACTTTCAGAAGCAAGTTCATTCTCCTCCTCCCTCTCCACCAACGCGCAGGCAAAGACGTGTGCGAGCTTCTGCATGTGCACCCAATTGACAATTCCACTCCCATCTCGCATAAAAGGCCCGAAGCTGTTTGAGGACAGGTAGTTGCGCTGACTGTAAACATATGCTCGGGACACTACTCTCTTCGCTGCGAAAGTGTCTCTGTCAGTCAACCCAAACCATGTGTGCAAGCGTGCGCGAAGCTGTTCTTCTTCTTGCGAATGGCTCTCCAGATCAAGGAACGCGCCGTCCTGCAGGAGCGTCTGGACCCACAGCACATTACGGGATGTCGGCTCGCTCTCAGGGAAAGGTAAAGGCGGTACGTTCGTCACCATGTCAAGAAGGGTTCGTAGCACCTGACATCTTTCATCTGGTCGACAGACATTAACATCATTCACGACTGTCCTTGCGCGGATGATGCGTTGTAGTTCTTCTCTCCATTTGATGTCAGTCCGGCGGTTGCCGAGGTAGGTGACCGCCTTACGGGGGTCATCAAATGATTGTGCCAAGTAAAGAGCTCGCCAAAAATGCTCATCACCGGCAGGGTAGACGAGCCCGCGGAAGAATCGACACACTTGAGCTGTACTTGCAACGTCAATGGGGTCCAAAATCACCAGAATGCGCTCTAATACTTCAAGCGGCAGGTCGGTTATAGTACAAGCGGTGTCAGAACCCATTGGACAGCGTCAAGCCGAGGTCGGTGAGAGAAGGTCAAGGACGACCAGAGGAAAGGCTAGCTACGCTGAACTCGAAGGGGTCGTTCAACTGGGTTGGGAAAGAAGAGTTGTTTGGGGATCATGATATGGTTCAATAAACACTCGAAAAAATTCTTTCACTATCGGGTCGTGTGGGTAGCGCGCTCTGAATCGAGCAACTTACTAAAATCAATAGAAATTATTTTCGATGTAGAAGTGATCCTTCTCCTCCCTGAGTGTGTGTATACTGTGTTATTCGGGGGAACGATGCGATTCCGGCATTAATTGCCTAGCACACTAGCGACTTAGTACTTAGGGGTGACTGGATGATAACCAATGCCGGGGTATACATACTCTGGTATCACAAATGTTATACGATAGCAACTGATGAATAAAGGTACTGTACTGCGCCCTCAGCCTGATGAAATCTCGCCTGAAATGGCTAAGTAGTCTTCTCGAAGCGATATAATGTCTATAGTACCTGACCCGCATTTCGTCGCCATGCCTCAGCTCACAGTACCGGGTATGCAATATATCGTATTGCGTATATGTCGGCGCTGGGTCAGGGGGGACAGAGAACTAGAGCCTAAATTTCATAGAGCCCCTCTTTGGGAGCCCCCCCTGCGTTGCCTTGGTAGCAGAGCGCGTGGTATGTACAGCAATGGGGTTGAATGCGGCACGGCGGCAGAGGGGGGACAATCAAATGAGAAATGACAGGGGAATCTAAATACACTGCTCGCAGCATCTGACGTGCAGTACGGCGGCATCGAGGCATCGGTACGGTTGGTAGCACCAAATTGTTTTTGCGTTCGTGGGTTCATCTCTAGATCCGTCAGTATTCGGTTGAGCAACTGCCTGATGAGATGCACATATCCGTATATTCTCTAGTCGAAAAATAGGCTCGCTAGCAGTAGGCCGCTACCATTTTTAGAGATGGAGGTTGAAAAGCGTCCTTGCCAGCGTGCAAAAATGACTGATTTGAGACTGATTGAACAAAGCTTGCTAGTGCTGTTCATGGCTGGAATATTCGATGAACAAAGGACTTCAGCCAAATATGAGACGATTACTTTGGCACTCGTAGTTCTAGTCTCTCAGATCGTGCGAGAAGCTACGTACCAGAAAAAGCCAAGCGTGGGTAGCTTGAAGTAAGAATCCAGTGTGTATTTGTATACTCACCAGAAGAACGAAGCCCGGCTAACCAATGTGCGGTACATATAATTATGTGACAGCGAGATTTAGACTGGGGCTCGAAGCGGAAGTTCAGTGAAAAATGCCAATGCGGATCAGAGTTGGACTCGACAGAATTTGAGAACTTGAACTCGAGACTTCCTGTCCCGGTGGCGAAAAGTTGGTGCGCCAAGACTGTTGCATGTTGGAAAGTGATGAATAATGAAGATTGGGCGTCTATTGAGGTACACGCACGTCATCGCAACCAGATATAGATCAGTTCCAAATTGTACGATACATCGGCTAGCGGGACAGAAGGTGAGTACAGTTGCTGCTGCGTACCTGAATTTATTCTTGTTCTCCGTCCGCGGATGCGGTATAGTCCATGTCCTCGACAGGTTTTTTTTACATTTTTTCAGCCCCTTTCTGTTGCAGCGCGGGCAGTACACTGAGCCCATCGACGATTCGGAAGTGATTGACTCCTAAAGGACCTGTGCTGCGCCGGACCGAAGGGATTTGAATACTGCATATAAGCGCCAAAAGCAGCAGTTCAACACGCTGTATGAACTTTTGGTTAGCAGAGGTAATATTAGGTGCGGAGGGGATTATTTTTATCGCGAACCACTACACACATAGCTCAAGTGCCAAGGTCTCGAGTTTGACCCTGTTTCACGAATTCGGGAGCTTTAGAACAATGTCACCACCCTAAACGCTCAAAAAGAGGCGAAAAAGACCTCGAACTTTAATCTGCGTTCGGCTACAGCATAAAAGCTAGATGGAGCTGGCAGGTAAGGTAAACTTTATGTCGAGAGAAATCTCTTGGGACAAAGCTTCAGTTGACGACAAGGGATATCGAAAAACAAGAGAGATTTTGACCGGATTGAGTTAGAGTCTATTGTTGTCCGGAACGTTGATTATGTAACATAAATGCAAAGCGCAACGTCATGAACAGGAAACCGAAATATATGGCTAACACGTTTCCAGCTTTCACGACACTCTTTCAAATATTTCTTCTCATTGGCAGGCCCACCTAGACTTCTACTTACTCCCAAGAACGTGCCAAGTGATACACACGGCCAGGGCCTCCAGATCCAGGCACATAAAATTTTGAAAGGCGTACGATTCAATTATACTCATCAACGTTGTGCTCACGCGCACAATCATACTTCAGCACTCTCTTGATCGCTGTATTATTGTCGATACCCACAATGGTTGCTGCTAGGGGTCCACTGACGGGCTCACCCGTGTCCGCACTTTCTCCGCACAAACGATCAACGAATTATGGATACTATAACCCGATGGATGGTGGTGGGAGTATGCTTACTGTACGTTCGTCTTGTGTAGAGTGATGCTACGGGACGGTGTTGATGTGAGAAATGTGCTCTGTAGCAAGTCCAGGGCACCGATCCGCCAGGCCTTGGAGAACCCTTGAACGTCATCATTTCTGCCTACTCTGATTCTCAGGTGCTGCAGAATACTGTGACAAACGGCGGTCTTATCAATTATTTTCAGTGAGCACGGTCCTCTGTTCTTGTGGAGTTGTTCTTACGTGCAGGCAGGTCATTCGGGTTCTCGACCGAGTGTTTGGGACAGAGCGATAATAGCGTGCAAACTGCCGATCTCGGCGACGGGAACGGTTACTGTACGTTTTCTGTTTAATTATAATTCGGCTCTGCCCGGAGCTCAGTGTTTCAGTTAACCAGACTGCCGTCATTCGGTGGGATTACGGTGATGCCAACCTTGGAACTTGCCAGGAGACGGTCGAAGGAGGAAACCACTTTCGTTATTGGATACAGAATGGGCCAAGTGCTGACTCGGGCGCAATATTTATGGCAACTTCATATGAAATGCCTATCGCTGGTGCGTCAAGGAGATCACCTTGATCAGAGTTTTTAATAACTATGTTGCAGAGCAGCATAATATCATAGTTAATGGGTAGGTGTGAATTGTTTTTCAATTGTCTTCAACTTACACCCCGCAGCTATAACCTGGGTCGAGATTGGCTCGTTGGGAATGCCACTTCTCAATCGACAATTCTTCCGACAGCAAATCTCACCAACACATCGACGTATTCGGGGCAAACATCCTTTAATAATTTTACCTATGCGACCACTGCGACGTACGTCTCTGGGCTGCTACAGAACACTAGCAGTGGCATCAATCACTATCAGAGTGTCCCTGTCAATGGCCAAAATGCGATCGATGGACTAGTAGCTGTATTAACCGTTAAGATGGTCCAGCAGTCTGTTAGTAGTTCAAGCGGGTGAGTCCCTATCTCGGCCATGATGGCATGTTCATTTGTGCTAACTTCGTGTAATGCACTAGTGCGGAATGGACATATCGACCCAAAGGACTTTTGTGGACACTCCTTGCAATGGCATGCGCGATACTCGTGTCATTGCTCTAGATTTACGGACCACATTATAGATGTTCTCGAACAGTTGTTTTACTACACGATCTTACCTCGGCCGTAGTTCTTACATGACGGTCCTTTATTCTTAACCATGCCTGCAGGTATACCTCCGCATAGTATATTTCATCAGCTAGCTCATGCTCACATGTACATTTCTGGTATACTGCTACTCATTCTTTCATTTATAAGTTCAGTGCTCAGACCACGATTTCTACACTCTCGCTTTGATGGACTACTTGTATCTATCAAGTCTTTCATTGTGTTCTGATACTCTGTTCGATCATAAATTCATGTCATAGAATGCTTGTATATATTATTGTTCATTTGTTTCATACTACATAACGATCCACAATCAACGATGGGTTACTGCTGACGACTAATAACCAGACCTCCCGTAGGAAGTTTCATTAGCTACAGAATAATCAATCCGAGTTTCACAATCAAGATCTGTGATGCTTACCATGGTGCTTGGCCTTCTGCTTGTCTAAGAAGTCCAGCTAGATTCATAATTCACGTTAGGGCTTGCACAGACAATCGGGTAACATAAAACGTACACCCTTCGTCTCGATCATACGGTCGATGAAGGCTCCGCCAGCGGCAGCCCTGTAGTCAGCGTCAGTTACGATGTATGTCTTTCTCTGCAGAGAGACTTACAGGAACTCCTTGGCTTTATCGTGGCTTGGAGCCTGGCCGTTCTTCTCGCAGTGCTCATTGTAAGCTTTCATCGCCTACAGTGATAATTTGAGGTTCGATGGGAAGATCGATGGGCAGGAGGAAGAATAACTCACTTCGTAAGAAGCTGCAGCAGCGAGTAGCTCATGAGAGAGCTTTGCCTTGTGTGGTGCGTTGGTGACCTGCGATGCTCACGATTAGATGAGATATGTATTGAACGAGTGGTAAACTACCTGCTCATATGCGTTAGCAAGGTCTTCGTGGTGGTTGTGGTGATGGGGCATGCTGATAAGAGAGTAGTAGGTATTGTGTGAAACTTGGATTCAGAAGGATAAGGTACTTATACTGTTCGCATATCGTTGGCTAGCCAACTATAGCACAGGCTCAGCTAGATTCTGTACATTTCTGGGGATTTGGTTGATGTCTCGGGGTTTACGGTCTCGCGTAAGGCAAGAACCGGTGGTGGATACAACAGCAGAATCAAGACAAAGCCGTGTTATCTTATCTAATCCCATAAGGAAGGTATAGGTGTATCGAACCAAATTACGTAATAAGTTTCGCTAGTCCAACTGCTGCCAGCTTTTCACAAGTTTGACTCATGATGGTATGATGTTCCGTTCCCTTGTGTCAATGCGAGTCAACCTTCCGTTTAGGATTTGGACTGCCTACGGGAGACTATATAATTTCCTCTCTGCTTGACTCTCCCAAATCACTTGCTCCCATGTCTTCAGACTTTTTCTTTGCGTTCTATTCTCTCAGAAATTGTGGCATCGCCTCGCCACATATCATCCGCAGTCTGCGCAGACACTGCTCCCGAATTCTGGCGCAGTGCACCATCCACTTGTGAAAGGGGACACTCCAGGCAATGCTGAGAGGGCTTAGCGAATATTCGAACCACTTTCACCGCCTTCACCCTACACCGCATCGAGACCCGTGACCATGCGTGACACGTGGCAATCAGCGGCTCAAGGCAAGTTCCGACTTCCTGCCAGAGGATTTCATAAATTGTACATAGCAACACGATTTATCACGATATAAAAGATGCCCAGCTTACTGACTCTGCCACTCAGACTATTACACCGAACATACCTACCGGTCACTTGATGCTCGCTATGTGCATAACGATATGCAGACCTGCGTTTGCCATCACTGGCTTAGAAAATTTTTGTCGCTTCATTCGCGAACAGATTCATTAATCATGTCTCGATACAGAGATCAGACGCAATTCACTGGATCAGTTTTCCAAAAACAGGGTCGATCATGTGCCTTGATTAAGATGGTCTATTGCATGTAATCATTGTGATGGTAATCGCCTGATCAAGCGCACAATGCCACTGCAGTTGTCAGCATTCTGCAACTTTACCGGGGAACAATAGCCTCTTGCACAGAAGGTACCAGCATTTACTAGCTTGCGGCGATTAAACAACATCGGGACGTCAGTTCTTCCGTATCTCTTACTGTTCCAGAAGCCACTACAGTGCCGATCCTTTCGCGTCAGATTATCGACTGCGGATTAATAACAATAGCTTCTGCAGTCGCGGACGGTACGTTCATGCGCACTCGCAGTCAGGAGAACTCGAACACTATAGCTCGCAGTAGCTGCGATCGCGCAGCCTCCTCGGCTCTCATGTATTGCTCGCTAACACATCGTGTAACGTGTTTTCTCTGGCGGTAATGTGTCCGCAGCTATTCGTAAAGCTATGCGACTAGTTGGCCGGAAAGCCATCCGATTGGCACTTACAATGGACAGCGGGCCGCCATCCTGGTGTGCCGCAGCCTATTGTCCGACGAGTCGTGGGGGTGAGTCAGGATGCGGTAACGACGGCGATGCAGAACCGATGCCATCGGAATGACTCAGACGATGTACTATGATTTTTGAAGTGATTTCCAACGTTTGAACCGTCATTTTTTGGTGACTTGGAGGAAGAGTGAGGGGAAGTGAAGGCAGCTGTTGTCTTTCCGGATGATGTTTCAACCAGTAGCATATGTTATTGTTTTTTTTCCGTATCTATCGGTTGTCTTAAAATCGCCGGATTTGCTGTACCTTTCACACTATTTTGGGAAATGTGTGGCTCTGAGCTTGAAAAGCGGTGAAAAAACTCCCATATAAGCACACACGAGTCACAATTTTTTTCAGATCTCTTTCCCCTCAAACCACCAACTGGCACCTGAGAGCAGCTCTTGTACTGCTCAGGCGTCCAAGGAGTCTTAAAGTACTCAAATCTAACCGTGAGTGACTCAGTTCTGTCTGATTCATTTCATTGTGTTCTACGTGTATGCTTTGTTTGCATTGCATTTGCTGCGCACAATCATATCAGAATCATATTACCGATTTCTATCAAATCGATTGAAATCAAGAGTGCGCGTGGCTAAACCATGTCGGCGTATAATCATCCATCGACCTCGAGGTCACCTGATCTGTCTCGTACATTGCCCCTCCCTGGGCCTTCACGAACATTTTCGGTGCAGCCTGTGAGGTCAGGGGAGCCATCGCGATGCAACGTACACTCGCCGCTCTTACCTCAATACCATGTTCAACGTGATATGAACGGGAAACTGACTGTGTCATCGTCCAGAGCTTCCAGGCAGCCGACGTTGCCGCCTGCGTCAGACTCTACCTTTAACACGTCCCCCTTTCCCGCAATTTCACATAAACCGACCCGATACATTAGCCAACATGTCCGCGACCCTCCTCTTGTAAATCGCTCGTCGTTCTTGCAACAACCTGGCCCTTCGCAATCACCCGGTCAACATGTCTCACATAATTTCCTTGAAAGTTCCCAACTTTCAAGTTTCTCGTCCACTCGCCATGTCGCGATAAACAGTAACTCAACACGTCTAACGACGTCTACTCCGGTCTTCAATAACATTTCGGATCTTGCCACCCACTATGGGATACCCCAGTTTTTGCCCAGTGCACCTCGTACAACTCCTCGTAGAACAGAACCAGGAGAACCATCTTCTTCAACACTGCCTGTTGAATCTTTCGTATCTACAAACTCGCCCGATTTTGTCGATCTGTGCTCGAATTACTTGAATATGTTGTCACAAAAACCAGACAACAACGACGGTGTCCTCCCAGAGGACACGGCGTTTCCGACGGCTACGCCGTCTGACGCTGAAGCCATTCAGACACTTATGGATGTCTTCAGTGGTGGTAAGTCATTCACTCCCGCCGTACTTGAGTGGCTTACACAATTGCTACCAGCCACACCGGAACTCACTATGTCGAATGACTTGAACGAGTTCCTCACTTCGCCCCTAATTGACTCGCCCCTCGATGATGAGCTGCTCACTACGCCCGCATTCGGCTCTGCGGATATCAATGCGGACATCTTCACGAGTCCGCTTTTGGATGATTTCGGGGGTGACTCGTTTGGCGAAATGCCATCTCTCTTTGACGATTTCGGTACTGCTACTTATCCACCAAGCAAACCTACTGAAATGTACCACCTCTCCAAACCCAACCTCGATGCGTTGTATCAGATGTCCCCCAGCACTCCAATGCTCAATACTCCATTTGAATCGCCCCTTGACTCTCCTATCAATCGTCCACCGCAGCGGAAAGTTGCTGTCACTGGCACACGCAAGAACATTACGCCGGAGGCCCTTGTTCCAATTGATGCTCCCACGCAGCAGCGCAAGTACCTTACCCCATCAGCGACCTCTCGCAAGGAAGTTCCTGCTGTTTTCGCTCGGAAGCGGGCGCGTGCGACTGCTTTCGGTGACGAGCAGGACGAGCTCAATGAGGATGTACATATCTCCCCTTCCATGACCGAGCAGCAGCAGATTGAGGCCAAGAGGCGCCAAAACACGATCGCTGCTCGGCGAAGTCGCAAGCGCAAGCTGGAGTACCAACGGGAGTTGGAGGAGAGTGTTGAACAGTACAAGCGCGAAAGTGAGATCTGGAAATCGAAGGCAATGACTTACCAGGCTCTTCTGCGAAGTCATAACATCGAGTATCCCGAGCTTCCAGACCCATGAAAGCCACTCCCGTAGTCTCGTCATTCTCTTTGTCGTTCCTTTGATACCTGATAGTTTTGGACTTCGATGCTCTGTGTATTCTTATTCTGTTCATCACCCCTATCCCCAATCCACTGGCGAAGAGCATCGTCGTATCCCCTTCCCATATGTTCTTGATCCCTTCTTACTTGCGTTCTTTGTTACCACCTTCGATATTTTCTTGATTTTTATCCTCTTACTTCATTACGCGTTGCCACCTAGTAGTATTCACAATTCCCCCCGCCTATATGCCCAAGGTTGATTATATACATATGCGTTATCGATTAGACCTCCAAATCAAAAGTACTGGTTTCTGCGTTGTCATTTGTTTGAACTTGTCCATGCCACCGAATTGAAGCTATGCCAACGAAACTTGTCATTGAACAACCATCTTTAGACTCTTCATTCAACTTGGGGATTGAATATTGAAGCTTGAAGGTCTGATTGAATCCTTACGCGGTTACCAACCCTTTATCTTGAAGGATTCGCCATTACGCAATTAAATCCTTCAGGTCACTCTACGTCCGTTGACCTTGGGCACGAGACTCGTGCTCGCAGGCTCCTGACAACTGACATGTTCTTCACGTCGACGAACAGCAACTACGAGCGTCTTGAAGGTGGCTTCGGTCCACTTCGTACGACTAGGATGCTAGCATGGAAGAAGTTCGCAATTGGCGCTGTAGTACTCGTTTCTGTGGTATGGTTTTTTGGACCGAGATCGAGCATAGATTCGATAACTGGTGCGTCTTGCGATAGTTGTCGTCGAGGAATGCATTTACATATCATGAAACAAAGACTCGACATTGCCTGGCATAGATAACACTTATCCCCCAGTACTACCTATACCTGCAAAGACCACTTCTCCCTCAGAGGATGAAATCGACATTCACAAAACTACTGCTACCTCGCCACCATCCCAAACCTCCATCCCTACCTCTCCCGAAACAGACCCAGACCTCCTCAAAACTGTACACTGTACATCCCCACATTCTTCTGCTCTCCCTCTTGTGCAGTATGCCCTCATGATTGACGCCGGTTCTACTGGCTCGCGCATTCACATCTACAAGTTCCACAACTGCGGACCCTCGCCAACCTTTGAGTATGAGGTGTTCCGCATGATTCAACCAGGGCTCTCTTCGTACGTAGGACTCCCAACTGCGGCGGCAGAGAGTCTTAATCCCCTCCTTGATGAAGCTATGAGCGTGGTACCGGAATCCCTGCGCAGTTGCACGCCTGTCGCTGTCAAAGCCACCGCTGGGCTTCGACTTCTCGGCGCCCGCCAAAGCGATGACATCCTCAAAGCAGTGCATGACCACATCCTTTCCAAATACCCCTTCCCGTTTCCCGATAAGGATGGTGTGGTCATCATGGATGGCAAAGACGAGGGCGTTTATGCGTGGATCACCGCGAATTATCTTCTCAATACTATCAGAGGTGATTCGCCTGGGGACGCTCCGCCCTATGCTGTACTCGATTTGGGTGGAGGGTCCACGCAGATCGTGTTCGAGCCACAGTTTGGTGATGAGAAAGGCGACAAAGGTCTCAAGGAGGGCGAGCACAAATATGAGCTTGAGTTTGGTGGGGCTAAGCGAGTATTATACCAGCACTCGTATCTTGGGTATGGCCTGAAGAGCGCTCGGGAAAGCGTGCATCGCGTTGTCCAATTCATGGATTCTCTGAGGTCTAGCAAGGATAGCCCTAAGGATCGGATAAAAATGATTCACAACCCTTGCTTGGCTCAAGGGTCGGTGAAAGAGGTGAAGCTACCTGTGGGGGACGGCAATACCGAAACAGTGACGATGACAGGATCGGATATTGGCAATTTCGAGGCCTGCAATCGTATCTTGGAGCTTGTCATGGCAAAGGATGAGTGAGTCTTTTGGTTTTGTTACCGATATCCTTCATGTTTGTTGACCACTTGCAACAGCGTTTGTGAACTCAAGCCCTGCTCCTTCAATGGCGTTTACCAGCCATCACTCCTGGACGCCTTTCCTAGCGGAAAAATACTTCTTCTCTCGTATTTCTTCGATCGGGTCACTCCATTACTTTTAGCAGACTCGTCACCAGATCATCCCCAGCCCCCCATGTCAATCTCAACATTCGCCACGCTTGCTAAACGGGTCTGCGCGGGACCTACCAGCTGGGAACAGTACTGGGGTACATATCCTGAGGTCATGGAGGAACTAGAAGGCCGACCCGAGTGGTGCCTTGATCTCAGTTTCCAGCACGCCTTGCTGGTTCTTGGCTACGAGTTCGGTGATGATCGGGAGGTACAGCTTGGAAAACGTATCGAAGGGACAGAGCTTGGTTGGTGTCTTGGTGCTACGATAGCGATGGTGGGAGGAAATCTACGTTGTCGGGTTTAATGCCCAACAAGGACAGTCCGTAATATAACGTGGTGCCATCATCTCACTGAGTAGACATGATGCAGCGAACTTTCATTACGTGCGCGGCACGCAACACGTTTGATTATTTCTGATAATAGTCCAGGTCTTACATTTACTATGTCTACTCTAATCTCATCTAGTCTCGCGTGTGCAGACCGTGAGGTTTAGCCACAGTAGGATGCTCCAGGTGAATACTTGTGGATTAGTTTGAGGTACTACCCCTAGTGTACGGGGCAACAGGCATGATAGAAGGTACTTGCTTTTACGTGTGTAATTCCCGTTGTGACCATTGTACCCTTTATCGACGCGCTGATGCACGGACAAGTCGTGTGGCGAAGTTAACCAGCCATAAGCCTGAGATCCGCTAGACGATGGTACGGGGTACGTACCTACCCTTGGCCACAGGTGGCTATTTGCGTAATAGGAGGCGCCTTGCTTTTACATTCGCGTGTGATCGTTCCTGTCACAAGGGCACGCTAGCTTGTAGATTGTCGTAACTCCTTATCGATGAGTTCAAAGTTGGCCGATTGCAACAAGCCGGTCACGTACAATGAGCAACATCTTTAATTCGTACAACCACCGGTAGCGGCTCTATGCGTGGATAACGCTATATAAATACAGCAAGACAGCTATCCCGCGCTCGCCTTTTCTCCGAGTTCGTTTGTCCAGATTTCTCGTATTACCATGATTGCGCAGCAAGATGACGAGGAGGCCCCTCTTCTACAACGACCAAAGCAGCCAACGACTAGGACACCTCTGCCATGGAATCAATTCTGGATTCTATTGTTCGTACAGCTGTCAGATTCTGTTGCTTCTTTGACCCTTACCCCGTTTACTCCTCAAGTGAGTATATTCTATTTACTTGGACTTGAATCTGATCACAATCGGAACCTTGTCAAGCTCATTAGAGACATCGGAGTGACCCACGGAGACGAATCCCAGGTTGCTCACTATGTTGGCATCCTTGTAAGCTTATCTTCATCGTTTCTTCCCCTTTATTCCTTCTGAATATCTCCCTAGGAATCATCATACTATGCAACTCACATGCTGACTATCTTTCTCTGGAGTCAACTGTCTGACCACATTGGGCGGAAACCTGTAATACTAACAGCTCTATCAGCAATTTCTCTTTCTATGATTTTGTTTGGGCTGTCGAAGACCTTCCTTGGTCTGGTAGTCAGGTCAGCGTTAAACATCTAATAGTAGCTGTGACCGCCAATTACTGAAATCGTTGACCAGTCGTGCTGTCTGTGGAATATTTGATGGGAGCGGTGCTGTCATCAAGAGCACGGTGATGGACATCACTGACGCCACCAATCTGCCCAATGCATACAGTTATACACCAATTCCGTGGCATGTCGGAAAAATAATTGGGTAGGCTTATAGTACAAGTTGCTCTCTTGCTGAGGTTCACGGGATCTAGACCACTCATCGGGGGATCGCTCTCCCGACCAGCAGACAGATTCCCTGACATTTTCGGGCGATCGGAACTCTTGAAAACCTACCCATATCTCCTGCCGTGCTCTATTTCGACAATTTTGGTACTAATAGCTTGGCTAATCGTGTATTTTCGTCTTAAAGAGGTGAGCGTGATGTTGAAGCCCTATATGTGGATTACACTAAGTATAGTATCAAGACTGTCTTTACGAGACCACTTTGGGAGTTAATCAAAGGAGGATTCTCCCGACAATCATACGCACAACCTCACCAGCCATCAAGCAATGTATTAGTCAATCCTGGAGAAGTCCAACCAAAGCCCCTTCCATTGCGCGCCTTGCTAACTTCAAAAGTCCTGATTGTGACTGCAAGTTCTGCTACCATGGCTCTGTTTCAGACAGCGTTAAGTTCGCTCCAACCTGTTTTCTATGCCACACCAATTGAACTTGGTGGTCTTTCCCTTGACCCTCCTCGCATTGGTACTATACTTGCAGCACAAGGTGCCACTTTTGCCATAATTCAGCTGGTCTTCTTCGCTCGTCTACATGATCGTTTTGGTGCAAGGGCCATTCATCTCACTTGCCTTAGCTCCGGTATACCTACCATCATTTTACTCCCAGTGATCAATTTTCTGGCCCGAGCCCATGGGACAGGTTTGGCAGTGTGGCTGTGTGTTGCCATCCAGCTTGTGCTGGCGATGAGCCTGCTCATGTGCTACCGTATGTCAACCCAGCACTTCATGCGTTCCACTGGACTGAGAAAAATCCATAGCCTCCTTAACATTATTCGTCAGGGCGTCCACTCCTAATCGCGCGTCGCTCGGAGCAACAAATGGAATAGTCCAGATGTTTGTCTCAGGAGCAATGATTATTGGCTCAGGATCTGCAAATTCGGTCTTCTCTTATTCGATGCGTGAAGGGCATGATGCGTGGTTGGCATACTACTTTTTGACGGCAACTTTATTTCTCGCAATAGGTACTTCTCTCTTACTTCCCCGAGATCCTAGTGTTTGGGAAGATCACCATTAGCGAACCACCGCATGTTATCTGTTTAATACCCATATCAGTGCATCTTCCGGATATGAATATGCAGTAGTCCAACAGTGACCATTCCTTGTTCGTAACTTAATACTGAAGTTATCTTCCTTTCTGGGAGCTCTCCGAATAGTGATGTGCACAGCCCAGCTTGGCCCAAAAGATGGTGGAGCGGGCGTTGCCTGCTCTCACACTGGATGAATGCTCAAGGAAGGATGATCTTGCACTGCTACTCTACGCTGCTCTAACCCTCGGTCGGCAAACTCCGCTCCAAACACGGCCAAACACTGCTGCTGCCTCGCCTACACCCCCTAGGGTCCCTACTCCATGTGCCCCCCTCAAAAGACCGGCGGCGTCCTCGTCGCCCACTATTCTGCTTCTGGATGCGTTTCTTCAGTTTCCTCTTCTCCCTCTCCTTCCTCTTCGCTTTCGTCGTCATGGTTATCTGCTTCATTTTCTTCTTGCTCCGGTATGTCTTCCTTCCTTTGTTCATCGTCCTCTTCTCGTCTGTCTCCTCTTGTTTCCCTTTCCCTTTGTTCTTCCGCTAACTTTGTGCCGTTTCTAGGTATGAATGTCCGTAGGCGCCTTGCGTGGAATTCTCCTGCCATGGGTTCTCCTTCTAGTGTCTCTAAACGATACGAGTTGCGTAGTCTCTCTTTGATTCGGTATGGTACCGACCACTTTGGTAAGAGTTTTCGGCGTGCTTCGAGAGTATTGTGTAGATTGCTGTGAAAGAATTGAACCAGTTGCCCTTCATCGAAAATAACTTCCCTTGGAGAACGGGCTAGTACCCGTTTGTCGAATGTCGCTTTTCTCTTGATCGCATGACGTATTGTGGCGTCGTACCCGTCTAGCTGTTGCTGTGCGACATAGGCCATATGGATATTTGCGTCCGCTTGCCTCAATACTGAGGTGCTCTCTGTGATGTCCGTTCTCGGGGTATTGACTATCCGACCTATAAGAAGCTCTTTTGGTGAGAATTTTAACGCAGGTAAGATTCGATAATTGAGCGCCGTTACTGCTTCATCTAAATGCTTTGGCCAGTTATTTGGTAGGGTCTCCCATGATATCTCCGCATAGTCGTCTTCTCCTAGGTTAGGGGCGCATAGACGTTTGAGGACATGTAACAGTATTTTGTTAGTACCTTCGACGAGTCCGTTGATCCACGGTGAGTACGCTGCTACTATATGCGTCTTGCATGACCATCTTTCACAGAATTCTTTGACCTCTGTGTTGTGGAAGTGCCTGCCACCATCGCTCATGAACGTTTCTGGGGCGATGAAGTTGCTGAAGATCTGTCCTAGGCTGTTGGTTGTCGTTCTCGCCGTGCCAGCGCTCTTATATTTGAACACCCATACGTGTTGTGAGAATGTGTCCAGGTACACTCCTAGAGTGTGATATCCTTGCGCTTTGGGTAGTGTCAGATAGTCGCCTACCAGTAATTCGAAGGGGTGCCTGCGGGTGATTGGTTCTAATAGTGAGTGTAAATGTTGATTCCCGAAGTTTTTACACTTAGCGCATTCTGAAATAGCATCCATAATGGAGGCGTCTAGCCCAGGGCTGTATACTTTGTCTGTGAGTGCGATTTTGATCGCATCTCTCCCCCAATGTCCCCCTCTTTCATGTTGTTCTCTGGCTAGGTTCGTGGCTTCTTCTTTTGTGATACATTCTAATCGACTTCTTGCTCGTGCTGACGTGCCTCCCCGTAGTCGCCATAGCTTCTCGTCCTCGATCAGGTACTGTTGCGCTCGGTGTCGTGCCCTCTTCCGGTCTCTTAGTGGCTTTGTCGAGTCTATTTGGGCCAATGACTCGATTACTTGCTGAAATACTGGCTCGTTGACGAATCGTTGGAGCAATCTAGAAAAGGTATTTTCGTTAGTTATTTCTGTTGTGCATAGAATATCGTTAACGAGTCCACTGTTTGCTTCCCAGTCTTCGCTGACTGTCCATTCGCTACCATCTTGTAGTCCTGCGTCCCTTGGTTGTCCTTCCCATTGTCTACTTAACCCGTCTGCGATAACGTTGAGTTTTCCAGGTACATGGCGTACATCTACGATGTGGTGCGCTAGGATCCCGTCCCTCCATCTCGCGTGCGCTGCGTTGAGGTGATCGTTGAGCAACACGTCTCGTAACGCTTGGCAATCCGTCTCGATCTCGACTGGGAACCCCCAAATCATATCTGAGAATTTATCTAACCCGAATTTCAGGGCTGCAAATTCTAATATGAACGGTTTGTAGTTCTGTTCAGTCTTTGATGTACGTTTTGATGCGAATGCGATGGGGAGCAGACGCTCTACCCACTTGCCTGACGGTTTTTGCTTTCGGATACGTTGACTGAGGACTGCGGCGAACCCTTCCTGACACCCGTCTGACGTTACTACGAAGTTCGACCCATCGTATCGGGGAGCTTGCAGAATTGGTCTTGATACTAATGCTGCTTTCAAATCTAAAAATGCTGCGGTGTGTTTAGCTTCCCATCTTTCTATGAGTTTGAAATCCCTTAGCGTTCGTCTGTATGTAGCTTTCGTGAATGGCGTTTTCAGCGGCGCTGCTTTTACCAGATCACGTAGAGGTCCTTCCCGTTTCGCGTAACTTTGCACTAAGTCTCGGAAATGGCTCGTTAGACCGAGAAACGACTCTAAGTTGAGTGCGTCCCCTGGTCGTTCCCAATTGACAATGGCTGTGAGCTTTTCCAGGTCTGGTTGGACACCTTGTGGTCCTACCGTTGCTCCTGCAAACGTTGTTTCTGTCATGAAGAGACGACACTTCGTTGGGGACAATGATAGCTTCCTTTCCCTGCATCTTTGGAAGATGCGCGTTAGTTTCTCTGTCATTTCCTCGAACGAATCTGCTGCGCCTCCCCCATCATCGACGAACAGTTCCATTGTTGCGTCGGCTATTAGGTCGTGTAAGTGCGTAGCTGTTGTGTCTGCAAACGTTGACGGTGCGCCAGTGAGACCCATCGGCATTCTTGCATACCAGAAGTACCCTCGCCCTTCGACGTAGAATGCTGTATATGGCCGCGATTCCTTTGGTATTTCGACAGCATAGAATCCGGATGCAAAATCAAAAACAGATACGTACTTGTGGCCACTTAGACGTTGCTGTTTAGCTCTAATGTCTCCCTGAGGCATTGGTGCTATGATGGTATGTCTGTTGACTTCGTTAAAGTTCTGACATATACGCCACTTTTGGGGTCCTGTAGGCTTGTTTGGTGGGTAGTCCTCAACAACGTCTCGTTCTGGTAATTTGAACGCTGGCGGGTGTCCGTCCTTCGTGCATTGCTCGTTTACCTTGTATTGCAGCTCCTCAAGCGTAAGTCCTCCATGTTCGTGTGCTTTCTGTGCAAGAACTGTAGTTGCACAGCATTTCACCGCATCTGGAGGTGCTCTTTCGATAATGCCTGCTGCCAGCATTTCGTCGATTCGACCGTGTAGGAACTGCGTTTGGGGTGGTGTTAGTGCTCGCTGGTGGACTCGCAGTCTGAACGTTGTTCCATCTGGGATGTTGAGATGGTGCGTTGCACCTGGTACTGGGATGACTTCTGCTAACGATCCTGCGAAGATATCCGCGTACTGGGTGACTAGGGCTTCTGCTTGCTGACGTTCATCTGCGGTGAGCGTATTACCGTACTGTACCGATTTGACAATATGTGCGACCCGTTTTGGGTTAAACGGATCCGAGATTCTTGTGAAGATGGTATTGTCGTCTTGTAAAAGGTTTGCGGGTGTGACTTTGCTCGGTGGTTGTCGTCCTTCCTTCTGCTCTTCTATCTCCTCTACAGCTGCTTGTCGTTTGCCGTGATTGTACAGTATCTTCGTTCCTCCTATCCCCGATACTTGCACTTGATCTGTTTCGTAATCGTGAATAGCTTTAAACGCTTGCAGCATTGGTTTGCCGAATAAGAAACTCCATCCCCCCCCGCTATCGAATACTTCAAATTCTCCTTGCGTTCGGATTCCTCCGACCGTGACTTCGCCTTTCCACTTAGCTTGCGACGGGACTATGGTTCCATTGGCCATGCGTAAGCTTTTCGAGGATGGTGCCCAGTTTCCCAGTCTGTGTTTTACTTTGTCAAATGTCGCTGAACACATTGCGCTTATCATAGCGCCTTCGTCAAATAGGGCTTTGACTCGTACGATTTCTCCTTGCGGTCCCGCAAAGGATGTGTTTTGCAAAAAGGGAAGGCACGTGCGTTGAGCTGATTCCTCATCCGTCGAGTACAGGTTAACCACATCACATTGCTTATTGATAGCTTGTCTGATGATATTGGCTGTAGGTTGGCTAGACTCGGTAGGATTGAGATGCTGGTCCTCGCGTACATCCTCCATGTGCGCGAGGACTGGGAGTCCGTTACTGTGAGGTATGTTCTCTATGGGGGTCGTCGTGTGGTCCTCTACACCGACGACCCGCTCCCATTTCCCTGCTCTCCTCCGTCGTATGCGTATGCGTGTTCGAATACGATGTTGATTTGCGGCGCTGTGGCTCGATTGAATGTACCTAGGATGCGTGTGCTCTGACCTCTCCAGATAGACTCGTTCTTCGGCAGTTGGTCCTCGATTGGGACTTGGCACTCTGGACCAATATGTCCGTGTGTTCCGCATCTAAAGCAT
This sequence comes from Suillus cothurnatus, assembly GCA_016758765.1. Lineage (NCBI taxonomy): Eukaryota > Fungi > Basidiomycota > Agaricomycetes > Boletales > Suillaceae > Suillus > Suillus cothurnatus. The sequence goes on along the minus strand of JABBWL010000004.1, from coordinate 157,835 downwards.
TCCCCCGAACAGATCTGCGCTGTTCCTGGGGTTAACGGGTAAGGAGATTGCTCGGTGCACCTGGCGCCTCTTCCCCACTTTGTTTCCCACTGACGGATCTGCTCTTCGTACGCCGTTTGTCCACTCTGAGTATCCGGTTGATGTACTAACTCGTTGACACGAGTTCTCATCAGGTCTCGCTCTTCCTGTGTTGGAGGTTGGCCTCTCGGACGTTGTCCCTGAGTGTTCTGATTCGCCGCTACGTATCGGAATTGACGACGAGTTGGGGAAGCAGTGCTGGGATTGGCTTGCATCGTCGCTATCTGCGTCGTATTGTTCGTTGGCTGTAACGTTGCACGTTGCATTTGCATGCGTAGAGCCTCCACTGGATCCGTCTGTCTGCTCTCGAGCCTTGCTATCCTTGCGTTCTGCGCTCTTTCCGTCTCTTTCTTCTCCTTCTCCCTCTTTGCCTTATCCTGGATGGTGTCTACATTTGCTTTCTTGATTTCGTCAAGGAAGGCTTCCCAGGTAGCCGGCGCTGGCGATGTTAAGTCTCTGATTACTCTTGGCAGCCCTTCGCGGACTTGATGAATGAAGACCGGTGCGTTTGCGACACCTGCGTCTTGTACGAGTTTCTGTAGGCGTCCATGATAGTGAAGATGTGACCATGTTGACACTCCTGCCACTGTGATGCGCTCTCCTACATCTTCCTCCTTTAGTCTCAATGCTAACAGCTCCTTTTGATAGTCTAGCTGAGACTTCGCTGCTACCACAATAGCCGGCCATTGCGCCTCGAATTCTTTCTTAACATCCGCCCACGTGGTCTTCTTTGAAGCGGCAAGTCCATTCCACCAAATGTCCGCTTGCGATCCTGCGTAAATGAAGGTGCTGAATATGACGACTTTCGTCGCTTCATCCGTGATGCGGTTAAGGTAGATATATCTCTCGACTTCTCGTAAGAAATTCTGTGGGTTTTCTGTCTCCTTCCCTTCGAAGGTAGATGGCACTGGTACACTGGCCATTGATATGAAAGGGATCTGAGGTGGAGTGGCTGCTGTTGGTGTTCGTAGTTTTAGCATTGGCTTCGCGGTGAGGAAAGGTACTATAGCCTGCTGATCTAGAGATTGAGCTATTGGTACGTGCGATTTGTGCTGATGTTGCGTATATGGGAATGGGATGGGGAGTATGATGCTTGGTTCTGGTGCTCCCGGTAACGACTCGTCGTCTCTATCTTCGTCGTCTGCTAGTTGTTGATTAACTTCGTATTCTGATTCTGTTGATAACTCTTGTTCTAAGGTGCGCTGAACGGTCTCTGGCGTGTCTAAGGGTGATGATTCCCCTGATGCACTTCCGTCCGATGGTTCAGTGCGTTTCACCGCTTTGATGAACTGGCCTCCTGGGCCTCTTGGTGGAAGGGTTTTCTTGGGCGGCAGCTTGACTACGGGACTTTGAAGGTTAGTAACGGTTTTTGTACGACGATAGAAGGCTATGCTATAATAAAACGTGTTGTCTGCTTGTCTTGTGACGTGTATGTCCCAAAACGTTTGTGATTCTGCTTCTCGAAACTCGTGTGCTCAGCTCTTGCTCTAGACTCTGGTGCTCTGGGGGTGTATGAAACCGATGCAATAGCTCGGTTCAGGGACGATCTTACTCTGTTCACCAGTTGGAGCGGGCGTTGCCTGCTCTCACACTGGATGAATGCTCAAGGAAGGATGATCTTGCACTGCTACTCTACGCTGCTCTAACCCTCGGTCGGCAAACTCCGCTCCAAACACGGCCAAACACTGCTGCTGCCTCGCCTACACCCCCTAGGGTCCCTACTCCAATGGGGCTCAGGTTTGCTCAGATCGTGGGCTGTTAAGCTGCGTGGCGTCAGGTAGAAGTATCAAGACTTTCGATGCATCTAAGCGACGGTGCGGGGTACGTACCTACCCCCTGGCCGCAGGTGGTTATTTGCGTAATAGGAGTGCCTTGCTTTTACATCCGCGTGTGAACATTCCTCAGAAAAGGTAGGTTAGCTTGTGGACAGGGTTTTACCAGTCCCTCTATCTGAGTCTATTGACGGTGTGCCTCATGGAAGGACTGGTCACGAGTCTACATAATGGGCTATTCGTACAACCACCGATAGCAGTTCTATGCGTCGATAACGCCATATAAATATAGCAAGACAGCTATCGCGCGATCGCTTTTTCTCCGAGTTCGTTTGTCCAGATCTCTCGTATTACCATGACTGCGCAGCAAGATGACGAGGAGGCCCCTCTTCTACAACGACCAAAGCAGCCAACTACTAGGACACCTCTGCCCTGGAATCAATTCTGGATTCTAATATTCTTACAGGTGTCAGAACCTCTTTCTTCATTGACCTTTACCCCGTTTACTCCTCAAGTGAGTATATTCTATTTACTTGGACTTGAATCTGACTACAATCGGAACCTTGTCAAGCTCATTAGAGACATCGGAGTGACTCACGGAGACGAATCCCAGGTCGGTCACTATGTTGGCATCCTTGTAAGCTTATCTTCATCGTCCCTGCCCCTTCATTCCTTCCTGACATTTTACCGAGGAATCATCATACTATGCAGCTCATATGCTGACCATCTTTCATTGGAGTCAACTGTCTGACCACATTGGGCGGAAACCTGTAATACTGACAGCTCTATCAGCAATCTCCCTTTCTATGATTTCGTTTGGGCTGTCGAAGACCTTCCCTGGTCTGGTAGTCAGGTCAGCGTTAAACATTTCATAGTAGCTGTGACCGCCAATTACTGAAATTGTTGACCAGTCGTGCTGTCTGTGGAATATTTGATGGGAGCGGTGCTGTCATCAAGAGCACGGTGATGGACATCACTGACGCGACCAATTTGCCCAAGGCATACAGTTATACACCAATTTCTTGGAACATTGGAAAAATAGTTGGGTAGGCATATAATACAGCTACTCTCTCGCTGAGGTTCACGGGATCTAGACCACTCATCGGGGGATCGCTCTCTCGACCAGCAGACAGATTCCCTGACATTTTCGGGCGATCGGAACTCCTGAAAACCTACCCATATCTCCTGCCATGCTCTATTTCGGCAATTTTTGTATTAATAGCTTGGTTAATTGCGTGTTTCTGTCTTAAAGAGGTGAGTGTGATGTTGAAACCCTACTAGTATATGTGGATCACACTAAGTATAACAACAAGACCGTCTCTACGAGACCACTTTGGGAGTTAATCAAAGGAGGATTCTCCCGACAATCATACGCAAAGCCTCACCAGCCATCTAGCAATGTGTTAGTCAATCCTGGAGAAGTCCGACCAAAGCCGGTTCCACTGCGTGCCTTGCTAACTTCAAAAGTCCTGACTGTAACTGCAAGTTCTGCTACCATGGCACTGTTTCAGACGGCGTTTAGCTCGGTCCTACCTGTTTTCTATGCCACACCGATTGAACTTGGTGGTCTTTCCCTCGACCCTCCTCGTATTGGTGCTATACTTGCAACACAAGGTGCCACACTTGGCATATTTCAGCTAGTCTTCTTCGCTCGTTTACATGATCGCTTCGGTGCAAGACCCATTTATATCACTGGCCTTAGCTCCGGTATACCCATTATCATTTTATTCCCAGTGATCAATGCTCTGGCTCGAGCCCATGGGATAGGTTTAGCAGTGTGGTTGTGTATTGCCATCCAGCTTGTGCTGACGATCAGCCTGCTCATGTGCTACCGTATGTAATTCTAGCACTTGATGCGTTCCACTGGACTGAGAAGAGCCCATAGCCTCCTTAGCATTATTCGTCAGGGCGTCCGCTCCGAATCGTGCCTCGCTGGGAGCAATAAATGGAATAGTCCAAATGTTTGTCTCAGGAGCAAGGATTATTGGCCCGGCGTCTGCAAATTCGGTCTTCTCTTATTCGATGCGCGAAGGGCATGATGCGTGGCTGGTGTACTACTTTTTGACGGCAATTATATTTCTCGCAGTAAGTACTTCTCTCTTGCTTCCCCGAAATCCTAGTATTTGGGAAGATCACCCTTAGCGAACCACCGCATGTTATCTGTTTACACCCATATCAGTGCATCTTCCAGATATAAAAGTGCAGTAGTCCAACAGAGACCTTTCCTAGTTCGTAACTTAATACTGAAGACATCTTCCTTCCTGCGAGCTCTCTGAATAGCGACATGCACAGCCCGGCTCGGCTTAAAAGATGGGGCTCAGGTTTGCTCAGATCGTGGGCCATTCACGCTCAAGCCGCGGCTTGACATACGAAGATACGGACAAGTGGAACGATATCTGGCACCTGAAAAATACGGCGCGCTGAGCTCTGATGGCCCAGAGGATGAGGCAAGGGAACTCAAGACTCACCACTCTCATTATACCCTCCTATTGCCAACCACAGCCCATTCCCAATCTACGCACCGAAACCCGTATCTTGCATTTTTCACTACAACAAAAGCCCTTTTGGACGTTGTGTGCAACTTTGGTTGAGCGAGTACAGCAGAGTCTATGTTCGTGGAAGATGAGTGAATGATGGAAGGCGGGGATGAATCTGGAAGAGTGTATAGATGAGTAAGTTTGGACCATGACTTGCGCCAGAGAGCTCACGGCTGTTGAGAAATGTACTACCGTTTAGCTAAAGGCAGCTGGGAGTCTGGGACAGGCGGGCAATGTCACGGTGAAGATAGCAAAAAAAACAGACCTACACAATGCAGACACATGACGGACTTTGTCAAATAGTGCCGAGCTCAGTGAGATATGAGGGGAAGATCAATGTGGCCGTAGAAAATCTACGCATCTCGTCAGGCCAAGGAGGGTATGTCTTCATTCCCTCTGATGTTGCAGTATGTTAAGCCGGCACCTGCACACTCTAAAACTTCAAGCTCGATTGGTGTCTTGATGCCACGTCGATAGCGATGGTGGGCGGAAATGTAGGGGGAGTAGTGCCCAACAAGGATGGTCCGTGAAATGCGGCGGGGTCTTCGTATCGCTAAGTAGACGTAACGCAGCGAACTTCTATTATGTCATGTTGTAGCTTTACCACCATAACACTCAGGTCTTACACATCGCTATATGTCTACTCTAGTAATATCGCGTGCGCATACCATGAAGCCTTGAAGTTTAGCCACAGTAAGATCCACACTTCTGGAGTACTGGCCGGCATCAGGGAAGCGTAATTTGCTACAGAGCGCTCTGCAGCACAATCAAACCCGCTGATGACATGCGGCTATGCGTGGGTACATGCATACATAATTATAATAGGGAGTGCCGCTTTTACGTCCGCTTTTGATCATTCCTGTCACTGACAGAAAAGGCAGGTTCTTGTAAACTGCCGTTGTATGCCTTATCAATGACTAGCCAACAAGCCGGTCAGCAACCGCCTCATTAGAATGAGCGCACGTATACTAATGAACCATATCTCCATCCGCCGAGTCGTTCCCTCCAACCACTAGCAGCGTGGATAAGGCTAAATATAGTAGAGACCGAGTCGTCGCTATTGCGCGATCACCTCTTCTCTGTCTGTTTAAATATCTCGTACCACCATGACTGCGCAGCAGGATGACGAGGAGGCACCCCTTCTTCAACGATCAGAGCAGCCAACGACTAGGACACCTTTGCCCTGGAATCAATTCTGGATTATACTGTTCTTGCAAATCTCAGAACCTCTTTCTTTTCAGACCCTTGCTCCGTTTATTCCTCAAGTGAGTATATTCAATTTACTTGGACTTTTGGACTTGAAGCTGACTACAATCGAAACCTTGTCAAGCTCATTAGAGACATCGGAGTGACTCACGGAGACGAATCCCAGGTTGGTCACTATGTTGGCATCCTTGTAAGCTTATCTTCATCGTTCCTTCCCTCTTATTCCTTCCTAATATCTCTCGAGGAATCGTCATACTATGCAGCCCATGTGTTGACTGTTTTTCATTGGAGTCGACTGTCTGATCATATCGGGCGGAAGCCCGTAATACTGATAGCTCTATCTGCAATTTCTCTTTCGATGCTTTCGTTTGGGCTATCGAAGACCTTCCTCGGTCTGATGGTTAGGTCAGCGTGTTGAATATCGAATAGCAGTCGTGACCATCAATTACTGATATTTTTGACCAGTCTTGTTGTCGGCGGAGCATTTGATGGGAGTAATAGTGTCATCAAGAGTATGGTGATAGACATCACTGATGTAACCAATATGCCCAAGGCATACGGTTATATACCAATTCCGTGGATGATTGGAACCACTGCTGGGTAGGCATGTAGTATATCTATCTTCTCGCTGAAGTTCACGGGATCTAGGCCACTCATTGGGGGATCGCTCTCCCGACCAGCAGACAGATTCCCTGACATCTTTGGGCAATCGGAACTCCTGAAAACCTACCCATATCTCCTGCCATGCTCTATTTCGACAATTTTTATATCAATAGCTTGGGTAGTCACGTATTTCCGTCTTAAAGAGGTGAGTGTGATACTGAAAGCCCATATCTGGATCACACTAAATGCAGTAACAAGACCGTTTCTCCCAGGACATCACTTTGGGAGCTAATCAAAAGAAGATTCTTCCGACAGTCATACGCAAAGTCTTGCCAGCCTTCGAGCAATGTGCTAGTCAATCTTGAAGAAGTCCAACCAAAACCGCTTCCGCTGCGCGCCTTGCTAACCCCGAAAGTTTCGACCGTAGCAGCAAACTATGTCACCACGGGCCTGTTTCACATGGCGTTTACTTCAGTCCTACCTGTTTTCTATGCAACACCGATTGAACTCGGTGGTCTTTCCCTGGACCCTCCTCGCATTGGCACTATACTTGCGGCACAAGGTGCCGCACATGGCATATTTCAGGTGGTTTTCTACGCTCGCTTACACGATCGTTTCGGTGCAGGACCCATCCATACCACTGGCGTTAGCTCCGGTATACCCATCGTCGTTTTATTCCCAGTGATCAATGCTCTGGCTCGAGCCCAAGGGATAGGTTTGGCAGTGTGGCTGTGCGTTGCCATCCAGCTTGCGTTGACGATCAGCCTGATTATGTGCTACCGTATGTCAGTCCAGTCCCTCGTGCATTCTACTGAACTGAGAAGAAAATATAGCTTCCTTAGCATTATTCGTCAGAGTGGCTGCTCCCAATCGTGCCACGCTTGGAGCAACCAGTGGAATCACCCAGATGTTTCTCGCAGGAGCACGGATCATTGGCCCAGCATCTGCAGCTTCGGTCTTCTCTTATTCAATCCAGGAAGGGCATGATGCGTGGTTGGTCTACTACTTTTTGATGGCAATGGCATTTTTCGCTATAGGTGTTTCTCTATTGCTTCCCCGAGATCCTAGTGTATGGGAAGATCACCAATAGCGAACGACCTTGTGTTATCTGTTTACAGCCTGTCAGTGAATCTTCCGGGTACGAATCATACAGTAGTGGAGCAGAGACCTTTCCTTGTTTGTAACTTAATGCTGAAGACATCTTCTTGGAGCTCTCTGAGCGCTTTCAATGAAAGCAATTATGAAGATGGAGGCGTGAATGGTATGTGATCCGTCGTGTTCCTCCGATGCTATAACAGTCCTGACTCATATTCGCGACTGCGACTGTCCCAAGCGACTCGGACTGAGATATCGAGGATCTTATGGTGTTTTCTGGATGCTCGTCATTGCAGACATGACACTACACCGTCGTTTGCCATGTAGCGATGCGGATTGCACGAAGACTCTGGAGTCCACATAATTGCGATGCTGACCAGCTGAGTACAGTACTGACATTGTATATCCTAAACTTGTGGAGGAACTACAAGGCCAGTCAGCATCACGACCTGACCGCGACTTTTATCGCATGCGCCATGGCTCATACTGTGGGACCGTCATAATTTTCGCTCTTGTTCTCATGTTTAAACATACTCCCCAGATCACTGCAGGGCTTTGTACTGTTCAGTGTTATGCCTGCTTGAAATCATATGACTCCATATGCTGCACGTTCACATTTGGCTGCAACTAGGGGTACGCACCGGCTCAGCCTAATTCAGATATACCGGTGCCTTTGGATAATAATAGTACTTAGGAGGTTCCATTCAAGCGAGCTGTCACTAGGTTCCAGAAGCAGCATATTTGTATGGATGGTACCCTTGGTATCATGATGTGTATTCTCCATAGTACGTACTTTCTTTTACATACTCTTCACTTATTGATACACGTTTCATCCATGTTCATGTTTCATTCTCCGTTTCAACGATTCTTTAATGTCCTCCGTACGATATCGTTTCCCCCCAGTCTTTCTAACCAAGAAGTGAGCATAAATCGTTACTATGGCATACATATACTTGACGATACGCAGTTATTCCTCATCTTCTAGGTATGCACTTGTCGTAGTTCAGTCTTTCTAACCGAGACTGAGCTTCCTGTCTTCTAGTCTTCACCTCGTGAGATTTGGGCTTAGTACTTATCGATTGACCAATCGAGGGGCCGCTCAATTGCCGGCTCGTTAAATAGGCTGCGCCCATCGTCATCTTTCTCTCGTACACCATGTTAATGCACCAAGATGATGAAGAGACTCCTCTTCTCCAACGGCCAGAGCAGCGGATGACACGAATTTCACCTCTGCCGTGGAGTCAATTCTGGATCATATTGTTCTTGCAGTTTTCAGACTCGCTTGTTTTTCAGACCCTCGCTCCTTTCACCCCTCAAGTGAGTATATTCCTGCTTGGAGTTGAATTTGATCATAACCGGTATTTTACCAAGCTGATCAGAGACATCGGCGTGACCAACGGAGACGAATCCCAGGTTGGACACTATGTTGGCATCTTGGTGAGCATGTTATGATCCTTCATTGTCCTGCGTTATTTCCTGATTTTGATCCAAGCAATCATCGTATTATACAGCTCAAGCCCTGACTATCCTTCTTTGGAGCCAACTGTCTGATCACATTGGGCGGAAGTCTGTGATACTGACAGCCTTATTCGCGATATCGATCTCGATGTTTTCGTTCGGGCTGTCGAAAACTTTTGTTGGTCTCGTGACCAGGTTTGGGCGTTTATTCACCACCATAACCGTCAAACACTGATGTACTAATCAGCCGTGCTCTCTGCGGGGCATTCAATGGGAGCAATGGGGTCATCAAAAGCATGGTGATGGACATCACTGACGCAACCAACTTGCCGAAGGCATACGGCTATATGCCGCTCCCATGGATGTTGGGGACCTTAGTTGGGTGAGGATATTATGTGTCTCTTACTCTTGAAACGGGATTCACGATAGTCTAGACCACTCGTTGGTGGATCGCTCTCAAGACCAGTGGACAGATTCCCTGAGATTTTTGGGCGATCAAAACTCCTGAAAATATACCCATACCTCTTACCGTGCGCCGTTCCAGCTATATTCGCCCTGGTGGCTTGGTTGGTCACGTATTGTCGTTTCAAAGAGGTGAGGGAGATTTTCTAAAGACCATGTCTGGACCACACTAAGTGCAGTAACGAGAGCGTTCCAATGAGGGCACCGCTTTGGGGGCTGATTAAAGGACGGCTCTTGCGACATTCACATGCAAAGCCCCTTCCGCCATCGAGAAATGCTCTGGCCATTTCTGAGGTAGCGAACCCTGAAGAAGTTCCACCAAAGCCGCTGCCACTGTGCGCCTTGCTAACTTCAAAGGTCCTGACTGTGACAGCGAGTTATGTAACAATGGCTCTATTTTACATGGCATTTAGCTCTGTCCTACCTGTTTTCTACTCGACGCCAATCGAACTCGGTGGCCTTTCCCTCGACCCTCCCCATATCGGTGCTATACTTGCAGTATCAGGTGTTGCCCATGGCGTATTCCAGCTACTTTTCTACGCACGGCTACACGATCGCTTCGGTGCAAGAGCCATCCATATCGCTGGCGTTGTCTCCGGCATACCTATCATCATTTTATTTCCGGTGATCAATGCGCTTGCTCGAGTCCATGGCCTGGGTCTGGCGGTATGGTTGTCTGTCGGTGTTCAACATTCGCTGGTAACTAGCTTGGTCATGTGTTATCGTATGTCAGCCAAGCGATTCCAGCGTCTTACTTGACTGAAAAGAAGTAGCTTGCTTGGCATTATTTATCAGAGCCGCCGCTCCCAATCGCGCATCGCTTGGAGCAACCAATGGAATTGTCCAGCTGGTTGTAGCAGGAGCAAGGATCGTTGGCCCAGCATCTGCAGCTTCAGTCTTCTCTTATTCGATACAGGAAGGTCATGATGTGTGGTCGGTATATTACTACTTGATGATAATTGCATTCCTCGCTGTAGGTACTTCTCTGTTACTTCCTCGTGATCCTAGTGTATGGGCAGATTACCAATAGTATCCTCGCCAGTGACCTCCATGTTGTCGTTTTTCAGTGACTTGTACGATTGCATTTCCTGGTATATATGGTGCAGTGATCAAACAGAGATATTTATTGCGTCCTTCACCCCTCGCAGTCTTACAGGTGCATTGTGAATCAGAGTGAGGGCCTGTTTTCGAAAAAAGGTTCAGGGCATGGTGAAATTCGAATACGGAGACAAGCAAAGGACGATAAGTAAACTTAGTAAAGTAGCACCCTTCTCCAGAGATACAATCATGCAACATGTCTGACTTCATTTCCAAGCTCGAAAAGGGGTTTTCCACATGCGTGGGAACGAGTTTTCAAAAAGAAGGTTCCAAAGTGATAAGTCTTTATCGACGAGCCCGATCGACGGCCAGGTCATTATGATTGAAATGACAGGCTGCGCCCTCTGTCTTCCTCTCGTACCACCATGATCACGCGTCAAGATGATGAAGAGACTCCTCTTCTGCAACAGCCGACAGCTAAAACACCTCTACCCTGGGATCAATTCTGGATTATATTGTTCTTGCAGTTTCCTGACTCGCTTGTTTTTCAGACGCTTGCCCCATTTACCCCGCAAGTGAGTATATTTCTTCCACTGGGATTTAGCCTGACCACATTTTGTCAAGCTGATACGAGATATCGGTGTGACCAACGGAGACGAATCCCAGGTTGGACATTATGTCGGCATCCTGGTGAGCATGTCACAATCCTTCGTTATCTTGCGTTCCTTTCTGATATCGATCCGAGCAATCATCGTATTATACGGCTCAAGCACTGACTATCCTCTATTGGAGTCAGCTGTCTGATCACATTGGGCGGAAGCCTTTGATATTGACCGCTCTGTTCGCAATAGCAGTCTCGATGTTCTCGTTTGGGCTGTCGAAAACATATATCGGTCTGGTGATCAGGTCAGCATGATAAACAATGACTCTAACAGTCAGTCACTGATACACTGATCAGTCGTGTTTTCTGTGGGGCATTTAATGGGAGCAATGGCATCGTCAAAAGCATGGTAATGGACATTACTGATACGACCAACTTGCCGAAGGCATACGGCTATATGCCACTCCCATGGATGTTGGGAGCCATAGTTGGGTAGGCACTTACAATATGTCTGCTTACTTTTGAAGTGGGATTGACGATACTAATTCTAGACCACTCATTGGAGGATCCCTCTCCCGACCCGCAGATAGGTTCCCTCGAATATTTGGGCGATCAGAAGTCCTGAAAACCTACCCGTACCTCTTGCCATGCACTGTTCCAGCTGTATTTGCCTCGGTGGCTTGGCTAGTGACATTTTTACGATTCAGAGAGGTGAGGGTGATGTTTTTAAAGACCGTGTTTGGACCACACTCAGTGCAGTAACGAGGGCGTTTCAACAAAGGTACCACTTTTGGGGCTGGTCAAAGGATGGTTCTCGCAACAGTCAGATACAAAAATTCCCATACCACCGAACAATGCTCTAGCCAGTTTCGGGGAAGCAAACCCTGCAGAAGTCCCATTGAAGCCGCTGCCATTGCGTGCCTCGCTGACGCCAAAAGTCCTGACTGTAACAGCAAGCTATGTCACTATGGCCATATTTATATGGCATTTAACTCGATTCTACCTTTGTTCTATGCAACGCCAATTGAACTTGGTGGTCTTTCCCTCGATCCTCCCCGCATTGGCGCTATACTTGCGGTATCAGGTATTGCCCATGGCGCATTCCAGCTACTTTTCTATGCTCGTCTACATGATCGCTTTGGCGCAGGAGCCATTTATACTGCCGGTGTTAGCTCTGGCATACCTATTGTCATTTTATTCCCGGTGATCAATGTTTTAGCCCGAGTCCATGGAATGTGTTTGACGGTATGGTTATGTGTTGCTGCTCAACATGTGCTGACGACTAGCCTGATGATGTGCAATCGTATGTCAAACCAGTACTTCGTGCATGGTACTTAACTGAGAAGAACCTACAGCCTGCTTGGCATTGTTCATAAGAGCAGCTGCTCCCAATCGCGCCTCGCTTGGGGCAACCAATGGAATCATTCAGATGGTCGCTGCAGGAGCAAGGATCGTTGCCCCAGCATCTGCAACTTCGGTTTTCTCTTATTCGATCCAGGAAGGTCATGATGCGTGGCTGGTATACTACTTCTTGATGGTAATTGCATTTCTCGCTGTAGGTACTTCTCTGTTACTTCCTCGCGATCCTAGTCTATGGGAAGATCGCCAGTAGTGTGTGCGACCTGCATCTTTTATCGCTAGATTTTACGACTCTATATATGGTGTCGTTGTATCAACACTTTTTTTTCTGAATGACCGAGTTCCTGCGTTCTTGCGTGTTTTCGTCAATCTGTAGCTGGGTGATTCGAATTTCGCACACACTTGAGTCAGCTGAAGGCTCCGCGTTCAAACACGCCACCACATGCTCTTGATCGTCTTGTTTACCTTACAGTTCTAGCCAGCTTGGATACTATCCCCTACGGTCACTTCGTGACCCACCGCAACCTCGTGAGTCACGTAGATGTCACATATAGTCACTAACGGTCACTCTGGCTAAATTCGGTGTCCGCTCGGTGTGCCCAACAACATAGAAACTCGAATTTACCATGCAATTATTAGATGCTAATACTATGTCGCGAGTTACAGTATGTCCGGGTTATATGGATTTGTATGTGTATAGCAATGATTAATGTTAAGGGGGATATTGCTGAGTGAAATATGGATGTGGATTAAGGATCCCTCGTGAGATGCTGTAATCCTTCGCAGACATATGAAGACCATTGCTGCGATCTTTGAGAGTCTGCCGTGTAGACTGTAAAATGAGTCTAGCATTCAAATATTCAAGTGTAGGGACTTGAAACCACATTGCTTTTACCTTGTATGCCTTTGCAGCCCTTGTGATATTCTTGTGCGTGCCATTTGCAACATCTGCAAGTGCCGTGACTCATACTCAGGGTCAGTAGATGCTGCTAGCTTGCCCCGGCAAGATCTCATGGCATAGCAATGAATCCCAGCTTGTAACATCACGAAGGTGTGTGTTCTCGGTGAATTCAATGTCCGACATCGGCAGTGTCGGCAGGTGACACTAATTCGTGACTTTTCCTGGTGTCACGTAGAAAATACTATCTCTATCATTTCTTTATGAAATTGCTTCGTTTCACTTGGAATAGGATATGGGAATATGTTGAATGTATTCAGTGAAGTAGCTAAGTGAGTGGTGTAGATTTGAGGTCTGTAGTTGAAAATCACGAAGTAGTGGTGGGTCACGAAGTGACCGTAGGGGATAGTACTGAACGGAACCGTTGGGCCCTCATACATGCATCAGGCTCCTATCACGTCACTTACAAACTGCAGGACAAAAACTTTTCAGTCATTGCAACCATCCTCTCAGCCTGAGACGAACCTGCAGGTCGGTGGCACATGCACTTTCTTCTGATTTCAAATACCGATGCACGTCGGGCAGCTCAATAATCGACCGGCCAAAAAACCTCGCTTGCATTCGAGTAACCAAGAATACCTCAAAACTCGCGTACAAACCTCCCCCGCCCTTTGTGACTTCTTTTGATCTGCCGAAGGTCAGGCTATCAACAAGGATTCAACTCACGTTCGACGGCAACCACAAAACTCGTACACTGTCGAGCTCCCCGACTTTGGCGACACTTCACTTGAATGCGAGACTAAGGGAAAGGAGAAGGAGATATCGATTCGACCAACTGGCAAATCGCACGCGACCGAATCCATTTATCACCGTGAGTAACGCAGGCAGACACCTCTTGTGCACCAATCGTTGTTCCTTCCCTTCGGAATCAGCATCTGTGCATCCTCCTATATCTCGTCTAAAGCCACATTCCGCACCTCTTCGATTTCTCAAGCCACCTTTGCTTGTAATTAAATGCATTATCTTTCAAACCTCGATCTTTCGCAATTCTCAAGTCACCTCCCGGCAGCCCGAGGCTCAGCCAACTCCCTTCTGAAGCCTTTTGCTCCACCTAGCCTTGCCGCGTTTCTCCTCAAGAAATCATGAATCCTAACTTATCTTTTCTGATAAATCCCTCAAAGCCGCTCTCGCTTTTCCTCCAGTACACACAGTGGAACGCCAGCACGTGCGAAACACACTCACCTGATCTTAGGCACAAACTATACCCCTTGGTGCCTACAACTCCAACAGAAGCCCTCATCCGCGTCATCCTCTCCGCCGACTTTATCATGTGTGTGATCTGCGCTTAGATATTCTGTGAGTACTACCATGGCATTCCCACTGGCACGAAAAACCCCACCCCTACCCGTGTGCATACCGCAATATGCCGCATTTCATTGTGCCATAGGTTCGCCAACATAACCTATCTGTGACATCAATGTTATGTCATTCTTTTTTCCTCACGTCCAGTCGTAATTTCGGTCCTAGACGCCGTGGTCCCGAGGCACGTTTCGGTTGAAGCATTGATGCGTCCAAGGAGTGACGTTATTGTACCACGATGGCACATTATCTGAGCGACAGGAGGATGTGAGGTTCGTACTGGATGCCACACTGGCACTGGTGGTTTCATAATCACATTGTATGGTGTTTACTTCTGACACGAGTCTTTCAAACTACGTAACCATGATGCACTCAGCGCTTAAGTTTATGCACTCTACACAATACAGGCACAATACAATCGGCCGGTCATCCAACATATTTTTCAATATCATTTCAAACGTGGACGCCTCGCCTATTCGTAGCATCGTGTTACACCACATCCTATACTCATTACAATATTCCCCAACACAGGCCATAGGACAACTGCGTATTTCTTCCGTACCTAGGCACCCAATAGCGGAATATGTACTCACTCAGAGACGGCCCGAGCTGATTCGAAGCGTTCGACATGTTCGGCTCCTACATACAGCTAATTTAAATGTTTGTTCATCCGAGTCTAATGTGCGAACGTAAAATTAAATATAGCAGCCATCGTGGTGCTCGAGCTCCATCCTCTATAACATGTTTCAACACAAACTTGACTCTATATCGACTCAGCTAGAGACTACATACTCATCATGAGATTGGCCATACTGGCGTTTAACGTTTGGTTATTATGAGTGATCCACTTTTAAGGAATTATGTAAGGCTGTGGGAGTTCTCATTTGTAAATGAGTCTAAGGGGCCAGTTCTATTACATACGTTCTGTATAGTGAACGATATTCGAAGCGCTGGAATGGACTCCTTCAGCAGCCATGTCCCACCAAGTGGATGAAGAAACACGTCTATTACAGCCTGAGGAGCAGCATAAAACCAAAACTCCATTACCCTGGCGCCAATTCTCCATTATACTGTTCTTGCAGCTCACTGAACCTATAACTGCTCAAGCAATTGCTCCGTTTGCACCTCAGGTAAATCCAGCCCGTACTCGTATTTTATGAGTTTCTGACGAGCCTTGTTTCCTTTCTCAGTTGATCAGAGATGTTGGAGTGACGCATGGCGATGAATCAAGGGTAGGATATTTCGTTGGTATCATGGTGAGTCCCAGTGTTCGCTATAAATGGCTGTTTCCTGATTCATTTTCAAGTATTCCGTGTTCTACGTAGCTCAAGCCCTCACAACCCTTCAATGGAACCGACTCTCTGATCACGTTGGCCGAAAACCAGTCATTTGACCGGTCTATTTGGCATATCAGCTACCATGTTCTCATTTGGTCTTTCAAAGACCTTTTGGGGCTTGATCGTGAGGTTCGGGCATCATATTCTGGTTAAAAATATGATGTTTCAACTTTTTTTTTTTTTTTGGTTTAGTCGTGTATTGTGTGGAGCGCTGAACGGCAACAGTGGTGTCATCAAGAGTATGATGATAGACATTACAGACTCGAGCAACATTGCTCAGGCGTTCGGTTTTCTTCCTCTTCCATGGATGACTGGGAATACGCTCGGGTAGGGTCCCATACGTTGTTTTGTATACCCCGTTCTTACATTATCGGTTAGACCTCTCATTGGCGGGTCTTTGTCCCATCCGGCGGATCGTTTTCCCAGACTGTTTGGGCAGTCGACGTTTCTGAAGACACATCCTTATTTCTTGGCTTGCGCTGGTCCAGCACTGTTCACCGCATTAGCATGGTTGGTTACGTATACGCTCTTACAGGAGGTAAGGTAGTGGTCCATTTATTTCGTTGATCCATCTCATCTATGTTTAGACCGTGCCAACGACGACATCCTTTTGGAGTCTAATTCGGAACAGATTTCGGACCATTCTTACGTTCGCACATACCAAGCCACCACAGCTGGATAGATCAAATTCCGATACCGTTCAAGGTCCCCCCGACGAGTCTAGGCCACTGCCTCTGAGCGCATTAATGACCCCACATGTTCTCATTGCGACGTTGAATTATGCGACTCTGGCTCTCTTTGACATTGCTCTGCGTTCCCTAATACCCGTGTTTTATGCTACGCCAGTGGACATGGGTGGACTTGGCCTTGACCCTCCACGGATTGGCAATATTCTTGCAGTATTTGGTATTGCCAATGGTTTATTCCAGGTGTTTTTCTTTGCTCGGCTGCACGACCGATTTGGCACAAAAGTAGTGTTTACGTGTGGAATCGCATCCAGCGTACCGACCATCATCGCATTCCCGATAATCAATATGTTGAGTCGTACATATGGGATCGGCGCCATACTCTGGCTTGCTGTTGGCCTTCAGCTCACGATATCCATCGCTCTCAATATGTGTTACTGTTCGTTTTTATGTTTAGTGTCACGGTCATCACTGATCAGTCCATGATAGCTTGCGGGGCGATGTATATAGCAGCTGCATCTCCAAATCGTGCATCATTGGGCGCCACTAACGGCCTTGCACAGACAGTCGCTGCGTTTGTGCGTATCATTGGACCTGCATCGGCGATGTCAATGTTTTCATTTTCTATGAGGGACCCCTATTATGCATGGGCGGTGTACTATTTTATGATGGTGCTGGCGCTCCTTGCAATTGGCGTGTCTTTGTTACTGCCCCGTCACATGTGGAAGCATGGTAACTAGTTTTTGCCTCGGTTGTCAGCAGCGGTACATGATCCTTGTATTCTTGCAAACAATGCTACGTACCATGACCTCTTCTTAATCTTGGCCTTCGGGCGCCAATTAATTAATTTCCCAGATATTAATCCTCAAATGGTGTGTCTCCATTCCATGCATATATATTTGATCTTACTAATAATCGCTCTTCTCGAAGATTTTTTTGGAAAGTAACGTCCGTCGTCAAGGCTTGCTTTTGTATCGTTGTCTGCATGCCTCAGCACAATCCTCATACTCAACATATTCTCTCACCGGTGGCTATCGGCCATACTGAGGAAACGATATGCACGTCGCACTAAGCAATACAAGGGATCGAGAAAAAGAAATTTCGGAAGCTACCCGCTTGCCCATCAATGTCAAAGTTTGAGCTGTCCGCGGTTCTATTGTGCTTGGGAGATCCAGAGTTCCTCCAGATACATTCAACGATTCCCTAAGCGATTAGAGTTGAGGCGTCGCGTCGTAGAGATCGTGGTGCGTGTTATCCCTGAACATTTACTTATGAAAGCGAATTAGCCAGTTGGACTACACCATTAATCGAGATCGAGTATCCATGAAACGTTGTATTCCGGCATGAAACTGTTCCCGAGGGCTTTTCACTGAATTGATCTCAGCTTCAGGGTTCAATGACGTACCGTGTCAGAAGGTGTGTGTCGAAACTTTGTTATGGGCGCCTGTCAACTCATTCATTCCACCGTTGTGAAGTTGCACCGTACTAGTAGTGCCGCCAACAATTTATACAACTGCAGAGGAAGGCTCCAAGAAATGATTGATGATCACTCGATGTATGCGATGTCAGATGTATGATCAATTTACCAGTGCTGCATCATGTCTGTCACAAATTTGCCACAGATTGTCAATCCTTTGAAAGGACTTTGACATCTCTCACTTATTGCGACCGAGAAACCTCGTTTTGGGAGTGCAGTGTGCGTTCCATCAATATTGCGCGAAGGTGCTACTTTTAAGTCCTATCACGAAATGTCATTGATCACCCGATCACTCCGTTCACATGTTGGATGATGACCTCGTAGTCATGGTAAACGCCATTAACCCCGCTTCTCCTTTCCCCAGTATCCCAGGGTTGTTGGTTCAGACGTTTTTTGCACCGCTGCAATAGCCAGCACGCTCCTTGTCGTTGGTTCTGGCGGACGACGACATCCACACTCTTTCATCCCCACTCTCGTTTTCGACGTCTCGAGCTCTATCAGCGTAATTTCTTTTAAAGTTGTACTGACTACATATCTTGCTTTTATACCAGGATGCAACGCGTTTCTGTCCGACGTCATGCGAATCTAAACAGGGCGCTGGACGAGCGCGATCCCTCTCTGATTGACTTACCCATCCCGGTACCATCTGTCCCAGTACTTTCTCCCTTGGTGACCCCTCTTGTCGGTGGAAGTAACAGTGGGGCCTCTCCACCAGCAAGCCCATCGCCAGCAGATTCGTCACCATCCCCCGTCACTACCCCAAATGGAGGCGGTAGCGGTGGAACCGGAAATGGTAACGGAAGCGGAGGTGGAAGTGGAAGTGGTGGCAGTAGCGGTGGGAATGGAGGTAGCAGTAGCGGTGGGAATGGAGGTAGCAGTAGCGGTGGGAGTGGGGGTGGCAATGGCAATGGCAGTAGCGGTGGGGGTAACAGTGGCAATGGCAGTAGCGGTGGAGGTGGAAGTGGAGGTGGCAGTGGAAGTAATAGCGGGACTGGGCCTGGGACCGGAACTGGGACCGGGACTGGACCTGGACCTGGACTTGGACCTGGAAACGGGGGAGGGAGTGGTGGTGGTGGTGGTGGTGGTGGTGGTGGTGGTGACAGCCCCAACAAAAGTAGCAATACAGTGACCACCACGCCTGCATCCCCACAGGCAGCCTCCCAAAGCTCCCCTTCGTCACCCCCGGGAGGTACACCACCCATTGTTAATAATGGTCCCGGCAATCAGCTCAATTCTAATGGTGGAGGGCCACCCATGAATGTCCAAGGCACTCCGGTAGTTCAGTCTTCATCCTTGATGGGCAATTCCAAAATGTCTCAGTCCACAGGTGCGCCCACCGCCAGTCTCCAAGGCTCGGGTACATCCAGTGGTGTCGGAAGCTCCCCAAGTGACGCTACTCCCACTCTTACCACTGGAGCTGCGACTTCTTCGCACCAGCTGTCCTCAGGCGCAATTGGAGGAATCGTTGTCGTATGCTTTCTATTCCTGATCGGTTTAATCATACTCTTCGTACGGCGTCGCTCCATTGCTCACCGTCTTCAACGCCGCAAACAATGGTTCAGCGGATATGCCACGTCAGATAGTTTCTCTATCGTAGGAGGCAGTATGCAAGACTCTCAGGGTAGGGGGTCACCTATCCGGAACAGGACGAGTGCCCGCAGCAGCTTTGCTACCAACTTTGACCAAGGACTCATGTTCCGCATTGATTCCCCGACGTCACCGCTGGACGTTGATTTTGCCACATTCGGGACCATTCCCGAGGTCCCTCCTATGGCGGAAGTGCGCGAGCGCACCTCGGTCTTGTTCCCTTCTGCTAGTGCTGTTTCTCGCAGGGAGTCCATGAATAGCATGATGAGTAACGGCAGCGACTCCGACGCTCAGTACCTCGTCGTAGCAAATGATCACAATCCTCCCGGATTATCTAGTCCCATGTCCGTCCGTCCGTTTTCTCCGTCAGAATCCTTCGCGTTCCCAAAACCACCTCTATGCCCCAATGAGGGGCAGTGTCCTTCATCCCTTTCTGCTATTAGTGGTCACGGCCTCGTCTCCTCTTCGTCATCCGCTGCCACTCTCGTCCAGATTCACACTCCTCCTCCCATATTTAACTCTGATTCGCTGCCCTCCAATCCCCCTGCCTCCTACTTGCCACCCAGCTCTCCCTTGATAGCTATTCCCGAGACATCCTCCAACCCCTTTGCTGACCCTGTGCAACCCAAATTCGAGACCATCCGTCGCCCATTCGCCCCTACCCTAAACGATGAAGTCGCTGCCGCCCCAGGTGATCAAGTCCTCATTATAAAAGTCTTCGACGACGGCTGGGCGCTCGTCGAGAAGCAGTACGGACCCTCGAATGATAACGAAAAGGGTCTCATTCCCGTAGACTGCTTGCGCGAAGCCGGCCAGCCCCTCCCTGCATTCCTAGCCCAAAAGCAGGTGACCAGCTATGGAGCCGATCCGAATAAACTGGGCCAAATGTTGGCGGGTAGCTTCCATGCGCTTTGAATGATAAACACTTAACTGGTAAGGTTTTCTCCTCTTTACCAAAGCTCTCCCTGATTTCGTTGTCTTTCTCAGTGATACCAGCATCATTGAAGATATCCATCATTGATTATAAAGTTTCTTGCATTGCTAGAAGGATCCATATGTTTCGTCTCGATCACCTGATTTCTCATCCTGTTCTCTCTGCTCCTGCACGGTTCCATAAAATCGTCGTCTATACCAATTTCATTTCTTTCATTATGTTATTTTTGCATATGTTACTTGTTTAACTTGGATCTCTGTACTTCACCCTCCCTTTCCTGGAGACATTTATGTTGCACTACACTGCACATGCCGAACCCTCCATACTTTAGATACCTTGTTGCTACTTTCTGTCAACCTGGATTTTACTCTCGGATCCTTCATGAGGAATCTCTTGGTTTATACACTTCTACAAAGCTTCGACAGCTTTAGGAGTCCCAATATCTATATATTCTGGTGACCAAATGTGATTTACTTGTGCGCGATCAATGACCACTAAACAGTACAACCTTATAACATACTGATCCACATGGCACGGCCGAACTTTCCGTTAATCCAACAACAAACTCGTTGCCAGTATAAGGCTGCCAGTAAACAGCAGCACGTTTATGATGAGGGTCGCCCATCCATACAAAGGACGTCTAGCGCTTGATAGTTTTCTGCGTCACGAACACTCGAAAGTCAGTAAACGGTTGATGAAGATTGTCGTCTCTGCTGCCGGAAACACCAAGTAGAGTTCATATGTGTGGCAAACCTGGACAGAGCAAGTTACTGGGTTTGAAGTAATGGTAGATCCAAGGCTGATACGTTTCGGTTGGTGGTGTTAGCTGAGAGAGAAGCCAGGTTTGCATTGGGGCAGTGGACGAACTAGTTCGTAAGGAGCCGTACCCAGTTGAAGTACAGCGCCAGAAATACTATCTCGTAAGGGTAGAATTCGGTCTGGTTCAAGATTCGCTGAATTTGCGTCTCGTTTGAGGAGTTGGGGAGCTCAGATATAAGAAAGACGGGGGCGACGGTGTGGTAAGAGTGGCTGGAAGGAAGTAACAATATTCGCATTGGTTAGTACCCCAGATGATAGGTAAGAGCGCGTATATGCCATCCATGACGAGGCTGCTAGAAGTGTCATCTGGGGCATAGTCCCCGTCGACAATGATGACCCAAGCTTTGCCTAGATCATGGGAGGAAAATTTGAGATCTCCGGCCGATGTGTTCGCTACACACTCGACGTCTGACTCTATGAGACCCGTCGAGGAATTGGAAGTCAAGCTGACGAATTTAGCAAGTTGCAAAGAAGTGCTTGAAGTCAGACGGCTACATATGATGCACCCACTGAAGAAGCCTTTCGTATATCTCGTGAGCGTCGGGGAACCTATGAGATGGGACAACATACATCTCTGTCGAAGGCCTCAATGTTGTCCTGCATCTATTGCAGAGCTAACAGTGTCTTTCGGGGCGGCGTTGGATGCATTGAACCTGAATCACTAATCAGAACACGATGTGAACACATCCCAATCACAAAGTACCAGCCCAAAATAGTGGTAACGAGGACGACTCCTCCGTACGGGACCCTGATGTTCGTCTCATCAAAAATATAAAACTTGGACAACCGACATTTGACCTCGTTTGACACAGAAGGTCCGATATATTCACTCGTCGTCATATTGTAGGGGAAAGGCCCACTACTGTCACCATAGTTCAAATCACCGCAATGAACTGACGAAATGGTCAACACAACTGGCAGTAACAAATAGAGCCGACTCACTGAAGAACATAACGGGAAGCTTTGGGGTACAGTCTACTGCCTGTCAACCAACAACTAAGAATATACATTTAGCTGGAGACAACCTTCTTCCGTCCATACCCTGTATCCGATGCCAACGTTCGGTCACTAGTTGGCCGTAATGATGTAAGGATGGCATCATCATTCTTGCCTGATCACAGCGAATACCATATTCCAGGGCATCCTGCACAGTGTCTCTCGAGATTCCGAGTAGAGAAGTAGGTGGGTTGGAGCGGCCGGCACTCGCAGTAGACTCTGCGAACTTGATGCCCAGGAACTGAAATGAAAACTAATCGCAGAAATCATGCAGTGCACCTACAGGTGTCGAAACTTTGGTCTGGAATCTGGTGTCATGCGAAGTGTCATTTGAACGTGTCAGCGGAACAGAGTTCGTGCACAAAGTAGAGTATCGTTTGGATAGATCAGGAGAGGTGTCCGTGTCATAAGTGTGACTGGTGCCAACGGTAAACATTGTGCAGCCACCTGGATTTGACCGCAGTGTTGGCGACATCAAATGATATATTGGCGTTACCACATCCAGCAATCCAGATGTTTCAGTTCAAAATGTCTCTCAGAAGTCGGTGGAGCAGTAGGTTTTCTGCTGAAGGCCAGCAGGAATCTGTGCTTGTAGAAATGATTCATGTAATCCACTGCATCGCGACTGATGTGTCTCGCAAGCCAGTGAGCTCTTCAGGAAGATGTGGCTGGCTCGATTCGTGTTCGATAGGTTGAGGTCATTATTGGAGACGATAACAATATTACTAAATTATTGGTATGGCCGGAAGCATACAGGAAAAGAGCAAGATATGTGGAAAGACTGGCCAACAACAGAAGATGCATACTATGCAAACGTTGAAAGCAAAATGACGCAGATCCGGAACACGCCGTCGAAGTGGCGCGGAGTTTGAAGGTGTCAAACACTTTTTCCTGAAATGGCCGAAGTCCATGCTACCGTCCGTAGAATTACTACTACTATCGACCTGGTGGCAATTGTCCAGACTCATAGGTCTCTCGAGCTCAAGCTGTAGATTGCCGGATAATTGCATGATTAGGGTCTGGGTAAGGGCGTTTCCCTTCATCTCCCAGTTTCAGCTCTGGTATTTTAAATCAGTGTGTGGTAAGCATTACTAACGATCGTTGCTACTCTGTGTGCAGCTGCGAGAAATTTGGCTTGCGGCATATCACTGGTCGCACTAGATCGTGATGCAGTCCTCCACCTTGACGTACAACGTTCTATTTTTCAAGGTTGATTACCAATAATGTTCGCTAGTTTTCTGCGAGTTTTACTCGGCAAGTTTGACACTGGTGAGTTGCTGGTATCGTCAGCCAGAATTACTACTTGAAACTAACAGATAATGAGCATGACCTCAAGCTCCACTCGTGACGCAAGGCACGTCCCTGCACACCGCGGCAGAAAGCGATGTGTATGAGGCTACTGACAAACTTTGCAACGTAGCTGTGGAGTACTGGTGTGGATTCGGAGCTCGCTTCCATTTTGAGCCTTCTCATCGAAGGCAATCGAATGTCGAAGAACGAGCGTTCCGTCGGGAACTTAACTTCAAACCCCACACTCACTTCGTGAAGTCCCCGGATAAAGGTTGCGCCTTCTCACTAGGATAGCTGAGGCGAAGCTGCTATTATACTGCTCAACGTCCTTACACAAATGTATACTGCGTCAAACAGGTGCAGGCCTCGGTGATAGTGCCTTTTTTCAAAGCGAACACGAACGGACTGGTGCCGAGTTTTAGGTCCAAGTAAATCTTCCGCTCTATCACAACCCATTCGTTTCGCACTCCACTGTTCGTTTTGGGAACACGCCACTAATACGTCTAGTGCTTAGATAGCAATGGAGCCTCCATCCAGACTTGCATGGGACTGCACATATAACTTGAATGAAGTCTGGCGTTTCCCTAAAAAAATTCTCAAATCTATCTCAAGTCTAAATCCGCAGCTTCCTCACTCTTTGCTTGCCTCACACAGCGACGTCAATAATCCTACTCTGACTTTATAAAAGTTTTATCATGAGGGATGCATCCTCGGAACAGCGCGAGTACTCTCGTACTATCGCTGCGTACACTTTGAAGCAGCTCATAGAATGGCGAGCTTCGCTGAAACGCCTGTCAGAGGAACGTGAGCGGGAGAGTGTGCAGGACAGCGTCGACCAGCATGATCATAAAGGTAAACGGTTGATTCTTTTTCGCGAGTGTACAGGGATGAAATTATATCTCAGAATACACTCGACTTTCACAATAGGTTGCGTTGGGTGTGTAAAATGATATTCCGGTGTGCAAAACCTGCCTCGTCCATATGTATGTGCCGTGCCAATCCCACCGTCGTTTCTAGCTGAACTCAACTGCTCGTAGACCGGATATTGCATTGGTGCATGTCAAGCAAGATAACGCCACTATTATTCTCTTCCCACCCTCGAGTCCAATACGTCACGAAGCTCTGTATATCATTCCCCTTTGTCACATTGTATCATTTAGTTGTCACATATTTCAGTATACTACCCAAATTGCCGTGACAGAGTAAATAGCAAAGCGCTATGCTCGTGCTATTAATAGCAGATGTCATACACTGGTGGTGGTTCTGACCGACAGGTCTTTCGATCTCATGACCATGTGTTCTAGTATAAGAAGCAGGAAACTCATAGTTGTCGCCGACTATCCGATAAAGCATTGTACAATGTCGTACACGGTGTGTCCAGGCTCTCGTTTACTTGTTTCTTCCATTATGGCCACTTCCCTTCTTCAAAATTTCTCCGATTATCGGCACGAAAAGAGGGGTTTCGTTTGAAATCAAGTACGTCTTTCCGTCTATTATATCACTTGAACTTCGAAGCTTGATGTGCGGGCTGATAGCCCGAGGTTGATACGAAAACGGAGGCTCGTTGCAGATTCCTTCGCGGAAGACCGTCGGCTCCTCTGACTTAATTTCTACGGGTCCTCAAAGCATCGCAGTCTGGATCGCAGTCTGGGTAGTCATCGAAGCGCTGCAAAATGTACTGCCTTATTCCACGCACAAGTTGGGTGTCGTGAGGCTCCAGCAAGTACTTGAAGAAGAAGTGGCGCCAATGGGAGCCGTCACTATAAATTGTTCAGATCTCGATTATTCATCCTCCGCGGCCGTCATGTACGTGCTTGTAGTACAGATATAACAGTACGTAGTAGTGCAGCGAAGGATACATAAATATCTAATATCCAAAAACAAATCGAGAAGATACGGGAGTCCAGGATAGAAGTGATGTACATAATTAGATAGACATAACCAGATATTCGCACTTTCAATAATAGTAGTTCTAGGAAAGGATGTCAGGTCGACGTAGATAAATGGGTAGCAGCAGACGCACCTGCCGTAGATTGAGGCATGTTAAGATCGCGAGTTTGTAGTATTGCCTTGTGATGCTTTCGCTGCATATTCAATCTCGTCAGTTTTGTCATGCGGTTTACTTTATCACGCCCACCTGCTCGCGCCTTCTCCTCTTGCTCCTTCGCCTTGCGTTCCAGCGAGGCGCGCCATTGTACAAGCTGCTCCAGCGTGTACGCAGTCATGTCCTCAGAATATTGGGACAGCTGGGCATCTGCATTAGGTTCTTGTGACATAATTGTGAGGGTGATTTGAGTAGAGAAATTGAGCTCGATGTGTTGTTTCACTCTGCATGTCGAAACATGGGTTTTATACCCCAGCGTGGGCCGTGAGACTGCTGCTGCGAGCCACAGGGTGGTCGGAAGTTGCAGCTGTAGACCGGTCAAGTGCTTGAACGTGAGGCACCCTCATGGCAGTAAAAATAATATCGTACGCAGTCCCTTTCTTCATGAATACATTCAGAATCAAACAGGCTGTCCTAGTGCCTGGTGCCTTATGTTTTAGGTATAGCGGTGAGCTTGTTAGCAGTTTAGGGAATGTTGGCGAGACAGTAATCACTTCGTATCTGCGAGAGTACCGTGGGTTTGCACCGACACCGCTCCTCTCGCGAGTCGTGCCGGATTTCATGAGAGATCGTAGCTTGGTAAGGCACATGACTAACTTGAGTAATTACCTATAATCTTCAGGCTGGCTCATCGATATTAATGTCTTCTACCTGCAAGTACCTGGGGCGTCGGAGTTTAACTGTCAGGCGAAGTCCTGGTGTGATATCCGCGAGCCCGGCTGACATACTATCCGTTCATTTAAAAGGAATGAGGGGCCGAGAAAATTGTTTGAATAGTAATGCGTACCTTGGCCATATATGTAATAGTCTCGTTTTTCTTCGACGCACCTAAGGTTAACTAAGACCGTCGATTCAGTCTACGGATCAGGCACCCGACACGGCAAGCACTCGATTAAAAGGAGAACAGGCTTACATGCTTTACGACATGTGCAAAAATTTGTATGTGGGACAAGACCAGGGGCCCCTTGAAAATATACTAATCAGTGCCGATAGTCATATCTTACTAGGTGGTGGTACCTCGGTACCCTTCCTTAGGAACTTGTGGATAGAGTAATGACTAGGGAAAGGCCGCTCCCTTTGGCAGCGGACATCACGTCTTGTGTTAGTCCCTGGTACCTTCGCATTCCTCGTGGTGCACACTGGGAGTAGTTTCACGGAGGCTTCCTCGCGTACCGCCTCGGATCTCTTGCCGGAATTGTTCCGTCTTTCATCAAATTATCCTTGACACACTAAGCTATGCATGGCTTGCAGAAGAGCCCAAGACCTGACCAACAGTATATCTTCCTGGCCATGCCTGAAGGAAGCTGAGTGTTGAATAACAAAAGTTGAAAAATGTACGTCACTTCAAGGTACTAATTAACACGTTAATGCATATATGTGAGCTGTGTAACATGTCCGTGTAATGATCTTGAACCTAGCGCCCAGCCACATCGGCTGGAGAGTTTCACTTTGACCCTGTGACCGCCCGCTTTCTACTGCGCATACTAAGCACATGGTGATCGTCCTGCCAAGTAGAAGAAGAGTCCCTGTGCTGAGATTCCGGCCCATTGAAGAAGCTAAAGCTTGAGAATTCATCGTAAATAGATGATACGAACGCAGAGCATAGTAGTAGCAAATCGAATAATTTAGGATGGCATCATATCCAGGGTGTTGTGCATTATTTGTACAATGACATTGACAGGCTTAGCCTCAGCTTACAAGCCCCGACTTGAACGTTAACCATGTATCAAAGTTCATAAATAATCGAAGACTCTAAGCTACTATTGGTATAGGTACTCCGCGCTTGTGGTATCGCCGTGTCCTGACAGTTGATTGCTTTCTGACAGCTGTGTCTTGTCTTCACCGCGTCATTGATGTGCCTCCTGATTCCTGAAGGCGTAGCTTAATCTGAGGTCGCTTGGAAAGTTTCATCTACTGATTACAAAAAAAAAACAAGGCGTGCAACTTGTAACATTCACCATATTCACGCCACCATGTGTTTACAGCGCCAAAGACAACAGGTAGAATCCAGACCTGAGCTTCTCTCCCACGCCGGGAGTCCGACTCGCCCAAAAGACTTGCAAATGAATCATTATTCTCACCTTGTTATCGATCCCCACATCGATCATCATTGCGAAAAGATCCAGTG
Source organism: Suillus cothurnatus (assembly GCA_016758765.1). Classification (NCBI taxonomy): domain Eukaryota; kingdom Fungi; phylum Basidiomycota; class Agaricomycetes; order Boletales; family Suillaceae; genus Suillus; species Suillus cothurnatus. The sequence continues at coordinate 130,011 of JABBWL010000004.1, read as the reverse complement.
AGTTTACTAAGACTTATCGCTATTCCGAGTTGATCTGTGCGTTCTGACCGGGGTTGATCCTAAGGTGTCTCCCATACTGATTTTGCCCGTTGTATCGTACTTCACCTGGGCAAGGTTTGATTGTTCATCTGTTTGATTGTCCTGTTAACACGCCTTTAGGCTCTTGTATACTACCAGTCTACTAGCATTACAGATCATTGCTGGTCATACGAAATGACCCGTCGAAACCGTCGGAATTGTCAATCAGCTGCGAAAAATCGCACGCATGCTGGTGATGATATCAGTCAAACTATAGGCTTGGCGAGCGATCATAGGACAAGAGGATTTCCTTCTCATGTGGATGGGTTGGGATCTGTCTCTTCTTATGCTCTCTCGCAGCCGAATAGTATTGTGACCTCATCGGGCGGCTGTAACATGCCAGGCCATGGAGGCCAGAAAGCTAATGTTTCTGCATGGTCGAATCCATTGCGTATCGTGGAGGCTTCTCAAGTATCTAAGAACAATGTGGTGACGAAGATGCCAATTTATCAGTCTACACAACACTTGCTAAGGACGGACCCACCGATTGCTCAGGCAAAGCCTGCACCCAAGCTGGGTAAGAAGGTGGAAAAGAAGGCGGAAAAGAAGGTAGAAAAGAAGAAACGAAAACCGTTCTACGGGGAGGTGAAGAAAGATATCAGAGGACCAACTTACTGGAAAAGGAGGGCGGAGGAGAATGCGCGCCTATTGAATGTAGCCCGGGAAATCTGGAGAGATGAGGTAGGAAAAAAGACAGCTGGTAAGTGCTGAGCGCTGAATCTCTCCTTCGTTGATCATCTCAAATCGTCATATCTTATTTAGAGTACAGGCAAAGGAAAATGGCCAAGAAGTGTAAGAGACGTCGCCGTGTCTCATGCAAATGGATAATAAAGAGGGCAAGAATCGAGAGGCGCATCACAAGAAACAAAATCAAAGGCAATTTTTCGTAAATTTCAATAAAGCATATGGGGATAAGCTTCGGGTTGGTAAGTGCTGTATTTTCGAAAGAACATCGGGCCATTTCATCACCATTGCCCCTTCCTAGAGAGGAGGAAAGAACAAGAAAATCTCAGGAGCGCAGGCGGATGAGCCGAATCATATGCTACAAAAATGGTGCATGTTTGTTCTTCACTTTAAAATTTTTCATATGTTTACTCCGTTGTGCGTTCTAGGACCCAGGGAACTCCGGCGTGGAAGGGGGCAAAGGAAGTTTGCAGAGCGAATGAAGGACGTGAACCCGGCAGGTCATGATGTCTGCTAGCTATGTTGGAAGGTATAGGTTACCTGTTTGTCTTAGGTTTGTGTACTATAGGTCTACGACTCATGGTTTCTAATATGATTAAAATCGGATGAATGATCATCGAGATGATGACTGTAATGGCCTCCCGACATCCAACCAGGAGCAGAAGCAAGAGACTCTGTCGGTATCTTCCGCTCGCCCGAAGACCGTGCCTCGCTACGAGAATAAATGCTTGTTTAGCGATATCCGATAGCGTGCGATAAAACCCTTGATACAAAAGAGGGTGATGTGAAGACTAATAAGAGAGTGGGCGAAGGCGAAGAGTTAGCGAAGGTGAGCTGCAATAGTGAAGGACCAGCCTCACACAAAAATGTCTCAAATTATGTTGATCAGGATAACAAGAGCAATTGTTGGCGTAGTGTGAGACTCATCATATAGCGTTTACTGTGATGTCCAGGGAGTGGAGAACAGAGACTCGAGTCTAAGCAGACTCAGCAAGAGACCCTGCCGGCCGCCCCATATCGTCTTCCGCTCGCCCGAAGATCATGGCTCGCTACGTGATAGAGCGAGAGTAAATGCTTGATGTGGTGATATCCGATAGCAAATCTAGTATCTTGTACATGTGGAACATATCAGCTAAATTCAAAATCCACACTTACATGGCCATCCCCCACAAATATTATCGGCCGGCCCGGCCCGGGAAATATGGGGATTTGAATTGATGACACTATCACCAATGATTTCTCCCATGGCTTGTTAGTGTAAGCTGGTTGCTTACGACACCAACAGTCACGTGGACTTTTCCCCATATATATATCACTACATTGCGTATCATCAGACCAGACTCGGGTCTCATACCTACCATCATTTGCTCATTTGTATCATGCCTGGAAATCCACGGTCTTGTTCAGTTTATTCTCGCTTGATTCGTTTAGTGTTTCCCGCCGCCACCACGGCGGGCTTCCACTTTTTTTTTAAACTCGACAAGAACCATTGCATTGATTTCCACCTCTAAAACCGTTATCTACCTTAAAGGGCTACTCGCCCGCAACCTGAACCGTCAAACTGCCTCCCGCACGAAAGAAAATACCTGTTACCCGACCTCTAACCACGCGTTCGCGTGCGAGGGAACTTGAATCGTCCACAACATCCCCGTCATTAAACCCACCAGTACCGTTATCAACAAATACTACGTCTCTGACTACTGTAACTCCCGCCACTTCTTCTCATACCGATTCCTCGTCAGATTCAGAATCCGATACCGCGCATATACCCCGTATAACTAATCACACCATGACAAAAATGGCTACCATAGACCAACCAGCAGTCAGTAAGCCGCCGAAACTCACGGCAGGCGAGCTCACCCCCGAAGTCGTCCGTGACTGGGAGAATGCTTGCTCGACGTATTTCATGCACAAAGGGATCGAAGCGGCGAACCAGGTCAGAATGGTAGCATTTGGAATGCAAGATTCACGTCTACACACCTGGTATCTTGCACAACGAGCCACCCTAGATGCAGGGACATTCAGCGAGTATATGACTGCGCTGAAAGCAGCCTGGCTTGAGACGCATTGGGACACGAAACTTCGTAAGAAGGTCTTAGGCTCTCAACAAGGCTCCCGTGCCTTCTACGAATGGGCGTTAGAACTGCAGAACCAGAACGCGCTGTTATTCGGCAATCCTGCCCACCTAGATGACACACAGCTACGCAACCAACTAGAAGCAAACTTATGCGATGACCTCACCACGCCTGTCCTCAGAGCGAAGCTCGCCTCAACCCTTACACTGAAACAGTGGATCGAAGAGGTGCGCCACCTCGACGATAAGCGTCTTGAGGACCTCGCCATGCATAGGAAGTTCGCCGAGGACTACTATAAGTCTAGACGTGCTGCGAGCTCTAACCAGACAACGAACAAAGCACAACCCTCTCGAACTTCTACCAACACGTCCACACCACGCCTCGGAGCTCTCACGACCGCCGAACGTACACTCCTCGCAGATCACAGCGGCTGTTTCAAATGCCGCAGATTCTATGTATCCCACAGGTCAAAGGAATGCACGAACGGTGCCCCCGATGCCTCAACGTACAAGACTCTGACCGAGGCGGACGCCATAGCAGCAAAACCTAAAGGGGACAAGACGACTAAGCCCGTCGCCGCTGTCGCGCCTGTAGCTGCTGTTATGCCGTCCAACGTGATGGAAGTAGACTCCGAATCTGAGGATGACACGTGCGTAGCTCCTTTTGAAACCGCCCACCTTACATGGCCCTGTCTCTTGACCGGGCCTTCTTTGAATTCGTTTGAGCGTATTGATGCATTAATTGACCACGGGTCGCATCTAGTTCTTATTAACGACGAAGTCGTGAACAAACTGGGTCTACGAAGACGTAGACTGCACACCAGCATACTGGCGAACTCTGCATTTCTTAATTCTCCAAATTCTACTTTATCCTTTTCAGAATATGTTTTATTATCCCCTTCTTCGCTTGATCATGACTGGCAGTCACGTACGATACGTGCTATAATTGCACCAGGACTTGTTGTACCACTCCTCCTCGGAGGACCGTTCTTATCGCATAATTGTCTCATTATAGATCACGAGCTCCGGACTTGTATCTGCAAAAATTCCAGTTACGACCTTCTGAACCCACCTCAACGAATTCACCATGTACATAAACCGATCCCGTCGCGACGCGACATTTTGCACCTACGTAAAGATGTAATCCATGAACTTCGAAACGTCCTGACCACACGCCTGAACGAAACGGAAGAACATACCACCTCGACCTCACCACATATCGCTATAGCACTACGAAAACGAATCGACACGTTAGCTTTTATCGAAAAACACAAAGAGCAACTCGACCGTCTTGACGCAGAAATGCGAGAAAAATACAAAGACAGATTCCCGTCCAACATCCCGCATATTGATAATCTACCCACCGAAATCGTCCACCGTATTCGTTTGAAGGATCCTAACAAAATCATCCAATGTAGACGATATAATACCCCTCGCAAATACCGAGAGGCCTGGGAGCAACTACTTGATGAGCATGTTGCCGCAGGACGCCTACGACCATCGTCGAGTCCATTTGTATCCCCCGCCTTCCTAATACCAAAGAAGGATCCTACAGCACTGCCTCGTTGGGTGAACGACTACAGGGCTCTCAATGCCAATACTATCCCTGACAACCACCCTTTGCCGCGTGTCGACGAAATCCTGAGGGACTGCGCTAAGGGAAAGATCTTCGGCAAAATAGACATGACGAATTCGTTCTTCCAAACTCGAATCCACCCCGATGATATCAAGTACACCGCTATCGACACACCGAAAGGACTGCATGAATGGACGGTAATGCCCCAGGGAGGTAGGAACGCACCAGCGACTCACCAACGTCGAATGTTCATCGCCCTACGCCCACTAATCGGCAAAATCTGCCATGCATATTTGGACGACATCATTATATGGTCGCAAACAGTGGCAGAACACGTCAAAAACGTGAAACTAGTGCTCGACACCCTCCGCAAAGCCTGCCTTTTCTGCTCACCGAAGAAAACCTCCTTGTTCTGCACCGAAATCGACTTTCTTGGTCACCACATCTCCGCATCAGGAATCGAAGCTGACGCTTCAAAGGTAAAAAGAATACTGGACTGGCCAGTGCCAAAATCGGCAAGCGATGTTCGCTCTTACCTTGGACTGGTTCACTACCTAGAACAATTTCTGCCCAAACTCGCTGACCACACGCGACTGTTAACACCACTAACTACAAAAACAGCTGAACACGCATGGCCAGGATGGTTAGAAACCCACCAGAATGCGTTTGACGCCATCAAGAGGCTCGTCATCAGTAGGGACTGTCTCACCACCATAGACCATGACGACCTCAGCAAAAACAATATCTACATCACCTGTGACGCAAGTGACTGGAGAACGGGGGGGATGCTAAGTTTTGGACCTTCACCGAAGACAGCGCGCCCTGTTGCTTTCGACTCCATGCAACTCCGAGCCGCTCAACTTAATTATCCTGTTCACGAAAAAGAACTTCTGTCCATCGTCCGTGCACTGAAGAAATGGCGTGTCGAGCTTCTGGGTACGCCATTCACCGTCTACACTGACCATCGCACTTTAGAAAACTTCATGACCCAACGAGAGTTATCTCGCCGCCAAGCGAGATGGCAAGAATTTCTCGCCCAATACGACTTCACGATCCAATACATCCCAGGTGAGGAAAACACGGTTGCAGATGCGCTTTCAAGACTACCGCCCGAAGTGGATGACGTACCTGCATACACTCGAAACGTCATCCATATGCCTACGAATATCAACAACGACGTAAAACCTACAGCATTAGTCCTATCAATAACGCCTGACCAATCACTACTCGACGACATCAAGAATGGCTATAAAACGGACCCATGGTGCGTCAGACTGACAGGACTGACGAGTTCCCTACCAGGACTTCGAGAACGCGATGGACTCCTCTACATAAACGATCGCCTCGTAATCCCTCGAGTGCCTCACCTACGCGAAACCATATTCAGACTAGCACACGATGACCTCGGCCATTTCGGTATCGACAAATCATATGAAGCGCTTTGAAGTTCTTATTACTGGCTGAACATGCGTCGGGATCTAGAAGAAAGCTACATACCTGCCTGTCCTGAATGCACCAGAAACAAAAGCCGAACAACGAAAACGCCCGGTCCGTTGCACCCACTCCCAGTACCCGACAGTCGTGGAGACTCTGTTGCAATCGACTTCATAGGGCCACTACCCATCGAACACAACTACGATGCAATCATGACAATCACAGATAGACTCGGGGCCGATATACGTCTAATCCCATGTCGAATGAACATGACGGCACCCAAAGCGGCAAACCTATTCTTCAATCACTGGTACTGCGAAAACGGAATGCCACTCAACATCGTCTCCGATCGCGACAAGTTGTTCACCAGCAAATTCTGGAAAGCATTGCATCGCCTTACCGGAATACGACTCAAAATGTCGACAGCCTATCACCCACAAACTGATGGTATTAGCGAACGGACTAACAAAACTGTTAATCAAACGTTAAGGTATTTCGTGGACAGACGTCAAAGCGGATGGGTAGACGCATTGCCACGAGTAAGATTCAACCTAATGTCAACCGTCAATGCGTCCACTGGATACTCTCACTTCCACTTACACTTAGGACGAGCACCACGTCTGCTCCCCCCACTAACAACAGAGAATTTGAAAACAACCAGTGACGACTTCCCGTCGGATGTACAGAACGCCCTGGAAGCCATTGTCTCACTAAAAACAGATATCGCCGATGCCCACGACGCATTAATTGCGACAAAAATCAGCCAAGCACATTCAGCAAACGCACACAGAACTACAGAACCACAATTCCAAGTCAACGACCTCGTATATCTTTCAACAGCGCATCGACGACACGAATATATCAACGGTAGCAACAAGAGAGTGGCGAAGTTCATGCCTCGTTTCAACGGACCATACAAAATCATCTCTGCACACCCTGAGTCGTCCTCATACACACTTGATCTACCCGCACATACTAATATTCATCCTACTTTCCACGCGTCCGAGTTGAAGAAACACGTTCCCAACAATCCCATACTATACCCGTCTCGCGAACTTCAAAGACCACATCCAATCATAACCCCTTCAGGTGCCGAAGAATGGGAGATAGAACACATACTAGATCGACGACCACGCGGACGCGGCTTCCAATATCTCGTACGCTGGAAGAACTATGGACCAGAAGCAGACATGTGGCTCGCCGGCAGCGAAGTAGACGGTTCTGACGCACTTCAAGAGTACAACGAGACGCTCTGTTCTTCGGAGGATGGGAGGGTGTAAGCTGGTTGCTTACGACACCAACAGTCACGTGGACTTTTCCCCATATATATATCACTACATTGCGTATCATCAGACCAGACTCGGGTCTCATACCTACCATCATTTGCTCATTTGTATCACGCCTGGAAATCCACGGTCTTGTTCAGTTTATTCTCGCTTGATTCGTTTAGTGTTTCCCGCCGCCACCACGGCGGGCTTCCAGTTACGTCAAGTTCAGAGATGCTACTAAGACTTGGTTACAAGTCTACCACTCAAACACACCCTTGAATCGACCAATTTGCTATCAGAGTACATATGGGGTTTGGCGGAAAAGAATATTGTCGGACTAATGTGTTAAGGGGGCTGAACCAGGCCCGATGAACGGAAAAGTTGAGTCAAGACTCAAGAGTCATTAACTTGGATATCCTTATTGTGTGTACATTAGGCGGCTAGTCCATGCTGCTAATAAACCTAACCTTCTCAATTCCGTCCTCACCGAACAATTCAATTATATCTTATTCTAGCCCACTGAACACTAGTATAATGCTAGAAACCCTCATCATGAGTGCCAACTATGCCGCAGGTATTGTCGCAGTTGTGGCGGTACTACTCGTCGTGTTGTACCGGAAATCCTCGGATAGGAACGGCATTCCGCTTCCACCTGGACCTCCTGCCTATTGGTTCTGGAGCAACGCTTTACCTGCTGTAAAGTGAGTCTTAAGGGCGTTCAAATTCAGGATATTAGAGGCTGATGAAGATCGTCTACTCAGCATTGCCCATACGCTGACCGACTTGGTTCGAGAGTATGGCCCAATCGTGTCATTGCGACAAGGTAGCCAAGTAATAGTTGTCATTGGTAACATTGAGGTAAATTATCCATACTATCAGAGCTTCCTCCGACAACTTGAATGTCCATCGACCACTTTACCAGGCAGCCGCGGACATCATGGAAAAAGAAGGTGGATCATTGGTAGATCGACCTCGGTCCATTGCCGCAGGTGAGATGCTCTCAAAGGGAATGCGTATTCTCATGGCTCGTTCCGGAGATCGCTTCCGGCGCCTCCGAAAAGCGGTACATACCCATCTACAGCCAAAGGTGGCAGAGACATACCAAAATATGCAGCACGAGAACGCAATGATATTCATATTAGATATGCTGAATGATCCAAAGAACCACCAGAAGCACGCACAGCGGTAGGTCGTTGCCATGACTCTTTGCGATCATTTTATAGATATGTACCTCAAGGTATGCAGCATCAGTCATTCTTCGAGTGACTTATGGGAAGTCTGTGCCCACTGCCAATACCGATCCTGAAGTTGTCCGTATACACAGAGTCATGGAGCATTTCCAGGTTGTGATGCGCCCAGGAGCTTATCTCGTCGATCGTGTGCCTCTTTTGCGCTACTGGCCTGGTTATGGAAAACAGCTTGCTGAGTGGCATCATGAGGAACTAGAGCTATACAGACATCAGCTACGGCGCGTCGAGAGTGAAGCGGTAAGTGGCTTTTTGTTTCTACAAACGCATATCATTTATATATATATGCTCACAGGATCAAAACGAAGCTGGCCCCTCTTTCACCAGGACACTGTTGGAGAACGCGGAAGAACACCAACTCTCTACAGACGAGATGTCCTATCTTGCCGGATCACTCTTTGGGGCGGGATCTGATACGGCAAGTCATGCAACTGATTTATTTTTACGAAGTTACTCATTTGTAGCTCAGACGGCTGTTGCAATCACCGTTGCTGTTATGGCTGCAGCGTGCTACCCAGAAGCTCAGGCAAAGGTGCATGAAGAGCTCGATATGATCATTGGGTCGGACCGAGGTACTACTAAAGAATACAAGATTTGATTTCTCGGCTAATTTCTCGTGGTAGCGCCGACATTTAAAGACTCGAGCTCGCTCCCCCAATTACATGCGTTCTTGTTGGAAACTTTGAGATGGAGACCTGTCATTCGCATAGGTCAGTTTTAAATTCAGCACGCTCTTGCACGATGCCGACATGTACCTCAGGATTTCCGCACCGTGCAACCAAGGATGTTTTTTGGGTCAGTGTCTTGAATCCATTGTAACTTACGTCTCATTTTAGTCTGTGTGGTATAAGCGAGGATACTGCATTCCCGAAGGCGCAACAGTCTATGGGTGCCACTGGTAAGGTGTTACTTCTCGATATACATCGCTTATTAAGTGCATATTTCCAGGGCTATTTCTCGCGATCCCGTTGTCTTCCCAGATCCTGAAACGTTTAATCCCCAGCGCTGGATTGATTCAGAAGGTCGCCTTAAAGACAATATCAAGTTCATCACATACGGCTTTGGTAGACGGTAAGTCGTGCCGACATGATTTTTTTATACCGATTACTGAAGTTCACTTATCATTAAAAGTGTGTGTCCCGGTCTGCACCTCGCAAACCACTCATTGTACATTAGTCTCGCACTTCTCTTGTGGTCTTTCCGCATTGCTCAACGACCTGACGCCCCGATCAACACGAATGCCTTCCTGGACGCTGTTATTGCCCATGCAAAACCATTTGAAATCGATGCTATTCCCCGGATCGAAGTTGCGAAGCTGAAAGAGCTTATGGCCGATGGGTGTATAGATTGAAGATACTAATAACCGCCAAAGAGATATCGGACTATATAGGGGGAGAGCTGGATCAGTATATGCATGTAGACAGGCAAGATGAGCATGTCATTTATTTGAGTCCAGTGAGCAAAGAACAGCACCCGGCAGACTCGTCAACACCTGCATTCGTTCATGATGCTTTTACAGTGAGGTTTTCAATTCTGTTCTGAATGGCGGTTCGGTGGAGGAGAAATGAGAAAGTGTTCGGAGTCATATGTTGTAAAGGAAAAGGAAGTGAATATAGATCCTAGATTCGTGAAGAAATTGGATTGAAACCAATTGCTAGTCATTCACAGGCAGGTCGACTCGCCTTGCAGAACGCTCGCGTCCACAAAGTAGAGGGTATGGAATGGAAGTTATGGGTAAACGATAGCCTACCAGCTACCAGTGGCAGCCATCAGCTAGCCTGTAGGACGCCGAGAATGAATCTTCGATTACAAGTTCTAGTTCAATCGATGAATTCAACTACGACTACTGTCCCTCCTCTTCCCTACTATCTCTACGTAATATGTAGTGTTGACGTTTAATCTCTTCAATGATGATCCTGTTGATGGTATAGGCCACCGCTTCCCACGCACGTGTTGCTCATGGAGATGCTGATTTATAGAAACGCTCCTGTCGTATGTGAGCTCACTGGCCATTCGACTTCGCTGTTGAAGGCAGGCATAGTCAAAGGGGATGTGGCGAAGACAGATGATGGGAGTAGATAAGTGCATGATGCCGAAGAGATACGACGAATTATCGAAGGGATGATCAATTGAAATCCAGCTGGATCACGTGCAACTTGGTTACTCGCAAAGTCGTGACCATTCGCAATCAACCCGCGATGAGCCAGGCAATCCAGGCAGCAAGGATCCATGTGACGACGTTGAGGTGAATCTGGGACCTGGATAGCTTGTATTAGAACTTCCAACCGCACCGCCTGATAGACCACCTTTTTATTGCTCAATCCGAAGCTCGCCGCAGTCCCAGCCACTTTAATAACTGTTTGTGTAGCATCAGCCGACCACCCAGGCCAAACAAAGCGCAGAGCCTCTTCGATGTAAAACCTGATCGCAGAAAAAAAATAGTTTCATAACTCAGGAGGAATACGAATCATCAGGAAAACCCTCCTACGCAAAATTTATGTTTTTAGAACTAATGCTGCATTATTATGTCTAATTTTTCCAAATTCAAGTTTTAGCAGGCTTAGATCACTTTTTTTACCCCCTGATAAAAACACAAGGATTAGCAAGAATTCGAAGTTATTCAAACGGATTATCGTGCATTGTAGAGTTAATTTGTTTGATCTTAGACAAGGGAACCAATGAAATCAGACAGCATTACAAGAACAAAATTAGATTTTGATTAAAAATGGGTATATCAGCGGTAGGATAATTTAAATAACAGCGCGCTCTACGACCAACTGGGAGACTATGTATCAGCTTCACAATTCCGTATTGTACACCATGAATACGAGCGGGGGATGATTCAATCTTCTTCCATATTGTCGAGGTCGAGTAGCTCGAATGCTTCTAGCTCCGCAGCCTGGCCACTGGCAGTGGCGCCACTGTATCGCAACTTCCTGCAAGCAGACTCGGAGTGAGCATCGAGGCAATACTTCCTAAGTAGAACTCACTGCGCAGCCTCGTAAATATCGGCCATCATACAGTGGAATTTTGCACGTGCATCCTTCTTTAGTTTTTCCAGGAACCTGACATGGTAGTTGTATGTCTCGCTGAATAAATTTCCTGTAAAGTTGAATTTCGACGGTGAACCTTGCGACTTCCACAGAAGAGCTGCGTACACCTTTGCAACAAGTTAAACGACACATCTGTACAATGATGACAAGCACATTACCGCAGTTGCGACCAATGCCAGCAAAGGGATAGGGACTTCAGGGCGCTGTCCTTTGTTGTTGGCGATTTCGACGAAGCGTTCCCCAAATTTGACGGCAATGGACCTCGAGCTACTATGAAAGAGCTGCCGATATATTAAGAATATAAGGAGTTCACCCTGGTAGGGCTTCTTTCCAATGGGCGAAGCCTCATTATTGATCTGTATAATCTCAACAATGTCAGTAGTACAGGCAAGGGGAGGGATCTCACATCAAACTTCAAGGTATATATATATGCAAGCTTATCCAATAGCTTTCTCGCTGCAGCTTTCCCAGTGTCGGTGTGTCCAAGGCGAAAGTAACCATCGGCATGCGCACATGCATCTTCCTTCAGCTCACGGCGCAATATTGGAACACGAGCATCCACCTCACATATAGTTAGAGACTGATCTGAAAAGGTGCGAGAAGGTGCAAGTTGAACTCACTAAGCTACTGAGTTGTGATGCATACCGTTCGTCCGCTTGAAGACGTTCTTTGATGGCATACACGCCACGTTTTTCAGCAACAACTATCAATGCTTGCAGCGCAACTTGGTTCTTGTCAACCAGTTCAGGATAGCCATTGGTGAAAAAAAGATGGCACTTGACTTCCATGATTGCGGACTGAAGAACTTTGCGAGTCTCTAAGTTCTGATCAAGTAACTTCACCTTTCCGCCTTCTGTTCGAACGAGAGAGGCGATACTACGAGTTTTCAATGTTTGAGCATCAGAGGTAAGTTTTGCTGCAGTGCGTTCATTGTCAGAATGAGATTCTGGCGAGTTGCTACCAGTCGAGGGATCTTCAATGGACTCTGAGACTGCGTCTTCAACATCCAGATGATTGGCCCAGGTTGGAGTCTCAGACGCTTGTTTGTGATCTCGGGCAAACTCCAATTTGGAAGTGCCACGTGATTTTGATGCTCCCTGCTGCTTGTTGGTGACGAGCGACGCAACCTTCAAATTATCAAATGTGAGTTCACAAGCATATGATATAGCAATGCTGACCTCGTCAAAAAGCAGCATCGCAGCCGAATCTTCATTCTCGCTGCCAGTGGCACTCTCATTACCATCTGAATCGGTTGCCAAGCTGTCCCGACTCGTTTTGTCCCTGCCAGGCCGAGCATCATCAGAGTCAGCACCACTCTGCTCATCATCATCTTCAAGCGACGCCACATCTTGCACAGCGTATGTTCGGCAGAGTTTGGCTGGTCGTCGATAATGCGCTGTACACCCATCATGTGAGAATTCCTTTTTTGTCACGGCAACCTAGGCTGACCTTGCTTATTAACCATCAGTGCAGCTTCCTGCGAGATAACATCATCAAACGAGTCGCTATCTGAATCCACCATATTGCGCTGACGCTCTGCCAGTCCCCAAGTTTTTCTATGTAAGTACCATAACCATGTTTCAAGTGTATTGACGCACTCAGTGTTGACGGTTTTGTTGATGCAGTCCTTGATGCGTCGGTTCTCTTTTTTGGGGCAGGACTGTCTTGGCCTGATATCACTGTTACATTCTTGTATCTTGGTTTGTCTTGGTTCCAAACCGAAGCTCAGGTCAGTTTGATTTTTCGATGGTGTTTTTGGTTGCTCACCTGCGTTTTCAATAGCCTTTGTCTTGGTGCCATGCTCTTCAGTCAAACCTCCTGCATTCTTGCGTCTTGGTTTGTCTTGTTTCCAAACTGAATATCAGGTCAGTTTGATTTTTTGATGGTGTTTTTGGTTGCTCACCTGCGTTTTCGATAGCCTTTTTCTTGGCGCCACGCTCTTCTGTCAAGCCTCCGAGTCACAGTCGGTCACTTGGCTCATTGCTTATACTCACTTACCATGATTCTGCCGAGGTATAGTCATTTTTTTATATTTACTTTGTTTGCTGAGACTTAGAAAGTGTAGGACTTGAATGAATAAAGGAGCGTCGAGGGACCTGGGTGATTTTTTTTAATGAGTGTGAGTGATGGTCAAACAGAAGGGAATGGGACGGAAAATTTTTCTAATGCAGTGTAACAGGGCAATTATGTAGCAGGTGAAGGGCGCTAAACTATAGTTTCAGCCCACACCTTCAGTTCATTCATTACCACACTCTTACCCTTTTTTTTATTCATCTCCAGGTATCCCAAAAAATGAGCCTGTACCAGTACCACTGTCCTCAGCATCCGTCGTCTCCAGGTATCCCAAAACACGAGCCTGTACCAGTACCACCACCGTTCATCATCTCCAGCCTGAGGTATCCCAAAACACGAGCCTGTACCTGTACCACCACCACCATTCATCATCTCCAGGCCCACTGTTCGTTGTCTCCAGGTATGTAACAGGGCAATTATGTAGCAGGTGAAGGGCGCTAAACCACCCCAGCCACCACCGTTCATCATCTCCAGGTATCCCAAAACACGAGCCTGTACCAGTTCGTTCGTTGTCTCCAGGTATGTAACAAGGCAATTATGTAGCAGGTGAAGGGCGCTAAACTATAGTTCTCCAGGTATCCCAAAACACGAGCCTGTACCTGTACCACCCCAGCCACCACCGTTTGTCATCTCCAGGTATCCCAAAACACGAGCCTGTACCAGTACCAGCGTCTCTTCATCATCTCCAGGTATCCCAAAACACGAGCCTGTACCAGTACCACCACCACCACCACCACCGTTCATCATCTCCAGGTATCCCAAAACACGAGCCTGTACCAGTACCACCACCACCACCACCACCGTTCATCATCTCCAGGTATCCCAAAACACGAGCCTGTACCAGTACCACCACCACCACCACCACCGTTCATCATCTCCAGGTATCCCAAAACACGAGCCTGTACCAGTACCAGCGTCTCTTCATCATCTCCAGGTATCCCAAAACACGAGCCTGTACCAGTACCACCACCACCACCGTTCATCATCTCCAGGTATCCCAAAACACGAGCCTGTACCAATACCACCACCACCACCGTTCATCATCTCCAGCCACCACCGTTCACAGTACCAGCGTCTCCATCATCTCCAGGTATCCCAAAACACAAGCCTGTACCTGTATCACCCATACCACCACCGTTCATCATCTCCAGGTATCCCAAAACACGAGCCTGTACCTGTATCACCCCAGCCACCACCGTTCATCATCTCCAGGTATCCCAAAACACGAGCCTGTACCTGTATCACCCCAGCCACCACCGTTCATCATCTCCAGGTATCCCAAAACACGAGCCTGTACCTGTATCACCCCAGCCACCACCGTTCATCATCTCCAGGTATCCCAAAACACGAGCCTGTACCAGTAACTATGAATGGTCACCGGACGTGTTCAGCTTGTGGCCGTGATGATCTCACTGTAACTGGTCTCAGCCAGCATATCGCAAAGAGTCGCGACCCACGTTGTCACGCACTCTACAGCCAGTCGCGATCACGAGCAAACAACGAAGTGGAACTTGCCATGAACGAGACCGAAGCCGAGGTTGCCATGGATCACACCGAAGATGTTGAAGTTGAAGGGGAGTACAATGGTTTTTACAATGAGGATGAGGAGGCGCCTGCTGCGAGTGAGTTTGCAGCTGATAGTGATTTTGATGAGGATGACCATCTGCTCTTCGAACCTGAATGGGAGGCTGCACCATTGCAACCTCAGGCCGATGAAGATAACGACTTGGACTTACTTGATGATGTGTTTGCCTTTGCAGATGATGAGTTGGAGGATATTCAACAGAATGTTCGTCAAGACATTGAGGCTCGTGCACAAGGCCAGTCTGGATTCGTTAGGGTGCCTTATCCCGATCCACGCGCTGGCCGAAGTATGTCGCACAGTTCAGTTGACCATGGTGCCAATGTGGCATATGGGGCACATCTCGCCAATGATGAGAATCCATACCATCCTTTTAATTCCCAGATCGAATGGGAGGTTGCAAGATGGGCGAAACTTCGTGGAGCAACTTCTACGGCATTTTCGGACCTGCTCTCCATTGATGGAGTAAGTATCTTTCGCTTCACAAGTACCACTCATTAATAGCTGATACTGCTAGGTTAGCGAACGTTTAGGGTTGTCATTCAAGAACGCCAATGAACTGAACAAGATTATCGACCACGAACTTCCAACTGGACGCCCGAAATTCAAATGGGAGCAGGTCGTCGTTGCAGGAGAATCATTCGATGTGTATTACCGCGACATCATTGAATGCATCAAGTCACTCTATGGCGATCCCGACTTTGCAAGATACCTTACATTTGCTCCGGAGCGTCATTACGCTGATGAAGATCAGACTGTTCGTCTGTTTCATGATATGCATACTGGAAAGTGGTGGTGGAACACGCAGGTAAGAACTTTTAATGTGACTTCAATTGGACTTCGTAACTTATGTTGCCTTGCTAGAAAAAACTTGACCAACATTGTCCGGGTGGGACCATCATTCCAATTATCATCTCGACTGACAAAACACAAGTCACCATGTTTCGCAACAAGTCCGCATACCCGATGTATCTCACGATTGGTAATATCCCGAAGGAAATTCGCCGTAAACCTTCGCGTGGTGGTCATATCCTTCTGGCCTATCTACCAACTACTCGACTCGAACACATCACCAATAAGGCTTCACGCCGTCGGTCTATCGCAAACCTATATCACGCTTGCCTGAGTCGTGTGCTTGCTCCATTGCAACATGCTGGATTAGAGGGCATCAATATGCGCAGCGGAGATGGTGCTCTTCGCCGCTGCCACCCTTTATTTGCGAGTTTTGTTGGTGATTATCCAGAGCAGCTTCTCGCTACGGGAATCAAGTTTGGTGACTGCCCAAAATGTGATGTTGCGAAGGACGACACAGAAAGCAATACAGTACCACTTCACCTACGAAATATTGGTGAGGTGCTGGATGCACTTGTGGCACTCGATCAAGGAAATCTCGCCTTTGTTCGTGCATGTGCTGCAGTAGGAATCAAACCTTTGATACATCCTTTTTGGGAGAAACTCCCGTTCGCGAACATTTTTCAGAGTATCACGCCTGATGTGTTGCATCAGCTATATCAGGGCTTAGTGAAACACCTTTTGGCATGGTTAGAGGCTGCTTGTGGAGCCACAGAAATCGATGCTCGTTGTCGTCGGCTTCCTCCCAACCATCACATTAGATTATTCACCAAGGGTATCACGACCTTATCGCGTGTAAGCGGCACCGAACATGCGCAGATATGCCGCTTCCTCCTCGGCATCATAATCGACATTCGTCTGCCCAACAATCTCAATGCAGGTCGTCTAATACGAGCTGTACGTGGGCTACTCGACTTCCTGTACCTTGCACAATACCCTTGCCATAGCACCGAGACCCTTCAGTTGCTGGATGAGGCACTAGACCTTTTTCACGAAAACAAGCTCATTTTCGTCGACCTCGGCATTCGAAATAATTTTAACCTACCGAAGTTGCATGCTGCTCGTCACTATCCTCTGATGATCATGCTGTTCGGCTCAACTGATAATTATAACACAGAGTACACGGAACGGCTCCACATTGATTTGGGAAAAGATGCTTACCACGCTACGAATCACAAGGATGAGTTTGCTCAAATGACTCGCTGGCTTGAACGAAAGGAGAAGATTTTACGACACCAAAAATACATTAGTTGGCGACTTGCGGGTGGCCACCAGTTGGACCCTTACCATTCACGCCCACCGGATATGACATTCGGCCGTGAACAAGTCATGACGAAACACCCCAGCGTGAAGTCTGTCAGCCTCGAAAAGCTGGTAACGGATTATGGTGCTACTCATTTTCGCGATGCCCTTGCACGCTATATTGTTCAGCAGAGTCAAGGTAATGATCCTGCACCACTCCACGGTCACGCACTCGATATGCTGGCACACGACGTCCATTTTCTGTTCCACCGACTGCCTGTCTTTCATAAGGTCAAGTGGTGCTCGGTTGATGCCCGCGGCCATGGCGACGCACGTGTCACTTTGGACAGTGTCCATGCAAAACCACAACACAAGTTGGGCTCTCGTCTCATTGCTCGCAGATCCGATACAGCTCTGGTGAGGCTGGGTGCGAATTCAAAGGATCTTCGAGGTGTGTAAACTGTCAGTCAGTGTTAGTATGTATTACTTACTTTGCATAGAATTCCGCGTCGGTCAAGTTCGAGTCATGTTCACCTTACCACCAAAGTCCATCCCACTGCTCTTCCCACCAACAGTGCATCTTCCTACTCACCTTGCATATGTCGAGTGGTTTACACCATTCCCGCCAGCTCCAGACCACAATAGTGGACTATATAAACTCTCGCGATCACTGCATGGTGGTGACACGATGGCTAGTATTGTGTCAGTTGCTGATATTGAGCGCAGTGTTCATCTTATACCGAGGTTTGGTGTCATGGCCCCACGAGAGTGGACGAGTGAAACAGTGCTCGAGGACTGTGACACCTTCTGGTTGAACTCGTACATAGATAGACATACTTTTTCAATGTTTAGATAATTCTCGATAACTCTCGCTATGTTAGAAAAAATCTCGTCTAACATTATCATCTTTAGCAACTTTGTTCATAAACAGCTGTGATTACGCTAATGTTACAATTTTATATGAATTCTGCATAATTTGTCTTGGGAAGGTTTTCCTGATGATTTGAGTGGGATGCCCCAGGAAATACCAACCTGCAGAAGAAGATCCAGTAAACGAGATTCTGGAATCCACGACGCGATGTATTTGGCGCGCATCTTACTCGCCTCAAATGCCTGGCCAAGTTCAACTTCAGTGGAATTTAAGTATACTGCGCAGGCGCTGGACTTGTTACTCACCTTGGACTTTGTAATGGCACTAAGTCGTTTCCTCTTGTCAGTACCGATCACTGGACTCATGAATTAAGGAGGTAACAAGTGTCCGTCTGGTCATCTCTGAGTAGATGGTTAGCAAGGAATTTGTTGCCTCCTTTGCTTTGGAGTTTCTCAGCCTCGATTATCGGAATTGAATATTGAATTCTCGTCGATCTGAGTCTGACTTCTAACGTTGATTGAAACCACACGATGAACGAAGGACGTCAGTGGGTGTCAGTAGTCCGAATATGGCAAAGGGCTCCTAGTATAGAACATCTGGCATTGGTTGAATTTCAAATAACGTCCGGTATCACACTTTCCGAAAATTATGGACGATAATATATTTTATTCAACATTATTCGAGCTATCGGGAAGTCACATATATATAGGCACACGCTTTGGTCCATTTTCTCTCTCCCCCCTTTCGCAATCACTTAGTGGCATGTCGTCGTCGTCGAGCAACTCCACTGTGTTAGTGACAGCGACCGGGGTCCTCGTGGACCCCAGGTTGTCATGTGTGCTGCGGGTAAACGAAAATACCCCTATTGAAAGTCTCCTTCGCGAGTTAAGCCAAAAACTCACGATTCAATACAACGACTTCATCAAGCCAATCCCCCCCATCGAATTAGGACCATTTGATATTCTCATAGGTTGCACATTATTATCTAACTGTACACGCTCACTTATCAATCCTACTTGCATCATGTAGCCGTTGACAGGGACATGGATCGACAGAAACCGATATCAACACTGTCCAACCCACAATCAGAAAACAGCATCACTATCCACTTCAAAATGCCAAAACCCTACGCTTTCCATACGCTTTTAAGCGAGAACAAGGAAAACCTGGCGCAGTTGGAGGAAAGCCTCAGGCTGGCGCAGACATCATCTAAGTCTGCCCAACGAGAGAAGAAAGGTAAGCCGTCTCAACATCTTCGCTTCTGTAGTACTCAACAATATAAATCAGCTGATTTGCTGGCGAGCGGGTCAGTCGAGAACAAGTCGCCTGGGGAGACAAGGCGCCAGGAGATGGATGATTTGCGCCGGGAGTTGATGGGCGAGATAAATGGCCTAAAAGCTTCAAGGACTAAACAGGTATGTGTCAGGAATTAATGGGGCAATTAATCGAGAAAGCTGACGAGATAAAATGCCAGGATGAGCGGATCAAAGGCCAGGATGAGCGGATCAAAGACCAGGATGAGCGGATCAAAGACCAGGATGAGCGGATCAAAGACCTTGAGGCTTCAAACGCAGAGTTACTGGCTTCCAACTCAGAGTTACGGGCTTCCAACTCAGAGTTACGGGCTTCCAACACACAGTTGTCGACTTCGATCAAAGAGATGTCCACCACCCTGCAGCGCGTAAATGCTCAATTTCAATGCTGTGTGGTTCCTGCTCATTTTCATTCCAGCATTCCACTGTGTTGCACGCTCTGCACCGTCGTGTGCTACTCGATGACGCGCGTGTGCTTCTAAGCGATACCTACGCTATCCCTGTAGACGAACTTCGGCCGGGGGGTCAAGTTACTTCAGGAAAACCGAAGACACTGCAGCAATTGGTGATGTATGTCCGTTCGAAGCTCTCTCAGGACGATGCGCATTGGCTGCATGAAAATGCCTTGAAGATGATTTTCGACAGCAGCTCGGGTACACTCCGCTCAGGAGGTAATGCTGCAGCTCATCATGCCTCCAAGGATGATCTGCGCTTGGCCATCAATGACCCAGGTTTGACTGCGTTGCAGACAGCAACCTTGAAGAATATTTACGCATTCACTAATAGTGGCATTCTGGACATTTAGATACTTCTACTATGATTGAAGTCATGTACCTTCTAGATTGTATCTTGGTCGTCTTCAATTATGAGTCCGTGTGATCATACTCTAGGACAACGGTTGAGGCCCAGTGAAAATCGACAAGATACGTTTCGATATAGGTCGAATTAAATAGAGCCTGTAGATTTTATCGTTGTATTTCAAGGTCTTTCGAAACTTTTCGAGACAAGAATGGATAGAAGTCGAAAGGAAATTCGGATCTTCAGATAGGTCACTCGTCCCAATGTATGCGTTGAAAATGGATTGATTTGGCCTGGAGTATGGTACCGATATATGTGAATTGTTGGTATTAGGGAAGTATTGCTATCACACATGCATCCACTGGGATCCCGCCGCTACCCATCATGCTCATTTCTGCTGTCCTTGCCTTGGAGCGTCAAAGAAGAGCGGACCTGAACCCAGTTAGTACAATGAGTCATAAAACCAGTAGGCATGATGACACTTACCTGCACCGTAACCTTTCGGTTTGTATTCCTAGTATATTAGAAAGACCATAAGAGTGAATGAATACTAGCACGTACCTCTTGTGCTCGTAGTGTCGTTGCACCTGCTCCCTCCTGGCATCCCGCCTCGTATCTTTCCATTACTCGTCACTGGCGTCGCTCACTTCAGTGGGTCTAGCCGAGTCGAACTATGAAGCAAAACCATTGTTAGTGCGAATATAGGCTATAATGAACACCACGCACCTGTAGAACGGGTCTAGTGGACAATGTATCATGCGATGACCAATGTGTATTGTCTCACCCGGGTTTGCGCTCCAGCAGTAGGGCCAGTAGACGAGACTGTTGTGAACGACAATTCATGAAACGAGTCCAGCTCGTTACTATGAGGTGAGCTGTAGCAATATAAAGTATCGTCCCGCACTAACGATCTGAATTCTTCGAGCTTAACTGAGGATTTGCTTTCGCCGAGCTCAACATCACCCAACTAGGCGAGGTGATGGTTAGGGCAGCGCCATTACAGATCCATGAGAAACAGATTTGATCCTGTTGGGTTGACCACTTCGCTAAGGTCAGTTAGGAGGAACCTCTGAGGAAACCATTCACGAGTGAAGGTGTGTTCTGATAGAAAAAACTTGTCACCGGCAGGTTTCGACCCTGTACAGTACAGGAGACAGGTTTTGACACTGTTCTGGTGTAACCACTTGATTCTGTTGTGGTAATGGTAGCGAGATGGGTCGAGTGATATCTTGATGGAATACGAGTAAAAGGTTGGTATCGTGAAATTAATAATCTCCGTTCGGTCAAGAGTCTCGGCATTGCAACTACCGAAGACATCCAAATATACCAAGGACTTGAACCGAGTCTTGTTCGATTTTTGAACGGCCACCATGACTTCAACAATCATGATCTGAACTTGTGTCTCACCTGGACCGGTGAACACACCCTCAGCACGGGTACCTGGACGGAGGTGACAACCAGTGCCAGTGGATTAGCAATGCTGGCGATGAATGAAACAGACTGGGAATTATGACCTTAAATGCCGGAAAATCTCCATCTCAACGTTAGAAGCACTTTGAGTTCTACCGAAGGTCCAAGCCCCTGTTTTATGCGTTCTTGAGCCAATCGTCGTATAGTAGTTCCATGGCTGTAGGTCGTGCACATGGGATCAATAGTCAAACCACTTCCGAATAAAGCAGCCCAGAAGGAGCTAATGTCCCTTTTGTCCATGAACTTTATATGCTCGCAGACAGCTTTCCATTGCTGAGGGATCAAATTATGAACGCGGAGTGATCCTTCAAAAGAACTTCAAGTCCGCTCGCTGATGAAGGCACGATACCTTACCTTGTTCATCAAAGAAATCACTCCGGCGTTGACACCGTTCCAAAAAGCTAGGTGGAAAAGGACCAATGTGTTCGAGGATTCGTTGAAGACAAAGATTTTCCACGCTAATGAAGAAGACTCCGAGAGTTGAAACATAGCTGCACCAGTAAGGTATTCGAAAACCTAGATGCCTTCGGTTGATGATAGCAGATAAAAGTAAACTATATCTTACTAAACATCCCATGGACCATACGTCGATGGGTGTAGACCACCCATGTCCCAGAGTAACTTCTGGCGCGCGGAGGAGAACAGGTTGAACCAATTCTACTCGATGCTCTTTGGCGGGTGTTGCTGTTGACGACGGGACAGATGAGATATCATCGTCCAGATGTAATGACACTAACCTTGACCATAATCAATCAAACAAACCTTGAGGTTGCTCGCATTTTCCCGAAGACCGAAATTAGGGAGCGGCTGCGACTTTACTGTGATGATAGGATCAGGAGACAATGTGGGCTCAAAACGAGGTTCGTATGTGGCGGATGGCGTTTCTTCAAGGAGGCGAGCTATAGCTTCATCTTCGTAGTCCGCACAGACAAGAACGTTGTCGGGTTTCATATCTTAAACATCATATTGTCAGTTACGGACTTTGGTATAGAACAGACCTGGAATATATACCCGTATGTACGAAGCCGCACTCGCGGTGAAGGTAGTCCAGAGCAAGAAGTGTTTGTTTGACTATACGTTTAGTAACAGCAAGAGGGAAAGCACGCCCGTCGGGTTGCAGCCTACGGAGACCGATCATGTTCGCCCCAAGAATGTTGGTCACGATACAGATGTGGGGACCATGGCGACTCTTTTCGGTGATTACGTCGTAGAGATGAAGGCAGTGTTGGTGGCCGGGGTGGTCAGGATTAGCCGTTTTGATGGTCCTAAGAGAGTCCACCTCACGTAGAAATCCTTGCACCACACCTGCAGTCGCGTTGACTGTAAGAACCTTGACAGCAACATACTTCACTGGATATGCGTTTCTAAATTTACCGTGATGCTCATAAGCAAACTCGACGGGAAACAAACAGATGTGCTTACTCCAGGGTGCGCGCGAGCCACACATTAGAATTACCGGCCCATCCAAGTTTCCTAACGATCTCGAGCTTGCCCTCTCCAAAATGCTGTCCCAAGGTCATGGGGTAATATCCAAAGCCTTGCTCAGGCGACAGTACAAGTGGCTCTTCGTCACACACAAATTCTCCCCCGTCATCTTTGTCGTTGACCTGCACACGCACGAATGGGTCGCCCAAAGGTCTTTTAATAGAGTCGCGAGCCAGTGAGGTGGATGTGGAAGTAAAGCGAGGAAGTGTGCAACCTAGGGTCTTCCATAGAGCGCCACGAAGTGAGTTGGCTACGACAAACATCATCAAAATCGAGGCAGTTTCCTTTCATACTTAAGAATATGGGCATTGATACTTATGTGCATATAATAAATAATAAACAAAGGTCCACATATACTTACGTTACGACTCGTATATTCCAATTTAGCGCAATTTGCAAAACGGGACGCCAAGAGTGCGCTCGCCGCTTATCATTCAATCAAAAGCTGGATGCTAGTGGGTACGAGTTCAGTTGACTCATTTGAACAGCAAATGGGCGGCTATTGGAGGGTTTAAATGAAGCGCCATCAAAAATAGATAATGCATATGTATATGATATACTGCAGCGGGAACGGCGGACTGAACTGATGGGGGTAAGCCTCACATCAGGGCATTAGCGATTTCAGAGATCAGAAGGGACACTGGGGGTTTCACACTACATAGATTAGAAAGTACTAGTACTGTCCTACATAGGATCGTATCCTCAAGGAACGCAAATTGGAATAAAAATTGAAAGAGTATCTAATTTGGTCCTCATATACTCGGAAATAAAATGTATGCAAGTCAGCTTATATGCTATTTAGCTCTCTACAATACGTATCATGTCCAACATCTCGTTCACACAGACACCCCTGACCTATGTTATCTGCCCTTTTTGGCCCAGTTACCAACGCTATCTTGTGTGGCGCTACTCCAAGAAAACAGCGCTCGCCGTTATCTCCTTCAATTAGGTGCCTTGTTATGTTGCTTCTGTCGTTTGATATCTCATTCTGAATCTTGATCAACATCATGTTTATGCTCGCAGTCCTATGTATGTGCCAACTATGAGACCTTTTTTTAATTGATATGTGAATTATTGGTTTCAGGAGGAACGAAATAAGTAGCACTGACAAGGGCAATCAGGTATCCTTCTCAGGCTGTTGGATCCTACATCCAGCCTTTGGGTGTATTGGTGGGCTACGAGTCAATGATGAGCGCGCTCTGTGTCTGGGGAGTGGTTAATCTCCGTAGTTCTCCAGGCGTTTTGGTTCATCCTGCTGGCCAGCGTGGTCTTCACAGAATATATCATATGGAACCTCACGATCTCACATTGAAGTTCCCGTCAGCATCTGCTTCGGAATGCGCCACACCACCTACGGTTTCCAAAGGGGACTAAATCCAATCAATTAATCATAAGAATTTGTGTAGATCAGCAGCGGCTACACATGCAAGCGCTGAGCGCTCATAGGCGTGCTTACTATGCGTGTGACATGTTGTGTGTGTGCACAGATACACGTCCAATATTATTTGGATACGGCCAACCTGCTATGGCGCTTTACAAGATCTATAAATTTTTCATCCACCGAATTACAACAATCAGGGAGAAATGATCAACCTGATAGTACTGATTCAGAAGGTGATCAGAATGTCCCAAATACATCGAAGAAAATCAGAGTACTTGACGATTGTAATCCAATGATAATGCAGATGAGATCTACCTTCTATGGCCACACATAATAGGAACATGAGTCATGGACCCTGGACGAGAGAAATTCTTGTTACAAGCCCTACCCAGCCTTGTTATGGTGAAGGGGGAGAAGCTCATGGAAAGCTCACAAGACTTGCAGTAATCCATTGAAGCGCCAATTTTCCTATAAATGCGGGAGTAGCGGTCCAGAAAATCAATGTCAGTGAACTGATACTTCCTCAACATGACCTGGTTTCAAAAACGCTTGATTTCCACTGTCAGATATCTTAACAATGCCTATGCGGGGTCGCCAGACGTACGGCGGTTTATCCAAGACGCCCTGACCAAATATTGCGCGTCGAGTGGGCTCGACGCTCAAGGCGCAGAAGCTGCTGAGATCCCGTAGGCATATTATAATATGTCGTGCGCGTTTTTGCTCATCTTCTCGCTTTAAGTGGGGGATGTCACAGTGGAGGGCGATTTCCATCAGAGCCATTCCACCTAACTTTTAGGGTGACTAGAAGTGACGGAACATACATCCAAACCATGAATCCCTATACACTGAGGCCCACCCTGACTCACCACTATTATATCGCTCGAGACCAGAGGGATCTAGACGCTCAGGTGCGGCAATGGTTGATCAATAACCACGCTTAGCCTTGATATTGTTGGATCGACCGATGTGTCAACACAAAGTACTCCACCATTCGAGGTGCCGACCGCCTAAATAGTAATTGTCGGTGAGAAGAGGAAGGTCGCAGTAACAGATCAGCGATTGAGCATTACGGGATATGATACATTCTCTGAATACAGTCGTTGTGATTGATATCTCAGTGCCGATTGCCATCTGCAGTGCAGCTACCAGAATGCTCAACAGGTTAAAGTGAGTAAGCCAGTGTCGTCACCTGAGTAGGAAGTGAAGACTCCGCAATCAGAATCTACCACCGAACATTCACCTTTAACCCACAATGGAGCTTTCTCGGGAGCTCGCTAACCTCATATTGAAGACAGAACCGAATGAAGAAAATGGCTATTTTGTCTGCCTGGCCAGTTCCATTGATCTGAGCACATTTTTATCTGCTTTGGGATAGAATTGAATATAAAACACCACTCAGCGAGACTGTCTGCCATTTTCTTGGAGATGATGTCATCATCCAGTAGGATCACTTCACGATCTCCTCTTCCTCCTCCGAGACTTTGCCCATCTGGCGCCACGCTCCGGAGAGTTCCAAGGCTGTCCTCATTCTACCTCCGAGTCAGGTGAGGAAATACATTGACTCTCGATTGTCCCGGTGCATGTCGAGAAGTGATTCGAGCATCATATGATGACCCTAAAATCCTGTGGGAGTGACACTTTGACAACTGGAGAATATTAATCCCATGCCTGTGCCAATTCAACAGATGCTTGTCGTAGCCTTGTAGAGCATCGCAGGAGGGAATATCAACGGTGTGGTTCCCGAGCGCTCGTTAGCTCTCGGCCTAGAACCAGAGCCTGACCGTCAGAAGTATTTAAAATGGCTGCATCGCGTGCAGAGCACAGCCTCCAAAGCTTGACCCCCAGCACTATTCGAAACCAGGTCCAAAGCACATTCGAGGCCCACGAAAACTCCTATGTGGTGATTCGTCTTCTTGCGCATCCGCATCAAGCGGTTCATTGGATGGGGATGCAGGCACATTATTTATATGTAGCCAAAAACCAGAGGCATAGCGGACTCACTTGACTGTTATATTCCCTGTGTTCCCAATTTCTCGTTCATTCATCATGTTGCAAGGACTGTAACTGTGCAGGAAGAATTTTGTTTTCCCTCTGTGGCTCGGAAGACTCGAGAGCCTTCAAAGGTGTCTGGCGAGACATCAGTAAACTGGTGAGACTTAGATATTAGTCGATAACATGCATTTAGTAGACAAGTCTAGTCTCCATTCCCGGTCGACTTCATTCATTGTTCTTCGGTATGGCCTAACATGGTAAACTTCGAGTCTTCGAGCATGCACAGGAGATATAAGGCTGTTGAGCTTGAACTGCATTTTCAGTGGAAGTTGTACATATTCGAAAATCCAAATTGTGGGGATTGCGGTGAAAGTTTCCTCGGGATTTAGCGCGTCTCTTGTTTCTCACATTCAAGTTCGACCCATGAAGCCTAGCGGCTGACGAAGGAAGTCCGTACTTGCCTTGCGATTCAGTTTATTATTCAATAGAATCGATGCTTCCCGCGCAATGCCTCAGGTAAGTTCGCACTTACCTGCATATCCATATCTTTATGATCCAAACACGTATTGAATTGGATTTCGGCACCGGTGATATAGTGATACCGTCCAGCAGCAAGTAATATCAAGACTTCGGACTTCAAGTTGGCTAGCAAGACCTCATGACACGTGTATTGGACCTAACCAACCTTAGGCAAGCCAGTCCTTGGCATTGCATTCACATACGTTTCTTTCAAATCTCCACTCCACTGAATTTCCATGTTCGTTCTCAAACTATTGCCTAATACAGAGACTCTTCTGGTTTTGTCTCAACACATCGAACAATGTCCACCCAGGTAGTGTGGCTACCACTATCCCCGTACAAGGAGAATCCCCGTTCCATTCCTTCCAATCAGCGGCAATACTTCTCACCTCTATTTCAGACGATACGATTGTAGTTGTGAGTCTGGCTATTCGGACTCGGAAGAACTGAAAACGCAAACGGACCGAGTCGAGTCAAAGTATTTACACCATCCGGAGATCGAGAAGACGCGGGTATAAGGATGATGCATCTGATTACTCAACAGCGTCAAAATTTTTGATATGACAAAATACCGCCTGTAGCTTTATTCAAAAGAGAAACATACAGGAAGATGCACAGGGTACGTGCTTGATTTTCCTTTGTCTCAATGCTCCGGAATCCATAATCTTCTTTCACTGCGTTGGCATATTATTTATACCCATTCTCTTTCTGCCGAAATGATGTATGTTTACGTAACTGATAGCAGCTGCCTCGGAGTCATACTTAGTGTATGGTAATTTTGGTTCCCCATTCACAATCGCGAGATATACACGAAGTTGAGAGTGATAACAAAAATCATACGTTTAGATGATATCAATACATCCGAATAACCTTATATCCGGGAGGCTGCTTCGCCCTCACATCCCGACAGGCGTTGTTTATATGCTATGTCGCTCCTATGTGCGGTTTGTACAATCTGTTCTTTGTAGGTGGGTACCATTCTGAGGTTTTCGAACAGGGATAATTGTTGTGATATTGGACTCGACTTGAAACCTGAGAGCTTGGACCAATGCCACAAAGCAGACACAGAATCTAGCTGGCGATGCTCAAATACTGCAGAAGGGGTAAATGTGTATGTCCTACGGGATGCGGAGCAGATTCTCTAGTAATCATGTCAGACCAATCTCCGATAGCCTGGCTAGCCAGTCTAGGATTATCTTCGCGCCATGGTGCGTACACGTACTCGGTACATACCGTTATCGCAATATCTTTCGGAGAGTGTAAGATCGCCTTGTAAGTGCCCCCTTTGACTGTATAAGAAGCAATTTATTTGAGTCAGACATTCAAATTTTCGCTGCTCCATTTTTCCAATTTGCGATTCATGTCTACTTTGACCATTGCAAAGGCGCCTTCTAGGCCTAAATATAAGACGCCACGCCAAAAATCAGATGTCGAGGCGTCCACAGACAAAAATGACACCATTAATATAGAACATGTTCCGGTTAATGACGACCCCCGTCAGTGGTGTTGTACCAGAAAAGTGCGTGTATGACACCCGCACCGTGTGGACCACCTGACGCTGTACCGCCTGTAGACAATAACTTTATGCATGGTGTCACTGGCTACAATGGTGTCTGGTTTAGCTTCTAACATTCAAAATCGTTTGTTACATTTGCTTTCCTTACAAGCATTTTTTGACACTGTCTCGCAGCCTCGAACTTTCTGATAGAGGAGGATTTACATGCAACAACTAGCCAGATTAACTGGACATCAGCGGCGTTTCAACTCCTACAAGGGAGCTTTCCACTGTTGTGGAGCACTGCAAGTGAGATTAATGGCCGCAAAGTAGGTCTTGGTGTATCGACCCTTTTTGATCGACTTGATGAGCGCGGATCTCATTTATTACAGCCTGTCTATTTGGCAGCTTTAACTATGTTCATGGTAGGAAATACTGCCTTGGCGTTTTCAAAGACCATCAAGGTGATGATCGGTATGCGAGCACTTCAAACTGCGGGGTGAGCATACACCCAAAAAGCTTGATCACTGATAGACTCCCCCTCCTAAAGCTCATGTACTGTCATTTCTGTTTCGGCTGCGACCCTGGCCGATATATATGATCCTCGCGAGCGCGGTACCATGATGAGCATCTTCTATGCTGCACCTCTCTTAGGACTCACACTGAGCCCTATACTTGGCGGATTGTTGTCACAAGCCTTCAGCTGGCGTGCAAGTTTCTACTTTCTACTAATCTGTGGAGGAGTAGTCTTCTTGTCCTTCCTCGTCCTTTTCAAGGACACGTACCGACGCGAACGAAGTCTCACATATCGCTCCGCTTTACAGCGACTTCATACCTCCAGAGAATCTGTTGAGAGTACCAGAAAGCCTACTATCACCGGGCATAAGTCCAAGGAGGACCAAACATCGGTCGATGACACCGAGAAGCAGCTGAATGTTCCGGTCGATAAATCAGTGGAGATTTCTACACTTGGGCTGGATGATGTAAGGCTATCAATAAAGGACATTAACCCCTTCCCGTCATACTTTCGAATTTTGTCAAGAAAGAACAATGTTCTAATTCTTACCGTCAATGGTGAGCGAACAGTTGGCCTTTTGTACACATTGTTAGTGACTTCATTTTGGGATAAGGACTCGTCTTCGGGTTTACATATTGCCTTTCATGCACGTGTGCCCGTACTCTGGCCAACGTATATGATTATAATCCATTGAGTGTTGGCTTGGTCTTGCTTTGTCTGGGCGTAGGTAAGATCTTCGCTGCTTGGATTGTGACAGAGGACTAATTTACTATGAAGGAAGCATCGCTGGGAGTGTGATTGGTGGGTATTGGTCTGACCGGATGCTTGCGAAAATGATGGAAGCGAATGGAGGAAAGTGGAACGCAGAAGTGAACCTTTTATTTAATCCGCACTGTAGCTTTCGATTGACGTTTTCGAAGATGCGCTTGGAGAGCTCGACACTGGGGATGCTGTGGCTACCTCCAGCTGTCATCGGTTATGCTTGGGTGTGTGAAATGCATGTCAATGTCGCTGTCATTTGCGTCATGCTCGTTCTGATTGGCATCTCCTCTATGTCGGTGCACTGGTCATTCGTTGTTGTTGCTCTGACATTTGCTCCCAGATGGATGTATACTTGTACATTGGCATACCTCGTTGATGCCAACCCTGGTCGCTCATGTACAGCAGTGGCCACAGACAGCTCGTTCAGAGGATCCCTGGCTTTTATTTCGGTGGTGATTGCTGTACCCCTTCAAGTGAGTTCCCTTGATATCTTCTACCTCGATAATCCTGACATTAGCCTACTCTCCCTGTAGAATACTTTAGGAGATGGGGGGTTGTATACTGTATGGGCTGGAATCTTGATTGTGACGGAGTTGTTGGTTATATTGGTACTGCGCAAGGGAGAATCGTGGCGCAGGGAAGGTGAGGAGCGTGAGCTAAAATACTAAGTGAATGAATCCGCGTCCTGTGTTATACTTATACGACAATACAGATATAGAGGCAACTTATGAAGGTATGGTACATGACAAAGGGCTGCAGATCTTATTGTGTAGATTCCATACAAAAGCTGGGTTTCCATGTCGGCTATACATGAATTAAATTTCAAATATGCTGTCATGCCAGCAGCGTGTCATTGTCAGCATCTCTTGCACAATGAAGTCATCAAGTACAGTTGATGAATCGTGGTGGCCCAAAGTTAAGTTTATCCACCTTGCCGGAGCGTTACTACGTATTTTGTATGGGTCTTCGAGCAAGACACTTGAAATGGCATGAGTGCCTTTTGAAATTTTTTGGGGAGCCACATCGGCCATGCGTTTGAAAGTAGTAGGATCTGCGCAGATTGTGATCGTCTCGTTCAGCAAACTCAGATGGATTGAGTGCACCAATCCTGAAGAAGGGATTGAAAGCCCTCTTGAAATTGTCGTGACGAAGTAGTCACTTTACTCTTTACCCAAACACATGCAGCTTTCTCTCTCTTCAGCGTTCTCACATCGCTTCGTCGGTCTTTCTGCGGTGTAACTCATACTAAGAGACACACAATGATGTGAGTATTCGTGACCGCTAGCAACGCCAGGACTCACGAATATAGCTGGGGAGGCCAGTTTGGACGAATGTTCCGAGGGCCATATGTCTGATTCAATCCAGACAGATTCAGTGCGGCCCGGGGCCCGGTCCTGTAAGTATGTGAACAGATACCGGGCCTAGTCAGAAAGAATCTCTGATGATCTATACACTGCAAAAATGTTGTCAGCGGGTTTCGAACCAACTCCAAGAGAAACAGATTTTGACTCTGTTGTGGTAACCACTTGGTTGAGACGAGTTAGATGAACCTCTGATGAAACCATCCATGAGTGAATGTCAAGGTGTGTTCTGACAGGAAAAAGCCTTGTCGTTAGGCAAATTTCGAATCTGCACAGGCCAAGAGAAACAGATTTTGATTCTGTTGGGTTGACCACTTCGCTAAGGTCAATTAGGAGGAACCTCTGAGGAAACCATCCACGAGTGAATGTCAAGGTATGTTCTGATAGAAAAAACTTGTCACCGGCAGGTTTCGAACCTGTACGGTACAAGAGAAACAGATTTTGAATCTGTTGTGGTGTAACCACTTGTTTAAGACCGGTTAGCTGAACCTGTGATGCGACCATCCATGAGTGAATGTCAAGGTGTGTCTGATTAAAAACATTATCACCAGCAGATTTGGAACCTGTACGGTACAAGAGAAACAGATTTTGATTCTGTTGTGGCAAGTAACCACTCGACCAAGAACTAGTTAGGTGAACTCCTGGCGAAACTACCCATGGGTGAATGTCAAGGTGTGTCTAATAGAGAGAAAAACCCATCACCAGCAGGCTCCGAAGTTCCGAACCCGTACTGTACGAGAGAAACATATTTTGATTCTGTTTGCGGTAACCGCTTGCTTAAGATTAGTTATATCAACCCCTGAGTAAACCATCCATGAGTGAATGCAGAGGTGAGTTATGATAGAAAAAATCTTGTCATCGACAGGTTTTGAGCCTGTGCGGTACAAGAGAACCAGATTTCAACTCTGATGAGGTTACCGCTTGGCTAAGATGAGTTAAGGTATTCTTTCGATGAAACCATCCATGAGTGAATGTGATCAAGGTGTGTTCTGATAGAGACAAACCTTGTCATCGGCAGATTTCGAATCCGCACCACCCAAGAGAGCAGATATCTGATCTGGATCCGTTCTGGTTACAGTTGGTTATGACTGATCAAGATAGACCTTGAAGGATCTATCCGTGAGTGAATGTTCAATGAAAAATTGTTGAGCAGGTTCAAAACCTGTAACAGATCTCTGTTTTGTCACGCTTACTACTTGGCTGATACTGGTCAAGCTGGACGTTTACGAGTTAAAGAACATCATGCACTGATAGTAGAGTCACATAGGATTAGTAATCATCTGCCAACGCAGAAAGACTAGTTTGTGTTTAATTCGATGGACACAAAACATGCCAGGAATAAGCAAGTCGGGGGCTGGCGCCGGCGCCGTTGCGATGAAGTAGCAATTTATGAGTACCAACACTCTAAATCCAGAGCCGCAGGACCAGCCACATGATCGCAAGCCAGATTGAAGCTTCTGCTATTGGTAACCACCATGAGGATAGCACATTGCATGAGCGCCATAACACTGTTTCATAGTGGGTTGGGCTTTAGAAGAGATGCGAACTGGGCACTGCACTAGTTTCACTTCCCACAGGAAAGGACTCTGTCAAGGTTACGATTGTCGGAGATGCAACAACGTTATTTCAACTTGTGACCACGTATTTGTTGCTCGCAAGAGACTTGACGACAGCGTTTCCGTCGGTCGTCTCAACGACCGATGACAACACAGTGCACTGGTGATATTCGCACGAAGGAGCTAGTAACTTGTCGGTCGACGACTCGAGTCCGTGATGGACTTCCCATCCAAGAATAGGCCGATCGCCCGCTATGCAGCTAAAATGGAAAATAAGCTGCCCTCTCAATAGAAACTTACCATTTGTGTGGGATTACCGAACAGATCGAGGACTCGAGCTTCATAATTCCCAATTAACTTTTGTGAGCTGTCTCCATAAACAACGGTTCGTTGGCCTGGTGAAATCACAGTCAAACGTGCCACGAGCTTGTAAGAAAAGGTGTTTGGGAGATATGTCCGATTCGCACCTGGAAACAGGATTTAGCTTTTCAATCCACCTGGGAGAATATCGAAGGAGTGTATGTGGGCTGTCCACCACTCGGGCTACGATTCTACATGCAGGAATATTCCAGCTCCGTAATTTGAAATATCTAGGTTTGCGCTCTCGCGACGAAGACTCAGATATTAAGCATACTGGCACGTACGTCCAAGAAAACTGTTCAACGAATGCTAACGGGACCCTGGTGAGTGGTTTGTACGACTTCTGAAAAGCAGCGGAACGTACTTTTCGCTGACCAGGCTTTATTAAGTGTGTTTGAATTGATACCTACAATTGACAAAGTCGTTGCTTGCTAGGTACCGTTTCTTGTCACTTGAAAATGAATTATTTATGAATTCGAAATGTGTTTAGCGGTCGACTCACCATAGACGGAAGAACACTCAGCCTGGCCCAGATGGCAGTAGTACTGTACTGCCTCGTTTACGATGATCTATTCTGCGTCAGTACAAATTTCCGTGGTTGGCTTGTAGACCAAAGTACGTAAGTACGTGAGACAGTGTGTGTTATTGATAGATTGATGGGTAACGTGACTGAGAAGTTAACGACGCGTTATTTACCAATGTTTTGGTAGTGTTCGAGTGTGATATGTATGTGAGATTGTGATTTGTATAAGCTGTTTCACCAATTTTCTTGTTACTGGCATTGTTGGTTCTGACTCTGTTCATCACAGCAGACGACGACGAGCAGTGTCTCATTCTTACTTCTCATTCACGTCTTTCAGTGTACTTGTATACCAACGCCAATCCCAAGTCTCCTTACATACCACAAGCATCTTGAATCTAACTACGAATTTATTAGCATCTGGCAAGAATGACTTTGGAAGCCCCAGCACAAGAGGCCAACGACGTCTTCTCTCTCTCAGACCATCTTCTTGCAGAGCGTCTTCAGTTCGTCAAAGAGGTACGATTCTAATCACCTGTTCCGAACAAGTTATATGAACGTCATATAGATCGGCTTCGGAAACTGGGGCAGCGTTTGGCTGTGCCGTCCCAAATCAGGTTCCTCATCCAGCAAACACAAGGACGTCGAAGTAGCTGTTAAGCTCGTCCACCGCTCCAAGACCAGTACAACAGCCGCGCGCGTGCGCTCGCTGTAAGTCCGCTCGCCTCGTGGCCAGTCTAACACGTTTTTTGACATTTTTATATTTTATTCATGTGTAGATGGAACGAGATGAAGATTGTGCGTTCATTCAAGGCCGACCCGCATCCCTCGATCATCCCATTTCACTCGTTTATCATCACCCCGTCGTATGCGCTCATCACGATGTACGTCCTACTTGACGCATTTTCAATTTCGTGCTTGACAAATCAAATCGCCTTATTGCAGGGCATATTTACCAACCCTCGTCCCAGTCGAGGTATCTGAACCTCGCGCAAAAGAATGGTTCCGCTCATTGTTGAGTGGTGTCCACTTCCTGCACGAGCGTGGGGTCGTGCATAACGACATCAAGTACGTTATCAACCCTTTCCGTCCTTGTCTTTTGTCGTACACTGTGCTAACCAAATTTGCACGCGCCACAGACCTGCCAACATCCTGCTCTCCCACAAGAATATACCCGTATTGGTCGATTTCGGGTTTGCAGAGAAGTATGACCTTTCTTCCCCTAAAGCATTCCATAGTAATTTGACATACGGCACCCCTGAGGTTCGCATTTTCTCCGCTCTATTTTGTCTTAATGTGATATTCAAACTTTGCACGACATGTAGTATCTCTCTCCAGAACGCGCTCGTGGCCTTCCCCATGACACACGCAAGTCTGACATATGGTCACTTGGTGTCACCTTTTTCGAGATATTAGTTGGTCGCACGCCATTTGAGTATGAAGAGGGCGAGCAGTTTGCAAGCAAAGCAGACTTGGAGAAGTACTGGGGCAGAACGGTGAGTGTATTTCTCGGGTTTCCCAGTCAAACAGCAGACAATTGATTACCCTGATCGAATAGATGCGCGGCAAATGGGTAGGCTCATACACCATTCCCAGACCCGCAGAGAAGCTTCTTAAGCGCATGATTGTTCCCAATGCGGATTTGAGGTGTACGGCGGAACAGGCCATGGCCGATCTATATTGGCAGGCTGCAGCTGCAACAGCAGTTCCAGACAAACACGCCCTTAGTAAGTTGCGTTGTATTCTCGTTACAAAAGGTTTACTTATCATCATCACAGAGAAGTCCGCCTCTGCTGTCGTTTCCCCCGCGAAGCAGACGCCTATCCATACACTTTCATCCTCATTCATATCTCCCCCATTGAAAGACACCTCCACTCCAAAAGATACCGTACCCAAGGACGCGTCTGCCTCGCGGCTTTTCGACATTTCACTCCCCTGGTCATCCAATTCTCGCTCTCCCTCCCGTTCCTCAATATCCCGTCCAGTCTCCCGCACACCTGAAAAGGAGATCCAGGAGGACACCCGCGCCGGCGACAGGCATCATGCAAGATCGAAATCACAACCAAAGCTCCGTTCACCTTACCCTCACGCGGATGGATATTGCCAAGGCCGGAAGTTGTCAACTGTACAAGGGTCACCTGTTGTTAAGGGCGCAAAGAAACTCGGACCTACTCCCCGCAGTCCTCTTAACACTACAAACATGAGTGGTAACACAAGCAGCAACTCCGGGTTGTTCTCGCTCAATTCCCTCACACCAGTCCGGAAACCGCTTGGACCGAGGAGGTCTTCGAATCTCTCTCTCAGAGATCTAGAAAGCGCAAGAAAGAAGGTCGCGAGGACGGGGAGGGAAAACATGTCACGTGCAAAAGAAAAGTCCCCACTCGTAGACAGCAAGGAAAACACTCCCCAAAACAGAGACGGCACACCCAAAATGAGTGGTCGTAAACCTCGCTCGCGTTCTCGAGCGGGTGTATTGTCAGACTTGACGGGTTTTGCGAAGAATGTGGATTTGGGTGCGCATGGGCTACCGAAGGCGAGTGCGAAGGGCACTTTGAAGAGTGTTTCGGACTTGAGGAATATTTCGAGGACGGACGTTAGGAGCGCGTCGAGGCCGGACCTTCGTGATGGATCGAAGACGGATGTCCGAAGCGTATCACGGACGGACATCAGTGTCATACAGAACACGTCGAGGGCAAGTCTGAACGAGCACCGCACTCCCAACACTTCAATTGCAGACCTCGCGAATGTATCGACAGTCGTAAACGTCAGCGGTATGGCCAATACCACGTCCTCGACCGTAGGCAAAGGCAGTGTGCGTGACCGTATGCGCGAGTGGGAGCGCGAACGCGAGCGGTTGCGGGAGATGGAGAGACTGACAGAAATGCAGCGCGAAGCCGAGTCTATCATGACGTCAGCCAATGGAAACATTAACGATGATGAGACGGAGTTGAGTGACGAAGAGGTGGAGTGTGCGATTCAAAGGGAGGAGGCTCAGGAGACGCGTCGTTCCCCCATTTCGAGTGGCAAGACGAGTCCCGTGGATGCGCACGTGCAGCATGATATGAAGACAGAGGAGACAGATAGCGAGATTGATCCAAATGTCACGAGTTATCGTGCGGATTTGAGCGCGGAGCATATTGAGATTGCAAGGATAGGGGTGAGGGCGAGCGCGCAGTTGTTAACGATGAATAAAGGAAGTGTTTCGGTGCTTGGGGTGGATAGGAGCTATTCGGCTTCGACGGCACCTGGTGAGCGATTCTTACTATGTCTTATTCTGGGATATATGCTGATTGACGGCGTGTGTCTAGCTGAATGTAATCTTCCAAGTGAGATGCCCCGGGCGAGTGAGTCTGGATTCGTTGGGCTCAAACACAGCGTGAAAGCTTCTATTGGTGTGTCCTTCCTTTTCTGATTACCAACCCCTCTGTCTAAATCTGAACTGGGGCGATACAGACAAGGGCGTTCGGATGTACAAGTCCTCGACGCTTGGCCAAATCACGAGTGGTCGTACGACACCTGTGTGGTGTGCTTCCCCGGAGGCCATCGAGTTTGAGCAGCGCCGCTCAGGTGAAGCTGGAAGATTCAGCTATGAAGATATTCGCCCAGAGAATGCGGCTGAGAAGGAACGAGAGACAGCTATTGATCGAATGAATCTCTGGATTCAGAATGTTGAGAGTAAGTTCATTCACTCTAGTTCACGAGGTGGGGGCTTACGCAACTCGTTTTCAGGAGTCGTCGAGGAGACGCGCCAGAACTTTGCTTTTGCATCCACCGAGCATCGCTCCACCCCCTGCGCTTCCGCTCTCACCGCCTATTTCACGTTCAAATTCGCAGGCTCTCAATGCCAATGCATCGCGTTCATCTTCGCGCCTTCCAAAGCGTATGCTTGCTGCGAATGAGATCTTTTGTAATGATCCTAATGCGCCGCTGTCCCCTGGACGTTCGGCACTTGCGGATCAGACCAACTCATTCTCAGGGTATATGTCTCACGATAACTCTGGATTCACCCAGCGTGCTGGTGTGCCTACCATTAATGTGCTTGCTCAGACTCCCCGACGCCAGCGTCGTGCTACCATTTCGACGCGCTCGCCCAAGGTCGATGAAAATGACATAGATGGGTTGGGCTCGCCATCAAGGAGAAGGGAGAAGTCACGGTCCCAGGGAAATTTAGACAGGCATATCAGGCCTGTAGATAAGCTGGAGTTTGATCTCACGAGAGGTGGGTCCTCTGCATGTCATGAGTTCAGTTGCTAATTGTTCTCGAGCAGAAACGGTAGTAGCGCCCACGCCCCGGTTGTCTGCCGTACTCGATCGGAATCTGTTCATCGCGCCTCCGATCACGCCATGGTCAGGTAATGTAGATGGGGCTGGGACGCAGACGCCTCACCCGATCAGACGACGGTCGATTCTGTTTGATGACGGCGATCTCACTGCGTCTCCTTTCTATGTTGAACCTTATCCACCGCGCAAGTCTGGGGAGCAGATGGTCATTAACTCACCTGACCTCCGTCGTGTGGAAGGCGTCTATGACCGCTTCCTTATGTCTACCACAGGTGTCAAGCGCGTCGGCAAGGGATACCAATCCGACAACCTCCAGTCTGTTCACACTGCGTCTTCCACTTTGGATTGTAAACCAACAAACAACAATCCGCGTAACTTCAAGATGTTTAATCCCGCTCGACGGACGATACCTCAGCCGGTGTCTAGTGATGACATGTGGAGCAATCCGTCTGTGGATGAGCTTGGTGTCGTGGCTTGCAGTGCAAGCACGTCACGCTCGTCGAAGGAGGATAGCAAGAACACTGCCACGCTCGTTCTCCGCGCGTTCAAGGCGATAGTGCCTGGAAGGACGGTCTCCAGAAGATTGTCCCGCACTATCATTGCCTGATTCTAATGAGTAAATTTATTATTCATTTGGTTTCTTTCACTTTCTCATCTATCAATTACACTCGCATCACTTAGTTGGTTTTAATATTTCGGTGCGGATGGTTGCCGTTCCCCGTGTTATTTCTCTGTTGCTATGATTGATCTCATTCCATTCCCCTCTTTTGGATTATACATACCCTGCTCGTCATCAAGTTCTGATTGCTCTTATCTATTGCTATTGTCATCATTTGTCCTCTTTCACATTATCCACACCTTCAATCTCCCTCATGCTCACGTCATTTGCACGATTTTGTTTACGCATCACGTACTTCATCAACGTCCTGGTTATTGCTTTTTATGCTGTCATTTCACGTCTCGGAACGTTATCGCATTTGTTTCATGACACTTCACTCGAAGGTGCCCTCATAAGTGAATGAATAAAACGTTATGTTTGTTACTTCTAAGTTAGATTTCCGCATACAAATTAATTGCAGATTGTGAGTTTTCGTGACATTTGCAGTGAAACACTTTGAGGACGTTAAAAAATTTGTTCTATCCGATGATGCACATGCATGGGGCAGACAACAAAAGTGATCGCACACTCTGATAAAGTAACGTAGTAAAACCTTCACAGGGATACCAGTACCTTTTCCGCGTCTTCGCAGAAACGTACTGCGCCCATGAATCAGCTCATGCGACGATCTTCTCCCAGCTTTCCAATCCAAAAATCCCAGGAAGTTGCACCCATGCGTCACGTCGTGACTTCATGTGTTGGTGTAAGGGAGCACAGCTTTTACACATTCCTATTTTCTTCCATTCAGTGAATTGTTCGAACGTGCACGGCCTCGTGGAATCCTGGCGCTGCAAATATCCCAACAAAAGCCTATCCGATTCATTCACTCCACAACCCTTGCAACCAAATCCAGAAGCAAGGATTGGAAGTGTGTATAAAAATGAATGAGTTGTCTGGCGTTGCATGTTCAGAAGCCGGTCTCTTCCGAGGACGCAAGCGGCTATGTCTGATGAGGCTAGGACAACTCCATTATTACCCTCGAAAATTGTACTTGTCGGCAAGCGGGTGCAGTAGTAATACGCGCAAGGAAGCAGTTCCAAGCAGTTGGTCTCTCGGGCGAGGTTGATGACCGCAAGGGCATTTCGTTGCGCGATTGCGCGGTCATCCTGATATCCAGGATCATCAAAAGATGCAAGCGTGGTTGGAACGCCGCGTTTCAGTCGCTGAAGTGCCAAGTCACGCAATCGTTCCATCTCATATTTCGTGCTGAGGCGAAGAATGGCACGCAAATGGACGAAATATCGTGCGTTGTCCTCGAAGTACCTAGCTCAGCAGGTCAGTTAGAGCGACTAATATTTGAACACGCAATACATACGATGTCTCATATATCGTGAGGAGGAGCTGCCGGAGCTCTTCAGAGTCATCGCCTAGTGCGACCACAGGGCATCCTTCATGAGTTTCAGTGTTTTCTTCCTGACTTTGAACAAGTATGGTTGCAAAAACAGAAGATTTTTGGCTGAGAATAGATCTATGCACACGGAAAGAATCATCTCCGGCTTTCAAGACAACGCTCCCATCATCGTACCAGAGGCCATTCGGATGCGGGGGTGGGCAGTGGGACTCTTCTATACCGGTCGGATGCGAAGGTGTGGAGTGACCCTCTTCGATGTCAGGCGGGCTACCTTGTTCTGGGGCTAAGGAAACGCCACAAAATTCTTGTTTCGGCGAATACGAGGGAGGTCGACCACCAAGCTGGTAATCTTTGACTCGAAGTTCCTTAACGTCAAACAAGTATGGTAGGTGAGACACAAAGCTTGCTCTGGCAAGTAACAGACACTCACCTCCACTGAGACACCCGGGCATTCGTCCAGAAAGATAGTGAAGAAGCATAAAGTCATGGACGTAGATGGATCTTTTTTAAATTTCGGTGCGAAGGGATGACCAATGGTGCTGGGGACATTGCTAGCAAATGGACTTGTGTTGGACATTGGGTTACGGTACAGCAATTATCAGTTACTAACAAAGTATAGTTACGACCAAGTGGCAAGGACCAAGTAGCTGACTTTGTACTTGCTTGGTAAGTAGAAGTAGTTTCAAAGTTCCAGCGTTTGACTTAATACCATAACTGTACTAGGTAAAGTACTTCTGCTAGCGCCAACTTGTGGTATTGGCATCAATGATCTACTGCTACAGTTGACATTGGTCTCTTCACATTATCCATAACTTCATGCATCTTCCTCACGCTAGCTACTATGCATGATTCTGTCTACGTCATGTCATTCACTTCGAATTCATCGATGCACTGCCAGTCTTGGCTAATGCTTTTTAGTCTCCCCTAGCCGCACTAATCAAAGGAAGATAGTTGTCCATTCGCGGCACTGTCACCGTTTGTTTTTTCATAGCGCTTTGAGGTGTGGTTCATACCACGCGCCGAGCTCATACGTGAACTGGTGGGTCCCAGACCCAATTAAATATGAGGCATTATATAGTACGTACTCCAAGTTCATTCGTGATCATAGTGTTGTACTCACTATTCAATGCGATAGTCAAACTTGTTGTACAGTATCTATCTCGCTTCATGGCCTATCAACTTGCAAAGTTTCTGAGAGGGCTGTTGTTGGCCTCCTGTCCCGGTCTGCCACAGCATGTATAGACGTAAGTGGCGTACACGCGTGATTGTGGCACAGGAGGACGTCCCAATACTTGGAAAAGCGGGATGGCCCGCAATACGGTCTTTCTCGAAATTCCACCTGGAATGAACGCGCGAGCCAAGACAACGGGTTCGTCTGTCCTGGCGACATGTTGTCGGAGGCGTTTCCAATTATCATTTGCGTAATGTTCGCATCGACATAAGAGTTTGAATGGGCTTGGGTTAACACCTCTAGAGTCGAAAGTGATGTTTGGTTCTCCGTGAGTAAGGTCTAACTCTATGACGTTGATTTTGAGCCCATGACTAGCGATACGCGGTCTGTGTTTCTTCAGTTCATCTTCTATAACGCAGTCGAGGAATTTGAGGTCGCGATTTGATATGCCGTTCATCTCTCCGACTGTGTGATGATGCTTAGCTAATGTGGACCTTTAAAAGCACAGTAGGACGCTCACGAGACAAAGTAGGACGTTCTTGAACTCTGGTACAGTATGCTTTGTGTTTTCCTCTCCTCCAGTCATACCGCTGACACGATTTGCTGCAGTAATACGTGTGGAGACATCCTCCACACCGCTTGAGCGTACCTGTCGACACGGTTTTTCGACACTGATTATGCGTCAACGTAGCGCCAAAAATATAGACGATCCGACACACATTATCGTTATGGCATGTTTGTACATGAACTTTTTCAGGAGCATCGTAGTTGAGCAATTTTCGCCGTTCGGTCGTTTCTTGCAGACATACCCAAGCCTTGTATAATTTCCCACGTTTATCCAGCTGCTTGTGTAGTCCAAGATCTATTATTTCATCCACTGCTTTTGCTATGGGCAGGAGCAATGAGCGGTAGACAGTGTATGCAGGGATGATCATATGGAGTATGTCGGAGAGTGCATCACGAGCCTTGTCGTTGTCCATGAAGGGTAAGTACCGTTCGGCTTTGAGCAATCCTTTGATAAGATCTGACCGAATGGCTTCCGACACCCATGGATTGCCATCATTTTCTTGTATACGAATCCGCAGAAACAGCGATGCGTTGGAGATACACCTCGCAGCATATGTGAGATTTGCTCGATCAAAAGACCGTCCGACGATAAGGTGGATGACGTGCGTGATTTTTACTATTGCTCCTAGGTTTAATAATGCCCAGCGCATATCATCGCGAAATGAAAGTGCTGTAATGATATGCACGTCCCATGCTATACACTCTGGATCCAGGTACTGCCGTGTCATTTCTTGCGATAAGTGCATGAGCGCAATTCTCGACGCGACGTCTGGCCGTCCGTCGAAAGGAAGCAAAGCCTTATCCCAGTCGATTGGTGATTTCGTCTCGTGCGAGATTAAGAAGCAGGAGTTGAGGACAACAGATTCACGATAAGCATTGAATTGCCCCGTGTGAGATGAGAATCGAGTATCCGTGGTTTCAAGTTTCCAAAGGGCAAATATCAAGGGCATTATTTTGGTATCAGCGACCACCTTCTTCGACCAACCACTCAACATCCTATCGCGGGTCAACGCCAAAA
Source organism: Suillus cothurnatus (assembly GCA_016758765.1). Taxonomy (NCBI): domain Eukaryota; kingdom Fungi; phylum Basidiomycota; class Agaricomycetes; order Boletales; family Suillaceae; genus Suillus; species Suillus cothurnatus. Next base: position 87,402 of record JABBWL010000004.1, on the reverse strand, counting down.
AGGTCACGATGGCGGTCTTGCAGTCGCGGCGAACGTTGATAACAAATGATTCCGCTTGGACGAATTTATCATAAATATATAGGATCCAGCGGCGAATGTCGCCCCAGTGACTCATTAGGTCTGCGATAAGGCCGCTCGCCATCTTATCGTCTGATATCCAGATGAAAAATGTGGAACCGATAAAAGTGAGGGTAGCACATTGAGCTTCTACATCACCGACTGATGGGTCTTCGCCGTGTGGAATACGCATACCGTCAAGCAAGAGATAAGCAACTTTAATTATGCGCTCATATTGGCTCGGGAGGCAAGCATGATCCGACGCAAGGGTTGCTAGTTGCGCGATTGCTTGAACGGATCCTTGTGTTGCATTTGCAATGAGGTTCTTGCATGGTTGGCGTAAGATATCACAGAGCGACTGTCGTGTAGTGGCTCACCTCGAAACTTATCTCGTTACAGCGCGTGGCGAAAGGCATGCCAGCTGGCAGACGCATATTGTTTCGATAATTAATCTTGTGCTGCCAGTGTGAGTAATAGTTCAAGCCGCGGAGTTCACCAATACGTAAGCAAGACATCACATACACCACGTGATGGACGCGGTTCCGTGACACTAATTAATCGTGACTTGTGCAAGAGTCTCTTGTCCACCACCAACCAAGTTTTCACCGTGATGCTAGACTCTCAGTCGGTACCAGGAGATAGCAGTGAAGAAGACTTTGAGTGGGAGGAGGTTGATGTTCCTCAACAAAGTCATGAAACTAACCCAGAGTTAGAACTCCAGTTGGAAGGACCGGCACCACGCGCGAACATTGAAATCACCCTACACTCAGGAACGAAGAAGGATGATTCTAAGTTGATTTGTATTCTTCACATATAAATGTGTAGGTGTTGACATTCGATCATCCAGGAAGGCAGCGGCAGCAGCAGCACGAGCTGAACGCATCCTGAGGATTGGAACCCACAAGGTCCACACAGTTTGTCTTCTCGCAAATGCGAGGGTGCGGAATAAGTGGCTGAACGATGAGCTTCTTCACGTAAGTGACTTGTTCATTTTGATCGATTTGACCGTCAATGCCTTCTAGGCTCGATTGCTATCCTTAACACCACTTCATCTTCATAATGGTTTTGCCCTAATACACAAGTCTCGTATACCCGACCAGAATAAGCGAGGTCGATTGTTTGAGGCCAGCATTACTCGCTTGGTAGAATGGTGGACGGGCACATTCTTCGGCGTTCTTCCTACAGGACACATCAGGAACAAGACCTTCGACGAGAACGAGCGTGATCTTGCCCTACGTGGAAACACAATGTTTGAGGACGAGGAAAGCGACGACGGGGAGCGTATTCGAAGTCCAAATAGTCTTATGAAACACGCTTTGATGCAAAGTGGTTCTCGTGATACAAGTGCACAATTGTTCACTGCGTTGTGTCGAGCATTGGACATCCCTGCTAGATTGGTTGTTAGTCTTCAGAGCATCCCATGGCAGTCTGGTGTTGGAAAATCCAAAGTCAAACCCGCCGACAAAGACCGTGCAACATCTAGACAGAAGGGGAAGCAGAGAGCCAGAGACACTGATATTTTATCGCAAGACAGCGACTCCGAAGGAGCGAAAGCAATCAACTCCCAGTCACCAGCAGAAGTTCTAGGCGACTCATCCCCTGGGGATACTTCGACTCAAGCGAAAGGAAAAGGGAAGGCGCGGCCGGTCATCAAGCTCAGGAAAACTAAAGGTTACTCTGGAAATCGAGCGAGCACCAGAGGTATGTTAAATATTTCAACGTTCGAGACATAAGAAGTCATGCTTGTGCTTGCATAGCTACTCTTGACCCTACAAGTACTCCTCCTGTGTTCTGGACCGAGGTCTTTTCGCGCGCAGATGGCCGGTGGCTTCCTGTCGATCCAATTCGTGGTTTCGTCAACAAACGCCATGTGTTTGACCCTTCCGCTGAGAACACATTCAGGACTGGAGTACCACAAGAGAATCGCATGACTTACGTGGTTGCCTTAGAAGAGGATGGTTTCGGCCGTGACGTGACAGCACGATACGCCAAAGACTACACTGCTAAAGTGGCGAAGGTGCAAGGGGTTGGAATAGGTAGGCGAAAAGAGTGGTGGGATAGTGTCGTGCGACTGGTGACTAGACCCTATCGATTGGTGTGTCGTGTCTTCTATGCTTGTAAATGCAGTCTCACGGATCATGTAGCAACGCGATGATACCGAGGATACGGAACTGCATAACCATCAGCTTACCGAGGGCATGCCCACCATGGTTGCCGGATTCAAGGGTCATCCTCTGTACAAGCGTAATTTCACCTTCTCCACGCATCATACTAATTTCAAAGTCCAGATATGTTCTCTCACGGCATCTGAAGCGTGAAGAGGTTATTGATCCTCCTGTCGAGTTGGGCAAGTTCCGGGGCGAACCTGTATATCCTCGATCTTCGGTCATATCTCTGAAGACCGCGGAAAACTGGATGCGCCAAGGGCGCGTGGTTCGAGAAGGCTGCCAGCCTATGAAGATGGTCAAGCAACGTGCTGTCACTATTGGCCGCAAGCGGGAAATGGAGCTTGCACTTGAGAAAGCAAGAACGGATACCCACAGTGGAGATGGCCAGGAGGACATGCAAGGCCTATATGCAAAGTCCCAGACGGAGCTTTACAAGCCAGACCCAGTCATTGACGTATGTTTAGTCTAAATGACTCCAAACACATGACTGATCTTCGTGTTTGCAGGGAAAAGTTCCTAAGAACGATTTTGGGAACATTGATCTGTATGTTCCGTCGATGCTCCCTGAGGGTAGTGTTCATATCCCGTGTACGTTATTAAATCGGCGATAGCTGCGCAGAACTCAATTCTGATCATTTTCAGTCAAAGGCGTTGCCAAAGTAGCCAAGAGGCTTGGCTTTGATTATGCAGAAGCAGTCGTGAGTCTTTCACTTGCACGATCGCTCGCGCGCTGACAAGCTCTCCAGACTGGTTTTGAATTCAGAAATCGGAGAGCTATCCCGATAATTGAGGGAATTGTTGTAGCCGAGGAGAACGAAGTCATCATAGTGGAGGTGAACTTGCCACATCACGGATCTTGTTGCGTCCACTGAACTCAACTTGCCTACAGGCTTATTTGGAAGCTGAAAATGACGCAGAAGAAAAAGCGCATGCCAAACGTTTGGATCAAGTTCACAAGCGTTGGATACGTCTCGTGCAAGGACTTCGGATTCGAGATCGTCTCCGTAAGCAATACGCATCCAATACGGATGATGCAACGCCGCAGCATTGGCTGGATATGCAGAACGCTGAGGCACATCAAGGCGAGCAAGTATGTTTCATTTCCATTCATACTTGTGAAAGGACGTGCAGCTGATCTCTCCCCCAGCAACCAGGAGGGTACCTCACCACCGCGGACGATGTGGTGAAGCCGTTTCATCTCCCCAAAGATCAGCACACTGTTTTGCCTTCGTCCTTGCTTTCTTCGACCACCGGTGACGATGGCGCCGAAATCGACGAGGCTGTACCCGAGCGTAGTGGTGTTGCGGTGTCTTGTACACATCCCCGTGATTCGCCGCTTCATTTCGCCCAAGATGTGCAGATGGGAGAGGTTTCTGCTGACTTGCCTTCTCGGCGGAGTAATGCAATGCCCAAGTCCATGCGCGAATTGGCCGAAGACGACTTGAGGAGACAGGCCTCGGAGATCGCTCTTTCTGACGAACCTGATGGTCGGTCGCGTTCTACTCCCGCTGCGAGAACAATGAGAGGCGGGCGAGTGAAGGCGCCAATGAAGAGTGGTACTAATACCCCTTCCAATGGCAACTCGGTTGTAAAGCGGAAAAATGGAAGGAAGCGGATCAGAGAAGTCACCGATAGCGCATCAGAGGACGATCATAGATCCGACAATGCACCTTCTACACGTGATGGGAATTCTAGTAAGGGAAACCCATCCACCACGCCCAGCAGAGTCTTGCGGCCTCGCCCGCAGAAGAACGCTGCTAAATTGCGTGAAGAAGCTGAGCTAGAACGAGCGTTTAGAAGAGCGATAGCAGAGTAGATCCATTTGAGGGGGTTCTCAGTACTTTATAGCTTTATGATTTATGTCGTCAGAATACAATTTTATTTGATATTTACTCTCGAATTTTTGAAGGAGCTGTAGGTACCTAGCCGAGCAAAAGTTAAATACGATGTGTGGCCCCGAACGTCAGGTGACACCTTGGAAACAGATATTTTGATTGGTGATAGTTGGTTGGTAGACTGGCCAGGGTCCACCACAGCATCCGGGATATCGCGGATACCGACATCCTCCTCCGCTGATTCTTGAGTTCTGAGCCTTTTCGCTTCCAAGTTGTCAGCGTCTGTTTCCAGCAAGTCATCTCGCTTTCTTTTACTCGACCTCGCGATTTGATGCTGGCGTTTATCTTCACGTTTTTGTTCTAACTTTTTGAGCTTCTCGACTGCTTGGGTTAAAGACTGTGGTGATTGCTGGTGAACTTCGTGAGGTCTCAGTAACGTCTCAAACATCGTGATGTCTAACAGAGGTACAAAGATGAGACTTCCACGTAGCATTCAGCATTGAAAGAAAACATACCCGTGAAACCGAAATCATTTAAGGCACTGACTGTTCGAAGGACCTGCTCCATACATGGACTAAAACAGCATATACGAGTAGGGCTGGTTTTCTATTCATTTCCGGGTAAATTGGGCATGTTGGTTGCTAACGAATGGTGGGCGTACCTTCAATGCCTTCTTTGCGTGCTCGATAGCGTCCCATGGAGCCGGAAGGTCGAGGAATACTGTAGAAAATAGATAACCAGCTCGAGCGATGAATCTGTATGATAAGGAAGAGACATGCCTGCATCAACCGTGTCTTCAACTGTGAAACCGTCCTTGCACACGTTGCGGTGTGTAAGGGTAACAATGTCTGCCATTCCGTGGAGCGAAAACTCCTCCCTAGAATGTGATTAAATTCTTTACTATGGCTTAAAGTAGAAGGCCGCATACCTCGCCTTGTTTGCACGGGCCTCGTGAAATTCGTATGACCAAAGATGTCCTACCGACCCTATCGTCCTTGCGACGGAGTGGGAGAACGATCCCGAACCAGTACCTGCGTGATGTACGTAGTGAATTAAGGGTTCACCCCACGGAGGTTAAATTTCCGATTAGCACAGGCGTTTAGGGAAAGGCAATGAAAGGGATATGAACATAAAAAGAGATAGAGAGAACGAGTTTCAATCTGAGCCACGTTGTTAATCTGCTCATCAATCGCGAGAGGATACATCAATGCGGCGTAGTAAACAAGGATGAATGAAGACTAGAATGATGATCCACGTGTCTTTGTTCGCTGTGACCAAACTGAAAAAGTGGTGCAGCATCGTGGATGATAGCCAAGCAGAACAGCGTTTTCCGCTATAAGTCCAATTTTCGACGCTTACCAGCTTCGATGACACTGCTTCCGCGTTTGATGTCAAGCCATGAGGTGATAAACGCGATATCGGCAAGATACAAGATCTGAGTACGATGGGGAAGTGCCATCGTCCAAAGCTCCGGAGTTGGTCGAAGGACAGTGGATGAATCCTTTGCCATTGCGAGATCCGACTTTGGACCCGTAAGGAATTCCAACAAGGTCTGCATGCCGGTAATATCCAAACCTGGAGTTAAGGTCTTTCCCTGGAGTAATGAGTAAAGGTTGAATGAGTTCTCGAGTCTGACATAAATCAATTACGCATGTGAGCTACCCTAAAACCATAAAGGGTGAGGAACGTGCCTGCCAGATGATAACAAGGTCGCCTGCGGCGACGTTTCGAGCAATCGACCACATCTAATATCTTTGGATCGAGAAGAGCGCAAGTGAACCAATGACAAAGTGACTACAAGCTTTGGCCAGGTCGAGATTGAGTGGGCTGTTACCGGTCTGTGTGAGAGATCTGGTAAACCCACGATCATGAAATTAAATGCTCAAGGCACAAACTGACAGCAAAGGGGGCACTAGACTTGGATTCCGCTTCTAGTACTGGGCGACTCCGATTCCCACTAGACCTCCCCGCGTTGTTCAGGCGTTGCACGGTTTGAATCAACCTGGTGTATGAACGAGGATAATGTTACCTTATGTTGAACAGATCCATCGAATTCATTACGGAAGCATATCCTTTCTGGAATCAATATTAATCAATGATAGTAATACTCAACTAATACCACTACATAATGACGCCCAACCCAATCTCCAAAAAATAATACCATGACTCTGGTAATTCTGTTCAGGCGTCCTCGGCTTTTAACACCCTAAGTCTTCTCTACAATGGGGAGATAAAAGCACTGTTGGTCTCCGACTCTCCGTAGCCTCACTTCTCTCCGTCAGTTCTGACGGTATTTTTTGGTGTAACAAATCAGTGTAAGGCTCGCCTAGTCAGTTCGCGCCTACATAACGGCCCCCTCCAATCTGCCAAGGTAATCCATTAGACCGTGACTACCTATGGAATCAGAGACCCCACGCGTTTCATTCAGTACGTGCTTCCTTACCTCAGACCGTACGACACCAGCTCAACGTTGCACGAAGTCACCATCATAGACTTCTCTGAGGATGTAAGCTTAATAATTCACTGCCTTTGTCACTGGCCCGAACAAAGCCCTTTTGTCTAGGCTCGTTGGCTGTTCCTCACGGAATCAGTCTCCGACCTCCTGGGTACGACGATTGCCATTTAGTCCTCCTCTGACGTTAACGCTGCTGTAGGCTTTGAACCCCGCGAGTTAATAGGCCGCTCTTCTTTGGAGCTTGTACATCCAGATGAGTTCTCTCAGGTAAAGCAAATGCACTAGTACGTTCACGGATAACATTTTTCACTTGCCGATGTATGACTAAAATTTGCATCAATTAGTGATACTATCCGAGAAGACAAAGCCGCTGCTCTCGCATATCTCCGATTAAAGCATAAAGATCCCTTCAAAGGATACATTCTTTGTGCGGTTGTGAGTAGTAGTCTCGATCCTTCATCTGACGAGTTTGATTAATAAGTTTGATTCAGTCTCGGACGGTTGCGCACAACGTTGTAGTGGGCAGCGTATCGTTTGCTACACCAGGCGGAAAGGCGCTCCAGAATACTTCTACTGCGCAAGAAGTTGAAGTTGTCACACCTTCTGCGAAGAACTTCGAGCTTAGGGTGGGCATCGTACTTTATTCATCACCGCTTATCTAAAAATGTCTAGCGGTGGGGAGACCCGTCACCGATGGCGTCTAGTCCTAGTATATCCGACCTCACTTCACCGGCTACCTGCCTTTCCACAGACATGGACACTAGTGATGTGTCATCAAGCCGCAGCCGAGGCAAGAAACCAGCAATAATTAGTTTTAATCCGCTGCCTGCTCAGTCCCCAAGATCGGCACTCATCCTTGACCGGTTCTCGATTCATTGCACAGTCCTATACTGTTCCAACGACCTTCTCCTCTCAACTACCAAGGTTTTGGGTCGGAGTTTTTTCGACTTTGTCACTACTCGCACGGAACATAGCGTACGCAGCTGGATCGATGTCATTAAATCATGGGGTGTCAACGATCGAGGGCAACCGAGCGATGGCGGCTTCGGTTTTGGTAAATTTGGGTTGTTACTTGCTGGCAGGGATTCAAGGTATTGACCGGATTTTTCCACCCGTAACTCGTTCTCATTTTAATAAACTGTATTCAAGGGGTGAAAATGAGCAAGATACGCCGGTATCGCGGCGCCGACTCGGGGAGGCAAGAATCAACAGCCGAATGCCGTCAAGCTCACGTTGCGCCTCCCATTCATCGCCCGGGACGTCTTCCCGTTCACGACCACCGTCTTCGATGTCTTCGTCCACCTCTGATCAGGAAATTTCTGTTGACGCTATTTTCTCTGGACACTCGGACGGAATCTTACTGGTACTTCGTCCAACTTCAAAAGTATGATTTCAGGCATCTATACCATGTATTCTCTCTCACACCATTCTCTCTGCATGTGATTGTTTTTTCGATACCATGTTCCACTTCGTTCGTCTTTGTACAATTTTACTTGCTGTGTCGTTTTGCACTGATAATGTATCGTTTGAATGCGTTTAGTGTGATGCAATTTGAAGTTCATAATTTATTCTCGCGGAGCCTTCGCTGCGACGACTTCTTCGACCCTGTTGCTTCGCATGTTCATTGTATATTGTAACACACACACATGTGCGTGCTAGCACTTCAAACGACATGTCTTTCCCAGCCCTCCTGGTGTTTGCCTTGCGCTCACAGAGCGCCTGAACGGGGTCCCGTGCGGCTTTCACTTTGAGCCAGATCAGTACTGATGATTCACGTGGATGGAAGGGATTCTGAAGATCAGGTTCACACTGGTAGGAACTGATGGGACCAGCATAGGCATTGCATAGCCCTACCGTTGCGTCAACTGTTGACAGAACCGCCATCAGTCAATTGGTTTGTCCCTGACGATAATCAAAATATCAACCTGAGCGTGTATCATTCTGGATTGCAAGCCAGTAAGTTTAGGCGATTATCTTGGTCTCCATTGGTGGTAGGCACAGGCACAAAACCTGAGCAGGGGTGCTATTTTTACCACCCACTCTCACATGACGTCCTTGCTTGACTCTGACCCGTACTTTGAGTCTAAAGTGATGGATGAAATTTGAATGATTATTCAAAAGACATTGGTGTCGATTTTCTAAACGTAGTATACTGGACAGCGTGGCCCATGGTTACTACACCACGACCGTTTTGTTCGGTTTGGTCCGAATAATAGAGAAATGTTACTGCCAGAAATAGAAAAAAGGAAAGCGGTAGTGGCGTGGCCCAAGGTTCCGGGAGCAATGGGATGGTGAAATGATGTGGCAGACTCAACGCCGTGGCAGATTCGCCGTGGCAAAGTTGACAAGGGATTTCAAGAAAAAAACAAACAAATTTTGTTGTAGTTTTCAAGTTTCAAGTTAATAATCTAAAATGTACATTCTTTTAAATATTTAATTACAAACTAACGGAGATAAGAAGTGTTGTTTTCAAAGCCTGGTTCTGCCGTCAATGTGGTGGTTTGACGTTGACAAAAAAAAATTCAAGTCTTGTTAGGCTAGCTAGGCTGTGTAGTCGTGTTTGAGCTTGGTTGGATTTTACCTTTGCGCGCTTCTTGTGCGGTTCTCTTTTCCACCTTTTCACACAAGCTCCATGTCTCGCCGTCGCTCATCGTCAACAACGATGGGCCCACCCGCTGATGTCGTCATGGGCCCTCCGCCGCCGCCGTTGTCAGCGACCCACCAACCACCACCGGCCCTTCCAAAGGAAAATCAGGAAAACGTCTTCGATAAATATCGAAAACTGAAACGGAAGTTTTTTGAGTTGGAGGATGTGAGTAGCCATCCCTTCATCATCACCTATCAAACTAACAATGTTGCCTTAGAAACATAGAGAGGCGCAACACGAGTTAAGGCTCTCTGGGGAACGTAATGTGAAACTTCGGGAAGAACGGGAGTGCGTGTAACTGCAATATCGATATCTCATGTCTTAGTCTAACTCTCCACTTCAGCAAGATGCTCGACCGCATTCGTGAGCTTGAAACACACTCTGAGCCGAACGCCTCGGGTGTTCCTTATCCGCCATCCAGTGCCTTTCCTCGCTCCCTCTCAACTTTGAAAGCCCGTTCCTACTTTGTATCGAACCTCCGTCAGGCAATGGCGGAAGAAGAAACTGACGATCATGAGGTTGATCCACTACTTACTTCGCGGCATGTCGGCCCGTTAGCTCGCAAGCGCGCGGAAGACGAACATCGAGATCGTGCCGAGGAAGAGGCTCGTGAAGCCCGTCGCCAACCAAAGCGACCTCGAGCTGCTGTTAAAGGGAAAGAAGCCATGGGCCAGCCTCCCCATGGGCAGCCCTCTATGGGCGTGGTCCCTTCTTCAGAAGGAGGTGGCCCGGGAGCCCCTGTTCTTGTGTCAACCAAGGGCACTCGTCTTCGCCTTAAGCCTCCTGTGCGGCCCTCGCCTAATGACCCTCTCCCTACGGCGCACTCCCAATCATCACTTTCTCCATTGTTATCCCCTCGCGACGAGCAACCTCATTATGATCCTGTACGTTTTAGTGCCAACGGTGGCGGACAGCACCCTGCCTTGGTTCCTGTCCCTGGAAGTACGCCTCCGCTTGTTGGTCCATCTCCTTCGTTACCCCCGCACATGGGGCTTCCCCCCGCACCTCCACCATCGTCTCGTTCAACCGAAGTTCAGCGTCATGCTAAGCCCAAACGTCTGAAGGCCCATACTGTTACAACAAAGAGCTATAGCATCCCTACTGTTCCACGTGACAAACAGGGACGTCCATTACTGCCACTCACCGTCGGCATCATGACAGTGAACCAACTTGGAGAGGTTTGCATGCGAGAGCATTTTCACACGGAACGATACATCTTCCCTGTCGGATATGAGGTAACACGGTGAGCATTCATCTGGATCAAAGTAATGCTCTCAATTTATCTCTTTGCAGAAAATATTCCTCAACGGTGGACCCCACCGCAGAAGCTATATACACTTGCTCGATCCTCGATGGCGGGGATGGACCCAAATTCAAGATCGTCGCATCTGATGTCCCAGATCGTCCTCAAATTGCCGGCACCGCCACTGGTGCATGGTCCACTATTGTGAAGCAAGCCAATACTATCCGCAGTCGCCAACACTCGAATTCTGTGTCGGGTCCCGATTTCTTTGGGCTAGGACAGAACACAATCAAACACTTGATCCAGGAACTTCCAAATGCTGATCGCCTGCGCGACTATGTGTGGCAAAACTTTGTTGAGGGAGGGTGAGTGATTATTACTATGGCTGGTGTTGTCTTTAGAATTGCTGGAATGGGAGGCGGACCAGCGGGTACCGCGGGCTGTACTATCGTTTATGCTGGCCGCTCTTTTTCTTTCTCATCTCATCCTTTTTTCTGAATTGTGACACGATATAACACAGACCTTTAGGCGGTAGACACGCGGCCGTCGTTCCAGCTCTTCCAGAAGATCAATCTAGCATTGCCGATGGTCACGCTGAAGATATTCATTCCTACATACACCCTCCCGCACATCTGCAATCACAGCCTTTCACAACCATCGTCCTCCCCCCACCTCAATCCGCCGACACTTTAAGTATCCATGAGTACCGCCCTCCTTCACAGAGGGATATCGAAGACAGGCGACAGAATACCTCTCATTCACAAAGCACCCGTCAGCTCGCAAACCCTTCACCACCAAACATGACACCCACCTCCCAAGCATCACCTCCCCCACAGCAACAGCAGTCCCCATATCTTGCCGGTGCCAATGCGCCATTGCCTGTGCCTGCAACATTCGCAAGCATAATGAATGCGTATCCTGCCCCCTCAGCCACAAGGGAGGAGCCTCATTCGCGTCCGGGATCCCGAGATGAGATCCCTCCAAGCGGCTCCTCATTGCGGTCTCGCGAGTAGTGATCTATTCGCCTACATCTACTATGCAAGTGGAGTCCATTATATTATACTTCTTTTGGCTTTATTCTATGTTGGATGTTGTGTTATTGATTTCCTGTTTCTGGCATTATCGTGGTTTTCTTGGCATCTTATTTCATTTTTGTTTTTGGATGATTTCGTTTTTGCAGATAGTCCCTCTCCAATCCCAAAAAAGTAACTTCCAGCTGGTGTGATAGACTTTCCAATTATTGATAGCCCGCCGCCTCTCCCCCAGAGTTCCCCGCTTTGTGGACTTCTAGCTCCGGGGGAAAAGGTGACGGTCTTCTGGGATGACATGAGGCTTGTTCTCGTTGACTAGATGACCTTGAGGCGAGAATATACCAACGCAAGAGTGGAATCACGGCTTCTTGACTGTAAGCCCTCGGGCTGGAGGTTAGAAGACCGATTTGCGGGCCCCTGTGGGGACTCCTGCCGTGCGAGGAATGTGCTGGCAATGGGGTAGTATGTGGGGCCGACATTCAATTGAGGTTTTGTGTATGAATTCAACGTTATCGTCGAACATGGTAGAAAATCGTTACTATCATCGCCCTACTCCTATCTTTGTACGTTTGTGATTGTAGAGCTAGCACTGCCTTTATCATTTGAATTTTGACGCTGCAATATACTCAACATGAGGTTGTATTTAAATTTATGCGCTTGACCGCAGCGCTTAAGGGGTCACAACAGTAATGAGTAGTTGTGAGTTCTCCCACCACACTCATGATATCAATGATGTCTACGCAGTTGCGTGTGGCGGTGGTGCAGTTTGCTCCCAAGGTCAGTGCACGTTTCCTCGGGGATGAAAACAGCAGCTATAATCGAACGTCATCTACCAGCTCGGCCAAGTGCAGGCCAACATCGCCAAGGCTCGAGAATTATGCAAGGGGTATGCAGTTTCACTCAAGTACGTTTGAAGATGACCTCACAACCATTTTCCAGGTTAAACCCCAGATCTGTTGATCTCCTGTGTTTTCCGGAGATGGTCTTTTCCGGTGAGTCAGTTCTCAAACTTCATTATTACTGCATGAGGTTCTCTGATAACGGCGCTCAGGCTATGTGTTCCCTGACACGGCCGCTATCACACCATATCTTGAGCACCCGTATACAGGGCCCACACCCACCTTTTGTGCGGAGCTAGCTCGCTCCCTTGAATGTTTTGTGGTCGCTGGGTATCCCGAGAAGCTCGAACCACATGAACACGCCCCTCCACTCGGAGGCAGTAACTTATCGTTCCATCAACCCCGCATCGGTGCAAACAGTGCGGTCATGTATGGTCCTACAGGGGAACGTATTGGAGCATATCGCAAGACCAACCTCTATAAACTCGATCTTCCTTGGGCTGTTCCTGGATCTGGGTTTACGACAATGACGCTACCGCATCCACTGGGTCCGACAACACTTGCGATCTGCAATGACCTCAATGTGCAGGATCCGGCCGTGTGGGAGTCGCTTGAAGATGGACCGTATGAACTTGCTCGATACTGTATGAGATCGGGCACGCGGCTTCTGATACTTCTAAATGCGTGGTTGCATCCTGATGAAGATGGAGAAGAATCAGATGCTGATTCTGCTGATTACACGACTCTGGGACAGAACGAAGACACGGATGAGATGGAGCCCAGTTGGGAGGTGATGAAATACTGGGCGATGCGTTTGAACCCGTTGTGGACGACCATCCCGGAGAAGGCAACACATTCAAACGAAAAGAAACCAGACGAATGTAAAATCCCCAAAGAGTTACTGGTGGTCGTTTGTAACCGATTTGGGAACGAAGGTGGTGAGTGTTTTAGAAGCTTGTGGATTCATCTTGGGTAAATCGTTTTTGTTCAGGGAACAGATTTGCGGGATCGTCTGTTCTCATGTCCCTTCGCCGAGGATCCGGCCGACCGCGACTCTTGCATATGATGGGTCAAAGGGAAGAAGGTGTCGGTCTTTGGACTGCGAACATGGCTGTACATTAACATGATAATGTCATTTGATATCGCATGTTGTCCACATGATTTGGCCCTTCATTTGGTCTATTTCCTACATCGTCGCTCTTCTTTACTCATACTTTCAAGCACATGCTGGGGCCTGGTAGCTATCTTTTCGGCACTGGTAATATCTTCGTCTGATTGACTTGCTGATTTATCATTTTCCCGAATCATCTGTGGATGACGGATAATAGTCTAACACTTGGGCTTTCATCCCAACGAGCCCCACTCAAGAACTCGTGTTCTGCCACGAATACGAAGTCGATTCAAGGTTCCATAGCTCAAGCCATCCGAAGGAGGGTATTTGTAAATGCTGTTCTCACTAGAAGAACCAGGAACCAAAAAAATCGAGTATTGTTGGAAACTCGGAGCGTGCATAAATATCAGCCATCAAATAGAAGACGCGCGCACCTGTGCTTCATTTGATGATGACGCTTGCGAAGCATTGTTGGCTCGAGTGATTGTGAGTGGCTCGTCAGAAACTTATGGCGGATATTAAAAAAGCCATGGCTATCAGTAAATGACATAGCATCAGAAGATTTTGCTCGTACGAGCAGATGCCCTGCGAAGCTGAAGAATCTATTCATCTATGAAGGCACGTGCAGGAATTACTTGCCAAGGCACATGACGGTTCCAGAAAAGAACCAGGGCATACGTGACTGACTCGATCTAGGATCCTGCGTTCGCAAACGAGGAAAATGGATATAGCGGACGGCTCCATACATTGCCTTCGGAAGATATCTCAGCGCGGAATTACCTGTCTTGACATGGCTGACATGCCCTACATCAGGCGCTTTGCGGCATTTTGAACTTCTCCGGGTGGTCTGTCTAGCTATTGCGAATGTGTTGGACGCGACGCGCGTCTGCCGTCCAGTTGCTACGTGCCTCAACGTCAACCCCAATGAAATCGACAAGAATAAGGCATATACGTCGTCGGTCGTCTAGCTAGTCACTTACAAAACGAGGTAGATACAAATATAAAAAATCCGATACGGCAAAACTAATTTTGTGTAAAACTTTGCAATTGCCAAGGTGCATGCAGTGACGAACTTTCGACAAAATTTGCACGTGCATGTATTTTGTGTGTGCAAGTCCATAGCCGTGACTTGCAATTGACGTGTTTGCATCAAGCTTATTTCGAGTCCTAGTGCAGTTGAATTTGTGTATCTTCTCATCCGCCCACATGCATGTCATCCGTCCCCGTCGCGACCTGGGCCCTGCTCGATATAATCAATCTCTTGTGTTTATAGGACAACACGACAACCACGAGCCCGGAGTGAGCATTTGATTTGCTCACTGTGACTGCCCGTGTTGTTCCTGAGGAGAAGAAACCGGTCATTGCTCATTCTTCGTGCCTCTCCCCACATGTTTCCTTGATCACTGGTCTTTTATGGTCACTCTGATTAATATCTCTGCTTGGCTCAAATCTATCCCGTCTTCTGTACTTCATTAACCAATGGCATTGCGCACGCAAAATCTATTTGTCTTCGAGTCATTAAACTAATCTACAGCAGCCCTTCGCTCTCTCATCTCTTCACGTATGTTGTTATGAATCTAATGGGAGCAATATTTTGTATGAATGACGCTCGAGCCCGGTGTGGTATCAAGATGTTCCTGGGCTCTGATGTTGAGATCCGTCCGTGAGTCTTTGATCCCTTGGAGGCAGCTCACTGCGACCATTGGAACTAACAAACTATGTTCTCACTAAATACAGCCTGAGGAGGATGCCATTCATACCCCGTTACCGGTGGCTACTATGAAGGCAATAAAGAATGGACCGAAATTGAGGGCTTCCGAAAATGTCACATCTGTAATGGCGCTGCCCTAACCCATCACCTCGCCTAGTTGGGTGACGTTGAACTCAGCGAAAGCGAAGCCTCAGTTAAGCTCGAAGAATTCAGATCGTTAGTGTGGGCCGATACTTTATATTGCTACGCTCACCTCCTAGTAATGAGCTGGACTCGTTTCATGGATTGTCGTTCACAACAGTCTCGTCTACTGGCCCACTACTGGTGCGCGAGCCCGGGTGAGACAACTTGAATACACACTGATCATCGCATGATACATTATCCACTAGACCCGCTCTACAGGTGCGTGGTATTCATTATAGCCTATATTCGTATCAACAATGGTTTTTTTACAGTTCAACTGGGCTGGACCCACTGAAGTGAGTGACGCCAGTGACGAGTGATGGAAGGATACGAGGCGGGATGCCAGGAGAGAGCAGGTGCAGCCACACTACAAGCACAAGAAATACGTGCTAGTATTCATTCACTCTTGTGATCTTTCTAGTACACTAGGAATACAAACCGAAAGGTTACGGCGCAGGTGAGTGTCATCGTGCCTACTGGTTTTATGAATCACTGTATTAACAGGGTTCTTCTACTACAGGTCCGCTCTTCTTCGACGCTCCAAGGCAAGGACAGCAGAAATGAGCATGATGGGTAGCGGTGGGATCCCAGTGGATGCATGCGTGATAGCAGTACTTCCCTAATACTAGCAATTCAGTATCGGTACCATGCTCCAGGTCGAATCAATCCATTTCCAAGGCATACATTGGGACGAGTGACCTATCTGAAGATCCGAATTTCCTTTCGACTTCTATTTATTCTCGTCTCGAAAAGTGCTGCTTTTCTTCGAAAGACCTCGAAACACGACTATAAATTTTATGGGCTCTATTTACTTCGACCTATATCGAAACGTATCTTGTCGATTTTCACCGGGCCTCAGTCATTGTCCTAGAGTATGATCACACGGGCTCATGATTGAAGACGACCAAGATATAATCTAGAAGGTACATGAGTTCAATCATGGTAGAAGTATCTAAATGTCCAGAATGCCGTTTATGAGTGAACGCGCAGATATTCTTCAAGGTTGCTGTCTGCGACGCAGTCAAACCTGGGTCATTGATGGCTAAGCGCAAGTCCTCCTTGGAGGCACAATGAGCCGCAGCATTGCCTCCTGAGCGGAGAGTACCCAAACTACTGTCGAAAATCATCTTCAAGGCATCGTCATGCAGCCAATGCGCATCGTCCTGGCGGAGCTTTGAACGGACATCCATCACCAATTGCTGCAGAGTCTTCGGCTTTCCTGAAGTAACTTGACCCCCCGGCCGAAGTTCGTTTACAGGGATACCATAGGTATCGCTTAGAAGCACGCGCGCGTCATCGAGCAGCACACGACGGTGCAGGGCGTGCAACATGGTGGAATGCTGGAATGAAAATGAGCAGGAACCACACAGCATTGAAATTGAGCATTTACGTGCTGCAGGGTGGTGGACATCCCTTTGATCGAAGTCGACAACTGTGTGTTTGAAGCCCGTAACTCTGAGTTGGAAGACGATAGCTCTGCGTTTGAAGCCCATAGCTCTGCGTTTGAAGCCCATAGCTCTGCGTTTGAAGCCCATAGCTCTGCGCTTGAAGCCTCAAGGTCTTTGATCCGCTCATCCTGGTCTTTTATCCGTTCATCCTGGCATTTTATCTCGTCAGCTTGCTCGATTAATTGCCCCATTAATTTCTGACACATACCTGTTCAGTCCTTGAAGCTTTTAGGCCATTTATCTCGCCCATAAATTCTCGGCGCAAATCATCCATCTCCTGGCGCATTATCTCCCCGGGCGACTTGTTCTCGACTGACCCGCCCGCCACCAAACCAGCTGATTTATATTGTTGAGTACTACAGAAGCGAAGATATTGAGACGGCTTACCTATCTTCTCTCGTCGGGCAGACTTTGATGATGTCTGCGCCTGGCTCTCCTCCAACTGCGCCAGGTTTTCCTTGCTCTCGTTTAGAAGCGTATGGAAAGCGTAGGGTTTTGGCATTTTGAAGTGGATAGTGATGCTGTTTTCTGATTGTGGGTTGGATAGTAGTCATAGAGTTGATATGGATTCCCCTCAGTTGTTGACACAACTCGATGATGAGACTGGATAAAAATGCGCACTTATATGATATCTCGCTGCAGGCTCGAATAATGGAGAACAAAATATAATTGTATCTTTTCGGAAGGTGTGCTGCAATGCCGGACGTCGAACAAGGTTGCAACGATTCTATACTAGGGGCCCTTGACATATTTTAACCCACTTTTGCCATATTCGGACTACTCACACCTGCGATATCCACTGACATAAGCTACACGTGCGCTTATTTAATCTAGAACGTGGCTGATCGAAGCCTGGATCCTACAAGTCTTTGTCACGCGTATGCAGCCGTCTAGTACTGTCCACAAATTTGTTCAAATTCTCTTGCTCTCTCCAATGCTAACGAAAGTTAACTTGTTCGAATTCTTCACCCGGAGCTCGAGTGTGGTGTATACGTCCCACCGGGTAGTTCTTGCAATTACGTTCGGCCTGCCATGCAATCCGTTGCCTTTATTTCTAGCTCGATCATCCTTCCCCAATCGCATGGAGTCGTATAGAACGTATCGGCTTTTCACTGCCCGTAGTGCATGACCACATCAATTCCACCTGCCTCCGTCGTTTTTACTGTTTGTACCGTGAAATACACGAGATTCTATGTTTTGCCTCAGTCTTGTGCTAATGATCATATCACTTTTCGAACAAACACTAGTCTAGCTACGTCACAGGACGTTCTAATTTGTCATCGACACTGTGTCGTATTATCAACCCTCGTTGTTAAGGACCTTCGGTGCCGTCTTCATTTCCTTGTATTTACAAATATCGTTTGTTCTCGCATCTCGCAACTTCCCTCAGTTGACTTCGCACGTCTGCTGAGGTTAGTAGTATCTTCGCATACATATCATGTATCTAACTAACGAACATCTGTAGCTGAGCTGCTACAGGTATATACCAATATATTAGTTGACTTCGCACGTCTGCTGAGCTGAGCTGCTACAGGTTATGAGCCCTGGGCACTAACAGTAAAAATTTCAAATTAAGCGCGCGAAGAAAAGACTCACAAAAGGATGTCAACCTCGAACGGAAAACTCGGAGAAGATTTCCTTCGTATCCCGAAGCTAATCGCTGATGGGGAGAACTGGATGATGTACAAGGAGCGTCTACAATGGTCAATCGACGCTCGTGGGCTGCTCGGCCATTTGGATGGCACCGAGACAAAGCCAATAGACCCTTCGACGTTGCCTAACCGAGGAACGTCATGGGTACCTGCCACCCCGGACGAAATAAAAGAGGTCAGCACATATAAAACTGAGCTGAAAGAATGGCGCACGGGCCAGGCCATAACGAAGCAGCAAATCGCGGGGACGATCCCCGATTCTCTATTCATCCAAATCAAAAACCTAAACACAGCCAACGAAATCTTCACGCACCTGTCGAATTTATTCGAGCAACGCTCGCGCGTAGTCTCAGTGGAGCTACTACGCAAGCTACAGGACTTGAAGTGCCCAGAGAAGGGCAATGTCCGAGAACACTTCGACAAGATGCGCACTGCAAAGGAACAACTGTCGTCGTTGGGCCACGCGCCAACAGATGAAAGTTTCGCTGCAATGATCATGAGCTCGTTGCCAAGCAGTTATGATCCCCACCTATCAGCGTTAACGGCGTCAGCTAAAGTCTCCAGCGTCATACTTACCGCTGACACGTTGATGTCAACAATCGTTGACGAATACGATCGTCGAACATCGAAGTCAAAAAAGGCTGGATCTACGAATGATGACGCGGCCTATAACGCAAATGCAAGTCAGCGCACTCGAAGGATCAAAGGAAACTGCCACAACTGTGGCAAATATGGGCACATGCAAAAGGATTGCAGAGGACCAGGCGGCGGGGGAGCGAGCGGTAAAGGAAAGCCAGACTGGAAAGGCAAGGACAAGAAACCTGAGACAGCTGCTAGCGCCAAAGACAAGGCAAATGACGATGAACCTGAAGGAGTGTGGTTGATGAACGAAATAAACCCAGAAGACGAGAGAACGTCATTTACCTTCGCCACGCTCACAGACCCAAGTGGAAAACAAGATGCTCGAATCGAACTGCTCGACTCAGGCGCTTCACGTCATATGTCGTCGTATAAGGATCTATTTCAGGATTTCGTCAGCATCACGCCAAAGCCGATAACAACGGCGGACAAACATACCTTTGAAGCGATCGGTAAAGGGTCCCTCCTCATCACACTGCCTAACGGGCAGTTAAGCACCAAAATACTCCTCAAAGACGTGTTATACGCACCGAAGATGGGCGTAACGCTTATCTCCATCAGTCGTCTCGCTGCAGCTGGGTACGCTGCATTATTCCGCGAAACCTCGTGCAAGATTTTCGATGAGAAGAGGAGGAAATTGGGGGAGATACCAGTGAACAAAGGTCTCTACTGCATCAAAAGACCTCAGAAAACATTCGCTGGGGTTGCAAAAGCCAACGACGTACTCACTATGCGAGAAATTCATGCACGACTCGGTCACATCTCACCAGACAGTATCAGACGAATGATCAAAGATGGTGTCATCACAGGAATCACGCTCGATCCCTCAGACACCACCATGGAGAAGTGCGACTCCTGCGAGTACGCAAAGGCCACCCGCAAACCGATTGGAAAAGTCCGCGATCCCCCGCGACGAGAGAATTTCGGTGACGAGGTGCATAGCGATCTCTGGGGACCTTCCCCTGTACGAACTCCTGGGCAAAAGGAATACTTTGTGTCATTTACTGATGACTATACAAGATTCTCTCACCTGTACCTACTGCGGACAAAGGATGAAGCGTTCAGTGCATACAAGTATTATGAAGCTTGGGCAAACACACAGTTTGACACCAAAATCAAACGACTTCGTTCCGACCGCGGAGGAGAGTTCACTGGTAATGAATTCACACGTTATCTAAACAGCAAGGGCACCGAACGGAAACTCACCGTGCATGATACACCAGAGCACAACGGAGTCGCGGAAAGACTCAATCGCACCGTAGTTGAACGAACACGGGCACTTTTGCACGCTAGCGGATTACCGAAGTATCTGTGGGGAGAGGCCATCATGCACGCAACCTGGTTGAAGAACCGAACTGCAACCCGTACCTTGGATAACAAGACACCCTACGAAATGTTATTCAAAAACAAGCCAAACCTCGAAAACTTACCAGTTTGGGGCTCACATGTGAAAGTCCACTCGACGATCGGTTCGAAACTCGACATGCGTGCCATAGAGGGCCGATGGATGGGCTTTGACCGGGATAGCAATGGACACCGGGTGTACTTACCTGACACCAAGCGAGTGGCAATCGAACGAAGTGTTACGTTCGATACAGCAGAGGTTAGGATACCTCTGGAGGGGCCTGGACAGGGAAACCACGCGGTACGACGCTATGATGTCGGTCCTACACCTCCAGCACCAGGTAGCCACGCGGTACGAGGCTATGATGTCGGTCCTACACCTCCAACACCAGTTAGCCACGCGGTACGAAGCTATGATGTCGGTCCAACACCTACCGGGCAAACCCTAACTCCATCACCTAATCCAACCCTTCCTGACCACCTCGGCCCACACTTTGAAGGCGCAGATCAGCCGCGCAGATCTGGGCGAGTGAGAGTGGAATCAGCGTACATCAAGAGTCTCAGAGACGGCACTGGGACCACTGATGGTCACAGCACTGACTTACCTCGAGGTATGCGACCTGCGGGGGAGTATAGTAACCTAGCCATTGAGCTAGGAATGGCCAATGAGTGGGGTAAGATGGACGAGGACGATGAAGAGGTCTTCGCCATGGTAGCAGGGGTAATGGAGGTAGAAGGGACAGATCCCACAACGCTGGAAGAAGCCCGAAGAAGGAATGATTGGTCAAAATGGGATGAAGCCGTCAACAAGGAACTTACCGCATTGAAAGATGCCGGCACCTGGTCCATAGTCGAAAAACCAGAGGGAGTGAACGTCGTAGGCTGCAAATGGGTGTTTCGAATCAAACGGAATGCGGATGGAGAAATAGACAAGTACAAAGCCCGGCTGGTAGCCAAGGGCTATTCACAGGTCTATGGTGTCGATTATTACGACACATATGCGCCTGTCGCACGTCTCGCTTCACTCCGCACTATCACAGCAATTGCCGCACGTAACGACTGGGACATCGATGTTTTCGATTTTCACAGCGCTTTTCTCAACGGCAAACTAGACCCCAGTGAAGTCATTTATATGCAAATCCCACCTGGACTCGACCATAACTCTCACTTCAAACACCCCGTTGCACGCTTACATGTCGCATTGTACGGATCAAAGCAAGGAGCTTTGAAATGGTACCAGGAACTATGCCGTCTGATGACGAGTCTCGGTATGACTAGAGCAGAGTCAGATTGGGGGGTATTCTCTAAGCACATAGGCATGGATATACTCATTCTCGCATCTCACGTTGACGACTGCACCATCACTGGCAGCAACTCCTCACTCATTGCGCAATTCAAGCAGCAAGTTGCTGCACGCTTCAAGCTCACGGATCTAGGCCCAGTCGCATCTCTCCTCGGCATGAAGGTGATGCGCGACCGCATCGCGCGCACCATCTCGTTCTCGCACGAGACGTACATCGAATCAATCCTCGCTAAGTATAATTTCGCTGATTTCAAACCTTGTTCCATCCCAATGGACCCCAACACACCGTTATCCGCCTCCCAATCACCCAAAACGCCCGCTGAAGCTGCCCTCATGAAAAACATCCCATATCGCGAAGCTGTAGGTTCACTGATGCATCTAGCCGTTGGAACGCGGCCTGACATCGCATTCGCCGTATCGACTGTCGCGCAATTCGGCGCAAACCCTGGAATGGCGCATTGGGATGCTGTGAAGCGCATCTATCGCTACCTGGTCGGCACGAAGAAACTTGTACTCACCTTCGGAAGCCGCAAACAAGGACTTGAGGGATTCTCTGACGCGGATGGTGCATCACAGGAGCACCGACACGCAGTGTCCGGCTATGCATTCCTGTTAGATGGAGGAGCAGTATCTTGGGGGTCCAAGAAACAAGAGCTTGTGACTCTTTCAACGACGGAGGCAGAATATGTAGCAGCGACGCATGCTGCCAAGGAAGCTATCTGGCTTCGACGCTTCGTCAGTGAAGTATTCCGCCCGCTCGTCAAACCCACAGTCCTTCATTGCGATAATCAATCTGCAATTGCGCTTGCTCAGTCCGGAGCGTTTCACGCTCGGACAAAACATATCGACATTCGTTATCATTTTATTCGTTTTTCTGTTGATAAAGGTTCTATCTCACTTGTTTATTGCCCCACGGATAGTATGATAGCGGACACGCTTACCAAACCTCTTCCTAGTCTAAAGGTCAAGCATTTCGCCTCTGCCCTCGGTCTGCGCTCGGTTTGAGGGGGAGTGTCGTATTATCAACCCTCGTTGTTAAGGACCTTCGGTGCCGTCTTCATTTCCTTGTATTTACAAATATCGTTTGTTCTCGCATCTCGCAACTTCCCTCAGTTGACTTCGCACGTCTGCTGAGGTTAGTAGTATCTTCGCATACATATCATGTATCTAACTAACGAACATCTGTAGCTGAGCTGCTACAGGTATATACCAATATATTAGTTGACTTCGCACGTCTGCTGAGCTGAGCTGCTACACACTGATCCATCATGCATATGGGCTTTTTGATGCTAGTTGGTGATTTTTTACCCTCGGCGCCTAATGTAATCATACAAGCGTCTATCGTGAGCGCTCGAATAACATGGAAATACACCTGCAGCTGAACATTCCAACCCTCAACTTATCTTCTCCCTCTCAATTTAACTTAATTCACAGTCCCCATTGCCCCACTCCCGTCTTCTCCTGCCACTTATTCTGTCCACCACCCAGCCCATCCTCGATCCCTGTCTTTTCCTTCATCGCACCATCATGTCAGGTAGCTTCGAAGGACGATCTGTCAGACTTGAACGTGAGTCCCATATCATCGTCATATTCATTTAGTGCCTCATCCTCACTTCCTATTTACAGTCATCAGGGTAAACAATCTTCCACTCCCTTCCGAGCGCATACCTGCAGGCTTTTATGTGGCCATTAATGTTGATTCGAAGAGGCGCTGGAAATCTACCGTTCGAGTGGTGTCATCCAACGAATCCGAAGTGTTGGGCGATATTGTGATCTTGTAAAGCCCATAACAAATGTCAGATGTGACTCGAGGACTGATCATTCGTTTGTAGATCATTACACGAGGTGCCCGAGTTCTCGCTGGAGATCAGGGTATCGTATGAGCTCGGTCGAATACTAGGAAATGGGGAAGTCGTTGCCAAATTCGAATCATCGTGGGATGAGCTACTCGATCGCGGAGATGAGCCTTTCGGTGAGCAACCTCCTTCTCAGTCATTCGCGTATACTCACAGATCGTAGATATTTCCTTCCCATTCATTGATGACGATCACTCTTCCCTCACTCTGAAGGCTGCTGTCATATGTCCTTGCGACAATCAGGACAGTGCACTGCTTGACGTGAGTGACATCAGCCTCTGCGTTGTTGGTATTTGTTGACGGAACACCGACTGTAGTCCATGGTTGAAGGTGAGATTGCTCGAGAGACGGATGCAGGCCATGAACAATTTGCCACATACGTGACAAGCAAGACAGTCTCTCACCTGAACGATGCCATGCAGCATTTTCAGTCGGTCCTAGACCAATGTCCGGTTGGCCATCCTGACCGCGCAGGGGCTCTCACCAACCTCGCGTGGGCCCGCCTTGAAGGCTACATTCAAAATGATCTTCAAGACATTGACTCTGTCACTTCTCTCTTCCACGAAGCCCTTGCATTGCGTCCGCAGGGCCACCTCGATCATCCATTATCCATTTATCACCTCATTAAAGCGTTAATCTGGCGTTACCGCAAGGAGAACTTCATCGCCGTCTATATTCGCGAATCCGCGCAACTGTGCTGCAAGTTACTGCCTCTCTGTCCAGAGGGCACCTACCTTCATAGCACCACGGCAGGTGGCGTTGATTGGGTGATTCGCGCATGCAACGATCTTCCAATAGACGCATCCGAAGAAGCCATTCACATTCGACGAGTCATACTCGAGCTCTGTCCTCTGGGCAACAAGCACCGTCTAAAAGCACTCGACAACCTTGGATGGGCTCTCAGATCACGTTTTGAACAATGCGGCAGCATTGACGATCAAGACGAGTCCATCCAACGTCGTCGTGAAGCAGTTTCTTTGTGCTCTGAGGGACAATTTGAACATTGTTTCTACCTGAATAACTTGGCCTCGTCACTCTGGATCCGCTTCAATCACCAAGGCAATTGTCATGACCTCAATGAGGCCATCTCTTTGCTTGAAGCAGCGCTGTGCCTGTGCCCTGTTGGGCACAACAATCGTGATTTGCCATTGCACAGCCTAGGAACCGCCCTCTTCACCCGTTTCGACCGACGCGGTGATGTTAACGATCTCAACAGAGCTATCAGCCTCCTGCGCGAGGCACTGACATTGCGCCCGCCTGGGCATCTATATCGTGATGACACACTCCACAGCCTTGCCCTTGCGCTCCAATCCAGATATGATAAATCGGATATTAGCGAAGATCTCAACCAGGCCATTGATTTGCACCGGGACTCACTTCAGTTAACGCCGCATGGCCATCCATATCGTCATCGAGCTCTTCACAGTTTGAGCTCGGTGCTCTGCTCCCGTTTCAAGCAAACTCAGGAGAATGAAGATGTCGAGGAGGCCATTCGACTGTGTCAGGAATCATTGGAGGCTTTGCCTTCACTACACCCGGATAGATCCTCCGGCTATGTGTGGTTGCGGGAAGCCTATTTGGCTCGTTACAGAGTGCACCACGAGTCTGCTGATTTGTCGCTCGCTGTAGATAATTTCAGACTGGCATCACGACATCCCACGCAAGGCCTTCCAGACCGCATTCTGACAGCCTGGAATTGGATTGTCACAGCAGAGCAGCACGGTCACTCATCTGCGTTGGAGGCCTACACAACATTTTTCGAACTTCTTGACCGCCACCTGGCAACACGATCGTCGGCAATTTCACGGCGTGAAGCTGCTGCTGCCTTCCATTATGCCAGATCAGCGCCAGTAGATGCAGGATCAT
Source organism: Suillus cothurnatus (assembly GCA_016758765.1). Taxonomy (NCBI): domain Eukaryota; kingdom Fungi; phylum Basidiomycota; class Agaricomycetes; order Boletales; family Suillaceae; genus Suillus; species Suillus cothurnatus. The sequence continues at coordinate 62,014 of JABBWL010000004.1, read as the reverse complement.
GTTCCATACGCCAGCACAACCTCCAAAGGGCCGTCGAACTTGTGGAGCAGGGTCGTGGTCAACAGTGGTCATTGGCCTCACGACTCAGGACTCCGCTGGAAAATCTCGAGTCCACAAACTCCAACATAGCTCACAAGTTCTCTGAGCTCAGCAAGCGTGTAGCTGACGCTCAAGGTTCTGCAGTCAGCACAGACGGAGCTGCCGCTGATAGTGCAGCAATACAGTACAGGAGAATTACGACGCAGTGGCAAGCTGTGGTAGCTGAAATCCGTAATATCAAAGGTTTCTCGAGGTTTCTGCTGCCGCCTTTGTACGAAGACTTGCAAGCAGCAGCGCGTTATGGCCCAGTCATCATCCTTATTGCCAGTCAATTCTCGTGCGGCGCTATCATCGTCCCGATGTCAGGAGAGCCTCTTCATGTTCCTTTGCTATCTATCACTCTCACGGATCTTACGACTCTTAAGGATCGCTTCGCCAGGGCAATACGACAATCATCTCGGATGAAACCAGGGGAGTCGAGGAAGGATCTAATCGTACTTTTGCGGACAGTATGGGAAGAGATCATACTACCTATCGTCAAGGTACTCGAGCATGTTCTTGAGCTAAAGCACCAATCTCGAATCTGGCTATGTCCAACTGCAGCTTTCACGTCCATTCCTCTCCACGCCGCTCACCCCTTTCAAACAAGGCCAGATCGCTCGAAGGAGCCATGCCTGGAGGATCTCTACATTTGTTCCTACACGCCGACACTTTCGGCTTTGATCAGATCTAGGCAGATGATGAAGAAGCGTGTCCGTCCATCTTTTGTGGCAATCGGGCAGGGTCAACCGCGTGCAGGGAAAAGCAAGGAGCTCTTGGCCGTCGACAGCGAAATCGAGCTTGTCCGAAAGCTTGTCCCTGAGACGATTAACCGTACCATTATTTCTGGTGATGCAGCCACACGAGCGGGTGCACTCCAAGGATTGGAAGAGAATACCTGGGTGCACCTTGCATGTCATGGAAAGCAGGACCGAGAGCAGCCTTATAATTCCCACTTCGTCATGAAAGATGAACCTATCACACTACTTGATATTATGGAGAAAGACATTCCTCGCGCCGAGTTTGCGTTCTTATCGGCTTGCCACACCGCCGTTGGCGATGAGGACACTCCCGACGAAGTGATTCATCTTGCTGCTGGACTGCAATTCTCGGGGTTCAAGAGTGTCATTGGCACGCTGTGGGAGGTCGACGACGCTGTCGCAAAACATGTCGTCAAAGCTTTCTACGAGAATTTGTTAAAGGATTTGGAGGACGGTGATGAGATGGATTGTACGAAGGCGGCCTGGGCACTCAACCGTGCTACGCATTCCGTGAAGACAAAGGTTCCGCTAGAGCAGAGAATGGTTTTTATTCATGTTGGTGTGTAGCTCCTGCCATATGGCTTTCGTCTGTTATAGGTTGTTTTAACTTAGCATTTTTTTTTGTTGCTCTTTCATCCTTGTCACTGTAGCACCTGTCAATTGTAAGATTACCCTACGTGTTAACCATACTATTGTATCGCATTCCCTCACATGATATCGTCTACTCTAGATCCTGCAATTCATTCAATGTTCCGAGTATTAGTAGTTGTATGTTCTTTCTGCATTGGTGCAGGAAGGGGACGTGCTTGGAAAGGAGTACCAAACGCACCGAGTCTCGTCCCAAGGCTTACTTCGACTTGACATTCGTTACGGTGCACATCGTCCGAAGCCTCCTCACAACATTCCTGGATCCTGCTACCACAATGAAAAGGGACGATTATGTTATTTCTTCTGATATTGCTTGTGCCACTTCAAGAAGGTCGTGGACCCCCACCCAAGGTCTCGGGCTGCACGATGATAGGTCAAAGATCACAGGGTTGAGTCATTCCAGCTACATACAGGCAAATCCTGAGAGCATGGAGACAGGTCTCAAGACATGTTTATTCTGCGTCTCCCCGGCTCCAAGTTGGACGATCCGAAAAGTTAGGACGTCGACTATGATCATTAAATCCCCTCTAGCATTACTGAATGGGGCAGAATAGATTTTGAGGGAGATCAAGCGGAGTGCTTTGTATTTCTCCATGTCCAGTTCAAACCATGGCTGTGAAACATCGTTGGAATGTCTCAACCACTGCAGCACATATGTAGTGATAACGAGCACGTCTGAGGAATGCTAAATTTTTGCTAGCCCCTTCAAAAAGGCCCGAATCTCTCCAGGTGCAGACCGTCATCTCAGTTTGAAGAATGCACATTACGGAAATGCGCTGGAGATGTGGTTGGGTTGAAGCAATCTTCGTGTGACATAGATGATTAATCATATATTGCGATAAAATGAAAATACCAGTATGTACGACAACGGATTGACTGGAGTCCAGCCACCTAGAGTGCGCTTACGTCACCATGTCAACTGCGTCCCCACCTGTATCGCATGTCTTCTCGCACAATCCTCGACTTCATACAGATGGACTTCACGAGGATTATGTTTGTTTAGAGCCTGGAATAGATCCTGTAGACACTGAAAGTTAACAATTGTTAAATCACAACAATGATTATAGCACGAACGGACCCATGTCACGGCTAAGCCAGAAATACCAGACCCTACCACAGTAATTTTCATTGACAACCGAGCGTGTATTAATTATGTGAAAATAACCTGGAGGAGAAAGTTAATGATAATGCAGGCTAAATGAAGTCAGGATTAAACACTCGGGTCATCTAGCCATCGCCATAATATGTGAATGAATATTTGCTTACCTCCGTCTGCCTCAGGGACTCGTGAGCTCGAGCTCGCAGAGTAACATTAATTAATCATACGATGGTCCCCTCCGCATCAGAGTGAAACGGGAATGGGGAAATGCTCATTGGGGTTCTATGCAGATAAAAGAAGAAACTGATCTGTCCCTATTTCGAGGTTCCAGTTTACTTGCAGGGACACCAAAACCGGGCAAGGGCCAACCCATGATCATATTGCTGTGCCACGGTCTGCATGAATGTGGACTTTGCAAGAAAAAAGAAAAACGCACTTCCTAGACCCTCTGGCCATATATTGAGTACGAAGCTACGGACTCCACGGGACTTGTCTTCTTAACTGAATGCAGAACGTGGCTGATTGAAGCTTGGATCCAATGATAAGTCATGACTCAGAGGGCATCTTAATTTTGTCTTAATTAGTCATCATTTCACTTCATTGTTTTCAACGTCGTCAACCTCTATTGTAAGGTTTGTTCAGATTCTCTTGTTATCTCCAATGCTAACTAAAGTCAACTTGTTCTTCACCCAGAGCTCGAGGGTGGTTACGTCCCACCATGCAATTACATTCGACCTGCCATGCAATCTGTTGCCTTTATTTCTAGCTCGATCATCCAATTCCCCCTTCCTATGGAGTCGCCCGTGGCGCAAGACCACATTAATTCCACCTGCCTCCATCGTTTGTACTATTTGCACCATGAAATACACGAGATTCTATGTTTTGCCTCAGTCTTGTGCTAATGATCATATCGTTTTTTGAACAACCACTAGTCTAGCTACGTCACAGGACATTCTAAGTTGTCATCGACGTGCCACTTTCGCTGATGCATAACTTTTTGCTACTAGTTGGTGATTTTTTACCCTCGGCGCCTAATGTAATCATACAAGCGTCTATCGTGAGCGCTCGAATAACATGGAAATACACGTGCAGCTGAACGTTCCAACCCTCAACTTATCTTCTCCCTCTCAATTTAACTTAATTCACAGTCCCCATTGCCCCACTCCCGTCTTCTCCTACCACCTATTCTGTCCACCGCCCAGCCCATCCTCGATCCCTGTCTTTTTCTTCATCGCACCGTCATGTCAGGTAGCTTAGAAGGACGATCTGTCAGACTTGAACGTGAGTCTTATATCATCGTCATATTCATTTAGTGCCTTATCCTCACTCCCTATTTACAGTCATCAGGGTAAACAATCTTCCACTCCCTTCCGAGCGCATACCTGCAGGCTTTTATGTGGCCATTAACGTCGATTCGAAAAGGCGCTGGAAATCTGCCGTCCGAGTGGTATCATCCGACAAATACCAAGTGTTGGGCGATATTGTGATCTTGTAAAGCCCATAACAAATGTCAGATGTGACTCGAGGACTGATCAATTGTTTGTAGATCATTGCACGAGGCGCCCGAGTTCTCGCTGGAGATCAGGGTATCGTATGAGCTCGGTCAAATACTAGGAAATGGGGAAGTCGTTGCCAAATTCGAATCATCGTGGGATGGGCTACTCGATTGCGGAGATGAGCCTTTCGGTGAGCAACCTCCTTCTCAGTCATTCGCGTATACTCACAGATCGTAGATATTTCCTTCCCATCTATACGTGGCGATCGCTCTTCCCTCACTCTGAAGGCTGCTGTCATATGTCCTTGCGACAACCAGGACAGTGCACTGCTTGACGTGAGTGACATCAGCCTCTGCGTTGTTGGCATTTGTTGACGCAACACCGACTGTAGTCCATGGTTGAAAGTGAGATTGCTCGAGAGACGGATGCAGGCCATGAACGATTTGCCACATATGTGACAAGCAAGACGGTCTCTTACCTGAACGATGCCGTGCGGCATTTTCAGTCGGTCCTAGACCAATGTCCGGTTGGCCATCCTGACCGCGCAGGGGCTCTCACCAACCTCGCGTGGGCCCGCCTTGAAGGCTACATTCGAAAGGATCTTCAAGACATCGGCTCTGTCACTTCTCTCTTCCGCGAAGCCCTTGCGTTGTGTCCGCAGGGCCATCCCAATCATCCATTATATCTTTATCACCTCACTGAAGCATTGAACTGGCGCCACGACTATCAACACACCACTGCTGATATCTGTGAATCGGCCCAACTTTACTATGAACTACTGCCTCTCTGTCCAGAGGGCACTTACCTTCGTAGCATCGCGGCAGGGGCAAATGGCGTCAATTATGTGATCCGCGAATGCAACAATCTTCCAATAGACGCATCCGATGAAGGCATTCACATTCGACGAGTCATACTCGAGCTCTGTCCTCTGAGCAACGAGTACCGTCCAGAAGCACTCAACAACCTTGGATGGGCTCTCAGATCTCGTTTTGAACAATGCGGCAGCATTGACGATCTAGACGAGTCCATCCAACGCGGTCGTGAAGCAGTTTCTTTGTGCTCTGAGGGACATTCTGAGCGTTATATCTACGTGAATAACTTTGCCACATCACTCTGGATGCGCTTCAATCACCAAGGCAATTGTCATGACCTCAATGAGGCCATCTCTTTGCTCGAAGCAGCGCTGCGCCTGTGCCCTGATGGGCACAACAATCGTGATTTGCCATTGCACAACCTAGGATTCGCCTTCTTCACCCGTTTCAACCAATGCAGTGATGTTAACGATCTCAACAAAGCTATCAGCCTCCTGCGCGAGGCACTGACATTGCGCCCGCCTGGGCATCCATATCGTGATTACACACTTCACAACCTTGCCCTCGCTCTCCAATCCAGATATGATAAATCGGATATCAGCGAAGATCTCAACGAGGCCATTGATTTGCACCGGGACTCACTTCAGTTAACGCCGCATGACCATCCATATCGCCATCGAGCTCTTTACAGTTTGAGCTCGGTGCTCTGCTTCCGTTTCGAGCAAACTCAGGAGAATGAAGATGTTGAGGAGGCCATTCGACTGTGTCAGGAATCATTGGAGGCTTTGCCTTCACTGCACCCGGATAGATATTCCAGCTACCTGTGGTTGCAGGAAGCCTATTTGGCTCGTTACAGAGTGCACCGCGAGTCTGCTGATTTGTCGCTCGCTGTAGAGAATTTCAGACTGGCATCACAACATCCCACGGACGGCCTTCCAGACCGCATTCTGACAGCCTGGAGTTGGATCGTCGCAGCAGAGCAGCACAGTCACCCATCTGCGCTGGAGGCCTATACAACATTTTTCGAACTTCTTGACCGCCACTTGGCAACACGATCGTCGGCAATTTCACGGCGTGAAGCTGCTGCTGCCTTCCATCATGCCAGATCAGCGCCTGTAGATGCAGGGTCATGTGCCATCTGGTATAACAATCTACGACATGCAGTCGAACTCGTGGAGCAGGGTCGTGGCCAACAGTGGTCGTTAGCCTCACGGCTCAGGACACCGCTGGAAGATCTCGAGTCCACAAACTCCGACATAGCTCACAAGTTCTCCGAGCTCAGCAAGCGTGTAGCTGACGCTCAAGGCTCTGCAGTCAGCACAGACGGAGCTGCCGCTGATAGTGCAGCAATACAGTACAGGAGAATTACGACGCAGTGGCAAGCTGTGGTAGCTGAAATCCGTAATATCAAAGGTTTCTCGAGGTTTCTGCTGCCGCCTTTGTACGAAGACTTGCAAGCAGCAGCGCGTTATGGCCCAGTCATCATCCTTATTGCCAGTCAATTCTCGTGCGGCGCTATCATCGTCCCGATGTCAGGAGAGCCTCTTCATGTTCCTTTGCTATCTATCACTCTCACGGATCTTACGACTCTTAAGGATCGCTTCGCCAGGGCAATACGACAATCATCTCGGATGAAACCAGGGGAGTCGAGGAAGGATCTAATCGTACTTTTGCGGACGGTATGGGAAGAGATCATACTACCTATCGTCAAGGTACTCGAGCATGTTCTTGAGCTAAAGCACCAATCTCGAATCTGGCTATGTCCAACTGCAGCTTTCACGTCCATTCCTCTCCACGCCGCTCACCCCTTTCAAACAAGGCCGGATCGCTCGAAGGAGCCATGCCTGGAGGATCTCTACATTTGTTCCTACACGCCGACACTTTCTGCTTTGATCAGATCTAGGCAGATGATGAAGAAGCGTGTCCGTCCGTCTTTTGTGGCAATCGGACAGGGCCAGCCACGTGCAGGGAAAAGCAAGGAGCTCTTGGCCGTCGACAGCGAGATCGAGCTTGTCCGAAAGCTCGTCCCTGAGACGATCAACCGTACCACTATTTCTGGTGATGCAGCCACACGAGCGGGTGCACTCCAAGGATTGGAAGAAAATACCTGGGTGCACCTTGCATGTCATGGAAAGCAGGACCGCGAGCAGCCTTACAATTCCCACTTCGTCATGAAAGATGAACCTATCACGCTACTTGATATTATGGAGAAAGACATTCCTCGCGCCGAGTTTGCGTTCTTATCGGCTTGCCACACCGCCGTTGGCGATGAGGACACTCCCGACGAGGTGATTCATCTCGCTGCTGGACTGCAATTCTCGGGGTTCAAGAGTGTCATTGGCACGCTGTGGGAGGTCGACGATGCTGTTGCAAAGCATGTTGTCAAAGCTTTCTACGAGAATTTGTTCGAGGATTTGGAGGATGGTGATGAGATTGATTGTACGAAGGCGGCCTGGGCACTCAACCGTGCTACGCATTCTGTGAAGATGAAGGTTCCGCTCGAGCAGAGAATGGTTTTTATTCATGTTGGTGTGTAGGTCCTGTCGTATTGCTCTCGTCTGGGATAGGTTGTTTTAACTTGACAGTTCATTTGTTTTTTATACTCATTTCATCCTGGTCACTGTAGCACCTGTCAATTGTAAGATTATCTTCCGTGTTTACCATGCGTGCCGTTTCCCTCTTAGGTGTCTTAGCAGCGTTTTTGGGTTGTGTCGTGTTTCAGAACACTTCCCAAATACCTCTGCTTCACACTCAAGGGTTTCTGGCTGTATCTTTTCCCCAGGTCGATTCGTTTCTCGCTCTTTGTCTCGCGCGCATTCATTCTCGTCTTTCGCTCGCTCCAGACGAATTCCTCAATCATTTTCACGTCGACCCGGCGGATATCTTTGCCTGCACTGCTCGGCAAAAGCCGAAACAGATCACAGCCAAAACCCCGGGCCCACCCCCAACTGAAGAAATTCGCATTCAGCCTCCACTGAGATAATTTGTTCATAGTCTTCTTAGTTAACCAGCCGCTTCAACAGCAGAGTCTGCGAAATTTTTGATGTGCGCCTCACTAGCAGATTTGTTTGAGATTTCGCAGACTTCACATTAGTTGTAGCACACAAGCAATAGCAAGCTGTATTGCTTTTACCTTTAGTCTTCGTTTTGCCTTCTTGACAGTATCAGCTTCGACACACACGCATCGTACTTCTTGACCATACGAACACATCCGCTCACCCATTCTCCGGTATCATTGCCTGATGGAATTATGCAGATGCGGTGAGATTATTATGGTGACTACTTGAGAAGTTTGACTCTAGACTTAGCCTTGCTGGATCGAGAAAACTACGGGTACGATACGGTCTCCACTTTACATTATGAATCATCGCACAGGTTGGATAAGTTTTATATCGCATGTTCTCCACATCCATACAGGCAAGAGAGAAAGATCATAGGGCTTTTCTTTTACCAATCTTTCTCCAGCCACTGCAGATGTTCCTCAAAAATCCTATTATCTCGATCGCTTCCTCTTCGTCATCGTCATAATGAGCCGCGTCGATCGACCAAAGACTTTCCCTGTGCTCCATGAGCTTGACCACATGTAATTTTGCCTTCGCTCTCCGGTTGTAACCAGATTCAGTGGCGGACATCGTGTGCACGGAGTACTCTATCTTTTTAGCGGCTTCTGCCAGGAGTAGGTGTCTGGGCCGACGACAATCGTCAGGATGGGCAATGCGTGAATACACGAGGAATACCTTGCTTCGGCGTTGGACGGAGCGTTGCTCAAATTGATCCACAACCCTTCATCGCTATCGTCCCAGCGGAGAACTCTGTATAAAGCCTGTCTAATAGTGCGAAAGACTTCTTTCCTTGCTGGTTCCTAAGCGATGTCGTCCATTATTATTGTACGCTACGCAGGATTTCGACTTACAGGTATTTTCTTGGAGATCATCGCTTCTAGTTCGATATCAATCTTGGGCAGGTCTATCTGAGGTTCTGAAAGATAGTGATATTTAAAGCTTCATGGTTACCGCTCGCATTTGGACATACCATCATCAAGGAAAGTGTCACCACTACCTTGCCCAAAGTCCACAGGCTCCTCTTCCAGAACATCGTCTTGTAGCAGCTCGTCGAGCAGAGCTTGCCGAGCAGAATTAAAGCAAACCTCGACGCCTTCAATCTCGTCATTGTCGTGCTTTAGTTCTTCACCTTTTTGGGTGGTTTGTTGAGCATCCGAAGACTCCATGATATGCGCTTCTTGTGGAGGCTGTTTGAACGGCACCTTAAATGGTGTTTTGAACGGCTTCCTCAAGGTATTGACAGAACTATAAGGCTTCGTGACTATCACGGTGTCAGATGGCCTCTTCAACATTGAAACGAGTATTGCTCACTTAGTGCAGGCGGCAGTGCCTCTAGCTTTGCCTTCTTCGTAGATGGACCTGCAGGACAAGCGTCAGGCCTTTTAAACCCAACACCTCCCGGCTGTCTAAGATTGTGATGACCGGGAGGAGGCTTTTGAGGCGCTGGACGTGAACCCTCTGCGTCATCTTCGAATGCATCCGCGTTGAAGGAACGTGAATGCGATAGTGCGGTAACGCGGTCCTCTGAGGATAGATTCTGTTTTCTGCGCAGGACTTTATCAGGGTATTTGCACACCTGGGGTGTACTCTATCACGGTTTGCACTGAAGAAGGAAACGAAAAGGGTGCACATCACACATATTATCACAGTAGCTCTTGACGACCTCCTTGTCGCTTGTATCGATTTTTTCACCAAAATACTTGCAGATGGACTTGGATTGATTCAGATTAGATCAAGCCACTCTAGCTAGTGATAAGGATGAGACCAACCACGTGTCGACACATGGTTGCATTTTCCGCGTAGTCAATCAACTGGACCTCGTGAGTTTTCTGACGTTAGCGAGGAACAGTCACTTACTGCACTGAAGCTGTCAATGGATCTTTGACTAGGCTGGGGACCATACATGGTGCTTGCTACATGTTGCCTCTTAGCATGGCTATCAGAAACCAGCTTGCGGAGGCGAAAGGCGTCTTCACGAGCTACAAGTTGTGTTCAAGCATCAGTTGTATCCGTTAGTAAACAATGTTGACCTTACAGTAATAGAGGACGCATTTGGATGGCTAGAGGGAAACAATCAGCAAGAGAAAGTGACACGAAAGACAAACTCACGCAGCCATCACGACCTGCTCGTCCTGCGTGGGAAAACTGATTAAAATGAGATCGGCGAACTAAGATAGTACCACTATACCTGTCTCTTGATAATACCCTAAGCATGATATATGCTGCGGGTCAATGATACTTCTCACAGTAGTTCACGAAGAACACGCACCTTCGAAGCTTTTTGGAAGGTCGTAGTGAATAATATAACTTAGTTATCAGCGTCAGTATCACACAGGCTTTCAAGAAGAGAGAGCTGACCGAACATCGCTTTTATCGATCCCCATTCCGAAAGCAATGGTTGCACACACCTAAGTAATGTTTGTGAAGAGACGGTCGAAGAAAACGGAGAGAACACACCACGTCAACGCCACCATCGCCATTTCCACCTGCTTCCCATTCGCTCAACGTGTTATCAAGTGTATGGGATCTTCACATAATCACATCAGGGACCTCGCTTTAGAATTGCCTCAGACGCACCCAATTCCGCGATGATATGGCCTGGCACTGATTCCTTTCCCCCTTAGAAAAGCCGACAGTTCATCGCACACCGCTCGGGTACGACAGTAGATGATCCCAGAGCTCGGTCGGGCCCGACGACGGTGTAGGGTTATCACGAAATCGTATATGGCTGACATACGAGACAGGGAGTCGAGCGCCGCTGTGTATTTGATATCATAGAATAAATTGGCGCGATTAAAGGGGTGCGAAGCAGTAAACAGTCTTTCTTCGGACATTTTAAGGTTGCGTATAATGTCTGTTTGAACACTGGAGCCATAACAACGCAAGTACCGAACGGCAAGATCCTGATCAAGCAGGGAATAATGCCTGCAGTCTCGCGGACATACCTCGGGGTAGCAGTTGCTGTGAGGGCCATAATAGGCACTCCATGAAATCGTTCCCGGAAAGAACCTAACTTGCGATATTCCTCACGGAAGTCATGGCCCCATTCCTGCAGAGACGAGTGTTGTTAGTAAGTTCTGAAAGTGAGAAGTGTTGCGATGCTCACAGAGATGCAGTGAGCCTGTGAATAAATGAATGAGCAGTTTTCACGCTGTCCGCAAATAGCGCTTACCTCGTCCACAACCAATCTGTTGAGTTCGCCCTTGGCATAAACAATTTCAAGAAGATGTGTCATTTCACGCGTACACAGTTTTTCAGGTGTAGCTGCTCGAAATTGTGATCAGCTCGTTGCATATGCATTCTCGCGTTAAGCAAGCTCACTATAAAGAAGACGAATTTGTGGTTTCCCTGACTCGAGGTCTTCTATGATCTATGGGAACGTAACTCAGTAAACACAAAGTATACAATGATAATTGCAATACTTGATCCCGTTCACCCTTCAGTGTGTCCGACGTCCAAGAGACCGCGGGGAGTCCTTTGCGGCGCAAACTCGATACTTCTGCACAATCCAGTCCAGCCTCAGATGAAAAGACAAACAGGCACGCAACGTACGGTTTTTCATCAGGGCTGGAAGAATAGGTCAGTTCGTAAAACTAACCTCAATTGGCAAGTTTGACAGACCCAATAATGGCGAAACTACGATGGAGATGCCGAACTATGATGAAGTCAGCTCTTGTCAAGCAGCTATTTCAAAAAAATACATTATCTGCGACCGCTGGAATTTGAAAGCACAAGCTCTGTAGACGACAAGATGTAATGGACGATCTATTGATATTCATTTGCAAATACCTTGCCCATTCCCGTCGGTGCTAATACAAAGACATCTAATCCTGTATGGCAAATAATTAATTGTTTTAACGACAACAATGTGCCATAACTCACCAGAAGTAGCAGCCTCGACAATTTCCTTTTGCTTCCCCTTGTACTCTGTGTGACCAAAAGCTGACCATTGGTCGCTTCAGTGGCACCAGACAATGTCATTGATTGAAAACCTACTTTCCGTAAGGATTCTGCACGACATGTAAGGAGACACGAAAAAAATCCAAACATATGATAAACGAACTTAACACAGTTTGCTGCCTTCTCAGCTTCCTTATCTACCGCGAGGTTTTGAAGGGTACATGGGTGTATAAGTGAAGAATATTCCTCTGTACCTAAAGTAAGATAAGTGATCTGCGTTTATTCCTGCCTTAGTTCATACCAGAACTATAATTGCGACTCATCGTTGGTACAAGTTCAGGGCATTGGTGGCAAGCACGGACGCGGGGCAACGCGGTCACGTGCGTGACAATCAGTTTGTCCTTGTTTGTACCATTTGCACCGGGCATGCCATAGATCGAAAATTGTGATCTGACACAACTACGCATACAGTTATACTCCTTTAGCTAGTGAAAAAAATCCATGAAACTCATAAGAAGGAACGACTACGTTTCTCAAAGGAGCCCAGATCTGTGTTGCACTGAGCATTCACATCTGCCAAAAGACGTGCCCATCTTCCCCCATGTAACGCGTGGACCTCTCGGCATTCTTGTTCGTTCAGGATAGCGTTCCACCAAGCCCCTGTCCAAGAAGCCACGACAATGTCCGCGAACGAGAATGTATCTCCCATAATCCATCTACCCCCGCTCTTTTGATACCACCCATCTACCACACCAAGTCCCTTCTTCAACGCAGCCCACATTTCCTGCGCCTTCCCTTCAGGAGCCATATCTTCCCAGCGTGTTTGTTTAGACATCTTTAAGCGCGATTTGATGAATGCTTCCCGGTTAATGTCACTCTGTATCTCGAGGGTTCTGGCCATGAGGAGCTTGAAGGAAGGCGCGGTGACTGTGTTGAGAAAGAGGGTCTCGAAGGTCTCTATGAGTACGTGTGTCCCGTGGGGTATTAGCGGTTTGTCAGGGTATGTCTTGTCGAGGTATTTGGCAATTGCATGAGAGTCGGAGACCACTGCACCAGTATTGGGGTCTTTAATGACTGGCACAGTGTACCTTTGCCCAGCCGTTGGAGATGCGCCAATACCTTTCATGGTTGCGGCAAGGTCACAAAAATTCACCCAGATAACTTCGTATGGAAGATTTTTATGGCCGAGACAGAATCTGACGCATAGCGTGTGAGCCGGTTATCATGTGTTGCAATATGACCACAGCACCTCGTCTTTGATGGGTTGGGCGCCCATTGCTTCTTGGGAAGCTTGCATGGTATATCATACAGGATGATGCGTTGCATTGAGAGTGAGTAGTTGCACTTACATTAATGTGATTCTGGTATTTATAATCTCACAAGCTTGGAGGATCTCCGGAGGTCGCCGGTCCGCTGACCTGTGAAAATCGTCGTTTTCACACCATTCAATATCACATGAGGAATATCCTGATCAGATGATCATAACTGGAGCAGAGGAGACATGAGCATATCGGCTTGGCCTCGGTAGAGTCGTTCTTCCACCAGCTGCCGACTTGGCGTGCTCCCTGTGCACGGTCCCTGTCAAGTCGACTGAGGACTCATCATAATTTACCCAGAGTGCGATTCGCCAGGTTGCGGCGAGTGACCGATGGAAGTCACAGAATGTCTGACATCAGAAGACACGAGGACATGAGGAATCAAACGATGCGCTAACAGGAAGGAGCCACAGGAAGGAGCCCAATGAAGGTTGACATGACTTGGAGTGATACAGCGATGCAAGAGCTCAGGGTAGGCAATGTCAGAAATCCCGAACAAGGGACAAACGCAAAAGGGGTACAAAACTGTTTGCGAAGACACGTACAAGCTATCGTAACGACGCCGGCACCAGCCCCCGACTCCCTCATTCCCAGGATGTGTCCATAGAATTACATAAATGCAAACTCATTTTGCTTTGACTAATCCCACGTGATTCCAGAATTTCGACTGTCATGATGTTCTTCGACTCGTAGACGTCCAACTTGACTAGTCTGTGTTACAGTGTAACACAAGCTTAACATTCACAATATCATCATGTAACGGTTTCGTTCGGGGTTTATTTTAACTAGCTTTAGCCAGGTGGTAACCGCAACAAAATATAATGCAGGGTCGAAACCTGCCGACCATAAGGTTTTTTTCCTATCGAAGCATTCCTGATTCAATCATGGATGGTTTCCTTGGAAGTCCATCTTAACTGATTTTAGTGAGGTGGCTACCACAACAGAATCAAAATCTGTTTGTCTTGGTCTGCGCAGGTTCGAAACTTGCCGAACGAGACCAAAGTTTTTTTCTATCGGAACATACCTTCAAATGACATTGACTCATGGATGGTTTCCTCAGAGCTCCATCTAACTGGTCTTAGCTGAGTGGTTACTACAACAGAGTCAAAATCTGTTTCTCTTGAAGTTGGTTCGAAACCTGCTGATATTATTTTTGCAGTGTATAGATCCTCAGAGGTCCATCTTACTAGGCTCAGCCATTGGGCCGAAACCTCCTTTTTACGTGACACTAGTCTACCTACGATGTGGAATTCACTATCATGCCCCACGAGGGTCATCTCAGAAACATATGATATATCTCCAAGGTGCGGTCGGACGTGCCAACCTAGATTCTCGACTGACTGACTAAACCTGTCAGGATTTACCACCAAATAAAAATGTTAATGGGGTCGGAGGCCAGAAGAATGCAAGCTAAGGACAATGTAAATTTGGCAGTCATTTCCTTCAGTCGTTGGATCTTCCAAATTCTAATGCGACAGATGATGACTTGAAGGTTCAAGGTGGAAGAATCGACAGTGGCAGACCGAGTCATATCGTTCTAGGAGTCGGTATGCTGATCCTCCGTCGAACTCGCTGAGCTTTGCTTACCACTGAAGTCGTGTATCCCTTATGATAGGTGGGAGTGTTTGATCCTAGAGCCTTGCTCGCGAACAACACTGTTGATCCATTGATAATATGTTGGTTGTTTTATCCTTCTTTGACTTTGGGTTATGCTGACCGAAGATGTGAATCACTGTGGATTGATCCCTTAGTAGAGATGAACGATTTTCAACTTTCCGTCATATTTTAACCAGCTCCATCTAAGAACTCATGAAGAGATGTGGTCTAGGTTACAATCGTCATTGGCGTACGTTCAGAACGTTTATGGGTGGTTCATGGGCCATGGCATCGATGACAAGCATGGACACAGGGTTACGCGGTCGCATGCATGGCAATCAACTTGTACCAGGTATGTCATCGATCGAGCAACATCAGTATCTAACACAACTACTCCTGTAGCTAGCAAACCCATGAATTTCACAGGGAACTACCATCTTCCTCAAAGGAGCCCAAATCTGTGTTGCATTCGGTATTCACATCTGCCAAAAGACGTGCCCATCTTCCCTCGTGCAATGCGTGGAGCTCTTGGCATTCCTGTTCGTTCAAGACAGCATTCCACCAAACCATCGTCCACGAAGCCACGGCAATGTCCGCGAACGAGAATGTATCCCCCATAATCCATCTGCCCCCGCTCTTTTGATACCACCCATCTACCACACCAAGCCCCTTCTTCAACGTAGCCCACATTTCTTGTGCCTTCCCCTCAGGAGCCATATCTTCCCAGCGTGTTTCTCTGAACATCTTTAACCGCGATTCGATGAACATTTCCCGGCTAATATCATTCTGTATTTCCAGAGTTCTGACCGCGAGGAGCTTGACGGACGGCATCAAGACCGTGTTGACAAATAGGGTCTCGAAGGTTCCTATGAGTACATGTGTCCCATGGGGCATAAGCGGTTTGTCAGGGTATGTCTCGTCGAGGTATTTGGCAATTGCGTGAGAGTCGGAGACCACTGAATCGGTATTTGGGTCTTTAATGACTGGCAAAGTGTACCTTTGCCCAGCCGTCGGAGATGCGCCGATACCTTTCATAGTTGCGGCAATGTCACAAAACTCTACCCATATAACTTCGTACGGAAGGCCTTTATAGCCGAGACAGAATCTGATAAGCATGTGAGTCGCCCATCAGGTTTTGCGATATGCCCACAGCACCTCGTCTTTGATGGGTTGGGTGCCCATTTCTTCTTGGGAAACTTGCATGGTATGTCGTACAGGATGATGGGTTGCATTGGTAGCAGCGTACCTAGCTGTACTTGGTATGTGATTTTAGTATTTATAACCTTGGGCCGTTGCGAAGCTTTGAGTATCTCAGGTAACCGGTCCACTGACCCGTGAAAGCTGTCGTCTTCACACCATTTTATATTGCATGATGTGGCAGTCCTTGGCGGTCCTGCTGAACCTTATTCATTCCCCATTCTAGGAGCCGATCCTCCATGGCCAACGAGAATATATTTCTCCAGAATTGCCGTTACTGCCAGCTTTCCAAGCCGTCCAGCAGTTCAAGAGCTTGTCAGATTTTAGGAGGTCTGTTTTCAGGGAGATCATCCGCACCCTAAATGCCTTTACGACTTTCGCAAATGAGACACAGGCACAAAGTCAACCGGCTCCCGATGTTTTCAAGTACCTCGGTCAAAACTAAACTGTTCATCTCTTGTGAGTTCCGAATCCATGAAATAGTACGGTCAATCAATTATTCCAGGCTTTCGTGACTCGAAAAATAGTGATATTTGAAGGTCTGCGGTCTTGGCTCGTTAGTTTGTCTGAAGGAAGAGACGGCTATGTTTCTCAAAGTAGAATCAGTGTAACATACACTCGGAGTTCAAATCTGCCCAACGACATGCCCATCTCGAGTTCCGCCATACAAGGCATGGATCTCCTAGTGTTCTTGATCGTTAAAAACAGTGCTCCACCACTTGAAACCACCCAACAAATTACGTCAATGTCTGCGAACGAGAATACGTATGTCTTCCTTCCTCCGCTCTTTAGATACTACCCATTCACCCCACCAAGGCCCTTCTTGAGCGCAGCCCAAATGATGGCGCCGTTGTTGTGTATCTCCTTCGGGAGATACATCTTCCCTGCCTCTCATTGTTATATTCATATCACACAACTCCACCCACATAACTTCAGAATCATGTGGAATGCCTTTATGGCCCAGCCAAAATGAGCGCGACGGCGTATGCGAGTCAGCGGCCCATCAAGTATCGCGGTATGTCGTCTTTGATAGGCTGGACCCCCATCTCTTTTCGGGAAGATTGCTGGATATGTCGTACAGAACGGTGAGTTGTATTGATTGGCGGTTGCAGTACTTGGTACATAACTCTGGTATTTATGACTCAAGTTACTGGCATTTCATATCACGCGAGGTGACATTCCTGCTGAACCTTATCCAGCACCTTTGCCCATCTTCCTCCATTCCAAGAGCTGATCCTGGCCCACTCATCCTCCTTCAAGACACGCTTGTACCAAAATAGCCGACTTGCCGCGATGATATCCGCATATGAGAACGTATCCCCCATAACCCACTCCGTGCCGCTCTTCTCACGTAACGTTTCTCCCTTATTGAAACCCTGCTCAAGATATGCCCAATCTCCATCGCGTTTCGGACCTTCGGGTGAAAACTCCTCCCATGGAAGTTGTAACCTCTCTGAACGCGTCCGACGGAAAAACTCCGCGCTTACGGGGTTCAGAATCTCCGCAACGCGCACATATATCAGCCTCACGATGGGATGCGCATCATCGAGATATGCAGAGTCGAATACGCGAATAAGCATCTCAGAGCCGTGCGGGAAAATAGGCTTTGCAGGATATGTTTTCTCGAGATATGCTGCGATCTCGAGGGATTCGTCAATCAAAGCGCCATTGTTGGGGTCACTGAGGACGGGGACGGTGTATATGTCTGAACCGTCGGATCTCTTTTTGGGTGCCAAGCCAAGACTCTTAACAACAGTTGCAATATCTGGGTACTCGACCCAGACAGTTTCGAACGGTAGCTCCTTGTAGCTTAAGACGAATCTGGCGCAGGAGGTAAGGAAGTTATATTTGCACTCGGGACAAGTGTGCTAACCTGGGCTTCGATGTATTTGGAGACCAGTAGCTTCCAGGCAATTGGGAGGGTATATCGTATAGAACGAGTGGTTTCATCGTTATCGTCAACTTATCAAGTCTACCTTTGTCTCTGCAGTGAATGTATGTGCTATATTTGGTCATCTACGCTACGCCACAAGCTCAAGCTCAAGGTCCGACATCGATATGGCTTATAATAAAATAAAAGACAATGGCCGCTGGCGCGAGCACGTGTGATTAACATTACTCAACAGATGCCCGCAAAGGCGCGTCCTACGCGTGGTCTCAAGTGCCTCGATCGATTGTGGAAGATTCGTTGTGGTACAATAAGTTCCGATTGAATTCGGCTCGATGAGAAGATACAAATAATACGACACCTCCTATTATCTACAACGATAGGCAGGACGATCTCAATGATGATTTATCGTAGTCATTTTGTTACCCATGAGAAAGTACGATATGATATGTCCATTTCTTTCCTCGAACTCTCATTAAGCACGTATATGAAATACAGGTGCCTAGAAGCCAGTCTACGAAACTATAAGCCGTCCCTTCCTGTACAAGTATAAATCACGACATACCTTGCGCTGTTCGCCCTTAGCCTCGAGTTCGGGGTCACGTGTAAGTTTGCCAGCCATCTTCTCTACTCCGCCTACGCACAAATATTAATATAATAAGAAGATCAGATGCACAAAGACCAACCCATCAATTTGGAGCCCATGGAAGGCACCTTGCCACGACCGGTGCCAGCGCCAACGCCCGTGCCCTGACCACTACCGACGCCGGAGTCATCATATTCATCAACGTCGCGCTCATACCCACGGCTACGGCCATCACCGCCGATGCTCTGGCCATAGGCACTGTCGTATTGGCCACCCTGGCCAACTCCAGGGATATTCACGTCCTGAGTGTCCTCACCACCGCGATTACCAGCCATTCCAGGGTCTGTGTCGCAGTATTCGTCGTCTCTAGCTAAGCCCTGCTGACCTTGTCGACCGACGCGACTCTCACTTCCTGTGTATCCACCAGCTTGGCCAGTGCCGCTACCTCCGTATGATCCTGAAAGTGCGGAGTCTCCCCCGGGGACAGTGCGTTGATCACCGCTAGAGGTGTCATAGTTTGAGTCTTCGTTGAAGTTCCCTGATGATAAAGTTGGTAAGTCTCTCTGGGATTTGTAAACATTTGTGATCAAGATGAACCTTGGTTTCCTTGATCGTAAGACATTATTGATTGTGTGATATGGTTAAGAAGATAAAGGAAAGTATGTTCGCGGGGCTTTATATACCATAAATCGATGATGTAGCGATGACGAAAGAGGTTGGTGCTGTTGACGTGTGGTTGGCTGACTGAGGAGCGGGCGTGGAATCTTGTCAATGCGAACAGTTCCAGCTGAGACCGGATGGAGCCTTCTCGCAGCACCCGCAAGGTTCGGCATTGCATGACGACAAGAATGAACCGTTTCGTGAAACCCCTAATTAGCGCCATCCACGGGTATATCAAGAAGAAATAAATGACATCATCATACCGTGCCGCCTTCCTCCAAGCTCCACTTTGTTCTATATGCATCTTTTCCATTCACAACCGCTTACTGCTTCTGAAGTTGTTTGAATTACAGCAGACCGTAATTTTGATGTCACATAGATGCACATCACAAATCCAGAATGAAGCGACGAACAAGAACATAAATTCGAGGAAAGCAGTATGAGTACTAACCCCAACCGATATTAAGAATCCTCGTAGTAGTACCCATAGGGAAAACACATTTTGTCGAGCGGGAACAGTAAATCGAGTCCGAGACATTTTCAAGGCTGCGAGCAGCGGTATGGGTCGTATTAAGTGCTTAAAGTAGCGCCGCTGACGCGCCATTCGACTCCCTTCTTCGTGCGAAAGTTGGTTCTTTGGGTGAGGTCACCATGTACGTATCCTCGCTGTCTGCGACAGTGTTCGTCCGGTCGCCGAACCAGTGTTCTGCCAGTCAGTGACCGCAGTGTTCATTCACTGAACGCAAAGTGTGGGAAAGTCGATGAACGTCAGCAACGTTCACTTGATTGTGAACGTGTCGGGTGCCATGAGTCCTTTGTATCTTCTATATTTAGAAATTGACTGATGCTTTTCAATTCATATCTCGCGGTATAGATGATAGTATCGACTCTATCGAGCGCGCAAGTGACGACGTCTAGCTACATATGTATGAAAAAACGTCACTCTCACACGACCTCGCCTTCTTCACTGCATCTGGTAGCATTATTGATCAAGGTGAGTTTTGTGTCTTGATCATTATGTACGGCTTAACGCTGTAATAATCCATGCAGGAACCTCGTGTCCCTCACCTATATGGCATGTTGCGGCTCTCAGTCGCCTACTCATTCTTGAGCTCTCGTTCACCACCATTCCGCAACTGTTGTCTCATGGCTAGCGGAAAAAGGAAGACTCGCAGTACTAATTGGGGTTGGGGGTGGACGGAATTTACAGAACATCCTGGTTACGAGAGTTTGGACCCAGCATCGATGGTGCAGCAGAAGGCTAAGGTAATCTGCACCAGACAACTCGAGCATTATGTTGCGGCAGAACGGGCTCGTGATGAACTCGAGGTACAATTTGGATCACGGGATCATGTACGAGACGAGGATGCGATTAAAGGAGCAGGTAAGCTTAAATTGTACCATCCATCTATTTCTAACACTTTCTATTGTAGTGTGGGCTACTGGCCAACATGATCCACAACGAATTTGGCACATCAGTCGTCCAAAAACACTCCTGACACACATCCGAGACTGCGAGCTACATACGGAAAGTGTTCGTTCGCGTGCGCGAGCTGACCTTGCGGCTCGCTTCAATCAAGTCACACAACCCATGGCTGCAGTGCACGCTACACTGCCCATACCTCAATTATACGAAGATCCCCCTCAGATCGCAGGACCATCATCAGCTGCACATTCAATATATCCTCCGTCTTCTGCTCCACCAGCTCTCGGTCTCTTCATTCCGAGTCTTTCAGTGCTGTCTCCGCATGCTAATGGCTCTTCGGACTTGTTATCTTTACCAAGCCTACTGGCATTTGATTCTCGTGCACCCAGTCCCGCAATTTCTGACATCACACTCCTTTTGCTTCCCTCGAAGCGCCAGCGCCTGACTTCAGGTTCATATCGCTCTGTTTCGCAGCCTGTCACTACTGGGTCTGTCTTGTCACCGCTCATCGGAGCTCATTGGCCAACCAGCCAGACTTGGACTGATGCTGACCAGGCAGATTGGGAAACAGGGTTAGCGCGGGTAACTGTGAGTGCAGGATTACCGCTACGATGGGTTGAGAATCCAGAGTGGTTGAAACTTTGTGATAGATTTATTCCTCGAGCAAAAGTACCATCAGCAAAGGTTCTCACGAAACGTGTCATGCCTCAAGTTCTCCGCAGTATCAAAGCCACTGCAAAAGAAGAATGTCGTGGTGCAGTCGGAACTCTGCAATGTGATGGCTGGACTGGCGAGAATAGCCATCATTTGATTGGTTTTATGATGACTGTAAAACGAAAGGTAAGCACTGTGGATGTTTTATGAGCTTTTCCGTCTCGTGGCTGAACCAACTGCTTTGTCTTACTAGTTACATGCTGTCCGTGTTCACGATGCATCTGGTGACTCGCACAATGCCGAAGAACTCCTCAAACAGATTATCGAATCAATAAATCAAGTCGAGAGCGAGTGGGGAGTCATTATTATTGCATGCACTACTGATGCATCTGGAGAGTCTCGTAAGGCTCGACGACTACTTCGCACCAAATTTCCGCACTTGGTAACACCTGACTGCCTAGCTCACCAGGTAGGTTGTCGATGCGAGAATAGTATGTGAGCTAACTTTATCTACTATTCACAGTTTAACCTCATTGTGGGGGATCTCTTCAAAGCCAAGGATGACTATGGGCAGTATGGTGACCTTGCACAAGAGTTAATTACATGGCTTCGTAGCAAAACCTACGTTCTCGCACTCCTTCGTGAATTGCAAATGTCAACCATGGGAAAGACATTGAGCATCATTCGCGCTGTTCTCACTCGATGGTTATCACATTATTTAGCATACCGACGACTTTTGGATGTTCAGCCATCACTAGAGCTATTGATAACAAAGCACGAAGCAGAGATATGATCTACAGGTGATGCTCGTTCATGAGCAAAGACCTCAGCTGCCATTATGACAATAAAAAATCCAACATTCTGGCATGCAATGGCTCGGTAGGAACATTCTCGTTGTAACATAACATAATTTTGACTGACATTGCACTACCATTTAGATGGAAAAATCTTTTGGAACCAATTGCGCTAATGACGAATATTCACCAAGCTGCCCACTCGAAACCTGAACATATTCCAATCTCATTTGGGTTTCTTTATTACCGTTATTCGAAAGTCAGTGATGAAACTGATCTTGTGGCTCGAAATGCGGTCCTAGAGAGTGCCGAGCATCGATGGGCTCAAATTGATCAAGAGGTCTTCATTGCCGCCGTTATCATTGACCCACTCTACAAAGACAAACCATTCAAAAATATTCCCCTGACAACATGTGCCGGGCTGATGTCCCTTTTCAGTCGCCTCTGGACGCGTTTTTATGGTGGTGTGCCACCACTCGAACTTTTTACAGATCTCGATAATTATTTGAAAAGTTCACCCGAGTTCCAGCCACTCGATATATACACACAGATTTTAGTATCTCGCGCAAAGGAACAGGTAATATATTTACTAGACTCGGAGCTGTATTCCTCAATATCTAACCTATTTCTACCCATAGGGCACACCAGTTGATCCTCTCGATATTTGGGATGGATTTTCACACAGCAGCTCCGAAATCAAGCCCCTCCAGAAAATTGCTCAGCGAATTCTTTCGATCTGTCCAAATTCTGCTTCATGCGAGCGTCTTTTCAGTATCTTTGGCGCAATCCTGACGAAATGGCGAAATCGGCTTTCCACTCAGAATCTTATGCTACTTGCAGAGTTAAAGATGTACCTCCATGAGGAACATGTTCGCACAGGCTCCGTCAAGAAGCGTCTCAAACGGTGCTACTGCCAGAATACCACTGAGGCTAACCCTACAGAGGGTGACACAGATGCCTTTGGTGATGATTCCCAGCAGACGAGCAATGAAGTTTGTGAGCACAGAGGGATATGGCAAATTGCTGCACACTTGATTCAAGCTGTCGAGGATGAAGAGACATTCACCATCTCCGAGATTACGGAGGCAACTACCAATCCGTCAGACTTCCAGCAAATTCCTATCAAGGATCTCTTTGATTTTTCTCGTGCTCAAGATTGGCTAGGATCCTTCTACCAAACAGCCATACGAGGCTTAGATGCGGAGGTTGAGTTATACGAGCTGTTGGATTTGGATGCCGATGGTATTGACGACCCAGAATTTCCGCACGCAGATGAGATTTTGGACGAGTAAAATGACTGACGAGTTTCTTGGTGATGCGGGCCTTAGCCAATCAGATATGATTATATAATATTTTCTCTCGGACTCCTGGTACCATAGCTGTTCACGTTTACCTGTTGACATAGTGACGTTCACCGGTGAACATTCACTGACTTTTGTGAACGTTCGGCGCAGTGTTCGTCCGGTCGCCGAACGTTCACAAAAGTCAGTGAATGTTCACCGGTGAACGTCACTATGTCAACAGGTAAACGTGAACAGCTATGGTACCAGGAGTCCGAGAGAAAATATTATATAATCATATCTGATTGGCTAAGGCCCGCATCACCAAGAAACTCGTCAGTCATTTTACTCGTCCAAAATCTCATCTGCGTGCGGAAATTCTGGGTCGTCAATACCATCGGCATCCAAATCCAACAGCTCGTATAACTCAACCTCCGCATCTAAGCCTCGTATGGCTGTTTGGTAGAAGGATCCTAGCCAATCTTGAGCACGAGAAAAATCAAAGAGATCCTTGATAGGAATTTGCTGGAAGTCTGACGGATTGGTAGTTGCCTCCGTAATCTCGGAGATGGTGAATGTCTCTTCATCCTCGACAGCTTGAATCAAGTGTGCAGCAATTTGCCATATCCCTCTGTGCTCACAAACTTCATTGCTCGTCTGCTGGGAATCATCACCAAAGGCATCTGTGTCACCCTCTGTAGGGTTAGCCTCAGTGGTATTCTGGCAGTAGCACCGTTTGAGACGCTTCTTGACGGAGCCTGTGCGAACATGTTCCTCATGGAGGTACATCTTTAACTCTGCAAGTAGCATAAGATTCTGAGTGGAAAGCCGATTTCGCCATTTCGTCAGGATTGCGCCAAAGATACTGAAAAGACGCTCGCATGAAGCAGAATTTGGACAGATCGAAAGAATTCGCTGAGCAATTTTCTGGAGGGGCTTGATTTCGGAGCTGCTGTGTGAAAATCCATCCCAAATATCGAGAGGATCAACTGGTGTGCCCTATGGGTAGAAATAGGTTAGATATTGAGGAATACAGCTCCGAGTCTAGTAAATATATTACCTGTTCCTTTGCGCGAGATACTAAAATCTGTGTGTATATATCGAGTGGCTGGAACTCGGGTGAACTTTTCAAATAATTATCGAGATCTGTAAAAAGTTCGAGTGGTGGCACACCACCATAAAAACGCGTCCAGAGGCGACTGAAAAGGGACATCAGCCCGGCACATGTTGTCAGGGGAATATTTTTGAATGGTTTGTCTTTGTAGAGTGGGTCAATGATAACGGCGGCAATGAAGACCTCTTGATCAATTTGAGCCCATCGATGCTCGGCACTCTCTAGGACCGCATTTCGAGCCACAAGATCAGTTTCATCACTGACTTTCGAATAACGGTAATAAAGAAACCCAAATGAGATTGGAATATGTTCAGGTTTCGAGTGGGCAGCTTGGTGAATATTCGTCATTAGCGCAATTGGTTCCAAAAGATTTTTCCATCTAAATGGTAGTGCAATGTCAGTCAAAATTATGTTATGTTACAACGAGAATGTTCCTACCGAGCCATTGCATGCCAGAATGTTGGATTTTTTATTGTCATAATGGCAGCTGAGGTCTTTGCTCATGAACGAGCATCACCTGTAGATCATATCTCTGCTTCGTGCTTTGTTATCAATAGCTCTAGTGATGGCTGAACATCCAAAAGTCGTCGGTATGCTAAATAATGTGATAACCATCGAGTGAGAACAGCGCGAATGATGCTCAATGTCTTTCCCATGGTTGACATTTGCAATTCACGAAGGAGTGCGAGAACGTAGGTTTTGCTACGAAGCCATGTAATTAACTCTTGTGCAAGGTCACCATACTGCCCATAGTCATCCTTGGCTTTGAAGAGATCCCCCACAATGAGGTTAAACTGTGAATAGTAGATAAAGTTAGCTCACATACTATTCTCGCATCGACAACCTACCTGGTGAGCTAGGCAGTCAGGTGTTACCAAGTGCGGAAATTTGGTGCGAAGTAGTCGTCGAGCCTTACGAGACTCTCCAGATGCATCAGTAGTGCATGCAATAATAATGACTCCCCACTCGCTCTCGACTTGATTTATTGATTCGATAATCTGTTTGAGGAGTTCTTCGGCATTGTGCGAGTCACCAGATGCATCGTGAACACGGACAGCATGTAACTAGTAAGACAAAGCAGTTGGTTCAGCCACGAGACGGAAAAGCTCATAAAACATCCACAGTGCTTACCTTTCGTTTTACAGTCATCATAAAACCAATCAAATGATGGCTATTCTCGCCAGTCCAGCCATCACATTGCAGAGTTCCGACTGCACCACGACATTCTTCTTTTGCAGTGGCTTTGATACTGCGGAGAACTTGAGGCATGACACGTTTCGTGAGAACCTTTGCTGATGGTACTTTTGCTCGAGGAATAAATCTATCACAAAGTTTCAACCACTCTGGATTCTCAACCCATCGTAGCGGTAATCCTGCACTCACAGTTACCCGCGCTAACCCTGTTTCCCAATCTGCCTGGTCAGCATCAGTCCAAGTCTGGCTGGTTGGCCAATGAGCTCCGATGAGCGGTGACAAGACAGACCCAGTAGTGACAGGCTGCGAAACAGAGCGATATGAACCTGAAGTCAGGCGCTGGCGCTTCGAGGGAAGCAAAAGGAGTGTGATGTCAGAAATTGCGGGACTGGGTGCACGAGAATCAAATGCCAGTAGGCTTGGTAAAGATAACAAGTCCGAAGAGCCATTAGCATGCGGAGACAGCACTGAAAGACTCGGAATGAAGAGACCGAGAGCTGGTGGAGCAGAAGACGGAGGATATATTGAATGTGCAGCTGATGATGGTCCTGCGATCTGAGGGGGATCTTCGTATAATTGAGGTATGGGCAGTGTAGCGTGCACTGCAGCCATGGGTTGTGTGACTTGATTGAAGCGAGCCGCAAGGTCAGCTCGCGCACGCGAACGAACACTTTCCGTATGTAGCTCGCAGTCTCGGATGTGTGTCAGGAGTGTTTTTGGACGACTGATGTGCCAAATTCGTTGTGGATCATGTTGGCCAGTAGCCCACACTACAATAGAAAGTGTTAGAAATAGATGGATGGTACAATTTAAGCTTACCTGCTCCTTTAATCGCATCCTCGTCTCGTACATGATCCCGTGATCCAAATTGTACCTCGAGTTCATCACGAGCCCGTTCTGCCGCAACATAATGCTCGAGTTGTCTGGTGCAGATTACCTTAGCCTTCTGCTGCACCATCGATGCTGGGTCCAAACTCTCGTAACCAGGATGTTCTGTAAATTCCGTCCACCCCCAACCCCAATTAGTACTGCGAGTCTTCCTTTTTCCGCTAGCCATGAGACAACAGTTGCGGAATGGTGGTGAACGAGAGCTCAAGAATGAGTAGGCGACTGAGAGCCGCAACATGCCATATAGGTGAGGGACACGAGGTTCCTGCATGGATTATTACAGCGTTAAGCCGTACATAATGATCAAGACACAAAACTCACCTTGATCAATAATGCTACCAGATGCAGTGAAGAAGGCGAGGTCGTGTGAGAGTGACGTTTTTTCATACATATGTAGCTAGACGTCGTCACTTGCGCGCTCGATAGAGTCGATACTATCATCTATACCGCGAGATATGAATTGAAAAGCATCAGTCAATTTCTAAATATAGAAGATACAAAGGACTCATGGCACCCGACACGTTCACAATCAAGTGAACGTTGCTGACGTTCATCGACTTTCCCACACTTTGCGTTCAGTGAATGAACACTGCGGTCACTGACTGGCAGAACACTGGTCTGCGATCCTCGAAATTAAGCGAGGATATTTAGCCGGCCCTTTGAATTTTAGGTGCCATACTTTGACAAGCAAGATGTCTAACTTTAACAGCCACACAACAGCCACTTCCAGTTCACATGTAGTGTGTGAAGCGCGCAACACTGTACTTGCACAGTAGATACCTACAATGGTTCGGCTCACTCTCTCTAGTGAATCCGTGCGCAATACTGTGATCACCAACGAGCAAGGACAAGTTGTTTACAAGACAGTGACTCCGTTCCAACTTGGCGTTCGTACTACGACCATTCAGAAAATCAAGCCAAATGATGGCCAGTATCATATGCACGACCAGTTCGATGTCTTGGGAAAGATCGAGTGGCACACATTCGTTTCCTCAAAGTTTCGTTTTGGTGAAACTGAAGTAGAGACGAAGGAGTTCATTCCGAGGAGAGGCATATTAGGTCGGTGAGTACATAGCGACTTTTAAGAAATCCGGACCGTCATGGTAAAATTCTGGCAGTATGCGCGTCTTTATAGGACCAGATAGCCGTCCCTATCGCTGGCACCTCAAGACCAGAGTGGTAGTTGTGAGTACGCTTCCACTTCATTAATAATGATCTGTTTCTCACACGAGGTATTAGCTCTCACGGGACGATGCGTCTCGAATGGAGGTCGCTCGCTTTCATAGAGCGACTCTCGGAATCATAGGAAAGAAACGTAAAGCCATGTTGGAAGTATCACCTGAAGTGGCTCACATGATGGATACCATCATCATGACATTCATCTACGTCGAGAAACTCAGGAAGGACAAAGAAAAATAGGCCTTGAGAAGTGCTGCAGCCTCGGCCTCGGGTGGTCTATGAAATGGAGTCGAAGAGCTTGGGTGCCGTGTTCAAGTTATGATTGATACCCTTTTTCTTACAGGTACTGATACTTACGGAAACATGACGAAATTTATGGCTTTGTTTTATTTGCAACGCATCGACAAGATCAACTCAACTATGGTTTTCCAAGGGTGGCTTGATAATGGAGTGGTGTATCCGCGACTGTGTGCCTGCGTGTCGCGAGCAAGGCAAAGTGGTGAAGAGCACTACGCTACGACAAAGCCTGGAACACACAAGGTGGCTGACTAAGCTACGGTGCTACCCGACCCTCGCATAATAGGGATCCCCCACTCCGACAAAATCTATGTTAGGTCCCATCCGCGCACAGAACAGGCACACCCAACTGCGTAGCCTTGGCGGCTGTCTTAATGGAGGTTTGTGGGAGGATCAATCGCGGGTGCTTTTTGTGTTGGAGGATTTTGCGTGTGCTCAGGGTAAGGTCAGTCCCAATGTGTCTGCTGTGCAGTGGAGGACTAGTAAGCTTACTGGACCTCGTGTGCGGACGGGGACAGATGTCGATTAAATACGAGCTTGAACTATCGTCAGTATTCTCCAAATCCCGTTAATCGTACGGTCTCCCCTTAATCCCTTACATAAACCGGTCCATATCAATGTCATACCTCAATGCCCCCGTACAAGATATGTGCGGATGGCTGCATCAGATATAACTTGCGCTCAAGGGCTAACTATTAGTAGTACGTTTACATAGTAGAATGCGTGTACATGTAATGTTGAATAGGTGAATATTAGTATCAATAATGCCAGAATAAAATGTTGAGAATGTAAATAAGGATAGAGATAAAGCATAATAAGTTCGACATCTAGCGAAATAAAAAGAGTTTAAACCCGAATGTAAACCTAGACAATTTCAAACATGGTAGCATCCGTAGGGAATACATATAAGTCCGAATTTAAACCACGGCTGGCATGTTAGGTGGCAACAAAGTGAGTGTGATGATGGACCTCCAGTGGCTTGAGCTCAGATGCATGAGATGATGGCCCCGCATGTATGGAGACCGCTTGCAACGATGGACTGTGGTATGACGAGCCGACGGTGCATGATACAGCAACAGAAGCGCTGCACGCTGCCGCCATCGGCATCGTCCACTGGTTTCGTGACAGCACAGCATACCCCTGCTGCCGCATCCAGTAAGTAAAAAACAAGCATCAAGATAAAACGGAAGCTTATCTCGAACCTGCATACACTGAATAACTTGATACCAAGGCGGGTATTGTTGGAGCCGATCCGGTAAAAGTAGGCTCCTTCCCTCAAATGTGCATTAGCCGTCTCCAGAGGCTTCTAGTCTCTTCACTGCGAAGCTCAGGGGGTGCAAGATCATAAGGGGGTGGGCTTTGCATTAGCCGTCTCCAGAAGTTTCCACGCTCTTCGCCGTGAGGTTCAGCATGAGGAACAAGATCATAGGGAGGTAGGCTTTCCACGTCGACAAGAGATCGCATCCGTTTTTTACCTCCACATTTTTCTAGTTTGCTTGTGCCGAGCTGAATATTCAAGAAAGGCTGGCATTGAGATGTCATTGTGAGAGAGCGGGCGAAGAACTTACATCATCATCATTTTCATCTTCCCTCGAGTCGTCTTCCTCTCCTGGTTGGATCTTCCATGCTGTTGGTGATTGGCCGGATATGATGTCCACGGGCTCTAAGGGTGAATTTGAGCGAGTACGACGAGTAAAGAAACTACGGTTGGAGCGTTCATGCAAAAAAGGATCATCTGCACGCAGACAGTGTCGTGAGATGACGTTCCACAAGCGGCGAATGAATGACAGGTGGGGGACATAGGGGGCAGATGATTCTGACGGAAGAGATTTCTGGGAATAGTCCTGAAAACAATGCTTATCGTAAGTACTAGTACTCTTGCATGATGAACACGAAGTTTACCCAGAGACATGAGTCATATAGATCATTATGTCCCTCGTCGGTGAGGCGATCACCCCATGATGACTTTGTGGTTGCTATAAGGTGAGGAGCTATGTCGTTGACGATCCACATAGCTAGTGTCGTGTCGTGTCCGCCACATGCTAGGTATCTTCCGTCTCGAGAGAACGATACACAGCGGATGATTTCGTGATTCTGGTTTAAGGGCCGTCCAAGTAACTGGTGGGATTCTGTGTCCCATAGTTGTGCGATACCTTGATTTCCCACGCACACCAGGACATTGTGTGTGGGTGAAAGTGCGATGGAATACAAGATATCGTCATGCTGGAAACAATGGAGTAGTGCCCCTGAAGTGCTGTTGAATACACGTGCTAATTTGTCAGACGCAGAGTAGAGCTTTGTGCTGTCTGACGACCACACCACTGATGTCACTTCGTACCCCAGGCCTTGGATGAGCTCAAGAGCAGGTTCGCCAGTCTTGCTGTCCCATATGCAAATAGTTGTGTTCCACCCGCCCGATGCTATTCTGTCGCCAGAAGGTGAATATGCAAGGGCACACACCCGGTACTGCTT
This sequence comes from Suillus cothurnatus, assembly GCA_016758765.1. Classification (NCBI taxonomy): domain Eukaryota; kingdom Fungi; phylum Basidiomycota; class Agaricomycetes; order Boletales; family Suillaceae; genus Suillus; species Suillus cothurnatus. The sequence continues at coordinate 31,617 of JABBWL010000004.1, read as the reverse complement.
CGTCTTGATCGGGCCAAGCTCTACTATTCCGCTTGTCGCTTTTCGAATGAGGATGGTTCCGTCGTCGGACCCGCTGGCAATGTGACCTCCGCTGGGAGACCATGACAGCGACCGCACCCAGTCGCTATGACCCCCCCGAGCACCTTCAAGCACCATCTTTCCATCCGTATCCCATCGCTGAACACTTCCATCTGCCCTCCCGCACGCAATTGTCTTGCCGTCCGGTGATAGCGCCAGTGAATATATGCTTCCGCCTACCCCACTCCATGCTTTCCCAACAAGAAGTCCTGTGTCGTAGTTCCACCTGCGCATCGTGCCGTCCTCCGAACCAGTCACGATGTGAATGTTGTCGTGCAAGAAGACGAGATCCCGAATAGCTCTTGCATGACCCTCAAAATTGTGCTTCGGAAGTGTTCCTTTAGCTTGCATCAGGGTTAGAGGAAGTTCCTCATGGGTCTGCTTGGTAATGGATCTAGCAGCCATAGCTTAGTTATCATATGGTGCTTGCTTAACATGGTTTGTGATCAATTATCGGGGTGCTAGTGAACAGCTGACCAGTAATTACTACTCACTAAGTTGTGTGTGGTCTCTCGCTTGACGGCCTCTGATGGCAAACTGGCAAGGAGTGCGTGTTGTTATATGCTGGAGGTTGATCATATTATGTCATGATTGATCAGGCGCTTCTGAAACACCGTGACGGTCACGGTAACGTCTACCCGCATCACGCTAATTCAGCCTGCTGATCGTGCCAAACACATCAACATGTGTACAGGATGAGATAATTCAGCATACGTGTGGCAACGAGGAATGAGGTAAGTACATCCCCTCATTGCATGCATGAGTCGTCCCACATCCTCAGGAGCATTTTCGCCGAAACTCTGCGGAACTCTGGTTGCCCGTCTCTCAGTTCCACGTTAACCTGAGGAATCTAATCAAGCTACATCGTAATTGCTTAGGAAGGAGCTATGAATGGATCAGGAAGAAGCACAAACGAATGCAAATGTCGGCATGTAACGGGTGCCTTCAAGTTTAAGTACCCTCAACCAAACATTGTCGTATCTTCTTCCATTTCTACGTGGATATGCTAACTTTCTTTAGTTAGATCATAACCAATCATCCATCAACAGAGGATGCACTCCATCAGGGAAATGACAGGGCGCTCGTTCAAATGCCACCGCCACTTCTTTTCATATTGTCGACTGGACCAAGTTCTGGAACTTCGAGGTTTGTGCGGTTTATGTCAATTACTGATGGCTAGATGTCCGCAGGAAACATACCCGTGCAATAGCTCATGTCACGTTGATAACGCCCTATTTCGTGTAACCTGTACTCCAGTGGTGGCATCAATCTCAGCTCATTTGGCACATTCAAAGTTTGTTAGCTCATTCATCTACCACGGGATGTTGTCCGAGTTATGTGACTAGTGGATAACAATCAAGACCCGTTCCGTTCGAAGCACAGTCTTCGCATCACGCATCCGTGACATCCGTTTCCAACGGAAAGGGTTTCATATCCTGCACGCTAACAACAGCCGCGTTTCTGATGAAGCTCAAAGATAGTCGAATGTGTGAGTTGTATCTGCAAGCACAAATTTTGGTACACGGTCATCTTTGAATCCAACCAGATTTACATGATACACTTATTCTCAATCACGATCATTGTGTAGTAAAAAGACCAATCAATTTAAGTCTGTTTTTATGTGAGCTGAACTACATGTTCAGAAAGTCTTGCAAGATATTTATCACTGCACGCCTCCAAGAGACGTGCGCGAGGATATGACCGTTGATATCCTCGTCTTCGCCATGGCCAGACCAGGGATCACCAACTTGCTTCCAGGTGGAGGTATCCCCAGAGCGGATGATGGGATTACTGTGAGTACCTACTGAGAGAAGTCGGGTACATCGCCAGTCCAGGTGAGCGAAACGTCCCCCGCATCGTTGAAGTCGTGGTGGCCGTTGAACTGAGCAAGACGTTCCCTTCGGTCCAAGTCCCATATTTGGATATCTTCGCCGCCGGTAGCAATGCCGAGTTTATTACCCGGTTGGTGAAAATCGAGTTCAGAACTACACAAAAGGGGATCGCCTTTCCTCTGCCAGGTGCTTGTGTCCCATAAATAACGGCGCAGTCGTCTGACCCGCTGGCTAAGATTTCGTCGTCTGGGGAAATGTCCAAAGTCAACACCACATCGGTATGACCATCTACTGGACCTGCGATCATCATGCGATGACCTTCCATAGCTGCCGATGCACCTTCTTATCTTTCTTAGCGTCTGGGCTGTTCTGGCCCTCAGCGCCAACGACGTATTTCTCATTCCGCAAAATTACAAGTGCGGAGACGGCATTCGTCGCCCAATTCTGTGCCGTCCTCAAACTTCTATATGCGTATTGTCTTGTCAGTAGATCCAGTCACTATTCTCTTGCCATCCGGAAAGGTTGCACTAGTTCCTGGAGGTGATAAAATTATCATGACCCTCAAATATCTTGACAGGTCCTTGATGTGATCTAGCTAGTGGCTTATCGCCATTTATGCTCGGCTGTGCGACAGAGGCGAATGCTTCATTAATGCAGGCAACGCATCTGTTTCTGAATTGACAGTCTATGGTCAAGGTGCGTTGCCGCTTGTGCGAAGTATCTACAACAATTAGTTCATTCCATGATATCGCATAATCATAGGCGCTAGAATCCGAAAAAAGAAGTAGAGCACCGAGGTACCGTACAAACTACGCGTCTCCAAATCTTTCCACTGATATTCCATTGTAATCTACGATTTGACCCAAACCGCTACCACCGAATCTGGTATCTATTCAGTCCTTCCACTTTCAGAGTACGCGACCCCGAATCCCAGTCGCCCACTCTGAGTCCTTCCCAAATTTCACAATGGGACAAAGTTACGCTGACAGACTTCGGTGGTGCCAGTACTCAGCACACGTTGAAGGCAGGCTAGTGTTCAATTGATACATATATGCCAATGGACATGGGTCGGCGTTAATGTACTAGGGAAGACCACGATGGCTAAAACTTTGACCCATATCTTCCTTATCAAGGGAGTTCCATCTCGCAAGGATCACTTGGTAATATGTGTCTCTGATGAGGCTAATCATGATGACGAGCATTTGGTCTTAGTGCTCTAGACGTAAATCGGTTTGTTCCACTTTCCAAACGAGGATTGTTCCATCACCCGGTTTCCAAATGCAGGAAGCTGAAGGATACGAAATAAACCGGTATTGCATTATCATGTGTATACATATATGCGCATGGCTTTACGATCAACGTTTGATAAATCCTGCGCAGACTGATCGCTACACATCATATCGTGATATAGATCAAACACGGGGAAGGACAATACAACGAAATATTATGCCTTGTTGGATGGATGAAGATGTAACAGTAAATGTTCACAAGTCCGCCACCCATTGCAGGTCATCACAATATGGGGCGGCGTGTAGCACTGTCCTGTGAAAATAGGCCAGAAACAAATGTGCGGAAAACGGAGATAGTTCTATAACAAGTTGATTGTCAATAACGACACACAAAGTAGAAAATGATTGAGGAAGATCCACGGATGGGCGCACTTCGCTACATGCACAGCAAAGTGAATACGGAGATAGCATGGCATACGCACCTTAATGGACAATTTGACCGAATACTTGTTGAACGCTCGTCTGCTGGAGCCAGTTGTGCCGGGTTTTCAGCATAAAAAAGTTTGCAAAGTGGGATGCTCTGATCTTCCAGCAAAGGCTTGAGATACTGGTTTGAATCAGTACCTGGGATCCTCATAGTACGAAGAATACACCAGCGAGTCATTCTTCCATACATAGTCAGAAGCCGTCCTGCAGAAGCCGTCCTGTGCATCAAGATGAAATCTCTCACAAGTAATCCTTCATGTGATTCTATTAACAATATCGAAATGAAAACAAGGTGGAGAAGACCCACACCGACAAATAGAAGATTCCGGCAAGCTGCTCTTCATACAGTCCAAGACCTTCTTTATGTGGAGGAGAGCACAGCAGTACATGCTTGTTCGACGGCTCGCAACGACTATGGAACCTGGAAAGTGGAATGCAAACTGTAGACATTTAAACGGTAAGACTGGGATATCGAGATGGGAGCAATGTCCTGTCCATTTGGCGTTGCAAAGTCATCGCAAAATGGACAGGACAAAGCCTCATTTAATAGAGACAGTGTGGCGTAGCGAGTTAGTTGTGAACAGATCCTGGAACAGACAATAAGGGTGTGAGATAGCAGCGCACCAGGGTGTGCGCGTACCGCACCCAACGCTACTTGAACCATTATGGAACAACGGCACTTGGGTCTCAACTCCCCGACATCGCGTTGAATTGATTTTGCTTTGCCTCGTGCGATCTGCTCAAGATATGGATCAGTTATCGAGCAAGTGTCAGTCAGTGAAAGTCGACATGAAGGACTTTTGTAAACGCATTTCGGTGATGGGAATTTTCTTGTGTTCTGTTGGTGCTCAAGTGCACGTGATGAATCATGATGCGACGCGGAGTGCAATTGACAGGAATCCAAACTGATCTATATTTTGTCGTTTGTCTTTGTATCATCTTTCCCCTCAGTCCGTTCCACCGAGACAGCTGAGGGCCGGGTACGTCCGTTTTATTATCTCGCCACAGTAACTAGACACTAACACATACTTGTACTATTAGTGTTTACTGTTTTGCTAAGTCACAAAAGCAGAAGGCAAGCTTAAGTAATTTGTATTTTTCCTGCAGGTGGCGTATCAGATGTTTCACAACTTGGGTCACTACTTGAGATGGTGGCATTTCTCGTTCATTGAACTTAGTGGGGTCTGATTTCTATTATGCTTCTGCCATGAGGGTTTAATTTGAACAGGAAGATCGATTTCTTAACAGATACTGCAGACAACGAAGTGAACTTAGGGTTCTGCTTAGGACTTGTCTTCACTAGAATTGTCACCGGCTCCGTATCAAATGTCGAGCCTAAAGAGCTCCAAGTCGGCGCTAACCATACCTGCAGTATTTGGTATGACAGGTAAGGCCTGTCTCACAAGTGAGTAATTGAAAGTTGTGACATTTTTGGATCGAATGCAGTCGCCACAGATTCTCAGTTCAGATGGGCAAGCGCGCATCAGCCTTACTCGACGAATAGTGCCTAGTATTCTTGTCTCAGAATATTCCTATTCCATGCAAGATGTCGTTAACCTCTGAGTTACCATTTTCAGCTGTCTAACAACTTTTATAAAGCGAACTAACATGTCCCGAGCTCGACCATAATCTCTCCCCATGCTCTTCACTCACATCCTCGCTTTAGGAATAACAGGCATTATTGCCCTGGTTGTCGCTTCAGGCCTGACTCGCAGACGTGTGTACCCTTTACCTCTGCCGCCTGGCCCTCGTCCGTTACCATTTTTTGGTAACGCGCTGCAATTGGATACTAAACGACCTTGGCTCACGTATACTGCGTGGGGAAAGATCTATGGTTAGTAGCAGACCAATGGTCTCTTTCCAAGCTCTTGAATTCAATTTAATACCTGATGACAGGACAAATCATTCGCTCCCGCGTGCTTGGGACCGATTTGATCATCATAAACTCCGAAGCCATTGCGCGGGAGTTGCTGGATAAGCGTTCTGCAAATTATTCTACTCGCCCCGATATTCGCACCAACGAATTGTATGCATTGCCGGTTATCATTCAATTTGCTCTTCATCCCCTGACGATGCAGATCTGGACTGTCTTTCAATACTGTGTTCCTTCCATATGGCGAAACTTTACGGAATCATCGCAAGATCTTTCATCAAGTCCTCAGACCAGAGGTCTCGCTCTCATACCACGAGATATACTCTCGTCATGCAAATGAACTAGTCATCAAATTTTTGAGTGTCACTCGCGAATCACTGCAGCGACACACTCAAGTGTTCGTACCTAATTCAGTGGTGTCGTTGTGACGTATGGTCCAGTTGACAATCAATCCTTGTGACAGATACACGGCATCCTTAATTATGGACGTGACATACGGACACCTACCTCATGGACATAAAGACCAATTTATTACCGACGCGCACGAACTCCTCAAGATTGCCGAACATATTATTTCTCCCGAGAAGTCTGCTATGTTTACAGCTTTTCCTTTCCGTGAGTGCCTCTGTCAATGACACGGTTTTAGACATTCAGCATAATGTTGCAGTCGAAAAATTACCATCTTGGTGCTTTAGGGGAGCATTTGCCCTGATGGGACGCAGTAGAGAAATATGCCAACAGCTTTTAAATGGACCCTTTAACGAAGTAAAGGCACAAATGGTACGTTTGCAGAGTTGTGGATGGACAATTCCCCTGATTTGTTTGCGTGAAGGCAAATGGTACTGCTTCACACTCATTAGTCGCTGACTTCCTCAGTCAAGCTCACGACGATGCTGACGAAGACGCGATGAAGGCTGTTGCGTTGACAGGATATGCCGGTAAGAGTTTTTTTTTCACTAGGACAGAACTCATTCATTGACGCGAATATGGCATCTTAGCTGGCATAGACGCCGTGAGTCGCTACTTAAGCAATTCTAATTCTTACTTTGATGTCCCGTAGACTACATCCTCATTGCAGGCATTCCTGTTGGCTATGGTTCTTTATCCTGACATTCAAGCTCGGGCTCGTGCAGAAATTGATCAAGTTGTGAGGCATGATAAAATGCCTTGCCTTGATGATAGGGCGTCACTGCCCTACCTTGATGCTATTCTCCGCGAGGTCCTGAGATGGCATCCTATCGTCCCCCTGGGTTGGTTGACAGTAATAAATCTTTGTATTTACTGATCCCTTACACAGGAGCTCCACATGCGACATCAAATGATGATGTTTACGGCGGGTACTTTATACCCAAAGGTTCGAAGTCGTGTAAGTCGAGGTTGTCGTTGACTCATGTGTAGTTCTATCAGGTACGACAGTAGTGGTTAATCAGTGGTATGTCATGGTGGAATGCATGTAATGACTTGAGCTGAGCATCGTTCAGGGCACTGTCTCGGGATGAAGATGTATTTCCCGATGCATCGCGCTTCGATCCTAGTCGTCATCTAACAGTTGATGGAAAGCTGAAGGACCCTCTGGTCAGCCGTTTTGCCTTTGGTCATGGAAGGTGAATATCACACGCTTGCTATTATTGTCAATTATTCACTGACCCTTACAGGCGTGTTTGTCCCGGTAGGTTGATTCATGATTGATCTGGCAGTGTCGAGGATGACAAATGCACTTGGCAGGTCGTTGGTTTGGAGAGTATGGTCTGTGGACTGCAGCTGCTACCATACTTGCCGTCTTGCGCATCGATCATGCCAAAGACTCAAACGGAGACAGGATTGAGGTGAAGCCGGAGTTCACTTCCGGCTCGGTGATGTAAGTGATCTACCATGTACTCAAGAACTGGCAGCTGACTCTGCCGAAGTCACCCTGAACCATTCCACTGCTCGTTTGTAAGCGTGAACTCGGCGAGAGAAGAACATCTGCGAGCGATGATGAATTCGAAGTAGGAGTCGTTTGTACTTGTCACTGTTATTGTATAATTGTACAACGGCATGGCGCACTGCATGGCTGGCTCGTCCATACTGATTTCTCTTGTTAAATATACTTTAGAGCACTAAATCACCACGACAATACATCAAGCTATGTATTCCTCAGGCGGCTGCTCCTGGCAGAGTACCAGACAAGTCTTAATTACTTGGATCATTTCCAGTGTTTGTGCCACCACTGCAGGTTGACCTGGTTGCGTTGAATTGTTGGCCGCATCGTTATTCGTATGCAGCATGGCTGCAGCAGCTTCCGCGTCAGATTCAGGGGCAATGCCGTATCTCTGTAGAGTGATTTTAAATAATATGAAAGGGGAGCGAAGTGAAGCTACTCACATCTTCATCGCGGCAAGCAGCAATATCCTCGGAGTGTTTGGAAGGTCCTACTTGAAATGAGCTAGAATTCCACCACCAGGGATTGCGCGTTATTCTAGGTTGGGGTGCATTTGCAAGCCGAGTGCTGGGATATAGGAAACTGAATATGAGATTTATGCCTTGAGTCTGCATTAGTTGTTCCCAGAGGTTTCGATCGTCTTTGCTATCTGGGTGGGAGCGAGTGCGATCATAAGATGGTAAGCTTTGTAAGGTGTCGGGAGAATCATCCAGCTGTTTGCCTTTATCCTTTCTGGCGCTAAGCGAATCATGCGAAGAACCACACTGACAGCCGTCGTGTTGAGATGACCGTGTGCGGGAGTCAAGACGGCACTTACATGATCAACGTTTTCACCTTGTTCGCGTTCACCTTCTCCCACTTTCCTCTCTGGCACGGGTTGATCGGATGTCACAGTTGCGAGCTCCAGGGACGAGTTTGAGCGAGCGAGACGACTGAAGAAACCACGCTTGGAGCGTTCCTTTGGAACGGACTCGTCTGGCAGTGAGCGACGTTGAGAGATGAAATTCAAGAAACGGCGAGCCGAAAACAAGGAGGGGAAATGGAAGCCAGGGGATGGCAATGGAAGAGATTGTTGTGAAGACTGTAAGTACTTGTTGTCAGTGCTAATGCCCTTAGATGAGAACAAGAATTTTACCTGGAAGAAGTTGTCGTACAGGTCATCGTGCGCCTCCTCGGCGAAGCCACCACCCCCCGTAGCATCAGCCTGCAACAGCAATATCAGCAAAGAAGACAGGCAGTCAAATGTGAAAGTACTGACGTCAAGGAATGATGATAATGGGGAGTTGGGCTGAGTTTCTTGTTGTGTGTTTTGTTTGTCACGTTTCTCAAGTAGTGTGGGTACTCCAGGCTGACTCTGTGGAGCTATGTCTTTGACCATCCATACAGTGAGCATCCCGTAGTCTCCGCCATATGCTACGTATCTCCCGTCTTGAGAGAACGATACACAAAGAAGCCATCCGTTATGCTCCTGGTGGAATGGCCAGCCGAGAGGCTTGTGGGACTCTATGTCCCATAGCTGTGCAACGCCGTTATTGCCTACGCACGCTAGGACATTTCGTTTGGGTGAAAGTGCGACGGACCACAGGGAACTGTCGTGCTGGAAGGAATGTAGTAGTTCGCCAGATTTGCTGTCGAACACACGTGCGATACTGCCTGCTGCGGAGTACAGCTTAGTGCTGTCTGACGACCACACCAACGACGTCACAGTGTTCCCCAGGTCTTTGGTGGGGCCGACAACAAGCTCACCCGTCCTCGCATTCCAGATGCAAATCGTATTGAACCCGCCTGATGCGATCTTGTCGCCCGAAGGTGAATATGCGAGGGATTCTACCCCCTCCTGCTCCGTCTTGATCGGGCCCACCTCAACTTTCCCACTTCTTGCATTCCGAATTAGAATTGTGCCATCGTCGGACCCGCTGGCAATATCAATTCTGCAGGGTGACCACGAGAGCGACCGCACTGCCTTGTTATGATTCGTCCAAACGTCTTCGATCATCATCCCATCAGTGTTCCATCGCTGAACGCTTCCGTTTACCCTCCCACACGCAATTACCTTCCCGTCTGGTGAAAGCGCCAGGGCATGTATGTCTCCTCCCTCACCTTTCCATGGTTCCCCAACAACTTGCCCTGTGTCGCAGTTCCACTTGCGTATAGTGCCGTCAACTGAACCACTCACGATGTGGACATCGTCGTGCAAGAAAACGAAATTCGAAATCGCCTGTTTGTGCCCTCGAAGCTCATGCCATGGAGCTGGTCTTTTAGATTGCACTGGAGTTGAAGCTTCCTTGAGGGCCATCTTCGGGGAAGATCCAGAAATTATAGCTCGTTACTGTAATCTAGTGGAACAATCCGATCTGTTGCTAATGGTGAACAATTATGGGAGCAGACGAGTTGACCAGTACTCACTGGCTAGCTAGTATGCTGGTCTTTTGCTTGGTGGCAAGAGTTTTTATATCCTTCGAGTTGTCTACTGATATTTCGCCTGTTGGCAGGCTCGCTAGGTGGTCAAGTGTTTTATGTGTTAGTCTATGAATTCAGAAGGCAGTGCTGATTCCCGATGGACAGGTTCCTGTGGCGGCGCCGGTACAATACTCACAGCATTTTGACTTGACAAATCCAGTAACAGAATAACTTGCTTAATTGCATGGATTTTACAGTCAAGCATCTGGGATATTTCATTAAGCACAGGAGAAATGACAGCATCAAAGAGGCTTACACTCCCCGACTCTATGAACTTCACCAAAATTGCCGAAATCAGATACCACAGGATATGTGGCAAATTTTCTCACGTGTGTGATACGCGTGAGCTATTATAAGATACACTGGCCAGCGTTGTTGACGTGTCAGCACGACATCCGTCTGTCAAACTCGCTGTCAGACAAATACCACCCTATCTGTAGCGTACTTGTCAGACATCCGCTAGATAATAAGATGTATTAGGGTAGCATATATGCAATACGTTCAGCGCTACTTGTGATCACGAGCCGAAAACAAAGAGGGGAAATGGAAGTCAGGGGATGGAGATGGAAGAGATTGTTGTGAAGACTGTAAGTATTTGTTGTCAGTGCTAGAACCCTTAGATGAAAATATACTGGAAGAAGTTGTCGTACAGGTCGTCGTGCGCCTCCTCAATGAAGCCACCACCCCCAGTAGCGTCACCCTGCAACAGCAATATAAGCAAAGAACAAAGGCAGTCCACATGAAAGTACTACTGACGTCCAGACAAGATGATATTGGGGAGTTAGACCGAGTTTCCTTCTGTGTGCACTGTCTATCACTTTGTTGGGGTGATGTGGGTGCTGGAAGTTGAGGAACCATGTCCTTGAGTATCCATAGAGTGATTTTATTGTCATCTCCACTATATGCTACGTATCTCCAGTCTCAAGAGAACGACACGCAGAGAAGCCGTTCGTGATGCTCCTGATGGAATGGCTGGCCGAGTGGCTGATGAGACTCTGTCCCATAGCTGTGCGAGACCAAGGAGGCCCACGCACCCCAGGACATTGTTTTTAAGAGAAAGTGCGACTGAATACAGAGTATCGTTGTGCTCGAATGAATGGAATAGTTCGCCTGATGTGCTATTGAGCACGCACGCGAATCTGTCTGACGCGGAATAAATTTTAGTGCTGTCGGACGACCATACCACCGACGTCATATAATGCTTCCCCAGGTCTTGGATTGGGCTGACAACGAACTCACCGGTATTCGTGTCCCATATGCAAATTGTTTTGCTCCATCCGCCTGATGCAATTCTCTCTCCAGAAGGTGAGCATGCAAGGAGCCACACGCCAATCTGCTTCGTGTTGATTGGGCCCACCTCTACTCGTCCATTTATCTGCTCTTCGAATGAAAAATGTTCCATCCTCGGACCCACTGGCAATATGGCTCCCGCTGGGTGACCATGAGAACGACCGCACCCAGTTACTATGACCCGTCCAAACGCCTTCGATCCTATTTCCATCGGTAGTCCACCGCCGAACTCTTGCATCCTGCATCCCGCACGCGATTATCTTCCCGTCCGGTGAAAGCGCCAGTGCAAATATCCTCCTTCCCCCCTCGCATTTCCATGGTTCCCCGACAACAAGTCCCGTGTTGCAGTTCCACTTGCGCATAGTACCTTCCAATGAACTACTCACGACGTGGATGTTATCGTACAAGAAAACGAAACCCCAAATCCTCTCCTTGTGTCCTTCAAATCTATACTTCAGAATTGGTCCTCCAATTGCGTTGTGGTTGAAACTTCCTAGAGGATCGGCTTGGCAGACGATCCAGAAGTCATAGCTCGTTACCGCAGAACGTGTGGTGTAGCGATCTGAGATTCGTGATCAATCATTGAGCCAACAGTTCATCAGCTCTCACCAAGTTGTCGGCTAATCTTTCGTCTGGTGGCAAGCTCGCTAGGTGTTCAGATGTTCTATGAATCTACGAGGCGGTGCTAATCCTCAGTTGGTTCCTGTGGCGGTAGCTACATGATACAGCATTTTGGCTTTCCGTAAACCTTGGCGAGTCCAGTTTCGTGGAGATTTAGCTGCATTGCACGAGTTCGCTTCTTGGATATTTGATGGGGCACAGGATAAATGGCATACATCAAAGAGAGGGAGGACCCACGGCCAAGCCTCGAATGTCAATTTTTGCCCATGATGCAGAGGCTGTGCTGCTTATCCCTTAGATGAAATAATCAATGCCTCAGGGGTTCGTTATTTATTTGTTGTCGTGCACCAGTGCACCAGTGACAACTTGAAGCACTCAGGCGGACCTCAAGAGTTAATCGCAGATGATTGTGATTGGCAGTCTGTTATGTCATGGCATTCATGCTATGTAGTACAATGGTCAACATGCTCCATCTCCTAGAAACTAACTCACCCGAACCTCAAAACTCCTCACGCACTCTCCACCAGCGCCGGATCAAAATACACTCTCCGCACCCATCTCCTACGCCTTGTCATGCCTGACACCTTCCAAGCCTCGAGAGGTATACGACGCGGATCTGCCCATACATCATTCGTGTACACCCAGCCGTCTGGTTATCGATCATTATAAAAATCAGCGCATCATAAGATAGCAACGCATAAAACTTACTGTCGTCCGCCCCAAAAACAGTATTATTCACAGAAGCAGAACAAGAATCAGAAACGGACGCAGTAGAGACCCAGCTCCCCTGTACGTCCGGTCTCCACCCCTCTGTCTCTACGAATGCCCAGCCTGGTGTAAGTGAAAACGTGAGATTACTGCTGGGGTCGCAGGGTGTCAGTAATGATTTCATTTGTGTGATAAACGCCAGTCGGTTAAAAAAACACGCACCTCACTTCCCCACCCACTCCGCTCCAACCGTCCCTCGCCCTCGTCCATGGCGCACGATCCGCAGGCTTCAAATTTGTCTTGCTCCACGTCCCAGCTCCCGCACCGAGCAATGCGCTTCCGGACCCATCTCCAACATCAAACCCCGAACCCGCAATGTCATGATCATCCTGTGCGACGAACGAGGAAGATGAAGAAGGGCTTGGAGCCCACCTCTCGTTCTCCCACAACTCCACTTCCCGCATCTCCGCACCCCAATGTTTGTCGTCGAGCCTATCGTCGTCAATCCAGCGGCGGAGCTTTATCTTCATAGCGGTATATTTAGAACTCGTTATTGAGGTCAATGTGACATTTGCGTTGCCTCCCTTTATGATACTGCCGTTTACAGCAGCTTTGAGCAATGGTAAAATTTGTGCTTGCGTGACTGGGTGTGTCCATATAAAGGGTGAAACGCCTAGAACAAAGAATAGCAGGCGGAGCGGGATTAGAGGTAGGACCGGCAGGAAAAAGAGGAAAGAGAGCAGTGTAAACGTCAGGACGAGCGAGGTATGAGTAGATTGATGGATGAGGTGGGGAGTAAGTGGTAAGAGGAGGTCGTAGCCATCAGAGCTAAGACGGTGGGTTATAAATGAAGGCAAAAATGCATAATTGACACCTACAACGCCCCCATAAGATTTTGAATTGCTTGAAGGTTAGCTTGCCAGTCAACGCTACCCTCTGAGGGAGGTGGAGCGATTGGAGCTGGTGGGTTCTTCGTTGATATCGACTCGGATAGCGAAGGGGTAGGATATGTAGAAAGCATTATAGCTGCTAGTATGGCATGCGGCAACAGAAGCACCATGCGAGGGAAGTAGCCTGCCAACCCGTGATATAAGACTCGGCGTCGTAGAAAAGAAGGATAACACGCACACAAGAACGCGTAACTGGCAATCCATATGCTAGTATACTTCCACCCGCATCTCCACATAAGGACCTCCTCCACCCGATCCTGCAACCAGAACACGGGTCCTACTCTAGCTACGAACCTCCTAAAATTGACAGTAGTAATAGGAATACTGAGCGGGTCTCTGGTACTCAGCAGCGCAGTGTTGGACTTGCGAGGGCTAGCGGACGTAGGGATAGAAGCTGTATTAAGGAGAAGTGTAGACAGTGACTTTGCCGGGCTGAAGGTGGTGCTACCCGCAGCAGCCACAGCCGCAGGAGTGGAGCATGATGGTAATGATGTGCTGATTTTGGTGAACGGACGGACGGGATTGGAGGCTGGAGATGATTGCAGACGAATCGCATCTGAAGGAATCTCTACGTAGTCGAACGTTGACATTGCGAAAAACCAATTTTTGGCATGGACAACCTCAATGACGTGGTTTAAATTTAAGAAAAGATTGACGCCCGCATCAAAGCCTCCATTTACATAATTGTCCAATAAGGAATACCTTTCAGTATGGAAAGCAGGACAGCCGTGCTCGTTTTGTCACTGTCACATCACCCATAATAGGTAAGTGCAACATGGGGACACCGTGTACCGCAAGAACCTCTTTCAATGATATATATATATATTGCTTTGTACAACCTGCAATATCAATCAATCCGTTTCATTGGACTCGGGGACCGGCACTTCCTAGCATTACTATAATATCTACCAATCATCTGTTTCGTCAGCCTCTTCCTCGTCAGAAAACCAAGCAGCTAACCCCTCCTCTTCAATAACTTGCTCAGCAGGAAGTAAAGACGCATCCGGTTCATCCTGCTCCGCGAGTAAATCCAATTGACGATGGTCAGATGCATCTAATTTGTAACCGGCCATTTAGAATAGGGCTTGTTTCAATCAACACACAAAACGTACCAAGACCTAGTCCTCCACGTACACCGCCCATGTAGTGTGCATCATTGGCACATAGTAAACTCCCTCTGATGTTCGAGGAGAGGCAAGGGGTCTTCGTCAATGAGAACATTGATCAATGGTGGCAGCTGTGTGGCAATTTGGATAGAGTGAAGTATATCTAAGTAGACACGCCAGGCTGATTGGCGGTTGACTGGAGGCCGACCAAGGTCATCATAACGGTGTTGAATGTATTGATCAAGTGGTTGAGGCACCAAGTCGAATACAGGATGGTTAGGCTTGACATACATGTGTCGTACATGATCTATGCTGTCTTGATCAACGATCACCTAGTGTGTATCAACATGAGAATATAATACCAGTAGGAAGAATGAAACTCACCTTAAAGTCCATTGCCCCGAAGTCTTCAGGGGAGTCGTAGATTAGGTTCGGCACGCCATGAGGCAAAATCTAGTCAATTATCATGTGAGGGTGGTGTGTATAATGATTTGCAAAATTAAATACCTTGTTACGATCACGTCTTTTCGCAGTATTATTGATGCGGTCTTGATACCTGTCCAATTCACATTGCAGCCATGGAATGAATACCCACCGAAATACCATGACCTGAAGAACATTATCGCTGTCGTACCAACCACTTTCCACGCCTTCATCCAATAGTGTTTCATAGCCAGGCGTGAAACGACGGCGTAACTGAGACCAGGCAATCTCGGGCATAACATTCTTCTTGCTGCACATCCACCGGTGTTGCAATGTGCCCTGCAGTGACGGATCGTACATTTGGCGCAGCATGGTGTGCGCATTGGCAATTCCGTAGTTCTCAGATCCTGGGTCGCTCTGAGTAATCATAGGAATGTCTGATAAATTGCTGAGTTACTAGCACCATGGGTATTAGTTTTAATGAACTTACGACCTAGTTTCTCAATGGTGTCGAGATAATAACTGAGTATAAGCTGGGGGTTGCGGTTCGAGTGCCAAACTCGTATCCACATGATACGACCGGAGAATGGTTCTATTCCCGTGTGCAGTGCAAGACCGAAACGAAGCCATTTGTCGTGTTGATCCACAGCGAACAAGTCGTTCACACCAGCAGCCCAGAATCGCCTCCGCTGAAGCCGACGGGCTTTCCGCTGGCGCACAAGGCCTGCCTCGTATGCGGCAAAGTATGAAATGACCACATTCCTGTGATTGCTGGTCAAACTCACAACCGGTCAGTGAGAAACAAATCACATACCTTGACACGCTCATATCCTTCTCGTGAAAGAGCAGTGATACCATTTCTCGAGCCCCAGCATTTGGATATGCCTCGCGAAGGTCCGTCATGGCATCACGGATGGATTCAATGGTGTGGTTTTGCTGCCGATGTCTTCTTAGATAGATGATCTATAGATGGAACACCTACAAAACCAATCTATCTCCACGGTCAGCGATCCAGACAAATACCGATGACTGATAACGTGGTCGTTCGTGGGTGGTTCTCTAGTGATACCTAAGCTACGGTCAGTAGAAGGTACTGTGTGAGGTCAGCAATGTGTGTGGCTATGACTACGATGACGACAAATGAAAGAAAGAAAACACAATGAAGAACACGTACTCGTATCCTGGATGAAGGATGTCTTGAGACAATCTTATCCCAACAGACTGTGCAGAGTTACAACGATCACTCCCTCAGCGCAAAACAGGTAGGACCAATGGTCAGGACTAGTCAATGCTTAGAGTCTTTACGTACTACTGAACCTGCTGCCAAGGTACTCACAATGAGTATTAAACAGATACAGGAACGGACGTCCTTGGCGTTCAATACCAAGTCCCCTTTCAGTAGCTAAAGCTGTGGCAATGAAACCCTGGCTCACTCTCTCTACTCAGATGTGTGAGGTCAAGCGTACACTTATCAACTCCTAATGTCTCCCCCACTAAGCTATTCTAAGTCTTAGGTGGTCTAAAGAGACAACACAAATGTTTGGAATATCTTATGCTTGAAGACAAAGAAATCCAGAAAAATAAAAGAAGAAAAACAGAAAAACAAACACAGGAGGCAGTACCAGGCCTTGCTGGTTGTGGAGAACAATGAGCTCACACTAATTACTGTCTCACTGAAGGGTACCTTCACCAATCTTACAGTCTCTCACTGTTGTTGGCTATGATCACACCTCACACTAGTAATTGGGGGTCAAAAGTTCTCTCTGGCTCACTGCTCAAAGTGGGCCCTTTATATAGACAAATACATGTGGCTGTGTGGTACTAGTACAATATAGTTTGCTACTGGCATAATAAGGTTACTAGGAGTCATTATGAGTCATATGGAGTCATAAACCTTAATCTGAGTCATACGGAGTCATGAACTTTAATCTGAGTCATTTGGAGTCATGCTGAGTCATATCAGATGAGTCACTGTGGTATATAGCTGAGTCATGTCAAGCACAGGTAAATCATGTGACTTTCCTGTGGCCTAACAGAAGCAAAGCAAAAGGTCTAGAGCTGGTTACATAAGTTATGGACTCTCTCTCAATATTTACACTTCTCAGTTGTTTATTGCAATGGTTTTTCAACATGTCCTTCGTATTTAGGGTTTTGTGCCTTTTCCCGCAGGACAACTCATGTGGGAAATAATTTTCTAAGTCACCTGACATGCGTGAGATTCTTTCTTAGTCATCCTCACAGCCTTCGGAGTAAAACTGGTTACATAAAAAAAATCTTCAAAAATAATCAAGCCTAGAGGCAAAAGTGAAAAAAATGGACTATTAATGTGTGCTCTAGTTTATAGGCTTAGGGTGAGAGAGGATTAGTCAGCCATGCACCAAACCAGTTTGGTGCAGGTCATCCAGTGGAAACTGAGAAATCAATCGTCCCCGATTGTCAAAATGGAGGGGTTGGGGTATTTGGTGCCAAGCTGGCAATGTTGGGTTCATCTTCCGTATTTGGGAAAGGGTATCATAAGGGATTGGTCATAAGGTTGTTCAATGGCAAAGGAGGCAGCTCTTCAAGGGCCTCACCCTCTCGAGCTCTTCTCAGCTCTTGCTCCACTTCATCTATCATGTTGTTTAATTCCCGTGCCACATTGAATATGTAGGTGCATGTGGGACATCTCCATCGCAACAGGTATGAGCCTCTCATTCGGATCCCTGCATAGGCACGCAAATCAACTTGGTAGTGAGGATCTCCATGCGGGTGCATTTCCATTGCATGCCATGTTAGCGAGCTTCCCAAGCAGTCTATTTGGCTTTCTGCTATGGTGAGCTGCTGCCGAAGGTGTTGCTCATTAGTGTAAATCTTGCCAAGGCGAAGATTTGTAGTGGGAAGGATTCCGGGCTCAGGACAAGGGTTTGGTTCATGACCGAGTGCAACCCGGGTTGCCCTATTCATCTTTCTCCAAGTTGGATAGTGGTAGTGGGGTAGGTGCGGTTCCTGGTTCTCTTCAGATAACCAGTATGTCGACTAGTGAAAATGAAAAATGCAAGCGTGTATGTAGTATACAACAAGATGGCGCGAATGGGCATGTGAGCCAGTTTCTGTCTTACTCTAGCTTTCGTAATCCAAGGTTACGTAGATGTCCAAAATGATTTAGCTACTAAAGGAAGGGATAACAGGCAGTAAAGAGAAATATTCTTCAAACTACAGTGGGGGTAGTGGGCCCAGGTTTCTAACTTGACTCAATAACTCATCCAAACGGTGGTCCTGAGAACTGCGTACCAAAATTTCTCCACCTTCACTTTGTCTGCCAATTTCAAAACTCTCAGCTCCCTCAGCTTCTTTCTTCAAGTCCTCTAATACCCGCCGGATTGATGCAGAGGTGGGAGGGTAGTAAGTGTCAAGGCGAATGGTGCACTGTTTGATCCAACGCATGAAACGAGCGCTATCTGGAAGGCGAATTATGCCAAGAGGCAGGATGAGTTGGACATGGGGGCAAGGGTAGGGATCATTGGGATCATGGGTGACTGAGGCAATGCTGACAATCAGGACATTGTCATAGTGCATTACTACATGAGAGATGCGCCCAATGAAGAAGTTGCGGAAAGGGGAAGTGTCTTCCAGGCATACAATGCTATGGAAGGGGATGGGGGTCTGGTGGCTTTCCCGCATGCGCTCATATGTCCACCGCCGTTCCGTTGCTGTGGAGTATGGCTCTGGCTTGGTACGAATAGTGGGGTACCGGTGTGCTGGGTCAATGAACAAAGGAGCAGAGCGGTGGCGGTGGCGGCAGAAAAGTGTGTTTAGAATAGCCATAGGGGTAGCAAAAATAGATTTAAGGGAAAGAGTGACAATGAGCAGCGCTGTTTTCTAAGCAGCGGAAAACTGGGGGGTCGCCCTACACTGGGTGTTGATTATATAGGTGCTCTAGCAGGGTCTCAGGGTGCTTCTCTTTGGGGATCGGCACTTATTACTATATTGGGCGGACGTGTGACTTTACCGCTGATCAGAACCCTGAAGGGACCTAATTAATGTTCTGCCACTTTAAATTAAAACTGCTAAAGTTTTTAGGTTTTAAAATGAATCTTTAGATCTGCCAAAATTAAAGTTCTTTCATTTTGTTCTATTAAGGTACCGAGTCAATTTCCTGTCCCTCCGCATGTAACAACCAATGACATAGTAGGTAACATGTGACACACTGTCTTCTTATGAGTCGCTGATGTCCAAATTCCCATAAAATAAGTAGGGTTGTTAAGTAGCCTGAAGACATAGTAGAATGGGAACAGCTTATATGGTGTATTAACAGGGTCATGCAGGCAGCTTGTGTCTCAAGCAACAGGTGTTCATCTGAGACTACTTGTGCAACTATTTCTGTGTTAGGGGCATTGTCTAGTCCAGGGGAAATGTCACCCATGACTGAATTTCTTCCTTCTCAATTTCTTTTAGGTGTGATTCTGCGTTCTGGGCCCAGTGTTCTAAGCTAGCACAAACTGGGCAAATCCAATTTGGTTGAGTGAGGAATGAATCCCGCTCTTCTAGGTTTAATGATTCCGTAATGTGTGCGTTTCCAGGTTCCAGCTGAATGTTCTGTTCGTCTCCTGCAGTTTGGGTGTGTTTGTCCAACACGTGGCTAACCCAATTAGCAGTGATATGGAGCAAGTTGGTACGGGCCTTCTTCCGCCATACCTTTAACTCCTGTGGGGTGTAAGTAACTTTGCTAGTCATTTAAAGCCTCAAGCTCAGGGGCAAAACTCTCCTCCTCTGCTTCTTCAAGTCCTTGAGAGAGTTTGCGCAACTTTCGTGAGTCTCTTGCTATGTATGGTAGAAGTCTAAAGGCGGCTATTCCTCGGCGCGATATTGTGCCATCCATTTCACTTAGTACGTACGATCCTCCCCAAGTTCTCCGTTCTACTACAAATGGGCCAAGATAGCGGGGTTTTGTCTTCCGATTTAATTCCTTCTCAATCCGGGTGTTACGTACTAACACCAGATCTCCTGGCCGATATGCTTCTTTCCTCATTCGCTTTGCATATCTCCTTTCAAACTGCTCTTTAGACTTGAACCTAGCCTCTTTCAAGGTCTCTGCTGCTCTTTCTATATCCTCTGGACGTCTTTCTAGCTGGCGGATTCGGAGGGCTAGCAGATCCTCTGAACTCATTCCACTCTTGAATCCGTCTATCATAAAGGTAGCTTCTGCCAAATCAAATGGCAATACTGGGTGAACTCCATGCACTAGGTAGAATGCGGAAAAGGCTGTTACCCGACTAGTGGTAACTTGGTCTGCAAATAAGGTTTGGGGGATCTTCTGAGGCCATTGCGTAAGGTTATCATCACATGCCTTCACTAGTGCTTCTCGTAATATGAAGTGCCCCCTTTCAACTACTCCATTTGCCTGGGAGTTATATGGTGAAATTGTAACATGTGGGATGTTAACTTTATGCATAAGGGCTGAGAAAGCTCCCTGGACTTCAGGTCCATTGTCAGTTGTTACTTGACCAATAGCTCCATAACGACAATACAAATCTTCCTAAAAGAACTTACTAAGGGCCTTGGCAGTGGGTGCCTTCAGGGGTCTCCCTTCCACATACCGGGATAAGTCATCCCTTGCCAGGACAATATACTTGAATCCTGGGCTGGAGGCATATGCATGATGTCAATGTACACTTTCACAAAGATTGTTGAAGGGGTAGAAACTGTGATGGGAATGTGCATTTTTGTGGTGCTTCGGATCTGACAGGGGTGGCATGACTGCACATGATGTCGTACATCCAGAAATAGATGGGGCCAGAAGAATCTTAGTCTGATTGTCTCCCAGGTAGCAGCTTCTCCTCTGTGCCCTAACTCTTCATGGGCTTGGGTTAGTATGGTTGCACGTTTTTCTGGGTTGAATACTACTAATAATGGTGGTCTAGCCTGCATCTTTTTGTACATCTTTCCATTTTGCACAAAGAACCTGACAGCCTTCTTCAAGAATCGCTTCTTTCCAGAAATACTTTCAAAGGACGGGGTTTCTAAGGTAGTCAGGAATTTGAATATATCCCTTAGGTTCTGCTCCTGGAAACTGGTTCCCATAAATACTGCAGATGGAGGCAACTGCTTTTCCTTAGGTAATACCCTAGTTCTGAAACAAGCTTGGGACACTCCACTGTAGAGTGCCAATTCATCTAGCCATGAATCATCTGGTGAGTCAATGCTTTCTCCCTCTCCTAGACTTCTCCTTGATAGAGCATCTGGTCCTCTGAATTTGCTAGCAGGAACATGAATGAGTTTAAAATCAAATAGGAGGATTCCTTGAATCCACCGGTTGATGGCGGCATTAGGTTGAAGGTCAGGCTCATTTAGCATTCCTTTGATATACTTGGCATCTACTTCCACATGGAGCACTTTCACTCCTATAATGTACAAGCGGAAATGACAAAGGGCTCGGTAAAGTCCGTATAGTTCTAATTTCGGTTGTGAATAACGGGCTTCTACTTCATTAAAGGGTAAGGATCCATATCGGGCTGGTCGCTTACGTCCTTTTTCATCAATCTGAGACAGAATGATCCCCGCTGCCATGTAACTTGAATCTACTGATAAGATAACTGGTAATTCGGAGGTATAGTCAATGGATCGTAAAGCAGGTGCTGAGGCTACCAACTTCTTCAAAGTCTCAAATGCTTCCTTTCTCCTTTCATCCCAGACAAACTCTGTATCCTTTCTCCATAGCTCACTTAGGGGTCTGGCCAGTGTGGAGTATCCTGGAATCCATATACGAACTGTTCCACATAATCCCAGGAATGCTCTAGCTTCTTTAGGGGTTGTCAAGTCAGGCCAATTAAGGATCTTGTCTACCTTAGTTTTGTCAGGGACGCGCCCTTCAGGGGTGCAAGTCTGTCCAACAATCAAGACTTCTGGGAGGCACAGCTGAATCTTAAGAGCTGAGAATGTGGCACCAGCTTCTTTGATACGGTGCATAATGCGATGAACATCCAAGGCATGGAGCCATATGAACTTACGTATTCCTGGATTTTCTTTCAGGACAGTGGGTTGACCATGCTCATCTGGAAATGTACTGGTGGGTCCTTTGATAGGGAGGTCATCTATGAAAATATTGGCCTTCTCAGGGATCTCATCCTTCAGCACAAAGGTCATGCATTTCTGAAATTCTGCTGGAGAGTTCGTGAATCCAGTAGGGAGTGAAGTAATGCGAAGCAATCCCAGGGGTGTCAGGAAAGCAGTAAGGTCTCTACTTGATGGGTGCAGCTTCCTTGCATCAAATCCCCAGAATAAGTCAAATACTGTATAACATTGAGCTCCTGCAAAAGGCTCTACAAAGTCATCAAGAATCGGGGGTAATCCTGCATCACGAATGGTGACTTTGTTCAAAGGCTGCAGATCATGGACTATCCTTAGCTTTCCATTCTTCTTGACTACACAGAACCATCGTGATCTGTAGGCAGACTGACTGGCTTCATACACTCCTGCATCGATTTTTAGCTTGAGAACTTCTATAACCTTTTCTCGTATCCCTGGTGGAATAGGGATATTCTTATATTCCCATGGAATATGTGGGACAGTGGGAATAATGTAGGGTGAGAAATAAGATTCTTTCAGTGTCCCCCTATCAGTATCTTCAAAGGCTAGGGCATCCTGGTGTAGCCACATAATATGTCGAAACAATTTCTCTTCTTCTGGGAGTAAAAATCCTTTTGAATTAATTTTCAAAGCCTCCACTCGCTCTTTGGTGAGCTTTGGTGTATATGCTACCTCAGGAGGATGGGGGGATAGGGGTATGAGGGTGTCTAATGGATCATATGGGACATTTCGGGTCACTTGGGCTTCCTGGGGAAATACTCCCGGAACCGGTTTTACCTTCTTATCGACTCGCTTATACATTGTGAACGATTTTGCATTGTCCTGGTCTGAAGGGTCTTTAGGAGTCCAAAATAGCCCATCATCCTGGCTATTGAGGGTCATAGCCCATATTGAATCTCCTGGCTCAAAATGCTCAGCAACGTTATCAATCCATATAGATACGTCATCGTTGTCATTCCCCAAGTCTTCTTCTGGTGGGTCTTCTTCAGACATTTGTGTGTGGTCCACATAGCTCTCCTCATCGCAGCTATCTTCAGTACTTACTCGTATATAGTATCCGTGGCACAGCTCTGCACGTTCAGGGTACTGTGCTAAAGGCTGGGATTGTATGGGTTCTGAGGTAAGCGCTAAATACTGTATTGAATGCCGTACACTATTGTGTCTTACGTCCCTGCTCAGGTTCGCATGACACCATGTTACTAGGCTCGGTAGTATTTCATTTTGGTTGTTAGGGGTACGTGTCACTAACCCCTGTGTTGTATTGAGTAGGTGTAGGGTATCTGTCAGTTTTGATATTGCTGTCTGTCTATGCAGTTCTGGGGTACTAGTCCCTACTAATACATAATTTGATATACCCTTAACTAGGGTACTCTGATGTTGAGGCAGCTCCTGGTGCCTAGCAGTATGTGTAATTATTGCTTGGATACAGCATTCTTGCTTTAGTTGAGCTCCGAGACTGGTCACGTGACTAGTCACGTGATCAGTCGCGGCGCGGAATTGATCCTTTGCTTCGACGAGTGCCGTGCTGCTTATTTTTCGTGTGAAAGTCTTAGACTTAGACCCATGTAAGCAAATCCAGACTGGTTTCACTATGTAGGCAGTAGACCATAGGGTGACATTCAGATAAGTAGTAAGTACATAGGTAATCAGCATAATGGTAATATACACCCATTCACTTGTCATAACCGGAACGAGACAGCAAATACAAATACAAGCTATTTGATCACGCCTATTATCGTACATAGACAATATACACTCATTCAGAATTTGCAAACCTTGGACCCAAGCACTTCGATCATGATCGAACGAATCTTTCCAAACGCGTAAGGTAAATGACATCGGGCGCACCACAACGACAGAGCATGATATCATAAGTACAAGATACGAGAAAAAACTAAGTACCAGACACGAAACGCAGCAGTAATCCAAAAAGACGCATGTCGCAGACTGAAACAAATGAATTGAGACGTTTGAATGTGTGATGAAAAGAAACGTACCCCGCCTAAGCCACATAGTAGGGACCTTCACGCTTCGTGTTGAAGCATAGCTCCTGCTGAGACTCAGCACAATGTAAGAGAGCGTTGACTCTGATGTTCGGCTTGACGCCGGTACCGCGGAGCTCGTCGAGGGAGTAGTTTTGCAGGAGCTCGTGGACCGTGTCCTCGTCTGGGAGGGAGAGCTCGAGGAGGTCGTCAATGGTATCAGCGAGTTGAAAACTACCGTAGAAATGAAACGTGCCAGACGCCGTGCGCAATGCGGCAGTTTCTTCCAAGGTGAACAG
The DNA here is from genome assembly GCA_016758765.1 of Suillus cothurnatus. Lineage (NCBI taxonomy): Eukaryota > Fungi > Basidiomycota > Agaricomycetes > Boletales > Suillaceae > Suillus > Suillus cothurnatus. The sequence continues at coordinate 7,294 of JABBWL010000004.1, read as the reverse complement.
AGGGTTGGAGGAAGGGCAGAGCTGGAGAAAGAAGGTAGCACGGTTGACCGTGGCGGGGATGCAGCGTACACCGTCGACCACGATAATGAAAATGTCTTTGAGCATGCATTCCTGCGACTGAACTGGAGTGAGTGTGGCGTGAACGAGGTGAAGGATGGTGCATGCCGATGTACGCATGTCTTTGAGTTCGAGCAGGCGGGTGTAAAGGCGACTGTTCCCCCGCGGGATGTGCTTCGCGTAGTCAGTAGCGTTATAATGAAAAATTGAGCTGGGGCGGGTGGTATGGAAGCTAGCGAGCTTGAGCCCAAGCTCACGAGTCCCCTGCTGAGCCATGGTGCCGGCTAAGGTCTGGCAGGCACGAATCAATCGATTGACGAGTTGCTCGTCGTATTCTCCAGTGAATGGGAGCGGATCATATTGTAGTTTGTCGTAAGTGAGCCCGAAAGCAACGGGGGTGTTTCTGGGGGTGAGGTCAAACTTCTCGTCCTGCTCCTCCAGCGCATCCTGCGCATGGTTGAATACGAGCGCAGGCACGAGCTGGGGCATAACGCGACGCGTGAGCGGGTCCGCGAGGTCGTGGGCGAGTTGAGCAAGGCAGTGCATAGATGGGGAAAGGGAGGCGGTGTTTGTGGGCGGCTGTTCCGCGGATTCTACTGAGGAGGCGGCATCGCTCTCGCAGTCTGAGATGCCTGACGCATCGTCTGCCTCATCGGCATCCAGTAGCTCGACCCATCCCTCGATGAGGTGGGTGCTCCTGGTAACGTAGATGTTAGTAGCTGTAGTCGGTAGTAGCTGCACAAACATTGGGTCATATACTAACGGTCCGCACTTAGAGACAGGGCCGTTCTCAGTCTCCTCAGTGGGCGTAGAGGGCGGCGGGCTCGGGCTCGACGCTTTGACAAGAACGCGGGGAGGGGTAGGAAGAGTGGTGGGAGGAGAAGGAGGTGGGGAGGTTGGAGGTGTCTTGCGGCGTTGGTCGTTCTTGTCGTCTATAGAGTCTTCCTGTTGGAGTCGTTTAGTAGTCCTACCAATTCTAGTGGCCGTGTTGAAGTCATCCTTGGAGTCGTTAGTGGCCAGGAGAGGAGAGTAAGTCAAGCGCGGGTCAACACTTGGCTGAACAGCATCCTGTGAGTAGATAGTGTCAGTAGAAAAATTAGTTAAAGAAAAACTTACTGTAAATTTGGGCTCGAAAACGTCGGGGAGCTCGACAATATCGTCCTCTGACATGTGGACTAAGTCAGAGAACTCAATGGTGGGGAGAGGAATAGTTCTAATGTGAAAACGGCGGAAGTCGTCGTCGTATTGTTTAAGGAAAGGGCCAGTTGATATACGTTTGGCAAACGCAAGTGGAGTGGGTGATCGGATTGATCGAGCGTCGAGAGGAAGCTCAACCACGGGTATAGTGATATTCCCATAATGGGAGATCAAATCGGGTTCTGCAAATTTGGCGCTAACTACTATACTGGGTAAGAATTCTCCCACGTGACTTGCTTCCTCCCGCAGATCTTTGAACTGGGAGCTATTGAGTACTAAGTAATCGGCCTCGTGGTTACCATTTATGGAATGTGCATGTGGGATATTTGCAGTGTGCCGATACACGTGATGTCCGGGATGTGTGAACCGCATCTCATGAGTAGATCCGGCGTACTGAAGCATTTCCGGATTAGGTTGAAATAAGGTGATAGCGCGGTTAGGGGCCATTGTGACTGATGGGTATGATTCACACATTTCCTCTCGCTTTCCTTCCTCTTTTATAGATTTGCCCATAGTAGTACTATCTATAGATTGTATAGTACTATTAATTAAATCTACACAATTATCTACCATTTTTGAGACTTGATCGACGATACTGTATTGAATTTTCTTGAGTATGCGTCTGCAATCCTCGTGATTTGCCTTATTAGGCAATGCCAAAGCAACCGCGTCCTGAAGCGGTGATACTATTTTTAAGTGCTTCTTGATCGGATTCTTCGGTCCCGGAACTTTCCAGTGCATGTAATCTGCCAGCTCTTTGCGCCGTTCTCACGGCTTCTTCTATTTTTGGAAGGTACTACTAACACTTCGGATACCTGATCATTAGTAGGGCTATTACCAAATTCGAGCCACGTGCCTGTAGGGCGCTCGTGTATAGATACTACATTATGAATTTGCCAAGGCCTTCCTAGTAGAATATCAAATGGCACGCGTTTTCCTACATACATTTCCGCAATAGTAAGTACGGACCCAATAAAAACGGGTACCTGGGACACGAGGCCCTTTAAGTCCCCTTTCCCGCCATTTGCGTCTTCGAGTATCAGCGTCTTACTCCGGTTGATCGGTAAGCTGACAAATTGTTCATATATTCGCTCTGATACTATATTTAGCTGACTCCCGGTATCTATTACCGCTTTTAGATTATTCCCGAGAATCGTGATCGGGAGTTCGATTAACGGCTCCTTCGTCCTTCCCTCAGATATTTCCGCAATTCGAAATCCCTCAGCCGCAAACCCATTCCTTACTGGTAAGTCATTTCTTAGCTCTGCGCCCTTCCTATTGCTTATTTTGGGTTTGATTGACTCGGCCAGAAGCCCGGCCAATTCTTTCGACACGCCAAGAATTTCTCCCGCGGTTAAAGACACCGGTACGTCTAATATCCTATTTAGTACATGTCTTGCGCTGATGCCTTCGGCGAGTTCTGATCGCCTCACTCCCATTTTAGATTCGACGACTTGATCCGAAGGCTTAAAAGCCTTCGGATCATTGCTAGGTATGTGTCTTAAAGTTTCTTTCTCCTGTTTTCATACTGACTCCATCTTCTTACTTTTTCTCAGCTTATCGTCTTCCATGACTGACGTCGTCGTCTTGCGCATCATACCGCGCCTTCTCGACGCTGGGCACAATCCCGTGCGCTTCGCGCGTCCAACTTTTCTTAGGTTCGTTTCTTTCTCTTACTTCGTTTCTTCTTTCTTCTCTCTGTTCTTTCTCTACTAAAGGTACGTTCTCCTTTTCTTCCCTGGGGTTTCCCTGGGGTTTTCTTACTGATTCAGAATTTCCCTTAGGTTCCGCCAACTTAAACTCCCGTGCCTTGGGCGCCACTAGTTTGGGTGGAGGCGGCATGCTCGGCTTCTCTAATACTTCACTTAAAGGTTTGGGTAGCTTAGACACAGGTGCGTACTGGCGCCCTCCTCTCAACTCATATCGCTGACGTTGCTCTTTTTTCATTTCCTCACGCGCGTCCCGTCCCTTTGACGGATAGACGCCATCGAATATTTCTGTTCGCTTGCGCGCGCCCTCACGCTGGGTCCTATATGCCGGGTAAGCTTTCATCTCTTGTTCTGTTCCCTCATCACTGATGCCCTCCTTTTCCCAATAGTCTTCTGATGTGTTTACCTCACTCTCACTCTCGCTGTCGTCATCACGCGCGCTCTCCGCCCATTTAACAAAGTGAGTTTTTGCTGATCTATTCCAATTTTCGTACGCGCTAACTAGTGTTTGGCCCGGCCATCTTCTCAGGGGTATCTCTCCCGGCAACATTACTAGTCCGTTCCGCGTTCTGATCAATTCTCCCCTAGTAAGTAATTCTTCTATTTTTGGACACGTAGCTAATCCGTGATTCTCTTCTCCGCACCCATAACAGGTAGTCCGCTCAGGATAGGGGTTTGACTGATAGTTAGGGGTACTACTAGCTCTATTAGGCATGTTACTGTAGTTACTACTGTTGTTGATTCCCTTGGCTATGTTACTGGTTTCCCTCTCTCTCTGTGTGAATCTAGCACTAGGAAATCTAGTGTCTCTTAAGCCCATAGCATATTCTTTCCTTTTTCTCTCTAAGGGACTCTCAATGATATCCTTGACTGCAGGATCTAAAGTGATAGCTTTGTAATATAGTGTACTATAATTAGCATCACCTATTTTCATCCTGCCCAGTTGTTGAATCAAATTCTCTACTTCCTCGTGTGAACTTTGCTTAGAGGCTCTTTGCCGGTGTACTGCTTTGCGAGTCTTGCTGATAGGGGTTTCTTCGTCCTCAGAACTATAATCCTCAAAGCGAGTCTTACGTATAGCAGTCTTACGGGTAGGTAAGTGTGTCTTATACTTTGCTCTCTTTGAAGACTTAGCCTGCTTCTTATATTCTTCTTCTGAACTTGACTCAGAATCCGAGTCCGTGTCTGTGGAGCTGTCTGATTGGTCACTCTCCGATCCTTCTGTATCTGAATATACTAGGTCAGTATCAAAGCGGTCCCGCTGCAGGATCTTTTCTGCTGCTTGGGATACCTCATCAAAGGTGAATGGTGTTGTCATATCTCTTAGCGGTGTCGGTGCCAATAATCGTGCTTCGATCTTGTTACGTAAAGTCCTGGGTATTCCCTTCCAAAAGTAGGTGGCATGGTCATTACTTGAAATCTTATTCTTTGCTAGTAGCCATCCTCCTATGACTACAAATTCTCGTGTATACTTCTTCCATTCAGACAGTGTCCGTATAGATGAAGATCGATGCTTGCTAACAAAGTTCACCAAACTGCGAACTTTATATCGCTTGGCATCCCGGTCTGCATCAAAGAAGCTTATGAAATCAGCCTTTAGCTGAGTCCAGTTATGGCTCCTATAGCTTGGCAGGATCTCGATGAGTCGTGTGATGCTTGATGAACAGTATAGGGTAACATTCTCGCACTTCTCCTGGTCAGTGGTGACATGGTACTGAAGGCATAACTTGTCGAAGTGACGGATAAATTTCTTGACTTCATTGTACTTACCCCGGAACTTAGCAGGTGCATGCTTTCCTCCTGGCAAGGGTAGTATAAGGGGAGTGTGAGCAGGTTGCATGGGTTGAGTTGGTGCAGCTACCGTAGGGTTGGGTGGAGCTGCTGTAGGGTTTGGTGGCTGAGTACTCATTGATGAAGAGGATAGGAGTAATGTTGTTGAGCTAATGTAGGTTGATGATGAGAGAAGATGACTGGTCTGGATGTGCTTGGGTAACTAGTATAGCAATACCACCCCTCGCGGTGGGCTCCAGTAATGTCTTCTTAGATAGATGATCTATAGATGGAACACCTACAAAACCAATCTATCTCCACGGTCAGCGATCCAGACAAATACCGATGACTGATAACGTGGTCGTTCGTGGGTGGTTCTCTAGTGATACCTAAGCTACGGTCAGTAGAAGGTACTGTGTGAGGTCAGCAATGTGTGTGGCTATGACTACGATGACGACAAATGAAAGAAAGAAAACACAATGAAGAACACGTACTCGTATCCTGGATGAAGGATGTCTTGAGACAATCTTATCCCAACAGACTGTGCAGAGTTACAACGATCACTCCCTCAGCGCAAAACAGGTAGGACCAATGGTCAGGACTAGTCAATGCTTAGAGTCTTTACGTACTACTGAACCTGCTGCCAAGGTACTCACAATGAGTATTAAACAGATACAGGAACGGACGTCCTTGGCGTTCAATACCAAGTCCCCTTTCAGTAGCTAAAGCTGTGGCAATGAAACCCTGGCTCACTCTCTCTACTCAGATGTGTGAGGTCAAGCGTACACTTATCAACTCCTAATGTCTCCCCCACTAAGCTATTCTAAGTCTTAGGTGGTCTAAAGAGACAACACAAATGTTTGGAATATCTTATGCTTGAAGACAAAGAAATCCAGAAAAATAAAAGAAGAAAAACAGAAAAACAAACACAGGAGGCAGTACCAGGCCTTGCTGGTTGTGGAGAACAATGAGCTCACACTAATTACTGTCTCACTGAAGGGTACCTTCACCAATCTTACAGTCTCTCACTGTTGTTGGCTATGATCACACCTCACACTAGTAATTGGGGGTCAAAAGTTCTCTCTGGCTCACTGCTCAAAGTGGGCCCTTTATATAGACAAATACATGTGGCTGTGTGGTACTAGTACAATATAGTTTGCTACTGGCATAATAAGGTTACTAGGAGTCATTATGAGTCATATGGAGTCATAAACCTTAATCTGAGTCATACGGAGTCATGAACTTTAATCTGAGTCATTTGGAGTCATGCTGAGTCATATCAGATGAGTCACTGTGGTATATAGCTGAGTCATGTCAAGCACAGGTAAATCATGTGACTTTCCTGTGGCCTAACAGAAGCAAAGCAAAAGGTCTAGAGCTGGTTACATAAGTTATGGACTCTCTCTCAATATTTACACTTCTCAGTTGTTTATTGCAATGGTTTTTCAACATGTCCTTCGTATTTAGGGTTTTGTGCCTTTTCCCGCAGGACAACTCATGTGGGAAATAATTTTCTAAGTCACCTGACATGCGTGAGATTCTTTCTTAGTCATCCTCACAGCCTTCGGAGTAAAACTGGTTACATAAAAAAAATCTTCAAAAATAATCAAGCCTAGAGGCAAAAGTGAAAAAAATGGACTATTAATGTGTGCTCTAGTTTATAGGCTTAGGGTGAGAGAGGATTAGTCAGCCATGCACCAAACCAGTTTGGTGCAGGTCAGCATGACCGTACAAACAGTCATGCAGTGCGAGCAAGGTGAAAGGCCATCCATCAGGAACGCTGAGTCAGAAAGTAGGAGGAGTCTGGAAAACGAGGACCACGGAGGTGAAAGATCATCGAGCTCCAGGCGACGAAAGCGCCGTTGTGTGTCGATGGAAACCCCGACGAAGTTGCAGGTGAATGAAGGGAAAGACATGACGATACAAATCGTCGTGCCGAAGCCAAGGGAGATGGACGCGATGGTACATACTGTCACGCTAGAGTTGAAGCGATATACGTGTTGCAGAGGAACAGACGGCCGAGATAACTCTGACAGCTAAAAATAAGTTGGAGCAAGGCTAAATTTGTATGGTACGTCGCTCTGTCATGTGACGGCGACGACGGGGAGAAGGGAACATGACAAACGACCGACTGAAATCGGCAGGGCAGGAGGACGACGAACGACGACACGACGATGGTTCCAGAGAAAAGGCGTGCATGACCGTACAAACAGTCATGCAGTGCGAGCAGGGTGAAAGGCCATCCATCGGGAACGCTGAGTCAGGGAGTAGGAAGAGTCTGGAAGACGAGGACCACGGAGGTGAAGAGATCGTCGATCTCCGGGCGACGAAAGCGCCGTCGTGTGTCGATGGCAATCCCGACGAAGTTGCAGGTGAATGAAGGAAAGACACGACGATACAAATCGTCGTGCCATAGCCAGGGGAGATGAACGCGACGGTACATACCATCGCGCTAGGGAAGGAAGTAGTATACTTGCTAAGTCTTAACGAAAGCGGAGGTACTATTACGCAACTTATTGATCATTATTTGTACACTTTCATCGCAGTTTCGAAATGCAAAG